>JARWLC010000003.1:9572500-10855000 GCA_033318265.1 Phyllotis vaccarum | reverse complement strand
CCACTGATGTACACATACATATAATTATCACAATAATAACAATAAAACAATGATAGAATTGAAGCCGGCCCGACAGAGGGAAGCCCCAGGGGCACAGGCTTGTTGGACTTCTGTTGGCTGGAAGAACCAGACTATTCTGGGTATGATGCTAGGGTCTGTAAGCCTCTGTGGTTCTCTGAACCCATGAAGAGCACTGGCCAGCAACTTCTGGGAAGTTCCTCTAGAAGCTGCCTGTGGATTTGTGCTGAGGAGGTGGAGGGACAGGAAGTGTAGACACCGTATGGAGGGGGTGCGTGGAGGAGGAGGGTCTATAGTAGTTTGGAGGCTTGCCTAGCTTGTGTGAAATTCTACTTAATGGGGAATGGGGCCATTTCTGGTACAGTGGACTATCTTAGGCTCCCTGGTGACACTCCAGGGCTCCAGCTACCTTCTGTTCTTTTTTCAGTTCTGCCTTTGTTCACGCTCTGGTTCCAGCTTGTCCTAACCAAGGCCCATTTCTTTTCCAGGCCCCAGAAAACCCTCCTGAGCCATTAAGTAAAGTAGCATCTCTCACAGCATTATATTCTCACAATACTATTGGCTCTGCAGCACTAAGCAGAGCTTGTCAATACTGAATCACGGGCTCACAGATGATCTATGTCTATTTCTTTTCACCCAGTTTCAGGAGGCCAGATTCATGTGCGTTTGTGATTGTATCCCTAGGGTCTGGACCAGTGCTTGACACACAGGGGCCTGATATGGATTATGCATACATGGATTAATGAATGGATAAATGATCGAAGTACTTACGTCTTGGAGTAAGGCAAACCCCTGAGAAAATTAGGATACACAGTCTTGCTAACACATGGTTCTACTGTGTCCAGCTACCTACCTGGTATTATCTTTGTACATATGTACACTTTGTGTAATACAATCCATGAGGTGGGTATGACATTCTATTTGGTAGATGAGGAAACTGAATTTTAGAGAAGAAATTGATTTGTCCAAGTCATAGGGTATAAGTGGCACAGCCAGTCAGGATCCAAGCTGACTGTGCATTATCTGCTCCTTTCCTATTCTATATCCTTTGCACACTCCTAGGTCCCTTCCCCTGCCTACGGTCCAGAGGGATTCTTGGGGCCTTCCTTACCGCAGGATTTTGAGGTTGCAGGCAGGATTCCTGAGCTCCTTACACAGTATGCTCACACCGTGGTCACCCAGGTCATTCAGCTGCAGGTCTAGCTCAGCCAGGCTGGATCTGGTCCTGAGCACTGAGGCCAGATCCTCACAGTGTCTGGATATGAGGCCACAGTTGACAAGCCTGCAGGGAGATGTAATGCAGACTGAAAGACCAGTTCTCACTCCACTCAGGTAGGAAAGAATGCCTCAGAGTAGTGAAGGGAAAAGGTCTGGGTAAAGAGAAAGGGTTAACTCATGTGTTCTTAAGGTAAATTTATACTGTGTTTTCACTTCTCAGTTTTCTGACGCTCTTAAATCTCCTTTCACACAAAGCTTTAGCCATTATATGAGCTGATATTGAAGGTCGTTTTACATTTCTTATTAAACAATAGAGATACGACCATACTATAAACACATAAAAATATCACAACGTTTTTTTCTCTCAGACATAAAAAGCCATGCTGACTGTAGCCAGGGCAAGGGTTTAGTGTCATCCAGGATTTTTGATGTATAGTTTATGAAGCAGGCAAAAAGGTACATAGCAGGGAAAGAGACAGTGACCTAGGAATCGACCCAATGCTTAAGACATATACTTTGCAAGATCGACCTTAAATTTTATAACATAAATATAAGGTCAGTGATATGTGCAGAAAGTCAATTATTAAAACTATGAGTTATGTCTATCGATGCTATGTATTAGTTCTTTTCTTCCAGGGAAAAATTGGTGCTGAAATTGTTACGTGCCTGATCTTGCTAAACTCCTGGGAACTTGTCCTTGAGCACTTCATCTCCAGGGCAACCAGCTTGATTTGGAATTTTCTGAGATCTTAGCAAAAGGTCTGGCTATTACTTAAAAGTATTTTATTAATCAAAATTACATGGAATAAGAAAAATTCATCCTTCTGACAAGTCACTGACAATAGTGCCCAGAAGGTATAAAAACAACACCAAGGGGTTTTATTTTCTCTTTGTCTCTCTGTTCTTCCACTCTCCTAACCCCTTTCTCAGGAGGAAGTTTGCTTCACTGATGACCTCATGAGCTTATGGAAGTGACATCCTTGATGAATGACAATATCTCTTAACCCCCAAAACATAATCCCATTTGTTTATCATAGCAAATCTGGCATCTGACACAGGTATGGTCAAGAGAGTTTGGTGAATATTTACTGAATACCAACCCTCACCCTAGACTCAGGTTTTTTATTTGGTCTCCATTCCATCTATCCTTGCTTCAGGGGAGAACAGACTCACCACAGTTTCTTTAGGTGACATCCAGGGGATCTCAGGGTTCTACAAAGACCACACATTGCAAAGTAGCTCATTGGATTTCCACTTAGGTCCAGCTCCTCAAGGTTTCCTGTGACCTCAAGAGTGAAGAAGAGAACCCTCCAACTAGCATTAGTAATTGGAGTACACCTGGACCTGAGGAAGAGTGATATTGGGGGGGTGGTTAGTGAGCGATGTGACTTGTTTGTACATTCTTTGTGGTACACAACCCCACACACTAGATTAGGCTTCTATCTTTCTGAGAATCAGGGATGTATGTATGTATGTAAGTATGTATGTATGTATGCATGTATGTATCAAAAATCTCCTATCCCTATTGCATAGCCAGGCATACAGAGGCAAATAGAGAAAGGTGGACAGATTTGGCAATTATATGTTACTGATGGCCTGTATCCTGCTGCCCTGGATCTAGCTAAGAGTGCTTCTGGTGCTCAGAACATGTGTGCCCATAGGATCCACAGGGAAGCTGGAGAGAGGGCTGTATCTGGATACTCACAGAACCATCTGGGGGACTGTCGTCATTTGTCCCCACTGTCCACCACAATTCAGCTGAATCCTTTTTACACTGTGGCAATATTTAATACAGAAAGTGACAACCATGAGCTCCACATCTGTATGGACTGTCAAATGACTCACATTTGTCTGGAACACTGGGTGCATCATATCTGTCGGGTCACACACTTTTGGTTTTTTAAGATTGTGCATCGCCTGTGTCAGGAGCTCTTCATTCTGAATCTCATAAAAACAGTGAAACAAGCCCAGAGAATAGAGATTCTGGTCTTGGGGCAATGCCTTGACTTTATCCAGCATTTCCCACAGAGTGTGAAGAGGCAAATGAGTAGTAAAGATCTTTCCTATTTCATTCATCCCTTGTTTACTCAAAAGACCAAACAGGAAGCGAATGGTGGGTGCTTCAAAGAGGTCTTGTCTTCCATACACTTCTATCAGTGTCTCCAAAATTCTGTAGTTTCCCATATCATCATGTTTCTTCTCATTATTATTCCCCAAGATGAAGAACATGGCTGCAAAGAACTCCTGGAGACACAAGTGAGCAAAGCTGTAGCTCAGAGACCTGGGATGCTTTAGGAGAACACCAATCTTCAGGAAGGTGGCAATGACATCTTCAGATAACCCTTGCTCACTGAGTTCTCTCTCACTGAACAGGGTCCTTCTTCCGCAGATCCCCTCAGCAGCCAGTGAGCAGAGTACTCTGAGCTGGGTCCCCAGGCTATGACCTTTAAGAATCTGGGAAAGATATTTCAGGCAGAGGACTGTGGTGGTCTGTGAGGTAAGTGAGAGTTTCTCCCCACTTTTCATCTGTTGCCTCAGGGAAGTGCAGACCAGCCAAGACACCCAGGGCACCAGACACAGTGTTGAGAGCACTGGGTTCGAATCAACCAACTTGAAAGCTGAACTTGCTTCTCTTGTGTCTGTGAAATATTTGTAGATATAATTCTTTAACCCAGACTCAGAGAAGCCCAGGACTTTCACCCAACGTGGCTGCCCCAAGGAAGGAATGAACTTCTTCAGAACTGTGGTCCGAGCTGTGAGCAGCAAGGAAGCCTCAGGAAGGACAGACTTCCCCAGCAAACTGCCCAGCAGTGTTTGCACAGGCTGTGGCTGGCTCCAGTGTAGACAGAACTCAGCATTCTGTTCTTCCAAGACCCATGCTGGCTCATCTATGCCATCCAGGATGAAGAGCAGCTTCTTGGGGTGAGACAGGACCTTCCAGATGGGAGCTACAGAGACAGCTTGGTCTTTTGCTATGAGCTCAGCCAGACTCAGCTGCTTGCACTGAGCCAGCTCTCTGCAGCTGAAGTAGAAGACATGTTGGAAGCGATCCCTGTAGAGCTGGCCTCTCCCCCATGCTCTCCTCACCTGCCTGGCCAGGGTTGATTTCCCAATCCCAGCAGCCCCCTCTAATATGATTAACTGAGGCTCTTCTTGGGTATCTGGGCTTGGGTCAAATAAGTCTTGGGTTGCAATCAGATGTCCCCTCTCTTCTGCTGTACATTGACGCCAGCTTTTCCTGTCCAAAGTTTCCCAGCCATTTGGGCAAGATTTTTGTAGGAGTAGTAGCTGTGTGAAATTTTTGAGCAAGTCCTCTGTTTTCAAGGTGTCTATGGGGTAAAGCACATCATCTTCCGAGTTCTGATGTATTTCTGGAAAGATTCCTAAATAAGGGAGACAAAGGAGAAGCCTAAGTGTACACAGTAGTTTGTTCCTAATTCAGGCTCATCAGCACAGCCTGTGCTTAGGTCCAGCTTGGTGAGTCTGCCTGACCTATCCTTGACTGTATCTTTCCAACTCTTCAGACCTGGCCTCAACCTAGGCAGATGATATTCTTCTTCACCCTTCTTAACTCCAGGTTGAGGCAGGGTGGCAGATCCCGAGTGTAAGCCCAGCCTGCTATGTCCATATCAGAAACAGAAGCAACAACAGATGCCCATATGCCCAGGTATCATTGAAATAA
The DNA here is from genome assembly GCA_033318265.1 of Phyllotis vaccarum. Lineage (NCBI taxonomy): Eukaryota > Metazoa > Chordata > Mammalia > Rodentia > Cricetidae > Phyllotis > Phyllotis vaccarum. Next base: position 10,850,082 of record JARWLC010000003.1, on the reverse strand, counting down.
GAAGATGAAAGGTCAAAACAACATTTTCCATTTCTCAATTCAATAGTCCCATAGAAATGTTCTTCAGTGAGAATTACCTAGCTGTAACCTAGGATCAAGAATTTAGAATCATAAACCTCCAAGAATTAAGGAGTTTAAAGAAGAGACCACTAGCTCACTGAACTTGAAGAGAATGCCCCAAAGATAATAAATTCCCCAGTGTTGTGCAAGAAAACACAGATACAAGGCTGAATGCAACATGAAGATAATCCAGAATGGGAAAACCGAGTTCAGCAGAGAAAGAAATAGTGAAGAAAACATGAGCTGTAATGAAGATGGAATTGAAAAACTCAACATCCCAATTAGGAAGCTCAAGGAGACCTTTTGAAGCGGAATGGATCAAGTAGAAGACAGAATGCCAAGACTCAAAGATAGAGTAGAGAAATTATACCATATAAGCAAAGAGTATTAGATATTTTTTAAATGGATGAACACATAGGGACTCTTGGGTATTATGAAAAGACCAAATCTTCTATTCACAGGCACAGATGAAAGAGAAGATGAAGGTCACTGTACATACAAGACCTTGACAAGATCTGTGATTATATTTAATAAAATTAGTCTGAGATATCAGGAGAGACACCCACAGCCAAGCCATGAAAATCAAGGAGTGGTGACCCACACCTTTAATCTTAGCTTTAAGAAATGTGGAAGTAAAAAATCTGGGATTTCAGCTTTCCCAGAGGCTTCCTTGGTAGGTGGAGAAGAGAGAAGTTGGAGTTGGAGATTTTTTTTTTTTTGAGACAGGCCTCAGGCGTTGGTTGGTGAGAATTAGCTGTGGTTTGTTTCTCTATCTCTCGGATATTCCAGCTTTTCCCCAATATCTGGCTCCGAGTTTTTATTATAATACTAAGTAGAATTTGTGCAACAAATGGACCAACCAGGAGGCAGTGAAAAAACTTTAGAAAGATTCTGAATATGCAGAAATAGAGACGCACTGAGCTTCCTAGCCTCACAGTCTCATGCCAGTGGCAGCACAGAGAGAAGTCTTCATGCAGCTGCGTCTTTCTCATGAGAGGCTTCTCCAAGCCACTGGTTTCAAGTTTGGGAGTGCAACTGTGGGTTTAAAAACACAGTTTCATGATACTTACTACAACTTTCCAGAATTGGGAAGGTAATCATGACTCTGGTACCTCCACCATGTTGAAAAGCCAAGTGGAGCAGAGCCAGCAGTAGAAGCAGCCCTTTACAGTTTAGCAATTTAAAAACAATTCTGATTAGAAAATAATTAAAAAGGTGCAATAAAACAGATTTATATGGAGAAAACCTCTAAATGGGTCACAATTTTGAGTAAAAGATACATAGGCTTGGGAGAGAAAAGAAAAGGGGTAGATGAAATAGAGTAATAAAAATATAATAAGTTACATAAACATGGTAAATACATCAAGAGTCTGGATTATGTATATTACTGTGCTTTATTTTAATGTTTTTAACTGTTAATGAGCTAACTACAGAAAGACATTTGATTTTAAAGGCTGTTAAGTTAAATCAACACATAGGTTTTAAAAGTATCTTGACTTTGAAATTTGGGTCTAAAGATACGTTGCTTCGGAAAAGAGGTTCAGTGTCTGTTTCTGTAGAAGATGAGAACCTGTGGATTGCTTCCAAGCTACTGTGGACTGATTGACCAAGAGCCCCTGAAGGCAACTGGTTGAGATGATGCAGCCTCACAGACTACTACAACCAAAATGCAACCACAATTCTAAATTTTCTCAGGATCCCCATAAGATTGCCAGTACCCCCAATCAGCAGGAAGCAGTATGGATACCAAAATTCCCAAAATATTGTTTATAAATGTTTGTTTTCATTATAAATGGTTAATGGTCATAGTTAATCTCTTTCTTGTGAAAAAAGGGGGGAGGCTGCAGGCTGCCACTGAGAAAACACAATGTAAGAACACAGATAGAGCCACAGAGCCACGTAGCAACATATAGATTAATAAAAGTGGGTTAAGTTGTAAGAGTTAGTTGGTAATGCACCTGAGACATAAGCCAAACAGTTTATAATGAGTATTAGCCTTTGTGTGATTATCTGGGACCAAAAGACTGTGGGTGGGTCTAGACCTTGAGGCTAGGCAAGGCCAGAAACTTTGGATTGCAAAGATCATAGGAGGAAACTTTCCCCAAATCAGGAAAGATAAACCCATGCATATATAAGAAGCATATTGAATACCAAATTGAAAGGACCAGTAAAGAAACTTCCCATGATATATTATAGTCAGAGCACTAAATATACAGAACAAAGAGAGGGTAGTAAAACCTAGAAGAACAAAAACAAGACAAAAACCAATATAAGCCACATACAAAGTCAAACACATCAGAATAGGAGCTGATTATTTCATAAAAATCTTTGAAAGCCAGAGGACCTGGGAAAATATACTCCATGTCTTAGAGACCATGGATGATAAACTTGAATACCTGTCATAATTGAAGGAGAAAGAAAAACTCTCCATGATACAAACAGGCTAATAAAATTCACATCTACCAAGCCAGTTCTGCAGTGAATTGTAATGGGATCATGTTGTTACATTGTAAATAACTGTCCTACCTACTGGTTTAATAAAAATGCTGATTGGCCAAGAGCAGACAGGAAGTATGGCTGGGGCTACCATACTAAGAAAACTCTGGGAACAAAGAGATGCCGCAGAGAAACCAGAGAGACACCATGGAGACAGCACAATATGACGCCAGCAGACACAGAGGAAAGAACTTGAAATGCTGCTCGGAGAAAAGGCACTGAGCCACATTGCTTAACAAGGTAAGAATCCTGGGTTTTTGTTTTTTTTTTTTTTTACTAGTAAAGAGTTAACAAGTTATATGCCTGGGCCCTAGGCTGATTAGCACAAAGTTAATGTGAGCGTCTGTGTGCTTCTGTGGAACAGCGGGTCAGAACCTCAGGGCTAGGTTGGAAAGGCCTGGCTTTTCAGTAGCAACTTTAAATACTAATGGCACATGTTCCATAATAAAATGCTGGCTAAAAAGGATTAAGAAATGAAATCTGAATTTTAGGAGCCATAGAGATTGAGGACACAGAATCAACTAATGAGGGCTCACAGGAGCTTACAGAAACTAAAGAGAGAATCAAGAGTCCTTCATGGGTCTGAGCTAGGTCCTCTACATATGTTATGGTTGTGTAGCTCAGAGTTCTCATGGGACTCCTAACAGTGGAGTTGTGAGTCTGACACTTTCACCTGCTCTTGGGACCCCTTTCTGCCTACTGGGTTGCCGCACTCAGCTGTGATATAAGGGTTTATCCCTAGTCTTATTTTAACTCGTTATGGCATGTTTAGTTGATAACTGTGGGAGGCCTGTTCTCTTCTGGAGGAAACAGCGGAGGAATCAATCTGAGGGAGAAACGGGGGAAGGGTTGGGAGGGATGGGAAACTGATTTGGGGATTTGTAGTAAATAGACAAATTTATGGAGATGAGGATACTCATGAGCGGATAGAAGAAATAAAAATTCTGTAACTAAATGAAAATAGAATAAACAAAACCAAGAAAAAAAAAACCTCCAACAGAACAAACCCACTGGGATGAGTTAAAATCAACTTTATGAGGGAAATTTGTAAGTCTAAGTACTTGCATTAAATATCAGAGCGAGCACAGATAAATCACTTAATGAAGAGACTCAAGAGCTTGAAAAAGCAAGAAGAAAGCAATCACAGATCCAGTAGATGGCAAGAAATAACACCAGGGAAGACAATACAAAGACTCAACGAATCTAAGAGTCTGTTCTTGGAGAAGATAGAGAAGACCGACAGACACTTGGCCCAACTAACCAAGAGAACCCAAATAAGCAGAATCAGAAAAGAAAAGGGAAACACTACAAGAAACACCAAAGACATTCTGAAGGGTACAAGGAAATAAAGAAAAAATAAGCCGTACTCTCCTGAGTTGCCTGTGTGGATGTCTATGCACCACATGTGTGCAGTGCCCTCAAAGGCTGGACGGTGTCAGATCCACTGGAACTGGATTACAGGCAGCTGTGAGCTGCCCTGTGAGAACCCAGGTCTTCGGGAAGAGCAGCCAGGGTTCTCATCTGCAGAGTCACCTCTCCATCACACCCCTCCCTGTTCCTTTTCACTATAGGGCTCAAAGCAATGGCTGGAGCGGTAAGACAAGAGAAGGAAATTAAATGGAAACAGGAAAGTAAGTCAAATTATCGCTATTTCTGTATGATATGATATTATACGTAAGAGACTGAAAAAATGATCACCAGTTGCACCAAAGTGGCAGGATAAGAAAAAAATAACAAAAATCAGTAATGTTTTTATACACCAACAACAAATACACCGAGAAAGAGATCCTGGACACACTTCCACTTAAAATAGCATCAAAGAAAGTAACATATTTTGGGATAAGTCCAACTAAGAATTTGAAGAATTCTAAAAATAAAAACTTCAAATCCTCAAAAAACAGATTGAGGAAGGACAGAAAATGCAAAGAACACCCGCACATGAAGATCAGCAGAATGCTGTGAGAAAGACCATTTTACTAAAACTAATTTACAAATTCAATGAAACCTCAATCATAAGGCCCATGATATTAGTTAAAATTATTTTTTATTTTAAAGAAAGATTTATTTATCTATTTATTATTAATTAATTTATTTATTATTTAATGTGTTGAGTAATGTGACAGCTTGTATGTGTGTGTACCGCACGTGCACCTGGTTGTATGTGCTTTGTATGTATGTGTACCACACATGAACCTGGTTATATGTGCCTTGTATGTACGTGTACCACACATGTGCCTGGTTGTATGTGCCTTGTATGTATGTGTACCGCACGTGTGCCTGGTTGTATGTGCCTTGTATGTATGTGTACCGCATGTGTACCTGGTTGTATGTGCCTTGTATGTACGTGTACCACACATGTGCCTGGTTGTATGTGCCTTGTATGTATGTGTACCGCACGTGTGCCTGGTTGTATGTGCCTTGTATGTATGTGTACCGCATGTGTACCTGGTTGTATGTGCCTTGTATGTATGTGTACCGCATGTGTACCTGGTTGTATGTGCCTTGTATGTATGTGTACTACACAATTGACTTAGTACTGGAGTTACAAATGGTTGCGAGCCATTGAATGGGTGTTGGGACCTAAACCTAGGTCTTCTGAAAAAGCAGGAAGTGCTCTTAACAGGGAATAATTTCTCTAGCTTCTGCACCCACCACCACGTTATTTTTTTCAGATAGAGTCTTCCTGTACAGCTCTGGTTGTCCAGAGACTCACTATGCAGACCAGGCTGGCTTTCAATTCTCAGAGATCTGCCTTCCTCTGCCTCCTGAGTACTGGGATTACAGATGTGTGCCTCTATTCCCACTTCACCACAACATTATGCACAGAAATAGAACTTAAAATTTATATGGAGCCATAAAACACCCCAGATAGAGAAATTCTAAGCTAAACAATGTTGGAGGAATTACAATTCCAGACTTCAAGACTTATTACAGAGTGATAGTCATACTAGCTCAAAAACAGACATGTAGGCCAGTGGGATAGAGTAGAAGATTCCAACATGAATACACCCAACTACAGCCATCTGATAATTAACAAGGATACCAAAAAATGCACAATGGATAAAAGACAACATCTTCAACAAGTGGCCCTGGCAAAACTGGATACATACATTTAGAAGAATAAAACTAGACGTCTCTATATCACCCTGCATAAAAACCAAATCCAAATGGATCAAAGATCTAACTGTGAAACCTGATGACCAAAACAGCTAGAAGAAAACAGGCTACAGGACATAGGCGCAAGAGAGGACTTCCTTTTGCCCAGGAATTAAGTCCAATAACTGATAAGTGGAACCTCATTAAAATACAAAGATTTTATACATTTATGAAAACAATAAGCTGGAGAAGCCTCTCTCCAGATCCACAGCTGACTAAGAGGCAAGTGGCACCCCAACCCTCAGGTCAAGAAGAGACTGAGGTCTCCAAATCCCTGCCTGGAGACGCTGCCCTTGGCACTTCATTCACACCCAACTCCACCCTAAACCAAAGAAAGCTGGGAGAGGCCCCCCCAGCCCAATTACCAGAAAAAGAGCTGGAGAGACATCCTATGGGCCAAACCATGTCCAAACCGCAATCTGGATCATCACCCACCAACAATGGAGACCCAGAAGCCTCCCTCCAGGTCCACAGCTGACTAAGAGCTGACTATCAGAGCCAACCAAGAGCCAACTAAGACCCTACCAAGAACACCCCTGTGACAACAGCTCCTTGGCCTATAGCCAACTAAGAGTCGAATAAGAGCAGCAGTTACTGGAAACATTCAGCCCTCAGGCTCACAACTGACTAAGAGTCGACCAAGAGCTGACTAAGAGTGAACCAAGGAAGCGATGGGCAGGTGCCAGGGCACGAATACGTATTTTATATTGTTATATAAAAAACAAGACACCCCCAGAAGAAGCTGATGGCCCTACAACATGGAGAACTGAGAATAACAATGAAGAGGAAACAGAAGGAAACGACCTTAAAAACAATTTTATGAAGATAATAGAAGCTTTAAAAGAGGTTATAAAAAACTCCCTTAAAGAAATAGAAGAAAATACAAACAAAAAATTGGAAGAGATGAACAAATCCCTGGAAGAAAATAAAGAAAACCAAGAAAAAGAAAACAAACAGGTGAAAGAAACATTCCTGGAATTAAAAATTGAAATAGAAGCAATAAAGAAGACACAAACCAAGGCAAAGCTGGAAATAAAAAACCTGAAGAAATGAAATGGAACTACAGATGCAAGCATAACCAACAGAATTCAAGAGATGGAGGAGAGACTCTCTGGACTGGAAGATTCAATAGTGGAAATAGATACGTCAGTTAAACAAAACCACTAAAACCAAACAGTCATAACACAAATATCCAGGAAATCTGGGGCACCATGAAAAGACCAAACCTGAGAATAACTGGAATCAAAGAAGAAGAATACCAGCTAAAAGATACAGAAAATATATTTAACAAAATCATAGAAGAAAACTTTCCCAACTTAAAGAAGGAAATGCCTATAAAGATACAAGAAGCTTACAGAACACCAAATAGATTAGACCCCTCTAAAATATCTGCTCATCACATAGTAATCAAGCCACTAAACCTAAAGAACAAAGAAAAAATACTAAGAGCTGCAAAGGAAACAGGGCAAATTACCTATAGAGACAGATCTATTGGAATAACACCTGATTATTCAGTGGAAACAATGAAAGCAAGAAGGTCCTGGTCAGATGTTATACAGACACTAAAAGAGCATGGCTGCCAACACAGATACTATACCCAGCAAAACTGTCAATCACCATAAATTGAGTAAACTATTTCATGACAAAACCAGATTTAAACAATACCTACCTCTCCACAAATCTGGCCCTACAGGAAGCTAGAGGGAAAACTCCAACCTACAGAAACCAGATATATTACTGAAACCACAAACAACCGATAATCCCACAGAAGAAAAATGTGAAGGGAAATACACAGAAGCTACCACCAAAAACAACAGGAAATAATAATCATTGGTCATGAGTATCTCTTAATATCAATGGACTTAATTCATCTATAAAAAGACACACCCTAACACAATGGATACAAAACCAGAAACCATCCTTCTGCTGCATACAAGAAACACACCTCAACTTCAAAGACAGACACAGGCTTAGAGTAAAGGGTTGGGAAAAGACTTTCCAATTAATGCTCCTAAGAAATGAGCTAATAATAACAACAATAATCCCAATATCTAACAAAAAAGACTTCAAAATAAAATCAATCAAAAGAGACCAGGACTGACATTCACCAAGATGAAGTCTCAGTCCTGAATATTTATGCCCCAAACATAAGGGCACCTACATATATACAAGAAATACTACAAAAGTTTAAACCTCACATCAAACCCCACACACTAATAGCGGGAGACTCCAATACCCCAACCTTATACTTGGGTAAGTCAACCAGACAGAAACTCAACAGAGAAATAGGGATCTAACAGATGTTATGATCCAAATGGACTTAATAGATATATACAGAAACTTCCACCCAAACACAAAGGAATATACATATTTCTATTTCTAGTAGAAAATTTCCTAGAATAGAAATTTTATCTCCTGTATAATTATACATTTAAGCAACAACAGGGACTTTCTGATACTAAATTCTCAGTTCAGCCCGAGAACTCTTACCATAGTGTTTTACTTGAACCAATGGGCTTTTATATGCTATATGTTAACATTCAGGTATTATGCTGTCCTGACCTTGGAGACCTTGCAGAATGTGTCGTCGTCAATGAAGACACTTTCTGAGCACATGTACTTGCTACAATTCAGGCATTACACTGGCCTGCCGCCAGGATTCTCAGCCACAGGAGAGCTTGGTGTATTCTTTTAAAACAAACAAACAAAAACATGCAATAGTAGTTGGGGAAATGGGTCATTTTTTAAAGAGTGAGCTCTTTTTCTCCAGAAGACCAAAGTTGGTTCTCAACCTCCTGCCTGGGATAGTAATAACCAACTATAACTCCAGCGCCCAGGGAATCCAAGGTCTTTTTCTGGTCTCTGTGGGTACCTGCATGTACATAGCATACACTCACAGAGATATATACACTAAAATAGAAATAAATACAGCAAATTAGTATTTATTTTAAGTAATTTTCAACAAACTCAGGAAATAAGAATGTAGAGAAATATCTTTAACTTAAGAAAATTATCTATGTGAAACTTACGGCTAACTTTCTACTTAATAATAGTAGACAGAGTATGTTACCGCTGAAGTCAGGGTCAGGATAAATTCATATGTCCTCACCACTCTACTGACATCAGATTGTTAGTTCTAGCTAATAAAATGAGACAGAAATAGAATTTTGAAAGGAAACACTAAAACTTTTATAAAATGATCTAAGAACAATTTATCAAAAAATAAAAGCATAAACAAAAACTTCCTCTATCTTATAAGTAAATACATATAACAAGTCAAGAAAATATAAGGCCGTTTTTTAATCCAGTTGCTTTACATTAGACCAACCACAAAATTTTTGAAAATTAAATAATCACATGAACCAATACAAAACAAAAAACCCAATAAATTGAACGAAACCCACAGAGTGGGAGGGAATCTTTGTCATCTATACATCTGACAAAGGATTAACATACAGAATATATAAAAAATTTAAAAATAAGGAGTAAAAAACATATGGTTCCCACCTCTGACTCTGCCTGTAGTGTTAGGACTGAGAGACTGGGTGACCCAAAGACCTATGATAGAGCTAAATACAGCTGAAGAAAAAAGTCAATATAATGATGCCCAACAATATTCTGCTCTACCCGTAGATTGAAGACTACCCCAGTTATCTTCAGAGAGCCTTCATCCAGTCACTGATAGAAACATATGCAAAGACCCACAGAAGAACACTAAGGAAATCCTGCTGAAGTAGGGGAGGAATGAGCATATGAGACAGAGGGATCAAGGTCGAAACACGAACATGCTCATAATCAACTACCCTGGGCTTACAGGAGCCCACGAAGACTGAACTAGCAACACGGAGGTAATCAGCATGGAGCTGATCTGGGTCTTCTGCGTATATGGGACAGTTATGTATCTTCTTGGAGGACTCCTAACGGTGGGATCAGCAGCTCTGTCTCTGATGGTTTGGGTGGCTTTTGGAAGCCTACTCCTCATACTAGGTTCCCTCAATACAAGGGGAAGTGCTTAGTTCTACTGAAATGTGATATGCCATACTTTGTCGATACCCTTAGGAGGCCTGCCCATTTCTGAACAAAAACAGAGAAGGGGAGGATTAGGGTTGAGTGGGGGGGGGGAGGATAGGAGGAAAAGAGGGAGGGGAAATTGACTGTGGATATAAAATAAACTTAATGAAAACAAATAAGAAACAAATAGTCCAATTAAAAATCTGGCTATGGATTTGAAGAGCGTTCTCAGAAGAAATAAAAACGGACAAGGAATATCTTAAAAAGTGTTCGTCATCCTTAGCGATTAGGAACAGGCAAATAAACCAACTTTGTAATTTCATTTTACCCCCCAGACAAAATGTCTACGATTAAGAAAATAACCAACAACAAATCCTGGGAGGGTGTGGGGAAAACAAACCCCGATTTGATTGCTCTTGGTGGGAATGCAAACTGGCCCACCTGCTCTGGAAACCAGTGTGGAAATTTTAAAAAGGAACTAAACCTTGTTCTACTATCTAACCCAGCTCAAAGGACTCAACACCCTATTCACAGATACTTGCTCAGCTATAGTCATCGTCTCTCTATTAATAATTTCTAGGAAATAAAAACAAACACATGCTTCAACTGATGAATGGATAATGAAAAAGTGGTCCATATACAAAATGGAATACCATTTTGCTGTGAAAAATGATATCGTGAATTTGGCAGGTGTGGTGGTTTGAATGTAATTGGCCCCCAATTGGGGAGTGAGTGACAGGTGTGGCTTTGTTGGAGTGGGTATGGCCTGATTGGAGGAAGTGTGTCACGGACGGGGTGGGCTTTGAGGTTTCCTATACTCAGGCTCCTGCCCAGTGTTTCAGTTGACTTCCTGCAGCCTGCAAGACTCTCAGCTATCTCTCTTGTGCCATGTCTGCCCGCATGCCACCATACTCCCAACCATGATGGTAACGGATGGAATCTCTGAAATTATAAGCAAAACACCTCAATTAAATGTTTTCCTTGTAATTGTTGCTGCAGTCATGCAAACAGCAATTAAATCCCAAACTATGACAGCAGGTAAACAGATGTAACTAGAAAATGTTGTATAAAGTGGGGTAACTGACTTAGAAAAACACACTTAGGTCTTCTCTCACATGTGGTTCCTAGTTCCAAATCTTCAGATGTCATTGTGTAACCTGGAAAACTGTAGAAACCAGGGGAGAAAAAGAGTTCTTTTTTGTGGACGTTCTAGAGAGGGGAATAGAATGAGAAGGTTTCAGTGAAGGAAGAAATAGGAAAAATGAAGTGTGGGGCTCTTTAACTGGGGAGGGGGGGGGAGGAAAATATATCTGTAGAGAGAAGAGGGATAAACCTCATTAAGGATATTATTTAGGGAATCACAGTGCTTTATATGCACTTAAAATTACATTTATTACTTTTAAATGTATGTGTATATAAGTACACACATGCACACACATCACTGCACATATCACATTTGCATGATATTACTTCAAAAAAAGCCATAGATTAACATAACCTCTAGTAACAGGCATGAGAAATCGTTTAAGTTGTCAAGGGAGCACACGGGTCTCCCAAAATAATAGAGGCTATTGCTGTTGCCTTTGGTTGCCTCTTAGAGATTGAAGCTAAATCCTCACACTTTGGATCCAGAAGCCTTTGCCCTGAGATCCGGTATTCCTAATCCTAGAAGATGCTATGTGAATTGCCAATGGTGGAAAGCAACCAATATTCCTACTGTCATTTGGCACAAGCTAGAGTCATCACAGAGGATGGAGCTTTGACTGAGAAAATGTCTCCATAAGACCAGGTCTTGGGCAAGCCTATGGGACATTTTCTTAATTAGTGGTTGATGAGGGAGAGCCCAGCCCATGGTGGTGGGTGGTATCATCCTTGGACTTGTGGGTCTGGGTTGTAGAAGAAAGCAGGCTGAAGAAGCCATGGGGACCAAGCCAATAAGCAGCTCTCCTCTATGGCTTGTTTCAGTTCCTCCCTCTGGCTTCCTGCTCGGCTTGAGTTCCTGTTCTGACTTTCTTTGACGATGAACTGTGATGTGGAAATGTGAATAGCACCCCCATTCAACTTTTTTTTGTTCATAGTGTTTCATCACAGCAATAGTAAACTTAACAAAGACGTGCACCCAGCTGTGATACCTATTAGCCATGATTATCATTGTGGCAAGGTATCCCTGAAGGTGCAGTGGTGGCAGTTACATCTTGGTGGTAATCAACAGCTGCCTAATTAAGGTCACCCAACAGGAAGGACATAATGCCTTGTACTGTAAACCTAGCTGGCCACCCATGGCTAGTGAGGTGGTGGATCTTAGAGGAGATACTACTCTTGTCAGTGTACTAAAGCAGTTTAATCCCTGGCTGCATTCCAAATGCCTCACAGATACCTAAACTAGCACCACTCTGCCTTCTCACTACAGCAGGACCCAGGCCTGGCAGCCAGCAAGCTTTGTTGTTTCTCTTATCAAAGGCACATGGCTTTTTACAGGGGTGCTGGAGATTTAAATTGAGGTCTTGATGCTTCATGTCTTCTTACCCAGAGCTCTAACCCATAACCAAGAAGCTTCCTTTGAAGCTGATGGAGACCATTGCATAGTCATACCGGTTCAAATGCAGAGAATAATTGACCGATGAGATAAACAACTCCATTGATATATCTACAATACAAGCCCTATATCTAATGCTTAGGGGACACTGTGGAAAAGGAGGAAGAAAGATTGTAAGAGCCAGAACTAGGAAGTCTGCTGTAAGATTGTGTCCTAAGATATGGTAGGAAGCTGCACCCATGGAATCTCAACAGTGTGGCTGCTTAAAGAGGACATGAGCGATGACCGCAGCAGCTGACATGCCATTGTGGATGGGAGAATCTCACAGGCCATCTCAGGATGAAGAGCTGTGGGCACTTAATGATTGCAGAGAGGGAGCATTCATCTTTCCCAGGGATGATCCCCTAAGGGTTATCAAATATCAGGTGGTCTTGAGAAGCCCTATAACCATATACATACAAGCAACAGTACATGGACTCAGCAGTTGCATGTAAATATTTATTTGAATGTGTGTGTGTGTGTCTATAATAATTAAAGAAAAAGATGCCATGAATTTGAGTGGGAGAAGGTTGAAGGCATAAGAAAAAGTTATTCTAAAAAATGAAAGAGAGAAAAACTTTTGTTTCTCTAGTTTGGTTTTCCTTAAAAAATTTCCTGCTCTAATGCTCATAATTAGGTTCACTTTAATATTCTTATGATCAGGGGTTAAAAGAATCCTGGTTGAAATACAGGGAGGGAGGGAGGGAAGGGAGAGGGAGGAAGGGAGAGAGGGAGGGAGGGAAGGAGGGAGGGAGGGAGGGAGGGAGGGAGGGAGGGAGGGAAGGAGGGAGGGAGGGAGAGAGGGAGGGAGAGAGAGAAGGGGGTATCTGGCTGTATTTGGCCAATGTTTGCCAACCTCATCTGGCTACTAGTCTTTGTAAGCTAAAAATAATAGAAATAATAGTTATGAGTGTAAACAGATACACTCAAAAAGAATATTTTATGCCAAGAAAAGCCAAAGTACATGAATTTCACAATTTGGTGTTTAGTGTGAGGGGATGACCATTACTGTCTGACCATTACTACTCCCCTGACTGAAGGAAAGGAAGAAATCTGAAGGGATGGGGAGAAGTCAAGAAAAGATACTAGAGCATGTGTGTCATGAAAGGAGGGGGGAATCTGGGGAGAGGAAGAGGCCAGGGGGAGAGGAAGGGGAAGAGGGGAGGGGAAAGTAAGAGAGGAAGGGGAAGAGGGGAGGAGAAAGTAAGAGCAGAGTTTGATGATGCATCTATATTAAAAAGCCATGGAGCCCTTGTCTAGATGATGATCAAAACAGTGAAAGAAATAACATGGCATTGTAACCGCAGCAAAGCATCCGTTCAAACAGAAGGTAGTGCCCGTAACCACAGCGGAGAGGACAGGCGGAGGACAGTTTGGCCATTTGTTGTTACGTTGTCTGCCCACATTTGGGACTGTGCCACCAAAGTTGTACAGCTGTGACGGAGACTCACAGCCTCGGTATCAGCGGTTATGCCCTTTGTTTCTCATCTTTCCTCTTTGGGCTGATATATATTTAACAAAAAATAGCCTGAAATATCAGAGGACAGAGCCAAGCCATGAAGGTTAGGGAGTGGTGACCCATGCCTTTCATATCATCACTGGGAGGCGGAGTTCCGCAGGATCTCTGAGAGTTCAAGGCGGAACAGAGCCAGGTGAGGGTGCATATCTTTAATCCTAGCCCAAAGAAAATTGGTCCAAGAATTGAAATAGCTGGGCGGGAAAGAAAGATAAGGCAGGAGAAGGCAGAAGTTCTTCCCTTTGGCTGTGAGCCTGTCAGTCTGAGGACTGGTGGAGATATGGTCTACCCTGTTCAGCCTGAGGAACAGGCTGGGTGAGAATTGGCTGTGACATGTTGCCTTTTTCAGCCTTTCCCCAATATCTGGCTCCAGGTGCTATTTATAATATTAATAGAATTCCTTTAACATATATTATAATATTAATATAATATTAATATAATATTAATATAATATTAATATAATATTAATAGAATATTGGGCAATACCTCTTGGTACATCACAGTTCATGCCATGTAAAAGTTTATCATTTACTCTGAAGCTGTTGATAGATTTTACATTGTTCAAGTCTCAGATGAGACACCCCATCAGGACTTAGAATCAATGAAATGTGTGTTTCTCTTCAATTGGTCTTTTTTCTGCTGCTAATAGTTAATACAGAACCCACTTCCCTGTCACCCTCCTGCCAGCATCCCCTAATCCAGTGAACTGTTTAGTTACAGCAACTCTTTAGTCCACATAGCTTCACACTTGATATTTTCATTCCTAAGATTACTGCATCCCATGGATGGTATCACATCTGTATGTTTCTATAAGATGCCTCCAATTCTTCCTATTTTTGTCCTTTCTATTTTGAATGGGAAGTGGTGGGATTGATTGTATCAGTTTGTGCCCTTTAAATCTGGATCATATTTTAAGACCCCCGATTCCACAAGCTCACTGCAAGCTGTCAGTAGAAGGAATGCTTTCCTTGAGTGTAGCTCAGATTTCAAAGGTGGCCTCTTCTAGCACAGAGAGGCAGTATCCCTCCAGGTCAGGCCCTTGGCAACCAGAGCCTGCACTTCCCTGGCTTGATGTGACTGTCCTCATTGCCCAGATGCCAGAGAGAGGAAGACAGGGGCATTAAGTGTGAACCATGACAGTGAAGACTGAATGTAGTTCCTCAGCTGTGGCCTTCACTTCTCCAGCCTTTCTCTTCTCGTTCCCAGGTGGGACAACAGCTCTCTCTCTCTCTCTCTCCCTCTCCCCCTCCCTCTCCCTCTCCCTCTCCCTCTCCCTCTCCCCCCTCTCTCTCTCTCCCTCTCCCTCTCTCTTCCTCTCCCTCTCTCTCTCTCTCTCTCTCTCTCTCTCTCTCTCTCTCTCTCTCTCTCTCTCTCTCTCATGTTTGTTTTGTGTAAGTGCAAGTGAGATGCCAGGAAGCCCTGAGCACAGGGTCTGACATGAGTGGGGTGCTCCTCACACTCCCGATGACCCCTTGACCACTTGGGAAGGTGAGTGACCAGAAAGCCATGGCAATGGATTTCCTGTCTGTCACTTGTCCAGAAAGCCAGCGGTGTTCTTGTCCTAGGGAAGAGTCTGCCCTTAATTCCAAGGACTTCCAGGGAGCAATGCTGAGTCCAACAGTGAGACTCCAGGGCAGGGTCTCTAGGCTGCTCTCTAGGGCTCTCCAGGTACCAGGTGCTATGCTGGCACTGTGCCCAGGTGACTGAGTCCTTGCTCATGTCTGTGTCACCTTAAGGAGCTTCATCTCATCTGGGCAGTGAATTTAAACTTCTAGCCTGAGGCCACCTCATCCCAGAACTTCCTGATTGCTGTGCTATGGGTTGGAAGGAGGTTCCTAGTCTTCAGACATACCTTTTGATGTTGGAAGATTAGGTGACTCTTGACCTGGAAGCTCATGATCTAGTGATTGGTTGGTCCTGGAAAGTTGTGAGTAGGGCTTTCCCAGTAAGAAAGAACAGAAAAGAAGCAGCTAGTTCTCTAATACCCACTTTGCTTCAGACACCGTTTGAAATATTACAATGATCCTCTGAGATGGCTTTATGGTTAATACTGTCACTGTCACAAGAGGAAAAACACCTAGCTGAATTTGTGAGGGGTAAGTTAGCTTAGGTGATGTAGGAATGCCCATCATAATTGCAGGTGGCACCATCCCAAGGGCTGGAGTTCTGGCCAAATAAAAAGGAAATGTGAACAGAGAAACAACATTCATCTTTTTTCTGTTTCACATATTAGACAAAATGAGACAGCTGATTTAATGCCTTGTACTTACTAAATTTCAGCTATGAAGAATTGCATTTTTAGTTTGTGGGCAAAATGAATCCTTTCTATTTTAAGTTGATTTTGTCACTATAGCATGGCAGGTAACTATTATACCTGCAATTAATACATTTTAATAAGGTACACTACGTCATTCATGTTGTTTATTATCTCAGGCTCCTACAATTTAATGTTTGGTAAGAAGAATGGGCTTTGAAGGGAGAGACAAGGATATGAGGGGGGCAGGATATTCACAGGGTAGCAACAGGATGGAAGAGGTGAAATCCTATCCCAGGCTCCCACTGTTCTAGATTCCAGCCCTGCATCTGTCTCTATGTGCTGTGAGCTAGGACAGGTTCATCTCCCTTTCTCCATACATATATCAATATGGCAAGGTGGCTGATGTCTGAGAGGAGGAGAAGGAAGGGTGTGGCTTATGCTGAAGTAAGGAGAATCAGCAGAAACTACCTGAAGCGGGGTCAGCAGCCTATTTTCTACATGGAGTCCATCTCAAAAGAAGAAATCTGCAATTTCAGGACCTGCATGAACTCCAGGATTTCAGAACTAATTCATATTTTGAGTTGAACTCCAGTGACGGCTGAGCTAGCCACCCTGCTGTCTGCGCACCCCCCCCCCCCGCCATGGTTTCCAGTTTTCCTCTTTAAAATGCTAACTTCACAGAGTAAAATAACATTTACAGAGCGGCAGCATGATGAAGGATGAGGAAGGATGTCATTTCTCAGGTTCCCAGTGTTCTAGATTCCAGACCTGCATCTCTGTGTTTGTGCTGTGAGTTCGGACATGTTAACCTCTTTCTAGCCCTTGCGTACTGGAGAGAGGTGGTTACTCTGATGTTTGAGAAGAGGAAGAAGCAAGGGTGTGGCCCATGTCAGTTAAAATAAAGGAAGTCAGGCTGAAGTGGAGACCAAAGCCTTCTTTCTCTTTGGGGTCTACCTTCTTGGAACTTCAGAATCTGCAGGACTCCTGAGATATCAGAACCCAGTCACATTTTGAGCTGAACTCTGGGTTTCGTTTGGGCTGGGCTCACTGCTGACTTTCATGAGTTCCAGTTTCTCCATGTGTCAAATGCACCTTCAATACTGCAGAGGCCAGAAACATCATTTCTAGACTGTGATTCTTATCACCCCTCTCCTCTGCCCTTACATTTAAGGTGCTTGTCCCAGATCCCTATAGAGGTGGAGGCTCACCCATGAAGACCCACCATCTCTGTGGACTAGAAGTTCCATTACCAGCTTCCAGTTCATCTTGTGTTTGGTTCTTAATACAGACTTGTCAAGTTCTCGTTAAATAATAATTAATTAAATTAATAATGCCCCCTTACCTGACATTATCATTGGACTCAAATATTGAATGCTTGGGCTCAGAAGTTCTAAGGAGCTGTCGGGGGTAGTGGAATCTTCATAGAAGATTTTTGAGCCTGGAAATAATGAAGAAAGGGCCATGGGAAGAGACGTTGGTTGTGCAATTTTTAGAGAGGCAGTAATAGGATTCAGGGTAGCAAGGCTAGGGTCCTACATGTTTGCCCTCATACCCTCTCCACAGTCTCCTAGAGAAAATGATGCTTTTATAGGTGCTGTTGAGAAACTGTCCTTCACTGGGAATATAAAGTTCAAACACTTATGCTGATTTATCTACCCTAGTCCTAAGTGTGAGTCTCCATTCTTCTCTTAGCCTCAAATCCTTCACGTGGGTCTCAGAGCATCCATCAAACAGGGATAGGTAGTATCTTCCTGTGGAGTTCAGGCTGGTGTTGAGTTCATATTCTTTCCCATATTAACCCCTCAAGTTCTAGGATTATAGGACTATATCCATGACCAGTCAGTAACCTGATTCTTGAAGCTTTTTGAGTTTTTGTCTGAGTGTGATCTAAAACTTCAGGGTGGATAAATTGCCCATTAGGTGGAGAGATTCTGATAAACTTCTTGTGGGTTGAAGTAAATATTTCAAGCAATAGCTCACAGTTACTAAGGGGAATCTTAGGGAGGAAGATGAGAGTCTTTAAAACACACTTTGGTACACAATAAAAATGGGCATGGAACTTTCCTAATGGAACAATGGGGAAGCTGGGAATAGTGAGGAAAAGAAGTGAAATACACTGGTGGTAGCCTAGGAGGAACCTTTGTGATGAGAGAGACGTGAGTAGTAGAATCTCTGATACAATATCATCAGTGGAGTCCTGAGTCCTTGTGACAAGGGCCCTCTAGGGTCCATCTTGAAGATGTGAGATCTGCACGTGTTGCTGTGTTGGCAGCAAAACAAATGGTGGGTGGAGTAAACACTCTATACTGAAACGGAGACACTGTCTGTGCAATGGCTTTTTCTATGACACCCATTAAATGAGCCAGGGTTACAGTTGGGGGCAATGGCTTTTGACTCCCTAGTTGTCATTATCATGGCTTTATGTGGGGTGGGACAAACGGGCTCATAGGGAAAGTCTAGGGTTGGGTGTGGACAGGACTTTCACAGACTAACAACAAGATGCAGGATGAAGTCATTTTTCAGACTCCCAGGGTTCTAGATTCTCACCCTGCATCTCTGTGGATGTGCTGTGAACTAGGACATGCTAATCTCTCTCTAGCCCTTGTGCAATGGAGAGGGGTGGTTACTATGATGCTTGAGAAGAGGAAGAGGCAAGGGTGTGGTTAAAATAAGGGAAGTCAGGCTGAAGCAGAGGCAGAAGCCTTCTGTCTCCTTGGTGTATCTCAAGGGAAGAGACCTTTTTGGAAATTCATGACCTGCATGACCCTCGGGATTTCAGAACTCAGTCATGTTTTGTGTTGAATTCTGGGTTTCATTTGGGTCAGGCTCACTGCTGACCCCCATGGGTTCTAGTTCCTTTATGTGTCAAATGTACCTTCAGCACTTCAGAGGCTAGAGGCATCATTTGTATTCTGGGATGCTTACCATGGCTTCTCTGACCTTCAGCTTTATTTCCCTATCCCAGTTCCTCATAAAGGCAGAGGCTCACCTGTGAAGAACCACCATCTAGCTGGACTAGCAATCCCACCCCCATAGGAGAAAGCCCCTAGATCAGCTTACTTTTGGTTGTGAATTCAGACTTGTCAGGTTTCCGTTCACCAAGCTTAGTATCTGATGTCAGAATTTTTCTACAATATTCATGCTCTGAACTCAGTCGTTGTGAGGAGCCTTGGCACTTAGTGGGGTCCATATAGGGTGTGATTGCTGAGCCTGAAAATGAGGGAAGGGCTGTGGGAAAAGACAAGAGTGGTTGTGTGATTGTCAGAGAGGCAGCAGTAGGAGTCAGGGTAGAAAGGCTGGGGTCCTCTGCACAATATCCTGGAAAGAATGATGCTCTTACAAGTGCTGCAGGAAATGGTCCTGTACCGCGACCATGAGGTTCAAGCACTTATGCTGATCTACTCTCATCCTAAATGTGACTCTCCATTCTTACCCGAGCCCCAAATCCCTCATCTGGGTCTCTAAGTTTCTATTTCTCAGGGACAGGTAGGATCTTGCTGTGTAGTCAGGCTTGTGCTCACATTCTTCTTACATTAATTCCACATGCTCTGAGATTATAGAAATATAGTGATGGCTGGTTAGTAATCTTTTTGAAGCCTTACTATGTTTCTTAGTGTTTTATGTACAACTTGTAGGTGCGTATGTGTCAAGTACCCGCAGAGATTGGTTTTTGAATATTAGTTGAATATGTGGTACATTTGTTTATGCTGTGAGATATTTGCAGAATGATGAATGGCCTGTTGCATTCTTATGTTTCACTGTGTTTAAGTCTGTAAATTCTGTGTTACTTCACCTGTCTAAAACATATGGTTGTTGTAATAAAGAGCTGAACAGTCCGTAGCTAGGCAGGAGAAAGAATAGGTAAGGCTGGCAGGCAGAGAGAATACATAGGAAGAAAAATCTAGGGAAAGAGGTGGGGTTGGAGAGGAAGAGGACTCCAGAGGCCAGCCACGGGGATACACAGCAATTCAAGGAGTTAGTATTAAATAAAGACACGTAGAAAGGTAAAAGCCCAGAGGCAAAGGGTAGGTGGGATAATTTAAGAAAAGCTGGCAAGAAACAAGCCACGCTAAAGTCATACATTCATAAATAATAATGAGAATCGATGGGTTGATTTGGAAGCTGGGTGGCAGCCTCCCTACCCCTGATGAGCCAAAGAGTAAAATACCAACCAACAACAGATTTGAGTGAATTTCTCGGGGGATGAAGTGCGCATTTCAAGTAATTACTGATGGTTAGTAAGAGGAATGCTTGAGAGGGAGGTGAGAGTCTTTAAAATACAGTTTTGATTCACAACAACATTTAAGATTGCAAGTTCAGGATGGAGGGGAATTACTTTAAATAGAACAACAAAGAAGTTGTGTGAGATAAGTCCAATCCCTTTCACAATGTCCTTAGATACAACGGTTTTATTCCTATCACATGGTAAGTGAAATCGCTGACTATCGAGAGCAACAGTTATTGGCTCTGTAGTCAACATTTTCAAAGCTTAATGTCAGGTGAAAAGAATGAGCTTTAGCCAAGATTTTCATATTGTAGCAATAGGTTAAAAGAGGTGTCTCTGATTTCCCAGGTACTGCATGCCCTAGATTTTAGCCCTGCATCTGTCTCTATGTACAGTGAGATAGTACAAGTTAATCTCTCCCTCTAGACCTTGTGCATTGGAGAGAGGTGACTACTTCGTTGCTTGTGAAGAGGAAGAGGCAAGGGTGTGTGTTGTGGAGTAATATTTTTGTTTACTGTGAAGATATGTCTTTTCCAAGGCGCCAAGGTTCTGATAGTGTTGAATGGCCAATAACTGGCTGGAAGAGGTTAGGTGGGACTTCTAGGCAGAGAGGAAAAAGAGAAGATGAATCTAGGCGCTGGAGAGATGCCAAAGAGGAAATAGGAGGTGCAAGATGGAAGTGAGGTAAAAGGTCATAAGGCAAAATAAAGCCGAGTATAAATGGGTTAATTTAAGTTATAAGATTAAGACAAGCCTAAGCTATAGGTCAAGGTTTCATAATTAATAATAAGGCTGTAAGCGTGTGAGTTGACAGACTGTAGGCGTGACCTGGGTGAGAGTAAAATGAGGAAGCAGAGGAAAATGACAGAAGCTGAGGCAGAGACCTACCCTCGTCTTGGGGACCATCTCAGGGAAGGAACCTTTCTTGGATCTTCAAGTCCTCCATGACTCCCCTGAACCTTCAATGACCACTCATAGTTCCAATGAATTCTGGGTGCCAGTTGGGCCAGGCTCACAGTTTTTAGAGTCTCCTTGCATCAAATGCAACTTCAGTATTGCACAGCCCAGAGGGAACCTTTCTAGTGTGTGTCTCTTAGCCCTCCACTGTGTTTTCTCTACCTTTCTATTTAAGTACCTCACTCAAGTCCCCATACAGGTAGATGGTCACGTGGGAAGAACCACTATCTCTGTGGACTTTAAGTTCCTCCTTCAGTTCACGTCTGTTTACTGAATGCAGATTGCCCAAGCTCCCATTTAACAAGTGTCTCTGAGATTCATGGACTAAGCACAGTCGTTCTGGTGAGATGCTCTGACGAAGGGACTCCATGTTAAGTGCCCACACTCCATGGAGCCTGAAATGAGGAGGAATGGAGTTGGGGGAGGAAACAGTTTTGTGTTTGTCAGAAAGACAGAGGTAGGAGCCAGGGGAGCAAGCCTGGGGTCCTTCATCCTTACCCCATCCTTACCCCCATAGACTTCTTCACGGTCACATGGGAAGAATGATGCTCTCAGTTCCTGATGAGAAAAGGTCTGGGACCTGGTTCTGTACTAGTCCTCTGTGGGAGTCACTGGTCTTCTCTGTGGGCCTCAGCTCTCTCATGTAGGTCTCTGAGCTTCTGTCTCACATGGCTTCAAACCATAGTGACAGCAGCAGCAATTGCATGGGGTTGTACTTATAACACCTGAACATTTTTGAATGTTAGACTATTTAATATCCAACATGGATTGTCACTTTACTTTGCGATAGCCCAAGGAAATAGGCTGTTACCTCCCTCTTCTTCCCTAGATGGAGATATGGTGGCAGAGGGATGGAAAGCGACTTGTGGTAGAACCAGTACTTGAGTCTGCTGTAGAGCGAATGCTAATTTACTCTAATAATAAAAACCTGGAGCCAGATATTGGGGTAAATTTTGAAAGAGCAGAGAGACAAAGGAGCCAGCCACTAGAGAGACTTCTTACCTCTACAGAATCCTTAGGCCTTAAAGGAATGAAAGCTTGTCTTTACAAATCTTCCCAATGAATGGGCCTGAGATCCTATCTCCATCTGCCTTAAATTTCTGTCTCTATTTCCTTAGTGCTGGGATTAAAGGTGTGTGCCACCACTGCCTGGCCTCAGTGGTTAACTAGTAGCTAGCTCTGTCCTCTGATCTTCAGGAAAGCTTCATCTGTTAGAGCACAAACAAAATATCACCACAGTCTGCCTCTGCCCAGCTCTAGACTCTGGGCTTGTAACTTAATTGTCACCAACTGCTCCTTTCAAGAACGAGTTCGAATCCTGTACACACCCATTTAGGAGCCGGCCTCTCCTCACTGCTGCAGCTCCAGAATTCTAATTCTTCTTACAAGGGCCTTTGAGGACCATTCGGGGCCGGAGAATGCAATAGAAGAGGGTGTGGGGCTCTCAGGTTCATTTAAGGGTTTCTGCATCTCTGGTTTCAAGCTCTTCTGGGCCCGAGAACTCTTTTGACAGGTTATTCTGCCATAGAAACCCTGACAGGAGGGCTCATTGGTGATGGAGGGATCATAGTAGTGGTGGGTTGGGGCCCTCGGTGTACTTACTTCGCATAAAGTCCTGTGCCTGGGCTCTGGTCCGCTGAAGCTCCAGGTCCGTCTTTCTCTTGTAATGAATAGGGCCCAACACCTGTAGACCCTTATGCCGAACCAGTTCTGCGCCACTTGCCTTCTGGGACTGAGCTTCTTCCATGGTTGTAGAGGCCTCAGATGATGCTTGGCTATGCAGCTCCTGCTGGTCCTGCTGCACATCTTCCTTCTGTTGTTGCTCAAAGAAGGAGGCCAGCACATATTTGTCTCTTTCAGCCATTTTTACTCTGGGAAAGGTATTTGATGAGAACTGATGGAGGAGAGCTAGAAATAAAGCAAAGAGGAGAACAACCTTTACAGGTACAGCCTGTCTTGTGATC
Organism: Phyllotis vaccarum; assembly: GCA_033318265.1. Taxonomy (NCBI): domain Eukaryota; kingdom Metazoa; phylum Chordata; class Mammalia; order Rodentia; family Cricetidae; genus Phyllotis; species Phyllotis vaccarum. The sequence goes on along the minus strand of JARWLC010000003.1, from coordinate 10,826,865 downwards.
AGGACTTCAGTCTCTGCTGGGGACTGAGACTGTGTCCAGGTGCAGGGGCTTGGGCTTTATAGGGCAGAAGAGGGAACTCTGGGGAGGGAAGGTTTCCCAGTGCGTGTGATCTCTGTGGTTTTATGAAAGATGCCAATGGATGTTCTCATATCTGCATTGGCTTTCTTGTCAGGTAGATGTGCTTATCATTATGATGAGCCGGGGGTACTCAAATTGTCTTGTCTTCTTTTGGGGTACTAAGGTCATTTATCTGACCGTGAGGATAGATTCAAAAAAGAAGGGGGATGTATTCTCTCATTGGTTGTTTCCTGCGGAAGGAGGATGATGGAGATAGGCTAGGCTCTGTCCCTAGGGCTTAAGGGGAGGCAGGTTGAGTTGGGTTCTTGAACCAGGGAAAGTTTTAACTTGTTCTGGTGACATGGATACTGTGATTTCTGTCATGTGCTCCTGGAGAAACCTTTGAAAACAGTTATGAGGCAGAGGCTGTAGTCAGTAAAATGAGACTGAAGACAGGGTGCACAGTAAACTCCCAGACAGGGTAGTCATTGTCCTAATATGGACCTAATGATGTCACTCATTTGATCCAGAGGGGACTGGTGCCAAACTTTTAAGGTTCAGGGTAAAAACGAAAGTCTAAGGAGAAGAAGGACTGGAGTGATGGAGAGGAGGAGCCAGAACAGAACAAAAAGAACATCCTTAGGAAAATGACTATCACTGAATCTGTTTTTAAGTCTTTGTCCTCTGGACCAGCTTGGGTTGTTGGTGCAGAAGCAGCACCGATCTGGAGGAGGGCACAGTTCTCAACCACTAGCAGCAGGCAGAAGACCTAGGTCTCTAACTTCTGAGAACCACAGCAACAGAGACTTGGCTCAGGCCTAGACAAGGAGAGTGATGGGGGGGGGGAGTGGGAAGGTGGGAACCTGAGAATGCAGAGTGGGAACAGTAGGGATGGGAAGGATGCAGGACAGGAAGCAGGACAGGAAGCAGGATTAGAGGATGCTAATCAAGGCAGAAGGGTTGGGATGGAGGAAGGATGTGCTGAGATTATAGGTGCAGGAGGGTGAGAGGACAGGAAGACAGAGGTGGAATGTGCAGGACACTCACTCTTCTATCTTCCTCATCCTCTTACTCTTCTGGTGTCTCACTCTAAGGAGATCAGTCCTTCAGCCATTCCTGTGACAGAGGGTGAGGCGGGAAGAGGCAGCATCAAGGAGCACTCAAGAGTCCAGTCACGTTAGGCCCATAAAGGAAATTAGAAGTCTCAGATACTGCTCTCATTCCTGGCCTTCCCTCTTAATATCTCACTATTAGTCACCTTTATTCTTGTAGCTTTAGGTCAGATGGGAGAGGGGATAATACAGGATAGACTATGACAGAAGCAGGAACATGAAGTAGACAGGGGAATCCAGCCTCCTCCCTCCCACCAGAGCTGGTCTACAGACTCTCCAAGCAGGGCTGGAGCCTGGACCCTGGCTCTCAGGATCGGTCAGTCCCCTTGTCCACCATGGTTGGACATTATCCAGCCAGGCCAGCAATTATCTTCCCACAACTCAAATGGTTGGTGGACTCTGTTGTTCCCACTACTCACCTACTTGGCTCAGTAACGTGTGCGCTCTCAGCCAAGGCTCCTCAGCTTAAAAGACATCTTTAAAAGTTAAAGAGATTCTGGCTCCTCCAGGAAGCCAATAATTAGAGAGCCTGCACAGATGCTCTTCCCCTGACACGTGGGAGTGGAGTTTCAACTTTGTTCAGATAATTTCCTGTTGTGAAATCACTGCAGAAGCTTGGGCTTGAGGAGGCAGGCTTGAGGGCTTCATCCAGGCTGGCAGAGGCCCTGCCTCCTGACTGCAGGACCCATGTCTGAGCCTCACTTCACTCATCTACTGATGTGGATCTCCCAGGGTTTCCAGGAGGTCCCAGTTCAGCAAAAGCTCCTGGATGTCCCCAGATTTGTGCTCTGGATCTCTGCACTTCCTCTCCTTCCCGCAGAACATCATCTCAATCAGTGACTCTCAGACCCCAAAACCTATGTATTTTCTTACTACTCCTGAACTCTCCTAAATTGCGTATCTGTTATTTGATTCCCACTAACATTTTTTTTTTATCTTTAGGTGATATATGTGTGTGTATGTTTGTGTGGAATCACGTATGTGTGTGTCCGTGTGACACCTGAGAGTTTATGGATTTGCAGCCCAGTGCAGCCCAGATGGAAAGAGATACTGGAAGCCAGGAGCCCAGGCATACTGAGCACCAAATGGAAAGTATTCAGGCACTGGGGAGCCAATGAACATCATAGGCCACAGTAAGACTGGGCAGCAGCTTACAACCCTGCTTCAGGGAAAGGCTTCCCCTTTCCTCTGCTCTGGCAAAGGAGGGCTTCCAGGGCAAAGCTTCTACAGTGGCCAGCCGAAGGCTTTGCTTCTCTGCTTCTTGCTGCTCTCTGTTCAGGGAATGTAACAACTCAGCGCAGCCAGGGAAGGTCCCCTGGTTGGCAAGAGTGGCAAGAGTGTTACAGCTTTGATCCCTCAGCTGATCTCAGTCCTGGCTCTGCTGCTGTTCTTGCTCTGGTGAAAGAAAGATCTTCACCCAAACCTCATTCAAGAGATTTATTGGGAGGGAAGGGTCCAAGAGAAAGTGGCAGGGAAGGAGTTGTGGACTTATATGGGGCTTCTTGAGGGGTCGAGCTTTTAAGGAGACTTTCAGGGTGGGGACTGGTCAGGTTTTTTCTTTTTACCCTGGCTTGGTTTTTAGTTTCAGGGCTAAAGTGTGTTTCTTTCACTGGCTCTTTTGAGCTTTGGGGCTCTAATTTCAGGGCCAGGGCACATTTCTTTCACTGGCTCTGATTCCTGGGCCAAAGTGTGTTTCTTTGGTGCTGGTTTCAGAGTCAGGGCACTTTTCTTTTTGGTTCTGGGTTCAGAGATAACTGTATTTCACTGGCTCAGGTCTTAGATGCAGGGTGGGTTTCTTTCACAGACTCTGGTTTCAGAGACAGAGTGGGTTTCTTTGGCTGGCCACTTTGGCCACTTTTCCCTACAGCTTTCTCAGCTACTCCTTTTTGTTTGCTTGTTTGTTTTTGTTTTCCAAGACAGAGTTTCTCTGTGTAGAGCTGGTTGTCCTGGAGCTCACTCTGTATACCACATTGGCCTTGAACTCAGGGATCTGCCTACTTCTGCCTCCCAAGTGCTTTTCCCTACACCTGATATAGCCACTCATCAGCTGAAGGTTTTCTCTGTTTCCTCCTCCTGAGCTCTGGGGTTACAAGCCCATAGCCATGCCCCGCAGGATGGCGAAGACGCTGTGGATCAGAGCAAATGCCCTCATGCTTGCATACAGGTGCTTTATCTACTGAGTAATCTCCCAGCTCTGGTACTGGCTTTTAACAGATCTGTAATCTAACTCTGTCCCGTCTCTTCAAGGAGACTGCAGGTCCAGCCAGCATCCCGGGTCCGTGCCCCACCGTTCTAACTCTTCCTGCGGATGTTTCTATTTTCTAAGTCTTGAAGCCAGAATCACAACCTAACATGTACATTTAGTGTAAAAAAATCTCCTCACCTCTGCCTTGCAACCCCGCCTGTCTCACTCTGAAAGAAACACAGGTTCCACCCACTGGGTCAGAACTTCTACACCGCCCGATTTACTCCACCCGATTTACTCCACCCGGTTTACTCCACCCTGCCCTATGTTGGATCCTACTTGCTCCTCATTCCGGATGCTGTGGGCTGTCTGCTCTGCCCTCTTATTGCTCCACATTCCTCAAACACACCGGGGACATGCTCACCTCAGGACCTTTGCACTGGCTTCAGCATTCTTTTGGAGTGACTTCCCACTAGATAGAAGCTGCCTTCTGAAGCAGCACCACCCTCCAGAATCTCCCTCCTTTATTTTTCTGTTTGACACTTGTGATCACCCAACAGCACGAACTTCTTTCTTTCACTGTTAACTACACATAGAATAAAAACACTTGGAGACAGGACCTGGCCTCTTTGTTGACTGTTATATTCCCTGGGCCCAAGTGAGTCCCTGACCCACAGTATCAACCCAAGGTGCTCACAGTCTCTGAGAGGAGGTTATTTCTTTAATGTTATCATTTATTGATTTGTGTTTGTGTGTGGTGTATGTGTGTGCCTGTGTATGTGTGGTGTGTGCTTATTGTGTATATCCACCTATATAAGTGTGTGTGTGCGCACGTGTGTGTGTAATGTATGTGTATATGTATTTAGTGTATGTGCATATGTCTGTGTTTCTCTGTGTGAACATATTGTGGATCACAAAGTGTAAGTCATAGGATAACATTAGGATCAAATCCTCTCTGCCGTATATCACTTTGTTATCCAATACCGGACATCAGGCTTGGAGGCAGGTACCTGTTGTGTGAATCTCTTTCTGGGAAAACATGGTTAATACATGAAGGTCATGCCAATTGTAGGTGGTACCTTCACAGGAAAGGTGGTCCCAGGCTATGTAAGAAAGCAGGCTGAACAAGCTTGGACAGCAAGTCAGTAAGCAACACTCCTCCAAGACCTCTGCTGCAGTGTTCTGATAAAATATCTTCTGATATAATATATTTTGATCATTCATACCACTCAATATCACACCAAAAATAATTAAGAATTCTTTTTTCCTACATTCCCAGCAGCATTTATATTTTTGTGAATAGTCATTTTGGCTGTGCTGAGACCCTGGGGTGGTTTGAATGAAAATGTTTCCATAGCTCATATATTTGAAAGTTTGTCCTCAGACTGTTTGTACAAATGTTTGGGAAGGATTTGGAGCTTGTCCCTGTTAGAGGAGGCATGTCACTAGGGACAACTAAGGATTCAAAATCCAGTGCAGCTCCCTCTTTCAGTTTTGCACTCATGGATCGGGGGTAAGCTCTCAGCTACTCCTCCAGCACCATGCCTGCTGTCGTCTCTTAGTCCCAATGGTCATGGACTCCATTCATGAGCTCCAAATGACATCTTTATAATTTCATGTGGTCTCATTTGTCAGTTTGTCCCATTTTCGTGATGATTAGAGTCATCTTCAGAGAGGACTCAGCTCTCCCTGCATCAGGAAGTGTTTCTCCACTTTCCCTCTGCAGAATCAGGGTTTCAGGTCTTGTGTTTATGTCTTTGGTACATTTAGAGTTGAGTGCCTGCAGGGTGAGAGGAGAAGATTGCTCTTCTACATGAATATATCCACCCCTTCATCAAAACCACTTGAACAAAGCTTTCTCTTTGCCCGTGAATAAATATTTTTGTCACCAATGAGCATTTTTGCTTGTCATTTTAGAATAACAAAATACTTTATTTTTTTATCATCTAAGACATTTTCCATCCAAAATACTCTTATTTAACTTGTTTTAAGCTAGAACATAGTTGGTAGGTTATTCAAGACATACATTAAAATAATTTAAAACTGTGATATTATAGGATGAAAACCCTGTCAGGATACATGATTACCATAAAACATCACGGTTGGATTTATCAATCTTAGTCTGTTTTGATAAGGTTTGGTCCCAGAAAGTTGAAAATCACACACTTACTACATGTTTTCTTGTGGAATCATTTCTAAATTTTCTTGAACTGTTTAGACTTAAGACAAGGAAAGAATAACCCACACACCTAGGAACACCTGATTTTTGACAAAGAGTCCAAAGATATTCAATGGAAAAAACAGTACCTTCAACAAATGGTGTTGGCATAACTGGACAGTAGTATGTAGAAGAATGCAAATAGATCCAAACCTATCACCCTGCACAAAACTCAAATCCAAGTGGATCAAAGACCTCAACATAAACCCAGTTACACTGAACCTGATAGAAAAGAAAGTAGGAAATAACCCTCGACACATTGGCACAGGAGACCACTTCCTAAATATAACACCAGTAGCACAGACACTAAGAACAACAATCAATAAGTGGGACCTCCTGAAACTGAGAAGCTTCTGTAAGCAAAGGACACAGTCAATAAGACAAAATGACAGCCTACAGAATGGGAAAAGATCTTCACCAACCCTACATCTGACAGAGGACTGATCTAAAAAATATAGAGAACTCAAGAAACTAGAGCCCCCAAACCTAAATAACCCAACCAAAAAATGGGCTTCAGAGCTAAAAAGGGTAATTCTCAACAGAAGAATTACAAATGGCTGAAAGGCGCTTAAAAATTGCCCAACATCTTTAGCCATGAGAGAAATGCAAATCTAAACAACTTTGAGATAATCACCTTACACCTGTCAGAATGACTAAGTCCAAAAACACAGATGACAGCCTATGTTGGAGAGGATGCTAAACAAGGGCAACACGCCTCCATTGTTGGTGGGAATGTAATCTTGTACAGCCACTCTGGAATGCAGTATGGCAGTTCCTCAGAAAACTGGGAATCAGTCTCCCCAAGGATCCAGCAATAATACCACTGTTGGTCATATACCCAAAAGATGTCTCAAAGGCATTATCTCAACTATGTTCATAGCAGCATTATTCATAATAGCAAGAACCCTATAAACAACCCAGATGCCCCTCAACTGAAGAATAGATTAACAAACTGTGATACATCTACACAAAGGAGTACTACTCAGCAGTAAAAAGAATGACATCCTAAAATTTTCAGGCAAATGGATGGATTTGGAGAATAACCTCCTGAGCGAGGTAACACAAGCCCAGAAAGATAGGCATTGGATGTACTTATTCATAAGCAGATTTTAGACAAAATGCAAAGAATACCCGAGCTGCAAACCATAACACCGAACACTTGGGATCAGAGGAACTTAAGAGAGACACCCAGAGATTTCCCCTAAGAAGAGAAAATAGAGAAGATCACCTTCGCAAATTGGGGTCACAACAGATTGCAACTAAGAAGAGTTGGGAACAAATCTTGAAAGGAGATGGTTGAGTGAGAGGAGCAAAGAGGGAGACGGAAAGAGATGGATATCTTTATAGAGGAAGCCAGTACAGAGTTGGAAAGAGACTGGGTGCTAGGGAAACATCCAAGAACTCACAGGCTGTCTCTGGTCAAGTCTCCAAACTATAGTGGAGAGGGTGTCTAAATAGGACTTCCCTTATAATCAAATGAATAACCACCCTAAGTGTCATCACAGAACCTACATCCAATAAAGAATAGAGGTGGAGGCAGAGATCCACGGCTGAGCACTGGGCTGAGCTCCTAGTCCAGCTGAGAGCAGGGGAGGAGAGTCTGTATGAGCAGGTGGATAGGGATTATGAAGAAAATTCCCACAGTGATGGCTGGCTGGAGCTCTGGGGCGGGGGACTCACTGAATCAAGAATAGCCACTGGAGTTTCATCTGGAAAAGGAGTTAGGCCCTCCAAGGGTAGGCAACCATTGACTGGCATGAGTAGTATGAGAAGCCTCAAGGGGTGGGATCAGACTGTGTTTCTGTGCATGGGCTGGCACCTTGGAGCCCATTCCCTGCAGAGGAACACCTAACCCAGCCTTGAATTTGGGATGAGTGAATCGGGCTTGCCTGGAGTCGATGTGCCACGTTAAGCTGACCCACATTGGGATTTCTTGCCCTTTTGGGGGAGGGGATGGGTGGATGGAGAGGGGCGAGACTAAGGAATGACTGGAAGGGATTGGGAGGAGGGACTGGAGGGGGATCAGGGGATACATACATAAAAATAACATTTTTAATTAGAAAAAGATTAAAGCCGAAACTTTGCAGTGAAGAAGCCAGGTGGGCACCATTCAGATGCAGTAGCATCAAATCATTTGAAAGGCTGCTTATCAGCTGTGCGCTGCTCCTGTGACATCCTGCCGAGCACTCAGGGCTGTCTCCTAACTGGGAGTAACCATCAAATACATCTATCTTGAAAGACATTTTATAAAATAATTAACTGAGAATCTCCCCTTCCCATTACCACCCTGTGTGTTGTCAGTGTGTGCGTGCATGTGTGTGCATGTGTGTGCATGTGTCTCTGTGTATGCATGCCTAGGTATATATGTATGTACGTGTGCATGAATGTGCCTCTGTGTGTGTGTTTATGTATTTGTGTGTGTGTGTATATGCTGAGTATCAAGCTCAAGCCTCACACATGCTAGGCAAGCATGCTACTACAGAACAACATAGAGTCTCCACCCCAGCTGATATTCATTATATCAGTCAAAGACAGACAAGCCACAGAAACTGGAGAAATGTCCTAGAGTGAAAGAGATGCCCAGGAAGAGGACAGCAGACTGCAAGGCTCGGCACCAAGCAGGCCTCTGTCGCTATGGAGAACATCAGGAGAAAAAGGCAAAAAAGAAAAAAAGAAAGAAATTGATGGGGGTAATGTATCAGTTTTAATTTCCCACTTTACATGGCTGTTTGTGGTTGCGTCAGGAACACCTTTATTTACAGGAAATACATACTAAAATAATAGAGCATCACAGACATTTAACCAGCAAGTCATTCCAGAAAAAAGAACAGACAATTGTACCGAACTTGCAATTTGCCTCGCATGTTATAATTATCTTAATCAATATAATATAATCAATATAATAGAAGGCTTTTTAAGAAAAAAAAACAAAAAAAGAAACAAATTAAAATTTCTTGAGTTTAAATAACCAGATAATGTTTTAAATAGCAATTAATTATATACATTTTCACCCTTAGTCTGTGCATCCAGTGTGTACTCTTATTTGCATATCCTAAAATATTTTTTGATCAACTATTATGTGACTTTTCTGAGGACCTGTAAAATTATATCTGCCCCTGACTTTTGACCTTTCCACTGCCCAAAGCTCCTCTTAGTGAATAGAAATGAATTTATTCAAGATTACTTCTGGAGCAATGGAAGAGCACAGTCGTTTACAGGAACCCCTTCCCTGAAGTTGCCCCACCTCTTTCACCGAGTTCTTACCAACTTTGGTTCTGTTTGCCCCAATTGGTGGAAACGTTGGTTCCTTTCTCCACCTAGTGTGGAAGCAACAGAGGCGATTCCAGGCTCACACTGCTAGGTATGTGTTCATGTACAGTCTGCCCTTTCCCTTCTCAGGAGCTCTGCTGTTGTGGGCAAGCACTGTCCATCTTGGGAAGGTTTGCTTGTTTCTTTGCAGCCAGGCATGTTGGGAGTCACAGTCAGGCTTGCTGCAAGATGGAGGTGACAAGGATTCAGAGGTCTGTGTCTTTCACCAGCTGGTACAGAGTCCAGACCAAGCATGGCTGTCACACCTGGAAGGAAGCACTGTACACCTGTTAAAGGAAAACACACTTCCTATGTGGTCACGGTAGCAACCAGGACTCTGGACCCATTGCAGCTCCTGCACTAGACCTGTGGACAAGAGCATAGGATCAGAGCTTACACTGTGGGGAAGAGTGATAAAAATTGTTGGTTCACTTCTAGGATTGGATGACCTTGTCAACATGGTGTTAGAAGATGGCCCAGTTAGAAATTCCACCAGAAAGAGGAAACATGGAAAATTAGACCAGATTTTACTAACAGTACTGGTTCCCAGAGAAGAAGGGCCTGAAGTAACAATGGATTTCCTAGGATTCTGTTAGATTGCTTTCTTTTAAACTATCCATATTTAGATTACATAAAGGGAAGCTTCCATTGAAGAGAAGTACTTTGAAGATATGTGTCAGGTCCAAAGGAAACTCCAGTCCCAAATTTCTAATGTCCATTTTTCTCTCATAGGGGTCATTCCTCACTATTGCCAGAAGGCTATCTGTGGTGCCTGTTGGTATACCAAAGCACATGCTGGCCTCAAGCACCAGCACCTATGGCTATTCTCAGGTCTTCTCACCCTGTCCCTAGACTAAACTTCACCAGCTCATGGGCTTCCCTCCCCCAGCTCCCCACTCCTGTGTAGCCCTGCCCCTTTGTCATCCACCTTTGGTTCTTCCTCTCTTGCTCCCCCTGAGCCCCTCATAACCAAATTCAGGCTGCCGGCCATGTCTAATATGCAACTTTTTCTCCCTGATCTGGACTTTTCCAGATGACTCTGGTTGCTCTCCCTTACCTTTAATAAAGCCTTCCCCTCAACCCTACCTTGGAGTAGCCCTGCCCTCATTTTTTTTTTTTAACAATATACACTAGTTTTTCCAAGCTAATCATGGCTATTTTATTTTTTAAAAAGAGGGCTTTCAAAAAAACTAATAAACCAAGATATTTGTGGCTCTTAGAAAAGAACAAGAAGAAAAGAAAAGAGAGCGTGGAAAACAGACCCTGCTGCTGGCGGCCTCGGATAACCAACCCATCAACAATATGGGCCCAAGTCAAGCACTTGGCGCCAGTCCACCCCCATACACACTCCATCTAAGAGCTTCTGGAACATGTCAAGGAGCCAGTGATGCAGACCAAGAGACACAGGAACACCATGAGTTTTGGCAACAGTAGGATATCCAGGATGCATCTCAGCTATGGTCCAGTATCTATGGTGTATCAGAAACCAGAAAAAGTAGACCCAGAACAAAGACTCATCACAATGAATATTTATATGTATAGCCATCTGAGCAAAAATATACTGATACACTGTGGTTTCCAGTGGCACTATAACAATGAATATGTGATGCAGAACTAAGAAGATGGAAGAAGGGTGTGGTGGGTATTTGGTGGAGAAAAGCAGAACTAGGGGCACCACAGCTGTGACAGGTGTGAGAGAAAGCTGTGGTCGATGGATGGGGAAACATGCTGTTACCTAGTAGGGACATAAAGATGTTGTACAGAAGCCTAGAGCTTGTGTGGATTCAGCCTTGCAACAAGTTGGTCAATTGCACAATTGCCCTAAGTCTGAGCAATATTAGGATGTCTGAGATGAAGAACAATTAATATTCTGGATTGAATTTTTTTGAAAGCTCTCCATGGTCCATACTCCTCCTGAAGGCCATGCTGGTATTGATGGTTAATGCTGTTTCCCCAGGCCATGATAAATTCTGATATCAATATGGATGTCCATAGTCTATGCTGCTACCTGAAGTCATGTTGACATTAGTGGGCCATTGATGTGGAAATGCCTTTTTGTATGTTGTGAATATCAGTCTTTAAATAAAGGAGCTGTTTTGGGCCATGACAGGCACCATAGAAGAAGTAGGAGGAGAAATCAGAGCATAGGTAGGAGAAACAAGGCAGAGTCAGGCAGACGAGCAAGGTGCCCAAGGAGCAACATGTAAGGAACACAGGTGAGCCACAGACCACATGACAGACAGATTAATAGAAATGGGTTGATTTAAGATGTAAAAGCTAACTAGCAATGTGCCTGAGCCATAGGCCAAACAGCATAAAGTTAATATAAGCGTCTGAGTCATTTCTGGGGGCCTATTATCATTGACAGCCATGTGGATGTGTGTTGTCTATACCACTGCCTGAAGTCATGTTGATGTCCATGGGTCATGCTCCTGCAGAGGGTAATGTTGATGTGGGTGGCTTTTGTAGCCACATGAGGCCATGTGGGTGTCTGTGGTCTAAGATATTGCTGAGGGCCAGCCATCTCTAGGCCATAGTCCTGATGTGGTTGGAGGCTGTGTTGGTGACTGTTATCACCTAAGGTCATGGAGATGTTCATGATAGGTGCTTCCGGAAGAAACCATGTTGATTTCTGTGGGCTGTGCTGCTACTGAGGGCCATGTTGATGTGGGTAGCCTATGAAGCTACCCGGTGCTTGTTGATGACTTTGGTCTGTGTAGATATTGGATGTCATGTTGATGTCCATGGGCCTGGTTGATATGCTCTTCATAAATAAAAAACTGGAAGTCAAATACTGGGGTAAGAACATAAATGGTCAGAGAAGTGGTAGAGAAGCTACTAGTGATTTCCTTTTTCTACAGTTCCTTCATCCAAATGGCTGACATCCTAATCCCGCCTTACCACTTCCTGTCTATCTGTCCTCAGCTTTCCAAAAAATCTCTATGGTTAATTTTGGTCAGTTAGTTTCTAGCTCCACCCTCTAATTCAAAGCAAGCTTTATTGTCAGAATGCAATCAAAATATTACACAACACCTGGCTACTGCTGGGGTCCATATTGGTGTCCCAGGCCCATGTTACCCCAGAGGCTAAGTTATTGTCTTTGGCCTTTGCTGCTGACAAAGGCTATGATGGTTTCTGTGGCTGGTGCTTTGGGAAGGGCCTTCATAATGTCTGTTGTCTGCACTGCCACTGGAGACCAAGAGGAAGTGCTTGGCCCTCAGCATCTGCTAATTCTGGACAACATGTGGATATTTGTATTTTATGCTATTGCCAGAAACCAAGTAGAAGCCCACGATCTGTGCTTCTACTTACTGCAAGGAGTAAAGAAGCTATTTTTGCAGTGGTATTGGTGATTGAAAATGCAGAGTTCATAAAGATGGACATAGATGGCTTCTGTGGCAACCCCTATCCCCACCTTAGCACCTCCCAAAAAGTAAGAGTCTGAAAAAGAAGCCATCACAGAGAACTCTTAAATGTTACAATAAAGATATGGAAGTATAGCTCTCCACAACTGAGATTTCTGGTGTGATGTTGGATGTCTTCCTGTATGTTGTGAATACAGTTCATTAATAAAGGGACTGTTTGAGCCGATGGCAGGACATCTTGGAGGAGGGAAATCTGAGCATAGATAAAGGGAAGGAGGGCAGAGTCAGAAGAGATGTGATCTAGCCTCCCAAGAGCAAGATGTATAGAAATACGTTACTCACAGGCCATGTGTCAAGACAGATGAATGGAAATGGGTTGAATTAAGATGCAAGAGCTAGCAAGTAATATGTGTGAGCCATAGTAGGCCAAGCAGCATATAACATGTAATTTATATAAGCATCTGTTTCCCCAGCAGACAGCCACTTAAGTAGATGCATTTTACAGCCTAATGTCAAATAAGTTTCCCTTATGCAAGATACTGCCTATAGGACATTTAAAATCAGCGAACCCTTAGCTATCTTAAAGTTCAAGTTTTAGAAGTTTACTATGATAATTAAGTTTAATTACTGTCAACACAAAAGGTGTAAACTTGTCAATGAACTCCTTTTTCTTTTTCATTGTGTATTTCTCCCAATTCACCTCCTTATGTTGGATAAAAGTGTACTTTAAAGTTTCCATTTCTAAATACTTACTGTCCCCTTGGGACTTAGTAAATGATTTAAAACTTGCTACAGGTTCAGGAGTCCCTTGGTGGCATCACACTGTGCTTGTACAAAAATGACAATAGCGATGTAGACTGCACAGATTGCATTTTGAGATGCCCAGCACAAAAAAGGCATCACGACATTTCTTGGAAGGAAAATTAAACACTGAGATATTCTGTTATCTAACTCTTTTCCCTGTGAGTGGATGCATCATTGTCTGGATGAAGCAACAAAACCCTTAGTGCTTTCCAGGTGACATGTTCCCCAGAGGTGTTCAAACTTCAGTTGTGCGGACTGCATCAGTGCAGATATGCTGCAAGACACAGAGTCTGTTCTGTCACAGCTTGTTTCTCAGAGTGAGAAGGTGTGGGTTACCTAGAATACTCAGTGACTTTGCATTCTAGTAAGCAGCCAGAAGAAAGTGATATGAACTTGCTTTTATACACCAATAATTTACAAAATCAAAGTTAGTAGATCACTATACTGCACCTGTACAGTACAGAGTAGGAGAGGGAGGCACAGAGAAGCCAGGCTAACAGCTCTGGCCATGGGCCTAGCAGGGAGGGGAGCAGAAGCTTGATCCAGAGGAGAGCTGGGTGGCCTGGGAAATCAGATCGGCAGGTATACTCTTTTTTTTTATCTTTAATTTTTTTCCAAACCAGATATTGCTCACTCTCTCGCCCCTTCTCCAAGTCCTCTCCCAGCTTCTCCCCCGCCCCCACCCACTTCACACCCCAGAGAGGGCAAGGAATCCCAAGGGGAGTCAATTTGGTCTGGCATATCTAGATGAGGCAGGATCGAGACCCTTCCCCAAGTATCAAGGCTAAGAATGGACTTTGCCAACTAGGCATGGGCTTCTAGAAGCTAGCTCGTGGACCCAGAATAGACTGGTCTGATTTCAAGAGGTTCTAGAAACTGCCCACCTCTTTTGACTGTCCTCTGCATTCACAGGGTCCAGATCCACTTCATGAAGGTTTGTCAGCTGGTATTTCAGAATGGCAGGTATATTCTTGCAGCAAATACACAGCCTTCTGAGTCTCAGTCCTACTCTGGTAGATGGATGAGTAGTAGAGGATTCAATTTTGTTATTCTTTTATAAAAATAAAAATATGTGTAAATTATTCCCCCCACTGTGTGTGTTGAATGTGCACCTTTGTGATGTAGGTTCTGGGAGCAAAACTTGATTCCTGCAATAGCAGCAAGCACTCTTAATCACAGAGTCATATATCAGTCCCTTATTTTACCATTGTACATCTGTTTGTCCTTCCTACCTTCCTACCTTCCTTCTTTCCTCCCTCCCTCCTTCCCTCCTTCCTTCCTTCTTTCCTCCCTCCCTCCCTCCTTCCCTCCTTCCTTCCTTCCTTCTTTCTTCCCTCCCTTCCTCTCTCCCTCCCTCCCTCCTTCCCTCTCCACCCCCCTTTCTTTCTCCTTTTCAACAGTGTTTCTCTGTGTAACAGTCCTGGATGTCCTGGAAGTTGCTTTGTAGACGATGCTGGCCTCAAAGTAACAGAGATTCACCTGTCTCTGCCTCCCATGTATTGGGATTACAGGCAGTGCCACCAACGTCTACTGTTTATCTTGAGCTGCAAATTACGTGTTCATATTGTATGATGGAACTTTGTTAGTTGCAAAATGTTGACAAGAACAAAAAATTTGCTCATAGGCAATAGCCAATCTTAGTTCACTACATGCACTGAATCAGAGGTGTTTCTGCACTGTGTACCATGTTCCATAATGTGACTTTCTGTAGTAGGAGGTTTCTGGCCCAGACTTTCAGGCCTAGCCTCAAGGTTTAGGCCCACAGACCCACAGACACACAGATGCTTACAATAGTTTCAGGCTTATTGGCCTAAGGCCAAGGCATATAACTTGCTAACTCTTTATCCTTAATCTAACCCATGACTCTTAGCCTGTTCAGCCATGTGGCTCGGTACCTTTTCTCAGAGCAGCATAGTTGTCCTCTGCTTCTTCTGGCTTCTCTTTGGCATTCTATTCTGTTCTGCCTGCTCCTAGAGTCTTCTTAGTCTGGTAGCCCCGCCCATTCTTCCTGTCTGCCTTTGGCCAATCAGTGCTTTTTATTAAACCAGTGGGTGAGACAATTATTTACAATGGAACAACATAACCCTCCTATAACTTTCTTACCTTTGGTTTGAGTACACACAGCCTGAGTACTTTGTATTGCAAGAGCTGACACAGCACACAATGCCAACTGTGCTCCTTGGCTCGGAGTCTCAGCTATTCTTTGCTGTAATTACAGCATTTTCTCTGCATGTACAAGAGTTTCAATTCTTATAGAAACATCTTAGCTTCATTATGAATTATAAAGAGTTAAATATTTTCCTATTTTTGTTCTTTAGCATGTAAGTATAAAGTTAGCATGTATTGGTTTACAAGTTTTTGTTTTGAGTTGCTGACTTGAGTTACATAAAGTGACGCCAAGTGAATTTTGGCTTGGAATTAGGACAGAATTCCCAGTAGCTTCTGAAATGTGTGGTAAACATTGATATAAAGCATGAGAAATGCAAAATTCCACCAAATCTGAGAGACACTGAAGTTTTCCTCTGTCTTACAGCAATCAAATATTTAACCAAGATTTAGTTTCTTATGCAAAAATTCAAATACATATATCTCATTAGTTTGCAAATTTGCTTTCATTTTTGTTAAAATTATAGATCTTTTCATTAAATAACATTATGACAGAGTTGTTTAAAATAAAATTCTTTAAGATTTGTTCCTAGTAGTAAAGAATGATTTATATGCTATTTTATATAGCTATATACTAAGAATTAGGTAAAAAATTGGAAAAGGAGATTGATGTTGGAAGATGTTATTTTTAAGGTTTTGAATATTTTTTCTTTTCTTGAAAATAGATTCTTACCAGGCAGTGGTATGGTACATGCTTTTAGTACCAGCACTTGGGAGGCAGAAATAGATTTTTGTGAGTTTGAGGCCAGCTTGGTCTATAGAACAAGTTCCAGGACATACCCCAAACCTACAGAGAAACTGTCTTGAAAAACAAAATAAAAACAAAAGATAGATTTTTTTTAAACAGTATATCCTGAGTATGGTCCCACCCTCTGATCACCCCTCTCAGTTTCTCTCCATCCTACTTCCCTTTCTGTTTCTCATCAGAAAGTAACTGACTTCTAAGATGTAACAACCAAGCATAACGCAATAAGATTTAGTAAGAAAAACCCAAATCCGTAACATTGCATTGAAAGTTGGACAAGGCAAACCAACAGAAGGAAAAGAATACCAAGTAAAGACGTAAGAATCAGAGACACACTCATCTGTTCACTCAGAAGACTCATATAAATACTAAGCTGAAAGCTGTCATACATACACAGAGGCCCTGGTGCAGAGCCGTGGAGACCCTGTGCCTGCTCCTTAAAGGGCTTGTTCTCCCGGTGTCCTCCATCCCTTCTGGTTCTTATACACCTTCCACCTCATCTTCTGCAGCATCCCCTAATCTCTCAGGGGAGGGATTTAATGCTAACACCCCATGTAGAGCTGTGTGTTGAAAGGACTCTCTGTGTGATGCCTGGTTGTGGGTCTCTGTGTCCATATCTGTTATATGGATTGTAGGTTGGCTATCATATATTTAACAGGTAATGTGCACATACAAGTGAATACATATGGTTTTTATTTTCCTATATCTGGGGTCACCTCATTCAGGATGATTATTTTTCTAGCTCCATCAATTTTCCTATATATTTGATGATATCATTTTTTTTCAACAGTTGAGTAACACTCCACTCTGAAAATGTATTATTTTTTAAAAATTTATTCTTTTATTAAGGGACATCTAGGTTGCTTCTGGTTCCTGGCTATTATGAATTAAGCTGCAATGAACATATTGAGCAAATGTCTTTGTGGTAGGACGAAGCCTCCTTTAGACATACGCCAAAATGTAGTATAGTTTGAATTTGTAGTAGATCAATTCCCTACTTTCTGAAGAACTGCCATATTGATTTTCATAGTGGCTGTACAAATTTGCACTTCCACTGGAAATGTAGGAATGTTTTCCTTATCCCACACCTTTTCCAACATGAGCTGTCACTTGGGTTATTGAAATGAGTCATTCTTATAGGTGTAAGATGAAATTTTAAAGTAGTTTTGATTTGCACTTACCTGATGACTAAGGATATCGAACATTTCTTCAGATATTTTCCAGCCATTTGCAATGCTTTAGAGTTCTCTGCTTAAACCTATACCTTATTTTTTGAGAACTTACGTTTTTAAACATAATTTTCATTGATTCTTTGGGAATCTCATATCATGTACCCCAATTCCACTCATTTCCTAGTCTTTCCTTCATTCACCCTGTATCCTTCCCCACTAACAAAGAAAAAACAACATTTTGAGCCTTTATATTTCCCAACTCTCTATCACCTATTCATTTGTCATAGTGGTGATATGCAATGTCTTTCTGTCCGCTGAATTAACATTGGATAATAAAGGAACTGTTTTGGCCTATGGCAAGGTATTTTAGAAACAGGCAGGAAATCTGAGCATAAAGAGGAAAGAGGGTGAAATCAGAAAGGGACCTGTAAGCTGCCACCGAGAGAGTAAGATGTAAGGGAATTCAGGTAGGCCATGAACCATGTGGCAAAACGTAGATTAATAGAAATGGGTTAAGATGCAAGAGTTAGCTGATAATATGCCTGGGCCATAGGCCAAAACAATTCCTTTATTATCCAATGATAATCCACAGCATACCGAAAGACATCCTACATAACTTCCCCTTTTGGTCTAATTAAAATGGAAGGTTTCAATTTCAACATAGCAAAATTACATATAACAAAACTGCTATCAAGCAATAACTGCAGTTATAATACTAGTCTATTTATATTTAGCAAAATTAAAGAAAATATTATCTTCCTTATCTTTGTGCGTACAAAGTTCCATATCTAATTTGGCTTTTGTAATAACTAAGGAAAACTATAATTATAATGATCTAATCTTTAACTCCATCAAAGACCACAGAAGATCATATTACCTGATTAGGAAAGGGTATTGCAAGCAACTTACAAATTCTTAAAATGACAGAGATATCTAGCTATCTGGGCAGTCACCCAAAATTATTTTCTAATTTTGGGGCATTCATCTTCATACCTCAGGCCTAGAGTCTCTGACGGACCTTTACCACAAATGATGCTCCAAATGGGTCACTTACAGCCACATGGAACTGGAGAGAGCTTAAAAATGGTTCTAGAGCAGAGAAACGGAACCCAAACAGCTTCAGAGCAGAGCTGTGTCCCTCAGGTGGGTCATGGTACAGAGATGTATCCAAGCTTGAGCTACAAAATGTCAGATTTTTGGAGTGAAGCTTAAGATCAAAAAGGGCAGTTCCTGAAGTCTCACAGCAGAAGTGCGAGCTGCCATGACAGATTAAGTTTCTGTTCTTACAGACAAAAAAGGAACAGAGTCAAAGAAGACTCCTTAGTAGCAATTTTTTGGGGAGGGCTCTGTTTGTTTCCTGACTCTGTTAGCAGCAAAACATTTATGAGTCATTTAAGAGGCCCTGCTACCAAATACTTAAATGGAGTTCATGAGCAGTGGGCAGTGGTGCTCTACTTCATGGCAACGTGGATCCTAAAATTCCCCAGAGTGGTAATTGTTGATCCTGCTGACAGCTCTGCTAAAAAGCTAAACTCTATATGAAGCTAGACTGGGAGCTGAGTAGAGCCAGCCACCCTAGCCAAGCCTTTAACCTTGGCAGATTAAAGGTGTGGTCAGAAACAGAAAAAGATGAGATAAAAGATATACAGTAAAGACAGATTTTCTTAAAAAAAAAACCTTCTAAATGGTTTATAATGTGTTTAAAAATATATATAGGCTTGAGAGAGAAAAGAAAAAGGAAAAAGGATACAGAAAGTACTTAAAAAAGAAAGAGTGAAAAAATAATAAGTCATGTAAAGATGGAAATTACAAAGAGTGTCTGGATACAGTATGTTGTTGTCCTGTCTTTAAGTTTTTTGGCTGCAAATGAAGTACTAAAAGCCACTAAAAGACATTTAATTATAAATGCTGCTGGATTAATCCAACCTACATATTTCATAAAGGAGTTGACTTTAAAATTGAAGTTAAAAAAATGCTACTTTGGAGAAGAGGTTTTCTTTCTATTTCCATAAAAATGAAAGGCTGTGGATTTATTTCAGTTTAAAAAAAATAAGGTTTGATCAAGAAAGACCCCCCTAAAAGCTTCAAAGCTTCCAAATAAGACGATTCATCCTCAAGACACCCAAAAAATTACCAGTACCCCTCAATCAGCAGGAAGTAATAATGGAAAGCTATACCCAAATTCCCAAAATACTGTTTATAAATGTTTGTTTTTATTATAAATGGTTAATGATCATAGTCAATCTTGTTCTAAGAAAAATGAGGAATATAATTTATAAATTATAACAAAATAGATTATTAACTCTACTTTGATCCAAAAAACAACTGTTAATCTTTAAATACTTTACAGTGTTATGGATTTTGGTTTATTGATACAAATTTAAGGTCAATTGTGTTATATTCTGTGTATATTTCTACTCTTGTTTAAGATATTATGTTTATGTAACTCATTTAATAATTAAGAAATACAAATTAATAGTCATTTATAATAACCAAACTTATAGTCATGTTAGTTGAATTTTTATAGAAAGATATATTTTAATTAGATGGGTAATCTTCATATACTTCAAAAGCTTATAGAATATGGCATTTAAAATGTTTTAGGAATTTAGACTTTTCTAGACAGTGACACAGGTCTGCTCTTGGAAGCATCAATCTACTTTAAGAGGATGATGGGCATCGAAGAAACTCCATGTGAGGTTTACTTTCTTTGTGGCAAAAGTTTAGCCAGTATACAAGAAACTGTTCTTACCTCAACTGCCTGACAATATGCTGTATAAATTGGACATGCAGGACCCATAGGAAAGTGACCTCTGAAACTTTGTTAGAATAAGCTAAGATGGTCCTTTAGGTTCCTGCTTTACAGAGACTGCCAGACATTCTTCAGAACATAGGGAGAAGAAACTGATGAACTATGTCAGAATGGACAGAGCAGTCCTTCAAATTCCTTGCTTTCCTGGAAGGTATGTCAGAGACATTAGGCCTGTAGGTTGAAGATGGATGCCCCAACATTACAGAGAAACTTTGAGTGACTGTCCAGGTAGCCAGATATCGCTGTCATTTACAGAATTTGGAAGTTTCTTATAATGCACTTCCTGTTTACTCAGATATTTTATCCTTCTGTGGTCTTTGATGGAGTTGAAGATTAGTTATAAATATTTAGTTTTTCTTTGTTATAATAAAAAGTAAATTATTTATGAAACTTTGTTTCATGAGTTATAAGGATAAGGTAGATGATAGAACATTTTATATAATTTTGTTAAAAACAAATAGACTAGATATTGTAACTGTAATTTTTGATTGATAGCTATTTTGTTATATGCAATTTTTAGCTTTGTTGAAATCAAAACCTTATTTTTTTGATTAGATAGAAAGGAGGAAGTTATGTAGTATGTCTTTCTGTGCACTGTGAATTATCATTGGATAATAAAGGAACTGTTTTGGCCTATGGCAAGGTATCTTAGAAGCAGGCAGGAAATTAAAACATAGATAAAGGGGAATAAAATTGGAGTCAGAAAGTGATACTGTGAACTATCATCAAGAGAGTAAGATGTAAAGGAATTCAGGCAAGCCAGGAGTAATATGGCAAGATATAGATTAATAAAAATGGGTTGAGATGCAAGAGTTAGCTGATAATATGTCTTAACTATAGGCCAAACAGCATGTAATTAATACAAGAATCTGAGCCATTTTGGAGGGCTAAGTAGCTATAGGTAGGTCTGGATATTGGGTCTAGACAGGCCAGAAATTTTTACTACATAGTGGCACTGAGATCTGTGGTGTGCCACACAGTATTCCCCTTTCCTCAAACAGCTTGTCTTGCAAGTGTTCATTGTAATAATATTTTGGTCTGATTCAAGGCCTCTGGCTTCTGAAACACCATCAATACTGGAAGCTCACTGAAACTCCTTTTGGATATCCTGACATTGTTCCAAGTCATGGAGAGCACCGGGCATGTTTCAGTAGGCTTTATGTGTCATTGCTGGCCACCAATATTAGCCTGTTCCTCACTGCCTTACCATCTTCAGTTCCAACCCTCTCCACAGTGCATGGGCCACCCTTCTTATCTGTCTCTACCATTTCTCCACCACATATTTGCTCATCTGCCCAGTTCCCGCTTGGCACCTGGCATGGGCCTCTGGTTTCCTTCTACCATGCCTGGGCATCAACCTCTGCTGAACCCTATTTTTTAATTTGACTATTAAGTTTTTGGTATCTAGTTTCTTGAGTTCTTTATAAAATTTGAATACTATTCCTCTATAAGATATATAGTTGGTAAAAACTTTTTATATTTTGTAGGCTACCACTCTGTCCAATTGATGGTGTCCATTGCCTTATAGAAGTTTTACAGTTTCATGAAGTTCCATTTACGAACTGTTGGTGTCCGAACTATTGATGCTCTATACACGAAGTGGCCTCTTGTGCCGGTGAGAAAGATATTTTGACTTCTTTCTTTCAAATTTATATCCCCTTGATCTCCTTCACTCATGTTATTGCTCAAGCCAAGTCTTCAAATAGTATATTGACTAAGTATGGAAAGAATGGATAAGCTTGTCTTATTTCCAATTTTAGTGAAGTTGCTTTGAATTTTTCTCCATTTAAGTTGGTGTTGGCTATAGGCTTGCTGTAAACTTCCTTTATTATGTTTAGGCACATTCCTTGTATCCCTAATATCTACAGGACTTTCGTCATGAAGAGGTGTTGGATTTTGTTAAAGACCTTTCTCTGTATCAAATGAAATGATGAAATAATCACATGATTTTAAAAATGTCTGTTTGTTTATATAGTGGATTGCCTTTGTCGATTTTTCACATTTTGAACTATCCCTGCAACTCTAGAATGAAGCCTACTTGATCATCTTTGATGATTTTTGATGTGTTCTTGGATTTTATTTACAAGTTTTAAAAAATTTACTTTTAATGACTGTATTAAAATATTGATTTTTCTTTCTGTTTATTCTTCGTGTGTTTCACATCATTCATTTTGATGTCATTTACTTCTCCATTCCTTTTGTATCTGCCTTCTGGTCTTACAAACCCTCAAAATTGATCTCACTATGGAAGCCGTATTGTGAGCTAGTGAGTCAGGCAGTAAACCTTTTATTCATGTAGCTTTACTTTAAAGTGTTCATTGCAAAGCATTGTCAATCTGGTTCAAAGCCTCTGAGTTTTGCAATGCTGTCAGTGTTGGGCCCTCAGTGGGACTCTCCTGTAGATTGCCTGTTGTTGTCCTGTGTTATGGAAATCCTGCAGCTGTGGGTCTTCAGGACTGGCCCCTCACGTGCTCCAAAATATCATAAACGGGCTTGATGTTGGGGTGGGCCAACTCATAAACCTGGTTGTAGCAAGAAGTTTCTGGCTCAGACTAAACCCAAGATCCAGACCAGCAGTCCCAAATAAACTGCTCACAGTTGCTTCGTCCCAAATAATCACACAAAGATTTATATTAATTACATGCTGCTTGGCCTATGGCTCAGGCATATTTCTGGCTAGCTCTTGCATCTTAATTCAACACATTTTCATCAATCTGTCTTGCCACTTGGCTAGAGGCTTACCTGAATTCCCTTACATCTTCCTCTTTGGGAGCGGCTCATAGCATCTCTGTCTGACTTGCCCTTTTGTCTTTTCACAGGTCAGTGAAAAGAAGTCACCCCATATGGTCTGCTATAGCACTGGGCATGTTACTGGTGGACTTGATCTAGAAGATAAGAAGAAAAAAGAAAATCTATACACTGCATGAATTCTGGTTGGAATAAAGGAAACTCAGGCCAAATATCGAGGAAAATGCTGAAATATCAAAGAGAGAAAACACCATAGTCAAATCTCACCCAGCTGTCTTCTAGCTTCCTCACCCTCGCTCCTCATGGCTTCTACTGCCTGCTCTGTCTTTCTGTGCCTGCCTTAAATACCTTCTTCACCCAGTTGTTTCACATCCAGGTTAAGATTAAAGGTGTGAGCTACTACTATATGGTAGTTAGGACTTGAACTCACAGAAACACAGAAAGATCTCCTCTTTCTCTGGAGTTATGGGATTAAAGGCCTGGCACCACCACTGCCAGCCTGGGAGCCTTATGAAGATGCTAGATGTTCTCAAAGAGGAAATTAAAGAAATCCAGGAAAACACAGTGTGAGGAAATAAACAAATCCCTTAAAAATTCAGGAAAACAAACAGAAAGTGGAAGTAGACGAATAAAACTGATCAAGACCTGAAAATAGAAATGGAATTAGTAAAGAAAACCCAAACTGAGGGTGGGGGATGTTTAAGAAGCCTCCTTACTTTCCTTTCCTGTTCATAAGACATTTATTTTCCAGGGAAAGTATCATCTCATCGTCTCCATTTCCATGATTCCAGTCCTGCTTACATCATGGTGGATGGGATTCTTTGGAGGTTGGCCACTCAGGCCGTAAGAGCATGCTGAACAAGGCCTGAATGAACTTGTTGGTGCCACTGGATGTTTACTGAGATGCTCTTCCCACATGAACATCTGGTTCAAGGCCAAGAGGGAACAGCTGGATCCGCAAGAGGTATCCTGGAAAAAGTGTCACCAGAAAAGCAACTCAAATGGCCACTGGTTTATAGATTTAGAAACTTAGGGCCAAAGGAAAGTTAGCAGTGTGAGGAATCAAATGAGCGTGACCATCTGATACTAAGATGTCATGATCTCATAGAGATGCTTCCTGACTTCTCAAAGAGGTCCATGATCATGTGAGGATGGGTCTCCTTAAGAGCTTGATAGACTTTGTCTTCGTTGGCCCAGCTGCGGGATCTGCCGAGGCTGAAAAGCTTTCTTATCTTTTCTTGGTTGGTGGTTTCAACCCTCACTGCCTCATACGCCTCTTCACTCAGCACCAAACCATGCAACTTGTCCAAGAGAGGGTTCATTGATGTGACTCGATTCACCAGATGCTCCCGATGCTGGTCCACAAAGTGTAGTGAGGCAGCAGCATCTGGGGTGGGGTGTGAATGATACATACGTTGAGTGAAGAAAGACTTCTCCAGGGGTTAATCTATTGGTTGTCCACTTCTTTTTTCAAATACCTCGTCTGCATCCTGGTTCCCTTCTTCCTCTAACCAGGAGGAGGGGTTCATGGTGGGTGCTCAGGTTGGGAGTAAGTGGAGTTATTGTTAATATGGGAAGCAGCAAGAAGCCTGAGAGAAACTCTTCCTGGGCATGCACCTCTACTACCCATCCAGGTGAAGTTTGCAAAGCAAGGCTTCCTCCTTTCTCACTGTCTTCTTAAGGGTCAGATGATATAGCAGCAAAATACTCTTAGTTTCTATGGCCACATATAGCTGTTAGTTACCTTTCTGGTCTGCAGGGATCATGGGTGGTACAGGTGTGATGTCCCCTGGAAGAAAAGAGAGGTGATGCATTTGTAACGATGTCTGTCTCCAACACTCAGTGCACTCTGTGAAACTACCACCCATGCCTGAGATGTTGAAAATGAACTACAGAAATTCTGATAGAATCTGAAAAGTAAACATTTCCTTACAAAGACAGGGAATTTAGGAACCATGCCTGTCATCACACAGAGAGAAGACATATGAATGAGCAAGAGACATTTTCCCACATGATTAGAGCCTCGATTTTATCCTAGACTAATTTTTTTTTGTGTGGAGAACTAACCACACCCTAGAAACCTCAAATCATTTGACATTTAATTCTAGGTAAAAAAAACCTATTTTCCTGTTCTTGTTTGACCTTGTACAAATACCAAAAACCATGTGTTCTTGATTTGATGGCAGAATTAAGATGTATTCAGACTGAACACTGGGAATAATGAGTTTATTTTAGCATCAAGTCAAGGAGGTTAGTAAATTTCAGCTCATAATTAAGCTCTAAGTGTTTGAGAAGACCCTAAGTTCTCTGTGCTCTAATAGTTTAGGGAAATCAGCCCAAGGACCTAGTTTGTAGTATTGGAAACCCGGGTTACATTTGTATATAAAAAACCCATATTTCTTACACTCCATGACCATCTTGGTGCACCATGACTTGTAGATACACCAGAGCATCTACTGAAGAAAGTTATTGAGTGGAAATAAGTTCAAAAAATATAACATTGAAGACACAAAGGGACATGATTGTAATTTCTGGTAGCCTTGTCAGAGGTATAGCAGATGGCAATTAATACTCATATTTTCAGTTCACCAATCTCCGATGAATCAACCTTGTTTAAAGGCCAGGCCAGGGGTCTCCAGATTCCAGAATGTATTTTGCTTCTGTTGTGTCCCAGATTGCTTGCTGCCACAATGTATTTAATGTGGGAGTCCTCCACTACCTGTATTATAGTGTGCTTATCTCATGATTACATCTCAATATAATGGGCATCTATCTGTGGATTGTCAGGACGATGCTGTATAATTTTGACACATCAGGACTATTGAATTCCAATAAGAAATATCCTCACATCACAGAGCAGATTTATGACTTAGGAAAATAAGTTCAGGAGCCTAACTCGCTCAAGTTCCTTTAATCTTTATGCTGAGAATTGCAGTTATTGGTTCCTTGTACACCATTAGGTGATATTATTAAAAAACCCCTTTAGATTACCAGGTGCCTTGCTAATTATTTTTTTTAGATAAACATTCCCAATTTAGTTCAAGCAAGAACACTCAGCTGTACTATCTGGCTAGGTTGTAAGTACAGAGACAGACCAATTATTGCTAGCTGGCAAATTATTAACTTCTTATATCCATTACTGACTCCAAATTGTGAAAATAAATTCTGACTAGTCAAGGCTACAGAAGAAGTAGTCCCAAATGAAGGCTGGAGGTGTTCTTGGAATAATTAGAACTCTTCTGTTGCCTGAAATAATTGGTTGGGATAAAAAAAACCATAAAAGGAGAAGATAGAGCAGTGAGGAAGTATAACATGGGTGTAGCAGCATAATGGGAGTCAACATAAGAGAATGAAAATTAACCACCAGAATGTGTGAATGTATTTCCTTCCTCCAAAGCCCTCAGATGGAAAAATGCCTTAGCTTCACAACAGTGTGGCTCTTCCTTTGAGCCCTGCCTATAGCCCAGAAGCTGGTCTGCCAGGCTGAAATGAGTTGTTTCCAAAACTGCCTAATTAATCAGTGCTGGAGGGAGATTCAGACCCTGGCCTGATGCTCAGAATGTCAGTTCTCCACCTGTGGCTCACTCAGGTCAATACAGAGAAAACCTTCATTGATCACATGGGTAGCCTGTTTCTAACAGCTTAGGAGAAGGAACCACCATGATTGGAGAGTTGACAAGGGGTGGGCATTTCCAGAGGCATTGAGAAGGGGAGCTTGGTTTTGGTATTGTGGGTGCTGAACTAAGACTGTTACTTCACTCAAAAAATTTTACTAGTTGATTTTATCTTGTCCACATAAGCCTGAAAATATGGATAAATTATAATAGCCAACAAATAAATGAGTAAAAACAATTTAACTATCAAAATGAAAACACTCACTCACACACACACACACACACAGAAGAAAGGAAGAAATTGGGAAAGGTCTTAGAAAAAGACATTCCCTCCACCGGCTCAACATTGCAAAAATATCCACCCAATTCAAAGAACACTGTATAATCAGTGCAGTTCTAATCAAGATGCCAGAGATATTCTTCCCAAGTGCTTTAGGGAAAATTCTGAAATACACATATAACCACTAGAGATATAGAATATACAAAGTAATTATGAACAAAAACAACTTTGTGGGAAGCTTCATTACACTTGATTTTAAATCAATTTCAAGCCAAAATGATCTGGAGCCTTCATAAAAACTAGAAATACAATACCATTACAACCCAGCCTTACCACTCCTGGTATTATATTCAAAGGAATATATATTGTACTACGGAGACATTTACACAACCATGCTTATGGAGTTCTGTTCATAATAGCTAAGAAATGTGATGCCTAGATGTCCCTCAACAGTTAATTTGGTAATTAAAATGTGGCACATATATACCAAGAATTTTTTCAGGTGTGAAGAAAATGATATTATTAAAGGTAACTGTATACAATAGGAAACATATAGAGAAAGATAAGCCAGGCCCAGACAGAAAAGCATACTCCCCACATGCAGTTTCTAAACTAGAGTCTTTATTTCTGGGGGTTTAACTTGGTATACCCATGGGGATCAGAAAACTAGAAATGGGCAGGAGCTTATGGAGGAAAGGAGGATAGTAGTGTCTTGTTAAAATGAAGGTAGAGAGGGAACATTGGGCAGAAATATTCAAACAGCCAGAAAGGGGGGGGAGGTGGAGGAGATAAGGGGTAGGTGGGATGGGTTACCAAAAATGAAGACAATATTTAAAACTCACAATGAAACACATTCTTAATACGCCAATACAAAAATTATAAAAGAGATTTAGTACAAGACACCCTATGAGGACTGAAATGGGAGATCTTAGAAGTAATGAGTTTCAAAAACAAAATCCAGTTCAGTTGCGGGATACCTCCATAGGAGCTGTTGAGCAGGGGGGGTCCTTCAGGTTCCCTAGACAGTGCAGGTACATTTTATTCTTCTTGACTCCTCATCAGAACTAATGAGCAAGACCTTATAGCTGAAGACACCACACATCTTGGATACATGGTATGAATTTTTCAAGCTGGAACCGAGTTGGAAGCTTCCTTTTGATACCAAACCTTTATAGTGTCAGGTGGTGTTATGCAAGCGGCTAAGAAAGAAAAGGCATCAACAACCAACCTTCCAGGAAAGATGGTCCCACACTGCAGCAGTGGTGCATTGTAAGGCGAGGACCCGATGGCTCCCTGATTACACTTCAGGCCCACTCCACAAATAGAAGCCACCCAGGGCATTTTAAATTGGTAAAACAAACAGAACTGGGTCTTTGAAGGTCTTAGGGAATTGAGAGAAGTTACTATTGTTGCCTAGCTAAATAGGCACAATGTCAATGTCCCTCTCAAAATGTATGTTTATTCTACAGACAAAGGCTAATTTCAGGCTTCTCCAGAAAAGCCTCTCACTGCTGTGAACGGAGTTAAATGCACATACCTATTCTTTTACAGAGTATTGAAAATAAGGGATGGTTGAATACTCATCCCTGTAAGTAAATATTCATACCATCTCCTTGAGGGTCTATGAATATTGTGTAGGAGAAATTGGAAAGAATGTAGGGACAGAAGATATGGAGAAGGGTTGTGAAGATATGTGTAAGAGGCTGTGTTCTCTTCTAAGCATGACATGACCATGGAAATCATGAATTTAGCACCTGTATCTACTGTCTCAGGATCCACACAAGTAGGGACTGCCTATCAGTCAGCTAAACATGGGAGGCAGCTCAGAGGGAGAGTACTACTCACTGCTGAAATGGCAAATAATATATTATGGGAGAAGGGATGTATAAACCCATCTGTACCCACTGGTGAACTAACCTGTTACTAGTGGATAGTTCAAAATGCACAGGTACACAGAGGATCCAAAATAAACTCTGAGGAACACAAAAAAAACTTTGTGGCAAAGAGACTTTTATTGAAGAAGAGGGACTGGTAGGGTAGAAGGGAGACGAGAATGTGCATTTTGGATGGAGTCACTAGAATGCACTGTACGAATATATACAATTGTTAAAACATGAGGTGTATTTACAAATTATGGATGCATTTAACAACTGAATGTCACATAGTGGCAAAAATCTCTTTAACTGTTCACATTTAAATGTGAACTGCTGCCAGTTGCTTTGCATATCTCAAATTTGTCATTTTAGGGCATCAGGATACAGGACTGAGAAAGTGGGGATTAGGGGATGCAGTAGTTTGGATATGATGTGTTCTCTGATAATGACAACATGTTTAAAGATTAGTCCTTCAACAGTAATCAGAGCTGAGTGGTCATGAGGACTGTGATTTTATGAATGAATACATACATAGGTGCACATATAATTACACGAGTACTCAGAATGGTACTGGAAACTATGAGAGCATATTGTTGGATGAATTAGGTCACTGGAGGCATGTCCTTGAACAGAATATCTTGCATGGGCTTTCTTCCTTTTCCTTCTCCCCCTTCTCTCCTCTTCCCCTGCCCCTCCTTGTAGTAATGGGGTTTCTGGGTCCCGGGCGGCCAGAGACCCAGACCCTGCCGTGCCAGACCCCTAAGCTGCCCAGCCACCTGCTCAGGCCTCCAGAAATGACTCAGATGCTTATATTAACTTTATGCTGTTTGGCCTATGGCTCAGGCACATTGCTAGCTAGCTCTTACATCTTAATCAACCCATTTCTATTAATCTGCCTACCACATGGTCCGTGGCTCACCTGTGTTTCTTACATGTTGCTCCTTGGGCAGCTTCAGCTCCATCTGCCTCTGACTCCGCCCTTCCTTTCCTACCTATTCTGATTCCTCCTCCTACTTCTTCTATGGTGCCTGTCATGGCCCAAAACAGCTCCTTTATTTAAAGATTGAAATTCACAGCATACAGAAAGGCATTCCCACATCACCTCCTCTTTTGTTCTTCTTATCTTCACCTTTTCATTTTCCTCTTCTCCCCCTTGTTCACACTCTGAATTTAAGCATCTGTTTGGGATCTAGCAAAAGCCACATAATTAATCTGGCTCTTTCATGACAGAAAGAATTAATGACGATGTACCTTTCCCCATTGATCGCCTTTCTACAGACTTTGGGGTCTCTAGACCTAAATTAATTTTACCTGGTTTGAACAAAGCGTCCCAAATGAGATTCCTATGATTCCTGTTTCTGATTTTCAGCTTAATTCCAGAACCAAAGTGGCCAACGTAGATCTCAGAGAAGAGCTGAAATTCCTCAGGGCTCCGGTAGCACAGCTTCAGAAGGATAGATAGATAGATAGATAGATAGATAGATAGATAGATAGATAGATAGATAGATAGGTAGGTAGGTAGGTAGATAGATAGATAGATAGATAGGTAGGTAGATAGATAGATACCATGTGAGAAGCCTCTACTCATGTGAACAAGGGCTTTTCACACCCCAACACTTTTGTGATCTTGCACACTACTTTAGTCACTGGATGTCTTTTGTACTGAGGTCACCCACAGTCTTGGAATGTACATCTTTAGTCACAAAGCTGGAGCACTGTGGAAGAAGTCATAGAAAGAAAGCAGTAACAGGAGAGTGCTGATGGACCCACCCAGGACCCCCACTATGCGGTTCCCTTTCTTATCACTCTGGCAAAAACATGACAGGAAGCAGCTTGAGAAAGTGTTTATACTGTTTAATTTTATAGTGGTGAGTGCACGGAAGCTGGAGTTCCAGTCTTTGTGGTAGAAGCTTGTGGCACAGCTTGTTATATCCAGAGGATCAGGAATCCAAGTCTGAGGAGGGAGCAGGGCATGACTATAACCCCCAAGACTTGCCACCAGTGGCCTGCTTCTGATGGCCAGGCCTCACATATTTTAAATACTATCAGTAACTGATGATCAAGTGTTTAAACATTTACAGCTGTAGGAAACATTTCAGATCCAAACCACAGTAAGTGAGAACTCATACTAAAAGTCATGCATTTTAAGTCAGGACTTGCTTTTCATGTTATGATGACCCCTATTCTCTTCCATGCTGAATCTAACTCCTCAATTATCCAGGCCTTCAGCATTCCTAAGTGGTCCCGTAAATTGTTTTCCACCTAACTTTGATGTATTCTTGCTCATCCCAAAGCCCAATTGTTTTCTTCCTAATCTCAGTTTTCCCAAGCCTGGCATCTGACCCTGAAGATAGCAATCACCTGGATGCTCGCCTTTGCGATGATTTCCAGCTTTTTGGAAGCAGACACTGTGCAGTGAGAGCCAATGTAAAGAGAGTCTAGTGGGGATGGCTTGTTTATTCAAACAAACGGAAACTTCATTTCTTAATCATCAATGACCTAGGGAACATTACAGACAGCAACTGAGCTAGAATTCTGAGCTACAACATCTATCAGGTCTGAATAAGGTGAGGTGGTGAGTCAGTACATTTATATGGGGTGGGGTAGTGACACCTCCTGGGCGCACTTCTGTCTTGTGTTCTGCTACACAGACTGTTGAATTATTGGCTCCTGTTGGGTTCATTGTGGGAACAGAGTGCTTGCCATAGAGGAAGAGTGTTAGCTATATGATGGATACAGAGAATTCCCATCCTTCTGATGGGTAGAAAGAGACCATAGGAAGCTGTGTAGAAATAAAGGGCCATTAAAGGCAGTTGGGGGACAGTTTGGTATAAGGGAGGAAAGACTAGGGCAGAATCATAAACACCGGTGTTCTCTTTATAGGACTGCACCCTCACTCAATGTGGAAAATCTCTCTAAGGGGCTCACTAGCTGCATCTCAAGTTTTCTGTCAACCCACCCTGCCTACACTTTTGGGGTTCTCAGTGTCACCTTCTGAATGGTGCAGTCATTGGGGATCAGATAGAGGTGAAAGGCGACTTACTCAAGATTGACATAATAGTAGATCAATGTAGTGGAAATGGCAGGGATGAAGTGTCGGATAGCAAGGATCATTCTCAGCAGAGCTCCCATTGGGGAGAAGCTTGGGTTTTCCAAGATTGTGTTGCTCTGCTCCACCCTGGCTGGCGTTTCTAGGACTGCTCTATGTTCTTGGAAGAGGGCCACATGGAAGCAGAAGATGTCCACCTTTCCCTCTGTGAAAGAACAGATTCAAAGATGCAGATTTAATCTTTCCATTGAACCATGGTTAGCTGGAAAATAGCACTAGAGGATATTGAATGACAATGGTGGTTTAAATGAAAATGGCCATCATAGTTGGTGGAACTGTTTGGGAAGGATTAGGATGTGTAGTTTTTTTTGGATTCAGTGAGTCACTGAGGTGGGATTTGAAGTCTTAAAAGCTCATTCTATTTCCAGTTTCATTTCCCTCTTTCTTTTTTGACAATAGGATGTAAGTTCTCAGCCACTGTTTTAGTGGCATGCTTGACTAACAGCTGCCATGCTCCCTGCCATGACGGCCAGGCCATGGACTCTAATCCCTTGAATCTCCAATCCTTCTCCTATAAGTTGCCTTGGTCATAATGTCTTTTTAGCTTTTACTTAATTTTTTATGTTTATGTGAAAAATTGTGAACAAGAAAATCTTAATCTTTATTAATTAACCCCAAGTGAGAATATAGACGATCAACAAAACATTTCCATACTATTGATTCATCGTGCTATTTGGTGCATGTGACCTACTGTCAGTGGTGACCCGTGTAGACTGCAGCTCATTGGAACCGCCTTGGATATGGCCCTGTCTAGCTGCTGGAGAGCATTTACAGTGTAGTGGAAGTTCTTGATGGTCTTAGGTGCTATAAATAATACAGCCTCACAGGCTACTTTTAGTGATTGGACATGCAGAGAGTTCTCTGGGGTACCAATACCACCAGCCTCAGTGTCTTCGGATTGACAGTGTCCATCTATGTGTTTGTTGAAGGTTGGAGTTTTCTATTACGATAGAGAACTGGGGATACCTTTGTCCACCAAAGACAAGATGGATGCACCTATGGAATTATTAATATCAAATGTGAGCTTGATGAAATTTAAAATCACCTTTGATACAGACCTCACACATGATGGAAGGAGATTATCATAATTGGATTAAAGATTTGGGAGGCCATATCCACTGTGGGATTCGTGGCCTAGCATCCAGGACTTCAGTAGCTTATGTTTCCCCTTTGGACATGAGTTTTCCAGGCACTGCAAGCTCCATATTCTCAGACTTCCATGTCATGATTAACTATTCCTTTGAAATGTAAGTTAGAAATAAATCTTTTCTCTCTTAGGTTTCCTTTTTTGGTTGGATATTTTGTTTGAGCTACAAGACATATAACTTGGACAGAAAATTGATACCAGGAGTTGGGTCACTGCTGTAAGATACCTGATCATATGGTTATTAGGCCTTTGGAAGCATTTCATGGTTGGAATGCGAAAGAGCTTGGTACTTAGGTCCAGAAAAGCCCTTCCAAGCTGAGATCAGAGCTTACTAGAACATTCTGGTGGAAGCAGGAAGCAGGAAGGGATCAGTCTATGACACACCCAGAGAGTAGCAAGATTTCTATTGAGAACTGTAAAAGGACCCATTCATGTAACACTTGGGCCAAGAATCTAGTTTCCTCTGGAAATGCTCCGAATGTGAATGAATTTGAACTTTCAGATAAATGACTAATTTGACAGGCAATCTTTCAAGACAGGAAACATTCACCTTAATTAAAAAAATCAACAGTAATTGTTAGAGTTTAGAATCACTGAAGGGAAAGCTATACTGCATATTGACAAGAAGGAAAGTGTCATGAGGGTAAAAATCTCACTCTTCATATGCTCATCTTGTGAAAATTCAGGTTCATTTAAAATCAGTGAGCTCTCAATAGCTTGAGTCAGAGGTCTCTGTGGGTCTCCTCATCATGGTCTTGACCCCTTTGCTCTTATAATTTTTCTTCTATTTCTTCTACTGGACTGAGAGCTTGACCCAGTGCTTAGCTGTGGATCTCTGCATCTGCTTCCCTCAGTTGCTAGATGAAGGTTCTATAATGACAATTAGGGTGGTCATCAATTTGATTATAGGGGAAGGTCCGTTTAGGTGTCCTCTCCACTATTGCTTGGAGACTTAGCTGGGGTCATCTTTGTGGGTTCTTGAGTATTTCCCTAGCACTAACTTTTTCTCTAACCCCACAATGACTCCCTCTATCAAGATATCTATTTCATTGTTCTCCCTCTCTGTCCCTCCCCCAACTCAACCATCTCATTCTCTTATGTTCTTTTCCCACCTCCCCTGGCCCCCATGATCCCAATTGACTCAGGAGATTGTCTCTATTTTACCTTCCCAGGGAGATCCATGGATGTCTCTCTTAAGTTTCTCCTTGTTACCTAGCTGCTCAGGGTTTGTGAATTATAGCCTAGTTATCCTTTGATTTACATCTAAAATCCAATCATGAGTGAACACATGCCATGTTTGTCTTTCTGGGTCTGTGTTACCTCACTCAGGGTAATTTCTTTTTCTAATCCCACTCATTTTCCTGTAGTTTTCAGGATATCATTTTCTTTAACTATCGAGTGGTACTCCATTGTATAAATGAACCACAATTTTTTAAATCCATTGTTCAGTTGTAGGGTGACTGGGGAACCTGCATGGGACTGTGATGTGGGAATGCCCTTCTTTATGCTGTGAATCTCAATCTTTGAATAAAGGAGCTGTTTTGGGCCATGGCGGGTACCGTAGAATAGGTAGGAGGAGAAATCAAAGCTTAGGTGGGAGAAGCAGGGTGGAGTCAGGCAGATCGAGCCAGCCGCCCAAGGAACAACATGTAAAGAACACGGGTGAGCTACGGGCCGGGGCCACGTGGCCCACGGATTAATAGAAATGGGTTGATTTAAGATGTAAGAGCTAGCTAACAATGTGCCCGAGCCATAGGCCAAACAGCATGAAGTTAATAGAAGCGTCTGAGTCGTTTCTAGGGGCCTGGGCGGTGGTGCGTGGATAAGCGGTCCCTGGCAGGTCTGTGGGTCTGGGACCTCTGGCGTCCGGGACCCGAGAGAACCTACTACTACAGGACTGAACTAGGCCCTCTGAATGTGAATGGCACTTGAATGGCATGGGCAGTTTGTGGGGCCTCTGGTGGTGGGACCAGAATTTATTTCTAGTACATGAACTGGTTTTTTTGGAGCCCATTCCTTACAGAGAAACACCTTGCTCAGCCTTGATACTGGGGGGAGGAGCTTGATCTTATTTCAGCTGGATAAGCCAGATTACATTGACTCAACCTGGGATTTTTACCTTCTTTTAGGAATGAACTGGGAATTGGGTGGGGGGGGGCTGAGGGATGACTTTGAAGAAGGGAGGGGGAAGGAACAGTGATGGGTATATTAAAAAATTTTTTAACTAAAAAAGCATTTTCAGGAAGCCTTTAAAAAAACCCAAATTTATTTAAAAGCAGAAAGCTTTGAGTTATGGTGGTCCCTGTTACACAGATGCAAATTTTCAAGGAAGTATTTCCTCATGACCAGCATATCATAAATCTATTTTGAAGAAGAGTGGGACAAAGCTACAACTCAAACTGTCAACAGAGCTTGACATTGTCATACTTATAGTTTTTGGACACATGAGATTCTAGATTCATTGGTCACTGAGTCATGCTGCACAGTTTCAGATAGCAGCTGAGGCCAAGAAATGTGCCCATGTCATATATCCTGCTAGGGTGTATGAGATGCCATTCTTTGAAACTTTGAAAGTAAAGCCTAGGTTGGAATTGACATACTGGATAATGGAAGACAGAACCACATTGTTTTACTGCAAAATAAGGTTTTAGGCAAAGAGTAGAGAGATAGTCTAAGGATAGGCTGTGTGTACTTCATGTGGTAGGTCTGGAAGGTTACAGCTACCTATGTCCCTATAGTCTAGTGAATGACATCATGATCTCCACAGCTGGACATGAACCTGCAGACTTTGTTGTTTATCCTGATGGAGTTTTGTCTGGCTGTGGTCTGATCATTCCTTGTTATGCCACGATTCTTCCGTTTTTGAATGGTAATGTCTATTCTGTTGCCTTGTATGTTGAAAGTATATAATTTGTTTTCTACTTTTATAGACCATGGTTAAGACATTGCCTTGACTCTCTGATAAGAGGTAGTCTTTACTCACCTTAAAACTGTTGAAATTTAAAGACTTTGGGGATATTTGAAATTGGATCGTATTTGCATCAAGAGACAAAACTAAAATTTTGGAGACAGGGGGTGGAAAGTTAGGATTAAAGTGATGTACTTGGGTAGTTGACAAAGGTAAAATCATGATATTGCATGTCACTTGTCAGCGTGCTATGAGTCCTGCTAATGAAGGCACCACTCTGAAATCCACCATTTTCCTGTCCTCTCAGTGCTGACTTTGCTTCCAACTTGCATCATGACAGCGTTATGGTGTACATTGTTTAGCAAGAAACAATTCTTTATCTTAGGTGACTGCTTTACGATCAATAAACACCAGAGAATGAGACAATGAACCTGCTACTCCAAAAAATGGTACTGCTTGGAATTTTGTATTCTGGTGTAACATGTACGTGCCACCACCTGCCTCAATGGCCTTGACTTCTTTACAGTATGCTGTATAAACTAAGCATGCAGGACCCATAGGAAAGAGATCTCTGAAACTTTGGCAAAATAAGCCAAGATGGTCCTCCAGGTCTCTGCTTTGCAGAGAAAACTTCCAGATGTTCTGCAGGAGACAGGGAGAAGTGACTGATGAACTATGCCAAAATGAATGGAATAGTCCTTCAAATTTCCTGCTTCACTGAAAGGTATGCCAGAGACTCTAGGCCTATAGGCTGAAGATGGATGGTCCAGTGTTACAAGGGAACTTTGGGTGACTGTCCAGATAGCCAGATGTCTCTGTCATTTCCAGAATTTGGAATTTGCTTACAATGCACTTCTTATTTACTCAGGTAACATTATATCCTTCTGTGGACTTTTATGGAGTTGAAGATTAGATAACTATTACTTTTTGTTATAGTAAAAGGTAAATTAGATATGAATCTTTGAACTCCCAAAAATAAGGTAGATGATAGAATATTTTCTTTAATTTTACTAAATACAAATAGACTAGATATTGTAACTGTAATTCTTGTTTGATAGTTGTTTTGTTATATGTAATTTTGCTGTGTTGAAATTAGAACCTTCCTTTTAGATTAGACAGAAAGAGGGAAATGATGTGGGATGTCTTTCTGTACACTGTGAATTATCATTCGATAACAGAGGAACTGTTTTGGCCTATGGCCAGGCATCTTAGAAGCAGACAGAAAACCCGAGCATAGATAAAAGAGAAAAAGGGCAGAGTTAGAGACAGCTGCCACCATAGATAGCAAGATCTAATGAAACACATGTAAAGCCACGAGCCAAGTGGCAAGACGTAGATGAATAGAAATGGGTTAAGATGCTATAGCTAGCTAACAATATGCTTTAGCCATAGGCCAAACAACATGAAATGAATATAAGACTTCATGTGATTATTTGGGACCAAGCAGCTATGGGTGGTCTATTTGGGACAGCTGGTCTGAATCTTGGAGCTAGTCTAGGCCATAAACTCTTACTACAAATAGTGCTCAAACGTGGGTCATGTACACCCACATAAAGCCTTAAAAGGGACTCTAGAACACAGAAATGGACCCCAAAACAGCTTCTGA
Source organism: Phyllotis vaccarum (assembly GCA_033318265.1). NCBI lineage: Eukaryota > Metazoa > Chordata > Mammalia > Rodentia > Cricetidae > Phyllotis > Phyllotis vaccarum. The sequence goes on along the minus strand of JARWLC010000003.1, from coordinate 10,789,634 downwards.
GGTGTGTCTCTCAAGTGGACCATAGTACAGAAATGCCCTGGTGTGGCATGTGGGCTTGAGCTACAAAATGTTGACCTTTCAGAGTGAAACTTAGGCTGCAACAAGGTTGGTTCCTGAAATCTCACAGGAGCCTTCATACAAACACCAACTGCTTATGACAGATTTAAGGTTACTGCTCTTACAGGCAAAAAAAAAAAAAAAAAAAAAAAAGGAACAGAGTCAAAGAAGGCTTCTTAGTAGCAGCATTTTCTTGAAAGAGCTCTGTTTGTTGACAACAAGAAGAGGCCCAGCTTTTAAAAGAGAGGCGTCCTGACTCAGCTTTAGCAGTAAAAACTTGTGTGGCTCTTTTAAGAGGCTCTGATGCCAAATACTTAATAGAGTTCATGAGCAGTGGGCCACAGTGCTCTACTTTGTGGCAATGTGGATCCTAAAATTCCCCAGAGTGCCAGTACCTCTGCTAAAAAGCTAAACTCTATATGAAGCTAGACTAGGAGCTGGGTGGAGCCAGCCGACCTAGCCAAGCCTTTAATCATAGTTACACCTTGGCAGATTAAAGGTGTGGTCAGAAACAGAAAAAGATAAGAGATATACAGTAAAGATAGATTTTTAAAAATATCTCTAAATGACTTACAGTGTGTTTAAAAATATACATAGACTTGAGAGAGGAAAGAAAAAAAAGGATACAGTTCTTTTAAAAGATATAGAGTAAAAAAAATAATAAGCCTCATAAAGATGGATATTATAAAAAGTGCCTGGATACTGTATGTTATTGTCCTTCAAAGAAATTAGTAAGGGGTGCTAAAATAAATTTGATTATAAGTGTAGTTGGATTAATCCAAACTATCTATTTTGTAAAGAAGTTGGCTTTAAAATTGAAATCAAAAGGCGTGCTACTTTGGAGAAGAGGTTTTATTTTTATTTCCTCAGAAAATTAGAGGCTGTAGATTTACTCCAGGTTAAAGAAAATAAAGTTTGATAGAGGAAGACCCCCTGAAAAGCAACATTGCTCTAGAAGAGGCCAGACAATGGTCACCATGTGCTGTCCAGATCCATCTCCCTGACTTTCCCCTGTTCAGCCTCGGTCTTTTCAGGAAGTGTGCCTGCAGTTTTCATCTCTGTTTCTTAGGATTTGTTGCATACTTTTCATTTGTGTGTGTGTGTGTGTGTGTGTGTGTGTGTGTGTGTGTGCATTTTGTTTTATTGTCTTTCTACTGTATTTTTGACCAACCATTCCACCATAATACCTGCTTCTAAGTGAGACATTCTGTTTCTTTCTTACAGGTCCATAAGTGTTGATTTTTCTAGCATGTCTCAAGTGGGCATATTGAAAAAGAAAATAACATTATGCAAAATCTGAATGACCAGAGATAGAAAAGTGAGTCCCAGGCCATAGCAGCTAGAATGAGACATGGAGCCCTGGTATAGCGTCTGATGCAAACCACAGACTTGAGAAAGGGGCATTAGCAGCCCCCAAGGCAGGGAGAGAAGGAAGTAGTATTTCCTCTGGGTTTTAAGTGTGGAAGATCTTATGAGTGGTGGTGCTTTTGTTTGTGGAGAGCCTGAACTGTGCCATGTCAGAGACAGGGGAATAGAAATGATGACCACTTCCGGAACATATGTTGCAGATACATATGTGCAGGCATGTTGTACCAATGAAATCTCAACAATACCTCTGCTCCAACAAGATCTACCCAATGACAAATTTAGCTGACATGCTAATGTGGATGGGGGAGATTTCATAATGCTACACTCCAAAATGAAGATCTATCAGCAGTTAGTAGCTGGTAGGTGAAGGATAAAAACAGTCTTCCCGTAGAAGGCTTTTTAATAGGTTAGCCGCTCATACGTGGTGAATCCAAAACATATATGAACCATACTAAATGGACTCATCAGCTTGTATCTATATGAACATACGCATACATATGTAAATACTCATATATTTGACAATAGTATTTAAGAACAGGTCATGAGTTTGATAAAGTTTGTTGGTAGGACATGGGAGTTGTAAAAGTGGGCAGACTGAGGGCTGGAGATGATGTAAATATATTACTTGTGTATTGAATTATAAAATAAAATAATGAAGAAAGAAATGATTCTCAACATTCCCCTTCATCCTATAGTATAGACTCATTGTGCACTGGGCCAGAAACCCATCACATACCTGACTGTACTTTCTGCTGCTTGAATGAAATCAGGATATAACCTACTTCTTCTCCATCTGGGTTCTTATTAGGGATGATCACATGTGGTTTTCTATACACAGGAAAGTATTTTTTCTCTCAGATATCAGGAGAAACTGGGGGAACCAGTGCAATTTATGCAATATTCTCACATACAACCCAACTTTTATGAATATGAACTCAGTTCCATGCTTCTTCTCTGGGCCAGAACTCTATGAAAGCTCCCAATCCTCCTGAACATCCATGCTGCCTGAACAGGGATTATCTCAACACCACTCCTTGTTTGCTCTAGTTTAATGTGTTCCCCAATATTTACTCATGAGAAAGTTAATCCCCAATGTCACAGAGCTTGAGGACAGAGGGTAAGACACAATGAAGTCATGAGTGCTCTGCTTTCATGAAGGAGTTCATCATCACAGGAATAGAGCCCTGGGGCCTCACAGGATTTGTCACAAAGCCACCTTGGCCTCTCACCCTCAGTTTTCCAAAGTGCACAATCAGATGTAACAGAAAGAATGGCTTCTCTAGATGCAGGGTCCATGCCTTTGCCCTTCCTTGGATCCATAAGTGCAAGAAATAATCTCAATTGTTCAAGTTAAGTGCCCAGTGTCAGACACTGTTATACCCGCACAAAACAACTAATAATCACTCACTCGGAATGTCAATCACCTAAACAGTGCCTCCTAAATCTCTCTCCTTTCTATTCTCTACTCTTCCCTCCACAGACCCCATACAAGGATGGAGTGAGCAGTGTCCCGAACCTCTGAGCATCCTCTTACAGGTATCCCTGCTTCTAGTCAATTTTCGACATTGTAGCTGATTATAAAAAGTGGATGGAGATGCCTCTTCATGGCTGAGGTGCTGCATTGCCATCTATTTCCTCTGGGGAGAAGCAGAAGGTTCTTAGCATGGTTTCTAGTTCTTTCTGTGGCCCCTGTTCCTCTCTAGGCTGTCCTATGTCACCCTTTCCTGCTCAAATCTAGACCAGTGGCTCTCAAGTCACTGTGTTCCCATGTTACTTCGATATCCTGATAAATCAGGAAGCTCACTGAAGGAAGCTCCCCACTGGAGATTCTGAGTCAGCAGGGATAGAGTGGAGCCTGAGAACCTGCAATTTTATGGAGATTCCAGGAGATACTGAGGCAGAACAGGTGGTCTCAAACATGGTTTCCTTAATAAGGCTGCTCTTGCTTCCTCTACCTCTGTCTGAAATTTTCTTCTTGACTCAACCCACATTTCTCATATCATATTTGAGAGCTTCCCTCAGCTTTAGATAAAGTCAGACAGATCAACAGTGCCCTTATAGGTTTCCAACATGTAATTCCATGGACTATGGGGCAGCAAGTGTTTCATCACTTCTGGATTGAGATAACAAATGTTGGGTCATGTCTTCTTTACTCACTGATGTGACCTCAGATGCCAAAACAGTGTATGATACACAGTGATTCTTGCACTAATGTTTGTTCAATGAATGGATGACCCTCCTCTGTCTATAGAACCTTCTATTTCACATGTGGCATGAAGTTAGGAACTTGAGGACAGATGGAATTCATAGTCATGAGGTGAAATTAACTAAGTTGGAAGAACATAGCCTTCAGCACAGCCCCTGGGGGTTGAACATGACTTTCCTGCCCTGAGGCTCCATAACCAATAGTATACAGTATGTGTGTGTGCGTGCGTGTGCTCATGTGTGTGGTGTGCACATACTCCTGTGTGTATGTGAGTGAGAATTAGGGTTGGGATAAGGATGCCCATAATGATTTTTGTTTTCTAAGTGATTATCTGTATCTTTCTGACATGTGGTTTCTACTTTCATTTCCCAGGGGTTTGAGTTTACTTGCTATGCCCAGAGGACTCACCACTAACTCACTTTTAATATTCTGTTTCTCATGGAAGAAGTTATGTAGACGTGTTATATAATTCTATTTTTGATAAATAAACATAACTCTTCCTCACTTTGGTTGCTGTGGTTTCCAGTTTCTCCCTGACTCTTATTTATCTTTCCAATCACATCAGGACCCTTTTTATACCCCTATCAGTTCTGAAGCAGTCACATATACACTAGGTTTATCAGAAAGAATTTTTAGTCTGCCCCTTACCATGTGCTGGACATGAGTAGCTGTGGATTCTCTGCCTCCAGGGCCCTGAGCTCCGTTATCATCTGATCACTGAGAAGGGCCAGGTCCAGCCTGCAAGTACAAGAATGGCTTGTTTCTTTTGGGATCCACCACAGGATCATGAGGCATCAGGGTCCAGGATTCTGGACTCCGTTGTCTGTAGATGGAGCCAGAGAGAAGCCTTATTAAGTTTTTTTTTTTTTTTTTTTTTTGAGCCAAATGAGCGAGGGAGGATGTGTGTCTATGACAGTCTTATTGGGGTTTGGTCGGTGTTCAGGGAGATATGGAGCTTCTCAGAGCTGAAATGAAGGTCTTTCACTTCATACCCTTACCCCTCAGCTATTGGAAACATACTTTCTCTGGTCAGGGAGCATGGCCATAGATGAGGGTACTCATGTTGGCAAAAGGTAGCACAATAACCATCAAAATTTCCAGTGGCTGGAATTCATGGATCTATCCAGAGAACAACATCAGAGCTCCTGTAGTGAAATCCCATGGCCCTTCAGGGCTTCAGCCCTTTCTGTTCTAGGGCTTTCCTTAACTCTGCCTTTATCTGGGATACTCTCTCCAGGTCAGCCCAACGAAAGCCTACTTTTCTATCAGACCTCAAAGAGTGCTTCTGGGCCACTTATAAAGTAGGCTTTCTCACAGCATTACATTCTCACAATACTGCTGACTCCACATCACTCAGCAGACCTTGTCAATACTGAATTACAGGCTCACAGGTGATCTATGTCTGTCTCTTTCCACCAAGCTTCAGGGGGACAAAGCCATGTGTGTTTGTGATTATATGCCTAGGGTCTGAACCAATGCTTGCTTGGCACACAGGGTTCTTGATATGGATGCATCATGAATTCAGTGGTTGAAGCACTGTCCCGGAGCAAGGAAAACCTGGGAGTCTGTTATGATAATAGTCTTACTATGTATGATTGCACTATGCCAAGCTACCTACCTGGTATCTTTGCTTTTACATGTATACATTTTATGTTATTAAAATCCACAAGGTAGGTACGGCATTCCATTCAATGAATGAGGAAACTGAGCTTCAGAGAAGAAAGGGATTTGCAATATTCCATGGCATAAATGGCACAGCTGGTCATGAGCCAGGCTGACTATGCATTATTTGTCCAATTTCTCTATCGTGCCATCTATTAATGCACCTGTGTCCCTTCCCCTGCCTCCTGCTCAGAAGGGCATCCTGGGTTTTACTTACCTCAGGATTCTGAGGTTGCAGGCAGGATTCCTGAGCCCCTCATACAGCAGACTCACACCATGGTCACCGAGGTCATTCAGCTGCAGGTCTAGCTCAGCCAGACTGAGGCTGTCCCTTAGTACCGAGGCCAGGTCCACACAGTGGCTGGATGTGAGGCCACAGTTGACAAGCCTGCATGGGAGATTTTCACCATTCGCTTCTCCAAGGCTCACTGCTCTTGGGAACTGAGCTTAGGTCTTCCCCCTGTGAGCCCTGGCACATCGGGTTAGCCATGCCCAGTTCTCTAGAGTGCCTTTTCTAGTCTGGCTAGATAATTCCATGATTTCCACAGCTGAGCTGCAGAAGCAATGGAGTACAGTGTGGGTACCAGTGCTCTTTTGTGACTGGCCATGTCAGAGATCTATGAGGCTCAGGATATCTCATTGGTATATTACAAGAGCCATCTGAAGTGAAATTCACCAACCATAGTATAGGTCATGACTGACTTGTCATGTTAAATCTTAGTAAAGATAGTTCCAATGAAACAGAATAGAAGGCTGATTACAAAGGCAGAGAGCAGGAGGAAATGAGGGATTCAATTCCCTGGGCCTAGAGCTCTCTTTCCTCCAGCTTCATTTAGCCTCTTCCTCTGTGTGTTCTTCAGCTCTCCTGTAGCCAGTTCCTCAGGAAGTTTGCTTCACTGAAGAGCTCATGGGCCTGTTGTTAGCAAGAGATAGTGGGGCTCCTTGCTGCTTGCTGGATGTCAGTCTCTCATGACCCCCAAGAACAAAATTTATTTGTTTATCATAACAAATCTAATCTCTGTTACTGGTGTTGTTGAGAACATTTGATAAATATTTGACGAATCCTAAGCCTTACCCTAAACATAGTTTCTGCCTTTGCTCTCCTGCCATCCATCCCCTCCTCAGGGGAGAACCCAGACCAGACTCATCACAATGTCCTTAGGTGACATCCAGAGCATCTCAGTGTCCTACAAAGACTCCACAGTGCATAGAAGATCAGTGTGTTTCCACTCAGGTCCAGCTCCTCCAGGCTTCCTGTGTCCTTAAGAGTGGAGAAGAGAACCTGCCAAGTGGCTTTAGCGATTGGTATCCACCTGGACCTCAGGGGCAAGGGAGAGAAGGGCATGAGGGCTGTGAACTGTGTGTGCATGGTCTGAGGCGCACAGCCACACACAGCACTTAGGTTTCCTTCTGCCTGAGCACCAGGCCTCAGTATGCTTCCTCCAGGATTCATCAGCTCCTACATACTCCTTTTCTCCAACATCTGGGTCTTCTCCTCCGGGTGGTTCCTCATCTACACACTTCAGCATAGCATGCTGTGTGCTTGTTTTGTGTGTCTGTTTCTGGGTCAGTTTAGCTATCCCACTGGGTGTGAAAGACGTGGCTGGCTTCATTTTTAATCTACAGTGCCCAGAACAGGCCCTTGCACAAAGGAGGACCTTGGTAATTCAGACTACCTGACCTTCTTGCATGTTGGGAAGAGTCTGGTTTGGGGGGTCAGATATTGGGGTCGCCTCTATGCTCAGGGCCCTGCTAGTGCCCTGTGGGTGAAGGGGAAAAATGGCTCTGAGAGCAACAACACAGCCTCTGGGGACAGGTTAAAACAAGCGAGTACTATTTTATTAAGGAGAAGGGAGTGTTAAATACTCTTTTATCCAGACCCTTCTCCTAGCCAGGAAAAAGAGCTTTGATTCGCTGGTAACTGAGAGTCTCTCTCTGGTCTAGGTCACCTTGTATCTGGACTCTACCCTTGTCAAGCCCCTAGATAGATCTAGATTGGCTCATGCAGAAGTGCTTAGGAGCAAGTGTCTTAAGGTACTAGTTATCACCAGTTTGTACCAGGTTGACCACCAGGCCCTGAAAAGCCTTTAGGGCTCATGCATTCTACACTTGCAGGTATCCTTGCCTTGTCTGACTTTTCCACCCCAATTTTACTTTCTCACTAGCAGCCAATATCTCTTCCTCTCTCATGGGGTTGTCTTCAGGCTCCTAAAGCCACTGTCCTTTGCAAGCAGGCTAGTGTTCCTAGTTTCTCTTGTCCCATCAGGCTTCTGCCTCTGTACACAATCAGAATTCTTCTGAAGCTCCACAAGACCACTTCTACTTACAACATCTGTATCAATGTCATTCAAGGGTCACTTTAAAAAAAAAGACCATAGACACTTAGAAACAACTTATACTGGCAAATAACCAGAGAATGATCTATTTCACTAAGATATTATCCCTAGGCAATATCATGATGCTATTCAGAATAGTAAGTACTGGAGCCAGAAAAGATGGCCTTGGTTAAGAAAATAAATGTGCAGAAAAGAGAACAGAGATTGTGTGGCTCAGTTTCCTCATATGCAAGTATATAGGGAAAAGAATAAAAGGCATGCCACATTTTTCTTTCATGCTGTGGATCAAACCTAGGGTCTTGGGCTCATTAGTTGTGGTGTTTTGAATGAGTTGTCACCAGTCATGGACATTTGAATGTTTCGTCCTCACATAGTGGCACTCTTTGAGGAAGCTTAGGAGGTATGGCTTTGTGGGAGGAAATATGTCCCTGAGGGCAGGATTTAAGATTTAAAGGCCCTGAGCCTTTCCCAGTATACTCTTCCTGCTTCCTGCTTGTGGTTCAAGAAATGAGCTCTCAGCTACTGCTCCAGTCACCACCCTCTCCCTCTGCCATGATGGACACTTATCCCTCTGGATCATAAGCCCAAATAATTTTTTCTATAAGCGGCCTTGGCCATGGTTATCACAGCAACAGAGAGTTAGCCAATATACTAGGTAATCTCTCTACCAAATGAGTAGCAACCCTAGTCTTTGATATTTTAAAACAGTGTCACACTGTGAAGCCCAGGCTGGACTCATTTGCCTCAGCTTTCTGAGCTTGGGATAACAGGTGTACAACCCAGCTCGGCTACCCAAGTTTCAATTCTGTCTTTTCTGAGAAATGGAATCCTGGACGATATTAACTTTTGTTGTTTTGATCATTGAAAGATCCTCAATTTTCTCCAACAAGTATGTTTTTATTAGCCCATCCTAACCATATAAAATGAATCATTGAGACAGCTTTCTGCGTGAGTGTACGACAGTTTGATTAGCGTTGTTCTTCTTGGTCAGTTCCCCTCATCCCCTCATCCCCTCATCCCCTCATCCTCCTCCTGTTCTCCAACCTTGGCTCCACTACTTCTGCTATTTGTTTTTCACATGGGCTCTGGCTGTGTTGTTCAGATTGGTGTCAAAATCCTCAACTCAAGATAACTAGCGTGTTCCCGATTGCTGCAAGAGCTACCCCGTGTGTAGCTAGAGTAACTGGCTGTCTCCTCTCCCAGCTTCGAAATCCTCAGGGCAGCAACTGCATTCTTCCTCTTGCGATTGACTGGTAGGGCCTGCTGTAAAAGCAGCACTTAATTAATCATCTAGAGGGAAGAAAGGCATGCTGCTACCAAGTTACCACTTCTGATAGTGGTAGGGGACCCTGGAAGGGGAGGTCTACTTACTGCTGTTATTGGCAGGAAGTTAGGAAGCCTTCAGGCTGACTGCCAGGGCCAAAATGTCTTCACTGACACATACATACATACAAGTCATCTTTGCTGCGAGAACATAGGGGCCTTCACACATATGCATCCTGAAGTGATGGTAGGAAGACCCTAGGAATAAGGTTATGGGGAAAGGGGATGTTGCCTGTGCGAGCGAAATGAGCAGTTTTCAGGGAGAAAGCATGTTAAGAGAGAGGTTTCACTGTGGGCCATTTGAACCTTGTGAAGAGTAAAGATTTGAATCAAAAAAGATGAGTCATCCTAACTGAGGCATAGGAAAAGATAGAAGCTTACAGCCCCATCCCATGGTCAGGCACACAGAGACAGGCGGTCAGATTCAGCAGTTAGATGTTACTTATACCCTGTATCCTGTTGCTCTGGATACAGTTAAGAGGGCTACAGGTGCTCATGTGTGCTTATGGGATCCACAAGAGAAGCTGGAGAGAGGGCTGTGTCATCAGCATTGGCCCCTGCTATTCCCCACTATTCAGCTGAAGCCTCTTCACATGATGGCAGAACTTAATGCAGAAAGAGACCACCATGAGCTCACATCTGCCCGGACCACCAGGTACTTCATGTTTGTCTGGAACACTGAGTGTACTAAATCCACAGGGGCATGAACACTTCTTTCTTGATAACTGTGCATTACATCCTTCAGGAGCTCCTTATCCTGAATCTCATACAGACAATGGAGTAAACCCAGGGCATCACACACAGTGTTGAGAGCATTGGGTTTGATTTAACCAAGCTAAAAGCTGAAGTTACATCTTTTTTCTCTGGGAAATATTTGTAAATATATTTCTTCCATCCAGACATAGAGAAACCTAGTACTTCTACCCAACAAGGTTCCCTCAAAGAAGGAATGACCTTTTGTAAATTTGTGACCCGAGCTGTGAGCAGCAAGGAAGCCTCAGGAAGGACAGATTTCCCCAGAAAACTGCCCAGCAGTTTGTGCACAGGCTGTGGCTGGCTCCAGTGTAGGCAGAACTCAGCATTTTGCTCCTCGAAGACCCATGCTGGTTCATCTACACCACCCAGGATGAAGAGCAGCTTCTCAGGGTGAGACAGGATCTGTTTGATGGGAGCTGTGGGCACAGCCTGGTCCTTTGCTATGAGCTCAGCCTCTTGCACTGGGCCAGCTCTCTGCAGCTGAAGTAGAAGACATGCTGGAAGCGATCCCTGTAGAGCTGGCCTCTCCCCCATGCTCTCCTCACCTGCCTGGCCAGGGTTGATTTCCCAATCCCAGCAGCCCCCTCTAATATGACTATTTTAGACTCTTCCTGGGTATCTGACTTTGGGTTTAATAAATCTTGGATCTTAGTCAAATGTCCTCTCTTCTCCCCTTTACATTCATGCCAGCTTTTCCCGACCAAGGTCTCCTGGTCCCTTGGGCAAGATTTTTGTAGAAGTAGTAGGTGTGTGAGATTTTGGAGTGAATCATCTGTTTTCCATGACTCAGTGTAGTAAAGATTACCTCCTCCTTTATTATGATTTATTTCTGAAATGAATCATAAATTAGGGAAGAAAGATGGGCCACAGTCTTGCACAGCAGACTTGCTTGTTTTTAATTCTTTATTTTCTTCATCTCCCCCTTTCATTCTTCAACTACCGGATGAATTTAGGCATCTGTCTAATCTGTCTAAGCTGTGCCACTGACTGACTGTGGGCACCGGGATAATATGAACAGTGAAGTTCAGTCAATGTGAGCATTAATGTAGAAGAATCTAGTTATACTACTAGTATAATACTACTACTAATATATAGTATACTATAGTAGTAGTGTGTACTACTACTAATAGTACTGTATGATGTTCTTTTACACTTCAGATGTAGTGAGATTATATTGTTACATTGTAAATAATTGTCCCACCTACTAGTTTAATAAAAATGCTGATTGACTGAAGGCAGACAGGAAGTGTGGGTGGGGCTACCAGACTAAGAAAACTCTGGGAACAGGAAGAATGGAGCAGAAATGGCACAGAGACACCAGAGAAGCAGATGCAGAGGACAACTATGCTGCTCTGGGGAAAGGTACCGAGCCTCATGGCTGAACAAGATAAGACTCATGGGTTAGTTTAAGGGTAAAGAGTTAGCAAGTTATATGCCTGGGCCCCAGGTCAATCGGTGTAAAATTAATATGAGCATCTGTGTGTTTCATTAGGGCTATGGGACTGTGGGTCTGCAGGTCTGGGACACAAGACTAGGCCTGAAAGTTTGGGACAGAAACGTCATACAACATTCAGATGCTTATTTTTCACTCTGCCATATCTGCTCTAGTGGTTGAAAATAAAGGGTGAGTTCACAGACACAAGTCTGCGCTCATTCAGTCTATGTGATGATTCTATAGCTCCACAGACCTTCAGCTTTCCCATCTGTAATTTGGGGGCTATGGGCTCTACTGTAGGAGGTCATGAAGTAGAGAGGGAGTAGATTATAGATGGTGAAACAATTGTCTTCTCCTGACAGATACCATCGGCCCACACCCTTGTACTCCTGACATCATTCTGTAAGTGCTGAGATTGGGTCTGAAGTGATAGTCTCAGGACGCTGGAGAGTTTATGTCTCAGGGTATCAACTTGGTTTACTGTCCCAAGGCCTGGAAACCCCGGGAATATTTTTTGTTGCCTTCCAGATATCATTGGTAACAACACACCATGTTTGAGACTACTGTTTTGGATGTCTTTAGTACCCACTGAAACTCATATTGAAACAAATGTCGAAACTCAGGTTTCCAGTGTAGCAGTTTGTGAACAAGGGTCTAGTGTGACTGTTTAGAGTCTTGAGGGCAGGCCCCTTATTAATCGACTAATACTTTTTTCCAGCAGTGAGTGTGCTGTTATAGGTAGGGGTTTCCTTTCTCTCCTGCAGGTACCTGCTTGCCTGTATACCATTTTCCTCCGTAAGCAGAGTAGTCAAAGTCTCTAGTCTCAGACTTTCATAATCCAGTACTATAATTAAATATGCAACTTATAAAAACAAACAAAAACCCCAGCCTACCAACTAAACAAAGACAAAGCTTCAGAGTACCATTGTGTAATATATTCATTACTCTGTAGACAGTGGTAGGGGATCAAGAGCTCAGGGCCAGCTTTTCCACATGGAAACAGAAGAACCATTGCCAAACTCTCTTTGTGAGGCTACAGTGACCCTGATACCTAAACCATAATTTCATTTTCAGCTCCCATCTCTTGCAAGGAATGGAAATAGTATGGTTATTTTAATTGTTACTTTCATATGGTTTCATTGATAATATTTCATAGTTATCATTGTGTCCAGAAATCCAACAAGTAATTTTACAGTTTGGGACTCTCTGATAAGTCAGTGAAGCTGCCTGGACAGGAGCTAGCTGAAGACAGAGCTGGGGAACTATCAAGTGGCAGATCAAGTGACTCCAGCTGGAGACTTGCCCTTCCCTAGCTAGATCACTGGCAATCTTCCTTGCTTCCACATAGTAAATGGATCATTGGTCTTTCTGCTGCTGTTTAAAGGCATTTCCCCACCCTCTCTCCTTTCCTCTTCCCCTGGTTACACCCACTTTGGTCACCAGTTTAAAGATACTTTTCTGCTCTGTTCAGTCTGGTTTATTTCAGGGTTCTGACAGTGGGTCACACTGCCTCCAATCCTGGAAACAGCTGTTTGCGCCTATTTTGGCAGATTATGTCAGCTATGATTGTTACTGTATTAAAAAAATAAGAATGGTGTCTTATGCTATATCCTGTCATTCTGTAATTAACTGACTCCCTAAATATAGCACAAGTAAGTATTTCTGACTAAACTTGTTCTGCCAAAGATGGGGAGAAGCAAAGGAACTGCTACCTTAAATCTACATGGCAGCCTCGCTTCTGACCCTCTACTTTTATTTAAGGAAGCTCAAAGATTTTAGAAATTTCTACCATGTCTCTTTCTAAGGGTGCATGTGGAATTAATGTAACCATTTTAATGTTCCATTTTGTGCCTAATATAGTATAAGGCAGTCTAGGTGCTTAAAAGGCATCATTGGCCACAGACATATAATACCCAGCAGAGGCATTATTCATGTATCTCAAGCTGGCAGGCATCTCAGGCAGCAATTTGTTTACATATGGAGCAACTGAGAACTAAATAAAGGTGAATCAAAATCAGGATTTGAGGTGAGTACTCAGCCCTCAAGTTACTGAACTATTAGGATCCCCAACTCCTGGCATCTTTGCTCCATTCCTCCCAGAGGTCCATAATCAGGTAAGGATGGGTCTTCTTCAGGGCACTGTAGAGTTGATCTTTGCAGGCCTTGTCCCAAGCCCAACTGAGGCTGAAGAGCTTCCGCATCTTGTCGTGGTTGGTGCTCTCAGCCCGCACCTCCTCATACTCCTCTTCACTCAGCACCAGACTATGCAGCTTGTCCAAGACAGAGTCTACTGATGTCACTCTGGCCACCAGTTGCTCTCGGTGACGGTCCACAAAGTGGAGCAAGCCAGGGGCATCTAGGGATGAACATGAGACCGGTAGGGACCACAGGCTCCAAGGCAGGTTCTACTGTTTCTCCATTTCTTTTGTATGTGTTCATGTGTGTGCATGCATATGCATGTGTGTATCTGGATGAGTATGTGGTTGCAGGTACATGTACATGTGTACACATGTATGTGAAATCCAGAGAGGGGGTTTTATTTTTCAGTATGCTGAAATTTTTTGAGAGGGAGTCTTTAATTAGCCTGGAACTTGCTAATTAGCTTAGGTTGGAAAATTAGTGACATATAGAGTTCTACCCGTGTTTACTGACCCAGAGCTGAAATTACAAGCATGTACTACAATGAACGGCTTTACTCTGCCCCTGGACATGCATCCCCATCCTGGTGAAGTTTTCAATGACAAATCCTCTTTTCTTTTCTCCCTCCCCTTCAGCAGCAGAGAGTCCACATTGAAACTATCAAGGGCTCTTGTGGCCCCTGTCAGTAGTTACTGACCTGCAGGGGTTGGGGCATCCAGTTTTGGCGCAGATGTGAGATCTCCTGAAGGAAAGAGATGGAGAAGTTTATTTTTGAATAGGATCTCATCCTAGAGCAAGGCTACCAGGAAAACGATATGTAATCCAGGAGGGTCTTGGCAGTGTTGGGATTGCAAGCATAAGATGAGTCAGTATGCTTGACTCGTAGGATGAAATACCTTTAACAGTTCGAGTTTTGAATGTACACCATACACCTTGAAATATCCATTCACTTATGCGGTTCTTAGTTTTTGAGAACAGACTTCAGACATAGCCTTTAAAATCCAGAGTAAGGATAGAAAGCACTCTTAACCTTGTTCCAGGCTAAACTCCTTCCTTAAGCACATTGGGAAAGTGAGGCCAAGGGTGCCGATCCTTTACAAATAGGGGCCACATGAATGAGTAATAAACTTTCACAGCCTTATTTCTATCCTTGGTGGAGAAGCAACCAAGTCCCTTATTCCACGACTTAAGTCATCTGTCATCTTATTCTCTCAGAAGAAGGCTATTTCTTTGCTCCTCTTTGGTCTTTTACACCCACAGTCTGCAGATGTGTTCTGACTTTGGCATCAGAATCAAGCTCTGACTACCAGCAGCGCAAGGAAATAACATGAAAAATTTAGTAGGAACAACAACAGCATAAAAATAGGTTTAAAAATTACTTGCTAAGAGAATGGGGAATTCTCTGTAGATTATGTAGCTTGTGTAAAAAATACAGCTTGAGAGTCTGAGCAGATCCTAAACTCGGTGTGAACTAAATGTTGGGGGGAGTGGACACAGTGGACGGCTTATGGTACTGGAGACTTAAGGTTCATGTTTGGGAGGGTGGGCGTGTTCTTTACATTTCATGAGTGCTCAGCCTTGATTAACTCAGACTTCTATCCTAAAGTAGAGAGCCTTCTGAAGAAGGTGAACGAGTAACCAAGAGTTCAAAAGCAAAGGCTTAAGAAGAATGAAAGAAGGGTTTGGAGATGTTTAAATTGCACAAGAAGGGGAGACACAAAGGATGCTGTAGTCACAGTCTTCCAATATCTGAATGACTTCCCAGATAGATGAGAATAGATTTCTGAGAACTCCAATGGATACAATTGAGACTGTGGGGAGGCAGAGAGTGGAGTGACACAAAAATAAAAACATTCCTACTGTTTATGCAAGGCAATTGTATGAAACAGGTATAGCAGGGTTGTTCATTCCTGCAGCACTGGTTGGGGGTTGGAGTTTGTGTGTGTGTGAGTGTTGGAGCCAGAGACTAAAATTATGTTAATTAATTTGCTCTTATCTACCTGAGAACATAAATGCTGATCCAGAATTGAGTTTCTGATGTTGCCAACACTGACTTAACTCATCAACTACCCTATCATTTAGGCTTTGTTTCTTTATTTCCTGCAACATTAGGAACTCTTCCAAAGGCCTCATGGATGTAAAACTCTGTTCATTCCAGGACAGTGTGAAAGTCCTAGAGAATGAATACAATAGGGAAACTGAGCCTAGAATCATGTTGTTTTGGGTTTAAATTTGAGTCATAACAGCTATTGGGTATCTTGAAAGGCCATATGAATTCTCTCGAGTATTTCTTTATATCAGATGAGTCATTAATGATTTTACCCTATCCCTGAATTCTCTGGGCGTTTCCTTCTCTTACCTGGTCTCAGCAAGGCCTCCCATACTCGACACCCACTCATCTTCTGGTTCAAGTGGAGACATATGTCTGAGTCCACACGGCCAACGTAGATCTCAGAAAAGAGCTGTGATTCTCCAGGGGTCCTATAACATAGCTCCAATTCCTGAAGAAAGAAGCAGCCTGTGAGAAACTACTGAAGGGTTAGGATTTGTGGGGCGTGACGGTACATGCCTATACTCTCAGTACTTGGGAGGCAAAAGTAGATGCATCTCTGTGAGCTTAAGGCCAGCCTGGTCACAGGATGAGTTTCAGGACATCTGGAGCTACAAACTGAGACCCTAGTCTCAAAATCAAACAAGTAGATAAAGAAGTAGCAGAAGCAGCAGCTACTGATCATTGTACAAATGAGGTCTTTCCCCTGGAACCTTCTTAGTCTTGCTCAGTACTCTAGTGACACTGATTATCTGCAATACTAAGTTCACTCATCATCACCACACTATGGATCTTAACTCAGAAGGATGGGTACACATCCTATAGATGAGTTAAAGCTCACTTCAAAATCAGTGCTTACACACTATAAAACAGATCTTTATAAAGCCGTTGTGAACTGGATCCTTCTTCCTCTTCCTCTCCCGTATTAAATACAGAGCTTTTTTAGCTGAATGGACCCTAAACCTGACTGTTGAATCATTATACATCGTCTCTCTCCTTTTCTCAAACCCGAGGCAGAACTCTTGACTCCTTATTATCTCCCAATCACACTTCCTCCCAAACTCAGTAAATGGCATTAATGTCCTTTCCAAGCTCAGGTCCCAAATATAAGCACCATTTCTAATCCCTCTCATATTTGCTCTTAAAGAGCCAATCCACCAAGTTCTTCCTCTGGCTCCAAAATATGTTTGGAGACCTATTACAAGCACAGATACTTCTTTTTGGTCTTGGCATCTGTTATGTCTACTGAACTATGTCTACTGAAACATAGTGGTGATGGGTTCATATTTGTTGAATAACAGCTTATGTCCCTCTTATACTTCGTTAACAACTGATAACACCAACTATTCATTTTGAGGTTCTTGTTTTCCAACTGTGATGGTTTAACTTCAACTGTTAACTTGACATAACCTAGAGTCACCTTGAAAGAGAGTTGAAATGATTATTTATATTAGATTGGCCTATGGCACCTCTGTGGAGGATTACTTTAATTATACTAACTGATGTGTGGTGATTGGTCCCGTCATTACTTAGGCAGGAGTCCTGCCATATATATTTAAGACAAGAAATCACGACAGATATATGCAAAAGAGAAATTATTACACATGCATTTTCTTTGCTCCTGTCTGGGATGTTACCACTAGTTTTAAGTTCCTGTCACTGTGATTTCATTTACATGAGGCACCTGGAGTTGTGAGCTTAAATAAATCCTTTTCTCCATAGGTAGATTTTTGGCAGGATATTTTGCAACAGCAACAGAAATAAAACTGAAGCATAGGCGTAACCTTCTTCTTCCTCCTGGAACCTGTCCAACATTAAACGGGATCGTCAAGAATTTTTTTCAGACATTGTTTGTTGCCTTTAAAAGATGGAGCCTTTGTCAGGGAGCCTAGAGCAATTGAGTTACCTGATTCTTCAACATTCCTTTACACATCTATTTCTTTTCTTCTCTTTCTTTGTAATCGATGTCCCTTTTATTCAAGTTTCCTTTTAATTATTAAATCTCTTCCCTACAACATTTTTTGATCATATTCTTTCCCTTTCTCCCAGACCTGCCTCTCTACCCATCCAACGTTCTGTTATCTCTCTCCCCTCTCTCTGTCTCTTTCTCAGTCAAACAAAAAGAAAATCAAATCAAAACAAAAAGCGTTCAAAAGGCTCAGAAAATCAAAAACAAAAACCTGTAAACAGACAAAAGCCGTGCAGTGTGTTTTGTGCGACCGGCTACTCCTGGCCCATCTCCTTTCTACTTCCAGTCTTTGTTCAACGTCTACACCTTGTAAAGCACCAAGGAGTTCTTTTTCATTTTGTTAATTATTATTTACCTTTTGCCGCACACTAAATGTGTGACCATTATATCTTTAGCCAATGATTTTTTTTCTTGCTTGAATTTTATCTTCCTAGCGAGGATATTTGTCAAGATTTTCAGTAATAAAATTTCCCTTGTCTTCCAAGTTTATCAAATCTATAGGAACCCTGTTCAGCCATGGACAAAGTCTTTCTAGCACCATTTTACAAGGGTAAGATGTCCCGCAGTCCCCCACGGTGCATGTTTTGTTGTAGTTAGTAATCAGTGTGCTCAGCTACAGATGTGCTCCTAACATTTTCATTGTCATTGATACTTCATAGCTAAACACATCCCAGAGCTCCAAGTAACCTTCTATATCTTTTAGACTCTACCTCCCTGCTTCAAATCCCATACATTTCCCCCTCAATCTCAACTTTTCTGGTTCATAGAAACTCTTAGACTGGCCCACAGGTTTCCTCAGCCTAGCATCTGATCCAGGTGAGGGGTGGACATCTGACTGCTCACCTTGGGAGTTATTTCCAGCTTCTCTGAACCAGACACAGTATAACGTGAGCCCAAATAAAGGGGATCCAATGGGGGTGGCTTGTGTATTCTCACAAACTGGAACTTCTCTTCTTCATCATCTATAGCCTAAGAGACATATAGAATAGACATTTAGTAAATATTTTTTGCTCCGTGGAATCTGGTCTGAATAGGTGAGATGGTAAGTCAGTGTGTTTATACGGGTGTGGAGAGATAGCACCACCTCTGTACCTATCCCCACTATGTTTAGCCCCACAGACAGCCTCACATTTATTTGGTCTTTGCCATATTTATGTGGAACTGTCACTGCCAGAGATGAAGGGTGAGAGAAAGCCAGCAGGCTGGACATAGAGCTTTCACATCTTCCTAAATCCATGAAAGGGATGCAGAGGGTTTCATGGAGATCACAGAGCAGTAAATAATACAGCCAGAGGAGACTTCAGGGATGCTAAGAACAGGCAAAGGTCAAACAATAGTAGGATTGTTCATTCACATGAAACTTCAGCTTATAACAGTCTCATGCCCAAGTGAGAATCCCTCTGGGGAGCTCTGGCTCATTTCCTGTTGACTGTCAGCCCACCCTGACCTAGGCTTTGATTAACACCTTCCGAATGGTGCAGTCATTGGGGATCAAGTAGAGATGGACGGTGATTTCCTTAGCATGTTGGGGACAGTAGAGCAATGTGGTGGTGGTGATTGGGACAAAACTTTGAGCAGCTGGGATCATCCTCAGTAGGACACCCATGAGGGAGAAGCTTGGGTTTTCCAGGACTATGTAATGTTGCTCCACTCTGGCTGGCTTTTCCAGGGTCATCCTTTTCTCCTTAAAGTGAGCCACTTCAAATAAGGACACATCCATATACCCCTCTGCAAAAAAAAAAAAAAAAAAAAAAAAAAAAAAAAAAAAGTTAGAGAGCTCAGTGGAGGTTTTGGCCTGAATGAATGTCCTCCAAATATTTTGTGTGTTGAAATCCTAACTCTAAGGTGATGACAAAGGGAATAACCTTTTAGAAAAGTGCTTCTCAGCTTGTGAATCATGACTCCTTTGAAAATCGAACAACCCTTTTACAGGGGTCCTCCAAAAAATAAGGATATTTACATTATGATTTATAACAGTAGCAAAATTATAAAGCTATGAAATAATTTTATAATTGAGGGTCAATACAATTTAAGGAACTATTTTAAAGGGTCACACATTAGGAAGGTTGAGAACCATTATTTTAGATGGTGAAAAGATTATACATACAGCACTTTCCTGAATATTTCTGATACATTATGAAAGCAGCCCTGCCTTTTCTATGAGCATACAGAGAAGATGCAAGCTGCAAGTAAAGAGACCCTTACCAGTCCCTACTGGCACCTAATCTTGAACTTCCCAGGAGATCTCGAAGGACAATGTTCCCAACTTGCAGCCCAGTCGGATAGAGTCTTGGCACTACTTCTAAGTTGGAGTGCAAAAATGGTCTGTGAGTTAGAACTAAAACAGACTTTGTCCCCTGGGGCCCTGATTGTACATCTGACTCTAGTCCCTCATTACACAAGCCAACTACTAGTCAAGAATATACTCTCATGTAGAGTGAAGGCAGATCAAGTTTACTTACTGTTAGACACACAGAACTATAGTGAAACTTAACTATTTAGTGAAAGCCCCAGTATTTAAGGAATCATGGAGAAAAGCTGAGGATTTGCACCGTGAATAAAGCCCAGGAGAGGCTATTGGTGAAGGTCAGTTGCAATAGAATCCCCAGGAACAATATTAACTATAATTTATTAGGTGCTCTTTTTATTTAAGATTTTTTTTATTCATTTTACATACCAGCCACAGATCCTTCCCTCATTTCTCCTGTCCCCCCAAAGCTCAGACTGTATAACCCAGAGTCCCATTAGGAAACAGGTGTTACTAAGGAAATAATTTTCATTTAGGAAAACTTTTACTTAAACTCATAAATATTATCAGGCCGGGAGACATATGTTTCACAAAAGATAAGTCAGACAAGAGTGGGTAAAGGAAACACCTTAGTTTCCACCTCTGGGACCTCTGTGCCTTGCTAATGAGCCCTTCCCCCATCACCCACCATTCTATATGCCTGCTGGGTTCTTGTCTCCACCACCCTCCTCCCCATCCTTCCTTTGGTTACCTTGGAGCCCCACAAAGTGGGGAAGGTACACAGCAGCCACAGCTCCTTGCTCAACTTTGATATCAAACAGAGGTCCTGCCACCATCCAATCACGCTCCAGGGTATCCCTGTCCCAGAACTCGCCCCAGGCACAAAATTTAATCTCAGTGGTTACTGCTCTGTTCACCACAAAGTGGAGATCTATGTTGAGGAGGTGGTAATAGCCAGCCACTGGGAAGTGAACTCTGGAAAAAAGAGAGAAGCAGAAACCGCAATGTATAAATCCACTGAGGTGCAGGGTCTGGGCTTGGTCATAGAGGACACAGCCAACTCCAGTAAGGAGGCTTCATTGTTGAGAGTTGGTTGTTCTGCCCTCTGTGTGGATCTCTGAGTGAGTCAGTTTCATGCATAAGTAGAGGTGACAACAAACACTTATCTTGCAGAGTTGGGACAATAAGTAAAAGGCCACAGCTTAATAACTCCCTGGAGTAGTAAGCTATTTCCGTGACGATTGTAAACTAGACAAATTTTGTCATTTAAAGGGTTCACTTACCATTAATTCATAACATTAATAAATAATAACATAGGCCAATATAAGTTATAGTCCCTTGGAGCTAAAAACAATGTTTCATTAAGTCTTAGGCGACTCCTCCAAACTCCCTTCGTGGTAAATACTAGGACCCTAGGATGTTAGCTTGTGTATGAATGTGTAGGTTAGGAATGATATTATCTCCCAACTGAGACAATCTCTTTGACAAGAATCATGTAGGAAATTCTTATTATGATTTTAGACATTGATTAATTTCATAATTATAAAGCCTTAGGAAGCAATGCCACACTATAGTCGGGTTCTCAGCCATTAATAGGGTGTTTAACACATAAGGATTATTAGTACAGCAGAAACATATAAACTTTAAGAGTTTAAATGAAATTTGTCAAACAAGACAAAACAAATGTAATGAGCAAATGTTTGTAATATAATGATAATCACCAGCAAAACCACACTTCAGATAAAAAGTTGGAAACAGACTGGGTTTGTCTATATGATACGTAGGACTCACATCACCTTGTTACATGTGGTAGTGGTATGCTGGTGATGGAAGGTAAAGTCTTGAAATATTTAAGTATGAAATTACCTGATGTGTTGGACTTAAAATGCTATAATGAAAAGGGAAGGGATAAAATTAGTCAAAATAAACTTAGAAAGTGGTGCTGAAGCTGGATAGGAAGTTCGTGTATGCTCTACTTCTGTAAGTTTTTGATTTTTTTCTTAATGAGAACCTCTTTATTCATTAGCAAAACACATATTTGGAATCTTAGCCTTGCTCCTGCCTTCTTGGTTGGCAAAAGGAGAGGAAACTGGGTGCTTGTTACAATTTGGGGAGTGGAATGAGGAGACCCCCCACTTACTGGTATAGATTCCTTTCTTTGTCTATTATAACCTCAGTAACCACAGGCCCTGTAGGGCTCTTGAAGTCTTCTGCACGTAGAGGCTCCGTATGCATGTCTCTCAGAGAGTCAGGAGAAGATGGACAGAAAGGCTCCACCTGTGACTCTTGTAGGGGTCTTTCTTCTGAAAGAGTCAGGACAATGGTTAGTCCACATTATCCAGGCTGGTCTCCCCAGCCCTCTACAGAGACTGTGGCTGGGCCCTTCTTTATATTAATCTGTCTTGAGTCGTGGCAAGGCTGTGTCTGCCATCTCCACTCCTGCTCCAGGAGCTGCCTGTTTGCTTTCTGAAGATAAGCATTCTGTTGCTTCTTGTCCCAGTTTCTACCCATCTCTTTCCCTGCGGCTCCCAAAGTATAACTCTCTCCAGCTTTTCCACTGTGGTCATAGCGAGAGAGGAACCTCTCTTGGAGATGAAAAAGTGACTTCCAGGTATTAGTAGCCCAGAAGAAGGGGTGGGACTCTTATGCAGAACTGGTCCCATGCCACGGACATCCAAAAGAGGCAGAACAAGCTCCTGGATCTAAGAGAAAGTAATTCCCTTTATGTTTTAAGGAAAAGGTAATCATGCATGAGATGTATCCATTCTAGATGGGAACAGAGGAGAGGAAATAGAGGAATGATCCATTATAGCCAACTCTTCCCAGAGCCCATCAAGATGATCCCAGTCCATTCCCTTCAAGTACCTTGTGTTTTCTGCCGCTTGCACAAGGTCTTGCTATCACACATCTCTCTTCCAGTTGGGCACTCAGAAGAGACCAGCACACTTGGCTTCCTACATGTAAAAATGTTTATTATTTTCCAAATGCTGAGGAGAATCTAAAGCTACCTTCATAGAACTTCCACTTAAAATTCAAGTTATCTGAATTTGAACTCAGTCCCGTGACTCTTCTTCAAGCCCTGTCTTGGTGTATCATACTTACTCCTCCAGAAACTGTTGTGGAATATTACATTTTTTTCCTTCTGCTTTTGTTAACAATGCAAAGACATGTGAGGTTTATTCAACTAAATAAAAATAACCTGTGGTCAAGAGGCAGAGTCAGCAATGTAATGAGGATTTTTAAGTGGGGTGGAGCAGAAGAATGGGGTGCTTTGGGGGAGCTATGAAGAAGGGAGGAAGTTAACTTTTTCGCAATTCAACCTCTCTGAGTGAGTGAAATTTCACTTCAGCCTTTGAATCCCGTGTTCTATAGAAGGGCAAAGATCTAGATAAATTCCCTTAGTAGCTTTGAGAGAGTTGGTGCCTGAGGGAACAGAATTCCCACCGGCTGCAGCCCTTGCAGCTAAACCGCCGATGGTAGAGGCAGAGCTGTAGTTGCTGATTAGGACGGCAGTTTTTTTAAAGGGCAGAAACAGTAATAAAGAAAAACATAAAGAAGCTATGGTTTAAGTGTCCTCCAGTATTTATGCATTGCAAAGTTAAGCTTTAATATAACAATATCCCGAGACAGGAAGAATAGGAGGCGATAAATTCATGAATAGATTTATGCCTTCATTGCTGGAGTGGGTTCTTTATAGATAGAATGGGAATCTTTTTCTACTTTTTTTTTTTTTGAGACAGGGCATCACTATGAATTCTGATTGGCCCGGAACTCAATTTTAGGATAAGGCTGGCTTTGAACTTGAGCTTCACCTGACTCTAACTCTTAAGTGCTGTGATTAAAGGTGTGTGCATCATCACAACCAGCTGGAGTAGTATTCCTATAAAAGACAATGTGGCTGCCTTTTGCTCTCTCTTGCATATTTTCCCCTTTCTTTCTTTGTATGACACAGTATATACCCTTCAGATACAAGACCTTGGACCTTTAACGTCTCAATCTCCAGAGCTGTAAGAAATAAACTGTGATATTCATAAATTATCCAGTCTTAGATATACAGTGAGAACATGCAGAACGAAGTTAAATCTCTCCTCCTGGCTGGTGGTCACATTGCCAACACCCCAATACTCTCCTTTCTGCCTTCCATTCTCCACCTGTGTGCTCTCTATCCGGGTCCCAGGCCAGGCATCTGTAGTCTGAACCACTGCAATGTGTTCCAAGAAGTTTCTCCAATTGTGTGCTGTTACATTGCAGCCAAGTTTCTACATAATAACTGTTCTTAAAATAAGAGCCCAGCCAGGTGGTGGTGGCATAGGCTTTTAATCCCATCACTCAAGGAATCAGAGGCAGGTCTACCTCTAGTCTACAGAGTTCCAAGACATCCAGAGCTACACAGAGAAAGCCTGTCTCCAAAATCTGAAGGACAACAAAAGGATTTCAACTTATATTTTCTCTGCTGAAGGCCTTTAACGCTTTTACATTTTCTACAGCTAAAGTACCACTCTTAACATGTTCTAATGGACTTTTCTATGGTCCCAGGCCTCTTCTAACATTTCTGCATCATTCTCCCTGATCATTGTCTGGTGGCTGATGGCTATCAAATCCAGTGTGCTTAAACATCACCTGGGCAGTTTGTTCACACAGATTCCATTGAAGGAAGCTAGTACCACTTAAGAGATTCTTCTTATTCAACAACTATGGAGTGAGCCCAATAAGCTGCATTTCTATGGAGCTTCTTGGTTATTCTAATGCTGTGGATTCATGAGAAGCACTGATGTACACACCAGGATTTCTGTTCCTCAAAGGAGCTGAATTCCCTCTTACATCATAGCCTCTACCTCTGTCTGAAATAAATATGCATATCTATGTTCAGTCAGGCTAGGTATTGAGAGTTCAGAAGTATGTTGCATCTCTGCTTGTAGGTATTTATCTAGTTCTAAGACGGGTGACTGGTGGTGTAAGGTGGGGAGGTGAAGTTGTCAAGATTGTTTGCTTTTGAAAATCTGCTAATTTCAAAGGATCTCTTGCTATAATTTCCTATCTCTGGGTGATAGTTTGAAAGAGAATGCCCTTCAATAAGTTCATATATTTGAATGCTTTGTCCCCAGTTGGTGAAACTGTTTTGGGAAGAATTTGGAGATGTAGCCTTGTTGGAGGATTGTGTGCCACTGGGTGTGGGCTTTGAGGTTTCAAAAACCCAAGCCATTTCCCAGTTATCTTTTTCTTTCTTGTGTTTCTGGATCATATGTAAACTTTCAGCTACTGCTCCAGTCCATGCCTGCCTGCTTTCCTGCCTGTCCATGCTTCCCATCATGATGGCCATGGATTTAACCCTCTATAACTGTGAGCCCTAAATTAAACTATTTTTTCATAAGTTCTGTTGGTCATGGTGTCACATTACTCTCTCTCTCTCTCTCGCTCTCTCTATACACACACACACACACACACACACACACACACACACACACACACACACACACACATATATAAAGCAAAATACCTCATTTTGATTATGCCCCAGTCTTCCAGGATTAGGGGTTTCCCACGATCCTGCTGTTTATTGTTTGATTGTTGCATGGATTTCATTAGGGGCATTTGAATTGTGTAAGTAAATAAAACTCAGACCTTTGTGCCTGAGAGAAGAAGTATAGTTATAAATTGTAGAGTGAAATACAAGAGGGAAACAAATTCAGAAACACCCAACTAAATCCGTCATGTAGGGTCCTTTACTTTCTAAGAGGCTGTATGAGCATGGACCACTATATTTTGTCTCCAACATTTGGACCCTTATCAAATGTATGAGTGCCATCTAGTGGTAGAAAGGCAGGATAGGAAAAAAGAACAGAAAATTAAGGTAATGAAGGGAATAGGGCTTCTTAGTTTTGAGTCGGGTAAAGTCTATTTCATCAGCTAAAAGTCAAGAAGGCTAACCAACTTCACTGTGAAGATTGTCTAAATAGAGCCAAAATTTCTTTTATGTACATATAATTTGAATAAGAATGTTAAACTAACACCAAATTATGCTTAAAGCCTAGGCATGTAAGACCTTTGCGTATAGCTTTCTTATCTCCCATTTGTAAAGCTTTATCTTGAAATATCACAAATAAAATCATGAATTTTACAGCAAAAATTTTGTTAATTATCTTGTGAAACCCTTGTGACTTATGGTTTTAACTTGTCAGCTGTAGTCTTATCCAATATGATCTCATTTTATTGGAGAGATGGAGGAGGGAGAGAGAGAAGGGAGGGAGGGAGGGAAGGAGGAAGACTGACTTTAAGTCACCAAAATTGTATGTTGACTTTTGTTAAAACACGTTGGCATTGTTTCTATTGCTGTGACGAAATACAATGACTAAAACATCCTGATGGAAAAGTGTGGCTTACTGGTTTGCTCTTCCACGACTTGCTCAACTTGCTTTCCTACAAAGCCCTGGACCAACATCCCAGGAATGGCGCCACCCACAATGGGCTGGGCTCTCCCACATCTATCACTAATAGAGAAAATGGCTCACAGGCTTGCCTATAGCACAGTCTTACGGAGACATTTTCTCAGTCGAGTTCCATCCTCTCTAAGACTATAGCTTGTGTCAAGTTCACATAAAACCACCCAGCAAAGGCATGATCCTTTCTTGAGAAGTCCACACCTACATATAGGTGCATATTATCCTTTCACTAACTGCCCCATTTGTTTTGACTTCCTACTTAAATCCACATTCATCTTAGGGAGTGCAGCTCGGATTCACACTGACTCATCTTTAAGCTGTTTTCTGAGAAGCGGTCAAACATTTTGGTTTAACCTGAACCAGTTTCTGAAAAGAACTCCTTGGGCGGTTACAGACAGTTGCATCTCCAGCTCTGACCCTATAACTACGGACAGTAGGATATTTTCTTGGAGACAGTCCTGGTTATAAATAGGTTTTTAAACATGTAATCCCCTGCACTTGGGAAGGTTACCAATTCAAGTCCCATTTGGGCTACCTAGTGAAGTTCTAACCCTGTGTCTGAAATACAGTGAGATTCTACCTCAAAAATCCCAAGAGCTGAAATTGATCGTATCTTTGATAAGATAGCCATAGTTCTAAAATATCTATCTGTCTGTCTATATATTATCTATCTACCAATTATCTAATTTTCTATAGCCTCTCTTCACTGTTTCCATTTTGGTGATGTTCACACAGGTGACTACCTCTCTCTTTGAATGTTTGTTTCCTGAAGGCCTTTTAACTAATCATCTCAAGTATTTGTTTAAAAGTATCCTGTGAGAAGAAGCAATGAAATTTTAGAAAAGGCACTAAGACATTTTTTGCCATATTACAGAAAGAGATTTATAAAGAGTAATACCCTTGTCAGATATCTACAGTCCATTATTAAGTTTACTCTTATAAGTTCTATAAGTCATAGATAGCATATAACTATACTAAGCAATATCAATTTGTTAGGAGTGGTGCAAGAATTTTGGTTGGAGATGGTTAAAAAAAATCTATAAATAATGAAAAACAAATCACTGAGAGGTAGGCAGATCTAGTATGCACAAGCCACGTCGCCTGTTCTTCCAGCATTGACAAGCAAAAACCAGTGAAAGCCAGTAATTTGCTCTAGAATCATCAGAAAGTTGTATTTATGAATTCTTGCTCTTCTTGAAGAGCTGCTGTGCCTGCAGCCTGCCCCTCCCACATTCACATATAAAGACATTCATTTTAGCAACGGGAACCTAATCCATTGTGGCCATTTTGAGCATTCTTTCCACCATGGATATTTGAACATGTTATTCTTTTTGTTATGTCTGCCTATGTTCTACTAACAAGTCATTTGTGTATATTCACAGAGTAGACTCTTCAAAAAGAAGAAAATCGCCACTTGTGCGGAAGGTCCATTTCGTAATTTTAAAGTATTTGTTTTTATTAACAAATTGCAAAAGCGAATAATGCTATTTTGGAAGATCTACGTATCCTTTTCCCCCTGTTGTTCTTAGATATTTAATTGTCTATCAGAGCTCCATGCCAGCGTCCCTTAGAGGCATAACCAACAGAATATACATTTATCAATAAATTGGGATTTACTAGGTTGGCTTACATATTTGGAGGCTGAGATTTGCAGGATAAAGAGCAAGCAAAATCAATGTGAGAAGCTGGAAGCTGCAGACCAGAAGGATGGTTGACGCAGTCCTGTTTGAGGCTGAAGTCCTGGAGGCTCTCTGGAGAGTGACTGGTGTGGTGAGCATGGGAAAGCATAAGACGCTGAACTCAGGTCTATGGACAATGGCAATATCAACAGCAAAAGATCCACCCACTCAAGGACTAAGCTTGCAAGTGTTTTTCTACCACACATTCAAAATGTGTCTCTCCCAGTAGGATGGCTGACTCACATGCCAATGATCTTTGGAAACACCCTCACAGACACACCTCAAATATAACTTACTAATGCCTTATTCATTTTTCTTGTCAATCATGTAACAATTAAGATTTGTTAGACATGAAATGGAAAAATTGTGGTTTGAGTGCTGTTTCACCATAGTCATAGATACTGTATTTCAGATAATCAAATATTTGATAACTAGTCACAGCAAAGAAAGCTGAATATGAAGGCTACTCAGTATCACAGAGAACAAAGAGAAGTCCTTACATTTATAGACTTTAGGGGAGAGGGAACTAGATCTGGGATTAGAAAGGAGGGATCCTGAATTTAGCAGATTAGTAAAGGATAGTATATAAAGCCTTAATTTGGGCTTCTAGCCCCATCGTCTCTCCTCACCCAGGGATGCTGCATGCTAGAAACCTAGCAACTTAGAGAAACAGGGCATGGTCGATACCCTCTAGCTTTATATGAAATCTTCACACTGATGTCACTAGTGGCTTCACTCACACTAGCAGTGAATGAGTGTCCTGTTCCCCACATCCATTCCAGTGTCCATTGTCATTTGTTCCTTTGACCTTGGGCCATTTGACTAGGGAAAGATAAAATCTCAAAGCAGTTTTAATTTGCATCTTCCTAATACCTAAGAATGTTGAACATTTTTTGTTTGTTTATTTCTTGGCCTTTTATGGTTCATCTTTTGAGAACTCTCTGCTTAGTTCCAGACTTCATTTATTTATGTTTTATTGTGTTGGTTGCATAGATGATGTTTAGTTTAGGGTTTCATTTGTTTATTTTTGTTTTGTTTTTAGGTTTTGGTTTTTTTTTTAGTTCATTGTATAATGGGGGTGATGACTATTAACGAGAGGATTGCCAAGTTTGTTCCTTAGCAGGAGTTGAATATCTGGAAAGATTAGATAATGCTTAAAAGAACCTTATACTGACTTTCTGCAGAAATTAATCAACCAAGGCAATACAGAGAGCAAGATCAGATCCAGAAGTTAGAAAGGAACTAATTCTCTCGTTGGCTTTTGACCATGCTAATTTGGAATGTAAAAGGATGCTTATCCTGCTAAAGCTCCCCTAGAGAAATGTATTCAATACACAATCAATGCTGAGTCTCTAAATTACGATAAAGAGACTTGGGTAGGTCAAGTCATTTCTAATGTTAGGATAAGGAATCAAGGCATCAAATGCTTTAATTGTGGTAAACCAGGCCATATAAGAAGGAATTCCACCCAGGGCATTCCCAGAATTAATGTCCCTTCTAGTAATGACCCAAACAGAAGGTCCCTACCATCTGGATTATGCAGAAGATGTGGCAAAGGCCAACATTGGACCAATGAGTTTAGATCTACAAGGGACAAACAAAGCAACCCTTTACCACTGGCAAATGCCTCTTGGTGCCTCTCATGGGAGACCTCAAAACACAGGTCTCAAAATAAAAGATGGTTTAATTATATCTAGTTACAGTAGAAGAACAGCTTCCTCAAGATGACTAGAAAATCCAGTGCCTAACATAAAACATCATACGACATTGGAGAATAGAACCACTTTTAAAGAGGAATAAAAGTTTCCAAGAAAAGCCACAAAACAAGTATTTGTCAGACTCCCATAAATGAACGAAGGCCAAAATTAAAAATACAAATAGATTATATTTTCATTTAAGGCTTAGTAGACATGGGCACAGATGTTTCAATCAATACACCACAATTATGGCATCCAAAATAGCCTCTAAAAAGATAGAAGTTCAATTTCTAGGGATTGGAACCATATCTCAGGTAAAGCAAAGCATAATATGCCTTTCATTCATAGGACCAGAAGGACAGAGAGAAAAACTGAATCCATATATGGCTAATATAGCAGTGAATCTATGGAATCGTGATCTTCTACAACAATGGAATTCCCCAGATTAAGATTCCTCCAGGCCCAGATATAAAAGACAGTCACCAGCCATTTAGGTTATTCAAAACCAAAGCATGATAGCTGCTGACCCTGTAAAGACCTTTAAAATGGTTGACAGATAAGCCTATATTAGTTCATCAATGACCTCTAACAAAAGAGAAATTGCAGGCCTTAGAACAGCTGGTACAGGAGCAATTAAATGTTCAGCATATTGAAGAACCAACCAGTCATGGGAACTCTCCTGTATGTTTTTGTCAAAAAGAAATTTGGAAAGTGAAGAATGATAACAGATCTAAGAGTGGTAAATTAGGTGATTCAGCCAATGGGCTTTTGTACAACCTGAAATTCCTTTGCCTTTACAGTGCTCACTTATAATAATTCTTGGTCTGATAAAAGACAGCAATGGAGAATTCTCCCACAAGAAATGTTAAATTGCCCCACCTTGTGTCAATATTTTGTACATTGGCTATTAGAAGTAATACATAATCAATTCCCACAATCCATTACTTATCATTACATGGATGATTATCTTGTTGACAAACTCAAATATAGATACATTAGAAAGAATATTTAAAGAAGTAAAGAAAATTTGCCTGCTTGAGGATGATAAATTGCTCCTGAAAAAATACAAAGAGGAGATTCTTTTAATTATTTAGGATATAAAATATGTCTACAAGAAGTTAGATCCCAAAAGGTGCAACTTGGGAGAGATAAACTGCAAACTTTTAAAGACTGCTAGGAGATATTTCTCACATATGGCCCATTATTAGAATAAAAAAAAAAAAACCCATGAACTCGTTATTTGTTCAAAACCGTAGATGATGATAAGGATTTAAATAGTCCAAGAGAATTTTCTGATGAAGCTAAGAGAAAATTAGCTTTTGTGGAAAAGAAATTATGAGATGTACATGTGAATCCTGTGGATCCAGACCTTGATTGCATTCTGGTTATTTTACCTTCTAAGCATTCTCCTACAGGAGTTACAATGCAAAGGGAAAATATTATATTATAATAGATATTTCTGCCACATAGACCAAGTAAAAAAATTAAAAACATATGTGGAAAAGATTTCCAATTTGATTTTTAAAGGAAAATTAAGACTTTGTCAGTCGATAGGAAAAGACCCAGTTGAAATTGTTGTACCTTTAACTAATGAAGAATTTGATTGATTATGTATATCCAGTGAACTTTGTCAAAGGTCCTGCAGTAATTTTGGAGGAGAGATTAATAACAGATATCCCCAAAGCAAGATAATTCAATTTAGAAAGGAAACTAACTGGTCTTCCTCATGTTGTATGGAATAAATCAATTTTTGGAGCCCCTACATTTTATACCGATTCAAATAAATCAGGAAAAGTAAGAAGCAAATCAGAAAATTTAAGTAATGTGGCTCAAAGCCTTTATAATTTTGTCCAGAAGTCAGAATTATATGCTGTTATTATGGCATTAATGGACTTTAAAGAACCTCTTAACTTAGTAGCTGACTCTCAGTATGCAGAAAGCATCATTTTACATATTGAAACTGCTGAATTTATTCATGATAATACAGAATCAACCTCATTATTTATACAACTACAAGATATTATTAGAAATAGAGTTTACCCTGAATATGAATATATATATATATATGTATGTATGTATGTATATATAAACACATATCAGATCCCAAACAGGTCTTCCAGGTACTCTAGCACAAGGATATTATAATATAAAGCACATTACACGTATACCACACAATCTACAGGACAAGTAGAAAGATCTCATCACACCTTAAAAGAGATGCTTTATAGATATAAAGGAGAAATGAGAAAACCCAGGGAGAGATTGCATAATGCTTTACTAACCTCAAATTTTCTTAATGCTGATGAGAAAGGAACAACAGCTACAGAGAGACTTTAGGTAACAGAGAAAACTTCTGAGATAAACCAACCTGTCTACTTCAAGAATGTGCTGACCTCAAAATGGAAGCCAGGATATGTGCTCTGTTGGGTAAGGGGTTTTGCTTTTGTTTCTGCCAGAGAAGGAAAACTATGGGTACCACCAAAAGATCCAATTCAAAAAGGAAACGCCTTCTGAGGAGGAGAAGTAATGGCTGATCCACAGATATGACAATTGGATACATGGTAAGGAAGACTCATTTAACAAGGCTGGTCAGGGTCTCACCTTTGTCTTTATAGGCATAACCATCTTCAAGAAGTTAAAAAGATGCTGGACACCTTGACCTATAAGGCTTAAAGATCAATTCTGAAAGGATTACAAGCAAAAGAGTATAAGGCCTATTGGTATCAATATGCAATACAGGGTAAATTCTAAATTCTCACTATTTAACATCCATATCTCTTTAACAAAAAAATGTGGTCCTTGTTTAATTAAAATCAAGTTAGCTTTGAGTTGGAGTAAGTGGCTTTCTCCTCTAAACTCAAGTACATTGATAAAGAAAAAATTAAAAAAGAATCTGTCTCATATTAAAAAAATCCACCTGGTGTGGAATAAAAGACAGTTAAGATATACAGAAACTAATGTTATTATATTTTTCGTTTTAATCTTATATTTCTCTGTACTTATTCTTTTTGGCATTTTAAAACCTTCTTTGCATACAATTCTCTCCTAAAAATGTAAATTATTCATTTGATATTAATAACGTTTAAGTTTTCCACTGTAATCAGCAAATGCTCCTACCAGACATCTCCAAAGCATCCAGAAAGAAGATGGGGACCCATCACAGAAATTCCACCTGGCCTGTGATATTTTTTAAAACTGGTGTACACCACTAAATGACTGATTTTGAAATACAGACTGTTCAGGACAGTTGCAAAATAGCTTAAGTGGTCATCCATCATATCACGTCTCTAACAAGAATTCTAGATGGACTTACCCAATACTCTGAGACTGGTTATAGATGTTTATAGTCAGTCCATTGGGGCCTAACCACTGTCTTAGTTTTTACAGGACCCCACAGGGATATCATTTCCCACAAGTCATGAGGAAGCAACTCTATGAAAAACTATGCCCTTCTCCTGATAAGCTTTGTTCTTTAAGGGTTATGGATAATTATAGTTCTGCTAGGGTAGTTTACAAGTTATATTTGGGTTGAGGGTGGAACAATAATATAGACTCAGAAATCCCTTTTAAAGAAGAGAAATGGGAGAAGATAGGACAGACATAGGCAGATTATTGTATCTACCTGTAAACAATTGTTAGTCAATTATGAGCTAAAGATAGTTTGCATTGATATAGATTCTTATATATTGATACAAATATGAAATTATTTTATATGTCTGTCTCAGATAATTTTTATATTGATATAAAATTGGATCTGTAATCACAACATTTTGCATATGCCCCTGTTTAAAATATTTTGCACATTAATGTATATTTTTGTCATTTCCACTATGCAATTACTACCTCTGTTTAATTATACTAGTCATAACATAATATATACACACATATATATTCTACCTCTGTTTAAGATATTTTATATACCTTTGTTTAACATATCTTGCACAATATTGTGTAATTTTGCACTTACATTTACCTTTGCTTAATGTTTGTATGATTGTCATACTTGAAGTCATTATTCAAAAACTATTCACATATTTATAGACTGCTTGGTGAGCTTCAGTCTTTAGGATGCTAAGCATTACAGGTCACAATTACTTATGTTTGCCATGTACTGGTCACGTTGTTTAGGTTTCTCAGATATATAACAGAATATGAGATGGGCAGCAGTGTTCAAACACTTCGTAGATCTAGAAAATGTGGCATTTAAATGTTTTGCTATTCAAAATTCTACTTTTAGAGACATGATTGCTCCTGGCAGTACCATCCCTTTCCTGAGATGATGTTGGACATCAAAGAAACTTCACATGGAGTTTGTCTTCTTTGGTGGATAATGGCCTATTGGCCAAAGAACTGCCTTTGCCTCAACTGCTGGCAGGTAAGCATGCTGCCCAATCTGGATGAGCAGGACGAAAGATAGACACTGATGAAACCTGCCAAGACAGGTAAGACAGTTTCCCAGGCCTGTAGCCGAATACGTGAATGCTCCAACTTTGCAGAACAGCTGTGGGTGACTGTCCAGGCGGCTGACTATCACTACCTTATACTAAATTTTGGAGGTTACTTGCTAGTGTTTCCAGATTATTCAGGTAATATATTTTCCCTCTCAGGCTTTTGATGAGGTTGAAGACTAGATAGCTAAGGTTACTACCATCTCATATCTTACCTAAGAGCATTTAGGTACTAGATTCATATTGTCCAAGATAAACAGCTTTGAAGTAATGTCTGTATATTGCCACTTACCAATATTCTGGACATTTAATATATACTTTATGTTTGTTGTTGTTATTTGCCTTTTTATTCTTCTGGACATTATCTTATAATTGTTTCTATTATAGATAGTCTTATATTTAGGTTTAGAACTTTCTTATTAGACGAACGGGGAGATGTAGTGGGAATCAGGCATTATTCACCTTGATCTAGAGGTGTGGCTTCAGGTCTTGAGGACCGTGTATGGATCATGGCCAGGCCGGTCTTAGACCAGGTGCATGCTGTTTCTCCTTCCTATTCTATTTGTCACCTTGTGCTCTTGGAGAGAGGGCCTGACTCATTGCTGCCGCTGCATGGACCAGTCCAACTTTTCAGGAATTGCCTGTGGTTAAATCTTTGTTTCAGCAAGTGTTTCATATAAACCCCTTAATAAATATTAATCCTTTTATATAATCAGCTGCTAGTGATTAATAACTACTTTACCACTGTCTTAAGTTTCCATTGCTATGATAAACCACCATGACAAAAAGCATTTGGGGAGGAAAGGATTTATTTATTCTTACAACTCTAAGATCAACTTCCATCACTGAGGAAAATCAGGGCAGGACCCTGGAGACAGGACCTGAAGCAGAGGACATGGAGGATTACTACGTCCTGGCTCGTTCAGCTTGCTTTCTTATATATACTATGCCACCTGGCTAGGTAGTAGCAACATCTACAATGGTCTTGACCCTTCCACAGTAATTAATAATTTAAAAAATGCCCTATTGCCTACAGACCAATCTTATGGAGAAATTATCTTAGTTAAGACTCACTCTTTACAGATACATCCAAGTTTGCACAAACAAGACCAAAAACTAACCAGCACCCTTTCCATGCCTTCCATTCCATCTTCTTTCAAATAAATAGCCTCTTTTTCTTTGGTTATTATTTACTCTTCTTGGATGTAATTTTTTTGAGATCAGATATGTAGCCCTGGTTGTCTTAGAAATAACTCACTATGTAGACCAAGCTGGCCTGAGCTCTCAGGGATCTACCTATCTTTGCTTCTCAAGTGCTGGGATTAAAGATTTTTTTCATACTTAGCAGTACTGTAAGGATTCACAGCACGTAGCCCCCATATGGTAAACCCAATGTGGTGCGGCAGAACACAGGACACGCCCCTAGGTGTGGGTACATAAATCTGTGCCCACCTGCTCTCTTAAAAGGAGCTGCCTGCCATGTGAAAGTCGGCCACCCCTCTTTCTCTTCTGTTTCTCTCCCTCGTACCCGCTCAACAACTCCCCGGAATAGACTGTCATGTGGCATCTGATAGTGTGTGTGTCTGATCTCACACGCAAAACCAACCAGCACATCTTAAATCTCTAGAAAAAAATGTAACCACACTCAAGAGGACTAGATGACAAGAAATAATCAAACTGGGGGCTGAAATCAATAAATTAGAAACAGAAAGAACAATGAAAAGAATCAATGGAGCAAAAGGTTTCATTTGAGAAAATCAACAAGATAGACAAATCCTTATGCAAACTGGCTAGAAGACATAAAGACACTATCCAAGTTAAAAAAAATAGACAGAGCAGGGGCACAACAACAGACACTGGAGAAATTCAGAGAATCCTAAGGACATACGTTAAAATCCTGTACTCTACCAAATTGGGAAATCTAAATGTAATGGATAGTTTTCTTGATGAGTTCCACTTACCAAAGTCAAAATCAAGATCAGATAAATAATTTAAACAGACCTATAATCCCCTGATAAAAAGTAGTAATTAAAAATCTCCCTTCACCCCAAAGCCCAGGGACAGATGGTTTTAGCACAGAATTATACCAGACTTACAAAGAAAAGTTAATGACAGCACTCTTGAAATTATTCCACAAAATGGGAACAGAAGGGCCATTTCCAAATCTATTTAATGAGGCCACAGTCACCATAATACCCAAAACACACAAAGCTTCAACAAAGAAAGAATTTCAGGCCAATTTCCCTAATGAACATTGATGCAAAAAAAAAAAAATACTTTCAAACTGAATCCAAAAGAGCATCAAAAAGAGATTCCATCACAATTGAGACATTAATCTAGAGATGTAGGTAGGAATTGTTAAACACATAAAAATCAGTAAATGTAATCCACCATATAAACAAAATTAAAAAAAAAACCCACATGATTATTTCATTAGATGTTGAAAAAGCCTTTGACAAAATTCTACACTCCTTCATGATAAAAGTCTTGGAGAGATCAGGAATACACGGGACGTACCTCAACATAATAAAGACAATTTGCAGTAAGCCTATAGACAGCATGAACTTAAATGTAAAGAAACTGAAAGCAATTTCACTAAAATATAGAATATTAACAAGGATGTCCATTTTATTCTTATCAATTCAACACAGTACTTAAAGTTTTAGTTGGAACAACAGTACAACTAAAGGAGACCAAGAGGATACAAATTGGAAAGAAAGAAGTCAAAGGTTCCTTATTTGCACATAATATGATACAAGTGACCCTTAAAATTTTACTAGAGAACCACACAGCTGATAGACACATTCAGGAAAGTGGTTGTATTCAAGATTAACTTAAAAAAATCTGTAGCCCTCTTATAGATACGTTACAAACAGATTGAGGAAGAAATCAGTGAAACATCCTTCACAGTCGACTCAATAATGTAAAATATCTTGGGATAACTCTAACCAAGGAGGTGAAAGATTTATATGATGAAAATTTTAAGTCATCGAGGAAAGAAATATCAGAAGATGGGAAGATCTCCCATGCTCATGCATTACTAGGATTAATATAGCAAAAATGGCAATCTTAACAAATGCAATTTACAGATTCGATGCAATTCCTACCAAATTTCCAACACAATTCTTTACAGACCTTGAAAGGATAATACTCAACTTTATATGGAAAAACAGAAACCCAGGATAGCTAAAAGAATTCTGAAAATTTAAAAAAGCTACCAGAGGTAGCGCCACCTCTGATTTCAAGTTGTACTACAGAGCTATAGTTATAAAAACTGCATGGTATTGGCATAAGAACAGGCAGAGTGATCACTGGAATGGCAGTCTGCTGTTTCCTGAAGATGAAATGAGGAGGTAGTGGGTCTGGGGAAGAGGGGAGAAGTGGGAACTTGGAGGAAGGGAAGCTGGTTAAGACATACTGTATGAGAGAAGAATTTATTTTTAATAAATAAAATCTAAAAAGAGTTTAATTTGTGTGTGTGCACGTGTGTGAGTGATATTAAGAAATGACCTACAATCAATAGATCTTAAATCTTTCATGGGATTCTTTCATGTTCCTGATAGCATCAAAAACAGCTTTAGGTTTATATAAACACATTCTTTACGGCTGACCTTCTCACAAAGAATTGGAATATAAATAGCACCAGGCATTTACTAAGCAAGTCAAAGAGAAATAAAATCAAATGTACAATTATGAAGTTTTTTCTTTGAAATCTAATGATGTGGAATGTCATTCTATATGCTGTGAATATACTTTATTATTGGTTAATAAAGGAACTGTTTTGGCCTATGGCAAGGCATCTTAGAAGCAGGCGGGAAATCCGAGCCTAGATAAAGGGGAAGGAGGGTGGAATCAGGGGAGATGCAATTCAGCTGCCCAAGGAGCAAGATGTAAGGAAACACAGGTAAGCCCCAAGCCACATGGGAAGACAGATTAATAGAAATGGGTTAGGGTGTGGGAGCTAGTTAACAATAAGCCTGAGCTGTAGGCCAAACAGTTTGTAAATAATATAAGCCTCTATGTATTTCTGTGAGACCATGGATCTGAAGTCTGAGCATCCTGACCTTAAGTTAGACAGGTCAGAAATTTCATAGTACAAACTCATGTCAATGAGGGGTTAAAACCTTAATAATTAAGTGATCTGCAATGCTTGCAGCATGTCCGCAATTGACTTAACAGAATATTTGGCTTTCTTTCCATATCTCTAAACAGATAAACTCTTACATGGGTCCTGTGAGATGGATGGGTATTGTGAAGTTGACAGGATCTAGGATTACTCAAGAGGCAAGATCCTAGACATGCCTGTGAGGGATGATCTAGATTAGGTTAACTGAGTCTCTAGGCACACTTGTGATGGGTGATCTAGGCTAGGTTAACTGAGACTCTGGGCACACCTATGAGGGATGATCCAGATTATTGTACAGCTGTGAGGGATGATCTAGGCTAGGTTAACAGCCTAGGAAGATCCACCTCAACTGCGGGTGGCACCATTCCATGGGATGGGGCTGGACCAAAGGAGAAAGTGAGCTGAACACTAGCCCCCATCTCTGCTTCCTCATGGTGGAGACACACTGGGGAACAGATGCTTTAAGCTCTTGCCACCCAAACCTTCACCTCTAGCCTGCCCAGCCCACTGACTTCATCTCAGCAAATAATTCATCAGGTCCCAATCATTGAGGTTTAAAAAATATTATTATTATTCCTAGCCTTTTATTAAATCTCACATCACATTCAATCTTTAAGTCCTCATGGATACCATTATTTATTTAGTCACGTGGGTGTGTGTTTGTGTGTGTATGTCCCCCTATGTGTGCGTGAATGTGTGTAGAAGTCAGAGGACAAGCTGAGGTATTCTTCTCCGGTGATGCCCACCTTGCTTTGGAGATATTGCCTTTCCCTGGGACCTGGGGCTTAATGATCAGGCTAAATTGGCTGGCCAGTGAGCTCCGGAGATCCCCCCTCTCCAGTTTCCTAGTACTTCGGGGGCTGGGGATGGAACTCGGGTCCTTATGCTTGTCTGGGGGTGTTTTATTGATTGGGCCCTTCACACAATCCCACTACATTCCCTCTTAACTTTTAAAGTTATTGATCGATCAATTCAGCTTATGTGTGGGTGCCACCATGTGCCTGTGGAGGTCAGAAATGACTCTCAGGAGCTGTTTCCCACTTTGCACCTGGCTGAGGTCTTCACCTTCCATCTCCTCATAGGAGTCTTGGGGTGACAGATGCATGCGGCACTATCCAGCTTTAATGTGGGTTCTGGGGATTAGATTCAGGTTGTAGGTATGTGTTGCAAATGTTCTCATCTGCAGAGAGGACATTTCATGCATGCCCCCAGTAATTTTTAAATAGATTCGGAACATGCCCCTTCTTACTGGGCCCGCTTCTCACATCTCTGCTCCAGCTCCCAACCCCCCAACCCCCCGAGGATGCTGCACTGTCTTTGACTAACCTTATGATCCTGTTTAGGCAACACCCTCTATTCTTTCCCATCTCAATGAAATTCTTCCCAGAGGTTCACCTGGCATGTGACATGATCACCCACCACCGACCTCACTATCTCTCTAGCATACATACATATCTCATTTCCTCACTTGAAATCTTGGTCACCTATTTTTTGATCACACCAAGGCCCTTACACTGGCTTTTTCATTTGCACAGGCAGTCAGGGGCTTGCTGGGTGCCCCTCTTAGAAGACAACACTTTTCTGCATGGCTTGTTTTCTTTCTGTTAATTCTGTATTTAAAATATCAGTAAGCTCTTAGAAGGTAAGACCTAGCCTGTTTTGTTGTTTGGTATGTTCCCGGTGGCCTAGGCACACATCTTTTAGAACAGGTTCATCCTTCTAAGCAGATACGCAATTTAGCCGCTAGATGGCACTCGAGTACTTTCTGTGTATTGAACTCCTAATCTAAAACTGTCTTTGCAGAACTGCTTTTAAAATAATGTGTCTGTGATCTCTGTCAAAGTTAGTGTCCTGGTTTCTCTTTGTTTGGTGCTAGTCATAGGACCCGGAGACTTGTGTATAATACCGAAGATGATCAGTGAGCCAAACCCGGGCCTTGGTAGCTTGGATAGTTGCCCACATGCAATCTTGTG
Organism: Phyllotis vaccarum; assembly: GCA_033318265.1. NCBI lineage: Eukaryota > Metazoa > Chordata > Mammalia > Rodentia > Cricetidae > Phyllotis > Phyllotis vaccarum. Next base: position 10,749,722 of record JARWLC010000003.1, on the reverse strand, counting down.
AATTCCTTCACAACATCCTGATTTGTAAATTTTTTGTCGTTTGGTTAGGGTTGACAAAAGCAATTGTGTTTTGTTTCTGACAATGCTGTTGTCTTAGTTAGGGTTTCTATGGCTGAAAAAAAATATGACCTAAAGGCAAGTTGGAGAGAGTTTATTTGGCTCACATTTCAGCATGGCTGCTCATCACTGAAGGAAGTCAGGACAGGAACTCAAACAGGGCAGGATCTTAGAGGCAGGAGCTGATGCAGAAGCCATGGAGGGATGCTGCTTACTGGCTTGCTTCCCTTGGCATGCTCATCACATCTTCTTATAGAACTCAGGACCCCAGAAGCCCAGGGATGGCACCACCCACCCTGGGCTGGGCCTTCGCTTACTGATGACTAATTGAGAAGATGCCTTACAGCTGGATCTTATGGAGGCATTTCCTCAGCTGAGGCTCCTTCCTCTCATGACTCATTTGCTTGTGTCAAGTTCACATGCAAAACCACCCAGTACAGTTATAATGTAGATATAGCAGTTGGGACTGGATTCCACTCTGTATTTTGATTTGTTTTGATTTTTCTATAATGAACTTCCTCTGTCTCAGAGAGAAGTTTTCTTGATGAAGAGTGAGGACTCTATGTATAGGAACAAATATTTAAAACGTACTTGAGAATTATATGCTGGTTTAATAGAGTGCAGATGTAGGTATTTCTCCAAGATCCATGGTTTTATTAGCCCTGTATGTTGGCTAGGTTTCCAGTCCTGGGTAAAATTCCCCTTGTTGAGTGGGTCTTCATTGTTATTGACCACAACTTAAGTTGGAGAACTGTTGATTACACGAAGATATTTGTGCCACCATTGCATTCTTAAGGCTATCATACCATGCTGGTCATTGTAGTTCATGGGCATCATAGCTGGGTAGGTTGGCTGCCTCCCTCTTTTGGAAGCTTGTATGGCATTTTCTGGTACCATGAAAGCTAGTCCTTAGAAGGGAGGTTTTCGGGTCACTTCCAGCTTCAGATCACTTGTACCCTACTTTTCCCTTAGCTATTGCTCTCTGCCCCCGACACATCATGGTCCCTTTTTTACTTTGCTGGGGTTTGCAGTTACTTTAGGTTCTGAACTCACACACTGGAAGATTTGGAGCTAGGAAAATCAGACGAAAGCATGAGAGAGAACATGAGGCATTTTTCTTTCTGGACCTGGGCTACCTCACTCAGCATGATCCATTTACCTGTTGGGAGTCAACCAATCCAAGGGCTTTCTAGAGGCCCCGTGAAAGGACAAAGGGAACGCTAATTCTGTGTGCTTGCTCCGAGGCAGATACAGCAGCTCTGTGCTTGCTTTGTGTGGAAACACTTGATTAGCTTCCGGCTGAGTTTATCACATTGTATGATAGTTTTCTGCTGACTCTTTCCCATTTCCTCTGCAAAACATATATACGATGCTGTCTGTACTCTTGGTAAACTCACTCAGCATGAGTCATCTCCTACCCCCAAACTTCCCCATTTTCTTTATTTTCTCATCTTCTGGTCCTTCCTGAAGAAACCCGTGACCCCGTGACCTTCTGGAATAAGAGAGAATGTGTTTTCTGGGTCTAGGTCAATACGGTCTTTCTAGCTCCATCCATGTACCTGAAAAAAGTCATGATTTCATTTTCTTTACAGCTGAATAGTCTATGGTGTCTAGGTACCACGGTTTCATCATCCATTCTTCAGTCAAAGGACGTTTACGTTGTTTCCCATTCCTAGCTGTTGTGGATAGAGCGGCAGTGAACATGGCTGAGCAAGTATCTGGGGAGCAGGATGCTGAGTCCTGTGGGCCTGTGACAAGGAGCGGTATAGCTGCGTCATATTGTAGGTTCATTTTTAGCCTTTGGAGGTTTCTCCACACTGACTTCCAGAGGCCTCGACCAGTGTGCAACCCCACCAACTTGGGGGTTCCTCTGGCCTCTGTTGTTAGTTGTTTTATGGACCTTTGCCATTCTGACTGGACAGTTGAACTCGCAAAATTGTTTTGACTTGTGTCCCCTAATTGCTGAGAACCAGGAACATTTTGGGATATTTCTTAGTCACTTTTTTCTTTTCAAAACTCTCTGAAGAAACTGAGGCCCCAAACCCCATATTTTGAATGTTTTTTTATTGGTTTCTCTTAGTTTTTGAGTCTTTTATATATTCTGGACATTAACCCCCTGTCAGATGCATAGATGGCAAAGATTCCCTCCCATCCCATGGGTTCTCCCTTCATCAGTTGATAAGGTGTTTTTTGTTTCTTTGCTTGCTTGCTTTTGTTGCTGTAAGAAGCTTTTTCATCTTATGAAATCTGTCTTGTCAATTGTTAGGCAAATGGAGTCTTATTCAGGAAGCATTTTTTCTACACTTACATGCCTTAGGATACTACTTTGTTTTATTCTGCTTCTGTGTTTCAGGTTTCACATTTAGGTCTTTGATCTATTGGGGGTTAGTTTTAATGCAAAGTGATAGAGATGATTCGAACTTCATTCTTCTGCCTATGAACAACCGGATCCCCAGCATCATTTGTCAAGATGCTTTCTCTTCTCCGGTGTTTTGGTATCTTTGTCACATATTAAGTGACTGAGGTTAGGTGTGTACCAAGAGACATGCTGGCACAGATGGGGAAGCTCATGAGGCCTCAGCCCTACACAAAGAACTACAGGCAACTGAGGATGCTGAGAGAGGGGAAGGGTCTTCTCCAGGGAGAACAGCAACTGGTTATCCAATACCAAACGGTCAGCCCTGAAAACATGTACATACTAATAACATTATACGGTCTGTGCAGATTGTGCATGTGTGCGTGCATATGTGTGTGTGCGTGCATATGTGTGCATGCATGTGTGCGTGCATATGTGTGTGTGTGCATGCATGTGTGCGTGCATATGTGTGTGTGTGCATGCATGTGTGCGTGCATATGTGTGTGTGTGTATCTACCTGGCTACTCTGGTTGGTACCTTTTCTGTAGTTTATCTTTATGGATATAGATAAGTTTTCATGCTTGTTGGTGTCCAGTCTGGCTTTATAGATATGTTGAGGAGTTTTTAGAGTTACCATGTCTACATATCTGGTAACTTGCTGATGTCCATCTGGAGGATGATGGTGTTGGTGTTAAATGAGTGCAGAATAAGGTGCTTTGGGTCCTAGAAATGTTACGTGGTATCATAGGCTGTCATTCCAGGCTGATGACCACATTTGTTGGTGCCTACTTGTAGCCAGATCACATACTAGCCAACCATCATAGTGATGCCATTGATGTTTGGATGCTGTTTGTCTATGCAAATGACTCTTACCTCTGTGTCATTCTGGATTCCTTTGAATTGGCCTTCTCTGCAACCTGAATCATGTTCTATTTTTGAATATGTTAGCAGCCTTGAACAGCTCCATTGGGATTATTCCTTGGTCAAATAGTTTCGATGATGTGGGGGAGGTTTTCTGTTCCTGATTCTGTAACAGATCTTAGGAACTAACCAGGGCTGTGGCTGGTGTGTGACTATGCATAAGCTACTCCCATATTTTAGACTATTCTGGAAGAATGGGCAAGTGGAAAAGACCATGAGTACCTCAATCTAGCTGTGAAAGTCAGCTTCTTTCTTGCGGTCTTATTTGGAAAGGTGCCAGTTCTTGACCTTTGCTAAGAGTTGGTATGCTGTCTTATCACAGCAATGGAAACCTTAACTAACATAGACATCTAAATTCCTTTCATTTCCTAGCTATTGTAAATAGAACAGCAATAAGCATAGATGAGCAGGTATCTTTGGAATCTCTAGAGTAAGACATAGCATCCTATGGAAATATGAAAAACTGGATGGTAGATCTATTTTGAGCCTTTTTTTTTAAAAGAAAGCACAGCTGAACATTGATTTCCAAAGTTGACATATCAGTTTGCACTCCCACCAGCAGTGAATAAGTGTCACTTTCTCCCACATCCACCCCAGGATCTGCTGTCATTTGCTCTTTTAATCTTGGCCATTGTGACTTGGGTAAGTAGTTTTAATTAACATTTTTTTCTGATGGCTAAGGATGTTGAACATTTAAAAAAATATTTCTTAGGAATTTATATTTGTTTAAATTCACATTCCATTTCAAAATTGGATTGTTTATTTCCTTAATGTTTAGATTTTTGAATTCTTTGTATATTCTATGTGTTAATCTTTTGTCAGATATAGGTAAGGTAAAGACTTTAGCCCATTCTGTAGACTTCCTTTTTTACTCAAATGATTATATCCTTTGATTTACAGAAGCATTTTAATTTTATAAGTTTCCATTTATTGTTAGTCTTAATGCCTATACTACTAATATCCTTTTCAGAAAATACTTTTCGGTGCCAATGAACTCAAGAATATTCCCTACTTTCTCCTTCATCAAATTTAGGATATGAGATATTCTGTTAAGGTCCTTGGTCCATTTAAAGTTTTGTGAAGGAGGAGAGATAAAGATCTTGTTGCATTTTTCTATATGTAGCTTGTCAGTTGGCCAGAGTTTAAATGTAGTTGCCCTAGAATGCAGTTACAATGCCTCTATTATACACCACAAGCTAAAAAATAAAAAGCCAAGAGCCGACAACTTTTGGAGGTGTTGGCTAGTCAACTCCCTTAGCTCCCTTCCCCCCACACACCAGACTTTCGAGGATATTGTCAATAATTTTGGTTACATTCCAGAACTCGACAGTGAGACTGTATTGTTAAGACACTAGGTATTCGAGCCATAGAACATGGGGAAATAAAGCTAGAATGAACATGAAGGCTGTATCCTTCCTGGCTAGCTCTCATAGAGCTTGTAAGAGGAACACAATCGTCAGTCTTAAACAGATGTGACCTCTGAGAGCAGCCATAATGACTGGCCTGACAAGGCATGTCCTACTGCTGCAACACAATGTCTAGGGAGTAACTAACAATTCTCTCATTGTACTTGACTCCCCCGGCACAAGATGAAAGTTATATCTGGCACTGTTATTGGGGCCAAGAACCTGTGGTTACACTAGTCATAAGGCCTAGAAGAGGACTTGCTACTGTTATTATGCTATATAGTTAGACTGACTCCTAATGACTTATCTTTATAGCTATAGATCACATATCTCTTAACCTTCATCAGAGGAGATTTTCTGTGCAGTGTGTTGAAGCTAATGCAGAAATCCACTCCTATTCATGGTACAGAAAATATGAGATGCTCAGACATAAATCAGACATTTATATTATATCTATTCCTCCCAAAGCTCAGGGATTATTCATAAGAGGGGCCAGGAAGCTGGTAAGAGCCAGAGGTGATAGATGACTACAGGGAAACTGTCCTCTCACAGGAGGGGAATGACACATATGAATTCATAAAGGTTGTTACAGTACAAGACAGACAAAATTCCTAGCATGGAAAAGGGAGATGGACATGCAAGTTCCCACTCCTGTATGAGAAGTTATTGACAATTGATAGAGGCTGAGAATTTTCTTTAAGGATATGGGCTCTGATAGGTCAACCACTGTGGTGACATCCTGTTTGTGCTCTAGCAAATAAAACTTATATGAAGATCAGAGGGCAGAGCTAGCCACTAGTTGACAATAGAAGCCAGGCAGTGGTGGCATACACCTTTAATCCCAACACTTGGGAAAGGAAAGCAGGATGATAAGGAGTTCAAGGCCACCCTGGGCTACATGAGATTGAATCTGTCTGAAGAAGAAAGAGCCAATTGGTGGTAGTGGCTCATACCTTTAACCCCAGCACTAGGGAGGTGAAGACAGGAATGTAAGGAAGTGGAGACAGGATCTTATTTTCATCCAGTCTGAGGATTGGGTAGAGGTAAGAAGTCTCTCTAGTGGCTGGCTCCTTTGTCTCTCTGCTCTTTCAGTATTTACCACAATATCTAACCCTGGGTTTTTGTTATTAAGGCCAATCAGAATTTGAACTACAAACTACACTCTGGTAGATGGCCACACATCAAAGAGAATATAAGAAACACAAACTGGGCTTGGTGGGTTTTAAAAACAAAAGCGAAGGCACAAAGTTGGGTGGGTAGGAAAGGATGTAAGGATCTGGGAGGTGAAGGAGGAAGGAGACTATGGGCAAAATATTCTGCATGTGTTTATGAAATTCTTGAAAAATGAAAGTATTTTCTTCTAGTTCTTTTTATTAAAAAATGTCATTTTTATCAATGTATCTCCCTACTTCCCCTCCCTTCCCTCTTCACAATCCTTCCTAGTTAGCCTTCAGCCTCATCCCTCCCCATCCACCCATTCCCTCCTCCAAAAGGGCAATAAGTCCCAAGGTGGGTCAGCTCAGCTCAACACCGCACATCCACTCTAGGCAAGTCCAATTTACTCATCCCAGAGTCAATGTTGGATTAGCTGTTCCTCTGAAGGGGAGGAGCTCCATGGTGCCAGCTCATGCACAGGAACACAGTCTCATCTCACCCCTCATGGCTCCACATATGGCTCACGCCAGTTTTCTAGTTCTTTGAGAATTTTGTACAGTGTACTCTTCCGCTATATAAACCCCGTGTCTCTCTCCCAACTTCATATCATAACTAGTGCTGCTCATATATTAATGAGTGTGGCTCATCCCCTGGATTCTAATCAGCCTCCTAGGGACCATAACCCTACAGAAAACCTGATTGTGCTTCTCCTAGAAGCCATTAACTCTCAATAGATCATCAGTAAGGATGGGTCCTCATGATCTCCCTGGAATGTTGACTGTCTTGGACTTGTGAAGGTCTTGTATGAGTAAGCATAACCACTGTGAGTTCATGGGCACAATGTTCTTGTCATGCTCAGACAACAGTAAGCCTCACTCATTCCCAACTCTTAGCTTTTACAAAACTCTTCTGTCATCCTCCTATACTGTTCTTTGAGCATTGGAGTCAGGAGTGTAATATAAATATCTGATTGATGGTGTGTGTGTGTGTGTGTGTGTGTGTGTGTGTGTGTGTGTGTGTGTGTGTGTGTGTGTGTGTGCTCTGGGTGTGTTATGTGTGTGTGTTCATTTGTCTTCTGGAAACTTTGTAGTTAAACATTTACTCTTAGCAATGTACTTACAAAGTTCAATTTCCTTCACACAGGTTATGAACTTTCTCTAACCTCCTTCCTGTTCATTTATTTTGCTTCATATATGCTGATGTGTGTTCTAACTTAATACAATTTTAATTTTTCCTTTTATCCTGGTACATATGGAAATATTTTATTGGGTCTCCTTATAACAAGATTTGCAGTGAGAAGATAGAATGATTGAATTGAGTTTTTGTGGCATTTACTTACTGATTGATCATATGTTAAGGGGTGTGTGTCACAGCATGTGAAGGGGTAATTTAGGCTCTTTTCTTCCATTATATGTGTCCCAAGGTTGATTTTAGGTCCTCAAGTTTGGTGGCACATCCTTTGACTGCTATGAATTGAGGTTTTAAAGGTAGTTTTTGGAAACAAGGAGGGGACAGATGAACATCTGTAGAGTCGAATTTGTTCCCTGTCCAGACCCTTGGTAGAGCCGGATGACTTAAACTTCCCATCGTTTTCCCAAGTCTAGGCCAGTCACTCCAGCCTTATAGATGAAGACTGGCCCTGCAAGCCACTGAAGACAGGCCTTGTGCATAGTGTTACCTCCCCTGTGCTGAGCAGTGAGCTTCTAGAATGACCTGCCAACATCTCTGTCTCCAACTGGCTTGTCCTTGCTTCTAAAGGCAGCTAGGAAACAGGTGACACAAGAACCTTGAGCTGGTGTCATACCAAGGATGTCTAAGCCACTCCCCTCCCTGTGCCCGTTACGTTCAGTCGTCTGTCTTCATCCTCTTCATCTGGAGGTCTTTGAGCTAGAAAATGAAGAGCTGTGTATTCAGCTCCGTGGATGCCTACCACACCAAAGGGGCTTTAACTTCAGCAGGAGGAAATAGGATTAGATCCAGGGTGGGACCTCTGCCCAGTAAGAGGTACTAAGTGGAGGATTGAGTCCAGAGAGGTGAGTGTGTGAATGTGGACTCTCTTGGCAGAGCTTTTCAGAGAAAGCCAAATCTCTAGATGTCCGAGGTTTAGTTTGGAGAATTAATGAGGCCCCTGGGAAAGTTCTGCTAAGCCTTCTTAGAAAAGGACAAATCCATGGTGTCACATGGTCATTAAGCTTCCTTACTCTAGGCTCTCCTTTTGCTTGACAAATTTTGGCTTGGGCCACCAGGTGGTGATAATTCAATAGAAATCAGTTCTCTAGTCATGGGTAAATGCATTCATAACAGGCTGGAAAGTTCTGGGGCTGTGAGCCAGAGACCTTACTGGGGTTTCAGAGGCCTGGCCAGTCTTGTGTACTGGTTGAGGAGTGACTTGGAGGCTGAAATCTCTCTTTCTGTCTACGACTTAGCTACATCAGAGGTCAGAGCCTTGCTACCCACTACAGATAGTTGAGCCTTTGTGGTGTCAATACATGGGACAAGCTGTCCCTCATCCACTCCTGGGTTCTCACAGCATCCTACACAAAGGTAGCACTCAACAATACATGTGTCACCTGAAAATGCATAAGACTATGGGACAGGCAGGGAAACATGGATCTGGCTCTGAGCCCGGTCCCCTAGAATAGCTCAGTTAACACTTCCAAGAATCTGTAATTTTGCACACAGAAAGCTAAGGCAGGAGGAATTCTGCGTAGTCAGCCTGGACTACACAGTGAGTTCTAGGACAGTCTAGGCCACAAAGCAAAATCTATCTTAAACCCAATTCAACCTCAAACCTTTGAGGAATAGAGATAAAAGATCACCACAATTTTTATTAGCTCTGATCTGATGTTTGCTTAGGAGTGTTCATGGCTGTACTGACTAGTTTTATGTCAACTTGGCACAAACTAGATTCACCTGGGAAGATGGAACCTCTGCTGAGAAAATGTTCCCACTGGGCTGTAAGCAAGCCTTTGCTACAATAATTAGTTATTGGTATTGGATGGCCCAAACCATTTTGGGTGACCCTGGAATGTATAACAAAGCAGGCTATGAAACCCTTAGGGACAGGCCAGAGAGTAGCATTCCTCAGTGGCCTCTCCTTCAGTTCCTGTCTGCAGATCTCTGCCTTGAATTTATGTTCTGACTTCTCTCAGTGATGAACTAGGATTTGCAAAGTGAGCACATCCTCTCCTCCCTAAGTTGCTTCTGGTCATGATGTTTATGGCGGCAGTAGAAACCTCAACAGAGACGTTGGTGCTTTGTTGCTTCTTATAATCTTGGGTTCTCATGTAGTTCATCCTTAGGAGCTGGGGAGAGAATGTATGGGTTGGGAACACAATGTGGAGCAAGGGGAGTGAATGCAAGATGAGAGCAAGATTAGAGTACATTTGTCAGAAAGGCTCTGTGGGGACGTAGATTTCTGCTGATCAGCTCAGGAAATAGTAGATAAAGGGAAAAAAAAAAATCTCACTGCCACACATGTATACGAACCAGAGAGTAGAGACGGGAAGTGGCTTTGGAAAAATGGCTCACTGACATTGCTCTGTTATGCTCCAGAAGACCTCCATGCCTGTGCCCACAATTCTTCATCTTCGGCAGAAAGGGTCCTCTATCATGCAAACCCTACCAAGTCGCTTTCTATGATCCCCTTCCATGGCTCCACACTGTTCCATGGGACTCAAGGTCCTCTAACATCAGCCCACATTTTGGACTTGGTCTATGTCCCTCTCCCGTGTGTTCCACTCTGTCTCTGTCTATACTGTCCTCACAGCCTCCTGCTTTGTCACTTGGCGCTTATGACACCACTGTTTTCTCTACTCGGAATTCCATTCTTCCAATGCACCCATCTAAGATCCAGAACAAATATCACCTCTTGCTGAAAGAACCTTCCAATTTCCCAAAGGCAATTCCATCTTTGTCCCCAAATAAATTATTTACTTCAGGCTGCAGAGGGCTTGTGCTTATCTGCATTCCCAGTCCTTCATAGCACAGATCCTTGAGAACAAACATTATATCTTAATTCTCTCAATGTCACTCCCCTCTGTTGCCTGGCAGAGTGACTGGCATCTATTCTGGTGCATAATAAATATCCAGAGAATTGTAAAATTACCTGAATCCTCAGAATGGTCATTGGAGCCTTTCCTGTGGAGATAGACCCTTCAGTCTAGAAGATCAGTGGCTGGGTGAGAACACAAGGAAAAACTCCAACATTCCAAGGAAAGCAGAGCAGGCTTGTGGCCTCCTGACATCTGGTTGTCCATTGGTTGCTAGACCACTCACCACCATTGTTTTTAGGTTACCTGCTACCTTGCTCTGGAATGCTGCCCACCGGTTTCTGTCTGGTTTGGGCAGGAGATTCAAGAGGAATGGTGGAGAACAGAGATGGAGCGACTCCCCTTCTTGCTCTGTTCTGGGGCAAGAGAACACTTTCTGGGCATGCTGCTGCACCCCCATAGCTGCTCCAGGCCCTTCCAGACAGCCTTTCCCTCTGTGTCTTACTTCTTGCTGGAGAATGTCACTCAGACTGAAGGCCCTGACTTTTGAGTGTTGGTCATTTGTCACCTCATGTCTTGCAGTAGTGGGGGGTGGGGGGGAGCCTGGCTTCCTGCTACTGTTAATTTGGGATTACATCACTATTTTTACTTTGGTGTCTCAGGTTTTTCTAACTGAGTGTGGCACATCCCCTTTACTAGTTCCCTATGGGGAAATACTATGGTACTTTTTGTTTTGCTGAGTAGTCCTTGAGCACTGTGGTTTTCTTTCTAAAATATAGTTGGTTTTTAATTGACACATAGCAATTTCATATTTATGGTGTATTCTAGTCTTCTTGTTTGGACCAGGCAAGACTTCAGTAACAGGGCATCTGGACCAACCTCTGCTCTGTTCTGCCCACAGAGACTCACTGCCTTGACCATAGTGTTCCTGCAAGGCAGCCATTACTGGGCCTCTGTGAGCCAATGCTGCTCCCTGCTGAGAAGTCTGATGGTTTCCATGAATCATTTTGCTGCTCTGACTCCTTGGTTGTGAATCCTTTTATGCCCTTTGTTAGTTATGGAGTAGGATCTTGAATCCTAGAAAGATGGGTGGTGAGGGCTTGGTGCAGGACCACACTTTACACATGTCTGCTACTTGTAGGATGCTAATTACCTCTGGACCCCGATGCTTGGAAGAGGAATGTTTAAAACACATTCAGAGTGTGGCAAACCTCAGCAATTCATTATGCCAAGAGCTGGTGCCAATAGGAAATAAAATGCCCTTCCTGAGAGACCTGGCTGAACTCAGCAATTGATCTATGTGGAATTGTTAAGGGGAATAAATTGTACTGTTCCCATTCCTGCTTTGGGCTGTGATAACACATCTCAGAGCATTCCAATGAGTCAGATTAGGGATGGGTGTACCAAGGCCAACCTGATGGTGGCTCTAGGTCCTTCATAGACTTCCAGGATGGTGAAGAGATGCCTCTTGGTTTCTGGAAGAATCGTCTAGGAGATTGAGGACAGAGAGGTGCTGGATATGCTACCTGAAAAAAACAGTGGGCCAGGTATAAGCTTCTCCTTGGAGTGGAGAAATGAAAATATTGGAAGCTTTGGTTTGACAAATATAAAAAAAGTCATTTCTACAAAGGTCATTAATGAATTAACACTTGATGAGAGATGGAACCTGACCATGCATAAAAGTGATGCTTAGCTTGTAGCAAGACTACTGGACTTCCCGAGCTAACACCTCAAGGGCCAGGTGTGTAAGGTAGGAATAAAGACATGGCTCTTTGGGGACTCTGATTATGGAGACTGATCACAGAGTAGTTGCCCATGGACCCATGTGATATCTGTTCTGATGTGTGAGTATGACCCGTGGATGCTTAAGGGAGGAGCACCCAAGAAAGGCAAGCTGGATGGAAGGGGTCTGTGCAGAGAGTTGCGAAGAATGGAGTGTGGCTAAGGAGAACAAGGGTGGAGAGAGGGTAGCATAGGTATCTGGAAGGAACCCTCAAAGGCCAGAAGTGAGAAGGGCAAGAAGACTGTTTTGACTGCTGCTCTGAGGTGATGGTGAGTCCAGTGGGGAGATTAGACAGATAAATGGTAGAAGATGGTGTCCTGAAAGGCATCATGGGAGACTGGAAGTGTAAAGTGGGGAGCTGACAGCACAGTATGGTAGAGGCTCAATTCAATGAGAATTATGATCAAGAACGGTTATCTTGGAGGCAATGAGTAAATATAACCGTATAGGGGTGTAGCTGAGGCAAGACGGGACTTATCATTGGCATTTCTCTTGGCAACTGTTTCCTGCCATCTCACATCATCAAGCTGTAACAGTCAGATAGATAGAAGGGGACCAACCCATCCAAAGCCAAGCTCCTTGGGGCTCTCATGAATTTCACTCAGTCACAGAGAGAGGGGCTTTGGGAAGCTGCACTGGAGAGAGAAGAGCAGAGAAGTTAGCTGGCCAGGCACATGTGTGAGGTGCTCTGTCCTCTGCAGCCCACTGCACCCTGACCCAGTGTCACTCTGTGGGAGGAGAGCCTTGCAGATGGAGGCGGAGGTTTAATGGCCGCTGCTAAGTTGTGAGAGCATTTTGCGGGAATGTATGGAAAGGGGGCATCTCCATACAGCTAAATTCCTTTATTAACTGAATGAGTCTGGCTGCTTTCCTGGAAATGCAAGTGCTGTTTGGCACCATCGCTGCTTCTTCAGAAAGGGTGTCATTCAACGAAGGATCTAGAGGAACGCACAATAGTGATAAACGAAGCACAGCCGCACACTCACACTTTGCAAGATCTTCAGAACGGAGAGTGCTTTTGATCTGAGACCTATACCCAATTACTGGAACGGGTGTAGTAGAGAGAAATTCAGGTAATAGCCAAGGTAATCACATCCATTGGTGCTGACGAGGGCACTAGTGTTCAAGTCACTTGAAAGTTGAAGGACAGACTTCCAAGATGTCAAACATGCTCTTCTCAGATTTCTCTGCACTGATACACCTTTGGTCTGTTGTTTTTATTTTGGAGTGCCAGAAATTAAACCCCAGACTTCGCATCATGCTGGGGAACAATTCTACAGAGCTGCTCCTGCAACTTTGAGTCTGAGTTTCTAAGGACAAGAACTCTTGGCCATGGCTTGATTTTTAATTCTCTCTCTCTCTCTCTCTGTATGCATGCATATGTCTATATGATTGTGTGTATAAGGGTGCTCACCTGTGAGTGTGTGAAGGCTGACTTCAGGTGCCTTCTTTTATTGCTCTTCATCTTATTTTTGAGTCAGGGTCTCTCACTGAATCTGGAACTCTCTGTTTTGATTGGCTGACTGGGCAATTGTCAGAATGCCTCTGTTTCTGCCTTCCTGGTACCGGAACTGCAGGTTCAGGCTGCCATGTCTATCTTGTGTGTGTGTGTGTGTGTGTGTGTGTGTGTGTGTGTGTGTGTGTATGAGTGTGCATGTATGTATGTGTATATGTATGTGTGTGTATGTGTATGTATGTGTGTGTGTATGTGTGTATGTGTGTGTGTGGCAAAGAACAAGAATTTGGCAAACCATCAGTATTGTACTTTGCGCTTTATGTAATTTATGAAAGAGTTCTAAAGAAAGTTTATGTTTTAGGATATCTACACTATATTTGATTACTATTTACTAATTTTTCTAATATATAGTGTCAATCATATTCCCACTGATGTTAAAAAAGAAGCCTGTTTATTCAACCTCATCCAATATTGGATTTACTTGTATTATACCTGTTGGTATTTTTTAAAACAACTAAGTTTCCTGTAATTACGATATTCATGCCAAATAAGTTAGGTCCTTGCTTCACACTGAAAATGTGCACATACAAATAAAAAGAGAGTATCCAAAGAAAGAGATGGCAAAAGGATCAAAGCTCAGATAACACAGTTTTAACTCAAATTAACATGTGGGAATCCAGTGCAAGCCCCTGCTGACCCTGATGAGATCCCCTTAATTTCTTCCCATTTTAGAGATGAGAAAACTGAGGCATAGAAGGATTCAAACATTAATATCTCAAAGAGGGAGAAATCTTGAAATTGGAGGATCTATTGGAGTTTTGGGTTTATACTCTTATAGAGCACTCTCTTTCTCTGAGTTGAATTTAGTTCTGAGAATTGAGTGTGGACATTTCATATCAATAAAGCATTCACTGATAATGTTAACTAAAAGGCTTCCTCAAAACTCACGGGATGCCAGGAGTCGCTGCTGTAGAAGGAGTAAGACTGAGTGGCTGTAAAACCTGTATTCTTCTCAGCCACCCACTCCAGGTAAGCCATTTCCTGAGTCTCCAGAGTCCCCAGGTGTGAAAGGGAGACCCAGAGAAGTTCAGGGGCTTGCAACGCCACTCAGCTGATAGATGGTGGAGCCAGGACTGAAGTCAGATTATCGTTGCCTTTCCCTTCACATCTCTCTTGACAGCAAGGAAGGGGTGTGTGTGTGTGTGTGTGTGTGTGTGTGTGTGTGTGTGTGTGTTTGGTATATGTGTGTATGTGCATGTGTGTGTGTGTGTGTGTGTGTGTGTGTGTGTGTGTGTGTGTGTGTGTGTATGTGTGTAGGAGAGCCACATGAAGTCAGGTTTGAGATCAGCCTAACCGAGAAGCCTCCGTGGCTCCCCCCACCCACTCTTGGCTCCCATCCCAGGCAACAATTCCACATGGTTGGGTGCTTTGATAAAAGTTTTATTTTTCAATTACATGCTTGCTGTTACAAATCCAACAACACAAAGGCAGATAAAGTAGGCAGAGAAAAGGCTCCCCTCTCCGAGTCTGAACCCTACCTCTCAGTTTCAGCCATGTTCACTGTGGCTAGAGCAGCAAGCTCAGAACCCAGCTTTTCCATGTCCCATTCTGTGGCTTACTGATGCCACAACCTGGGAGCTATTGCTTTACTTACTGGGGCCTCAGTTTCCTCATCTGAAAAATGGGGTATTAGATTACTTAACCTTGCCAGTTTGCTGCTCGCATTAAATGTTTAGATATGTGTCTGGAAAGAAATAAGCAATTGATAAACCATTAGCTATTTTTTATTATGTATGGTATACAAACCTAAAATGAGTATTAACACTCTCCACACTGTGCCAGTGCCTCCTTTTTACTTTACAATATGTTGACATCTCCTTTCCAAGTCTGTACATATGGTGCTTCTTAAACAGCAGTGTAAGATTGTGTTGATAGGAATAGATCACAAGTTACTCATTCTGATGCAGATATTTAAATTATTTCTACCTTCAATTATTCACTATATTTTTTATTATTTAAAAAACTTTCCTTTCTTTCTTTTTGAAATAATTTATTTTATGTTCATGGTGTGAAGGTATCAGATCTCCTGAACTGGAGTTACAGACAGTTATGAGTTGCATGTGGATTCTGGGAATTGAACCTGGATCCTCTGGAAGAGCAGCCAGTCCTCTTAACTTCTGGAACATCTCTCCAGGCCTTCTTTTATAGACATGTTTTATTCATATGTACGTGGCCCACAGAGGCTAGAAAGGGCACTAGATCTCTGGAGATGGAATTACGGATAGTTGTGAGCTAACATGTAGGTGGCTAGAACTCAAACCCAGGTCCTCTGCAAGAGCAGCCAGTGCTTTTAACCCCTGAGCCAATTCTCCAGCCACTTAAAACAATTTTTAAAATCAAACACATTTTGATTATATTCTTCTGTAGAGGGATTATGTTGTTTCATTGTAAATAATTGTCCCACCTACTGGTTTAATAAAAAGCGCTGATTGGCCAAAGGCAGGCAGGAAGTATGGGCGGGGCTACCAGACTAAGAAAACTCTGGGAACAGGAAGCACAGAGCAGAATGCCAGAGATAAGCCAGAAGAAGCAGAGGACAACTATGCTGCTCTGAGAAAAGGTACCGAGCCGCACGGCTGAACAGAATAAGAGTCATGGGTTATATTACGGGTAAAGAGTTAGCAAGTTATATGCCTGGGCTTTGGACCGATCAGCCTAAAACTATTGTAAGCATCTTTGTGTCTCTGTGGGTCTATGGGTCTGTGGGTCTAAACCTTGAGGCTAGACCCGAAAGTCTGGGCCAGAAACCTCATACTACATTCTTCCACACTCCCAAGTCTTTCCTGATCCTCTTCCCCTGCCTACTGACCCAACTTTAAGTTCTTTTCCAAACTCCACACAAAATCCCAATACACCATTAAAAGTCATTACAAGTGGATGGAGAGATGGCCCAGCAGTTAGGAGGACTAATTCTCTTGCAGAAGACCCATTTTCATTCCCAGCACCCACACGGTACCTCACAACCATCTGTAACTCCAGTTCTAGGTGATCTGATGTCCTCTTATGTCCTGCAAGGGCACCAGGCAATGAAGAGGAACACATACATACATGTACATACAAACCAAACATTCAAACCCATGAAAAATAAAATTAGATTAAAATTTTATACAAAAAGATCACAAACAGTATTATAACTTGTGCTTTTTATAATTTTATAAGTATAACAAGGTTCTAAAAAGGTTCTAAGATTTTAGAATATATACATAAAATTTGATTATATATATTGACAAAATTTTACCAGAATATGGTGCACAATAGTCTCACTGATGATATAAACAAGGAAGACTTATCACTCTCCAACACTGGATTTAATAATTTGTTCCTATTAGATTAATGAAATGTCCAACTTAATTTGTTCCTAATTAAGGAGTCATAAAAAAGTCAGTTAAGTCCCTATTTCACACACAAATATGTGCACACAAAATCAAAGACATTCAAAGATTAAGGTGACAACAAAATCATTGTCTGTCTGAATCACACAATTTTTAACTCAAATGGCTGTGTGGGAACCCAATTCAAGAACCCGCTAATTTTATGATACCCACAAAATTTCATCCCATTTTAAAGATAAAAAAAAAAAAACTGAGATGCAGAGTGATTAAGGGGTTTGCCTATAGCCAGGCAGTTGGTAGGTGTCAGAATTTAGGTGCAAACCTCACACCACCCAGACATCAGCACCTGTCCTGTATGGTCAGCCATGCTCCATCCATGAAGCAGCCATCTTTTGGATCTGACGAACCGGGCCCTCAAAGCATGGCTGCTATTCTAGCCTGAGATACAGATCGCCACGTGGCTCATCTTTGCCACACTTTCTGTAAAACTTTAGGCAATTCTCCTATCTGCAATGCAAAGGGGCTGTGTGGAGAGAGGGAGACATCTGTGCTAACAGAAAATATTCTTGATCCTCTGTGTCCCCGAGGATGGAGAGAGCAGGACACAGGAGACAGGGCAATTCCTCCTCACGCTGCATTAACACCCCTGTACATTTATTTCAAATAGCCCATAACTCCTTGCCTTCATTTCTGCACGTGCCTATCAGTGTAGTAAATCCTGAGCACTCCTGTCTTTTTTTTTTCTTGTAAGAAAATAGAATCAGAGGCTATTGTGTTCAAAAGTGAAGTGTTCATAAATCAGAGCCCCTTGAATGGGAAGATGTATGTGGATCCATGAAGACATGTCTTTGAATTATTTATCAAGAAGGGGTGCTACATGGAAACTCGAGTTCATTCAGCTCCGTGACAAAATGAATGGCTTCTTAATATGTCTTTGCAGTTAGGAGAGGACCTGACGTGACTTTAAGGGACTACTCATCATTTGGTGCTTTCTCAACCTTCCATTCTCCTTATGCCATAAGCTGCAGTCACATCCTAGTATTAAGATATCCTTAAACTCTCTCTCTCTCTCTCTCTCTCTCTCTCTCTCTCTCTCTCTCTCTCTCTCTCACACACACACACACACACACACACACACAGAGTCAGGCAATCAGAAGTATTTTGAGTTATTGGGTGTGATAACTAATACCGATTGTCAGTTTCACAGGATGTAGAACCATTTATGAGACAAACCTTTTTGCACGTTCATCGAGTGTGGCTCTGGACTGGGCTAAAAGAGATGGGAAGCCCTACCTTAAATGTGGGTGGCAACATTCAGTGAGCTGGTCCCATGAATGAACACAAAGAAGACAAAACCCGAAAAGCTGAGCATCCGTGTTCATGATTCCCTGCTCCCTGACTGGAGGTGCCGTGTGGCCAGCTGTCGTTTTTCTCCTTTAGTGATGGACTGTATTCTTGAGCTGTGAGCCAAACCAACTCTTCCTTCCTTAAATCATTTTTGTCATGTATTTTGCCTTAGCAAAGAGAAAAGTAACTATAACATAGATTGTGGGATGACTACTGTCCGATGCTCTCTACAATGAAGCAGAAAAACACTAAAATGTGCACAGTCGAGGACAAGTTAAAGAGAGTGAGCTCAAAGTTTAAGGTGAAGCAGGTCCATAAACACTTGCAATTGTCGAAGAGATTTCTAATATTAAAGAGAGACTCAATACTTCTCACAGCAGAGGAACCGAGCGTGCATCCTGGGACAAGACCCCATTTAAGAAATTCTCCATCCTTTGAAAACGAAGAAAAACTGAGGATGTGGCTCAAGGAGTTCCTGCCCAGAGCAACTGCCGAGGCTCACAGCAACTGCCGAGGCTCACAGAGACCACTACAGCTTTGGTGCAAGGGCTGCAGGCTACATCTGGAGATTGTGGCGGAACATGGGGACATTGTCCACGTGGCTGAGGTTTGGGGAGATAAGGACTGTGGAATCCGACTTTAAAGTCTCAGAGAACTGTTGGGGCCAAATGTGGTGGGTAAGAGTTCCTTCAAGGAAGCTTTGAGGGACCACTGTGAGAATCTATGGAACTCACATCTAAGCTGCAGTGGTGTCATCCGAGGATGTCAGATGGACCAGGGGTGTCTGCCAAGGAAAGAATCAAGTAGCAGAGCTGTACAGGTAGGGTTGCTTATACTCTTTTGGGGTGCATATGATTCCATCAGAAGTCCCAGATGCCCAGCATGGAGCTTCAGGATCTGATGCTCCTTCTGTTAGAGCTCATATTGCTTTGGGCTGGGCCTTCCTCAATATGCTCTCCTTACATTTGGGATTGTTTGTTGGAAGTGAATAGTGTTTTTATATTACAGAGGCTCATATTTAAAATATTTCCCAAAAAGTCTCTTAAATTTTTTAAAAGTCTTGAAACTTCTAAGGAGTGGGCAGACTTTTGAGGTTGAACTGAATGCCTAGTGCATTATGAGATGCTTGTGAGGTATGGCTTAAATGTGATATTTATATGTGAGATTTACCTAGGGATGGATTTAGAATGATTAATATAAATTGTTAATTTGAGAGGGCCTATTATTACCTAGGAGACTCTTGGGTGTGTCTTTGAGGGAGTGTCTATATTAGTTTAAATGAAGTGAAAAGATCCATCCTAGATGTGGTGAGTCATCCCATGGGCTAGGACTCTAGACTTGTTAAGATGGAGGAAGCTGAGTATCAATGTTCTCTCTCTCTGCTTCCTTAATATGAACATAATGCAACCAGATGCTTTCTGCTTCTGTCCATGATGCCTTTCACCATGTGCCTTCCTTAAGTTTCTCATTTCAAACATGTTGCCATAACAATGAGAGGAAAGTAACACACACTGGAAGAGGGATTGGCTATTTCAGTGGGGAGGTGGGGGACATCTGTCTGGCCAGTGCAATGTACCTGGCTTATAATATTTAATTTTCAGCACAGTATGTGAATATACTTCTGTGCATAGCTTGGATGAAGATTCTAGAGACAGATGCCTTATTGACTTTGTAGGTGATACCGACCTGGTAGTTGCAGTGAGCACCAAATGGTTATTCTGCATCTGAAAGGATTTTGGTAGGTTGGCAGGCTTATCAAAAAATGAGCAAGATGCCAGGGTATATGGATAAATTTTAAAGAGTTACTAATAGGCTTGGGTTTGAATCAATGACTTATCTGGATGGAATGAATGATGGGGAGGAAGAGTCATCAGTGAGGGAGGTGTTGAGTGGGCCTCTGCATGTGCTCAGGCTTCCCATATGCCCAGCTTCAGGGAAGCTTGGAGGCTTGTCTTATAAGACTTAGGAATCCTCCCTCATTGTAATCATGCATTCCACTTAGTAGTTTCTCCATTGAATTTGCTGGATTAGCAAGCACTCTGCATTTATCTTAGAATATCCTTTGTTTCAAACTCATTTCTTATTTTTTTGTGGTTTTGGAATTGAACCCAAGGCCTTGTGATGCTAGGAAAGTACTCTACTCCTGAGAAACATCATCAGGCCTTTTAAATGATTAGTTTACAGAACTAACTCAGGAATCCGCAACTTTTAGGGCACTTTTCCTAGAAGATGATACTACACTAGGTTATTGTGTTGGTTGGCTTTCTGTCAGGTAGCCCATGCTAGCCTCAAACTAGTTATGTAGCTGAGGATGGCCTCAAACTTCTGATCCTCCTGCCTTCACTTCTCAAGGGCTAGAATTACAAGTGTGCTACCATGTCTAGGATTGTACTCAAGGTTCATGTGAGTGCTAGATGAGCACTCTACTTTAGTAAGAAATTTTCTGGCATGGACTAGTCCCAAGATTCAGATCAGCTGTCCCAAATAGACTATCCATAGTTGCTTGTTTCCAAGTAATCACACAAAGTTATAGGGGGAGTGTGTTGCTTCATTGTAAATAATTGTCTCACCCACTGATTTAATAAAAAGCACTGATTGGCCAAAGGCAGACCGGAAGTATGGGTGGGGCTACCAGACTAGGAGAACTCTAGGAACAAGAAGAACAGAGCAGAATGCTAGAGAAAAGCCAGAAGAAGCAGAGTACAACCATGCTGCTGTGAGAAAAGGTACCGAGCCTCAAGGCTGAACAGGATGAGTCATGGGTTAGATGAAGGGTAGAGAGCTAGCAAGTGATATGCCTGAGCCTTAGGTCAATCGGCCTAAAACTATCGTATGCATCTGTGTGTCTCTGTGGGACTGCGGGACTGTGGGTCTGTGGGTCCTAAACCTTGAGGTTAGGCCCGAAAGTCCTGGCCAGAAACCTCCTACTACATAAAGTCTTATATTAATCTCATCCTGTTTGGCCTATGGCCCAGGCATATTATCAGCTAGCTTTTCACTCATACACTAGCCTATGATTAGCCACGTGGCTGGATACCTTTTCTCAGAGCAGCATTTCATTTTCTTTCTTTGTGTCTGCCTGGCATCTCTGTTTTCTTAGTCTGGTAGCCCCACACATACTTCCTGTCTGCCCTCTGGCAAATCAGTGTTTTATTAAACCAATAAGAGGGACAAATATCTAAAATGTACAAGAAATCTCAATACTCTACCGAAGGAAACACATCTATGCACACTGTCCTTAATTATAGTATTACTTATACCATTAAAATATTATACATTTTTTAAAAAAAATATATTCCTCTATAGATGGAAAGCTTGGCAGAAACAAGGCTCAGTTTTGATAAATTTCTGACCCATCAATTGCATCCTGCATTCTTGGTGCTCAATATAAGTCCGTGGAACTAATGGGTGAGTAGTGCCAGCCCATGACTGTTCAATTTTCAACCAAGCTCAATGATCTGAGACGGAATAAACAAACAGTAAGGATTTTGACCGCAGTGGGCAAAACTATAGTGAATGAATTAAAAAAATCTCAGGGTGTGGTACGTGGGACAGAGTTTGGAGGTGGATCTGTGAGACAGAAGCTGGGACGTTGATGGGACAAAACAAGTTAAGGTTGCTTTCCCAGCTCAGATCACCCTTAGAGCTCGGAGGTAGACTCAGGTCTTCTAACTCTAAACCCAGTCTGTTGTGCCTAGGTTACAGCCATGTGTGAGGCTTGGGGAGTAAAGTTCAGAATTATGGCAGAACCCTGGATCTGAGAGAAAGTGGCATGGAGTGGCATGTCAGTTGAGTTGAACTGTAAGGCAAGGTGCTAGAGAAGTGATATCTTAGACATTGAATATGTCATTAAGTAGCTGGGTGGTGGTACACTCCATAAATCCCAGTATTCAGGAGGCAGGGGCAGGTAGAGCTCTGTGAGTTTGAGGCCATTCTGATCTACAGAGCTACCCCCCCCCAAAAAAACCCATCCTTTGCTTCTTGGGCATGCTTGTTCCATTTGCTGTCTCCAAGATGACTGCTTTCTTCCTGTGCAGGTGTGGTAGTTGTGAGTCTTAATTCTCACAGCCTTAAGCACATTCCTCAGGATGCCATTTGGTTTTAAACCTCTGCTGCTCAGAGGCCTTGTACTCCTTGACTGTTGCATGCTATGAGGTCAGCGAGAGAAGAGCCCATAGAGGGGTGAAGAATAGACCCTTAGCAGAGAGCTATTCTCTGTTTATGAGACGTCAAACAGCAATTGGGATGACTGTGGCTGAGGATGGAGACCGACCGCTGATGAGGATGGAGACAGCTGATGAGGATGGAGACAGCTGATGAGGATGGAGACAGCTGATGAGGATGGAGACAGCCGATGAGCACTGGGAATTCACAGGCTTACCCGCTAGAAAGTCCAAGTATGAAATAATGCCAGGACTGGCTCAACCCAGGGGCTCTGGTGGAATTTTGGAGGTCCCTCTCAACCCTGTCTCTGTCTTCAGACTACTTCTCTTATGAAATGAAGACAAGGCTTCAGTTTCCAGCTATCTATCCATGTGGAAAAAATGGAGAGGAATAAGAACCTTCTAGAAGGTTTTTCATAATTACCAAGAGGCTTTAATCTCTGATTCACCCCGAGAACCTCACGCTGCCTTTCCTCAGCTTGGATTGGGCTACATATCCTTTTTCAAACAAATATGTGGCCAGGAGAGTCTACATAGATGGGTTTAGTTCTGCCCATGAGTGAGCCTGTGGCCAGGAGACTGGAATTGCCCTTTTGGAACTAATTAGACTTCTAAATTGCCTGAGTGCTAGCCAGTAGGCACAGACTTAATAGTTAGCTTAAGCTTATGCTATATAACAAAATACCCTAAAACTCAGAGGCTCAAATTATAATCTCTTTACTTAGGATTTTCTGGGTCAGCAGTCTGTGCTATGCTCTACAGTGGTTCTGTTGCGCTTGGACCTCTTCTGCATCTATGGGGCAGTAGATGGGTTGGTGAGAGTCAAATGGATCATGACAGCCCATGCTGAGATGCTTGGGTAACTAATACCTTCTCCTCATGATTGTCATTCTCTGGTAGGCTAGCATGGGCTCATTCATTACTTAGCTTAGGGTTCCAAGAGGTATAAAAGAGGGCAGGTCCAGTATACAAACACTTTTTAAGTATCTTCCAATCTTCCTGATTTACATTTATCACTATCCCTATATTAGAGCAAGACCAGCATCAGGTGGGGGTAAGATAACTCAAGGGGACACACATGAGAAAAATGGAGGAAATAGGATCCGTAAATGTGACCTTATCAAAGAGAACTGATGTCAGGAGAAAGAGAGTTTCACCATTGGCCAAAAAATAGAAGGAATGTTCTAGAGAAGGTAAGGGTAAAAGAGACTGATTACACTACACAGGGGCTAGTGGGTGAAACATTTGGATGCAGCAAAAATTTGGGGACAAGATGACACAGCTTCTTGAGGCAGGCATACGGAAGAACACAGGAACCAGACATGGAGTTTGCATTTGGATTGGAACTACAAATCAACTTAACACCTGAGCAGTGCCAGGCTCAGAACTAAACACACGACAGCCATTGTTTCATTTAGTTGAGGAGACAGGCTTGAAGCAGCTCATTATGAGTATGTGAGGGCTTAGAACCATTCACTAAAGCCTCAACTATTTATTTTAATTCATCTTCAAAGTACTTGGGGGTAGATAGAATTAAACTGTCCATTTTAGAGTTGAAGAAGCTGAGACAATCAATTATCTTGTAAGTGTTTATTTGCTAACACACACACACACACACACACACACACACACACACACACACACACACACACACACCATGTAATCAGGACACAGGCAAACCTGCTAAAATCTGATCTCAAAGCCCACTCTTATCCACTGAGCAGCCAATCCTAAGCTTATTGGCATTGTCTGTCAGTGCTTGTCACATGTGCTATCCAGTCCCACGAGGGACACAGATGAAGCAGGCCCTTAGATCTGAGCAATATCACTGTGTATGGAGCACAGAGCAAGTCCCAGTGATCTGGAGAAGGGAGAATTACCAGTCGCTTTTCAGGGTCGAAATTTTGAGGTGCTCACAGGGAAATGAGGGAGGGCTGAGGTGGGAGGACAATTTTGTGTATCTGCCACTAAACATCATGGTGTGAGGAGGTGGCATGATAGCCATTGATGGCTGACATTGACCATATTCTTGACAGATGCATTAGATTAAATTCTTGTTCATCACATGTGCTTCCCCTTTGATCTTCAAATCATTCAAGCAAGTGCATGTTTTATGATGCTGAGACCTTTGCTTGTTACACAGCAATAGCTAACTGATATAGTCCTTGGTCTGAAGTGCAAGGCCTCCATCACAAAACCCTGAAATATGTGGCCACAGCTTTGAGAGTGGCTGGCGGGCGCCGAAGAAAGTCTCACTGAAG
Organism: Phyllotis vaccarum; assembly: GCA_033318265.1. Lineage (NCBI taxonomy): Eukaryota > Metazoa > Chordata > Mammalia > Rodentia > Cricetidae > Phyllotis > Phyllotis vaccarum. The sequence continues at coordinate 10,725,433 of JARWLC010000003.1, read as the reverse complement.
CCTGGCAAAATGACACATTACGCAATGGTAAAGCATTTGGTAGACTGTCACTTGCAATAACCCAGAAGGTAAAAAATGTGCCTGAGGCATTTGTCAAGTTAGATAAAGGGATTCTGAGGCAGGGTGTTGAAAGTGGGAGCTGGCTGCTGCTAATTGCGTCTGAAGGAGGTAAGGGTAGGCAGGAATTGGCCAGTTTGCAAGCAGAATTCCAAGGGACTGTAGATCGCTCTGAAATTGGAGTGTGAAAAAACAAAGCATATTCTCATCACAACAGAGCCATGGCCTCTATGCAGCCTTGAGGGTGAGACTGGGACCTGGCCTGTCTGTGAGATTTTATGGGCTGTTGTGCAGGCACAGATAGCTGAGCACTGCTCTGCTGGCCATTGCGCATGCTTCATCTCACTGGGCCCTTATAGTAGTCTCAATACAGACTCGGCCATTTCCATTTCAGTGATGGAGAAACTAAGGCTGACAGAGCTTTTGAAACACAACCAAGGTCACCCAACTCTGAGTGAACCAGATTCAGAGTTGGGATACAGTCATGGATCTGACTTCACAATGCCTATTTCATCCCAGAAAACTGCCCACTGCCTATCCTGAGATCACTCTCTGTCCTCTGTTGCCAAAGTGTGAGTAAGGTAGGGCAGGTGGATAGAACCTTAAAGATGTCCACGTCCTGTACCTGAAGAGAACAAGGAGGGATTAAGGGTGCCGAACAGCTGACCTTCACATGGAAGTATCTGCATGGGTCCCACATAATCACAAGCAGCCTTCTAAAAAGAAGGTGGGGGAAGGTCAGTTAGGGTCAGAATGACATCATTGCTGTGTCATGGGTACTGAAGATGGAGGAAGTGGCATGATCTAAGACATGTATGCAGCTAAGAAGCTAGTGGAGGTGAGGAAACAGACTCTTCCCTAGGGAACCCTGCCTAGGCTTGGGTTTCAGTCTGCTCGTGGAGTTCTGACCTCTAGAACTTAACATTTATACACACACACAAGCATGCATGTTTCTGGCACTTGAGTAGACACATATGTTTGTGTTAATTTGTGTTTTATGGATCTATGCAGCCGTGGCTATGCACGCACAAGGCATTCTAGAACAACTGCATGTTGTGTGTGCTTGCATACATGAATCCACTTGGAGGCTTCTGGAACCTGTCTGCTCCATCTCCTCAGTCTCCTCCTGTTATGGGCTCCAGGCAGAGAGGTAGCACCGGAGCCCTTGACAGGAACCATTACTTTGCTCCCTTGCCCAGGGCCGGAGTAAAACGATGCTTGTTTTCCATTTCTACGCCAGGAAAAGGAATGTATTGATTTTTCCCCACTTCTGATTCTCACATTACAGGCTTGTTTCTAAATTATTGACACTTGGATCATTTCCTTCACTCTATAAACATACTTTACAAGTCACTTTGGTCCCTTTGAGACATAGTCCTGGGTGGACCCCAAAGAAGTTTGTGTTGTAGAGCAGTGTTCTTTGCCCCCAAAAATGTGCCCCAGAAGGCAAGTTCAGCTGCGTATGCCCCATGTAATTATGCATTTGCTTACTGTGCTGGTCAGTTTTTGGCAACTTGACACACACTAGAGTCACCGAGAAAGAGAAGATTGAACCTCAGTCAAGAAATGACCTCCATCAGATTGGCCTGTAGACAACCCTTCAAGTCATTTTCTTAATTACTGGTTGATAATAAAAGAGGGCTGAGTCCACTAAGGGCTGGGCCTCCCACGTGCATGTGGTTCTGGGTTGCATTAGACAGCAGGCTGGGTAACCCATAAAGAGCAAGCCAGTAAGCAGCACTCCCCCATGGCCTCGGCTTCAGTTCCTGCCTCTAAGGTTCCTGCCTTGAGTCCCTGCTCTGATTTCTCTCAGCAATCAACTATGATGAGGGCACACAAAGCAAACAAATCCCTTCCTGCCCGAGGAGCTTTGGGTCATGATATTTTCTCACAGTGACAGAAAGACAACTGAGATACTTACCCATTCATCTGTTCAAGAGTAGTGCTGAGTGCCAAAGATCTACAGGCTTCAGTCACTGAATGTATGACTGGGGGAGCCAGAGGTCCTTTGCAGAACCAATTACCCCAGGACACATCACACCAGCTTCTGTGGAATTCCTCCACAATCCTTCTCAGTATGTGGTAAAAAAATTCAGTATATCAGGGAGAGGAGGGTGAGGGAGAGGGAACAGGTGGCAAGGAGGAGAGATAAGAGGAGGAAATAAAGCCTGGCTTGCTAGGTACCCATGCTGTTGCCCTTACCAGGAAGAGCCTTTGGAATAATATCCAAGCCTCCTTTGAGCTGTCAAGGCCAAGCCAGCTTCTCAGGAGCCCTGGGGATGGTGAGAAGCTGGACCACTTTTGGCCTGGACCTCAAAGATGTTGCCCACATCTGTAGGCAATTCATCCCATGCTTACATCCCCCAGACTTTTGAGCACCTGAACTGGGAGGATGCTTCCACCCTAGTTGAGCATCTGGCTATAATTCCACATCTTGACTTGGACTTCAGTGCAAGTTTCCTGTGGTGTAGTTTCTTTGAGATGGTAATCCACCCCAAATCCCTAGATGCGACCTCCTTAAAGGAGATTTCTAATGCTCTTCTCTGTCCATCACCATCACTTTCATTTCCTGGATTTTCAAAGTCCTACAAGAGATTAGCTGGGATGGAAAAGTGGCCACTTCCCCAGCCATGCGGATTGTGTGTCTGGAGCCTCTCCTCTGCCCCATGGTGAGCACCCTTAGAAGACTTCTGGGTTGCACTCAAGGGTGATTATCCTATTTCAAAGTGTTGCAGAGTAGCCCTTCCCTGCGTGGAGTATCCCAAACTCTGCATGGAGAACTCAATTCTCTGTGCTCTCACATCTTCTGAGAAAAGGAAAAGATCTAGGCCCCAAAGCTATCCAGCTAGCTTCTCTCCATCCCCAGAAGCCTTGCCTACTCAAAGGAGAGCTGGTGATTCTTTCAGAAGCTGGTGAGGGCATGTCTCCTATTACTCCACTTCTCTGGAGAAAGCACGGGAATTTCTTCCATGGAGAAAAAGCAGCAATGTTGCCTGCCTCCCCAGTACTCCTCATCCTCCTTTTCCTGAAGAACTCCAGAAAACTCTGGATGGCCCATGTTCAAGGAACCTGCTACTCTTTAAAAATTCTTTTTCTGAATTTCCAACATGTTCTTGAAGTTCCAGCTGGGCAACGAGCCTTTGCTTAGAGTAGTGATTCTCAACCTCCCTAATGTGACGACGCTTTAATACAATTCCGCATGCGGTGACCGCCAATGATAAAGTCATTTTTCTTACTACTTCATAGCTGTAATTTTGCTAGTGTTATGAATTATGATGTAAATATTTTTTTGGCTATAGAGGTTTGTCAAAGGGGTCACAACCTACAGGTCGAGAAACACTGACTTAGGTATTAACAATGCTGTGCTAGCCCACTTTTAGGTTAAGGTTTATGGCTCTTGTTAGTTGGGGGAGTCAGGTAATCAAAAGGAGAAAGCTTTGCCATAAATCAGTTGAAGGGTTTACAGACCCCATTATGGTTTCCTAAAGGTGCCTCCAAGACAGTAACTCAGAACAGAGTAACAATTAACACAAGCTAAAGTTGCCTGGCCAAGAAGTTATTCTGTGCAGCCCAGAAGATCCCAGTCCACTCCACAGAGGCTGTGTGTGATGTGTGATATTGATTGTTAACTCAGTTGTACCAAAAGACACCTAGGACATCAGTAAAGCACTCCTGGGGGTGTGTCAATGGTGGTATCTCCAGAGAAGTGTTAGATCATGACTGAGTTTAACCAAGGACTTAATCTATTGATAGATTCAACATTTGATTAGACTTTTAAAAAATGAAGGCTTAGTTGGAGGTAGTGGGTGGGCGAACTTGTGCCTTTGATTGACATACCTTAGCCCCTCCCATTTCCGTTGCTATCATTGCTCTGCCACGTGATTCCTGTAGTAGTGTTCTACCTCATTACACACAGGCCCGGAAGGAGCAGACCCACATACCATGAACCCAAACCTTGGAACCACAAGCCCAGTGTAAAACCTTCTCTAAAGCTGATCTTTCGTCATTTTGTCATAGTGGTGGAACTTACTGACCCTGTGTGTGTGTGTGGGGGGGGGTCAAGGCTGAGCTTTGGCAATTGCTTGGTTGTATGAGCTATTAAGGACAGCATGTATTCTGACTATTGGTGCCCTGTCATATTAACTGCCTTGGTAGAACCCCTGTGCTGTGCAGTCTTTTAGCCGTGATATCTTCCCATGATACTATCTAACCTCTCTCCCATCTAATCAAGAGCCATGAAGAATCTGCCTGGGTTCAAATTTTGAACTCATATAAATGGTTTACCCCACACACGTGCAGGTCTCTGTAATCCCCAAAATGGAAGGCAGAGGCCTGAGCATGTGCGGAAGGACCACAGAGTCTCTTTTGTCAGTGATGGAGGTTCAGACCATTTCCTTCTTCCTCTATTTCCAAGGACTGAATCTACATCCTCACACATGCTAGATACATGCTCTGCCACTGGATCATGTTTCCACCTCTCCTTTTTGCTTATCATTTCAGGGCATTACTAAGCAGCTTTGGCTGGCTTTAAGCTTACTCTGTAGCCCAGGCAGACTTTAAACTCTCAGTCTTACTGTCTCAGATTCCTGAGTAGCTGACACTGCAGGACATCATCATAAGGCCCAGCTGAATCTCAGGCTCTGTGCTGTTTCCTTTAATTTCCTTTTTGGTTATCTTGTAATTAACCAGACACACTGTAGTTAGGAATTACCGTCTTCTACTATCACAGTGTCCATCTCTTCCCCTGTGCCCAAAAGAACAGAGATGACATCAGTGTCCCTCTTTCTGAAGTGAACCTCCATTCATCCCTTGCAAGTGCCCATTTCTGCCCCTCGCTGCTTGCTTGTCTTCCTCAGTGGTTAAAGGGAGCATAATAAGCCCACCGAGGTGTGACAAGACTCCTACCACTTGGGGTTCTAGGTTTCATTCTAGCATCATGAGACTCGGTCTAAGTGTTGATTATTTCAATCATAAAAGTAAATGGGGGAACAAGGACACAGACATTTCGGGGGGATCTAAACTCATCAAAAGAAAAAATAAAGGCAGCAAAAAGGCGACTTCAGAGGAAATAGATTTCTGAAGGACAGGAGAGAATTTCTAAAACCCTGCCCACCCCAAAACATTCACCCTGGTTCCGAACAAGTTCCTAGAAGTCCTGTCCAATCTTCTCATTCCTGCATGAACACAGAGACACTGGAGTATCTGAAATCTATATCACAATATCCAGAATATGACCACTGGTCACCTACGGTTGTTTATACCTAACTTCATATTGAATAAAATGAAACAAAATGAAAGAGTTAATTGTTATGTTCTCCTTTGGGTGAAGCAGAAGAAATCCATATCCCAGGACAAAATTATCTTGGGCAATGTTGAGCAATTGCAGCAGATTTCAGCCAGAATGTGTGAGTTAGCATCATTATAAAGATTTATATGCACACATACACACACATCAATCACCTCCTCTTAAAATTATTTGTTTTTATATATTTTTAAATTGAAGTGTAATTTATATCGGGAGGAAGGCACAAATCTTAAGAGTACAGGTTGATGCATTTTTAATGTGCGTGTACCAGCGTGGCCACCACTCAAATCGATACAGGGAACATTTCCATCACTCTAGAAACTTCCCTTGTAGCCCTTCCCAGCTGACCTACAACTCCTGCCCTGAAATGTGAAGCCATGTATGCCTGCTCTTGAACTCACAAACCGAATCTGACAGTATGCTCCCTGAGCGCCTAGTTCTTTTTCTCAGCAAATGCTTTTGACAGGCTCTCCTGCTCCATGTATGCTTGTATTATTTTATTGCTAGTCAGGGCAATGTGTATCCATCCACTCACTGAAGAATGTTTGGGTTGCTTCTAGGTTTTGCCTATAACGGATAAAGTTGCTGAATTCTGTTTTAAAGTCTTTCTCTGATAAGCTCTATGGTGTTTTCTGGCTTGGTCACTGACAGACTGTGGCAATGACCTGGGATGGAGGTTTCTGGTAAGAATTTGAAGGAATGCTTGCAACTTAGCCTCTGTCTTCTGATACAGATAAGGGTGATGGTGAATGTAAAATTTGGCAGTGAAGAAGACAGAGATTCATTAGGCACATATTAATTGAAGGTCCCTACATGGCCTGTGATGTTGGGCTGGTTTGCGTGACGTGATGTGCTTGTAAGGATTTTTTTAAGATACATATTTTTTTGTTTTAACTTTGTGTATCTCTGTGTGCATATGCGTTTTTATACATGAGTACAGGTGCCTGGGGTGGGCAGAGCAGGGCGGTTGTGAGCCTTCCATTGTGGGTGCTGGGAGATCAGACTTGGGACTTCTGAAAGATTAGTTTGGGCTCTTGACTCTTGATCCATTTCTCCAGCTTCTGCCTTGTAGGGTTTTCAAATGAGATCATGATCAAAGTATAGGGAGGGCCTTGGGGATGAGCAGTTTGTCACTGGATGTCTCCAGAGGGCCTTGGGGATGAGCAGTTTGTCACTGGATGTCAGGGATGCTCCCATTGAAAGCAAAGGGTCTGGTCTGTTTATTGCCTGTTTCATGATGTCTTCACTTCCTAACCACACCTTTTTTGGGGTCTTACATGAGTTAGAAGGACACACTTTGATTTTAGATGCTGCCATCTTTCTGAACTATTGCCTGTGGGTGATGGGAAAGGTGATGTCCCATATCAGTACTTTGCAAAAGCACATATATCTTTCTCTGTGTAGTTGCCTCAGCTGCCTCCGTGACCTCTGACTTGTAGGGGAAGCCAGCTTCCTTTGATGACAGATCCTATATCCTTTAGGTTCCAGGCACTTTTCTGAGTTGTCCAGACTTGGTTCCCTTGTGCCTAGCCCTGAAGTCCTGGCAATACCTCCTACCAGTGAACCCAGGATTTCATCTGTCAGCCCCCACCCTTTTGTAGGTCGGTCCCTTCTCCTGTGCAATGCATCAGTCTCCATGATGGTCCACATCCAGAACAATCTTTCTAAGACACAAAGTGGCATCCCATTTTCTTTATTGAAATGATTCAGTGACTTCCTGCTGTTAAAAGGATCAAACTAACCTCTTGATTACACTATAGATATCATGCTGTGATCAGGACAGGGCTGCACTTTAATTTCCCACCTCTTTCCTCACCCACCCCTCCCTCACTCAGATCTCCTGAAGAAGAGGACACTCATCTCTCCTGACTCTTTCTTTACCTTGGCAGAATATAGCAAGTAAGGCATAGGTATCAAAAATATTAGTAACACAATCTGTGATATTTTAAATCGCTTTAGAAAAATAAGCATCAGATGCTGAAAAGATGGTTTAGTCAAAAAAAGACTTGTCATGCAAACATGAGGATTCAAAATTAGATCCCTAGGGGCCCCATAAAATGATAATAACATCACTCATTGGTAATTTCAGTACTAGAGACCAGGAAATCTCCAGGGCTCACTGGCCAGCCAGTCTAGTTCAATCAGTGAGAGACCCTGTATGGAAATAAAAATATGAAGGACAATTAAGAAATATGTCTGACATTTATCTTTGGCTTCGAGAGATGCATGCATGTTCATGTGAAGGTATTCTTGGATGCCCATGTGTGCGCATCATATACAAGAACATACAAATAAAAAAAATTAATGCCCCCAAATTCACAATGACCAAGTATGGTGACACATGCCTTTTAACATCTGGTACTTGAGAGGCAGAGGTAAGAAGATGTCTGTCAGTACAAAAACAGCCTTGTCTCCATAACTAATTTCAGGCCAGACAGGGCTATACCATGAGAACATGTCTCAAAATTAAAAAAAAAAAAATCAAAGGAAATATCCTAATTTCACATAAATACAGGCTATGACAGGGCAGTGGTGAGCCACATTTGAACCTAAAGGAAAAGGGGAGTGCATGTTTTAATATATGAGCTTTTTGTGTTTTTAAGGGGCTAATTTAAATTTTGAAATAATAGATATATGAACATTCATAGCAAGTTTTAGTATTTTATTTTTACCCAAACCAGAACTTGTATAATTTTGCTTTTTGGCTTTAATAGAAACAAACTCATCAGTGATGCTCTTGCAATCCAGTTCTGCAAATAAGCAAGTTTCCTGTGCAGCTTCACTGTGGATCCAGAGCACACTGGTACAATGGCATCCTCTTTACTCGGGAGCCCTTTCTCCTGCCTGGAAAGGTGGGCAGTGACCATGTAACACTGGTTTTCTGGCCTCTCCCTCTTAGTACCACTACTTACTTGTTACTTTAATGGGTCAAAATCCTTTAACTTCATGCTCTGTGCCTCAGTTTCCCCATATACAGAAAAAGGTCCTAAGGGAAATTCTTAATTCAGAGGGTTGTGAGGATTAACTAAGACATCCATGTAGAGTCTCTGGGAAAATGTGAGATCCTGAATAAGTTCTCCAAAGATTACAAAGTGAACTGCTGTCCCTCCCCTTCAAACCACACCTAGGCATCAGGAGCCTTCATGGCTGGGTTCAAGAAGTTGTTTCTTCCCTTTTTATGAGATACCCTAGACCCCGTGCTACCCCAGCATCTTCTGTCCATACTTCAGTGTCCTTGTGTGTTTATCATCTGTCTCTACCAGTATATTGAGTCACTCAAGGGTGGCAGTCTGAGAACCTTTTGGAAAGCCAAGATTGTGTGTACCATCACAGCTTCTTTGCCTACTCTTAGAGCCCTGTTATAGGCTTGGTCTCTTATGAAGAAGAAAAAAGGCAAGGTTATCTGTCCCATTGAGGACAATATCATAAAATGACAGGCCAGTCTGTAAGTCAATCACTGCATGGGCATTCAGGAGGATGCTCCAGCTCTGACATTGTGCAAATGCCTCCATGTTTCCTGAAAACTGGAAAGATCCATTCCAGGGAGCCATGGAGTCTGTGAAGATGACCCCTGGGATCTGACCAACACCTCAGGCCATACATGGGGGTCCTTGAGATAAAAGTAATCACCTGCCTTGAGTACCCTCCTAGCCTGTAAAGGAGCGTTCACTCTTCTATTTGAGGATTTGCTCATGACTCCTCATCCAAGGCTCACTTACCACCTCTTCTGCTTGAAAGCAGAAAATTCCTCTAGACCAGAGATCTGCTGCCTCTCTCCCCTCCTCCAGGAGGATGTTCAGACATAGGTGTGCATACAATCAGGTGCTGCATAATTAGTTTGATCAATGACCAGATATACTACTGTGGTTCTGTGGATTACTATGGAGCAGATGAATTTACATCACCTAGTGTGCATAGGTTTTATCATGTCATAAAGCAATGTCTTTCTGGTGATTCTTGTGTAAACGAATAATCTACAATATGGACAGTAACATGCAAATACACCACAATGAATTACATACAGGACTATGATACTTGATAATGATAGGCGGTTATTCACCGAATTATATATTGACAATATGGTTGTTTTCATTATTTTACAAATTACTCCTTCTACTAAAAAAACAGATTTTTAAACTGGTGAAAATCATATCCTGCTATAGTGGAAGCACTTCACAAGCATTGCATTTAGTGATTCTCATGATTGGAACAAAAAGGCATACTGAACTGAGTGGCATGGGTCCTCTGAGTTTGAGTAAAGACACAATGATTGTTTGTACCATGATGAAAGTGACTAGCAACAGAACCTCACAATCCATACCACCATCCTTAGCTGATAAGTGACTATGTATTTGCTGGTGCCTACACAGTGAGGGGAGAGGCTAGCTAGATACATTACCAGGAGGCACCGGTCCTTATACTCATGCACGACCAAGATTCTGTCTATGGGAACTTATTTTTCCTCACAGTGAAGTTTCTGTCCTTCCCTTAAAGTCCTTTGTCCATCAAGCCCGTTCAGGATACCAAGGACAATTTTCTTCCCTTAAAACCAATTGATCATATCATTAATCACACCTACAAAATACCCCCAGAGCAACACCTAGAATGGCATTTGGGTAAATAATAGGGCACTACAGCCTAGCCAATTTGGCATATAAAATTAGCCATCATATATTCTAAAGTAGTTTATTGGCTCTGTGATGGAAAAAGAATCCAATTTAGCATCTTTGTGTCCATGAAAATCAAAAGGCAGAAATGAAAAGGAACTTTTTTGGATCAGAACTTATAATAGGGCTGGTGAGATGCTCAGCAGGCAAAGACATTTTTTTTTTTTTTTTGCATGAGCCTGGTGACCTGTGTTTAGTCCCTAGAACCCATCTGAAGGTGTAAAGAGAGAAATGACTGTACAGGTTGTCTTCTGACTTACACACACACACACACACACACACACACACACACACACACACACACAACACAAACACACACACAATAATAATAACAAGAAGAAGAAGAAGAAGAAGAAGAAGAAGAAGAAGAAGAAGAAGAAGAAGAAGAAGAAGAAGAAGAAGAAATTAAAAGGAACTAATATCCACTCAAAATAATTTGCACTTGTGAGAAGTGACTGTAGACCCCTGCACAACCAATACCCTCTCCAAAACTGATGTGATTATCTTCGTCTGTTTGGGGACAGGGTTTCTAGGTTGTGGAGAAATGGTATACAGGAAAAAATAAAAAGAAGAATTTATTCCTCGGGTACCATGTGTGTCAGAGAGAAACTTCCCAAGGAGCCCCATCCCTGGAACTTATTTAGTAAATGATGCCTCCTCTGTCACACTCACACAGTGTATTATATTTCCTCCCTCCCTCTTCCTTCTCCACTGCATACCTATCCACATAACTTTCAAACCACTCTCATTTCATCCACTCACCCATCCACCTATTCACGCTCTACTATCCTTCTATCCTCTTTCAAATAACTGTACATCTATCTTTGTATGCATTTATCCACCTATCTATCCACAATCCTTATTATTCATCCACCTACCCACTCATCTCTTGATCCCATAAACAGATATTTTTTTTACCATGGTTATCATGACGCATCCACCATTCTTGATGCCAAAGATGCAATTAAGAGAAACAGAATCAGCTTTCACCCTAAGACAACTCACTAACCAGAAGGTAGATATCAATGTAGACACATGTTAGGTTGCAAATGAGATGGGAAAAGACCATGATGCCATGAAGCCTATGCTGGAAGACTCAACTACGTGTTGGGGGGGTGGGCAGGGAGGACTTGGCTGTACCTGAGGCCCATAGGATAAGAGTGAAAGCAGAGAGAGGAACCTAAAAGCTCATCTAGAGAGAGACAGTGATCTGGAGAGCAGGTCAGTCCAGAGGAGGTTGGGGCATAGGGACAGGTCATTTGTTCAGGGTTATCTTGAGAAGTTGTACTATTTTTTTTCCTGAAAATAATCAAAGCATTTTAAGGAGAAGAATTGAGGGTGGGATGTATTTTGAAAAGGTGGTTTGAAGTGAGAGAAAGATGAGAGGAAACTACATAGAGGCTGGGATAGTTATCTATTCTTAAATGTTTTATTAAAAATAGGGTGTTGAATTTTTGCAAATGAATATTTTTTGCCATGTTGATAATGGCTAATTTTTGTATTGAGAGACATTTAATGTTCTTTGAATTTTGAGCGTTAACATTTGAGAGATGTAGGATGAGTAACACTGCCTGGGAGATGCTCTGGGGGCTGCCATGCTTGGGTTTGTGTATGTCCCTGAAGTAGAAATGGTGGCAGAGGAATTCTTCCACATCCAATGTAGGTGCAGGCCCAGTGCAGACTCCTGATGACACTGAGATAGCCAAGTAATGAAGAAAGGGTGTAAATGGAGGTGCAACTTTCTGTACCTTATGCCTGCTTACACCCAGTGGTTGCTTCCAAAATTACTACACAGAGGCTTATATTAATTATAAGTACTTGCCTCATGGCTCAGGCTTATTACTACCTAGCTCGTACATTTCAGTTAACTCATACCCATTAATCTATACATCACCACATGATCAATGGCTTACTGGTCCCCCGGCATCTTGACTTATGGGAAGCTGGCCAGGATCTGCCATGACTCTGCTCTTCTTTCTCAATTTGGTTCTGCTGCCCAACCATATCTGTATCTTGCCTTGTCACAGGACAAAACAGCTTTATTATTAACCAAATGAGAGATATACACATTTACAGTATACAGAAGGACCATCCAATAGCCAAAGATGGCTCCCTTCACCCTCTCCACTCTTTTTGTAAAGGGGGGCTAACACTTGCAGGCAGCATTTTCTAGCCTTCTGTGGCCGTGGCTCCTAGTAGGACTGTGCCAATAGTAGGTATTGGTGGAATATGGAGAATATCAAAGTGAGAAGCTAGAACATTGCCTTCTCCTTGTCTACTATGGCTAGAGTCCCCAGCAGGTGCTATTCCTGCTTTGTGGTATTTGACTCTCCAGGTCTCTCCTGGTCATTCTTCCTTTCTCTGGCTTCGTAGTCTATTGTAGTGAAGCCTGTCTGTTGTTGCTTATCAAAGTTGCCCCATTATCTTTTTCTGTTTCTCTTAGCTACCTTGTTGCCCACGGAACCAGAGGGTCAGTTCCCTTTGGGCAAGTGCCTCAAGAAGAAGGCTTCTTCTTCCTTCCTGAATCCTAATGAATACAGCTTTTGGGCCCCAGAATTCCTGGGAAATTCTTCACCCATGTACTGGCTGCTGTTAGAAACTCCATTATAACAGACATGGGAGGTACTATTTGCATAGAGAAGACAGCATGCTGGGAGACAGAGTAGATGAGGTTAGGGGGAGGAAGTATTCCTAATAACAACTTCCAGTGACTGGACCACCACTGTGCATTGAAAGCCTTGCAGACATTCACTGATCTTAAAAGAAGTCTCATTTGTAGTTTGAAATTTCTGGCCCAGCCTAGCCCTGAGATTTGGACCAGCTGCCACAAATAATTGCACAAAGGCTTATATTAATTTCATGCTATTTGGCCTATGACTCGGGCTTATTGATTGCTAGCTCAAACAACTTAACCCATTTCTATTAATCTGTCTTGCCACATGGCTTACTTATGTTTCTTTACATCATCCTCTCTAGGCCAGCTGCAGCTCACAGCATCTCTCTCTGACTCCACCCTCCTTCTGCTTTATTTATGCTTGGATTTTCTGTCTGCCTATTAGCTGGCTTGTCATAGGCCAAAACAGTTCCTTTATTATCCAATGGTATTTCACAGTATATAGAAAGACAGCTCACATCACTCATTGCCCTTACTTTACAGATGAATGAGCAGGGACTAGTAAGTGAAATTTGACCTCTGACATGCTCCCCTTCAGAGCCCATGGCCATTCTATGCATCACATCAAGAGAGGTGCCATCCCAAGCAAATAGAATATTTTTAGTTATGTGTGTATGTATGTCAGGCATCATGGCATATGCTTGCAATTCCAGTACTGAGGCTGAGACAGAATAATCATCATTTTGACCCCATCTTGGGCAGGGCTTATATCAAAAATTGTTTAAAAAGTGTAATGTGCACACAATTTAAATATAAACAGATATTAATAAGCTTAGTAATTAGTAAACTTAGTAATATTAAGAAGCTCATCCAACCAAGACTTGCTAATCAGCAGTAGGAATGTTGTATTCTTAATGTTCAAATCACTCCAATAATGTCTATGATGTAACACTCTGAGATTAGAGGCAAGCTGTCAGACCGAACAACCAAGGGTCTATGTGATATCCAGGAACACTCAGATATCACATTGGCTGTCACTTTAACAGTGGCATAGAACTACATTTTAGGAGACTTGCCACAGTGAGATCCTGCACCTGATTGTCCAGGAGACCTTGTCTTTCTCACAGGTCACAGAGCAAACACTGTGAGAAACAAACCAATTAAATGAAGAAAAAGGGAGTGAACAGAGAGCAAAGAGTGTCTTTGTAGCGTGCACGGTAGAGAAGCCAGACAGAAAAACCAAGAAAATGAGTCTCAAAGGCTTTTGAAACATTTAACTTTTTCCTTGGGAGGATTTTGTGAAAAAGCCTACATAGGGGTTTGGAATTTTAAGAAAGTCCGTTGATAAATGTGAAGAGCAGAGAACTCTTACTGAGAATAAACTAAACAGAGGCAGTGAGGACATTATCAAGCTCCTTTCCAAAGAGATAGGGAGATGGCTCAGTGGTTAAAGCCTGAGTTTGAATTTCTGACAGCATATAAAAGCTAGGCACCTGTAATCCTAGTGTTGGGGAAATGAAGACAGGAGGATCTTTGAAGTTCACTGGCCAGTCAGCCCAGATAATTCTGTGAGCGTCAGATATAGTGAGAAACCCTGTCTTTAAAAAATATGGCAGAAAGAAATAGTTGTTAACCTCTGGCCTCTACACAGATGGTCATATATGTGTGTGCACATCTGTACATGCATGTAGTACATGAATGTGTACCCATATAAATATCATACACACAACACTGCACCCACCCACACACCACACTAAGCAAAACAAACAAAATGAATCTGTTTTTACATGTTATGTGTTCTTGACACTCCTCTGTAAGAGATTAGCATTCTCTCTGCTGCGACCTATGATTCTCTTTGTGGCCATCTTGAATGATGGTGTGACCAGGGGATGCTGTCTGATTTCCAAGGTTTCACCACAAGTCTGTTATGCACTTCTGCCATGTTACCTAGAGATACTTGTTCTTGAAACCCACCTACCATGCCATGAGAAAGCCCAAAGGAGGCTATATAGAGAGGTCACACAGATATTCTGACCAGTGGCTCACAAAAGATCCAGCTAACAGGAAGCTGATCTCAACCACTGGATTTATAAGTGATAACACAGTGAGATGTTCCTGGGCTCAGCCACTGAGACTTCTCCACTGGTGGATCTTCCCAGTGGAATCTCCAAGATTAAAAGAAGAGGCAAACATCCCTGGTATACTTTATCTGAACTCTTGAATCAGAGTAGGAATAAAACATTTGCTTTAATGTCTCTAAGATTTATGGGCTCTGTGGATAGTCAGAATACTGCATTACTTTGGGTCCATGACTGTCCTTCTGCTATTCAAGGCCTGCTTTCTCCACGAACTCTCTTCTTGTACAATGGACACAATATCCCTCACTGTGTACTCTGATAATCACTATTATGATTTGAATGTGAAATATTCCAAATGGGTTCACGTGCATGAATACTTGGTCCCAAGATGACGGTGGTATTTTAGAAGGTCATGGGACTGTCAGGAGGAAGAGCCTCACTAGAATGAGGTTCTACAATCTTGTTCCATTTCTTGCCTATTCTTGACTTTCTGATTTGAGATACTATGTGACAAATTGACCAAATACTACGTATTTGCCATGATAGACTGGACTTTCCCTCTATGTCCCTTTTTCCAGATATTTTTCCATAGCAACTAATATACGGATATCCACTCCCTGCTACAAGAACCACCTTACTTGGGCAAATAAGAAGAGCAAGGTTCACCCCACAGTTTCTTCAGACACATGGAGCCTGGATAGTGCTGTACCTACTCATCAACTTCTCGCTTCTTAAAAGAAGATTTTAGAGAGTTCTAGATTTACATATCTAAGTTCATAAACTTAGATATGGGCTTTGGTGGACAACATGGGTGCAGCTGTTACCTGGCCCCAGATAATTCACTGCTGCCCCTATTGTGTGGCTGGATCTCCTGACTTCATAAGATGGGTCCCAGTTCTGAGGCAAAACTCCATGTTTTAATTTAAGCCTTTAATCAGGCCATGCAAACGATTGCTTCCTATGGGAAGGTATTTTCAATTAGCCACCTCTTACCAGAAGACATTCCACACAATATTTCTAGAGAGCTTCCTATGTAGCTATGAATCCCTTCGAGAGGTGGACCTTCCTGTCTGCTGTCCATATTTCCAGAGTGGTCAGTGTACGACTGAATGCTATCTGTGCAGTGAATTTGTGCAAATGAAGGGCCCATGGCCCTGGTCTCTGCCATGAGGATTCAATTGCTTCCCTCTACCATTTTCCCATAGCCTCGCCCTAATCTGGCTCTCAGTCCTGCCTCTTCTCTGGTGAGGTCATTTATCTATCTATCTATCTATCTATCTATCTATCTATCTATCTATCTATCTTTAGACTGTACCCTTCTGAAGTGGCCTTTTGTATTCTGAAGGCAATCCTTTTGTTTTTTGCTTAGATTTGGAGCCCAAGATTGTTGTCAGCCCTTCTGGGATGCAGTATGTGAGTCTGCTGTGAGTGGGGGTCTTTCTCAGTTTTATCTCAGCTGAAACAGGGCTCTTTGAGGTATCACAGCTGCATGCCGATGCGCGTACAGATTATAAGTTAAACTGCAAAGCACCTAGAAGATAGGCCTTGAGAAGTTATCTGTAGCATTGCGGATACTCTGTCATCAACAGTGCTATGAGACTCTCTGGAGAACTGGCATCCCTGACAAAACACAGTGAAGTACTGTTTCCTTTCACATATGCTGATAAAAGAAGGCAAGTCTGGATTTGGGGCACATCTTTCCATGATGGCAAAACATTATCTTTTCTTTATGAATAATAGAAGACACTTGGCTTGCTCATAATTTTTTAAAAACTGTAGTCATAGTAACACGTGTGTTGCCTGTTAATATGGGATCTACCACCCGCTTCTTCAAGACAACAGCTTAGTTTTACAATGTGTTCTCATGCCCCCAACAGAGTCATCTCTATTAGATTTGCAACTCAACTAAAGTAAGCTACAGAAAAAAAAAAGACTTTTCTACTAGTCAGATTCCTCACTATAACCCCTGTGGGGTGATGGAAAAGTCTAGAATTAAAGGGGCAAATGAATGGCCAATGAAAGGAACGATGGGTGATTGTATACACCCTGTGAAGGGTGTTTGCCCACAGCCTCTCTCCAAAGGAAGACTTTCAAGAAAGTCCTCAGATCACAGGAGACAGTTCAGGTGTGTCCCAGCCCAGGTGCCCTTACCTCTAGTATAAAAGTGACCTTGCTTCACATCTGTGAAGGGAAGGGGAAGGGAACCTTTTGTGAATCCAGGCATCCCAGTATCTTGTTAACCAGAGAGAATTGTGCCATAATGGAGATTCGGTGGCCTCTCCATTGGGTGAGTTCTCATGAACTCTTCAGGGTTCTGTGATAAATCAGTATGAGGACTAAAGTAGATCCAATCCACTGAGTGTGTTCTCATGGGGCCTCTGGCCTGATGGAGAGAGGCACAAGTTGCTTAGATGAAAACTTCTGGCTCCTTGTCAGTATCCAGATAATGGGCCTGGGTTCTAGAAGCATTTGTTTATTCAGACTTTATGTGCATACATTAATGAAGTGTTTTCATTCAGAAATACAAGCATGAAGAAGAGAGAGCCCCACTCATGATGCAGAAGGATGATCATGGGAGAAATATAAAAGGCTGAAAATAAATTATTCAGGTAAGGAGATGGTGTGTGTGTGTGTGTGTGTGTGTGTGTGTGTGTGTGTGTGTATTGCTGACACCAGGAACACAAGAACATCCTCTTTGAGGAGTAACATTTCAGCCTACCTGAATTTTATTCTGGAGCTATGAAGATGATGTGGCAGATAGAGCTCCAGGCAGGAGGAACAGCAAGTGCCAAGGGCCTGAGACAGGGACAGCCCTAATGTTTTAAAGACTCGCTTGACTGCAGAGTAGAGGAAAATTAACCTGAGTTTTCAGAACTTGCTTCAATGATGAGATGTGGGATGCTGGAGGCATTTTCCAGCATTAATAGCCCAAAGCTGCAGGTGGCTTTCAGGGGACAAAGCCCAGTTCTGTTGCAGATTGCTGGCAGGAGACCTCTATTGGCAGGATGATTTTAGCAACCCTCTCTAGGATAGTTGTGAAGGTCAAAAGAGACAACACACAGGACACAAGTATCTCAGTCCCTAGCTCATAGCAAGTACTTGTTACATGCTGGCTCTCATTTGTATCTAGGTTTAAATTCTAGCCCACTTCTGCATACCATACCTGCATACCATAGCTCTCTCTAACCCAATCTGCATCTCTTCGCTTGTGTGTCAGATTCTGTCCTTCATTCTGAGCTTTCTCTCCCTTTCAGTCTATCTGCCCTCTTTTATATATAATTAAAAAAAAAAAAATTCTATTTCTGTCTCTCCTTCTGCCAGATTGAGAGCTGCTGTGTGCTCAGGCCAGGAGCCGGCAGCTCTCCATGGTGCTGACGAGGATGATGGGTCCCTGGCTTCCAACCCTTTATTAGGGACCAGAGATGGATGGTGGCGTTTTCCCCTGAGCAGCCAATCAGCAAGGACTCTTCATCTGCTGCAGCAGGTAGAGGAACCTCCCTCTCTGGAGCCCTTGGTCATGAGAGCAGCTGCCTTTCCACCCCCTCACACAAGAACACTTAATCCTGCCTTGTCTGGGCCCATATGGCCTCTGCAGGGGCTGGAGCAGGAGGTGCTTCCTGCTCTCTGGACTGCATCGAAGCAGATTGGAAGAGGATTTATTTCTCCTGCTCCAGTGGCGCAGAGCAGCTCCCTGGTGTGTTTGTGTGTGTGTGTGTGTGTGTGTGTGTGTGTGTGTGTGTGTGTGTCCTTCTGGAAATTCAGGCTCTTTCTCCATGAAAACTCACTGCAGAATGTTGGCAAAAATCTGTGTCACTTTTATGCCTTAAAGGTTGAGGTAGGATAGAAGTAAAGAGATCCGAGAAGGTGAAATGTGACTGAAGAACTTCGAGTAGCCATCTCAGTCCTGACTCCACCACAGTGTGATCTTGGGGAAAGGGTAGCTTAGCTTCCCTTCTTCAAAACAAGGTATAAAAATGTCTACTCAGACTTACCTATAGAAACATGAGGGTACTTGGCAGCAACTGAGCACTGTGTACAGAACAATAGCTTAGAATTTGGAGTGTTTTTTTAGACTTAGGTTTTGTGGTGGATGCTTTATGTGCTTTATTGCATGCTTTCCTGAATCCTAACAAAGAAGGATCTGTTTAATGGCTGAAGAAGAAACTGAGGCATCTGAAGTATTACATATAACTCTTCATGTGGATGATATGTGTACACACACACACACACACACACACACACACACACACACACACACAAGTTTGGCTGACTGCAATGCTTGTTACACTTTCCTGTATTCTGTTTCCCACTCTGCCTTGGAAGCTGAGCTGTGGCTTACATCCCTGTAGCCAGTTGCCTTGATGGCTGGTGAGAGACCTGGGCATATGGCAGGGCTTGAGTTGGCACATCTCAGGATGACACCCAATTCCTCACCTTGGACACCCCATAGGATACTAAAGAGAAGGATTTTGAAGTTTCTTACCCCAGAAGGAGACCATCTGCTCAGTGATCAAAATCTATGACTTTCTCTAATACTTTTGGGCATCAGAGGTTAAGGAGACCAGGTGTCCAATGCCTTATCTGTCCATAGAGAGCAGAGTTGTGTTAGAAAAAAGTAATTTCTTAGAGTACAGAAAGCCCTGCTCACTGCAAAGAGGGTGTAGCCCAACTCCAGCATTGTGTGGATGGATAGTGTTCTCCTGCCGTCTTTGTTTTGTGGTGCAGGGATTGAGCTTAGGGTTTGTGCGCTCTAGGCTTGATCACTTGTGGAAGTCAGAGGTCAATATTAGGTATCTCCCTCAAATTATCTCCATCTTATCTTTTGAGAGGACCTCTCACCGAACCTAGATCTCACTGTTTTAGCTAGACTCATTACCTAACAAACTCCAGTAATCCTCCTGTCTTGCCTCCCCAGTACTGGGAATCTTACAGACATATGCTGCCACACTCATTTTTCTACAAGGGGATAAAGATTGGACTTGAGTCCTTGTGCTCATTGACAGATGGACACAGATACTTAGAGATTGCTGTGGGACTGACCAGAACCTTCTTTTATTTCAAGAAATTTCTTTATCTTTGTTAGTCAGCATTAAGATATTGGGGCAGAAACTCCTGAGTTCCACAGACGGACATGACAAGCACTAGACTATGCACAACCGTGGGATCTGAGAAGACCTCCAGTGGGGCCTCTGCTTCTCCTGCCTGATGCTGAGTCTGAAGTCACTGCAGGCCAGCAGTATGATTCCTGGATGAACAATCAGGGAAAGAAAAAGACAAGCTGAAATCATGAAGGCAGCTTCACCCTATGGTGTGCAGAGAGAGCTCATTATTAAATTTCAGAGTTTCTCTGATTCAACTGCTAAACACAGCCATTACTAAAAATTATACTATGTAAGTTTATACAAGTAAATAAATCACATTAAAAGCAATTTTGATAAATACTTGAAACTCATCATTTCCTGCTTATTTTGCTAGGTCTCATTGTCTGTGTGCTTGAGTTTATTTGTATGTCTGAATGGTGGAAAGCAGTATAGCATGTTCTACTGAACATCCCCTTCAGCTTGCAGTGAACCCTAATGAGGGCAGTTACACCACAGACACTGGCAAATATAGTGAATTTGGGGTCATTCAATTTATAGATACATTTAAAATGGGCTGGCAAGATGGCTCAGTAGAAAGAAAAGTGCTTTCTGCCAATTCTGACAACCTAAGTTTGGTTCCTGGAACTCACACAGTGGAAGACGACAATGGATCCATGTGATGATATATTTTATATTTAATAAAATCAGCCTGGAATATAAGAGGGCAGAATCACCCACAGTCAAGCCATGAGGGTCAGAAAATGGTAACTCACACCTTTCATACCAGCATAGGGATGGCAAAAAGGTAACTCATGCCTGTAATTCCAGCATGGGAATGACCAAGTAGTGACCTACGCCTGCCTTTAATCTCATGACTCAGGAGACAGAAATCTTTCTGTGTTTCTGTGAGTTCAAGGCCTAACTATCAAACAGTAGTAGCTCACACCTTTAATCCTAACTCTAGAATATGATGCAGAGGTGAACAACTGGGGAAGTGAAACAACTGGGCGATGAAGATATTTAAAGCAGATATTAGACATTGAGGGATTCTGCAGAAGCAATGATGAGCCAGGCCGAGGACTCTGGAAGATAGCTTTTGCCCTGAGAAGCTGGCTGGGTGAGAATTGACTCTGGTCTGTCTCCTCTCTCTGATATTCCAGCTTTTTCCCAGTATCTGGTTTTTAGATTTCATTTAATACCAACTAGAATTTGTCTTTCAGAACCCTGTAAGATGTTATCTGATCTCACATGTGTGTCATGCCATGCTCATCTACACACAAATGGAAATACACACACACATGCATATACAAATAACTAGATGCAATACTTTTTTAAAAAGCAATGAAAAAATGTTAGATGAACAAATAAGGATTTTTAAGAAATTCAAAGAATAAAAAAAGTTTGTAGTCATTATATAATGAGTAAAGGAAATATCTGACAGAACTCCAAACTGTCTTTACAATTTGGCCAAGAAGGAGCTCACAACATTGACAAGGAAATGGAGTTCTAACATATATGACTTCCCTGCTTGTCTTGTTCAAAATGAATAGGAAATGCCAATCAGAGTTCATACTGGAACTGTCCCCAGAGAGCTTGCTGTTACACATGCACCAAGGCTATGGACCAGGTTCCACAAGGACTGTAGGATATCTTTGCATGCTTCTTGATGTCTCTAATCTTGGTGACACACGATCTGAGAGAAAATCTCTTAAGGCAGAGATAAATGTGTACCTGGCCTAAGATGTATAAGAATAGGGAGCTAGGAAGATGGTTCAGCCCATGAAGTTTCTGCTGTTCAGGATGAATTCTTATCTTCAGCAGAAATCTGGGCATGATGTGTGTATCCATACTTCTGGAACACAGAGAGGCAGAGGCAGGAGGATTCCTGAAGCAATCTAGCCAACTAGTTCAAGTGAATCTGTGGACGCTGGGTTCCATAAGAAACCCTGCCTCAAAACAAAGTCAAACAAAGTGGAGAGTAATTGAGCAAGACACTTGATGTCAACCTCTGGCCTCCAAACACCTGTGTACAAGTGCTCACACACATGTGTGTGTATATGTACAAGAAAACATACACCAATGTTTATCACATCTATGCCCACCCACACAAGGAAACACTCAAGGAGATCTGACAAGAACTGGATAAGCTACAGCCCTGTCAGCACCCCACAGCAGCAAGGTGCATTAGTAGGTGAAGGATGGGATGCTATGTGTGAGCTGTGACCCTGTGTCTTGTCTTTCATTTGACCTTTAGAGAAGAGGTGCCACACTTCTTCCCCAACTCCTGCTCTTGTGACAATTTCTCTTGGAGTCACCTTGAACTTTAAAGAATATAAAGAAGGGAACTCTTAGGACTGTAGTCCCCACTGAATTAAGCGGACATGACACCGTATGGGTTTCCTCTCTCCAAGACTAGAAAGATGCCTGGGATGTGGACTTACTGGCTGAGGCAGATGCCCTGGGCTCTGGTGGACCCCAACATTGGTTATTGTCACATATCATGCTGGTCACACACCTGATAGCCTAACTCAGAGCTCCACTGCCTGTTTCCTCCTTCAGAGTCAGCCCAGAACCTGGGAGTGTGCTACCCCTGCTTAGAAGATACATACTATTCTTGCCCTTGGTTCTGATCCATCCTTTTGGGGAGAGATGGCTAGAATGGGAAAGAAGTTCATAGTCCTTTGAAAGGAAAGCTGTATTCTATTCATTCACTACACACCGATGTCCCTGAGAACCTTGGGACAGATCCAAGCAGACCCACCTTCAAGGTACTCACTGCCTAAGGAAGACAGGAGAGGCTGAGAGATCCAGGAGTCCAGGCAGGTTACCCACTCTCTATGCTCCTTCAGAGACAGCAGAGACTTTTACTGTATGCCCACTGCATGACACAGTCACTCATTCCAGGCTCCAGCCGCTTGTCCAAGCTGTGGGTGTCTTTCAACATGTCCTGTTCTCGCCCACCACATTCTGTTCCCTTCGTGCCAGCACGCTCACACACTCCCTCAGCCTACACTGTCACTTCTTTCCTCCCCCTGTGTATTTTCCCGGACCCCATTCAGTGGTGCATCCTCC
Organism: Phyllotis vaccarum; assembly: GCA_033318265.1. Classification (NCBI taxonomy): domain Eukaryota; kingdom Metazoa; phylum Chordata; class Mammalia; order Rodentia; family Cricetidae; genus Phyllotis; species Phyllotis vaccarum. The sequence goes on along the minus strand of JARWLC010000003.1, from coordinate 10,702,559 downwards.
AAGAAACACCCAGGAAAACAATCGTGACTTTTGGGATTCACCAGCCTACCCTACATTCTTTCTCTAGTGAACTCCATTGATAATATGTTGGGTTTGGACCTTTAGCAGGCAACACAGAATGTCCCAGGCACCATGCCAAGCACATCACAGGCATTGTCTCCATTCAGTTCTTCCATAAATTCTGGAAGCAGGTGTTCTGAATGTCTTCATGGTAAAGGAAATGGACGCTCAGGAAAGCAATGTGACATCTCCGAGGGCTCATAACTGCTAAGCAGCGGAGTGAGAATTTTAACTCAGGTTGTTCTTATCAATTAATTAATTGTGGCAAGATAGTAGTAGGTACCTCAGATGGACTTGTGATCTCCTGCCTCAGCTTCCACAGGGCTGGGATCATGTACATCACCATCTGTGACTAATGCCCATGCTCTAGGATGAGTTGTTCTCCACAGACACCAGCGGCCTGGGCTAAGACAACAGAAGTAGGGGTGTACTGGTGTAAGGAGGATAGCTGACTCCTGATTGGTGGCTCAGAAAGTGGTAAGATTTGGACACCCCTCAGAGAGAGCCTTCTACTCTTTAGTCAGTAAGCCAGAAAGGGGTAGCTCAGCTGAAGAGAGATCAGGGCTATCCCAGATGTGGAAGGAGCCAGCCCCTGCATTTGGCAGGAAAATAGTTCCAGGCACAATTCTGCCTCCCACCTTCTCAGACTCAGACAGGAAGGCTGTCAGCTTCACTCGTCACATCTGACTGAACGACAGCAATGACATATGTGTGGGAGGCACAAGAGTGGGGATCCCTTAATAGAGCAAGTGTCTCTCAGCCCTGAGGCTTGATGCCCACTCTGCAGGGACTGCGTCACTGCAGAATGCAGCACCTTCCTCTAGAGGGATTAGAGGGGCAAGTAAGGCACCGGCTGAATGGAAGGGAAGCCAAGATCGCATTAACTGCTATGTTACGATTGAGTGCAGTGTTGAAAACCAGCATTCATATGAAATGCTCATGAAGAAATGCTGCACCGTCTTAAATGGAGGTCACTCCAAAAAGCTTTCCTTGGTGTTTGAGAGACATACCTGTGAGGTATGACAAGCCAGTCAGCAGACCTCGCCACTGAACTTCCAAGGAATACAGTTTATTCTCAAACCAGCAGAACAGAGTTATCCATCCATTCATTCATCGGCCTTCTACGAAGAAGGTTTCAATGTGCTAAATCCTATCAGTAAAAAACAATGACCAATCTTTTTTACATTTATTTTTTGTCCTTTCTGGTCCTTACTCTCTACACATTAGTTCTACAATTTTAAAAATTGCTGCTGAGCATAAGCATGCTGGTCTCTTTCCTGATTTGGCCAGGGAGGATGCTAAAATATCATTGTCTAGAATGTTCACTTGGGGTTTTGGTATGTCCATTTTATCAAGGCAGGGAAATTACATTCTGTTCGTATTTTGTTCAGAGTACCCATCTTTTTAGGCTTTCATAGACCTGACCCTTTAATGATCAGAATTTGGGAGAGAGTACAAGACTTTTGACTACTCACTTTATTTCCTTCATGTAACTGGTTTATTCCAGTGTTTTCTTTTTTTCTCAGTAAGTTCCCTATTAATTAGTTGTGTGTGTGTGAACATGAGTGCAGTTCCTGTGGAGGCAAAAAGGCCAAAAGGCATTAGAGCTCCTGGAGCTGTAGTTACAGGTTGTTGTGAGCTGCCGGATGTAGATGATGAGAAATATACACGAGCCCCCTCTAAGAGCAGCATGTGCTCTTTAGCACTGAGCAATACCTCAACCCATTTTTCCTGGCTGTAGGAGTGAAATAAGGAACTCATTTTCTTTTAGTCATTCTCGGTTTTTAACAAATACGTTGAAGGGCAAACTTCCCCTAAGAATGGTGTTGATCATGCCCCACAAATTTCACATGAGATGTAGTCATTGCCATCTGCTTTAAATATTTAATAAATGTTCACCGTGCATTCACTTTTTTTTACTCATGTCATTTTGGAATGTGTACTTTTATCTTTAAATCTATTTTAAGCTACCTTAATTGATATATTCTCTTATAATTCTCAGCATTTGTTGGAGAGCATACTATGTGTGACATAGACTCTTAGTAATTTTTTGATACTATTTTTTTGTGATCTGATACAAAGTCAAGTTTTGTAATGTGTATCTAGGGTATGAAAAGAATGAATATCCATGCTTGATTAAAGCAGGACTCCGCATTTATCTATTGCATCAAGTCTTTTAATTATGTGCTTCAGATAATTCATATCTTTGTTGCTTGGTCTGTTTCTGGGGGAGGGCAGTAAGCCCTTCCTGCATGATTGGATCTTCATGATATCTCCCTGTAACTCTGCCAATTTTTGCTTCCTGTATTTAATACAGGCTATTTAAATTTATAGAACTTTATGATTATTATGTATGTTTGGTGGAGTGTGTCCCCCTTATTGGTATGTATAATAATGACTGCTTATTGAAGCTTTTGCTTCACATTTTGGCTCCCATTAGCATTGCTAGGGCAGATTTCCCTTCAGGTTTATCTAGGATGTTTCCATTCCTGGTTCTTTACTCCAATTCTCTCTGTCATATGAAAGTAACAAGCTGCTAGATTTTTTAGAAGTCTGTTCTCATAGCCTGTTCTGCAATAGCTGAAGTGTATCTATTTACACTTTGGGCTGCCAGCTAGCGTATAGGACTGTCTTCATTTCTGCTTTGCTCTAGTTCTATTGTTCGAGTCTTTGTTAGACTGATAAAATTTACTTTTATTCACTTCTCTCTGCTCTTCCTGACTTGGAAAATGCAAACTGTACTCTTCTGGCTTTATCAGTGAGCTTTATATATTTAACACTTATCTTTGCTCATCAGTGTTTGTGACAAACTGAAAGATTAGACTCCATTTGCTGTCTGCAGACAAGACCCTAATTAGCATCCTGTGCTCAAATTCTCACTCTTCCTCCTTGTTAGTTTGGACTCTAGATGGTGTTACAACTTAGTAATTATATAGTAGTGAAGTGACAATTAATATTTTAAATTAAATTTAGTGTGTGTGTTACTGTGTGAGTGTGTGTGAGAGAATATGTAAGTGTGTTTGAGTGTGTACATATGTGAGAGAGGATATGTAAGTTTATAGTGAGTGTGTGAGGAGAGGGTGTGTGTGTGTGTGTGTGTGTGTGTGTGTGTAATATGACATGTGTAAAGGACAGAAATAACTTGTGGCAATCATATTTCTACTTCTGCCATGTAGTCTCAGAGATCAAATCATGTCAATGAGTGCCCTTGCTATCTTGATGATCCATAAAATAACATTTTTAGATAATAACTGAGTTAATTGATATAGTCTACTGATTTCTGTGTTTCATTTTGATTTTTAAAGGCTTTACTTCTGGTTTCTTTTTTTCCTAACAAATTCATTCTCTTCTTGTTCTCTCAACCAGCTTCTCAAGATGATGAATGGTCTTTATGTCCAAAACGTCCTATTTCACTTTTATCTTGTGTGATAGTTTAGCTGGGAATGTAATTCTAGGCTTCCTATAATTTCTTCTTAGTCTTTGACAGAAAGACTTCACTGGTTTTGTCCTCTCTTGTGAAGAGAAATGTAATGGCATTATGTTGTTACATTGTAAATAATTGTCCCACCTACTGGTTTAATAAAGACACTGATTGGCCAAAGGCAGACAAGAAGTGTGGGCGGAGCTACCAGACTAAGAAAACTCTGGGAACAAGAAGAACAGAGCAGAAATGCCACAGAGAAGGCAGAAGAAGCAGAGGACAACTACGCTGCTCTAAGAAAAGGTACCGAACCTCATGACTAAACAAGGTAAGAATCATGGGTTAGATTAAGAGCAAAAGCTAGCAAGTTACATGCCTGGGCTCCTGGTCAACCAGTGTACTATTAGCATAAGTGTCTGTGTGTTTCAGTGGGTCTGAAAGTCTGGGCCAGAAACCACATACAACAAAGAAACTTCAATCATTAATTTGTTTTGAAGATAATCTGCCTTTACTTTTCTGTCTAATTTAAAAATAACTTTCCCCCTTTATGTTTGTATGTTTAACTATGACATAGTGAAACAGGAAGATTACATTGCCAAATAATAAGTCATGGAGCAGATCAGAGGTCAGGTAGGGTTAGGTTCAGGCTTTCGTATCAATGTACTTTGAAAAATTCACTCCAAGGGGCCAGGATTCCCCAGTAACCTAAGGACTTTCCTTTAGGCTCTACCTCTTTTATTGAGAATTATCTGCTGGATTGTGGTGGTGATTTGGTGCATGCCTTTAATCCCAGTACTCAACAGGAAGAGGCAGGTGAATCTCTGAGTCTATAAAGCCTGGTCTACAAAGCAAGTTCTAGGACAGCCAGGGCCGTGCAAAGAAACTAGTTCTCAAACAACAACAACAAAAATAATAATAACCAAACAAGGCGGGGGGAGAGCCTGAGGAGATCAGAGGGGTCACATCCTCCTGGAGCTGGAACCACAGGTGGTGGGAGCTACTGATGTGAAAACTGAGAACTGAACTCAGGACCTGTGAAGGGTCGAAAGCACTCAACCACTAAGCCATTTCTGCAGCCTCCTAGATTCCACCTCTTAATGGTTCTACTGACATAGTGGACACCAAGCTGTCAATACCCGGTCCTTTAGCAGACAAAGGATAACCCTCATTTCCTGTCTTCCTTACATCTGTCTTGCGTAGTCGTTGTCAACCCAGCTGCCGAGACTCCTGTTGGTGTCTTTCAGCAGTTAACATCTTTGGATCTTTGAGGAAAGAAGGAAAAGTGAAAATGAAGAGCCCAGAGCTTTGCTGGTCTGCTCAGGCTCTGGCTGGAAGGCTGTATCTCTGTGCTGCCCGTCTCTCTCACGTAGCAAAAACCCTGGGCTGGGCACATGGCAGTTTTCTTTGAATCTTTTCTTCTGACATGGGGACACATCCCAACGAGAAGTTGGAATAAGAATCCCTATCTCACACATAGCTGTTTTGGTCCCATAAGAAAGGACCCAACCCTCATTTCCTAGTCTCTTAGCTAGAAACCAATAGAGCTAAAATTCACTCTATCTTTTTATACCATTCCTATACCAAAAAGACATTTATCTTGCATTTAAAAGTGGCTGTCTTCTGAGTCCCTCACTATTTACATTTTATCTGTGAGCACCATGTGTTGGGATCAGAGGGGGCGCTCAGTGCTGGAGCTTAAAGCAACATCTTGCCTGTAAGGATCTTTTAGTGTTTAAACTACACTGAGCTTTTACAAAAATATTATTGTAACTAAAACATCCTGGCTAATAAAATAATCTATCTCTTCGGATTGCTTTGAGTACTGAGTGGGGTCTTCCAAAATGAGCACTCTCTGCAGAGTTTATTGCAATCCCAAACAGCTATGACTGTGGAAGCTCTTGTTTACCTTTGCCCATGCTCCTTTGTGCTCAGAGTCCAGTTTTTGCCCATGCCCCTGTGTGCTAAGGATCCATCCTTTGCCCATGCCCCTGTGTGCTCAGGGTCCATCCTTTGCCCATGCCCCTGTGTGCTCAGGGTCCATCCTTTGCCCATGCCCCTGTGTGCTCAGGGTCCATCCTTTGCCCATGCCCCTGTGTGCTCAGGGTCCATCCTTTGCCCATGCCCCTGTGTGCTAAGGATCCATCCTTTGCCCATGCCCCTGTGTGCTCAGGGTCCATCCTTTGCCCATGCCCCTGTGTGCTCAGGGTCCATCCTTTGCCCATGCCCCTGTGTGCTCAGGGTCCATCCTTTGCCCATGCCCCTGTGTGCTCAGGGTCCATCCTTTGCCTATGCCCCTGTGTGCTCAGGGTCCAGCTTTTGCCCATGCCCCTGTGTGCTAAGGATCCAGCCTTTGCCCATGCCCCTGTGTGCTAAGGATCCAGCCTTTGCCCATGCCCCTGTGTGCTCAGGGTCCAGCCTTTGTCAATGCCCCATGTGCTCAGGGTCCAGCCTTTGTCCATGCCCCTGTGTGCTCAGGGTCAAGTATTTCCCCTATCCCCTTTGTGCTGAATAATTTTATATCAACTTTGCACAGGCTGAAGTCATCTGAGAGGAGGGAACCTCATTTGGGTAAATGCCTTCATAAGATTGGGCAGAAGACAAGCTCAATTAATGATCAATCAAGGAAGGCCCAGCCTATGGTGGGTGGTGCCATCCCTAGGCTGGTGGGCCTGGGTTCTAAAACATGGCAGGCTAAGCAAGCCATGGGGACCAAGCCAGTAAGTAACACTTCTCCATGTCCTCCGCATCAGCTCCTGCCTCCAGGATCCTGCTCTGTTTAATTCCTGTCTGACTTCCTTTGGTGATGAACAGCAATATGGAAGTATAAGCCAAATAACCCTTTCTCCCCTACATTCTTGTTGGACATGATGCTTCATCACAGCAATAGAAAGCATAACTAAGTCATCCCAAGTACTCTGAGTTCAGTCTTTCCTCCACGTGCCTGTGCACTTTCTGTTCTGTCCTTCTTCTATGTCCCCATGGACTCTGGGCTCAGGCTCCCCGCTCCTGTGTCCCTGCGTATTCTGGGTTCAGTCCAGCCCATTCCTAAAGGACTCCATTGGGCTGCATCTGCTCTTGCCTCAGGCCCTGCCTCCATAGCATACTTCTTTCTCTCCGTGCCTTTTCTCCTTAAGAAGGTTTTCTATGTTTGAGTCTTCAGAATTATTTTTGGCTCACTTATTAATAATAATTTGGAAACACATTTTAACAACAAGTGCTAAGTCATTGGTATAAGCCAGCCTGTTATTTTTGGCATGACCTTGGGAACAAACACTAGACTCTGATCTTTACAGAGGCCTGGGGTTAAAGTCTTAGCTCTACTGCTGACTGACTAATGTCTCCTTGGGCAAATGGCCTTGCTTTCCGAATGAGCCTTTCAGTCTATGAAAGGAGACTGGAGGACCTGCCTCAGAGGGCTTCTATGTAGGCTCAAAGACACTGGATCCTCATCTCTGCTGCAGACATGATGTCCAAATAATGTGAAATGGTTACAGCGATATATTACAATGTAATACTAGTCAAATAATCCTAAATATACTCAGTCCTTGGTATCCTCAGAGGATTGGGTCCTAGACTCCCCGATGACACCACAATTTATGGCATCTTTTCTACAAAATGACACTGTATTTGCAAATAACCTTTGTGTATTATGCATGCATTTTAATTCATCATTATGTCATTGACAGTACCTAATGTGATGTTAATATTATGTAAATAGTGGCATCATCGTGATGGTTAGAAAATAAGAAAAGCTTGTAATTATAATACACACAATTTATTTTAAAATATTTTCAGTCTACACTTGGTCAAACCCATGGTGTGAAACCCTTGAATACAGAGTGTGACTGGTGTGAAACCTGAGGGGCATGGAGGGTTGATATGTTAGGTTAATGTGATTATTATAATGTGGTAAGATGCACTGGAGCCCCCCCCCCCATCATGGTAGATGAATCTCTTTCACACACAAGGGGGAAAAAGAAAGAGAGAGAGAGAAAGACAGAAAGAGAGAAAGAGAGATATGAAACAAGAAACTCCAACATCTGAGCTTGGGCTCTGCCCTCTGAAAGAGTGTCATTCACAACCAGAATAGAGTCAAATGCTTCTTACAAAGTGTTCCGGAGTCATTTTTCTCAAAGGACAAGGTCAGTGTTGTATTAACAGAAGGAATGATCTTTTGTCATGTGGGAAAAATTATTACCTGCGATGATTCAGTGTGGTTGTGACTTACATAAGCTTGTGAGGAAATTGGCCATGGGACGTCTGAATGGAGATTTGGGGCCCATCACATTGACTGGCTCTTTTATTTCTAAATAAACATTTTACTTTGGATGGTTTTAGGTTTACAGAAAAGTTGCAACAATATGCTCCCCCATGACCAATTTTTCCTTTGTCACACTCTGCTTTGTGACTCATAAGGTTGAGGCAGAAGGAGGCTATACTAAGATGAAGCATAAGTGTCCTTGGAGAAAGACTGAGTCACTGAGGAAGGTTTGCATATGCCCCCCCCCCCCCCCGCTCAAGTGCTGGATCCTTCATCTCCAATGTGACTGAATTAAAAAGTGGTAGACTTAAGAGGTGGGGTCAGATGAGAGATGATTGGTTTACTAGGGGCGTGACCGCTGGAGGTGTTCGCACTGATCTTGTGGAATGATTTAGTCTGCTTGAGAGTCAGTTAAGGAAAGATTCCTCCTCCACTTCCTATCGTGCCGTATGGTCTTTTTTTTTCCCACCATGACGTCATCTGATGTGTCAACTGATGATGTCACCTGCCATGTTCCAAGCTGATGACGTCATCTCCATGCCGAACTGATAAAGCTATCTGAGCTGTCCTTTCAGTCTCAAAAGTAAACCTCTTCATTTTACAGTTATCTAGTCTTGAGTCATTTTTTTTTTTTTTTAAAGATGTGGTCTCTTTGTGTAACCTTGGTTGTCCTGAAAGAGGATCAGGCTAGCCTCAAAGTCAGAGACCTACTTGTCTCTGCCTCTCAGGTGTTAAGATTAAAGGCTGGGTATTTTTTATAAAAACAGCAAAGTATTTGTACAAGTGACTAGAAGCTGGGGTGAAAAGGGGTAGAGGAGAGAGCAGGGACTATCACCAGATGCAGGAAGTGGCAACAGACATTGACTTCTCCAAATAACCAGCCCTGTCTCTGCCCCACACAGCAATGGAAAACCCATTTGGAATATATTAGGAGGACCAGTGCAACACTGGGTTTATATTTCTTATTATTTCCATAGCAGGTGGCATAGGAAATATGTGTTGCTAAGTAGGATGTTCCTAATTGACACCAAAGTGCACTTAAAAAAGTCCACCACCTTTAATATTAAAATCTCAAAGGATATTAATATATACATTAAATGTATAATAACCCTGTATGTATGTGGCTGTGTGTTGTGTGTATTTACACATGCGTGCATGTGCGTGTGGACTTACATATATATGTCATGGTTGTCCAAGAAGGTCAGAGGAAAAGTGGGTTCTCGCAACTGTGTTTTTGAAGCAGGGTCTCATCTATCCACTGTGTTATGTACTCTAGGCTAGCTGGCTCATGAGATTTCAGCCATTCTCTTGTCTCTGACGGGAGACCTGTCTCTGATCCTGCTGTATGAGTGCTGGGGTTACAGATGTGTGACAGCACATCAGGATTTTCACATTGTTTCTTGGAATAAAGCTCAGGCTGTCAAGTTCTCACAACCAGCACCTCTGCCCATTGGCCCATCTCTGTGGCCCCTATGAGAAATTTCAATGTGAGGGTAATCATAGTTGATTAGTTAGCATTGTTTCAGCCTGCTTTATAATTCCTCTCTGAAGTTGTTGCACACATGGGGGGTGGGCATGTTAAAGGGTTCCTGAGAGGAAGGTCTATGTGGGTTCAAGAGCTGGGGGGTCAGATGAGTACACTGGACAGGACCAGCTGCCCATATAATGTGGGGCCAGTTAGCCAGCTGCAGCAATGCAAGCGAGGGAGGAAGGTGATTCCTGACTGCCACCTCCTGAAAATCTTTACCTGGGTGCCTCCTGTTTCTCCCAGGTTAACAGAGATGTTCTCTGTGTTGAGCTTTCTGTGGGCATTTCCACTGGGCTTCAAAGCTTACAAATCATTCCTTTCTGTGAGCAGCTCATGTGATTCTCCAAGGCCCTGCTGGCAAGTGACTGACAAGACAATTTGGTCTGACAATTTCTTGAGCTGATTTGCCAACTGAACTGGGCTTATTTAGGTTTCTGGTAATCTGGATTTGAGGAGGGGGAGATCTGAAGGCTTCCAGAGGAGGGAGTCTCTTTCCTTGGATGATCTGAAGGGAGAGGTAGTGCAGACCCTCTGGAAAGCTCCAGGCCTGTAGAGATGGGAAGCTGGGAGGTCTGCTATTGTTCCATAAAGATGGTGTGTTAGCAAAAGATCTCTAGAGGAACAGAACAGATAGAATAAATATTTATTAAAAAGGATATCACTAAATTGGCCTACAGGATATGAGCTGGGTCATCCAACCCTGGCTCTATTCACAGCGAGGAAGCTGGAAACCCAGTAATCAGTCCACAGGACAAGATGCCTTAGCAGTTCCAATATGGTACTAAAGGCCTGAAGGATTACTGGAGAGCTTTGATCTTCAGTTTATGTTGGAAGGCCAGAGGAGCTAAGTTCTGGTGTGAGTACAGAAGGGAAAAGCAGAAGCAGAGCAGCTGCACTCTCCAACAAGGTGCAAAGCAAGCAGGCAAAAGCAGCCTTTTCCCCTCAGGCTTCGCTCCAGCTGCGTCTCCATCCAAGGTGCTGTCTACTCTAGGTAAAAGCTAGCTAGCTCTTTCATCTTAACTCAACCCATCTCCATTAATCTGTCTTGCCATGTGGCCCGTGGCTCACCTGTGTTACCTTACATGTTGATTCTTGGATGGCTGGATGGTGTATCTCCTGAATCCTCCCTCCTTTCTCTATCTATGCTCTGATTTCCCCGCCCACTTCTAAGATGCCTGCCATCGGCCAAAACAGTCTCTTTATTAAAGAATATCACATATCAGACTGCCTGTTCCTTCTGAGATGAAGCTGTCCTGTGAATGGCAGTTGTTACTTGGATTCTCATTAGGGCTGTTATGAGGGCATCAAAAGGTTGGATACATGGGGATGCTGTGTAATCCCATTGGGTGTGAGGTGCAGTGGCAATGGAACGTGGGGTCCTGTCACCTGTTGATGTCAACTGTCATACTTCATGCCATCTTATCTCTGCCTCTTAGCTTCTTGGCATGGGGACTCTGGATATTTGTGCTCATCCTTCTCCTGCCCAAAGTTGTACCCTGTTCACACTCTCAGCCCTCCCCAGACAGAACGAACTCTTGGCAATTTCTTAGCTCCACACCCGAGACTCAGTTTATAAGTGGGTTCCTTTCTAGAACAGACTACCCAGAGAGCGTGCAGGAGTTCTGTCTTTGCGTGTTAACATGCAGAAGAATGATACCTTCCCAGAAAGGAAAACATCTCTTGTTTTCTTCCAGTAAATCAAGGCGGGAGGTACATTTGTTTAATGGCCCTTGTCCACAGATAATCCAATTTGGTAAGTGACTTGGGAAAATGCTGACCTGACACTTTGGAAAGTGGACTCCAAGGAAAGGGCCTGGGAAGCAATACATACAGGACAGTGAGCAGAAGACCCAGCAGTAAAATACGTATGTGAGCCAGGGTGTCCTGTTCACTCCCAGTGCAACATACATTCACATGTGCATATGTGGGTGATGGCTTTCTCTTCTGGCTCTTCATTTGAATTTCCACTCATATATCCATTGACTGTCCAACTATTAGAACTATGGCTTCAAGGTTCAAATAGTAGATTTTCCCACAATGGTTAATAAACAACAGCCCTGTAGGGACAGATACACATTTATTTCAAATAATGACTATAGTAGGCAGAATTGGCAGTCTTCAGAACATGTGAATATGTTACATTATAGGCAAGGAACTTTTCATTTTTACAATTTATTTATTTAGTTATTATTTATTCTAAGATAAGTCTTAATATACAGTTCATGCAGTCCCCAAACTCAATACATAGCCCAAGCTGGCTTCAAACTCATGATTTCCCCTGCTTTAGCTTCCCTAATTCTGGAATTATAGATGAGTGCCTCCACATCCAGACAAGAAGCTTTTTGAATTAATGATTGTCAAAAAAGAGAATCTTGGGTGGATGGTGCAATTGAGCCCAATGCAATCACAAGGGTCCTTTAAGAGATACAAAAAATACCAAGGCAGAGAGAAGTCCTAATAGAGGCAGAGGCCAGAGGGAGAGGAAGGCAATCATGAAAAAAAAAATGCAAATCATCTCTTTAAGAGAAAGAAGACAAACTGAGTCCGGCCAAGTGTACTGAAGATAGGAAATTCTCAGAGGAGACAAGCCCCATGGATACAGTGATGGGGGTCACCACACCCTAAAGAGATATACAGGCTTTTTAAACCAATACTAGGGACCCCAAGAGAACTATTTGTGCCACGTGGGCTCCTCACAGCTTGGCGCTCTAGATACAGGCTGACAAGTGTGGAATGTAGTGGGACTCTTAGCCACATTGATCCCGACACTAAGCTCCTATTAATGGAGTCAGAGGAGGCAATTGCTTTCTTGGCAGCCACAGGCCGCTGACAGCTCACACAGACCTTACAGTCAGAGACACCCTGATGGCCCTGCAGGAGCAACTGGGAGCATAAAACTTGCATTCCTTAGTCTCTAAGCTCAGTGTGGCTTCCCGCTGACCTATCATGTGGGTTGTCGCTTCAGCTGCCAGCCTATTCTATGATGAAGATCCTCAGCTGTCTGTCCCACAGGGCCCTACATGGACCTTACCTACCTGAAGGGCAGCAGGACCCTGTGGTGAGCTGACTGATCAAGGCACTCCCCACCTCCTTCCTCCCTTGTTGCCACTATACTGGCCTTCCCTGGGCTTTGATCTTCATGGCCTGTGCCTGTCCTCTGTACATCGAGGCCCTTTCTTATCTGTTTTGTATGCCTTCCAGGTCCTGTCTCCTCAGATTCACTCCAGTAGGTCTGGTTTGGGTTTTGACTCCCGGTCTTGTAAACCTTGACCAGAGTCCAAAGCTACGCCTTTCTCTTTCCACATGAGGTCATCACAGGTAAGGACCTCTCAGCCCCCAGCTCTACCCTCCAAATCCTCACGTTCTGCGTCTTGTGTTTCTACGATGATTTTTGCCTTTGTTTCTGTCCATTGTTGCTTGGCAGAATGCTCCAGTTTATGCCACCGCATCCCTCACTTGTGAACCTTGTCCACGAAGGAAGCCTGGGAGATGTTACTATCTGTCTCATTGACTCAGTGGACATTCTTACCCATCTACAGACAACTGGAAACTGATACAGAGTTCTGTTCTTCTGGAATGGGTGCAGAGCAGTGGGTGAAGAGGCTAGTTTATCAGTCTTCCTTCTGATGTGTGATACAGCAAATCTCTTGATCTTTCTTTTACTTTGCCTCACAGGGGCTAATTCTTGCAAGGACTCCTTGCTCATGACTGTGAGTCTCAAAGGGACAGTATGGGCTTCTCTGTGTGAAGTTCTCTACTGCTTTGCACATAGTGTGGCCCACCAAAGCTTTGGCTTGTCATAGTTGAATTAAAACACTCTTTGTTCTAAAACCATGAGTCTGGTGCTAGAGGCAGCTGTGAGACACATTCTCTCCTCGTTAACTGGACAATGGCCTCATGTCACCACTGTAGACTATTATGGCCTTTTGTATAATGTATGGTCTTTTAAAAAGAAAATTAGGATCTGCCAAGCATAAGGACACAGTGAGCCCAGCCCAGGGCAGCTCAGAGCTTCATATCTAGCTCTGGTCCCACGGAGGCAGCTCAGAGGATGAAGCATCTTTTGGGGGCATATGTCATGTGTAATGTCCCCGTAAAGGAGTATTCTCTTAAATCCCTGGCAGTTGCCTTGGGGTCTGGGAAAGATGTGATACACTCTTTGGCCTGAGGAGTGGGGCCTACTTCTAAAGGTATTCTGAGCTCTTGACCTGCTCATTGAGAAAGACAGAGGAGCAGAGGGGTCTCAGAGTCCCCCAGAAGGAAGAATGGAGTGATACACTAACAAGAACACCCTTACTGATGCTCCTGTGTCTTCTGTCCTATGATGTCATAATGTCACCCCTCTAACTTTAACAGGAAGACCTCTCCTATAGATGCAGAAGCAGGCTTCTGCATAGCATGGAATTAGAAGATCGTGTTCCCAGAACGTGTGCCCTTTTCATATACCATGCTACCTGCCCTCACCCTGGGGTTCTGTTTGCCTAGTATACATGAAGGCTAGCAAGAGGATGCTCATTCTCCTATGCGTGGACCAGCCCCTCAAACCACCTTTTTGTGGCCAGCAGGAGGTGACACAGCTGGTCTTGTGGTGACAGTGGCTAAGAGTTGGCAGCCAGGTGTGTCCAACCTTTGGACACTGCTACACAGTGTTGTCATCTACAAAACTTACCCTCAAAAACTTCATACTTGAATCACCGATAAGTCACAAAAATAAAAATAGAACAAAGCCTTACAATGTCCTCGGCTTGTGATAATGTGCGTCTGTGTTCATAACTATTTTTGGTTGCCCGAGTCAGCAGATTGGATACAAGCTTAGGTGCGTGATACTCAGGAGTGGTCCTCAGTGTTCAGTGGTCCTCAAAGTATCTACTTCCTTGAACTCCCCCCCCCCCCACATGTCCAAGGTGCCCCTCCCTGGAACTCTGCCCATTCTTTTGTTCTCTGTTTCATTCTCTCTCATTGTCTTTCCTGCTCATTCATTCCCTTATTCCTATTCCTCTCCCCCTCTCCCCCTCCTCACCAGCATCACAAGGACCTGGCAGGAGGCAGAGCCAGCCTCACATGTGGCAGAATAAATGCTGAGCTGTGACAATCCTGTCTGCCTCCGAAAGAGAGGTTTTATGTAGTTTTTGGCATTTACAAATCCTTTGTGAAAAGGTCATTCTGTTCTTGGAATCTTTTATTAATGCTGAAGACTGGCCCCGGAAATGTCATGTCTTCTTACCATATTTACTCAAAAAAAAGTATGACTAAGCATCGGAAATTCTATCAGCAGCTTGACCCCTGGAAGCCAGGAACGCTGTGAGGACAAACAGATGCTGCTTTCCCTGGAACGTGGGTGCTCCCATCTCTGAGAACCCTGAGTGGAGAGGGGATAGACAAGAATGGGTGCCACCTGGGTGTGCAATGCTGCTGTCCCAGCAGCCCCAGAAAACAAGAAGGGCACCTGAGCTGGAAAGGAACATGGCGTATATGTAATTCTACATCCCCACGTTACGGATGTGGAGACTGAGTCTCAGAGAGGGAAAGATACCCACTGCATCAGCTAGCAAGTCAAGCGAAAAATGGAGACTGAAGGCTGGGGTTTCTGCCCCAGTGTTGGTGGATAGGATTCTTCACTGTGGTCCAATGTAGCCTGTAGTGGAAGGACCACAGACCAGGTCATCCTACCCCTCTGTTGCCTCTCCTGTCTCCCTGCCTTGCTGCTTGGAGCAGCAGATATCTCTCCTAGGACCCTTTCAGATGGTCTTAGGGGCTTTTGACAGGGAGGGGTCAAGGTTTATTCAATTATCATTTGTCTCGGATTGTCACAAGACAGTCAGCAGGCTGAAGACTCGGACACCAATCACTTGTTTCCTCTCTGTCTTGAAGCTACAAATCTAAGATCGAGCTTAGCATGACTGGGCACTAGGCTCTATTCCTGGCTTACAGATGGATGCTTCTCGCTGTGTCCTCATATGACCCTTTCTTTGTGCTTGTCAGGGTAGAGAAAGATGCTCACCCTTTCTCGTGTCTTTCCTTGGAGCATTCATCGCATCTCAAGAGTGTCATCTTCATGACACCATTTAACCCTGATAATCCCAAAGCTCTCCTTTCCACCATTGTCACACTTGCTGCTAGGGATTCAACACATGAAGTCTGGGACACATTCAAGTGTGAGCATTCACCATTTACAGAGACAGTGGACCTGACAAAGATGGGGAATATGAATAGGTAAATGTCCATTGTGTATTTGAACATGCTTTGCTATTGTTTAGCCTCTAGGTGAAGCCAGGGAAGGGAGGAAAGTCTATGTCTGCCTGCTCAGTTCATCAGAGGAGCTAGCATGTCAGGGAGAAAGGCAGTCCTCAAGTAAGGAGGCCAACAGACAGAGGGGATAGAGACAAGATTGTGTGTTACTTTAGTATTAATCCCATCTCCAACTACCCATCCCCTCTCCTCCATTTCAACGGTCTGAGTGGACATGAGATCAGAGGCTGAGTCAAGAACAGCTTCCTCCTCCTTTGACCAGGCTGGGGGTAGGACACCTACATGGCCAGTCAGTGCTTCGCCGACTTTTGCTGAGCCTCCGAGTTCCTCACTGAACCTGGAGGGAGGCAGCATCAGTCCGTGGCAATCTTATGTGACACTGGCTTACTCTTCATGAGGTCAGAGTTCATGCTGCATGTCAACAACCAGACCTGGAACATAGAAGTCTTCATATACATTTGCCCGCAGTGTACTTTGGAACAACTCTATCCAGCCATACCTGCGGCAAGACTGTTTCTAAATGTTGGTTATGTAAAGCCCACATATTTCTTCTTTGGTTTAAGCCAGTTTAAGTCAGATTGTCTGCTCACTTGCAACCTAAGTCGGTTAAGGTATGAGGTTAATTGTCCCTATCCCAGAGGTGGTCTTCCTGGGATCTCCCTCTGCTGGTGGCCATTGGAAAACGTGTTGGGAACAAAATATCTGGTGGGTTCCTTGTGACTCCCTTGATTGGCTGACTATTGGGCAGGGCCTAGTACTGAGGCTTTCCTCTGGGATGGCCCAGAACTGATAATCTTCCTTTAAGGACCATTGCTATCCAAACAAATGGTATCAGCACATGACCAGGGTTCCCCCTCATCTGCTGACAGGGTGTTGGCTCCATCTGTGGCTCATGGTCAGCAGGGCGGGAAGGGAAGCGTTTGTGATGTGGACTCTATGCATATGATAGCACAGCGATGGACAGGGATTTTATGCACTGTTGGGTGGGACCTGCTCCAGGTAGTGTACTTGTTTGTAGAAATCCACCTCCTCTGAGTAGCTTGGCTTAGAGGAGGTGAACAGGAATGAGGGGCCAT
Organism: Phyllotis vaccarum; assembly: GCA_033318265.1. Taxonomy (NCBI): domain Eukaryota; kingdom Metazoa; phylum Chordata; class Mammalia; order Rodentia; family Cricetidae; genus Phyllotis; species Phyllotis vaccarum. Next base: position 10,685,964 of record JARWLC010000003.1, on the reverse strand, counting down.
GGACCTTGGCATGCCATATGTTTCAAGGTTAGTTCAGAAAGCACGGGATGTAGAACTCAGGACCCTCTGATAGCCTTGCCTCTGCTGTTCCAGGTCCTCTTCAGGGACAGGGGACCTTGAGGCCCCGTCCAGTGGGTACTAATAGGGCCTGGAACAAGGTAGGATCCCACTGATAAGAGGTATCACCAGCCCTGCTGCTGCCCTTCCTGTCTCTGTCTCCATGTCGTGAGCAATAGAGAATGGGGTGAACAGCATCCCTCCTCCCTCAGGAAAAAAAAAATGAGGAACCAGACCAGGCTGGGTGATTCACAGGTACTTTCAGACACGTATTGGTTCCCTGGTGTGAAAATAGGCGCAGGGAGGCAGGAGATGTTGTTCTAATAGGATAAGGCCCTGCCATTATTTCACAGTGAGTGGGACAAGCTGTTCTAACAGAATAACTCACACTTCCCTCAGAGGCCAGAACGTGACATCTTCAGAAGCAAATCAGCTCTTTGGTGGAAAGAATGACTCTGCCCTTATATTGTCAGGAAAAGAATGGATGGCCTTCTTGGTCCACAGGATGAACCTGGCAAAGAAGTGAATTCTGTTCCTCTGCCAGAATCTAGCTGCAGTATAGTAGGCTGTGAGCAGCAGAAAGGGCAAAGTCTAGAACTGCTGAATGGACCGTTCAGAGGAAGGGTGTGGGTATAGCACACAGGAGGGGTCAGACTTACCGGTAGGTCTAGGCAGAAGGTACAGAGAGATTGGCGGGAAAAAAGAAAGAGAAGAAGTGCGTGTCCAATGAGATCTCACCCCTTTCCTCTGCCCTGAGACACTTGAGGTCAGGATGCACACCTAGAGGTTCCACAGTGCTGTGTGCATCGGGTGCCCTCAAGGGCCTGTGAACTGTGGCTTGCTGGGCTGCACTCGAAGAGTCTCCCATGTAGCATGTCTGCTGTGGGTCTAAGAAATGGGGTGTCTAACAAGTGCTAAATGTTGCTGAGGTTGCTGATCAGGGATGCACACTTGGAGAGCTGCTTGCCTCCTGTTGAATGCCCTGCTGCTGCTGCTGCTGCTGGATGTCTGTAGATATTTAACTCTTCAGGCAAGAGCTGGTCATGTGGTTTGCAGAGAATGGCATGAGAAGATAGAGCATGACAGGCAAGAGTAGAGTAGCCTTCCTCCTCTCAGAAAACAGATCACAAAAGACTGATTTCCAAGTCACCCATGGCCACAGCAGGCAAAGGACCTCCCAGCTTGGGTGGTTCATTTGTTGAGGTTTGTGGAGGGTGCAGCACGTCGAAGTAGGTAGCAGCCCAAGAACATAGCCATAGTTCCAAGAATTGGTGTCCAAGTTCCCAGTTGTTCTCCCCCCCCCCCCCCCGTGCTGTGTGGCATGGTGCAGAAGACATTTAATCTACAGTGCCTCGATCTTCCTATCTATAAAATGGAGCAAAGAATGTGCCCGCTCTATGGTTCAGAGAGATTGCTTTGGGAAAATGAGGTAATGGATTGAAAATCAATATAAAGAATTGGTAGTGTGCTGTTTATTTATATTCTGGATCGGGGGTTGCTTCCAAGGCCTTCCTTCCAGATACTAGAACCCATAGATGCTCGAGTCACATAAAAGAAGATACCGTTTCTGCAGTTTCTTTCTACATGACTTAGATAATCTCCAGGTTACTTAAATGTCCAATGCAATGTAAATCATATGTAAGTAGTTGTTAATACTGTATTGTTTGGGGGAAGAAAAACTCTATACTTGTTCAAGACACATAAAATTTCATTTCTGAACACTCAGATCTATGGTGGGCTGACTCCACCAATGTGGATGGAATCCAGGCCTCTAAAGGCTGACTACGGTTATAATTCTAACTTTTAATCAGGAGAGAAATGAGAAAAGAGAGTCTCGTGTGGAGAAATACATACCTTTCATGAGGATGGTTTCTTTTCCTTCTGTTCGTATTTCCAGAAAATTTGGATTTTAAAAATAATTGCACCAGGCAAAATCTGCCATTTGTGCTATGTCCTTTGATAGTCTTTGCCAGGACTCCCATGAACATGGGAGATGGGAGTGAGCTCTTGGGGTCTGGGAAATATTGGCATGTTCTGGGTTCAAACTGGACAAATGTTCCTTCTTTTGAGGTTTGATGCTAATATCAGAAAGCTCTGGTCCATGACGAAGCACCTCGAAAAATCATCCTCAAAGATTGCCCAAGTGTAAGGACACGTGGCCAAAATTGCATTATCCCTGTCTCATTGAATCCTTTCTCTCTAGTGGGAGCTTCAGGACTTAACTTAAGCTTTGAAGGCAGGCAGTGATGTACCCATTTCAGAGACTGGGAGACTGAGGCCATGGGAGTTAAGTTTCTTGATTAGAGTTATAGTTAGTGGACATCAAAGTCCTTGTTCTTTGAGTGTGTGCCTCTGCTTCCAGACACCAAGCTCTAAACTGTGCAGTGTTTAAGAACTACAGCAAGGAACTGATACTCCAATATCCCTCCATTGATTTTTAGTGCTCAGAGCAGTTCTTTTGATCCTTTTATTTTCTTAGTTGAACAAATATCCAGCTACTTGTTTATATCGACAGTAACAGCTTTGCCTACATGCCCCCCGTGCCTTGTACCCCGAGTAACAGATCCTCAGCTCCAAGTGACCACAGATACCTGGAGGTCATAGGAAAAAGGTTTTCTTTTACAGGCCTTCTTGCTTTGTTTATTTTTCCCCCTCATTGCCCTACTGCCTGGGAAAATTCCCAGCTTGTCCCCTCTCCCCACCCCCAACCCAAAGCCACTTTGTTGCGCTGGCATAATTTCTTACAATAACATTAACATATCATGGGAGCTCATTACCTTTGGTGTAATAGTTCCCTATTGAACTGTGTCAGACTAATTATGTCAGTTCCTTTTCATTCCAGGTTAGTGCTTCTCCGGAGAGTCACAGTGCAGCGCTGGGTAATAATGATTAAACTGTTGTCGAATGCTCCACTGGATGGCCAAACCAAACAGGGAAATTCCTTGCTGAAGACGGGACTCACGCAGCCCTGCACTTGATGCAATTTGCTGTTTTAAAAGCTATTCCCTGGTGGCTATTTCTACGTGACATTGCAGGGCCGGCACTGTCGGGTATTGAAAGGGCACATCAGAGAAGGAAATGATTTTTGCAAGACCTGAAGCATTCAAGAGGCAGCTCAGGTGCTTTCCACTGGCCTGGGGAGCCTTGTAGTTCCGATGGGGACCATCTGGAGCCAAGTTCTGCAGCTCAGCGTGTAGGATGGGAGTATAGGAAGAGGCCAGGGTAATGAATCAGGACAAGCCAATATCAAATGCTTAGAGCTCTGTTGCCAGTGTCGGTTAAAAGAGCCTTGGGAAGATGAATAAAAATGAAGTCATTTTCACCTTCCGATAGTCCGGGAGAGCTCTTCGTAGGAGCTCAAGTCGAACATGCCTTTGTCTTTTGGCATAAAGGGAAGGAATGAACCTCACTCTTCGACAGGGGCTGTGACAGAGGCTGTGATGCTCTTTACCACCCAATAGGATACAAATCTGTTCTGAGAACCCACCACCCGTGATTATGATTCTAATAATAACAGATGGTATCAAATGAGTGGCCACTTTGTGAAGGGATTGAGTTGGGATTTCATTTAAGCCCCAGAAAGAACTTTATGGGGAGTATCTTATTGCCCCATTTAGTAAATGAGAATCTGGGGTATAGGGAGATTAAGTAACTTAAAGTCATTCCTAGAGCCTCCATATTTAACCACAAAGGCCAGAATATATACAGAGTTATATTCTCTCATCATTTAACCAAACAATAAGGTTAAGGTCTTCGGTCCCCCACTTTGCGTTGTGTTCTCAGATACTTTGTGAGCCTGGTGGACACTACCTCCACCTTCTCAGGTTAAGAATCAACAGATAAAATCAATACAGAATGGACCATTCTGTGAGCAGGTGAAGTTAGAAGCATAGAAAACACTACATTCATTCAGCCACAGTGACTTGTTGTGTGACCAGATCTAGGGGTGCAAGGGATGCTGTGATCAGCAAGAATGGCAAGCACAGACTGCTTTCCCAGGATCTTAAGTTCAATTTGTAGCAAATGGACTAAGACAGGATATTGGTACCAAAAGGGTGGATGATTCTGTGCAAATATCTAACAGTATGAAATTGGCCCTCAATCAGGGCACCCAGTAGAGGCCGGGAGAGTGGTGGAATGCACAGCCTACATTATTGTAAAGGGACTGCTAAGGGTGATTCTGATCAGGACTTGGAAGAAAACAGTGAAGAGCTTCGGAGAAAGCCATGGCCTTACAGGGTGTCTGAGACATTAAGAATGTTGGTAGAAGGATGCATGGTTCTTAATCTGTGGATAACTTATAAAGAAAATAAATCTGTAGTTCTCGAGGTTAGGAAGTCCAGTGTCAGGGTTCCAGAATTTAGCAAGGGCTTTATTGTTGCTTTTGTTATGGCTGAAGGTGAGAAGGTGGCAAGAGAGAAAGGTCAGGAGTGTTGAACTTGACTTTTCTGATGGTGGAACCCAGTCCCGTGATAACAGCTCCCTCCCACTCCAAGGCATCTGTTCTTTCATGAAAGGTTTCATGCCGCCTCTAGCTAGCACCACACAGGGAACCATGTTTCTAACCCATGAACTCTGGGGCACACATTTCTATCAGAGGCCATTCTTATGAGGCCTTACATTGATGAGGGAGGACCAGCCAGCCTTGTTGAACTTGCCTGACCTGTCCTTACATCTTAGTGTTTTATAAAAGGCAGAGCTCGTAAGAACCCAAATTGGATGGAAATCTGGCTGAGAAAATTCCAAAGCAAGTGTTGAAGGAGTGGTCTCCTGACTGTGTATAGGACAATGCAAGACAAGAAAATGATTCAAAGATGGAATTGAAAGACCTGAAGGGAGGCTAAACCTAGAGACTGGGAATTCTCACGATGAACTTCAAAGGATGAGAAGGTTTGTTTGGGACAGTTTTTGGCCAGCCATCTGATAATAAGGTTGGTTAGTCAGCCATCTAAGTAAAAGCCAGAGATTCCTGTTTAAGAGCCATCCACTTGAGGCCTCAAGGATACCTCAGACAAAACAAGATATTGCTCCTACTCTTGACTGCCTAAAATAACAGTATGGGAAAACCCTAGTGTTGAAAACACTACTTTTAATGCAGAACTTGATGAAATCAATACTGACTGACAAGTAACTCCCTACCTGATAGTTAGCTCACATGGTGCCAGAAGGTGCTGTATAGGAGGCCAGGGAGGAACAGCAACAAATTTCTGTTGCTCTCAACTTGGACCAGAGAATCTTCTTGCCGTGGGTAACGATTAATGCAAAGACTCAAGACCAGTCGAAGTTCTGACCGTAAGTAACAGTGAGTGCTCAGTTGTGAATGGGTCATCTCCATCAATCTCTTTCCATCCAAGGCTCAGGGAACATGGTGGAAGGGTGGGTAGAAAGAATGTAAGAGCAGACAGATGAGTAGAGCTATGAAATGCTGACTTCTCAACCTGCCGTGGCTATTGTACATAACAACTCACATCACCTCTGATTACCTGCACAAGATTTGTATAAGATCAAGCCAGTCAAAATTCTAGCATGAGGGGGGCTTGGTAGAGAAGCTATTAGCAGTTGATGGTTGCTACAGAAAGGAAAGTCACTCTCCTTTGGGGACATGGTCAGGCCCCAATGGATGACCCCACGCCCAGGTACATATAAACAGCATTAATTATATATATGTAGTCCTTAATAACAAAGAGTAAGACATGAAATTGTGATGGGTATGAGACACTAGGGAGTGATGGCTGGAGGTAATGGTAGAAGGATATTATCAAAATATATTGTACAAATGTATAAAATTTTTCAAAGAATAAATAACAATACTATTTTTAAAAAGAAATCTTATGTAAAGCACTTAGCATAGTGCTGAGTGAGTATAGTTGTTATGCTTATATACCAAAATAAACTCACCAAATGTAAAGTATTTTGGGTGAAGAAAAAAAAAAAGATGAGCAAATGTCTAGTTGCAGTCAGATGCTTTTCCATAGAGAACGTTAGAAAGCAAGCTAAAAGTTCAGGCTGTTTTATATATAGTTTGACAAGTTTAGTCGTTGCTGGAAATTATAATAAATTGATTAAGATCTCAAGTACTGGAGTTAGGCTGCATGAGCTAAGTTTTATGAAGATGGATAAATCAATTTGAATTTCATGTATCAATTCCTTGAGGTTTGATAAAAAAAAAGGGGGGGGGTGGCTTCACTGTAGAAAACTCTTTGCATTAAGTGCCATGCTTCATAAAAACGAGTTAAATATCTGGCATAAAAGGACCCCTCTCCTCTCAAAGGAGAGGCCACGGGTGCTGTTGGTCACTTCAACTCCACTGGCTCCAGTAGGCCCAGTGTGGTACAGGCAGTCACCTCTCTGGGAGTCACAGGTGGCTGACTCTTCACTGAGCATGTGCATATCTACAGGGCATGGAACCACAGCCACAGGGCTGCCTGCACTTAGATATCTAAGAATGGAGTTCATGGGAGGTGTGGGAGTAAAACCCAGGCATAGAACTAAAGAGCTTCTGCTAGGCTGTCATTCAGCAGGACCTCAGGAAAGGGGTTGTCTTCCAGAGCTCAAGACAGCAGAGGCCTAACATTTTATTCTGGCCTCAGAGAACCACAGGCTTGCCACTTCAAGGGTGAGAGCTATGAGCTTACGCTAATTGAGAAAAGCTATAGGAGCAGGGCCATCTGGAACTTTATTTGCGGGGAAGTCCCTACCCTGTATGGGCTATCTATGGGGTAAGACCTCCAGCAGGTGACCCAGAAGGAAAACTTTTGATCTGAAGATGATTTTCAAGTTGTAAGGCTTGTATTTTGCTTGAGACCAATTACCCTGTCTTATCTATCTATCCTATCTACCACCTGTTTACCTATCATCTCTCAATCAATGAATCAATAAATTCTTATCATATATCTAGCTGATATCACTATGTTGCCTAGGCTGACTTCGAAGTCCTGGCTCAAACTTTCCTTCTGAACACGCCACCACACCCAGCCTTCCTGTCCTTTAATGCTTCCCCGTTTAGAATAGGGATCTCCGTCTTGCCTGGGCTGCCATTATACTACGGAAACACAGACCTTGTTTGAGTTCATAGGCTTACTTGAGTTTTACTTATATCTTATTTAGACGATAACCAGATAGCACTTCAGACTTCAGTTGTGTTAACTGATGGTGAAATGGGTGTAGACTTTTAGTTCCACTTGGATGTGCTGTTTTTCACATGAGGAGGATGCACAATTTGGGGGTGTGAGCGTCGAGTATAATGGGATGTGTTGAAATCTTAAGCCCAACATACTAGCATCAAGAAGTGAGGATTTGGGATTCATGCCCTCAGGAAGGCAACCCCATGGCATTAGGGAAACAGCTCAGTCAGTAAAGTGCTTTCCAGGCAGGCATGAGAACTTGAGTAGGGTGGTGTAGGGGTGCACATCATGTGCCTGGGGAGGGGTGAGACAGGAAGGTCCCTGAAACTTGCTGGTTATTTCAGTTTAGCAAGACTCCAGATTCAATGAAAGGCCTTGTCCCAAAATAATAAGGTGGAGGGTGGCTGCAGAAGATGACTAGTGTTGACCTAGGACCTTGTGTGTATGTGTGTGTAAGTGTGCGTGTGTGTGTGGTGTATGGTGTGTGTGTGTAAATGTGTGTATAAGTGTGTGTAGTGTGTGTGTGTAAGTGTGTGTGTGCATGTGTGTGTGTATGTGTGTGCATGTGTATGTGTGTGCCTGTGTATGTGTGTGCAAACGCATCTGTTCACTCTTGTATCATAAAATACACTGGAAGGACAGGCACCTGAAGTAGGAAATGGTTCATCACCAGACACTGAATATATCAGACCTTGATTTTAAACTTCTAAGACTTTAAAAATGGGGAAACCAAATGGCTGTAGAGGAAGCTGCCAGGACTCTGACTTGGTGTTATAGCAGCCTTGTCTACAGGTTAGAGCATATCAAACATAGCATTATGGAATGAACTTTGGAGACAGCGTGCTGGGAGACAGTGGTTGGTCCGTCTCCTGAGCTGTGCTGTGCTATGAGGCATTGCTGCTTCTGGAGCAGCATCTCCTGGGAAAGGGGGGACAGTGTGATAAAATGCAGATTCCTGGGTCTGCTGGCCTTTGACAGTGGTAACTAAATTCTCTGTTCATAGGAGCTTCCTTTGGGATATGTTCCTTATAATACTAAACTTAGAGGGTTTATATATATGTAGATAGATATAGATATATAGATATATCATGTGTGTGTGTTTCACTTACATATATTCTGTGTACCACTTGTGTGTCTGATGCCCAAGGAAGCCAGAAGAGGGCATCAGATTATTTGGAACTTGAGATATGAAAGATAGTGAGCTGTGGCTATGTGGGTACAAGGAACCTAACCTAGGTCCTGTGTACTCTTGATGCAGAGCCGTATCTTGGGTCTTAGGATCTTTATGGTTTAAATGGAGGACTTATCAGGGTCTTTCTCCAAAACACTTGGCCCTATAATGTCTTCCCCACCCATTCTTGTGGGAATGTTTCATGAAATCCTTGTTCCCGGGAAGAATGTAAGGTAGGCCTCCCAACATCACACTCCCAGCAGCTGGGCAGGTAGAAAGGATTCTGGACACAAATGGGTGTGAGTAAAGGGAATGGCGGGGGCTTGGGGGGAAATGTGGCCTATACCCTACTTGTAGTAAGCATTCACCCACAGTCTTGGAAGTTTGATCCTAGCTGCCGAGATCCTTAGAAGAAGCTTCCTCGCATGAAATGGAGGAAGAAGCTTGGAGGTGAACATGCAGTCTGTGTCTCTTGAGCTCTGAGAAAAGCCTGGAAGGTATATCATGGGCTGGCAGAGTGTGCTTGCTGCAGAGACAGTTTCCCTGGGGTGCCCAAGGATCCTGAGGTGCAGAGAGGGCCTGGGGCTCTGACTCTTGGGGCTGTTACTCCATCTTTAGAGAGCACATGAAGAACACAGGCATATGAAGTACCTGGGGATCTTGCTAAGCGGAATGGTCTAACTTACAAGGTCTCCCAGTTCCTGGAGGTGTGGGCAGTATTGAGAACCAACTAAGACGTTAGGACCTAGGCTGACCAGCCTAAGAGCAACTCCAGCCAGGCCCCAATTCCTGGCAATTGTAGTTTGTTCTGAGAATAACAGATGACTTATTTTTTAATGGTGAATAGTGAGTGGTGAGGTATGGATTGTGCATGAGGGGGTAGGTATCTCGTCAGAATGATGGAGAGAGGGAACATGGTTTTGCTTATGTCATCAGATTAGGAGAGGGGCAGAGGAGAGGGGTGCTTTTATTTCATCAAAACAGAGGCTGAGGCAGGGAGGAATGTAGCTTGGCCTCTGTTTCATGAGAATATGTTCAGCCCCCTTTATGGAACAGGGGCATCGTTACCTCAGAAATGTGAGGTCCCAGGTTCCAGAACCAGACTGGCTGTTTGATTGTCAGCTCTGCTGAGTGAACTTGACTCAGGGGGCTGACCTCTCTGAACTTGGCCCTCTAGTCTTGAAATAGAAAAATGATGGAACATGCTTGAGGCTGGTTAGGGAGATTGTGTGAGCTAATATCTAAAGCACACAGGACAGTGTCTGAGAAACTCCTCATTCTCTGAATCCTGACCCCCGATGGCTGAGAGCTGGAGCACTTATTCCATGCTTATGACAGAGTATGTCTGGCTGCAGAAACAGAGAGAACTGGGGAACATCAACTTCAGGGACAGACCTGGAGTTCCAGTTCCAACCCTGCTCCATTTCTTCATCTATAAAATGTAGGTATAATAGCAGAAGTAAAGTTTAGCTAAATATGCACGGTGTTGATGCGCGTAGTTGTATAAAATCAATCCAGCAAATAACGGCTCAAAGATGACAGTCTAGGTCTCTTTGAGAGTCACCTTTACCTTTTTCTTTTTTGCAGGGGTGGGGGTGGGGTGGGACGCATGGTTGTCCTTGTTAATATATTATTCAACAAATAGGTCTCCCTGGGAAAGTACAATAAACACACAAACAGCTTCTGGGAAATGAACACCTCATGGAGATACTATTTCCTAGCCACTTCGATGACTAGCCACAAAAACCCAGATGACAGAAAGTCTCCATAAGAATGTAGCACAGCAGGAGGCTGCCAGGGAAAACTCTGTGGCGGTTCTTCAAAGTGCTGAGGGGAGCCCACAGAATCTACAATTTCATGCCTGTGTATCTACTCTAAAGAAATAAAAAAAAAACTACAAAGAGATAAAAAAATATATAAATACTATTTATATAGAAGATGCTGCATACATGTGTTTGTAGAAGAACTCAGAACAGCTAAACTGTGGAAGGGCCCATTTTGCAGGGAATGAGAAAGCCTAGTGTAGTCTATCCATACAGTGGAAGAGCACATGATGATAACAAGGACCTAAGTCCTGATATAAACCCCAGCACATGAGCATCAAACACATTGCACTAAGTGCAAGAAGCCATACAGAAAACCCCACATGCTATACAATACCATTTTCAGGAAAGTTTCAGAGCAGGCATCTCTACAGAGACAGAAAATAGACTATTGGTTGGTGGGGTTTAGTGGTGGATTTCGGGAACAATGGAGTGAGTGCTAATGGGCGCAGTCACTCCTTTAGGGAGGGATGGGAACGCTTTAAAATTGGATTGTGCTGCTGGCTGCACAGCTCTGCAATAAACTGATGATCAGGGAATTGTGCCCCGAGAAAGGTGAATTTTATGGTAGGTAAATTAGACCTTGATAAGGCTTTTAACAGAAACAGAAGAGGCACCTTGAAACTCTGAGCAAGATGCATCCTTCCCAAGGCTGCCCAGGAGAACAGCCTCTCTCCGAAGCCCCTCTGGCCAGCATTATTCCTACAAAGAATGACCTCAGACCCTGAGCAGACCTGTTTTCTTTCCCTTGTCTGATCTGAGTGAGCATATTGCAAAGCGTCGATCTCTGGGGGCAGAAGTCTAACTTCTTTATTCACAGTCAAAGGCTCAAAATCTGGGTCAGTGGAAAGCATGCTTTCTCCTGAGGATCAGGGTCAGGGAGCAGGTGTCAGTCTGGCAAGTTATAAAGGGGGGTGTATGCAGGCAGCAGCATGTGGAGGTGGGGGAGCAGCAGGAATGTGCCATTTGCCTCCTGGCTTGGGACTGGGAGGGTGCTTCTATTCACAAGCCTGCTCCAGCAAAGTGCTCTGTCAAGGGCAAGCAAGTCAGAAGGGTAAGGCTTCTGGGGAACACATACCAGGATGCAGAAGTCTTTGTAGCCCTGCAGTCTGGGGAAGCAGAGGGTACTCCATAATGGGCAGGTACCAGGAGAGTTCAGATTGGGTTCCAGTTGCCTGAGATTCGCAGTGATGAGGCTGAGCATAAACTGAGCTATCAGAGGCAGAAGATGAAAGAAAATGCTTAATTGGGGTTTCAGTGGGGTAGAGTCCCTGATGGTGAAGCAAAGGCATGACAGCAAAATCTGTGCTCTCACATCTTGATTCACAAGTATTAGGCAGAAAAAGAAAGCTGGAAAAGGCGTGCACTTTTAAAACCTCAAAACCCACTCCTAATGACACACATTCTCCGACAAGGCCATACCTCCTAATCCTTCCCAAATAATTCCACTCACTGGGGACCAAGTATTCAAACACATGAGCCTATGCAGGCCATTATCATTCAAACTATCACAGAAGTCATTCTAGAACAAAGCTTTTCTTCCAGAAGAATTACCCATCTTTCCACAACTTTCCCTAAAACACATTTTTTAAAAAATCTAAATTATGTGTATTTGTGTGTGTGTGTGTGTGTGTGTGTGTGTGTGTGTGTAGGAATATGTACATGTTACTGCAAGTGTCCACAGAGGCCAGAGCACAGCAGCAGATCCTCTGGTGCTGGAGTAACAAATGGTTGCAAGCCACCATCATGGATGCTGGGAATAAAAGTGAGATCCTCTGGAAGAGCAACATGTGCTCTTGAGTACGGAGCTATTTCACTTATTTTTATTTGTGATTGTGTTTGTGTTGCATATGTGTGTGGGTGCATGTGTATGTACATGTGTTCAGAGGTAGGGAGTTGATACCAGGTGTGGCCCAATCTCTCTCCTCCTTAGTATATAATAGAGTTTTTGGAGTTTGCATGGATTGAAGCAGCCAGCAGATGAAGAAATGGAGCATCTCTATATTCTCTTCTGGCTCCTTAGCACCTCCCACCCTGAGGCATAAACACTGTGTGGACTGCTGGTACCATGCCTTCCTCAGCATTGCCAGCTTATATGTTCTGTATGGATGGATTCAGCTCCTTTGCTCTTCCAGGTCCAGAATTTGTTCATCATGTGATTGTGAAGTTCAGACAGAGTGCTGTAGGCAGCTACCCCTTCAGTATGGCCTTGGTGTGACATATTCCATCATTTGAACACATTACGCATTATTTAGTCATGTGTCTCTTGCTAAGTGTTTGAGTAGCTTCCAGTTCAAGGTCATTATGCTATGTGTAGTAATGCTACAAGAATTCTGGTGTCCCTCCTAGGGTGAACTAAGAGTACATATGTAGCAGGAGTAGAAATCTTGAGTCATAAGGTCTGCACATGCTTGAGTAGACATTGTTCACCAGTGTCCCTGAGTGTCTGGAGAAATTTGAATGACCACTACAGTATATATGGAAGAGACAAAGTCCACTCCTACCTTCCCTGTGAGGAGATGTAGCAAGTGGTTTCTGTTCCAGACTTTGGGCCTAGCCTCAAGGTTTAGGCCCGCAAATCCACAGACCCGCAGAGACACACAGATACTTACAATAGTTTTAGGCTGATTGGTATAAGGCCCAGGCATATAACTTGCTAACTCGTTACCCTTAATCTAACATATGACTCTTATCCTGTTCAGCCATGCGGCTTGGTACCTTTTCTCAGAGCAGCATAGTTGTCCTCTACATCTTCTGGCTTCTCTGTGGCATTCTGCTCTGTTCTGCCTGTTGCTAGAGTCTTCTTAGTCTGGTAGCCCTGCCCACACTTCCTGTCTGCCTTTGGCCAATCAGCGCTTTTTATTAAACCAGTGGGTGGGACAATTATTTACAATGGAACAACATAATCCCCCTACAAGGAGAGGCATGCACTAAGTGCTATGGGAAACAACATCTCCCCAGATGTTCATGGATTGAACCCTGATGAAAAGTGCCTCAAATGTGACTGTATTCGGAGACAACATGGAAGGGGCTCTTTTATAAGGGCAGCAGACTGGGATCCTTATAAAAAGATGAGATTAAAACACAGAGAGCCACAAGGTGGGCTACCACAGGGGACACTGAGATGTAGGTTTCTGAAGACTCTTTTCCTTTCAATGGGTATGTTCTCTATATCCTTGATAGTCTGAAGGACATCTGGAATGTTGTCTTCTGTCTGCTTAAACTGTCACAACAAAACTTCACAACAGCAACAACAAATAGGCAGCTTGATCATAGTCATTGATTTTTCACAGTTCAGGAGTCTGAATGTCCAGGATCAAGAGGCCGTCATCAGAGCCTCTTCTTGGCTTACTGACACTCATGTCCTCACTGTGTTCCAACGTGAGACTTTCTGTTTGCTGTGACCAAAAGAAACTTGGGGAAGAGGTGGGTTTACTTGGCTTACAGGTCTCAATCACAGACTACCACCAAGGGAAGCCAAGGCAGGGGACTCAAGCAGGAAACTGGAGGCAGGAAATGAAGCTGAAGCTAGGAAAGAATGCCACTCAATATCCTGATCCTCCTGGATGTTCTGCTTGCTTTTGTGTACAACACAGGACCACCTACCTGCTCAAGGGCAGCACCAGTCATAGACGGCTGGGCCCTCCCACATGTATCATCAATCAAGAAAAATCCACATAGACTTGCTTATAGGGAAATATGATACAAGTATTTTCTCAACTGAGGTTCTTTTTTCCCAGGTGACCCCAGCCTGTGTTGATTTGACAGAAAGCTAGCCAGCACAGGATGGAGGAGGGGAGAGTCATATTCCTAAGTCTTTTCTTATAGGTTGTTGTATCTGTTACTTTTCTATTATAATAACCACCATGATCAAAAGCAATTTAGGAGATAAGAGTTCTTGTTGGTGGGGGAGGATGGCAGTGAGCAGCAAGCAACAAGCAAGCAGGAAGGAACAGGAGCAAGAAGCTGAGAGAGTAAATGAAAACAGGGTGAGTCGTATAGTATCAAAGCCTGTCTTTGGTGACATAGTTCCACCAGTGAGGCTAGACCACCAAAACCTCTTCAAAAAGCACACCAACTGGGAACCAATCATTCAAATACCCAAGCCAATAAAGAACATTTGTCATTTAAACCACCAAAAGTATTGTCTAACAATTAATTTTCTCTAAGATAAAACTGTCCATCTTTAAGAGAAGTCCCTTGAGACACGAAGTGTTCTAAAGGGGGGTGAAACATGCCATTCCTCAGGGGCACTTATCAAGCTTTGGAAGTAAACAACTCAAAGATTTTAGGAAGTTCCTGAAACTGAACAGATTCTTTAGACTTCTTCCCCTACAAGCATATATAAACTGAAAGGACTGCCAAGAGCCATTCTCAGACCAAGTGTACTTTCTGGAAGAATCAGAGATTAGATGAGCTGCGTGGAAGAGGCTCAGACCAACTGTGCCACCTGAAAAGGACATTCTTTAACCTATTCAGCTGCCTGCAGGTTATGCAATGAGATTCCAGCTTTTATGAGCAGTCACTTGGACTGTAATGGGCTATGGTGATGCATCTGTCTCTGAGTCCTTTCTACTCCGTAAGTAACCTCAATAAAACTCATTGGTTTACCCAGTTGCACTTTGGTGATATCCGAATTCATGTCTGTGATCAGTTCCCTATCTGTGATGAGTAGAGTAGACATTTGTTCATAGCTTCTTAGGAATAGTGTAACATAATATAGGGCCCTTCATCCCTTCAGACCAGGGTCTCACTTTCATGCAATTCTATCTCCTAAAGCTTCAAATATCACATGGAGAGGTGGCACCTCAGAACAGGAATGGAGGCACAGTAAACACATAGTATGACTTGGAAACAGGCACTTTTGCCAAGCTTTTTACAGTTTATGTGGATCATTCCCAAAGGTAGTCTCACCAGAGATACAGGAGATCCTAGTCAGGAAGAAGGGGGGAGGTATGCCTGAGTGAAGGATTGAACATAAACAGACTCTGGCTGAATTGTGAAACTTCTGATGGATCCAGAAAGGATAAAGCTGATCTGGAGCCATACCAGCCCTGGGGCTCTGGAGTATTCAGGTTTAAAGACCCTAAAAATGTCTTAGCTTTCTTAACTCTGCATCCCTTATATCATCCTGTGTCCTCACAGCCTCCCTTTCACCAGATCTCTTTGCTATTTACCGAGGACTAACAGTGCCGCCCCATCCACGCAGGTCCCATTCCAGGAGTGATTGATGACCACTGGACACACACAGATGGACGCCGAGACTCACGTCTGCTCCTTCTGCGCGCCTCAGTGGCAGCAGCGAAGCGATTTTTCATGTGTGTGTTGGCTTCTGAGTCCTCGTCGGGCTCCCGAGCGTAACCAAACCCAGACAGGCTCCGTGAGAAGAAAAATAAAGCACAATGTTTATGATGCCATGAAATGCCTTCTTTTTCCTCCTACAAAAAGAAATGTATTTATTTCTGTGCGTGTATGGGTTTCCGGCGAGTGCGGAAGGATTAAGCCTTTGAAACTGTCGATTTATATCCTTGAGTAATGTGAGATCTTTGTCTTGCTGGAGAGAGCTTTCTAGATTGGAAAAGTGAGAGTCGGGCCCTCTGCTCCATCACGGGAGACTCATTTGTTAAGTATTTAAAGAGCATCTACTTGCTAAAGCTGGGGTGCAGGGCCTGTGGGAAAAGTTGCATTGCTGCCCTGGTGAACCCAGTTGTCTACAAGGTGAGTGGTTCAGCCCACGGGAAGTGGAGGGAGCTTCCTCAGAAGGATGGGGAGAGGATGCTGAAGAAAACTGAGGAACAAGGCTATGGGGGCAGTTGGATCCTCAGATCTGGAGTCAGACTGTAGAATTCATTATGTAGGAAGTATAGGTCTCGGGACATGGTCTGACTTCTGAAGAGAAAATCAACTGGGTGATCCAAAGAGATATTCTCTTGAGAGATATGTTCCTAAGAATTCCAGGGTGAGGGGAGGTCTCAAAAGGATAATCTGAGAAAGTGTGTCTAAATCGCAGGGAAGGAATGTAAGAAACTCACAGACAAGGGAGGGGTGGTGTCCAAAGAGCCTGTAGGGGACCCTGTCAAATCTTCAGAGGAGGGTAAGGAGCTGAGATAAGGCTGGCACTGGGCCTTTGCTGAGGAAGCTAACTGGGGTGAGGTGATAGACCCAAAGGTAAGACCAGTGCCCATGCCCAGCCTCTGTAAATGGGGCAACTTCTTGAGTTCAGTGTTATCTGTCTTTATGGAGCTTGGGCGATGGAAATAGATGCAACAAGAGAGATGGGTAGGTAAGAATTGACCATCAAGAGAGGCAGGGGAAGTTTAAAAGGATGAGGATGCTTGGGAACCTAGAGCAGGGTAGTCTAACTCAGAAAGAGAATAGAGCCAGATTTATGGAAAAGAATCTGTACACTGAGATACATATGATTGCCGGAAGTTGACAGCCAGGAAGGACTCAGGAAGAGTGTTCCAGGGCAGGAGTGAATGTGGACGCCGACCTGGAGGGTGGAAGCAGCTCCTGAGTGTGCACCCAGGGAAGGAGTGAGGGTTCAGACCAGGGAAGTGTAAGTCAAACAGGGAGACTAAGACATGACCTTGGGTGGAGTTGGGGGTCTGTTGGGGAGAAGTGGGTCCTTTAGCAGTCAGAGACCCTGAACTCACAGGGACAGGGACCAGGATGCAGTGGAAAAAAAAAAAAGAGCACAGATAGGAAAAGCAGGTAAGGTAAAGGTGGCAAGTCTGGGAAGTTATACATGCTAGTCAGTGAAGAGAAAGTACCTACAGAGCCCCTACTTAGAGATAGTCCTTGTTAGTATATTGGGGTATCTCCTTATATTCTCTTTTCAAAAGCAGTGGATGTATTAGTTGTATACAGGAAAAAAGAAACTCTGAGGCCTTGGAACACAGAGACAATCAATGCTACAACGTAACAGAAAAATAGGGGTCAAGGAAACCATGTTTCTCTCCCATTTTCTCCCCAGAATCAGCTTTTGCAAACCAATCAAAGATCAGAGACCTATGGCAGATCACTAGATACTGGTAATTCTCTGGGTTACCACCTTGATATTCACCTCGCTGGTCTGCCACCCGGCTCCGTGGTCACAATGCATCTTGGTAAATAGCTGTTCATTACACTGGGAAAACACACACGCATACTTCCAGCATTTGGGAGGCAGAAAGGCGAGAGAATGAGTAGTTAATCATCTATTTTGGAGGGTGAAATGCAGCACTTAACATGGCCTTCCCACTGGGGTAACATTTGTTCTCTAGTGGGAGCTGCTGGCACAGTCCTCATCAGTGAGAAAATAAATCCCGGATCTTCCATCTGTAGAGACAGGTTGGGGAAGGAAAAAGGTGAGTGGCCATTCATGGTCAGGTTCTGTTGATGGAGGATGCCCACAAAGGTCACGGGGATGCACTATTTTGCCTTTGACAGGAAAAAAGGTTGAAGGCTACAAAATTTGTTGTGATAAAGTGAGGGAAGGTGAGTTGAGGGGAAGGGGCCTGATCACAAGCTGGAGCTGTGATGGTCAGAGAGATCTTGGGGGCAGGTCCATCAGTATTGGTTTTTGTGTTTTTACAGGGCTGGGGATGGAAACCAGGGCTTTTCTGGGCTTCAAAAATGCTATACCAATGGGCTCCATCTCCAGCCTCTGGACACAAAGTTTCATTATGTAGCTTTGCCTGACCTGGGACTGTGTAGTTCAAGCTGGCCTTGAATCTGAGATCCTCCTGCCTCAGCGTCCAAGTGCTGGAATCCCAGGTATCTGGTCACTAATTTTGAGTTTACCGTTCAGTGCCATGGAATGTGTTCTCACATCTGTGTCAAAGTCACCGCCATCTACATGCAGACTTGGTTATCTTTCATAGCTGACGTTCATCCTGATAAATACAAATTCCCCACTTGTCCCTATTCTGTGCTCGGTCCCTGAGGCGATGCCTCTCAGCACCTCACATGAGTGCAGCCTCCACAGCATTTATTGCCTTTGTGTTCATTTCACTTAGCATAATAAACTCAATATTGATTATCCTCCATTTCATCTTTGGAGACAGAAGCTCATCAATTTATCTAGTCTGGCTAGCCAATGAGCCCACTGTTCAGCTGATCGCTGCCTTCCAAGTGCTGAAGTTAGAGAGGCCCTGGGTACTGGGAACCTGAACTCGGGTCTTCACACTTTCACAAACTGCTCGTATCCACCTTTTATTAAAAAAATAAGAGCCTGTGTCTTTTGCTGTCCAATGTTTGTGTGTCTTCTTCACCACCAGGGACACTTCTGGTGAAGAAAGGCATGCTGAATCAGAGGGAGGTGGGGATCGTGTCTGTTTTTTGCATGAATTTGGTGGATCTGGGGGCTCTGGCATCCTTAACTCTGAGTAAGACTGAGTTATGTCTCTGTGTCTTGGTCTTCCCTAGGGTCTTAAGCCTGGGGGACCCGTGTCAGATGCTCTGTGCCCAGAACTGTTAGGGGTGGCAATTGGTGGCTCCAAAAATAGCCATTTCCCCTAAAGACTATAAAATGGACAAAAGGAGATGCAGTAAGTGTGCACACCCTTGGGTGGGACTCATGTCAGTCTCCAGGCGCATTTGGATACTGCCCCGGCTCCTTCTGCTTTTCTTTCAGACATCTAATGGACTGATACCGCATTGTCTCTAGAGTACTCTTTGATGAATCCTCTTCCTTTTCAGCACAAATCCACGGATATTCTTTACACTGACACAGCCTGACTATAGAGCAAACAGTGATACAGTCTTGCAGAAGGAGACACTTTGTTCCTCCAGAGGCTGGGGACGCCCAGGAGCAGGAGTGTCTATTGACTCACATTCTGCATCTACATTCCAATGGCTCATGCCCATCAGATTCAAACCCCTTGTGGTCAGCAGCAGAAGACCCTGTGGAGTGAAAGCAGACCCAGTTGTGAGGTCTAGACAGAATCACCCTGGCGCAATAGAAACAGGAGGTGCTACCATATCATATCATATTCTGCACTAGGGCGCTTTTATAATGAGAGCAATCAGCACTTAGTGAACCCTCCACAGGCCAGGTGGTAGGCCAAGTACACTGCATTCATTGGCTGAGTTTAATATCCTTTGTGGCCCAAGGACTGTGATGATACCTGTGTTGTAGATGAAGTCATGAAGCCTGAGTGGCATTCTATTTCCTCAGGAACCCTCTGCAAGAGAGGAAGCAGGAGTCTGGCATTCCTGATGGAGCAGTCTAACTTCCCTAAACACAGCTAGCATTGCCAGTTTGGGCTTCCACTCCTTCCCAGCCTTCCATGTCTGGCTGATTCAATAAAATTTTTTGCAGGGAATGGCAAGGCAGCTACTAAGCAACTGCCCTTGTTATAGTGCAGTGGCAGGAATTCTGTATGGTTGGCGACAAAGGTGTGCTGCAGAGGCCTGACATGATACTGGGGTGATCTTCTCTGGAGAATTCATGCTAACTTAAAATATCTCCCATAGGCTCTCCTTGTGGAATGATGACTTCCCAGGTAGTGATATTGTTTTAGGAGGCTGTGGAGCCTTTAGAATGTGGGGAATAGATAGCAGATGTAGATCACTAGAGGTGAGCCGTTGAAGGTAACAGTTGGGCCCTGGTTCTTACCACTGTCTACATAGTCCTACTCTGATACCGAATGCCCTCTACCACAGCTCTGTCATCCTGAATTCCACCATTTCTGCTCCACCAGGATGGACTGAGACTCTCAAACCATAAACTAGAATCAAAAGTTCCTCCCTGGAAGTGTTTCTGTCTTGTATTTTCTCACTGTGACACAAGAATTAACTGGTACAGAATCTGCAGAAAAATACAAATTAAAGATGATGAACTAGTCAGTTGGAGGACAGCATCCAGCCACAGCAATAACGGGGTCATGAGCCAGGAAAAGAGAAAAGGGGGATGAAGGCAGTTGAGGGGGACCCTGGAAATAAAACGCACCTGAGAATTTGGGAAGGGATCATTAGCTGGTTCATTCCAGCACAAAGAAATTGGGAAGTGATTTCTCAGCCAGGTGGTGCTTCCTACTTGCCAAGTCTGTTTCCTTTACTGCTTTGTAAAGACTTTATTTTTCTCTAATTGTGTGTAGGTATATGATTGTAAGTGCATGAGGAGGCCAGAAGGGGGTCACGAGATCCCTGGGAACTGGAGTTCTAGGTGGTTGTGCGCCACCTACCATGGGTGTTGAGAACTGATCTCCAGTCTTCTGCAAGAAGGGCTCTTAACTGCTGAACCTTCGCTCCAGCCCATCTTTCTTTGCTATTATTTCCTTATCTTTTTCCAAGATGGGGGAGTAGAGCAGGCCCTTCTCACAGATGAGGGTCAGGGGAATGCTGAGATTTACCCAGGGTCCCACAGATAACTTGTGCAACACAGACTCAAACTCAGCTTCTCCTCTGCCTTACGATCCTTTCCCATGACTCGGCATAGCACTTGACACCGTGTGTGATTTCTGAGCATCTAGTAGAGAAGTGGAGAGGCTGGTGGGTTGAGTATTAGTATCCGCAGCTATTTGGTGGCCCAAAACAAAGTCTTTGGGGAGCAATTGTCAGAAGGCTGTTGAAGAGGGACTTTGAGGAGAAACCGCAGTGTTTATCAGACTTCCTGATGACAATGCCAAAAGGGACACTGGCTGGAAGAAGGGAGAAGACCGGAGAACATTTGATGTTTTCATGGCACTGTGGACTGTGGAGTCAGACCAGCTGCAGAACCTTGGGCAAGTTTCTTAATGAGAGCAGATGTTCACTGAATGCCCCCGCCCCCATTTCTTCCCTCTGGGTGAAAAAAGAGACAGGGCTGCTGTTTTCAAATCTTTAAAGCTCCATTTGGCTAAAGAGGTACTGTCTGCAACATAACCTGCTAGCTACCAGATGAGTACTTCAGACTGCCAGCCTAGGCTCCTTTTCTGGTGCCGCTGGGGAGGAGTCCCAGATCTCAGGCAAGTTGCATCCTTGCGTCTCTCCTATGAAACAGACCACAGCAACACTGACTCCCAGGACTGCTGTGGAAACTACTCTAAATGGCAGCCAGACGCTCGTATGCTGTGAGAGTGCCCTTTCCTCTTGGGGCCCCAGAATGTAGAATGGTGATCAATGCAGCATCTCACAGGGGTCAGGGCTCTGCTCCATGTCCTTGAGAATGACTCACACCTTTCTCAAGCTGAATGCATTTTGGTTACACTTCTGTGCCTCCAAGGAGAAAACAGAAACACGTAAACACAGCTTTCATAGTCAGCTTACGTGGCACGGGACAAGACAGACTCATTTTCGTTTTTTGATTTCCGGTTCTCTGTATTCCGCCTGTTACAACTTTGAAATTCCCTGCATGCACTGTGCTTTCTTGTCTCCATGCAGTTGGTCTTGGGGTCTTTGACCATGCAGTTGCTAGTGCCTAGAACATTCTTCTTTCCTCCTGGTAATTCTCTACGGGTCTTTCAGTTTTGAGCTTAAGCATCAAATTTTCAATGAAAACATCCCAGATTCTCCAAGTGAAGATAGTCCGTATTCACTCTTTCTTTGTGTGCATGCAGCATTATGGACTGATCCCTGGGCCTTGACCTACCATTACACCCAGCCTCATATTCTCATGACACACTGTTCTCCACAGTGGCAGCAGAGACTAATTATTAACGCAATTATTTAACTTGATGTCATTCTGAACATCATGACAGCAAGGACAATCCTGCCTTACTCACTGTGCACAGACAGTTCCTTGCTTAGTGCGTGGCTTAGTGCGTGGCCACAGGAAACATCTGTGGGCTAGATGAACGCACTTCCTCAATACCACAGTTGGACAGGGCTGCCAGGGGGACCATGAACTATGTGACTAAAGCTGTGGAATCTCAGTTGAAGAGGCGCTGGGTGGGCTGCAGTCCACGCTTGCCACCAATCATCAAGGTCTCAGTTTGCAAATTTTTCAGGACATCAACCAAATCATAGGGGCCAATATTTGATGTTTTTCGGCGGAGAGAAATGTGAGCGTCTGGGAGGGAGGGGAACAGGGTGGATACACCAATGTGGGGAAGGGTTACTACAAAAGAGAAACGAGGAGAATGCAACATGAACGAGGCATCCGGGATCCCCAGGTCTCTGGTCTCCACCACTTCGAGGCCTTGCTGCATCTGCCTGTCTTTTGGAAAATCGTAGAATATTCTTTCAGTCCTTAACAACAACAACAACAAATATCCCTGGGTACCAGGCCAGCAAAAAGACTAAGAGAGGGTCTAAAGAGGTTGTTTGGGTGGTCTCCTCAGCAAGAGGTTGTAGGTGTGCCCTCCCTGTGCACTGAGGTAGCCAGGAATCCTGGGAGCACACTGGGGTATGACCTGCACAGTGATAAACACTCGTTCTACCCACTTTTGTTGGACACGCCACTGAGGAGGCTTGCTTCCCGAATTCCTGCCTTTGTCTACTCACTCAGCCTCAAAGGTCGACACAACAGTTCTGATAGTAAGGTCACTAGAACCCCGAGGCCCATAAGCCCTTCTGCTGCAGCTCACAGGCTTAAGATCTCATTGCCAGCCTTGGGCTCACCAGAAATCAAGGGCAGGATTCTGGTGAGTTTCTCCCCTGCCAAGACACAAATCCCTCGGAGGTGTGCCGAGTTATTTTTAAGTCTTCTGTGCACAATCTTATCCCTCGTTTCCAGGAATTGCATTGGCATCCGAGGCTCTTGCAAGCTGCAATTTACTAGAACAAAATCAAATCCCTAGTCAGACACAAGAAGCAATGAAATAAATATAATTGCATTTTTCATTTTTCGTCAGGATCGGGAGACACGCCCACGCACAACTTCAATGCACCTTGTTTCCATCCTCTCAGAGAGGCTATTGGTCAGCTGGAGGCTTTCCTTTAAACTGGGACACCGGAGCGGGGGGGGGGGGGGGGGGGGAGCAAACAAAAGCTCCCCTTCCGGCTGCACATTGCTCCTCCCCAAATCTTTTCCCTACTTCTTTTCCTCAGGAAAGGGCAGGAACTGAGCATCTAGAAAAGCAGACCTCCATGGAAGTGTGTTTTCCAGAGGAGAGAGAAGGGCCTTTCCAAAGGCTTGGAGGGTAGGGCCATCTCTCCCCACAGTGCTCAGAGCATCCACGGTACAGATGGCGCTGAGGGCCTCCTCTGACTTTTTCCTATTTTGCTTTCTCGTTCTGCGCGCTGACCTCACCTGGACGTGGCCTCACTTCCTCAGGACATGGTGGATGGTCTTGGAACATTCGGGTTGTTAAGTGTTTCCAGCCTTATCTCCACCCTGCGCTGTACTGCTTACTTCTCCACGGCCAGAAGTAATTCCTCTAACTCACAGTGGGTCAGGCTCTGGACATCAGTCAGAAAAAGGTGATCGTTTTTCTCTTTGTGTACTCTGTGATGATACTCGTGGCATCACAGAGTCTAACTGAAGATATCGAGGCTCAAAGAGACTTAATACCTAGTCCAAGGTCACACAGCATATTAGACCCAGTGTATGAGTTCTCTGCCTATTTGTTCCACAAAACCCAAGATTCAAGTGAGCCCTTCTGAGCTGTGTCCTTGGCAGGGGAAGCAGAATGAGATGTCTGGCAGAGCTGAGCTCTGTGGCAGAATGACAAATGGTTCTCTTGTATAGCTAGGAAGTGGGTTCTGGGAACCAGGGCAACAAGCAGGGCCATTTGTCCACCTCCCAGTCACCCGTGCATAGAGTGACAAGGAGCAGGCTATGGGTTTCCCAACTCATTACTGGCAGGGACTACCATTGGGCAGTCAGCACTTCAAACAAAATGTCTAGGCAAAGAGCATCCTCTTCATGGAAACTGCAATGGAAGACAGAGTGTCTCAACCTTGCAATTTCATGTATCTAGATATGTGTAATCTCTTAAGTACTGTGATATGCAGGCTGTGGTTAGATAAATTCTCATTTCTAGATGATGAGAGGGCGCCCAGCAAGGGTCTGTCAAAGCCTTAAGGCATTTCTCCTCTCTTCAGAATTCCCTTTCTAGAAATGTTCCCTGTGAGAGAGCGGAGATGGAGACAAAGATGTATGCTGTAACACTGACACAGATCCAGTCTTCACAGTCCACCATTAAGATGAAGCAGTAGACTGTGGTGTCTCCATCTGGTAAATTAGGAATCATTAGAAACTTATGGAAAGAATTCTAATGAAAACAGAAAATGTTGGTGACAGTGTCAGGTGAGAACAGCAAGACACACGGTTGTTTATGCAGCAACCTTCCAGGTGCTAAGATAGATGCTCACCTCTGCGACTATGCTTAAATAGTTAAGATTTATTCTTTAAATGAGGTATGTGTGTATTTCTGCTTGCATGTGCATGTGGGTGCAGGTGCTCTGAACAGCCAGAAGAAGGCGATAGATGCCCCGGAGCTGTTGTGAGGTGCCTAACAGAATGCTGGAAACTGTACTACAGTCCTGTGGAAGAGAATTATATACTCCTAGCTCACTAGTTCTCTTTTATCTCTATTTAATCTTGGAGAGGGGGAGGTGAGAGAGAACATGTTCAAACGTGAATTGCGTTTTCTTTCTGAAAGCAAGCCATTGGGTGAATTAAAGTTTCCCCAATTTCTCATGCTCGCATTTCTGACATTTTTTTTTTTCTTTTCCAATTGTCACATCTCCCTCTCTATTTGCTGAAGTCACCTGAGGTTACAAGCCCAGGTGCTAGAAGAGGGCCCTTGGTCCTCAAGCTCCCAAGCCCTCTGCAACTTTGGGCTGACTCAAGGGCTCCATTTTACCCCTATACTTGAGGTTTCACAAAGAAAACCCTGCCCTTTTCTATTTAAATCTTCCCATACCTACTTGTCTCAGGCCATGTGAGTTATCAGACCTCTTCAGAGCAGTCTGAGCAACCCTGACTATGCATCCCTGCTTAAACCAGGCCCCTTGGGTCAGAGTGTGTTTTACATCTATCTACCTCCCAATTCCTGGTGCCCCACATAGTGTTCTGTGGTTGCTCATTATATTCTGGGTAATCAGTTATAGACTCAGAGAAGTTCAAGCTGTTGTCCAAGGTCACATAGCTAACAAGAGAAGCAGAACTGAGCCCAGAACTCAGGTCTTCCCCTCCCCCACCCCGACTCCCCCAAATGCCCATAGGCTTTCTCTGCACTGACTGCCTCAGTATGAAGGAAATTTGGGGTGTTTTATGTATTTGAAAGTCTCAGGACAATAGTCCCATTGATTTTAAAAAAAATGGATTTGGTTGATGGAGATGACTGTGGGGGTGGCATTTAGAAACACATCGGGGTTATCAGTTTCTCTGGAGAGCTGACCCCTGGCCTAGCCATCCTCTTGGAAGACAGAAAGCTCACTCAGGTAAGCATTTCTGTACATGCAAGTGACTGAGCACACTAGTACTGATTGATACCAGTACTGATTGATACCGGTGTGTCATGTGGCCACAGATGCACTCAGTTTCCACCCCAGCTCTGGGGCTTACTTGCCATGTAACCTCCGGCAAGTTACCTAATCACTCTCATCCTGATTCCTTATTTGTAAAATGCTTCTGGCTATAGTTCCTAGATGAACAGGACTTTGGAGAGGACAGGTGGGGTGAATCAGTGTAAAGTGTTAACAGTAGCCCTAGGCACACCTTAAGCCTGTTACAAATGCCATGCATCTGTTACTGCCAGTTTGTCCCATGATATAGACAGAGAGACACAGCACTGATCACTAGGAGACTTGGATCTGTCCTGACTCTGTCCATAACCGCCTTTTCCTCTCACTGGGTCTGGATGTCCCCAATCAGTGTGGGATCTGGGCTGTTGGGGATTCATGCAGGGAAATTCTGCCCTGTAGCTTCTTCAGCTATCCAGGGATTAAGTGTCTTGAGTAGATAGAAGACTGAGCCGAGTCACAGCTTCCTATGTACCACTTCTCCATGAGCAGCCTGGCTTCTGCCTGTGTGCTGAGGAACAGCCATAGGCCCATCCTACCTCCAGGGTCAAGGTCTAAAACCCAACTCCAGTGGAGCTTTGGGTGAATTTGTCAGACCCCATAACTCCTGGAGAGTCTTAGTCACTATACACTTCAGAGTGATGGTCTATATACAAATGTATAGGAGGTTGGACGATCCCAGCTGAAATGTTGGTAGGAGGGGGCCAAGAGAGGCTGTAGAGAGGATATGACATCAAGCCAGGAAGGTCTACAGTAAGTAACCAGAGCTGGGAGAACAGCAATCCTCAAAAGACAGTCACCAGGATTAAGACCATCCACTGAGGAGTGGCATGTAAGGTTGGCAGGAGGGCTTCAGGGGAGGAGGACCTTGGGTTAGCTCTGGTGAGGATGTCAGAAGCAAGAACCATTTTCCCTAGCTTGAAAGAGCTATCCCCAAATCTCTGAGGTGTTCCTGATCAGACTTCCTGCAGGGCTGCTAGGTGTTCTCTCTATCTCAGCTTCCAGGATTTCTCTCTGTATAGAGGAAGCTGGCAAGCCCAGCTCAGACCAGCTGCACAGCCAGCAGGGGCCTGGAGCTGGAATACAAGCTGGGGATAGTGCGGAGGGGTATCAAATAGATCAGTGCCTGGGGCAGCCCCTTCCACGGAGTGTGCATCCCGGCCTCGCTGAGCTTCTCAACTCCACACCATCTGCTCTGTCAGACCCCCTGTTTAAATTCTCCACGTGTCTCGTCTTGCACAAAATAATTAGCATCCATTTGTTCCTAGTGCTCGCTCTGCTACATTACTCATTGCAGGAGCTTTCAGTGGGCCTCGCATTTCAACGCAAAGTTGCAAATGGCTTAAGAGGGACTCTCCGGGTCCCACTCTCGGGCTCGCTCACCAGCATCTGGCGCTGGCTTTCATTTCCTCCCACGCGGTTAGTTCTTAGTTGCCTTCTGCAGGGCCTAATGGTGAGAAGGGAAATGAGGCACTCAGGCAAGAGAAAAAGCTGGCTTCCTTGGGCGTCTTGGACACCGGAAAGCCAATCTAGGAGTGTGTCTTGGGGTAGACATTTAAGGCAGGAGCCACGCAGATGCTTCCGTAGGCATCAGACTTTGGTAAGAAGCATATGGGTTGAGTAGCGAAGGAGATTGAGACACCCCACCCCAGCTCAGGCATGAAGTCTGCTGCAGAGAAAAGCTTTGTGCCATCTGCAGCTAGCACGCCCCATCACAGAGCAAGCACCAAGCCACCCGGGTGGCTCAGAGCCCTATGGCTTTTTCGGAGAGCAGTGCCTCTTGCTTTTTGAGAACTCGGATCACTACTCTAGTCAGATGGCAGATTCCTGTTAGCCAAGCCAAGGAGGAGCCTCCTGGATGCCTTGTGGAGACAACCTGAACGGAGCAGCCAGCCTGCTCCCTGCTCTGCAAAATGATGCCACTAGGTGTTCAGTGGTTCAATCCTTTAAGTCAGTGGTTCTCAACCTTCCTAGTGCTGTGTTTTAATACAGTTTCTCATGTTGTGACAGCCAACCATAAAATTATTTCCATTGCTATTTCATAACTGTAAATTTACTACTGTCCTGCGTGGTACTTTAAATATCTGTTTCCGGTGAGTCTCCGTTGACCCCTGTGGAATTGTTATTAGACCCCTAAGTGGGAGAGACCTACAGGTTGAGAACCATTGTTTTAAGCCTTTTCTGCAGGCAGATGTGAAGGTCCCATCAGAAATAGGAGAGATAGGTAAAGAGGCCCACTTCGTGGCCTCTCTTTGCCCATGTGTAAAATATGTAGATTGCCCAGTTTGGTCCAGATAATCTCTAGGGGGCTTACCACACCCTCTTTCTTCCAGGTCTGTGTATTTTATGCATGTGATTATCCTCATGGGGCATCCAGCATGGGGTGGTGCTGGGGGACACTGCATTGTTGCCATGGTGTGGGACAGCAGTATGCTGTTGATCTGAGTGTAGAAATGACCTGGTTTTATCTTCTGACCTGCAGGGATTTAAATTTCCTTCTAATTTCCAATGATGAGCTGAAATCCCCTCCTTGCCCGTTTCACAACCATCCTAGTGGGACATCAAGTAAGAAAATTACTATAGAAATGCCTTGGGATAGAGTGTTGGGCTTTGCTTCTCAAAACAAACAAAAAACAAAATATGAACAACAGGCAAACAAAACTCTACAAAACCCGAAGACCTAATGGTAGTGAAGCCGCCCCTTTGCTGCCCCATCTCTCTTCTCTCTAGGACAGCCCATAATCAACCCCTGCCTTGAGTTTATTTACACATTCCGTACCTGCAGATGAGCTGTGGCATATGAAACCTAAAGATATATGCCTATAACATACGGACAACTTTTGGAAAAAAAATTAGCCACTATCTATTCCCTCTTCTTTTCAAGACTGTGCTCCCATCCAATGGGTATCAGGCTTGGTTGTAGCTTGCTCTAGTTAACAGAATGTTTAGCAATGTGACAGAAGCAAGGATTGTGAGATGTATTTCCCTGGAGATTCCTCTCACACTTATGCCTTACTCACAGGAAGAGAAGCAAGCCCAGGTAGATGACTGGTCCCAGGAGAATGACAGACCAGGTCAGAGTTGTTATCGTTTATGTGTGGGAGTCTCAGGCTCCCCCAAATAACTGTCCAAACTTTGTGCCTGATAACAAGTGATTATTGCTGTATGCCCCTAAACTTTGAGACCATTTGTTATATAGCAATTGCTGGTTGATATATATGCTTACTTAAAAAAGATTCTTTGTGGGAGTATCCTAAGAACGTGGTTCTGACACTCATCACTGGTGTGGGGAACCTGGCATCCCCTGTACCAGGTAGAACCTGTGTTGTTTCTGTGCTCCTGCAGAGGCTGCTGACCTGTTCCTCAGCCCCAGTGCTTGCTCTCTTTTCCATTAGCAAGAAGCTTCTATGTGTACTAGAAGCTCCCAGACAAGACACTAAAATTGAATCACGGGGTGAAAAAATGATTCACTTTTTAAATCCCCCTTTTTCCTCCTGTTCCATCCGGGAGGAAGCAGGGGTTGGATGCCTATAGATTTTAAGGCTCCTACACAGTTGTTAATTTCCATTTTCGCAGAGGTCTTCAGAGCAGCAGTGTCTGGCTTATTCCATATTCATATTTAAATAAGCTGAATTGCTCTTAAATTGTCAAAGTTTCTAAGCATGCATGGTATACCTGAGGTCTTGTGTATACATCATGGAATGCTAAACTGAGCTAATTAGCATATGAATTTACTTCCATACTTCCAACTGTGGTGAGCCCATCAAAAATCTACATTCTTAGTTTTCAAAGGACAAGACAGTGTTATTAACCATTCATCATTTTATACAATGGAGCTCTAATTTTTCCTCCTACTTATGTGATGCTCTGGACCCCTTGGCCAGCATCTCCCTGGGTGGGCGACCTGTAATCATCTGTCTTTACTAGTTAATTTTGTTTTGTGAATAATAATCTTGGTTTTCAGTTTGGGAAAAAGATCAAATAATTGAATTTGTCTCAGTAAAAACAAAAATCTCAGTCAGATCCATTAATTTACCAAAAAAAAAAAAAAAAAAAAAAAATCAACAACCAACCAAAAAGCCTCAATTCAGCACCCACTAATATTTTACACAACCACCATAGTTATTAAATGAGAAACCTCACTTGTTACTGATGACTAATCTCTAGACTGTATTCAAATTTTCAAGTTCCCACTAATGCCTAACTTCTGGTCTAGGCTTCTAACTTGGGATTCTGTGCTGTATTTGGTAGCCAAATACATTTAGTCTTCTCCAATTTTTGGCAGTTCCGAAGTTTTTATCTTTCTTGATTCTTCTGAAGATCGTGGAGAAATTTGTTGAAGGATGCTTCACTCACGCTAGCCTGTCCAGTAAGGCCATGCTGACCCTTTCCTCTCTGCCTCATGACAGAGTGCTTGTGATGTAAACAGGTCTCCGGTGATCTTACCATGGCTGAGGCTAGGAAAAAGCTTCCATAGGCAGATGCCATCTTGCTCTGTGAGGGCTACAGATCCCCATCCCTGTGTCTAGCGTGGTCCCTCCTGGCCCAGCTCTGCAGTGTCTTTTGTGGGAACCAGTCACTCTGCTAAGAACACCTGGCTAGTTAGTCCTAAATGGCAACTCAGCTAGACCCTGGTTAACTTTCTATTCAGTTGCTCAGAGGCATTGATTGGGTTGGTTCAGACAAAGATTTGAGACTGCTCTTTAGTTCCCAGCTCCCTTTGGATGGAGCCTTTGAGGTTAGAAAATACAGACATTCTAGGCATATGAGAGTCAGTATCACCCTTGATGTCGGCATCCACCCTACCACTCTTCTTTCCATCCCGAAGAGATTCTCCCAGCTGATCCTGCTCACCATCTGCTACCAAACCATCCCTATGTGTGTCATTCTTCCCTTTATGTTAAAGAAAATGTGCTGTGAAATTTCAACCTGTCATTCTCTGTGAGCTGAAGAAACACATTCTGGCCCCTTCTCCATGTCTTGGTGAAGACCTCAGGGGTTTGGACTAGCTGACAGCTCTCTCTCTTCCAGGCAGCCTGTATTGGCCTAGGTCTTGGATAAAATCATCCTGAGGAGAAAAGCCAATTACTGTGAGCTATGACTAATTAAGTATCACAGAGGGCAAAATCTCAGAAGCAAATGCCTAGCTTTCCCTAGAGTCTGTGTAATGAGATGGTGGCTGAGACAGTGGCTCCCCGGGGAATGCTTTTGACAATTTCAAGGCCTGAAATGCATTCCAACACTCAGCTCATCAGGTCTGGATCAAACAGACACCACCTTCCTACATCACCTTCGCAAACTTCCATCTTACACAGTGACTGGTTTTATATGATATCAAGGCTGACAGATGAAGATTAAAAAATGTTTTTTTTTCCCCAATATGAGTCAATCTTTCATCTTTCTCTTTTGTGTGTAAAGTCCTGATTCAGGCACCAAAAATACACAGAAGACTTGAAGCAACTTCAGTGAATAGATGATACGTTTGGGAAGTAAGCAAGTGGGTATATAAATACCATCAAGTGAGCTGTTAACCCAGAAGATGTGGACAGTTGAACTGCAGTCTCTACCTGCTACCAAAACCAAAGTCCACAGGCACTCAGGTCTCTTAAAGTGCTGACACAAAAGGGCTCTCTCATCTTCCCCTGTGTTTTAAATCCTCTTTGGACCATTTTCAATAGTGACTATGTGGGCCAGTCATTTCGGTTACTGCTGTGAGATGGAGCTTGCCTGGGCTGTGGATGCCAATCTCGCCATCTTGGTGCTGGTTGGTGAATCTCATGGGGGAGGGGGACTTTCAAACTAATCTGGGGAAATCCTTCACAGATGTGATACAAATCCCATCCAGCTGATAATTAAAATTAACTACTACAGTCATCTCTAAATATATATACACATACGTATGAATGCAAAACCTGGAGACTACTTACAAGAAAAGCCCATAATGAGTGTCTCTATGAGTTTTTTGTTGTTGTTGTTTTATGAATGAGGAAACAGAGGCCCCAGGAAGTAAGCAGCTTTCACGATGCCGCACAGGATGTGAATCAGGCTTTCTGGATCAGGATTCTGCTCCCATATCCACAACACAAAGACAAGGGCACACACACACACACACACACACACACACACACACACACACACACACACACACACACGTACACAGGTGCACACACAGGATTAATCCCATTGTAAATAAGACCACTACTACAACTTTTTGAACCAAATTTGAAACGAGTTTTATTAAATATTTGTCAAGTCCATGGATACCAGCTTCATACCCTGGACTCCCAGAGCATGGCAGTGAATTATATTAGTCAGAGGCTCACAAAGGTAAATCTCAAAAGACTATGTACTTCCTGCCTTTGTCCAATCAGGGACAAGGATACACCTTGACATACTTCCTGCATACTTCCTCCTGTCTACATGTGATTAAGCATATCCCATGCAGCAGACAAGCGTGTCTATTCTTATTGAGCATGAACACTGCTCCATGTTTAGGACAGAGATGGCCAGATTACAGCAGTGACAAGAACAGAGTGAACCTTTCAGTAGGACTTACCTTAATGGAATTCTCATTGGGCTCAGGATACTGTTTATCTGGATAACTCCTAACTCTACTCTTTACTCAGACCATTGTATTTCCTCTGCCATCTCTGTGGTGGATGAACCAAACTGAGCCAGTTTGCTTGATGTCCTTTAGATACAAATGACCCTCTCTGAATAACAATGAGGATTTGTCCTTCAGAGGAATTTATGATTCCTCCACGTGTGCACCTAGCTTCTAAGTGGGACACTATCAAGAAGGGACTTCTCAACTTCTCCCCTGGCAGACAGGCTGCCTTGAACAAGCAGAGAAGCAAGGGGGCTCATTTTTTTCAAACACTTGGGTCCTCTATTTCACTTCAACTCTGGCCTCTGTTGCATTGGGTGGACATGCCTCTAACAGTAAGAACCCTTGGCAACAAGCATACTCAGGGTGTGAAGGATACTTTTTTCTTAGGGTTTTTTTTTTTCATTTTATTTTTACTTAAATTTTTTTTTTACATACCAACCACAGCTCCCCTCCTCTCCTCCCACTCATCCCTCAGCTTTCCCTAACACCACCATCTACTCTTCAAAGATGATAAGGCCTCCCATGGGGATATCAGGCTGAGGAAGGACCAAGCCCCTTCCCCCTGTATCAATGCTGAGCAAGGTATCCCTCCATAGGGAGTGGGTTCCAAAAAGGCAATTCATGCACTAGGAATAAATCCTGGTCCCGTTGCCAGAGGCCCCACAAACTACCCAAGCCACACAACCATCATCCATATACAGAGGGCCTGGTTTGGTCCCATGCAGGTTCCCCCGCTGTTAGTCCAGAGTCAATGAGCCTCCAGTAGCTTGGGTCAGTTGTCTGTGGGTTTCCCCATCATAATCTTAACCCTTTGTTCATATAATCCCTCCTCCTTCTCTTTGACAGGACTGGGAGCTCGGCCCAGTGCTTAGCTGTGGATCTCTGCATCTGCTTCCATCAGTTGATGGATCAAGGGTCTATATGACAATTAGGTCATCAGTTAGATTACAGGGGAAGGCCAGTTCAGTCACTCTCTCCACCACTGATTGGAGTCTTAGCTGGGGTCACCCTATGGATTCCTGGGAGTTTCCCTAGCACCAGGTTTCTCCCTGACCCCCAAATGGTTTCCTCTGTCAAGATAGCTATTTTGTCGCTCTCCCTCTCCATCCCTCCCCCAACTCTACCATCCTTTTTCCTCATGTTCTCTTCCCATCTCCCCCTAAGTCCTCTCCCATGGCTTCCAGTTTACTCAGGAGATCTTATCCATTCCCCATTTTTTCCTCCCCAAGGGGATCCATGGATGTATCTCTTAGGGTCCTCCTTGTTACCTAGCTTCTCTGGGGCTGTGCATTGCAGCCTGATTATCCTTTGCTTTATGTCTAATATCCACTTATGAGTGAGTACACACCATGTTTGTCTTTCTGGGTCTGGGTTACTTCACTCAGGATGATTTTATTTTTCTACTTCCATCCATTTGCCTGGGAATTTCAATATGCCTTTTTTTTTACTGCTGCATAATACTCCATTATGTAAATGTACCAATTTTTTTTTTTTTTTATCCATTCTTCAGTTGAGGGGCATTTAGATTGTTTCCAGGTTCTGGTTGCTACAAATAATGCTGTTATGAACATAGTTGAGCAAGTGTCCTTTTGGTACAAATGTGCATCCTTTGGGTATATGCCCAAGAGTGTATTGCTGGATCATTAGGTAGATTGATTTTCAGTTTTCTAAGAAACTGCTGCAGTGATTTCCAAAGGGTACAAGGCTGTACAAGTTTACATTCTCAACAGCAATGGAGGAGTGTTTTCCTTGATCCACAACCCTTCCAGCGTAGGCTGCCATCAGCGACACTTCTTACTACACCCAGTGGAACAAACCTGTGAGACTCTTGGAGAACTGAAGTATTGGACCTGCCCTTTCTGTCCCTCTAGTCATCATTCAGAAGAGTGGTCCTGATGCTGCTCCTTTGCAAACACAGCAAACAGTAAACAAGGAATTCTAATCCAATAGAGCGACTATCAGCTGTTGGGTTGCCGTCCACATCCAGCCTGTCATATTTGATTAATTTTGTATCTAGCTTCATTGCATCTCATCCTCATTTCAAAAGTGTCCTTCACACAGAACACTGGAGGAAGCAGAGAGGAAAAGGCCAAACAAGGGACATATTCACATATGTTAAAGAATACACAAATGTCCTCAAGAGTGGGGTGGTGGAGATTTAACATTATTCCCAGAGTCACAGTGCTGCTACTTCCTTCAGGTACGCTGATGTGGTGGTGGCTTCTGGGCTGTGACTGAGGTAACCCAGCCACTTTACATACTGTCAATCAGCAGAGAGACAGGAAAGTGCTGACCCACTTAGCAGTGACATGGACAGGTGACAGCTCGTGCTGGAGCTTGTAAAATCTGGCTGGAGGGATCTCATCTCTAGGCTGTCTGGAGCTCTGAGATCTCTATGTGGGTGACCTTGTGACTGAAGGTGACAAAGGCACTTCTTTGGCCAAGAGCTACTTAAGTGGGTCAAGGCAATACTCAGCTCTATCTGGTGCACTTGAATTCCAGGTCCCTTCTCTCTAGACACGTGCTATCCTTTTGTTCGTCTTTGGCCCTAATACTACCTCATTCTGGATCTTTGAGGATCTATCTAACACAACTTAATAGGCACCAAGTGGTGTGGCAAGAATCTCTTGTTTGTGTAATATTTGGTTCAATTCTGGTTTGAGTAGCTCCATGGTGTGTGTGTGTGTGTGTGTGTGTGTGTGTGTGTGTGTGTGTGTGTGAGAGAGAGAGAGAGAGAGAGAGAGAGAGAGAGAGAGAGAGAGAGAGAGAGAGAGAGATGAACATGTGTGGATGCTGAGGCTGTATTCTGATCACGGGATAATGGTCCCAGACTGAGCCCTGAATACAGTCACAACTGAGCCCAGGTGGTGATCTCAGACTGAGTCCTGATTCTGGGTTCTGTGTTAGCCACTTTCCTCATTTCTATGCCCAAATACCTGACAAGAACTGCTTAGGAGAAGGGCCATTCAGTTCAATCCCTCATGGCAAGGAAGACAGGATAGTGGGAACAGTTTACTTTGGTGGATGCAGAAGCAAAAAGCTGCTTGTTTGCATCTCAGAGGATTAGGCAGTAGAGTCAGGCCAGGAAGTGGAGTCAGTGTATAAATCTCAAGGCCTGCCTCCTCAGAGAGCCACTTTCTACCACTACTCCCTGCCTTTCAAAGGTTCCACTGTCTCTTAAAATGATGCCACTAATCTCAAGGCCTGCCTCCTCAGAGAGCCACTTTCTACCACTACTCCCTGCCTTTCAAAGGTTCCACTGTCTCTTAAAATGATGCCACTAGGGGTGTGGTCAAGTGTTTGAATATATGAGGGGGGTCATTTTTTTCAATCAAACTGTAATAGTCCCAGAATAAAACACTATCATGGTCTTAGATTGGACCCTGATTGTGGTGGGCTGAACCCTGATAACACTGTGTCAGAGATGGAATCAGGATTGGCTTGCCTAGGTTACCCTCACTTCTGTAGTCCCAGGTTAGACCTGAGCAGGATACGAGGAGGGAAGGAAGTCGAATAAAGGCACCTCAGATACGAACAAAGACAGCTCCAATTAGAGCAGCAGTCTCCTTGGGTTTCAAGCTCAGAAAAAGCCGGTGCTGTTTGAGGCAGAGCCTAATGAGGTTTCCAGAGCCGAGTTTTATTTCCTTCAGCTTGTAGAGGTTATTGTGTTTTGCAGGAAAATTAACTGGCAATTAAATTTCTGAAAAAGTGTTTGAAACTCCTGCAAGCTGTGCCTCATTGTTTTGCAAGATTGGGTACACAATGTAATATTTCCATCTGCAAATTAATTTTCCCTTACAGGGTCTGTAGTAGCTACAATGTCATTTACTTAGTCATTCATTCAGCGCCTAATTCAGTGCACATTTGCTGCATACCTAGTGTGAAGTGGGCAGTCTGAGGCAGACATACGTGGGTCAGACGAGTCTCTGCTCCCCAGGCAAGCTCTGTCTAGGGGAGATCAGGATTTCCTCAGAAATAAAGCTGCAGGAGGCAGAACACAATGACTCCATTTTAAGGAGCAGGATGGAACCCCGGACTTCCGGTGGAGGAAGGGTAACTCCTAATTTTGTTTCTGTGAACTAAGGATAGGAAAGAAGACGGATGGTGATAAAAACGAATACTTCTTGAGTGCTCACTGTGTGCTGTGCTGGGTGGCGGGAATTTGTATGTAGATTGCCTTGTCACTCAATTAGACAGTCCTGTGAGGTGAGGCTGTTGTCCCATTTATAGAGGAGGGAACAAAGTTGACACTGTCTGTGTACTTGCTTGATATCATGAGCCAGCAAGATGAAACATTTCCCAATAAATATATCAATTCTTACAAATTACTGAGTCCTTCATTTGTTTGTTTGGTTTTTGGTGCTGAGAAGGAAGCCCAAGGCCTTGTGGAGGCCAGAGAAGCAAAGATTCCACTTCTGAGCCACATTCCCAGCCCTAGACATGCTGGTCTTCTGGATTCTTTACTATCTCTATTGTTTTGACATAAGGAAACTGGAGAGGGTAAGAGTCTGTTTTGCCTAATGCCAGAGACAGTCCATCGTGGCAAGGAAGGGATGGTGGCAGGACTGTGTCTGGTAAAACAGCTCAGCCAGAAAGCAGAGAGATGGATGCGGGCACTTAGTCCCTCTTTCCTTTTTTATTTTTATTTTTTATTTTTTGTCTTAGTTGGTCCTTAAACACAGCCTTTATTCAAGTCCGGTCTGCTTTATCTCCTCAGGGAAGTTCTCTAGAAACATTCTCACAAACAGATGCAGAGCTATGTTTTCTAAGTGATCCTAATCTAGTCCAGCTGACCATGAAGATGAGCCATCCTGTTTTCTAGGGATGACTTCTTCGGTGTGTGGTCTGTTGACTGTTGACTTTCTGCTTCTTATCATCACAATGGGATCCCATGGAAAAAATCTAGGGAGATCTGTTGGAAGACACATGTGACAACAGGTGGGCTTTACAGCCCCAGGTGCTTGGACAGGAAAAGACAGCTCTGATCTAATTTCTTGAGTGTTGCTGCCATGTGTCTACTGGTATTTTCTGTATATTTGCACATGAAGACCACAAGGTAGGCATTTCTATTTTCACATTAAAAAAAAAAAAGAAGAAGAAGAAGCTAACAGGAATGAAATGATCCACTCAGGTTCTTGTGACTGACAGCATGCTGGGACCATAGTTCAAGCCCAGGTGTATCTGTTTCAGCCAACTTTCTCTTGCTAAGAGACAAAAACAAGCTGAGGTGGTCGACTGAAAGGAGAGAGGGTTTGCTCTGGCTCACAATTCCAGGTCACATCCCGGAGAAAGGCCAGGACAAAAACCAAAGCAGAAACTTTAAGCAGAAACCATGGAAGAATGGAGCTTGCTGGGCTCATGCTTTCTTACTCAGCCCAGGACTACCTGCCTAAGGAATAGGGTTGCCCACAGTGGGCATAGCCCTCCTGCATCAATCAATGGTCAAAATGTTCATCCACATACATATCCATTCACAGGCTAATCTGATCTGGGCAAGGTCTCCATTGAGATTCCCTCCCTAGGGTGTGTGAGGTTTACAGTTAAAGCTTCCTTTGACACAGCCTAATCAGTTTAAAGACTTAATTTGGGGAAATTTTTCATTTTTTAAAACATCAAATGCATACAACTATTTACCTATAAAAAAGAAGAGACAAAAGCTATGCAGACACAAAGACATCTATGTGAATATTCCTAGTAATTTGGCTAAATACCCAACAGATGAATGTATAAAGTAAATTGTGGTACATCCATGCATTAGAAGACTATTTAGCAATAAAAAGGAGCCAACTACTGGTAAACACAGTGATTTGTATGAATCTCTTGTCAAATGAAAGAAAAAAGTGGATTACCATCAGAATGTGTGTTCAATATGTGCCTCAAATCATGAACTTACGTGCATTTTAGTGCATGACACACCAATTATGTATCTAAAAAGCCATTTTTAAATCAATGAAATTTTTATTGCAATAAAATATACGAAGCAATTTTTCTTTTTATTTTAGCCATTTGCAGATGTGCATTTCTCTGACATTAAGATTTAAATTGTTGTACAAGCCCCACTATCTGTCTCTAGAACTTTCCTTGTCTTACCATTTGAAATTTGGTCTGACAACAAAGGACATTTTTCCTAAGTAGTAACAGAAAGAGTGGCGCTGGGGAAGGAAATACAGCACTTCAAGGATATTTAAAATGTCCTTGGACTCAAAACTGCTGTCCCTAGAGGGATGCATCTCCAGGGAGACAGGGGCACAGAACAGGAAGACTAGTCTCTTCTTTGGACAGTCAGCTCACAGTCTCCGCCCACAGAGGGAGTCCCAGTTGACATTTGCATATTACCCAGGCCAGCTGGGATTCACTAACTCTTGGAAAATGAGATAAGCTTGGTCCACCCCTCTCCATCTGCAGCTTTTGAAAGCCCAGGGATCCCCAGGTCCTGGAGAATCCCTACAGGCTAATTCCTGTCTTTATCTGCCAGCAGCCTCTGGCCATCTGGGATGTGAACCCCAGTCTGCTTTCATTTCCATGAATGAGTGTTCCCAGCAGCGGATTTTGAGTGCAATGATTTTGCAAAGTCTCACAGACTCCTGGGCCTTCCCTTCCCCATCTTTCCCCCATTCTCCTTCTGTTGGTGGGTGGTGAGGAGGAGGAGGAGGAGGAGGAGGAGGAGGAGGAGGAGGAGGAGGAGGAGGAGGAGGAGGGAATCCACAACTATCTCGGGCAGCCAAAGCTTGTTGCAGGTAGACTAGGAACTCATTCAAGGCTTCACAGCTGCTATAAAGGTTACTTTGAATTGGAGACATTTGATAGTCAAAAAATAAAGGGTAAAGGACCCTTCACAGCCCCTCTTTTATTTGTCCAAAAGCAGCAATTTTGGGGAAATTAAGGTCACCATAAGCTGCCTTTCCATAAGGGCTTCATGACCCTGAAGAAGGCGGAAAGATGCCAAATATTGTCAGGAATTTTTCTACTTCCTGTTTATAGTTCGAAAAACACCCATCCTTTCCCAGATAATTTTATTGTATTTCGTGCGAACCCCACCACCCTTTGGGTTTCTCCCCACCGAACCCTCCTGTGCCATTGTCCATCACACAGATAAGCACACCCTTCTCGCTGCTAATTTGTTCAGCCAGTTTAATTTGCACATCACCAACAAAAAATCTCACAAGAACAGAGGGATCTCTCTCTCTCTCTCTCTCTCTCTCTCTCTCTCTCTCTCTCTCTCTCTCTCCATATACAGCTTTTGAAATCCCAGGGATCCCCAGATTTCAACCTTAATCTCCATCTCTGGATCCTCAGCTTCTATTCCTGGTAGAATTTCCCAGGGGTTGTCTCTACATAAGTTTCCTAGGCCAACCAGCAATTCTTAACTAGTTAGTTGCTAAGAGAGAGAGAGAGAGAGAGAGAGAGAGAGAGAGAGAGAGAGAGAGAGACTCCTCTTAGCTATGTCGATACACAACAAGCAACAAACAAGACAAATAAACAAATAAACAAACAAAATACGTCTGTAGGAGGTAGGGCAGGGGAGATGGAGACCCAAGCTACTCAAAAGAACTTGTATTTTTAGCCCAGCTACTATCTATGGACTCTGAACGTAAGAAAAGTTATTCCTTAGGGAGAGTACATGAAAGATATTGAAAAGCTTTAGTCAAAATATTTGGCCACCCCCGCCAAAAAAATTCTGTTTGCAGTAACAAAGACAAATGCATGGGTGCCGAAGCGTCTGTTCTTCCCTCAAATAACAGGCTTTATTGGTTAGCACAGAAGTCTGGAGATAAGAAACTCTCAGAACATTCTTAGTCACTGGTTCTAGATGGTAGATAACGCACATGCAGCACTGCCTCTTCTTTCTGACCTGACTCTTAGAAGAAGTTCCTAGTAGTTTCCAAAAATTCTGGAAGATGAGGCTGTTAACAGGAACCTTGAGAAGTCCCTTAGACTGAACAGGGGAAACGTTATATAAAGCAGTGCCAAAAAATGCAACCCACAGGCATAGTGTCAAAAGGATGGCTAAGCCTGGACACACTGTGACACTGAATGACAGTTGCAAAGCTCCAGATAGGGGATGGTTGAGATATGCCATTCCTTTGTAGGTATCATAGGAAGGTACAATATTTGAAGAGGGAGAAACCAGTGTGATTGTTCAGAGCAGAGAGGCGGGAGAGGGTCTGTGGTGGCTGACGACGTCCAGCATAGCCAGAGAACTCTGTGCTCAAAAGTATGCCTCTTCCCAGAGAGTCACCACAATGTCATCCTCAAGAGAGAAGCTGGGGCACTGCCTTCCCATGTGTGTGGGTGTGTGGGTAGGCTATTGTACATGAATGCTGCAGAGTTCTTTGCACAGGTGTGATCACAACCAGAAGCCATCAGTGTGTGAGGGAAGCCAACTCCAAAGTCAGGGAGTGAACATTTGGAAGGCACACACAGGACTTTGAAGATGGTAAATTACAAGCCTCAGAAGGGTGTGAACTTTATAATCTGAGAAGTCAGCCTG
Organism: Phyllotis vaccarum; assembly: GCA_033318265.1. NCBI lineage: Eukaryota > Metazoa > Chordata > Mammalia > Rodentia > Cricetidae > Phyllotis > Phyllotis vaccarum. Next base: position 10,645,313 of record JARWLC010000003.1, on the reverse strand, counting down.
ATGTTTCGCGTTATGACTTGGTTCTGCAATGCCCTCAAATGTGTTAGATCACTAGGTGTCCAGTAGGTAACATTATCTCAGGAGCTTGTAGAAACTGTTGGCAGTGGAGTCTTGCTGGAGGAAATAGGAAATAGCTTTTGAGGATTAGGCAGGCCCCTTGATCAGTGTCCTATTGACTTCTGAGTCTCACCTTCATTGACCCATCATGAATTCTCCCACGTCTTTGACTTCTGAGTCTCACCTTCATTGACCCATCATGAATTCTCCCACGTCTTACCCTCTGAAACCCCAAGCCAAAACACCTTCTGTCAGGCATTTTATCACAGAAAAATAACTAAAACTGCTCATATCCGTATCAGCATTGTTTTCAGAAGCCTAAAGGTGGAAACAACCCAAAAGGCCACTGATGAATGAATAGATAAACAAAATATAGCATATTATTGTAACAGAATGTCATTCCACCTTTAAAAAAGGGGGGGGGCAGGACACTACCCAGGTCTCAACATGGAGGAAGCACGAAGACAGTAGCTGAGTGAACCAGCCCACTTAGAAAATCACAAACATCATGAGTGGTCACATGGCTGTCCAGTTTCAGCAAAAGAGATAAAATGGTCTTATCAGGGGTTGGAATGGGGCAGGGTGGGAACTGTGAAGTTAGTATTTATGAGTGCCGAGTTTCAGCATGGAAGACAGAAAAGTTCTGGAGATGGATGTGGTGTTCCAGAGGCCACTGAAATGTGTGGTTAACGTGGCTAAGATCATAAAATTTCATGCCATGTGTATTTTTAGCAGAATTGGAAATCTGAGGTAACCAAGGAAACTACATCCATGTTTCTTTATAGCTGGGTCTCTTAAAGGTTGAAATTCCCTCTCTGACTAGAAATTCTCTGGAAACTTCAATTAGGTTCTTCCTTCTGTATCAAAAACTCACCTGCTTGGATGCTTTCCCAGGGACCATGTGTCCACCAGCAAATGTCTTGATAAGTAGGGAAGGAAAAAACACAGGGACATCATCATCCAGAGTAGTCACAGTAGAGTGGGATTAGCTGAAGATGGACTCAAGGGTAGGGGCTTAACAATGGCTTCCCAAGAGGGAGAGGACCATAAGAAACAGCCAGTAAGCTACTCTCTCTTCTCTGGCCAGATCCCCTGACTCTCTCTGTTCTCCTTTTGCTAAGCAAAGGTGCACACAGGACATGTATCTTGTAGTTGAGTTCCTGAACAAGGACTGGGGAGAAGCCTTTACCTGGTGACAGTACACATCTTTTTCTTCTTGCTTGTTCTCTTTTGGTGAGACTTCCCAAGCTTTGGTTGCTATAGCTACAAATAGTTGAGTTGTGTCCGAGCCCTGGCACCACAATGTTGGTTTTGCTCATGAGATCAGACACATACTACCAGATGCCACAAGAAAGTTTATTCAGGGGAGTTGTGTGGGAGATTGTGTTGTTTCATTGTAAATAATTGTCCCACCCACTGGTTTAATAAAAAGCGCTGATTGGCCAAAGGCAGGCAGGAAGTTGTGGGCGGGGCTACCAGACTAAGAAAACTCTGAGAACAGGAAGCACAGAGGAGAATGCCAGAGAGAAGCCAGAAGAAGCAGAGGACAACTATGCTGCTGTGAGAAAAGGTACCGAGCACCATGGCTGAACAGGTTAAGAGTCATGGGTTAGAAAAAGGGTAGAGAGCTAGCAGGTTATATGCCTGGGCCTTAGGCCGCCGATCAGCCTAAAACTATTGAAAGCATCTGTGTGTCTCTGTGGGACTGTGGGTCTGCGGGACTGTGGGCCAAAACCTAGAGGCTAGGCCCAAAAGTCAGGGCCAGAAACCTCATACTACAGAGTTGCCCAGTGGGTATGAGGGAGAGAAGCAGAAAAGAAAAAGAGAGAAAGGGGGGGGGGGAGAGACTTTCACATGATGGCTCCTTTTAGGAGAAGGGGTGGGCACATATTTATATAGCCACACCTAGGGGCGTGCCCTCTGTCCCTGGCGTTCTACTGGCGCCATGTTGGGTTTACCATGTGGCTACTATGTGCCAGGAATCATTACACACAAGAAGAATAGAAAGTGGTCAAATGTCCACAAACCACTGGACTTCTAAAATCTAAGTTCCTCCACTATTTTCTATTACTGCCTGGGGAAAGGGGTCCAAGAAAGGCTATTTAATCAGAAACAAAAATGACCACAGAGGAAGCCCAATTAGAGCCAGGAGAGATGCCAGTGAGTGATGGGTAAAGAGGAAGGGGAGGGGAGGGCGAACACAGGGTGAGGAGATAAAGAATATAAGGAGAGAAGATGGTTTCAAACTTTATTAATATCAACTTGAGCTTGTATCGTGCTGGGGAAAATGGTAAGTTTAAGTAGCCACGGTGAAAAGCTAAGAATAACGGATGGGAGAATAAATATAAGATTTCAAATGTAAACGAGAAACAAAATCAAGTTTGATCAATTCTTCCGAAGCAAGAAGAGAGAGGAAAACCAAGCAAGAAAAAATACAGACAACAAAACAAGCCCACCCCAGAACCGATAAGCCAGCAGAATGAGAAGACAACACGGAAAACAGAAGATTTTGGAAGGTCTAAGTATGGTCATAATGGCTTAAAATGACATCAAAGGCGGGAACTCTTAGGTCGAAGAAAACCTCACACTACCCGATTATTTAGGTAGTTGTTCACCTAAGACAATCTTAAAACAAAACGCGAAGAACAAGGAACATAAAGATAAGGCAAATAACTTCATGGAAAAGATTAACCTCAGGGCTGAAGAGGTGGCTCCAGTGCTGCTCTCAGAGGACTAGCATTTGGTTCCCAGCACCTACATTACGTGGCACAAAACCCCCAGTAACTCCGGCTCCAGGAGATCCATTCTGGCCTCTGTGGACACCATGATGCACGTACACACATGCAAATCAGAGGTAAAATAAATGTAAAAATATTAAAAATCAATATCTAGCCCGACAGACCACTAAAGTGTTTTGTTTGTTTTAGAGACAGGGTTTCTCTATGTAGCCCTGGCGGTGCTGGAACTCAATATTTTGATTAGCACACATTCAGTGGGGGTTACGGGTTTGTTCAAGTATTTCTTGTTCTTTAACCATGTTTCCTCTCCTCTCCCATCCCATTTGTTGTTTACCATTTCCTAGACGTGTCTTCCATTGTCACAGAATATGCCTACGCGTCTCTCGTTCTGTGTCTCTGCTTGCCTGTCTCTCTCTCTATGTATATGTGTGTATGTATGTTTAGAATCTAGGTTTCATATTTGAGAGAAAACATGGCATTGTTCTTTCTAGGTCTACTATTTCACTAATTATGATGGTGCCCAAAAACCTAGGTTTCATACTTGAGAGAAACATGGCATTTGCCTTTCTGGGTCTAGTTTATTTCATATGATGGTCTTCAGTTATCTCCAGTTGTAATTTTCAGCACAGCAGAGCAAACTGGGGCACTGTTTACAGTCAGAATGACTTTAGGAATATATAAGAATATTGTGGGTTACTGTAAGTGTGAATTTGGTGTCTATGTGAGGGCCTAGAATTCAGGAAAGCACAATTTTGGATATGCCTCAGAGGACGTTGCCAGGTGAGACTGGTAAATGGTAGACCCGAGTATGCCAGGGAAGGGATGTCTGCCCTCAAAGTAGCCTGAAACCCTCCAGCTGGCTGAGGGCCAAGGAAGGCGAACATGTCTGTCTCCTGCAGCTGGGCACACTCCTTTCTTTCTTCCCTGTGGACAACACAGCTCCAGTCCCTCTAGCCTTTACAATCCAGGACTTGCCCCAGTGGCCCTGTGGGCTTGGTCTGAGAGTTGGTTACACCATCTGCTCCCTGGGTTTGGAGGCCTCTGGACTGGGCAGAAAGAATCTACCTTTCAGACAGCCTGCAATATGGTTTCTGGGACTCCCCTATCTCCACAACTGTGACGCCCATTAGTGTCTTGTCTTATATTTACATACATCTCCTCCCATCAGCTCCATCCACTCAAAGACCACTCCAACATTCCTGATGCGTCTGCTGAGAGAAGAAGCAAAAGGGAACAGGGCAGAGCTTTATGTTTCTCTCATAAGTTGACATATCAAAAATACAAAAATAATTAAGAAACAGGTTAGTGAGTAAAAATGGCTTGGTTTTGTAGCTTTGCGCCTGACAGAGAATAATAATTTTTCTACCACATTGCTAGCAATTATATTTTAGATTAAAAATCAACTCAGCTTGAGCCACAAGGGAAATCATAATAAATTCTAAAAGGTAGAAGCAGGATATTTTCATATATTGACTGCAATAGAGTTAGATATTAAGAAAAGTACGACAATTGAAACATATTACCTACTTGAAAGTTTCAGAAATAACATACACACATTTTGAGCTCCTTTTGAGCTAAAGGGTAAATCAAAATGGAAATTAAATTCTTCTTATATATTGATAAAAATATAAACAGAGCCAAAAAAATTTGTGGGTTATAGACAAAAACGGCATTCTAAGGAAAGCTTGTAAAACCACATACTTTTTATAAGAATAAAAGAGAGTTTGATGTAAAAATTATCTTTCAGCTCAAGTAGCGAGAAAAAGTACAAAATAAAACTTTAATTCCTATTTTAAAAAAGTCTTTAAAACTCGATATAGAAGCAAACTTCCTTTATATTATGAAGGATTTTTCCTTGAGACCTTCAAAACCTCACCTTTATCATCTTCTAAGTACAGGAATAAGGATGTAATCTCTGCTACTCAACACACTAGTGCAGCAATCCTCGGTTCAGGTTTTCTATAGGTGTAGCTGCAAGTTTCTGTCCTGGCCAGAAACTCAAATTCCCAAGTAATTGACTCAGAGGCTTAATATAATAGTAACTGCTTCCAGTAGCTCAAGCGTATTACTGTCTAGCCCTTACACTTAAATTAACTCATAATTCTTATCTGTTTAGCCACATGGCTTGGTACCTTTGCTCAGTGCAGCATTCTCATCTTGCTGCACTCATCTGGGTCTGACTGGCATCTCCGCTCTGCCTTTCCCTTTCCTAGAATTCTCCATGTCTGGTTGCCCTGCCTGCAGTCACTGGTCAATCAGCGTTTCATTAAATCAAAATGAGTAACAAATCTTAAAAGTGTACAGAGCATTATTCCACAAAGAGGGGTCATGTGGAAGTCTTAAAATGATGGTGATGTGGGGACTCTGCTTGTGTCCCTGTCCATGTTAATTAGAATTCATGTGGGGTTATCCAAGTCATCAGTGTTTCATAGGGCATTCTAGAAGAACAGAATTAAAAAATAGTTCTTTCTGGAACAATAGACAAGAAAAACAAAAACAGTAGGTAGAGGTTAAAACCTCCCCCCTTCACCCTAACAATCATCACTTATCATCTGTCTATAGCCACTTGTCATGTGCTTATTTCTCACCATTTTTTTATTGTCTGTTTATACCTATCTTCCTGTCTGTCTTTGTGCCTACCTATGCTATCTATCTGTGTATCTATGGATCTATTTCTGTATCTATCATCTGTCTGTCTTTCTGTCTGTCTGTTTGTCTTTCTGTCTGTCTCCCTATCTCTCCATAATTTGTCATCCATAATCCGTCCATAGCCACTTCATCTGTCATGCATCCCTCTGTATAGCAACAATGCAACTCAGAAAGTTGGAGCTTCAGGTCTATCTGTCCCTGGTCAATATTGCCTGGGCATAACTCTGCATAGTGACCCTAATCAGGCATGATTGTGAAGCCTAATTTCTGGGTTGTGAGCCATTCATCTCTTCTCTCAATTTCATGGACATGACCTTACAGTCACTAGAAGCCCTGCTTCGAATTCTATCTATGTTGGCAGGCTCACCTCTTTGGTGAGTCCCTAGTGTTAAGTTTTGAAAAGGATGCTGCCTCTCAATGAAAACTTGTAACCTATTTTGGTCTAAGATATCTGGTAGTTGTGTCATTGGGATTTTCAACCCTGGGAAGGTCTAAATATTGGGATTCTCGGTCCATTTTGTAGGTCATAGGCAGGGAGCATCTTCTTCAGTAAGACGGATTGGATTCATTCCTGCTTTGTGGGACTTTGATAAAAAGGGGGTTTGCTCATTCTGACTTTTTAGGATTTTCTTTATCACGTCTTTTATTACATTTGTATAGCATGAAACTTGCTTTCCAAAGTGAAAAGCTGACCCTGAGTTGCCACACCAAGACAGAGGTCCCAGCTTTTGAGCCTGTATGAGCTGGGTTCTCAAGAGCTTCTTCCTGCTGTTAGCCCCAGCCTTGTTAAAGGGTGAGCCTGCTGGAATGAGCCCAGCCACACACTTTGAAAACTTGTGTTACCGCTATTGATTCTTAGGAACAGGAGCGCTCATCCCCCACAGAGCTTCACTTCTCAGAACTTTCTCTTCGCTTTCTCTCTCCATCTTTTTATTCTCTCTTTTCCTCTGCCTCCCTCCGCTCCTCTTCCCTCTCCCTCCTCCACACACACACACACACACACACACACACACACACGCACACGCACACGCACACGCACACACGCACACGCACACGCACACAAACACACGCACGCACACACACACACACACACACACACACACACACACACACACACACACACACACTTTCTGGTCTCACTCTGTAGTCCTGGCTGCCTTAGAGCTCTCTCTGTAGACCAGAAGAGCCTCTAACTCACAGAGATCTGCCTGCCTCTGCCCAAGTGCTGGGTCTAAAGGTGTGTGATACAACATACGGCTTTGTTCTGTGTCTTAAGGACTAGCTGCCTATTGAAGCCTCTCACTTGCAGATTAGCTACACACTAAAGTTGATCCGCAATACACAAGCCTTCCTTCCTTCAATGCTTCCTAGACCCAAGCTATGGAAAATCACATCTGGAAGGATGCTGGCTCCAGGTGCTTACCACAGAGAAGCTACACAGACACTTCAATAACTTTTTTCCTCTTTCTCTTCCTCCTATTTATTCTCTTCTCCCCCCCCCCCCAACTTCTTCATCTTCTCCTTATATAGTCCAGGTTCACTTTGAACTTGTGGTTCTCCTGTCTCAACCTTCTAAGTACTGGGATTTCAGGCATTATATCATCATACCTTGTCTATGATGACATTTTATATAAGGGACTTGAGCATCATAGGTTTATTATCTACAAGTGGCCATGAAACTAATACTCTGGGTATAGAGTGATGGCTAAATATTTACATATATGTATATGCTATGGATGATTTATAGTCACCAAACTGAGCACAGCTCTACCTTTGGGGAAAGGGCTTGGGATGAAAGATGTTCGCTGTACTTCATCTGTGATACGTGAACTTTCTATTTGTCCATCTGCAATTGATTTATCTGTTTGCATTAGGAAGGCACAAGAAGGTCACCAGGGTCTTATCGACACTGATGTTACAAACCAGTGGATCCAAGCAGAGCAAGCTTGGCTTCTAGTCCAAGGTTAGTAGACCTGGCCTCCAACCTCTTCCTCATTTCAGGGTATATTCAGGCCCTTTAACACTGTCTGCATCAACAAAATGGTTATCTATTATTATGATATCTAATTGCACTATATAATAATCACAATTGTATCATCATCATTCACTACTATGGAATGACAGCATAGTGTGACACTTTGATATATTTCGTATTAAATGTAGAAGTGAGCGTAAAAATAAGGACACACATTTTACATGTGTGAAATGCCAAGTACAGAGCTTGACATTAAAGGCTCACACTCTAGAGTGCAGAGCTAAGTTTGTAACAGTGTTGAAGACTGATCGCAGGTCCTGGCACACACTAGGCAAACACTCTACCAATGAGTGACATCTGCAGCCCTTACCAAGTTGAGTTCTGAACACAGTTCTCTGGGCTCTAAGCCCTGAGTCCTTTGCCCAGAATCTCTTTCTGCAAGTTATCTTTTTTGTCAACTTGTCACAGGTAGAGTTATCTGAGAAGAGGAACCTCAAGTGATAAATGCTTCCATCAGACTGACCTGCAGATACATCTGTGGGCCATTGTCTTGGGTAATGATGGATGCTGGAGGGAGAAGCTCACCCAGGGTAGTGCCATCCATGAGCGGGAAGCTCTGAGTCAGATAAGAAAAGCAGGCTGAGCAAGTCAGTAATTAGTGTATTTTTTATGGTCCCTGATTCAGTTCCTACAACCTTGAATTCCTGCCCTGACTTCCCTGGACTCTGCCCTATAAGCTGAAGGAAAACCAAGCTGCATTTGCTCAAGGTATTCATCACAGCAACAGAATGAAACTGGAGCATATTTCATGCACTCTGAGAGCACATAGTGGCTTGTCTCCATTTCTATACTTGTGTTTCTTCTTGCTCAGGTCACGACCTTTCAATTGTATAGTGAGCAGTGACAGCCCCTCTCTTCTCCACCCCACCTTCTGGATAGAACATTATGCAGCAAATAAAAGAAGCTGAACCTGACTTGGTTGGAAGGAGGATGCTCCGCAAAGAGGCTTTGACAGTGACATTTGAAACCATGCATTTCCTGCCAAGCCAGACAGACTGTCTCAGACCCCTGGGAGGAAGATGTAACACAGACAGTCAATTGGTGGGGTAGAAATTAAGTACAGTTCATTAAAACACAATATTTAGGTATAATAATTCTGCAAGAGCAGCATTGAATAATTGAAGATGCACTTAATTGGCTCTTTTCTCTGATGTGAATGCTAAGAATAGAGCAAATACTGATCCATATGTTTTCAGCATGGAAGGTGCATTGTACCAGGTGCAAGCTCGTGCAGGATGACACTGGTGAATAAGGCATCTTAAGCTTCTCTGGCTTCTTCATTAATCTATGCCCACCACTTGTAGCCATTTGTACCCAACACCCACAAACTCTGGTCATGATCTTCCTTCTGTAACAGACTCTACAATAGGCCTGGGGTGTCCGTGTCATTTCCAGATACTTTCTGAACTATTAACTTCATACTAATAATTATGCCCACCACAAAGGCTTATTTAACCTTTCAAAGTAGAAGTTCACATTCCTGAATCTTGTGACAAATCCAAAGATAAGTATTACATCCTTTTTATTTCTGAGTCTAGGGCTGGCCCTCAGTCTAGACCCATTAATCAAGAGCTTTGCGTTGTACTAATGGTGACTTACTTCAGCTTATAGATTACAGTCCAACACTGAGGGAAATCAGAGCAGAAACCTGAGCAGGAACTTGAAGTCAGAACTTATTGCTATTATACACATTATTATTCCTACCAAGAAACATATCACAGCCCAGGAAGAATGACAGAAACCTTGGAGGATGCTGTTTTCAGGCTCACACAGGCTCATGCTTAGCTAGCTAGCAGTCCTGTACATTTCAGGCCCACATGCCCAAGACATGGTGTTACCCATGATGAGTTGGGCCCATATCAATCAAGTCCATCCCCCATAGACATGACCACAGGCCAATCTGAACTGGGCAATCCCCGAATTAAGACTCTGTTCTCAGGTGACTTTAGGATGTATCAAGTCAGCAGTAAAAGCTAATTAGGACAAGAGAAAGTCACAACATTCTCTGGTTGTCAAGCCTCTAGCCCTGGAGATCCAGGTCCAGCAACCAACAGAGAGTAAGGGGGGAAAATGGCTGCCTCCCCAGTTGGCACATTTTTCATTATTCACTCTGTCCAGGTCCTGTCAGAGTCATGTCAGATTCACTGCACAGAAGGTGACCGACCCTCCCTCTGCTTTGCTCACACTACCATAATGTGTCCCTTGCTCTCAGAGACCAGAACTGTGAAGTTCACTGAGGGCTCCAAGGCTCCTCTGTCTCTCTCGGAGGGGTTTCACACAGGAAGGAGCACCATCATGACGTCAATGCAGAACTGGATCTGGAATCATTTGGCCCACTTCTGTTAGGGGCTATCTACAGTGCTGTCAGTCAGGATTACGCTTGATTGTCATTTCTTGTCCTAATGCTTGGAATTCTCCAATAAACTCGTTTATCCAATTAACTGTATTTCTTATCTGCTCTCTCCTGTTAGGTTGCAAGCTCTATAGGGTCAGCTGTTTTATTATTTTGTTCATTAACAAATGTCCAGTATTTGTCATATAATTTTTTTGTGGGGCAAGTGGAAGGCATCAATGGGTGCCAGTCTATACTCCTCACCCATCACTTATCTGCTTCTCCTCCACTGCATTAGCCAAGGTGTAAAAGGTCACAGGCATAACAGCTAAGTCTGAAATCTTAGGGGTTTACATCGCAAATAGGATTTTTATCCATTGGCCATATGTCAGTAGTTGGGGTGCGGTGGGGGTGGAGGTGTGCATGGTCTTTATTTGCAATAGTGACAGTCTCTGCAGAGACCAGGATAGAGGGCAGGGTTGCACAACTGGCTTTTCTATGCTTTATCTCACAGAAACACAGGTCACTTCTGCTCACAGCTTATGCTCACATGGAAAACTGCCTTGTGGCGAGGAGAGTCAGAGATAGTGAAAGAGGTAGGTGGAATGTGGGACAGAACCTCTCTGTCTCTTCCATACTCTCTCAGGCCCTTTCATGTTTGTAGAAAGCATATACAGCATGAAATGGCTGAGTTAGCAGTGCAATGTATATACCCAGGTAGTCCCATAAGATTCTGATGGATCTGAGCCTGGAGATGTAGCTCAGCTGGTAAAGTGTTTGCCTACGGTATCTGTTTGCTTTCCGTTGCTATGATAAATACTACAACCAAAAGCAGCTTAGAGAAGAAAGGTTTAATTTGTCTGACCCTTCCAAGTCACAGTCCATCACTGAGAAAAAACGAAGACAGGAACCCAAGGCAGGAATTGAAATAGAGGCCATGGAGGAATGTCACTTACTGGCTTGCTTCCAGGCTCACATGAATCTGGCTACCTAACTACTAGGGCAACGTGCTCAGGGTTTGGCACCACCCATACTGAGTGGGGCCCTCCTGTGAGTCCTTAATTAAGAAAATACCCCACAGATTTGCTGTGGTGTTTTGGAGGAGGATGCCATCCATAGGCTCTTGTAAATGCTTGGTCCCAGATGAAGGAACTGTTTGGGAAAGATTAGGAGGAGTGGTTTTATTGGAGGTGTGTCACCAGGGGGGGGGTGAATTTTGAGGTTTCAAATGCCCATTCCATTTTTAGCATCTCATCCTGTGGACCAAGATGTGTGCTCTTAGCCAATGCTCTAGCACTATGCCTGCCTGCCTGCTTGCTGCCATTTTCTCTGCAATGATGGCCACGGAGTCTAACCCTCTGTAACTCTGAGCCCCTAATTAAGCATTTTGTTTTATTAGTTGCTCTGGTCATGGTTTCTTGGCATAGCACTACTAGAAAAGTAACTATGATCTTTGCCCACAAGTCAATCTGATGGAGGCAATTCCTTCACCAAGACTCCCTCTTCACAGGCGATTCTCATTTGTGTCAAGGTGATAAAACACCGGCATATTTACTAACATGTATGAGGCTCTGAGTTTGATCCCCAGCCTAACAGCAAATAGGACATGGTGCTATTCACCTACAATCCAAGTATTTGGAAGGTAAAGTCGGGAGGATCAGAAGTTCAAGGTTATGCATGGCCCTACAATGAGTTTAAGACTAGCATGGGCTGCATTAGATCCTGCTTCAAAACAATAAAAATGATTATAATGGGTCTGGAAAATTCCTATTGTCTAGCTATAGGAGAGCCATTATAGTTCAATTCCTCACTTTTTGTGGTGACATTGGGTAAATAAATTTGCTGTGTTGCCAGCTATATAAACAATGGAACATCACATACAGCACATGGTAATTGACAATAGTGATAAATGACTGCATTGTTCAAATGTCTTTACTACACTTATTTTAGGGAATGGCTCTGAGAGGCTCTGCTCACTGGAAAATGATACTGTGAGAAAGTGTGTGCTGAGTCATACCACCAGTAGCACTTAATTTTGCACACACACACACACACACACACACACACACACACACACACACAAGAAAGAGTGAGAGAGGAGATAGTAGGAAAGGGAGAGAGAGAGAGAGAGAGAGAGAGAGAGAGAGAGAGAGAGAGAGAGAGAGAGAGAGAGAGAGAGAAGCATGAACCCCATAGCCTAAATACACAGTTTAGCTACACTCTCTTGGTCACTTTATGATGTCACACGATAGAACTGTCACAGTGTATTCAGGATGTACTTACCATCACTAGCAATGCTCACTCCCACCCACACTCATTTACATGTGTGATCCACTCATGTCCTCCAGCTCTCTTACCCATAGCCTCCCAGATTCAGATTTAACTCCTCTGGATCTGTGCAATGACTAACCATGCTCCATCACGTTTATATCTGGCAGACTCACCCAGACCTCTAGGGCTTACTCATAGCCAACCATGTATAATTGTAGTTTTTCTTTTCTCAAACTAAATGGATGTTTGATCCATGGAGACCTTTCTGGATGGAGTACCAGATATTTTTGGATATGATGAAGCCTTTTGGCATGTCACAAAATGTTTTAGACTCCATGTATTAGCAGCAGCAGTTATATTAATTATTGATTGCGGAAACACTTCGCATTTAAAGAGCTGCACATCTGTGCCCACTAGAAGCATTGATGTGCACTGCTATGTCAGCATACCATTCACTTCATTCATTATGCAGGTTGCAGAGAGTGCTGGGGCACATATGGTTTGAGGGTCCTCGGCAATAATATTGAGGGCCTGGAAGCTAGAGCTCCTGAGGTAAATGAGTGTGAATGAGCACAGTAGCAATGTCCAGGGATTTTTCTCTCCTCTCCCCATTGGCATCAGAGAGAGGCTAAGGGGATGGGATGAATGTAGTGCCTTCCTCTCACAGAAACTGCACCTGTCTGGAAGCCTCAGTATAACCTACTTCAATTTAGCAGCATTGTGTCTCTTCTCATGAACAAACCTCATATGCAGTATAGACCTTGGCTGGTAACTAACAGGAAACAGATATCTAGAGAATGGAACCCCTTATCTCCCTCGCCATGGTCTGCTCACCTCTGAGATTTCATTTCACATTTGAGGGTCTCTCAAGTTGCTAACATAATGCCAAGGATTTTCTGAAGTCGTAGAGGGATGATTTAGGGAGCTCTGTCAGAGGTGAGAGAAGCCTCCCATGCGCCTGGGTGAGAAGGTGAAGGGAGCAAGGCCTGAGCTCCTGTGCCTTTCTCTGACCTCTCTCCCCTGACCGAGGCCATCCCAGACTGTCTCAAGAACAGTCAGCCTGGGTCTGTCTCTGCCAAAGGTGGTGAAAGTTCACTCTAGAAGTCAGAATCCTCAGCCTAACCAAGCCTACTCTTTCCTCCAAGGCCGAGTAGAATTGGTTGAAGCCTGTACACCTAGTGACACGTGAGTGCTCCTGCCTGTGACTGTCACCCCCGCTTGCACCTGAGATTTCCCCTTCGACTGGGATGCAGATTCACTGAGATCTATTCTTAGCTAACACTGAGATCATATGAGTGGGCCAATGCCATCAGGCAGTGATGTCAGGGACTACCAGGTCTTCCACATGTGGGTATAACCTGATCTTCAAAGCTCTACCAACTCACTCTGGGCACTGTCCCTTCCACTGATGTCCCCACATTCACTGCTCCAATTTAGCAACAGCCTCTTGGCCTCCATCTCATAGGTTCTCGCATGCTTTTGTGTACAGCTGGGGTGTCTCTCTCTCCCTCCAATTTGGCCTCTTCTACAGTGTTCACCTTCAACCATGCAGATGTGTTCTGGGATGCCCAGTGGATGCCTAAAGCTGTGTATCAAACAATACCCAACAATACTGTGCTTTATTCCGGTACAAACCTACTTCTAACAAAGCTTGCTTGATTTTGTTTGGAGGTCCTGGGATCAAGCTTAGAACCTTGCCTGTGCTATACAGATGCTGTACCACTGATCTAAATACTCAGCTCCACAAAGCCTAAGTTATTAGAAACAGAACATGCTAGAAGACAATGGGCACTAATAAAACAGAACAATTTTAACAATGTACTATAAATCAGTATTACTGACAATTTACACTCTTTACTTTATGAGCTTTCTATTTAAGATTTCCAAACAACTGAAATCATACAAAGTGAAGCCAGTGATCAGGGAAGAACACTGTATGTCTCCCTTCTGGCATAGAATGCCTTTGGTATTTAAATCTCTATTTTTCTAAGGTTTATTTTATTTTATGTGTATGGGTGTTTTGCTTGCATATATGTCTGTGAGCCACATGGGTGTCCAGTGCCTGTGGAGTCCAGAAGAGAGTGTTGGGTTCCTTGAAACTGAAGTTGTGATCCCCTGGGACAGATGGTTGTGAGCAGCCCTGTGAGTACTGGAAATTGAACCTGGTTCTCTGGAAGAACCACCAGTACTTTTAACTGCTGAGCCTTCTCTCCAACTTCAGTGTCAGGTCTCTGACAAATTCATTTCCAGCTGTGACCATGTATGTCTCCTTTCATATCATCTTATGTATATGTGTAATTTCTATGGATTTGGTGGTAGCACCCCCCCCCCCTTTGATCAGAAGTTCCATCCCTTGCCATGGGAAAGAACGATCAGATGCTCAGTACCTCTTGAACTTGAGGATTCTTGGGTTCAAGCTATTTGTCTTGGGTCGTCTGATTTCTGAGTCATCCTATAACACCCCATGTTCTTCGTTCTGGGATTGCCTCTTTGGATATCACCTAAATTACCAGGCTTAACCCCAGAACCCCAGTGGGACAAGGTTGTATGTGTGAAGCACACTTCATTAAGGGTTTAGGGAGGTATGGGCAAATTTCCTTTGAAAGCAATCCATGTATAGGAATTTCTTTGTTAGTTGCTAGGTCTAAGTTTCCTTCCCCCGTACTGCCCCATCTATGGGCTCCAGGCTTCAATGAATATTCCAACATACACCACACAGAGCAAATGAGCCACAGTGCTGTGAGAGTCCAGACCTTCTGACCAATGTGCCAAGAATCAAAGTCAAACACACCATAACCTCACATTTCTGTTGAGGACTGTACCCCTGTTCTCATTCTCATACTGGCAACTTAATTCTGCAAAACTACAGTTTGTGTGAGAAGCTGGTGGCAGAGGGAGATTTGTGGACCCAGAAAAGGAGCTGGCTGGCTGGTCCAAGAAAGCAAACGGAGGTAAGTGATGTGAACCTGGGTGAGGGGATGGACCCTAGGGATGATGGGAGCCTACAAAGTTACACAGCGATTCCTCGTAGAAGCTGGAACTCTGGCCTGACTGCAGTGTGGGCTTGGCCTGGCCAAAGCCAAGTGTGACTCTGACCACAGCCAAGTGCTAAACCAGGACAATCATCCTGATGCTCACCTCTAGAGAGAATCTGGTCACTCAGGGCCTCTTTGGCACCCCTGGGGTTCTGAACCATTTCTAGTGACAGAGGAAGTCATCCTGCTAAGCTAGCAGATGGCTTGTGTCGGCTGCAGGAGGTTCCTGCTTCCGTTTACAGTTCCTCTAGGATCCGACTGATGTTCCCAAGAGCTTCTGTGAAATCCTCAGATAATTATCAAAATAAAATTAATTCCAGTACATTTCCTTTTAGGAATAATAAGTGCCAGACAGATTTGTGTGGAGATATGTTGGTTAACGAAAGAACTCAGGAAATGAAGGAAATTTCTCACCCCTCTGCTCCTGGAGGAGCAGGTGAAGGATCCTCCACAGGAGCTAGATCCCCACATCTACCTGAGAGAACCTGCAGATGCCATCACTACACTTGTGTGTGTGTGTGGATGGTGTCCCAGACCCTAGGCTCTTTAGAGACAGTGCTGGTCTCAACTGCTGTTGAGAGATATGCTCAATGAACCAGGAACCCACAGTGGGGTGTGTGTGGGGGGGGAGCATGTAAGCCAACACCCTCACCTCCCTGCCTCACAACTTTCTGTTGGCTCCTGTCTTCGGCTTGAGGTTAACAGAACCCACTGTCCCCTTTCTCTTGTCTCCCGAGTTCTCTTCCCGGTCCCCTCTTCCTATCCTCTTGACTTTCTCTAGTCTCTGCACACACTCTTCCCTTTACCTCTTTTTCTAAGCCTTCTGTCTTCCTTTCTCTCCTGCTCTTGTACATTTTTGGACAAGCGTGTCTGACAGGCCAGAAAGAAATAGGTGGCCAAATTTCAACAGTTCCCACCCCTGTCATTTTACTTCCTTCTTGAGTGAGACTTTTGTCATTTCCTTTGCTCTTCCCTCTCACCTTACACTGAGTTCTCTTCACCCTGCTCAGGAGAAGGTGGGGTATGGCAGAGTGGCTCACATCATGGCAGCCAGGAACCAGAAGCGAGCTTTGTATGAGCTGGTTTTCTTCTTTCCCCCTTCATTTCCAGGTGCACAGCCTGTGGGGTGGTGACTTCCATGTTAGGGGTGGGCCTCCCCTTCATGGTTAAACACCTCTGACCCAGGTGTATGCTTCCCCGATGTCCTAGGAGATTCTCAGCCCAACCAAGTTGTCAGTGATGATTAATCGACGGAGTGTCACACGCTTGGATTTCCTGGAACATGCCTGCTTGTCAGATCACCATTGCAAGGCACTTTCACACATTGTGTTAAAGATGTGGGCACGATGGAGGCGTATTAAATGATACTGTAACACAAACAACTTAGCTTTTACTATTAGACACCTTTAAAATGAAGTTTCTATATAAAACTTTGCATTTTTTTTAATTTGGGACATTTTCGGACTTAAAACACTGCCCTTATGAGACAGTATGAAATAGTTCCATAAACCCTGCACTCAGATTTCTTAAATGTTAACACCAAACACAAGCAAGTGCCATTTTAGGAACAGACAGTTAACATTCATGCTGTACTATTATCTAAACCGTAGACCTTTCCATAATTTCCTGCTGGTCCCATTAATGGCTTTGCTATGGCCTAAGGTTCAGTTCAAGATCCAGTGTGACATTTCCTTGTCACAGCTCCTGGTTTTATTTAATTAGCCTTGGTTTGTCTTATGAGCCCTAACACTTTAAGAGACTATTTCTTAACTGGTCAGTTTTCTGCCACTGCAATGGAACACCTGAGGTAATTAATTTACAAAAAGGAAAGGTCTACATGGGCTCACAGTTTGGGAGCTTCCAGTCTCTGATGGACAGACCCCATTGCTTTGGATCTATGTGGAGGCAGCCCATGCTTGGCGGGAGCCTAGAGCAGGAGTTACCTTATGAGCCAGGAAGCAAAGGAGAAAAGATAAGGACCAGGGGTCCTTTCAAAGGCAAGCCCACACTATATAAGGCAAGATCTCACTATGTAGCTCCAGCTGGACTTGAACTTGCAAGTCCTTCTGCCTCTGAGATCTGGGATTATGGGAGTATGCTGTCATACCCTACAACGGACAGCTAACTGTAGTCTGTCTTCATGATCAATTCAAATTATATTTGCATTTGGGGCACAAAGACCACCAAAGTGACATTATATACCTCTCAGCACTTCTTATCAGGAGACACATGAGACAAGCTGTCCTTCAGGAATGTTAATCATTGGTATGCCATGCCCACCGAGCTCCTTCATTCTGATGTTTCCCCTTGAGCCCGTGGTGGGAGACTGAGGTTCTATGTGCATCCTGGGCTTGTTGGCTCATTTCAGCATCCATAGGTGAACATTGACTAAAGAGTTATTCACAAGGTCTTTGACATTTCCTGATTTGTTTCTAAGAAAAGCTTTTCCCTTTCCCCCATTTATTTATTCATGAATTTATTGTATTGGTGCCTTTATCTGAAGTGCTTGCAGGAGGAATGTTAGGGTTTAATTTCCCTTAGGTTTAGAAATACTCGTGCTATTATATAATGAAAGATCCTGAAGTGAAAACCCAAGTCTATTCACCAAATTTATTCGTATTTTATTCACATCTTATACATACCACTGGATAGCAATTGTACATGATGTTTTGGTGTCCTGTGTGTCGAGTCTGACCTGACACACGATGTCAGGTATGAATGCTGCACTTGTGGCCCATCAGTGTTAACACTCACAGTGTTTCAGAGGTTGGGCATTTGGAATTTCAGATGTTCAAATTAGGGATGCTTGAACTATGTAAATACAGCCTCAGCAATGCTTTCTTTAGTTTTACTAACAGTGGAATGAAAATAATTGTATGGTTGGTGGTCGCCACAACATGAGGAACTATATCAAAAGGTCACAGCATTAAGAAGGTTGAGGACCACTGATCTATGAGTTATAATTCTCATGCACACTGTGTAGATGTCCAACCCCTGGCCCTTCTCCAACGAGCTTGCTTGCTGCTTGCAGAGACCTAGTGGTTCTTTTCCCAACATGCCATCATCCCTCACTTGCAGGCAAAGTGATGATGTGTAACAGCCATTTGATTTAAGGTGCAAAACCCAACACTGATGTTGAGTTGATTCTGGATTCTTGTTATGCCGTGATCTATCAGATCAGGTTTTTATAGCATTGCATTCTGATGTTGGGTTTTTTTTTTTGCTCTTTGTGGGGAGGGGGTGCCACCCAGCTCCCAAATGAGACATATACAGGGGCTTATCCTTAATTATACATGCCCTGCCCTAGCTTGGCTTATTTCTAACCGGCCTTCCTTAACTTTTAATTGCTCTATCTTTTGTCTCTGGGCTTTTTCTTTTCTATTCTTGTGTATCTTTCTTTGTTTCTTACTCCGTGGCTTGCTGTGTTGCTGGGTGGCTGGTCCCTGGAGTTCTCTACCTTCTCTGGCTACTTTGTTTCTCCCCTATCTCTCCCTCTTTACTCTCTCTGCCTACTACGCCCATTTATCCATTCTCCTGCTTTGCTATTGGCTGTTCAGTTCTTTATTAGACCAACAGGTGTTTTAGGCAGGCAGAATAACACAGCTTCACAGAGGCAGCATAAACAAAAGTAACATCCCTTAAAATAAATTCTACAACATTCTTCTAACCTGGACTTAAGCAAGTCATTGTAAGGTTTTTCCTTTGGCAACGACATTGGTTTAAGATAGCCTGTTATTCAAACTGGGTCATTGAGATGTGATCAGCAATTAGGAGAGGAGAGCTCCTGACTGGCCTGAGAGATCTGTATAGGCTGGAATCCTTTACTCAGGTGTTGGGATAGAGAATGCATACTCAGAACTGTTGTGGCCATTTTTAACACCATAAGGGGGACTTGAAGAAGTCAAGGAGAATTTTTTTTAAAAAGCCCAAGGTATCTTATAATACCATGAACAATAGTTTCAAATAACCCTGAAACCTGATATCAAGAACTTCCAAGTTCATGTTCTGATAAATCCTTGCAGTTTGAGGCAATATGAATAGTTTCTTAACTTTCATCCCTGCAGGATCCATATCTGCTGAGTTTCACGCAACCTCAGCTCCATCAGCAACTTCAGTAACTCCTGCCTTTGCCTCCTGCAATGGTCAGCTTACTTGTCTATCACAGATGTACCTGGAGGCATCTACCCAACCAGCTGTGCTAGGACAGCCCTAACATGTGAAGACCTTGGAATGTCACTCCAGTGGTGTTTAAAATCTTCAAACATTCCTCAGGAGTTTGACCTTCAACAAGTTTTCTGAGGACAGAGAACAAAATAAATCAACTCCTTCATTTCTTGTAAATGATGCAACATATACAAAAGCTAATACACAGTAGGACCTCAGGCAATTTTGTCAGTGCTTGCCTCTGCTCTTGCTCCATCATCTTAGGCCACGCTTTCCTGTGCATCCATTGGGTCCTAAAGAGACTCTGTTCTTCCAGATGTCAGCATCTCAAATTTAGAACCCCAGTGATTTCCTGAGAAGAGAAAAAAAATACCAGTCACCAAAGGAGATGAACAGCTCAGCCATTTGCTAAAGCAAATATTAGCTCAAAGCTGTCCTGGTGGTGGTGGTGGTGGGGTGGCAAGTGGCTCAAAGATGCATCCCCGCATGAGCTGATGGAGCTTCTAAGGAGGGCTGTTTCCCATTCCTCCTGTGCCCACATTCACTCCCTCTCTGCCTCTGTGTATCCTCAGGCTTATACTTTAGTTGCAGGATTGCCCACACCTTGGCGCAAAGTTGGCCTCCTTTGATCTTGGCCATATCAGTGGCTTAGAGATGGATTCCCAAATCAGATGGGCTGTTAATTCAGGTAAGTTCTTAGAGTGGCAGAATGGGAACTGAACTCTTATGTGTAGGTATTTAGAGGCCCAGGGTTTGTGAGCCTCCCTCCATACTATCAACATCAAATCATATTTATGTATACATTTTATTTTATGTGCATGTGTATCATGTATGTGCAGGTACCTTCTAAGGCCAGAGGAGAGCATTGGATTCCCTGGAACTGGAGTTTACAGGTGTTTGTGAGGTACCTGTTACGGGTTCTGGAAACTAAATCTGGGTCCTCTGTAAGAGATCTCTGTGTCATCTCTCACTATTGACACCTTGACTGACAATTTCCTGAAGTCAGTCACACCATAGGCATTGGCAATATTTTTCATCGCGCTCCCAGTAAACGTCAGTAATATGCCCTTTCTCCAGCTGTAATCACCGAAAATGACACCTAGAATTGCTCAATCCCAAAACAACAGCAAAGACAGACCCATGGATACTAGCTGAGAAGAAGGGTTTTAGTAGAAAGTAGAGAAGACTGCTGTATACTTGGCTGGTTAACTTAACCTCTCTGGGCCTTAGTTTGTATACTCAGAAAGTGGGAACCACAGTAAAATGGGAGAGCATAATGAGGTTTAGACCCTGGCTCCTGGGCTTCTTGCAACATGGTTAAAATGCTTATATATCCAGAGAACCCTGAACAGGAGAGGACTTATGTCTTTTCTTGAACTCAAGACATGTCTCTCAATCACCTCTACTCTGTCAATGAACATAATGACTTTGTGGATGCTGGCCTGGGTCATGGTCTTTCTCTCCACTGTCTCTAGCAGCAACACATGACCCAGAGCAGAGCTGGTGAGCAGAGGTACCTTGCTGCCCTGAGTGCCTCTGAACTGTGACTCAGCTGCTACTACAGCTCTTGACAAAGTCCCTCTAGGTCCTGAAAGGCCATTTCTTCTCTGGATTTTACATGTTCAAGGTTGACTTCTCTTCATTTCCTGAAAGTCCCTGAAAAAAATGTTCTGTAACATCTGCTCCTGTCTGGGAGCTCTCTCATCACCCTGGAGGTAGTTCAAGGATACTTCCTACTCTCCACATTGCTACTGTGGTCTACCCATAGCCACTTCCAGGCAAAGGCTATAGGTATGCAGAGTGTCTATAGACAAAGTGGAGATGATCGGCATGCCTTGCATTCACTGAAAGAGTATGTCCTTTCTTTCTGACATGATCAGCTCTGTCCACTTCTGGGGTTCTGGGAACGTTTCCTACTCATACATCACCCTCCCAGGTGGCTTGCTCTTACTTCTGAATCCTAATGGCTGGTTCAAGAAACGTTTCTATTAATGGAGGGAAGACATCTTGTTAACAGGTGTATAAACCTGTACCAGGTCTCACAGAGAATCTAGAGGGATGGGATAGGTATTTTCTTGATGGGGCAGACAACTAAGTAGAAAAGTCAAAGGGAATCAAATGTGGCTGAAAGAACCAGAACCTAAGCCCATAACAAGAAGTGAAATTGAGGTGGGGGAGCTCCCCCAGTCCTGCAGCCTTCAACTCCAGTCAGTTCTGAATTGGGGTTCACCCTTGATGACCTAAACTATTCTTATTGGTTCACATATGTCTCCCCATTTTCATCATTCTTTAATCAGCCTCTTGCAAGAACAGCGGGGTAATTTTTTCTGGAATGTTCATAGGATTGTATCACAGCCTAGCTGGGATCTCATTAGGGTTTATCATGGAGTTATCTGTAATCATGAAACATTGAAAACTGTTGGGAAATGGCAAAATAATGGTGGTGCATAGGGGGAGACTTCAGCATCATTAAAACTCATGGTTTGAAGGACAATTTTGAGAAACAAGAAAATGCTTGTAATACAATGATAGAAATAATGACTCAAGTTATTTCAAGAGAAACATATGTATATATTAATATAATTGTAAAATTGGAAATTGCTCATATATATATATATATATATATATATATATATATATATATATATTTATAAAAGTAACAAAGGTTGTTCTGGTTCACAAGATACAGGTGATTTTAAACTAGGATGTTAGAAACTGTTTTGCTTAGTTTTCATTTCCAAATATAGTTGAGTACCTGGTATATAATAGATGGTCACTACAAGGTTTGATAAGGAAAATGAAGTATTTTAAAAAATATTTAAAAATTTTTTGTCCACAAACATTATTCTGTTTATCCCTCTGCAAGAAGATGCTGAGACACTGACCTGAGTTCTCTTTGTTCCTGGGAGGTAATTGCAGGTAGAGTTTGTTGCGCGCAACCTCGCCAGCAAGGACGACAGGACACCAGGCTCTTCTTTCATTAGTTTATTCAGGACCTTGAAACAGAGCTTCTGCTGCTGGGGAAAACCTGCTCCCAGCTAAATACCTTCTGGACAGCCAATCATGAGGCGCCACGTGGGCCATGCCAATAGATCCAGGTGCGTGGAAGCAAGCCACACCTGGAAGCAAGCCACGAGCTTAGCCTTAGCCAAATAAGGAGTTGTTTGTCTCAGAGAGCTCTCACCATCAGGAAGGTGGAAGGCGGAAGCCAGTACCATCTTTAAGATGTGGCCACGCAGCTCTCTACAAGAGTTGAAGAAGGGAGATGGGGGTGGGGAGACAAAGGACTGTGGTGCTGCTGTGAAATAATCCTCCTGTGCACCATAAAGATTTGTCACTTTAATTGGTTTAATTAAATGCTGATTGAATAGTAGTTATTTATCACTTGAATTGGTTTAATAAAATGCTGATCGACCAGTGGCCAGGCAGGAAGTATAGGCAGGATGACCAAGCCGAGAATGATAGAAAGGAGAAGAGTCAGGAATTACCAACCAGACATACAGGGAGCGGGAGATGAGTATGCCTTACTAATAAAGATACCACCACGTGGCAAAACATAGATAGAAATATGAGTTAATTTAAATGTAAAAGTTGTATAGTAACAAGCCTGAGCTATTGTATAGTAACAAGTTGTTGTAGAGTAACAAGCCTGAGCTATTGGCCAAGCATTTATAATTCATATTCAGCCTCTGAGTCAGTTATTTTGGATTGGGCAGTCAGGACAGGAAATGTTCAACTACATGGTAGCTATAGAGTTTCCAAGGGGCATCAGCTGTGTCCTCCTGGGATCTCCAAGAGACCATATAGAACACTTTTAAATTTGGCAAGAAAGTGAAAAGAACGGAGACCTGGGACTCACCCTGAAGCCCCTGTCACAATGTCTGAGGGCAGCACAAGGGGGCTGAGTTCTCAGAAGCTACAGAAAACAAAGCTATGGACATGAGGGGTCAAGAGGGTATAAGGATGCTCACAGCCCCACTAAATCATATATTTAGAAATAGAAAAGAAGAAAGGAATTAATGTGTGTTGCATGAATAAAGGAAACTCAGAGCCAGGTCTCAGGGAAAGGCTGAGATATCAAAGAGTAAACACTACAGTCAAGTCTTACCCAGCTGTCTTCCAGCTTCCTCAGCCTCGCTCCTCCTGGCTTCTTCTGCCTCTCTCTCTTTCTATGCCTGCCTTAAATACCCTCTTCGCTCAGTTGTTTCACATCCAGGTTATGATTAAAGGTGTGGCACCACCAATGCCTGCCTGGGAGCCTGGAACTCCTTTTATAAACTAAGTTGGCCTCAAACTCAGATTTGCTGGGATTAAGGGCATAGGTCACCACTCTCAGACATTCCCTGTGGCTGAGATTAAAGGTGTGAGTTATCACTCTCTGATCCTCCTAGACTGACTGTGAGTAGACCCCTCTGATAGCTCAGACTTATTTTTATTAAATTTGAAACATATCCCCACAAATGTGGTTATTGGAAGCCTGGACTGACTAAGCCTCGGTTTCTCCAAACTGATTCCAAATAGTAGCCATAGCAGATTGGAGCCAAGGTACTCTACAGTAGGGGAGGGAGACACTTTATACAGACACTGTGATAGTGGCAGAGAAAGACACCCTGCAGGTGGTGCTCATGTGGAAAGCTTTATTGGGGGGAGGAAGAGAGGAAGAAAGAGACAGTGGGGAGAGACAGAGAAAGTAAGAGACAAGGGGGGAAACATTTTCTCTTACAGGGAACTTTATGTAGAATGTCATTGTCAGGATTCTGGGTGGGCTATGGCATTGTCTGCTTAATGGCCAGGTCCCAGAGGGTCAGGTTCAAATGCCAACACATAATGAGAAGTCTGGTAAGAGTTTTGTCTTGTGGATTGATTGAACCTTAAATCTAATCTGAGAGCGATCAGTTACTTTCACAACATTTGTGCCATTTTTGTGCCAGTGGGCATGCCTTGCCAGGCCAGTTATTACTGTAGCTTACAAGTTCACAACTGGGTAAGTTTAATGGTTGCTTTTTCTCCCCTGGTGGCATGCCTGGCACTTTCCAGTGTTATGAAAGTCAATCAGTAGGAATGAAGCTCCTGGGCCAGTATCAGCTTTGATTTCTTCGTGTTCTGTGACTCAAGGATTAGGTGTCCTCAGCAATAGTGTCTTACCATCAATGTCAGTTAGATTTCTGTACTGGATGGTTTTGTGTGTGAACTTGACACAAGACAGAGTCATCAGAGAAGAAGGAGCCTCAGCTGAGGAAATGCCTTCATGAGATCCAACTGTAAGGCATTCACTCAATTACTGATCAATAGAGGAGGGCCAAGTTCATTATGAATGGTGCCATCCCTGGGCTGGTAATCCAGGGTTCTGTAAGAAAGCAGGCTGAGGGAGACATGTGAAGCAAGTCAGCAAGTAGCACCCTTCCGTGGCCTCTGCATCAACTCCCGCCTCCAGGATCCTGCTCTGTTCCTGTCCTGACCTCATTTGGTGATGAACAGCAATGTGGAAGCATACGTCAAATAAACCCTTTTCTTCCCAACCTGCTTTTTGGACATGGTGCTTCTTTGTATCAGTAGAAACCCTAAGACAATGTCTCTAAAGGAACAGAATGAAGAGGCTGTCTACACGCACAATTTATTAGAGTATCTTACAAGTTGTGGTCCAGGTTGTTCAACAACGCATCATTACAGGAAGGCCAAGAATCTGGTGTTGTTTAGTCCACAAGGCTGGTGGTCTCAGCAGTCCCAGTGTGGTGCTGGAGTCCTGCAGGATTCTTGGAGAGCTGCTGGATTTCAGTCTGAGTTGGAGTCTTGAAAAGGTTGGATTTGATATTGGCTTAAGTAACAGCATAAATGAACTTTCCATCAAGAGTCAATGAAAGCAATCCAAAGCAAGATTTTCTTCCCTATCCTTTCAGGTAGGTTGCCACCAGATGATGTGCCTAGATTTAGGATGAGTCATCTCACCTCAAACCAGCTGCTTGGGATTCTAGTTGACTTCAGAAATACTCAAGTTGACAACCAAGACAAGCCATCATACCATCAAGTTCTGAAGGGCGATGAATAGCAATGGTAACAGTATGTTATATCTGAGAGTTCATGACCCTACTTTCCAACAAATCAAACAGAAAGAACTCGTTCTTGTCACGGGGGGCAGGGGGGAGTGTTAGCTTGTTGTGTCCAGTAGACACATTGTTGTCTCACTATAGGGTAGCTTTACTTAGGCTCTTTTAGCACAAGTATATGCTTATGTTTCAGGAAGATTCTACAGGAGCAATTTTCAATAAGATTTTAAGAGATGGCCTTTAGTTAACTTCATTAGCCCAGTTTTCTCAACTCCCACCACATTTAGCCCTTCTGGCTCTATGATCCCTTTCTTTATCCTTTATATCATTACATTCTGCTTTCCCTCCCTTAACAACTCTCCCAATTTCTATGGCTTGTTACTAATTTCCTGGCTTTTGTGGGTACTCCAAATGAGACACACAGATTTGAATATTCAAATGTAGCACTCACGCATGAAAGAAAACATGTGATGTTTGTCTTCCCGGGTCTGGATTACCTCAGCCAGGATGTTTCCAGTTAATCCATTTATCTTTGAATCTCATGATTTCATTTTTCTTAACATATGAGCAATATTCCATTTTATACATGTATCATATTTTTGTCATATATTCATTCACTGATGGACATCTAGTCTGTTTCTATCTCCTGGCAACTGCAGATGGAGCATCGATGAACTTGAATTAGAAGGAATCTCTGCAGGGGTGGTAGAGTCTTTTGGGTTTACTTCCACCATGGAAAGACTATATATAGCTTTTTGAGGAACATTCACACCAGTTTCCAAAGTGGCTGCACCTTCCACCAGCAACCAACAAGTGCCCATTACCCTCCACACCGAGGACAACATCTTCCATCATTTTTAAAAAGAATCCTAGCCATTCTGACTTGGATAAGATAAAATTTCAAAGTAGTCTTAATTTGCATTTTCCTAATTGCTAAGGATGTTGAACATTTTTAAAGAACTATTTCTCTTCCATTTATATCTCATGTGTTGAGAACTCTCTGTTTAGTTTCATGGCCTATTTTCCATTTTTTTTTTTTAATGTTTGGTTTTCTTTGAGCTCTTTGTATATTCCAAATATCAACTCTCTGTGTCATGTGAGGCAGGTAAAGCTTTTTTCCTATTCTGTAAGCCACTTCTTCACTTCAA
Organism: Phyllotis vaccarum; assembly: GCA_033318265.1. Classification (NCBI taxonomy): domain Eukaryota; kingdom Metazoa; phylum Chordata; class Mammalia; order Rodentia; family Cricetidae; genus Phyllotis; species Phyllotis vaccarum. The sequence continues at coordinate 10,618,840 of JARWLC010000003.1, read as the reverse complement.
TGATGGTATGCTTTGCTGTAAGGAAGTCTTAGGTTTATGTGACTCCATTTGTTAATTGGTGGTCTTCATGCCAAACAGTCAAGAACTTCCACCTGAGACCTGGTACTCTGAACCTGATAGAGGAGAAAGTAGAGAATTGGTCAGACTCACAGGCCTAGGAAAGGGCATTCTGAGCAGGACCCTAGCAGAGCTCAAGTTTTTATTTGTCCAAGCTCCTCCATCCTCCGTGTAAATAGACTCTAGAACCTTGAGGCTGGCTGCATTTGATGCGATTATAGGCTGACTCAAGCTGAAACTGGGCCACGTCCTCTGTCATACATAGAGGCAGTACATGCCACCAGGGACACTGGGAGCTTCTCTGGATAGTCATCTGCCTCTACATTCTTTGGCTTTAGTGGCTTCATCCCTCCAACCTTCATTTCTTCATTTGTATCTGGGGCCGATAACAGTGCTTTTCTCATTTAGTCTGAGGATTGCCAGTAACGTTGAATGCAGGAGCTAACCACATACCTGGCAGGTAACAACCTTGCCAACACATTTTAAGTGCTGTTAAAATAGTGGCACTGCTGTTGTGTACTGTTACCAGAGAGCAAATGACAGCTTACTGGCAAAAGGCCTCTGCTACCAAGGATATTGCTGAGCACTGATTTCTAAAGTCAATAATATTTCCAAATCAAAGCAAACCTGGGATTCCCTAATTCCATCTAGATGCAGAAACATTTGCTTGCAAACACACCTGGAAATTGACACACCTGATATTTCTGTCCCAGTCTGAAGCTTTGGTTGTTTAGGTACAGGAGAAAGCTCAGGGTATGGTTCCTAGAAACAAGGTGAGCTGAGATTCTAAGGACTCTGCTGTAAACAGCCCTCTCAGGTTAGGAAAAAAAAATCTCAGTACTGGAAATTCTTTGTACCAGGAGAACTCCTTTCCCCATGCAAGCAGGATGGTTAGTCACCCTGTAGGGCTGAGGCATTGGATGTGGTAGCCTGTTTATTTCCAGGCTGGAACCACCTAGACAGACCCACCAAGAAACAGGAGTTGATAGCACTTGGTGCAGGGTCAGCTCTGCTCCTAGCATTCTGTCTGCTTTGGGCACCAAGAGCTTGTTCCGGAAGAAGACCCTCCAGGAGTGGCATCAGAAGAGCCTATCACTCATTCTGACCCTCTGATATTACTCAATGGCTCTTCTGCCAAGATTCACAGCACCACATTGACAGATAGGGTAGAGGGAAGGTGGAGAAATGAAGTGTGATATTTCTTAATGGAAGCTGCGTAATCCAACCTGCCCTCCACTGTTCCCTGATAATGACTCCTGAGGAGTCGCAACATGTCCTGGGGACACCACAGCTCACAAGTAGGTAGAGCTTCTGTCTAAAAATGTCTACAGAGGTGCCTTTACACAGAACAAGATTGGAGGTTGGTCACCAATGCCTCAATATTCAATATCAAAAGAAAGAAGTAGAAGTGAGAAACACAGAAGACTGATTTGGGCCATGAGAGGGAGGCAGGGAGGCTTAGTCTGAGCCTGAGTCCCTGATGGAACCTCAGCCTGACTCTGATTCCCTTTCTAATGGTGACTAAGTTTGGATTCCTCACTCCAAGCTGGGACTCACCACCTCTCATTGAACACAAGTTGAACACTGAATCAGATCTGAGATTCTAGCTACAGCCTGACCCTTGACTTTTGACCCTAGGCAGCTCCTGAGAACTGGCCATGGCTTTTGCCTGCATGTCTTCCTCTTCCAAGATCAAATAACACAGCTCTTTGCTCAGGCACCAGCTCAGCCACTTTCCAAGTTGTCTGTCAATGTCCCAATTACCAGTAAATTGCTAACACTCGAAGCAACTCTCTCTGCATATTAATACGGCCAAGCACAAACTCATCAGGCAACCTGGGCCCACTGTATGCCTACCAGTGTTATTTGCTCTGCAGAACCAGGTAATTTCCTTGCTGGACTTTAGTGGGAAGTTGAAAAGCAGCGTCAGCTTCTTCTGATCTTAATTAGGGTTGGGCTTCCTTCAGTAAATCACCCATCATTATCAATGAGCTTGTAATTTTAAGTTCCAGAATTAGAGACTGATGAATTTTAAGTTCCAGAATTAGAGACTGATGATTAAAGAGAGAGCCTGGAGGCTGAAGTGCAGGTGTGACCACTGGAGACCTGGGAATTCTTTTAATCTCTGTAATTCATTCCACAGTGACCTTTTCTATAGTTTTTCTGAAACACCCTGAATTGTAACATTCCCTCCTTCTCCCCTTGACCAGCAACATGTGTGGCAATGACCAGTCCCCTGGCTACTGGGAGTATTGTCTTAGCTTGTCTGGGAATTGGGGGTTTGTTTAAATAGGAAGCATGAGGTTTGGGGACGTTTTTTTCTTTCTTCCATGCTGCCTTGTTCTGCAGAGTCTGTGGTGCCATCAGACTCCATTTCTGGGGGGTAGCCCACGAGGCTATGTCCAAATAAGGCCAGGACAACAGGCACCTGGGCAATACTAGGTTCCTGATACTTTGCATATTACATAGCTAGTGGCTCATCTGCATCTATGTCCATTTATTTCTCTTGGCTAGATGAATTTAGGCCCTTCTCTCAGTAGAGTGGTGAGGGAAGCATCTCTCTCCACTCAGGAATGTCTTGGGCTCAGCCCCAAGAGTGGCCATGAATAGGCAGTGATCCGTGTTGTTTCAGTGATTCTCTGCCCTGTGGAGACCTCGGGAGAACAGAGGGGCTCTGACTTGAAGCTGCTGGGCCAGAGAGGTCAACATTGAGGCAGCCAGTGTTCAGAGTCACACTTAGATTTAATGACCATGTACTGGGTGAGTTACAGATGGTCACTGGGCACTCATCATGCACCTGGAAGACAGACAAGGGTCATTAATAAAAACTCAAGGCTTGACGTTTTATTATACTGTCTTACAGAAGACCATTTTCATGCAAGTATATGTTCTGAGTGTATTCCTGTTCCCCTTCCATTAATTCCCTTTATTCTCCTAGACAATTTGGTTCTTTCTTTCCATTATCCACATATATGTGCTTTTATGAATCCATGAAATCTAGAACCCATGGGCAAGAAAAAAACATGATATTTCTTTTTGAGAATGACTTCACTTATTTCCTGTTGCATTAAATATTCTTGGAAAAGTAAAAAAAAAAGGCAGACAGGAAGTGTGGGCAGGGTTACCAGACTAAGAAAACTCTGGTAACAGAGAGACATCAGCGGAGAAGCCAGCAGATGCACAGGACAACTATGTTGCTCTGAGAAAAAGTACCAAGCCTTATGGCTAAATAAGATAAGAATCATTGGTTAGTTTAAGAATTAAGAGTTAACAAGTTATATGCCTGGGCTATAGGTAAATCAGCATAAAATTATTATAAGCCTCTGTGTGATTATTTGGGGCTGCAAGTGGATCTGAACCTCTGGGCAAGGCTGGAAAGGCTGGGCAAGAAACCTATTATTGTACATTCTCCTTTCTTCCTTTTTTGTTAGACTTAGTTTTAATTGTGTGTATAAATGTGTGTAAGGGTTGGGATATGTGCATGTGAGTGTAAATGCCTTGGAGGTCTGTAGGGGATTCTGTTGTTTCCTGGTAAATAATTGTCCCACCCACTGGTTTAATAAAAAGTGCTGATTGGCCAAGGGCAGGCAGGAAGTCTGGGCGGGGCTACCAGACTAAGAAAAACTCTGAGAACAGGAAGCACAGAGCAGAATGCCAGAGGGAAGCCGAAAGAAGCAGAGGTGCTGCTCTAAGAAAAGGTACCGAGCCGCATGGCTGAACAGGAAGAATCATGGGTTAGATGAAGGGTAGAGAGCTAGCAAGTAATATGCCTGAGCCTTAGGCCAATCAGCCAAAAACTATTGAAAGAATCTGTGTGTCTCTGTGGGACTGCGGGTCTGTGGGACTGTGGGTCTGCGGGTCTGCGGGTCTGCGGGTCTGTGGGCCTAGACCTTGAGGCAAAGTCCAAAAGTCAGGGCCAGAAATCTCGTACTACAGAGGTCATAGGAGAATATCGCATCCCTGAAGCTGAAGTTATAGATAGGTGTGATGTGGGTGTTAGGAACTGAACTCAGATCCTCTGTAAGAGCATTATGTGTTCTTAACTCCTGAGGCATCTCACCAGCTCTCAGAGAGCTTTTCAGGTGGAGGCTACTGGCTTGTCCAAATCCAAGACAGGGAGTGCCCCATCCCACCTTACTCCTGGTTACAAACCTCCATTGAACAGCAGAGCCCATCAACTTTTCAAGTGATAGGTGACAGCCATCCCTGTCTGGTTCTGCTCTCTAGCACTCTCTGCCGGTAACCGAAATCTCATGTAGTCATCTTCTCTCCCCAGGACATGGAATGATACAGTGGTCAGAACAGATACAGTGGTTGGAAATGTCAGTGTCAATATAGTTAAACCACTAACTAAATGACCTAAGATAAGTGACATAACCAAGTATTACTCTTCATTGTTAATCATTCTGTTTCCTTCCCGAGGGTGCCGGGGACATCCCAAGACCTGGGAAAGCACAGGTAAGGGCTCCTGATTCCTGGGTGGCCCAGTTCTTCTAAAGTCATGTTCTCTGTATAGAGGACCCAACAAGCATGGAGGTGTTGCAGACCCTTTTTCAAAAACGCTGTACCCAGCACCTAGGATCTCTGGATATAACTCAGAGTGCATTAAGACTCAGGAAATGGCCTTCTGCTACTGTGCATCACATTGCTTCTCAAAAGATGCTATCTTCTGGATATTAAGGTCTCTAGCAGATTTAAATCAGTAGCATCCTACTGCAGTCCACATTGGTTTCAGACTTATTGAATACTAAGCAAATGGAGGCACTGAGCCAGCCTATCTCAGATGCGTCCAACGAAACCACAAGTAGCTAGCTTCTAGACTCACATTTGGTCCCTGACTATTTCTGTATGGCCTACTATGAGTGAACAGAGAACGAATCTGCAGCATTGTCCAAGTTAAGGTGGAGGGTAGACCCCTCAGCTGCAGTCCCTACTCCCTCATCGGGGGTCTCAGTCTGTGCTCCACTGCAGACTTAGCTCCTACTAAGTGTTCAGGATTAGTCCTGAACCCTGTTAGTAGGAATCTAAAAGTGCCCCACCCCATTCTTGCTACAGAATGCAGAATCAGGAGGCTCTTTGCTGGGTACACTTGTGACTTGTCCAAGGGGTTCCATCAGGGTCTCTAGCCATGCGTGTCTCCCATCTTCAGCCTGAAGTTAGCACCTAGTTCTTCTAAAGTTCCGGGCCTTTTAAGTTTGGTCTGATCTCAAATTCTAGGCATGTTTTAGTTCCTCTGGGTGCCTGGAAGCTGCTTGTCACATGATCCTAGTCTATTTCTGTTTTGATATTTCCTCATTGTGTTCTGCTGAGTGAAGGTGCTGTTACCAGCACAGAGTAGGCACTTGGTAAGACGTAACTGCTTGGCTGGATAAATGGCTTGTTGTGTACCTGGAATGGCAAAGCACGATGAATCTGATACATGAATGATACAGATGTTGGCATATGTGGTTCATTTGAACAATGATCAGCTTGCCTTGTACCCTAGGGCCCTCTCAGGCCCACTGGTACCTCTGTGTCCCAGGCACCTGCCCACCTGCCTGGGCTCTCTATTCAGGTGTCTCAGTTTCTAGTCCTTATCAGCCTCCATCAGTCTATCTTATGCCGATTCGTGTCAGGGAGGGGCATGTGTGGCTTGGGACTAGTTTGGAGGATACAGACAGAGGCATGCTGAACTGTCAGATCAGTCAAGCCAGCACCCACACTGCAGCCTTCATTCTACTCTCCAGGGGATGAGCTCTTTGCTTCAGAAAGCCTGCTTTGCTTTTTATGAACCTCTAATCAGAGCCGCAATGTGGCTGGCAGAGTTTCTGGAAGTCAATAGGCAAGAAGCAGAGGAAAGAAGCCAGCAGAGGTAGAGATAACGCTCAACACTGCACACAGAGATGGAGCTAATTAAAGCTGGTCTTTAGAGCTCAGCCCTGGGAAGGACCTAGTGGAAACAGAAAGCTCTGGGATAGATGCTTCTGCTGGAATGTGCTGCTGTGATAGGACATGACATCCCCTTCTGAACACCTGGTGGTGGGACAGGATCCCATTCACGGGCCTGCATTCCTCTCCCATACATTGAATGCAAGGCTTTGGGGAATCTTGCCTTCCCCTTTCCAAGGGGCTTTTCTAGTCCAAGATACTGTCCATGTCTCCTTCCAAATGCACCTGTTCCCATCTGACCATCACTGGTTCTCATAGGCACTTCTGGGATTGCACAAATCCTTCCTATTGGTGGCCTTCGAGGTGATCTGAAACATTCTATGAGGTCACTCCTATGTTTGAGAATCCAAAAATCCCTCAGCACCCTGAAGGCAAAGCCAGAAGTACTAATGTACTCAACAACTTGATCTCCTACTGTCTTTCATCCTGTGCCTCCTTTATTTTTATTTTGGCGTAAAATTGCAGCACATTAAATTATCCTTTATCTATTTTTAAAGCACATGATTTGGGGGCATCTCATACTTTCCCACCGTGTGTAGCCATTGCCCATCACTTCTGTTTATTTTCAAGATATTTTCATTTTCATCAAAAGAAATCTGATCGCTCTCCATTACTCACTCCCCAATCATTTTGTCCTTGGAGACTTTTGTATTCTGGGGATTTCATGTGGAAGGATCACATGATGTGGGATTATGGCTGGTTTCTTTAACTGATCATAATATTTGCATGGTTCATCCATGTTGGTTTTAAACTATATCCTATAATTCATTCATTTTTATGGTCAAATAATATTTCGTTGCACAGGCATGTTGATTTTGTTCATCCATTCATCCTCATGCCCAGAAACATTGGGTGTGTCTAAGGTCAGCCGATACAGTCAGTGTTGGAGATGACTGCCCTTTGAAGCCTAATGTTTAATTCTTTTTGGTGCAAAGCACAAAGAACTGCTAGGTCACACAGTGAATACTAACCTCCTGGGGACTCATTTGGAGCATGTTCTTGGATCCTCTGGGCCTGCTGGTCCTGTCTTCCCCCATGCAGTGTGTGCCGTCCCCTTTAGCTGTCATGTTTATTTTCCCACCTTCCTCTCACCAATGGACTCTTCTGGCAGATGTTGCCCCCTCTTCCGGGCTCTGTGGTTGCAGATTCTGCAGCTCTGCTGAAGTATCAAAGCCCCTTATCTGTTTGCTCTCTCCTCCAGTCCAAACTGGCCATTATTTGAGCATGGACAAGGGACTGAGTCCCGATCCAGTCTGCTTCCCTGGTACCTAGGTTAGTGTTTCCAGTTGTTCCCATGGAGAATGAATGAATGGAGGGTTCCTATGTGGGGCGTGAGCATCACAGTTTTAGGCCTTCAATACGCATGTTCCAAAAGACAATGGTCAACTGCCGAAGGTGCGGAGTGTCCCCCAGAAGCTGCCTTGGCTCCTGGGCAGTTCAAGCATTTATTTTCCTTCATCTCTGTGTGCACTAGCCGCTGTCAGCTCCAGGCTGCCATTGTCACACTTCATTAGAACTGCTTTGTTGCTATGTGCAGTGGTAGTCACCGTTGCTAGGTTGGCTTTTGTTTCATATATGTGTGTGTGTGTATATATATACAGCGTTTCCCCCTGGCAAATAATCAACGTCCAATTAATTCTGAATTTCTCATTGTTTGCTCCAGCTGTCAGGCTCCTCACAAGAGCAAAGAACGACTGTTGAGTGTTTTTCTTATAACGAACTGTGAGAGTCAGCAGGTCACTTCTGCCTCTGAGGAGTGAGGAACAGAAAGGGGGACAGTGAGGGAGACACAAAGAAAGAGAGAGACAGGAGGAGAGAAAAGGGGGACACAGAGAAAGCCAGGGCAGAAACAAACATGGAAAGACAAGAAGACTCAGACGCAGCGGCAGCCATAGACAGACACACACAATACACAGAAACACACAAGCCGCCCCCTACAGCACTTAACTCCTTAATTACTCAAAGACCCCCACAACATACTCAAGACTCCCCAACATATGAACCCCCCCACCCAGAAACCCCCCAACACATACCAGTACTAAAAATAGACTGAGTTTTGTAGAGACACAAAAGGAAGGAAACATGACCATGATGGGGAGACAGAGGCACAAAGAGAAAGTGAAAAACCCCAAATGACTGGAGGGCACCATGAAAGTTTGTAAACTGCCATGTGTGTATTGGAGACTCTGTGTCAGCATAAGGGACCCACGCTCCTGAGGTCCCACACCCGAGGCTATAGTATAACCACCATGGTCTTGATTCCTTCACTACTCATAACCTCTCTCTGCCATAGCAGCCAGGGAGCACCAAGGTAGGAAACTGAGGCTCAGCACACAGCAAGTAGAAAGCCCAGGTCCTGAGCCTCCCATATTTATATGCTCTCCAGAAGACCTGCTCTTCAATGTCACTTCTGCCACTAAAGCCCTCATCCCCTCTGCCAGCTCCATTAGGTCCCCACACAAATCCACCTCTCCCAGCCCACAGCTCTCACACTCAGCTGAGCTTCCCAGCCCAGGCTAGTACAGCGATACTTGTGATTTCCTTGCCCTTTACTTCTCTATGGAACAGATCTCAACATTTTGGGAAGACTTTACTGTGTCAAAGTGTAAGTCATCTTAGGCAGAGCAAGCAGAGTTCCTGTCTTTGTCTTGTTTCAGTAGGCGTAGCTGTACGGGGTTAAATCAAGGACAAAAACGCATCTCATAACCCATGTCATGTGATGCCCTGTCCACTTCCAGGGGCAGCTCTGACTGGGTGGGGCATTGTGGGTATCAAGGAAGGGAAATATTGCTTCTTGGTCCATATCTCTGGCCCAGGCTAACCCGGTCTCACCATCATTACCCAGCAACTGAAGCTTCGCAAACAGCTGTATGACATATGACGCATCTTCCTTATGGATAGGTATGTTAACCTTCTTCCCCATGAAGGCAGTTATTTTATTTAGCTTTTTCCACTGTTGAAATTTCAGGATTCGGTGAATAGTAGCTACCTAGTAAATGCCTTTTACGGGCATAGCTGCAAGTCTGTATCTACCATAATTCTCAGATCTTAATTTACAGAACACTCTTTCCTGGCTCTGGCAGGGAGAAGAGGCATTTTTCAGAAGCCCAATGACCACCCCTGACTCTGAAGAACACTACAGAAGGTGCAGTGATCTTTGAGTTGTAACATTTGATCCGTGTTTTGGAACAAGGGCCCTGGCAGCTGCATGGAGGACAGACTGGGGAAGTGAAGCTGGAGCCAGAGACCATAGCTATAAGGAGAGAGGGATCTACCCAAAACCCAGTGCCATTACCCAGAGACCCAAAAAAGTGCTGCCAAAATGGAAAACACTGTGAACTTTAACAGCACTGTCAAGTTCACAAACTTTCTTCTTTCTTTCTTTCTTTTTTTTTTCCAGCTAAATAGCTTGCTAGCTTGGCTGGTTTTTTTCCAAACTCCCAAGGCACCCCTGAAGTCGGTCAATATTGCATTATTGTCAGTTGGGGAACAGTAAACCTTTGAAAAACGCCTTTTGCATTCTGGATTTATGGCAAGCATTTGAACTTGGTGAGTCTTGAGCAGCACTTGGAAACACAGTGTTTTGATTTTCCCAATAACTTCCTGAGGATCATTGGAAATGAGAATTCAAGAGCCCAGATGGATTTTTCCCACAGGCCACATACTTGTCGAGATCAGTGATTTGTTTGAGTCCTTCAAAACAAAAGATTATGAAGAAGGTAAATGTGCCTACTCAGCCGTCCTGAGAAGGCTTGGTCCTGTGGCTGATGGGTGAAGTCACATCCCAACCCCAAAGTGTGGGCAAGAGCCACACCCTGCACATGGTTGCCCTTGGGAAGCTCGAGGGTCCTCCACACCTCAGACTCAACTGTTTCTGTTTTCATCCTCCACTGCTCACAAAAGATGGAGCTAAATCAGACTATGTGACCTTCAAGCATCCTTCAAATCATGCCTTGAATTAATTCAAACCTTTCTAGTCTGTGCCCCAGAGCTGTATCCTGGGAGGCTCAGTATAAGTGATACATCATTTTTCTTGTCACTATGACAACAGACAGACCTGACAGAATCAACTTAAGGGAGAAGAGGTTCATTTTGGCCCATGGTTTTGGAGGGATTCAGTTCTTGACATTGGAAACATAAGCTATTTACATCACAGCAGACCAGCAAGGGTAGGGACCAGGGACAGGCATATCTTTCAAAATCCACCCCCACCTTGTGACATGCTTCCACCAGTCCAACTCCAGGTTTGAACAAAAGTTCAAAATGTGGACCTGTTAGGAGACACTTTAGATTGGTCTGCTATAGTAGGGTTGGTCTACTGTAAGGTTTGGGGTAGGGGGGTGGAGAGGATCAACTTGCTCTCTCCCTCCTGTAGTTATTTTCCTTTACTTTTTGTAGGCCTGCTACTCAGCTCCCAAATAAATACACTGAAACTTATTTATAAATGTCCAGCCTTAGCTTGGCTTGTATCTATCCAGCTTTTCTAACTCAAATTATGCCATTTCTCTTTAACTATATTTTGCTTCTGGGATTTTTATCTTTCTTTATTCTATATAATTTTTTTCCTTCTTACTCCATGGCTGACTATGTGGCTGGGTGGATGACCCCTACCACCCTCTCTTTCTTGCTCCTTGCTTCTCTCTCTCAAGCCTAGATTTCTTCTACTTATTATCTCTGCCATTCTACGCACAGCTATTGATCATCCACTCTTTATTAAAGCAATCAGGCATCTTAGGTGGGCAAAGCAACACAACTTTATAGAGTTAAACAATTGCAACATAAAGATGCAAACATATCTTTGCATCATTAAACAAATATTCCACAGCATAAATGAATGTAACACATCTTAAACTAATATTCCACAATACTCCCGTCCTTTCAAAGGAAGGCTTGGGGAGCATTTTCAAGGGCATGATGGGGCCTATGACTCTGCCCACAGGCAATGATGATTTAAAAAACAGCAACATGGCAATGTCCCAAGCCCTGGCTCGGATCCCACTGTCATCCTAAGGAAGCTGTTGTGGTACCAATTTGTGGCAGAAAGAAATCCTATCCACCCCCTGCTGTCCTCTTACTTGAACCCTGTTCTTGGCACCAGTTATGAGACCCTGCCTGGGCTTTTGTCTGTACTGTGTGCCTTCCAATCTCATTTAAAGCTCTTCACTCACATGGTCTCACCCTGCTAGTATAAAGCCTACACTATACTGCCTAAGAAACGCCCCCCCCCCCAATAGACGACAAACCAACCTATGTCTTCACTTCCACCGAGAGTGTAGCAAAGGCTCATTCCTCCATGCTGCCCCAGAGCCCACTGTGTGTCCAGACATGTAGCAAAAGAGGTGGGATTGAACTTTTCCACCTGGAACCTGGAGTCTACAGATCTGAGATGTTATCTTTCCTCTACTATTGGACAGCTCTGGGACTTTGTTCTGGGTTGCCTGGTGAAGTACCTCATACATCTTCAATCCAGTGCTTGACCTAGTACAGGTTAAATAGATGCCATTGTAGAATGGGCTCTATAGTATAGTATAGTATACAGTTGAGCCGTCCATTGTGGACCAGTCATAGCTCTTATCACTTCTCCTATGTAGAGTCTGTAGTTTCTCCCAAACTCTATGAATTAGTGTGATCATAACCACCTACTCTGTTAGAAATGCAGAATCTAATTAATCCCACCCTCAGCCCCCAGACCATGCTGCTAGACAGTGGTACAAGAGACAATGGGTCCCAAATGACCTGACTCCAAAGACCATGGGCTTTATACTGCCTCCATGAAGGTGATACCGTTTATGTGGTACCCATTGTCCACTGAACACTTAACCCTTTCAGAAATCCAATCAGGCATTATCCCATGAGGGATGAGGAAATTGAGGGTTGGAAAAGGGCACGTGACTGTAAGTGACAGAGCCAGGATCCCACTGCTAAGCTAGCCCTCAAGCTAACATTTTTTACTCTATTTCTTTCCAATCCTTCAGCCTCTTCCTTAATTAGACAGGTTCTTACTGAGCTGTCTTTAGGCTTGTCATCCCCCCGTCTTAGTCTGATTCCAACGTCTGTGATTATAAACATGCAGCACCCTACCTGGTTTCACTCTCTTAATTTTCAATTTTATCATCGAACCAGAAGCCCAGAAGACAGCAACATTTTCCCCAAAGTCATGCAGTTCTGTGGTAGAATCAGGCTGTAAAGTCAGCTGCAGTTAACCATGGCTTCATGGCCACGGCTCCCGAAGGAACATTTCCTTTTCATGGCAAGCTCAGGTCAGAAAGAGCTCTCTTAAAGGTCACTTAGGACTTTAAGGCACAGGCATCGCTACATCTGGATCCTATTGGTCAAAGCAAAATGTCACTGAGCCCGGATTCGCTACGGAGAAATAGATCCCGCCTCCTGTGGTACGGTCGCGCCCCCTTGTGGACTAGCGCAGAGAAGCTGTTGGGGTCATCTAGGAAAACTCGAAGCGTCCTCATTTCTCAGCCCAGTGCTTTGACATCTTCCTGCGTGGAAGGTAACTTTCCATTGCTGGGATCGATCAGGGAGACCACAAAGCGCCACAGCTCACTGTGGTTCCCTTTTCCTAGGCCTAAGCTTAGACAAACTGGTCCCAGACCTGAGTTTTTAGGTGGTCATTTTGTTCCTGCTCCTTACAGGTCGATTGGGAGAATCTTATTATATATATTCTAATTCCTCTTCTGGGTCAAGCCAGCCTCATCTCTTAGGTATGGCTCTTGATGCCCTGCCCTACCAAGGACCTCCGAAAAACAAGCCGTGTCTCCTGGCACCCTTCCTAGTTTTGAAGTGACTGAAGTCCCAGCTAAGCTGCACTCAGAAGCATGAGATGTGGGCCTGAGTGGCCAGGGTCACCGAGAAAAATGTGCAAATCTTGTTTTTCTCATTTTTAAGTCTAAATGGGGACTTGGCAGGAGAATGGTTTACACCACGGCAACCACCTTGGAGGGGGTGAAGCCTTTACTAAGTGCTTTCATCAGACCATCCCCGTGAGGGGACTCCACCTGTGACCTGCAACTCAGCACTGTTAGCTCAGTTGTCACACGGAGCTGCTGCCGATGGGCATTTGGGATTTTGTTGCCCTTCTTCCATGTGGTTGTGACCCAGATGACCACCCTTTTGCAATTTCTTAAGGGAAGACATCACTGAGATTGTAAATAATTCAGGAGCTGCAATGTCCAAATTCCCAACGAGGCTGACGCTCCCCTGTGGGAATTTTTCCAAATAATGCTGTGAACGGTGCCATCTTTAGAGCCACCATCCTGTGGCTTTCTTATCCTGCCAGCTCAGCTCTCCAGCACACACTAGTAGGACCTGTAAGCCATGACTCGGTTTCAGGAGGCAAGAAAGGAAGGTTCATAAACTGGGAGGTGATGGGGAGCAGAATGACAGACCCCTGGGAGAGATTAGGAATGAGCCAGATGTGGAGACAAGGGTATAAGGGGAAAAGGAAGGGTCGAGAGGGAAAGGAATCTACCTGTAGGCTCTGAAATCCTAGTGGGCACTGCATGTGTGTGGGTGCGTGTGTGTGTGTGTGTGCAAGAGTGTGTGTGCATGTGTGTGTGCATGAGTGTATGTGTATGTGTGTGTGTGCATGTGTGTGTGCATGAGTGTGTGTTGCATGTACATGAGTGTACAACTGCACATGCCCCTCTGTATGTGCAAGCAGAGGCCAGAGGAAAAGGATGTCAGACATCTTCCTTACCATCACCCCACTTTATTGCCTTGGAATAAGGTTTCACTCCCAGAACTAGAAGCTCCCAATTTTGACTTGACTGATAGGTCTGAAATGACAAAAATCCCTTTTTAAGGGGAGACTGTGCATCCAGAATTGTGAGGGGCAGAGCTGAATGTCCATGTCACTGAGAATTTGGTCAGCAAGACCTTAGAATTTACTTGTCTCTGTCCCCGTGTCGGAGTTACAGACACATGCAGCCAATTTTTTTTTTCCTCTAAATGTAAGTGCTGGAGACTCAAACTTGGGTCCTCATGCTTCCTCAGGAAGCACTCCTACCCACTGAGCCATCTCCCAAGCCTTGTTCATTTGCTTACTAAACACCGAGATCTTGAGTTAAGACTTATTATTCCCACAGAACAGTTGAGGAAACAGAGGTCTCAGCTGCTAAAAACCTGAGGAACAAGGGTTTGAAATAGTGAGCTTCCCACCCACCGGATTTCCGGTAGAGGAGAGACAGGGAACATGTGTCCATGGCACCCAAAACCATACTTGCAGATATTCCCTGCCATTTTACAAATAAGAACATAATTTGCCAAGAGGAACTTAACCTGCAGCTCACAGGCAGGATGTGAGCTAGGGTTTCTGTGCCTCAAAGGCTCCTGTGAGGTCCTTTCTCGGCTGAACCTTGATAACTACTGTGTGGGTGGCTTTAGCTAGGATACTGGCCTGAAGAGAAAGAACAGGGTGGAGAATGTTCTGAGGTTTAAGCCTTGGAAAGGGCCCTCACTCCGAGAGAGGGAAATTAGGATGGGGTGGGGCAGGGGAGGCAGTTGGGCACGTACCATTCTGCTGGAGTTGAGAGATAAGGGAATCTTCAGGGTTGTTCCTGGTCTAGAACAATGAAAGCAAGAATCAGGAAGGAAGCCGAAGAAAGGCTTGGGAGAGAGCAGGCAAGGAGGGGAGAGACAAATGGGAGACACTGACTGATTCACACGGATTGATCTGGGGTTTCCGGGAAGAGGGCAGGGTCCCTAGGAGGTTGATGTTGGGGCAGGAAGGAAGAAGGCAATAGGGGTGTCTAGGGCAGGAGAGGAGTGGGCAGGAAGTGATTCAGCTGCAGAGCTGGGAGATGTAGGGGAAGTCTTGGGATTGCTCCCCTGTGCTTGCTGTGTCTCGGGGAGCTGGAGATAGAAGTGGGCTGCAGATAACTGGAGCAAGGCTGTGTGGGAGCCTGGGTTGTCCCTGAGAACTTGAACCAGGATTCTATAGACAACACCTTTTATGTGGCAAGTTATTTTTGCTGTGAAGCCACGTGGTTGCACCAGGTAATTATAGGGTAAAAGAAATTAAGAAAGACATAATTTCTCTCCATCAATGCCTGTCTGTTTTACATCTCCACCTCGCTCTGGCAGGCAAGCCTTGCTGCCTTCACAGGTGCCGCTTTGATTTCAGTCACGTAGGAAAGGAATTTGAAACACTTTCAATGCTATTAAAGAGAGGAAGCTATTGGAATGTGGCTAAATGCAATAATCACATTAACTGTTTATGGCCATAGGGCTTTCAGGACCAAAGTCCTTGGGTTAACCTGTGGAGGGGCCAGGTGACTAGGAGTAGCAGCAGAGGTGGCTATGCCAATGCAGGGCCAGATGGACACAGAGGCACAGGTGGAGGATGGCTCCGGGCCAGTGAAGCAGAAGCTAGAGGAATGGGTGAGGGACCGCCAAGGGCAGGTGCAGCGGTAACAGAAGAGCAGGTTGAGGACAGCCAAAGGATGGGTGTGGGGGCCAGGCAACTAACTGAAATATTTCCATGCCCCCAAGCTTCCATGTTTTGAACACTTACCAGTCACCCAGAGTGGTGGCCTCTGTCCTTTGGAGAATCTCTGGCCATTATGACTCTAGTAGGAAAGCAGCAAACTCCAGGCATTTTTAGGGAGTGAAATAATGGGTTATGGAGTCAGTCTTATTCACGTCTCCAGCCTCACTCATAGTGCTTGCTATGGCACCCCCAATTTTATATACATGTATACATACATATATGCATATATAACATGTGTGTATACATACATACATATACATATACATACACATACACATACACATATACATAAATATATATCAGTTTGACCTCTAGTTCTAAACTTGGACTATGTGTGTCAGAAAAACTGTGGCAAATTGCTTATCAAAGGCTTCAGGTCCCAAAGGAATGGCTGCGACTGCCCTTTATGGGTTTGCATCTCAGAGGCTTCCAAGATGGCAATATTCATAGGCCCTAAATGCTCTTGAGTTAAAAAATGGAAAGCATCCAGGGTTGTTGCTGGATCCTGATTTGTGTGGCCTTAGGAGCTGCTTAGGCAAGGCTGCAATCAGTAGGCCAGTCTGTCAGGAGGGCAAGGATTGGGACTTGTCAGCATGGGCAAAGCTGGCAGAAGTTTTCCTTTATGGAAAAGTCTGAGCTTTATCCTCATAAACTTTTTTCTTTTTTAGTGAAATAAGACATTTTCTAAAACTCTCTCTCTTGCATAAAGCCAACTTATCATGGACTTAAATCACATCTACAAAGTATCTTACAGCAACACACAGATTAGTATTTGAGTAACTGGACACTGTAGCCCAGACAAGTTGACATATACAACCGGCTGTCACTTAGCCTTCCCATTGTATCTCACTAGCTAGTGAGGCACTTGAATGGGGACAGGAAGTATGGGCTGGAGGAAGAGGTAAAGATGGCAGAACTTATTTCAGTGACTGGAGGACTGGACAATAGTTTCCTGGGGCATCAGCAGCAGACTGTATCTGACCTTTTATCACAGGTGTTTCTCAGAACTTTCTGGACTCCTGATGCAGTCCACTTTGCTGTATAGCACATACATAGCACTACACAGGACATGGTTCTAAGACTCATTGGCTTGGAACCAGCATTTATTATCCTGGTCATGGGCCTGCAGGTTGATTAGAGTTTGGCTGGTTTAGACTCTGCTTGGCTGCTCAGTCTGTTTAAGACTGTAGCTCCAGCTGGCCATGGCTCCAGGTTGTGGATTTGGTTCACAGTTGCTTCTGCGTTTAATTCCTGCTCCAAACCTAGGTTTAATAGCTTCCCAAGCATATTCTTTACATATGGGTTACCACAACATAGGGGACAATCTCAGCATTGTATAAGGACATTTGCAGCCTTGCTCAGCTCACCTATATCTTGCTGGTATAAAACCCCTCAAAATGGCCAATAATTGTCTCCTGCTATGGTTGAAGTAAAGTGAGTTTCAATTTTGCCCCTCCTCTCCCCTTCATTTTATTATTATTATTATTATTATTATTATTATTATTATTATTATTATTATTATTATTGTAAATAAGTGTCTTTTTTATCCATGTATCCCCTTGCTCCCCCTCCCTTCCCTCCTCCCAATCCCTCCAGTCAGCCTTCAGCCTCCCCCCTCTGCATAAGCCCATTCCCTTTCCCCAAAAGGTAAGAAGTCCCAAGGAGGGTCAGTTCAGTGTGGCACATCCACTCCAGGCAAGTCCAATTTCCTCATCCTAAAGTCAAGGCTGGGTTAGGTGTTCCTCTGCAGGGAATGGGCTCCAAGGTGCCAGCCCATGCACAGGAACACAGTCTGATCCCACCCCTTGAGGCTCCTCATACTGCTCGTGCCAATCAACAGTTGCCTACCCTTGTAGGGCCTGGAGTTGTGCCTAGTGCCCAATTCTGCCCACCTCCACCTCTATTATTTGTTGGATGTAGGTTCTGTGATGACACTTAGGGTAGTTATTCATTTGATTATAGGGGAAGTTCTGTTTAGACATCCCCTCCACTATTGGATAGAGACCTAGCTAGGGACATCCTGTGAGTTCTTGTAGGTTTCCCTAGCACCCATTCTCTTTCCAACCCCACAGTAGCTTCCTCTATTAAGATATCCATCTCTTTTTTCCCCTCTCTGTTGCTCCTCTCACTCAACCATCTCCTTCTCTCATGATTTGTTCCCACGTCTTCTTGGTTGCTGCCCGTTATGACCCCAATTTGCTAATGTAATCTTCTCTATTTTCTCTTCTTAGGGGAATCTCTGGATGTCTCTCTTAAGTTTCTTCTGATCTCAAGGGGTTGTGGTTTGCAGCTTGGGTACTCTTTGCTTTTTGTCTAAAATCCACTTATGAGCGAGTACATCCCATGCCTCTCTCTCTGGGCTTGTGATACCTTGCCCAGGAGGATATTCTCTAAATCCATCTATTTGCCTGCAAGTTTTAGGATGCCATTTTAAAATTTAATTTAATTTTTATTTTTTTACTGCTGAGTAGTACTCCATTGTATAGATGCACCATAGTTTGTTAATCTATTCTTCAGTTGAGAGGCATCTGGGTTGTTTCCAGGTTCTTGCTATTATGAATAATGCTGCTATGAACATAGTTGAGCTAATGTCCTTGGGGTAAGAATGTGCATCCTTTGGGCATATGCTCAATAGTGATATTGCTGGATCCTTGGGGAGATTGATTCCCAGTTTTCTGAGGAACCACCATACTGTATCCCAAAGTGGCTGTACAAGTTTACACTCTCACCATCAATGGAGGAATGTTCCCCTTGCTCCACATCCTCTCCAGCATAGACTGTCATCTATGGTTTCGATCTTAGCCATTCTGACAGGTGTAAGGTAACATCTCAAAGTTGTTTTGATTTGCTTTTCTCTGATGGCTAAATATGTTGAGCAATTTTTAAGTGCCTTCCAGCCATTTGTAATTCTGTTGAGAATTCCCTTTTTAGCCCTGAACCCCATTTTTTAATTGGGTTATTTAGATTTTGGGGCTCTGTAGTGGATTTATGATGTTACATTGTAAATAATTGTCCCTCCTACAAGTTTAATAAAAAGCGCTGATTGGCCAAAGGCAGACAGGAAGTGCTACCAGACTAAGACAGGCAGGGCTACCAGACTAAGAAAACTCTGGAAACAGGAAGAACAGAGCAGAAATGCCACAGAGAAGCCAGAAGATACAGAGGACGATTGTGCTCCTCTGAGAAAAGGTACTGAGCTGCAGGGCTGAACAGGATAAGAATCATGTGTTAGATAAAGAGCAAGAGCTAGCAAGTTATATGCCTGGGCCCCAGGTCAATCAGTGTACAATTAATGTATGCATCTGTGTGTCTCTTTGGGACTGCGGGACTGCGGGTCTGCGGGTCTGTGGATCCAAACTTTGAGGCTAGGCCCCAAAATCTGGGCCAGAAACGTCATACAACAGGGCTCTAGTTTTTTGAGTTCTCTATATATTTTAGAGATCAGTCCTCTGTCAGACGTAGAGTTGGTGAAGATCTTTTCCCATTCTGTAGGCTGTCATTTTGTCTTACTGTGTCCTTTGCCTTACAGAAGCTTCTCAGTTTCAGGAGGTCCCACTTACTGATTGTTGTTCTTAGTGTCTGTGCTACGGTGTATGTTTAAGAGGTGTCACCTGTGCCGATGCATTGGAGGGTATTTCCCACTTTCTTTTCTATTGAGTTCAGTCAAGACTTCAATTTTGCCTTTTAATCCCACTCAATGAGGCCACTTTCTTTTTGAATGAACTTAGCAGAATGCCCCCACCCCATGTTCTCTGGTTACTTTCAATCACATCATGTTCCCCTTAGCCTCTGGACAGCTTGATTCAATAATTAGAATGTTTAAAGGGATAATAAGAGTCAATGATACTCATCATTAGATACAGGCAAGCTGTGACCGTATCTTTGTGTCATTAGGAACCCAGACCTCTAACTCAATATATTACACGAAGCCAGACTCTCTTACGTATCTACTTTGATGAACCATCTATGACTTCTCCTTAGGTTTTGATTTCTCTTAGGTTCATTACACGTTTTCTGGGTTCCTGTTGCCACTCCAGGCAGCCTCTTAAAATAGTTTCTGCTAAGACCATTCTGGGCTGTCTCCCCTCAGCCCCCTAAGGTACTTTCACCCACGACTTCAGCCAACCCTTTACCCATTTGACACATTCATGAGTCAAAAACAAATCTATTATGTCCTCAAGCCTTATGGGGATTTATAGCAATCAGGACTGAGTCCTCTTTCTTTACGAGGCCCCATTCCTTTCCCGAGAGATCCATTGGGTCTCCATGCCTGGCTGAGCTCCATTTATCCAGGAAGCCTTAGTTGCCAAGTTTGGGATAATTGGGATTTTATTTCCCCCATATAGTCATAATCACCTTTCTCTTTCTCAGTCAAGCATGTCCCCCATGCTGCCCGAGTTTTTGCTGGACACCACATCTGTGTTTGGAGAGACATTTTCTGTCAGCGTCATTGTGCTTCACGAAGCTGGCCTCCATGCGAGCTGCTCATTACTGTTGCTTATTATCTCAGACCCTATTCACTTACCCAAATCAGTTTATTCTCTTGCACAAGAACCCAACAAACTGTGGGCTTCCTTGAGCCTCAAATCCAGAGCTACAGTCCACAGGAAAACCACAAGATCAAGATAAGAAGTCCTAGCTGGTGCCTGGAGGCATGGTTTATACTGAGTTCCGTGGAGACTTTGGGCAATCACGGGCAGAATATGAACACTGATTACATCTGCAGGTACCAGCCAAATGAAATGAAGTGTAACTATATAATGTTAGGCAAATTTAAAGGACTGTTATTTCTACTGGGTAAGGTCGCTGCTTCCCAACATAAGAGAATAACCTCTGAGGTCAAATTCAAATTGCCTGTTTTATGCTTCTGTGAATCTCAGTACAATACAAGAAAGCTCTTGATGGAGGAACCAGGTCCCATGAACAGCCATCTGTGCCTCTTTACTGTTTCCTGTGACTCCTCTAAGTGGTGGTCCAGCCTGACTCAGCTGTACATTTAGTCTGTCATCTGTGATTAGAGATGTTTGCCCTCGGGAGAAGAGGAGGGGATCACATGGGTCCCCCATCCCACTCAGATGTCAAAAGGCTCTTTGACTCTGCAGGTTCTTCTAGCCTTATAGGAAGCACAGTAGTCATGACTGCACTTTTCTGGGGAGGGTCTCCACATCCTTCACATCCCATGGAGATTAACTCATCTTTGAAGGTATCCTGCTACAGAAGTTGCTTTTCTTGCTGCTGCTTGATACTCAGTCACCTGTTTGCTATCACACTTGTCACATGGGGTGACAATGAATTGTTTTCTCCTTTTTCCTGCTTTCAAACTGTGAGGAACTCTAGACTCAGCTATAATTGATTCCCAACCCCCCCCCCCCATGCACAGCAGAAGACCAACTCATGCCAAAGGAAGTGCCGGAGGCAGAGAGGGAACCAAACCCCACCTTCTCCTCAATAGCATCCAAGTGACTTCTCCTGGAAGTCTCCACATGAGGCAAAGATACAGCCTTGTCATTATAATCTATAGAGAAACTGAGTGCTAATTTATTTACAGAGATGGCTTTGTTCCAGGGCTCCCTGGAAATGCTTCCTGCTGATTAACTGGAAATTATTCTTGTGTGCTGAGGGTACTAGTCAAGTGTCCCTGGCTCTGTCCAGTGGCCAGAGACTCCACTGAGAGCTGGCCAGCCTCTGAAAGGAATTGGGTTGCTGAATGAGAATCTGACAGGAAAGAACTGTCAAGCATCTCAGCAATGGGCTGACACCAGAAGAGACAGCCATTCCAGAGGCAGCCAGGGTATACAGCACTGCTCAAAGGGCAGGACAGGGACTTGTGAGAGGCTAGTTCAGACAGCTATGGTTCTTAGAAGGATCCGAAGGCTGAATTACATTCTCAGTTACCATACCATCTTTCTCTGTGGCTTTGGATAATTTCTTCACCTCTCTGGACCTCAGTTTCCATATACATAGAGTATAACATTTAAGTGTTTAAATTCTTAATCCATTACTTAGGTTCAGATTCTAATTTGCTAGTTTTTAATATTTTAAATTTTAGTAAGGAAGACTGTGGAATAATGCTTTTGTACACTATAAAGATTTGTCACTGGTGTTGGTTTAATAAAACATTGAATGGTCAATATCCAGCAAGGAAGTAGAGGCAGAGCAACCAGACTAGGAGAATTCTGGGAAGAGGAAAGAGAGAAGGACTTGGAGTCCCCAGCCAGACACAGGGGAAGCAAGATGAGAATGCTGGACCAAGCAAAGGTACCGAGTCACGTGGCTAAACATAGATAAGAAATATGGTTAACTTAAATTAACAGCTAGTTAATAATAAGCCTGAACTAGTGTTCCAGTAGTTACTATAAAATTAAATCTCTGAGCCAATTATTTGTTGGGAAACAGATTTAGGTATTTGAGAGTTTCTGGTAGGACAGAAACTTCCAACTTCCTAGAATTCTCCTCGTCTGGTCACCCCACATATACTTCCTGCCTGGCTATTGGCCAATCAGCCTTTTAGTAAACCAATGAGAATAACAGATCTTTAGGGAGCACAAGAGCATTATCGCATAGAAGATTCTAAGAATGCTCCTTTCCCTAAAACATGGGACTAGTCATACCTCTACTTTGTAGATCTGTTGTGAATATTAAATGACTCAACACACATGTGTGTCTCTCTCTCCCTCCCCCTTTCTTTCCCTTCCTTCCTGTCCTAGGGATCAAACCCAGAGCCTGTACAGGCTGGGCAGATCTTCTACCACTAAGCCACACCTCTAGTTTGGTAAAGGGAGGGGAGAAGATTTGGCTGTGTCACTCAGGTTAGCCTCAAGCTTGCAACACCTCCAGGGGTTTGCATTAAAGGTGTATATCACTGCACACTGTAGACCCTGTCTTTTAAGGAAGTACCTAGAAACCTTTGCTGCTCAGGCAGGCACTCCCTCTCACCCCACCCACTCCCATTAAAAAAAAAAAAGACAGACAGACAGACAGACAGACAAACAAACCATGCCTAAGGAAAAGTGGACTTTGCTCCCCTCCAGGGCTGAAAACTTGGCATTTATTCTATGTGCAATGGGGACCCACTGAGAGGATATGAGAAGGGGGGGGTAGGAACTTGTCTGGGGCTGTGCTTTATAAAACTTGCCCAGTGATTCTGCCCCTCCCCATACCCCTTTGGGTCAACAAGACTGATTTTGAAAGAGAGATTCTTGACAGATATTGCTGTGCCTGAGCTGTGGCAGGCCTGCTCCTTCTCTGCCTTTGCTGCTTCTCTGACAGCAGGCAGGCCATTAGGGGCTCCCTGGCCTTCCGTGATAGCTTGTTAGCACATTTAAGCCCTTTGTAGGAGGCTCTCCTCTGGGTAATTGGGCCTCCACTCTGCTGCACTTCCTGGCCATAGTGCTTGTTAGCTGTCAGGCAAGGCTTTGAATTTGTGGAGTAGCCAACAAACCTTATTTTTTATGGCCAATCCTGCTAGGGGAGGGGCCATGGGAAAGCGCAAATAACACAGGGGCATGGCCTATTGAGGAGGAGGAAGAGGAGGAGGAGGAGGAAGTGTGGCTCAATTATGAGTGGGCAAAGTGACAGAATGGGGGGGGTCGTCTCACCTGAGGTTTGTATGGAGCTCAATTCAGTGTGGTTCATCCTCAGGAGGCTGCAGCCACCTCCAGGGAATGATCAGCTGCATTTATCAATGTCACTCCTTCCTTGGACAGTTTTTACAAGACTTACTTGGGCAGTTTGGAAACACAAAGATAGTAACACCATCGAAGGAAGCCAGCAGCAGTGCAGAATTAGAACCCAGCTTATCTGCTGGCCCTGAAAAGAAAGAAAGAAAATTTTCACCCTGGCCAGTTTGAAGAGAAATACTGTGGCATCCCGTGCCTAGCTCCTAGATCCCGGCTTTACGGAGATAGCCTTCTTGTGTGCTTCTTCCCTACTTCTTTGCCTGATCACCAGAAAGTAAAGTCAGCTCTACAAAGCTTCTTCGGACCGGAGATTTCGTTTTTTGTTTTTTTTTTTTTTTAAATATGACAAAAGTATGAGAGAAGTTTTTGTCAATGGGGAAAAGAAAAAAAAATAAGAAAGAATAAAAAGGGGTTGGAGCCATCCTGGTGTCCCCTCAGATGGAGCTAAGACAGATGGGCAGCAGGACCATGAATGGTGGCATTGGCAGCACACAGGTCTTCAGTAAGTGGTAGGCAGCCTGAAGGGCAGATATTCACAACCAGCAGTTCTCTGTGAATCTCTGTACACCCTACACACATGGCTTCCCCTGCTGTGTTCTGTGATGTGTCTTAGAGGCTGACCTATAAGTGGAAACATTACCTACCCCTGGTCTCTTGATGAATAGCTTGTTTGTTGGGTTGGACCAATGGATCATCAATGGAAAACTGAAGCTCCTTTAGTGACTCTGGACTTCACTAGGCTCAACTACCCTGACTTCCTTCCTCACCCCTTCCAGGTTACAATGCCCCCTCTGTGGCTGGGATGTGTGTGTCACTTCTACCTATGAGACAGAGAGGTTTGTTAGATTTGGGTCTCTTCTTTTGCTCATCTAATTTGAATTCTGTGCCTGACTGGCAGACCTTCTGTTCTCTGGGCCTTGTCACCTAGAACAAGGCCTCTTTCTTCTAGTACTAGCTTTCTCTGACCTTGGGAAAACTCTGTCGTTGGCACAATATAAGTGTGGGATGGAAGCTGTAAAGGAAAGGGTAATACAGTAAGAGGCTTAAAGAAAAAGCTGAAGATTGGCACTGGGTCCAATGGGGGTCCTCAGAGCACATCACAGGAGGATCTATTCAGTGCCCCAACTTTCAGGTGACCTGGTTGTTATAAGTGAAGATCCTTTTTACTAAAGAAGGCCCAGAGCAAAAATGCCAGAGGAAAGATTCAGTTGGCATTTACAATGGCAAAATGGTATTTCTAGTCAGAAAAATCATAGGTTACTTGGAGAATTTTTGTGTGCAGAACACTCCCGTGAAATCCAGTAGCACAATATGAGCAATTAAGGCCACCATGGTAAGTGGCAGGGCTGAGAATCTTATGGCAGGAGATGCCAGGGGAAGGTGTGTCTAGGAGGGCTTCTAGAAGAGAACAGACTCACCCACCCTGGAAGAAAATTCTGGAAAGGGATGCATGGAGGTGATGGTAAGAAAGATTCAGGAAATACTTAGTCCAGAAAGTAGGAGACATGTTCTCTGCGGGCTATAGTATCACCTGTTTTAGGAGAAGAAGCTAGGGATGAGGGGGCTATTTTCCTTTCTTGCTCCCCCCTACTCCTTCAGACATGGTCATCACTGGGGCACAGGACCCAGCTGCTGCTGGAGACATGGGAGCTTCTACTGAAAGACATAGACTAGGAGCTGATGCACAGGAGGGACTTGGCTAAAGCAGACTGAGGTGTATAAAAGAAGATAATTCACCTTTGCCATGGTTCCTGGATCTCAAAACATATGATCAACTCTTCACGAGGAAATCTTGTTGATCACCGTCTAAGTCTGTCTTCATCGTCAAAAACATTCTCTGAACCAAAGTTACCAATGGCATAGACTTGCCTGGCTGGGATAATGGTGGCAGATTCAGGATGTTCTTTGTTCTCCAGAATGAATTCTATCCTCACCAGGATGAAGGCAAAACAGACATCCATGAGTGGATTTTAATTTCCCACTGGTTTCTTTGAAGCCAGAGAAAGATGTTGTCATGTGCATGAGCTGGTCACCCCTGTGTGGGCATAAAGAGGCTAATCAGATCATGAATATGGGCACTGACATTTTTATAGATTACTTTAAGGCTCTCAGGGTCTGTAGCCACTAGTATTTGGGTCCTTGAGCACACTGATGCCTATTTGTGGTTCTCTTATGACATATTTGAGATGGTGTGCACCTATGGGTTTTGGAATGCCCTTAGTAATGAAAACCAAGAAGGCCATTTAAGAAGGGACAATGGCACATACTAGGTCCTTCATTCTTTCTGGTAGAAGCCTGATTCCCAGACAATGGGGCTTCTTTCTCATGTAGGCATTTGCTAAGTCTCAGCTCAAAAATTCTTCACAGCATAACTTATTATGAAGTGTAGGAATCACCTTAACAAGTCAGGATGCATCCCCTTTCTCTAATCACTCAACACATGCTTTTGAGTAACTGTTAGATTATATTAGGTGCTGGGAGATACTATAGGACAACAAAAACATCTACCCTCAGGAAATTTGCATTCTGAAGATGCAGACAAGGGAGGAAGAGATGTATAAGTTAATGGTGGGCAATGAACTGAATGAAGAAAATTGAAGTGAGAGGTCAATGAATTGTTGCTATTTTAAATGAAGGGGTCAAAGAGGGCAGAGCTGAGCAATGACACTTGAGTGGGGACCATGAAGAAAACCAAGAGAATATATGAGAGAACAGTTCGGGTAAAGAGAATGGCAAGGGCAGAGGACCCAACGATGGGAATCTGTCTAGGATTACGAAGGAGCCTTCTAGCTACACTGGAGTGAGCAAGTACAGAGAGGGAGGCAGTAAACTCAAGAGGCCACACTTCTCTTTTATCCCGTGACTCTCAGCTCCTTAAGTCCCCACCAGTAACGTTGTCTTTTCTTTTTGTGGAAATGTATGAATTTCACATTGGCAGCTATCAGAGAAATACACGATGTGGGACGTCTTTCTGTATGCTGTGAATATATTGGTTAATAAAGGGACTGTTTTGGCCTATGGCAAGACATCTTAGAAGCAGGTGGGAAATCCGAACATAGATAAATGGGAAGGAGGGCAGAGTCAGGGAGAGACACTGTTCAACCACCCAAGGAGCAAGATGTAAAGGTACAGGTAAAGCTATAAGCCATGTGAGAATGCAATAGATGAATAGGAAATGGGTTGAGTTAAGTTGTAAGAGCTAGTCAGTATGAGCCTGACTCACAGGCCAAAGAGTTTGTAATTAATATAAGCCTTTCTGTGATTATTTGGGGTAATTTGGATGTGGGACTGAAGGTCTGGACCTTGGGCCAGAAAGACCAGAAACTTGCAGCTACAAATGACATCCAGCATGGGGCAAATACCTCTTCTCGGGGAGATGGGGCTATTTTACTTATGTCTTAAGTGCTGATTGATATGGCTGGGTTGCAATAACAGCTGTCTTCAGCAGTTACTGTCACTGTGGCCATAACCTCCTGTTTAATAGGCTTCTTCTTTCTAAAATTTCCTTTTCAGATACACAGCTCATTTATTTGGGTGCATTTCAAGAGCGGGTACCATGGAGGCCACTGGACTTCAGCAGGTAGATGTAGATGGCTGGATTGTAAATTCAAGGTTATGAGATGACTCAGAGGATGAGGAAGATAAACCTCTGGTTGTGAGGAAGCAGAAAAGGAAGTGCCCACTCTTTGATCCTGTTGTTAGGAACATTATAGGCTTTCTTCCTCTATTGTCCCCTCCCCATCCACACAAGACTTCAGCTATGTGACATCATTTTGTTCTAGTGATGGTGTTGAGGCTACTCAAGTAGAAATTACCCTTCTAAGTATCAAAGCCTGTAGGGAATTGTGTTGTTTCATGGTAAATAATTTTCCCACCCACTGGTTTCATAAAAAGTGCTGATTGGCCAAAGGCAGGCAGGAAGTGTGGGTGGGGCTACCAGACTAAGGAAACTCTTGAGAACAGGAAGCACAGAGCAGAACGCCAGAGAGAAGCCAGAAGCAGCAGAGGACAACTATGCTGCTCTAAGAAAAGGTACTGAGCCACATGGCTGAACAGGATAGAATCATGGGTTAGATGAAGGGTAGAGAGCTAGCAAGTGATATGCCTGGGCCTGAGGCTGATCAGCCTTAAACTATTCAAAGTATCTGTGTGTCTCTGTGGGACTGTGGGTCTAGACCTTGAGGTTAGGCCCAAAAGTCCAGGCCAGGAACATCCTACTACAAAAGCCCCTGAACACCCACCCTCACCTCTACCGAATTTCATCTTGCTGTGATGTCTCCACAGCTTTCAGGACTGAATATTTTTAACACCATTTTCCCATAGAGAACTCTAACAGGCAAAGAGACATGATAGTACACTGAGGGAGTCAGAGCTAGAAGGAGGAAGAAGAGGTTTCTGCCCCCTATTTTGGCAAGTTAGCCCTGTAAGAGGCCTCCCAGGACCCTTGCTGCCTATGCTCACCCTTTGGCCCAGCTGCCACAGATGCTAAATGTCTGCTGGCTTGGTTCTCCAAGTGTCTGTGCCCCCTCCTTCGCCCTTGCCAAAGTACTGGGGAGACTCCTCTTTTCCTTTCATATCTTCTGGAAAGTACTGCCAATTCTCTTGTATTCTTAATTTGTGTAATCCTATCTACTTGCCTGTGGAGAGCTCCTCAGAAACACCCTCCTCATTACAATGTTAAATTAAAATTTAGTAGATGAGGCACATAGCAGAATAAACTTTCAATTAAAACATACACACTGCGTTGTGTGCAGGGAAAGTAGAGAGAACGCCCCGTGTCTTTGCAGTGAATGTGCTGGAGATTTCATTTTGCTCTGACATCTCCTTGGAATTACACTGCTAATTGATCACATTGTGTCTTTCTGTTATTTAAACTTTCAATAAAACGGAGATTAATGGAAGGTGTAATCCTCCCGGGCAGAACAAATATCCCCATTGCTCATGTCAGGTACAGAAATGAAAGCACTCTGCTAACAGCATTTTGCATTCCATCTGAACACACGAAGTTAATCATGAGAGATTCAGTGATTCCTTAATTGTCTGAGTGCAAAAAAAAATTCCTATCCCATTTCTCACCCCAAACAGCTGCCCTTGTCAGAGTGGAGTGAAGTGGCCAGCTAGGAGGCAGAACCAGGCATCAGAGCCCAGTGTAGCTGGTGCTTATGTTCAAGGACATCTTCCACCATGTTGTTGGAGAGCCAGTATGGAGATCTAAAGGGACTGGAACAGGGAAGGGTCATTAGCCAAGGCACTCTGAACTAAACTGTGATTTTGGTAAGACTGAAAGTGATGTATGGAGGTGGGAGGGGCAGCGTTACTTGTGGCTTTAGACTCCTAGGTGGGAGTAAGATGTGCCACATCAAGGAGCTAGCTAGATGGCAACCGTCTGTAAACTAGTGGCCGTCGATGGGCTACTTGTGTGTACCATGCTTCGGTTTCCCTTCCTGTTCTTGAAAATAGTAATTGTTACTGTCTCTAGGACTATTGTGGTTTGTCCCGGGGACTGATGTGAAACTCTCTGAATGAGGCCCGGTTCCTCTTCTTGTCTGGTAAGCACTGGCTAGCAACATTATGCTTCCAGCTTACACTCCTCTTTTACATGATGTTTATGCCAACTTCAGTGGTCTTAGAGCACACTCCATTGAATGAGCTCAGGAGATGTTGATTCCCAGTCACTGTATCCCCTCATCTCTGTTTCTTTCATTAGAGGTAGAGATGGCGGTACCTGTCTCCAGGCTGTTGTTTTATGACATGGAAAATAAACAATAGGAGGAACTATTAATATTGAACTTCCTGTTTATCCTAGGCTCTGCAGCATTGACCCTCACTTCTAAAGTAGCTAGTCCACAGCTCCTTAACCAGGAACTTGTTCAGGGGCAGTGGTGGCATGTGATAGAGAGGAAACGTTTTCAACACAGTTGACCCAGAAGCAGAGTGTGAGATAGGAAGCACCCAAGGGTCATAGAAACCTTTCATCCATCAACAATCACCTTCTTCCTTAAAGTCAGTCTCCTGAAATTTCCATGACTTTACCAAACACCACCAATAGCTGGGGCCAAGCACTCAAATCAGAAGCCCGATTCAATCCAATGCACCCCTGGACTAGCACAGTGGTAGAAGCACAGAAACTGGCCTACAAAATTGGATAGGAGGGTTGGGCCATTCCAGCTGAGGCATATCTACAGAACTGGGCTCATATAACACCCAAATAGAGCCAAAGTTTCCAAGAAATGGATTTTGTATATGGATCACCTGGCTTTGTCTCCATCCACCTTCACAGGCTATTTAGCAATAGCCATGTGTAGGGTAAGGTAGGAAAGAGTTGTGGGGTATACAATATGGCTGCTTTTTTAACAGAGAAGTATAAATGAAAAAAATTCCATCCTATATGGGCATATGGGAAAGTGGTAGCCGTGAGTACTTCTGACACATCTTAAAACTTTCCGAAGTGAGGTGTAAGCAATGATGTCAGTATTAGCAGATGGCTCTCAGGAGGGATGAAAGAGAACCCTGATGCCAATGTTTGCTACTTCTGTGGTGTGACCAGGTGTAAATTACCAGTGAGCTTGGAAATGTCCTTACCATTTAGAAGTTATCAACAATAGTACGATTGGAAGACTCAAATATATCAATTAAAAATAATAGGAAATGTAAGGTGTTGTGGTGCATGCCTTTAGTCCCAGGAGAGGAGGCAGAGGCAGGAAGATCTCTGTGAGTTCTAGGGCAGCCAGGCGAGTTAAACACAGAAACCTTGTCTCAAAGCAAACAAACGAACAGATAAGATGACATGAAATGCTTCAAAACCTCCAGACTTGTCTTTTCCTCTGTTAGCATGGCCTCCCTTCATTTCTAAGCAGCAAAGCATTATGAGTTCACTGCCTCAAAGAAGGTACATAGGGTGAG
Organism: Phyllotis vaccarum; assembly: GCA_033318265.1. Taxonomy (NCBI): domain Eukaryota; kingdom Metazoa; phylum Chordata; class Mammalia; order Rodentia; family Cricetidae; genus Phyllotis; species Phyllotis vaccarum. The sequence continues at coordinate 10,588,771 of JARWLC010000003.1, read as the reverse complement.
GATGGGAGGGATGGAAAGAAAATGTTCTGAATTCTCATCCCAGATTTTCTGTTCTCAACTAATGTTGTTAGAACTAAAAGCTCTTTGACACTTAGCACAAATGTGTGAGACCATGAGGTTGAGAGAAGCCACCACCTCATCTCTACAACAGTCATCTCTAGGTCCTAGGGGAAGGAAAAGCAAAATACTGAAGAAAGGCTGAGTAGCGTGTCCCCTGTGTCTGGGGTAGAGTAACCTGGCACCTGCCTTCTAGACCCAGAACTGAAAAGCCATGAGATGCAGGGCCAGAGAAAGCTATCCTCTTGGAGAAGCCCCAGACATGCCTAAGTAGATTACAGATGAAGTAGATGAAGTCACAGGCTAAGCATAGAGAATGAGAGGTCTGCAGACCTGAAAGAGCCTGGTATGTGGTAGATGCGCAGAGCAGAGGGCATGATGGGAATCACAGGGATGCTACAGAGATCTGCAGAGGTGTGTGTAGTGAGGCTGAAAGGGGCAGGCCTCTGTCTTGACTGTCAGGCATACACCACTCCTGCTTCTAGGAAGGTGGGAACTAAATAAAATCACAGAGAAATTAAGTTAGCCATGTTTTCCAGGCCTTAGTTTATAGACTGTGATTGAAATTACCAGCCTCCACTTTAGACCATTTTTCTGTAAGGAACAGATTTGAAGTATCTCAGACGTCGAGGACCTTAGACAGTCATATGGATTCCTCTTCCTCTTCTTCCATTTGAAATGGGTAAAAGAGGCAAGTATGGTGGTGCAGGCCTTAGGCCCAGCCCCTGGGAGGCAGAAATAAGAGATCATAGTTTAAGGTCATCTTTAATGTAGTATGTTCAGGTTGGGCCTGTGCAACATGGGGCCTGTCTTAAAAGCACAAGAGAGAAAGAGAAGAAGGGGGAAACGGAGGAGAATGAGGTCTGCACTTTAGTCCTGTTACTGTGTATAAATCGGCTCTTTGAAGCGTTCTCTGGGACAGTGAGATAAGAAGCAAAGCATTCTGGGACTTGATATCTCTCAATTTAGGATACCCGTCTCCTCCCTGCTTCTTGTCATGTATGTTATGTTGGGTTAAATCCTATGATGTAGTACACTATCCCTAAAAAATGACACAAGTAAGAGTTTTCATATATTCTAAGGATACACCTGAGACTCCTCAAGGAGACAGATGGGGAGACACTCTGAAGGCTGATGGAGTTCTCCGTCTCTGTCTCTCTGTCTCTTTTCTCTAGACTGTGGTATATATAGGGAAGCCTCTTTTTTCCTCCTAAGGCTCCATTGTGCTCAGATTTTTTACTGTTTCTGTCTAATATTCTCCCCCACCCACTCACCTCGAGGCCCTTTTATTCTAATAAACCTCACTGAAAGAAATTGTACATCAGCTTCCTTTGTAAACTATGCTGGATAATTTTATGTCAACTTGACAGAAACTAAAGTTATTTCAGAGGCGAGAACCTCAACTGAGAAAATGCTCTTATAAGACGGGGCTATGGGCAAGCCTGCAGGGTATTTTCCTAATTACTGTTTGATGGAAGACTTCCCAGTCTATTGCAGATGGTATTATCCCTGGGGTGGCTGTCCTGAGTTCTATAAAAAAGCAGGCTGAGCAAGCCATGATGAGAAAGGCAGTAAGCAGCACCCATCCTATGGCCTCTGTATCAGCTCCTGCCTTCAGGTTCCTTGTAGAGGGATTGTGTTCTATTCCATTGTAAATAATTGTCCCGCCTACTGGTTTAATAAAAATGATGATTGGCTGAAGGCAGACAGGAAGTGTGGGCAGGGCTATCAGACTAAGAAAACTCTGGGATGAACAGGGCAGAGACGCCACAGATTGATGCCAGGAGACACAGAGGAAAGAAATTGAAATGCTTTTGAGAAAAGGTACAAAGCTGCATGGCTGAGCAGGATAAGAATCATGGGTTAGTTTAAGAGTAAGAGATAGCTAGCAATACACCAAAGCCATAGGCTGATCAGCATAAAATTAATACAAGCATCTGTGTGTTTCTGTGGGACTGCAGGTGTGGTCTGCGGGTCTGCTGGCCTGTGGGACTGCAGGACCATAGTCCAGACAGGCCAGAAACTTAATACAATAGTTCATGCCCTGGCTTTTTTAGTAGATGAACAGCAATGCTGAAGTGTAAGCCACATAAACACTTTCTGTTTCATCACTAATACCAGCTGCTAGTGTTCATCTCTTTCTATAGGAAGGTGAGTTTAAAATATATATATATATATAGCACTTGGGTTACAGATTTGGCCAATGGCTGTTCATTTCATCTCCCTGTGAGAAGCAGCTTCTATCAGGCAACAGACAGTCTCCTGAGCCATGACTTCTTCTCTCCAAAACTCTAGCCCACTAGGCTGCTCTCTCCATAAAATTTGCTCTCAGCAACTGCGTCTTGTATTATGAGGTTTCTGGCCCAGACTTTCGGGCCTAACCTCAAGGTCTAGACCCACAGACCCGCAGAACCACAGTCCTACAGAGACACACAGACGCTTTCATTAGTTTTTAGCTGATCAGCCTCAGGCCCAGGCATATCACTTGCTAGCTCTCTACCCTTCATCTAACCCATGTCTCTTGTTCAGCCATGAGGCTCGGTACCTTTCTTTAGAGCAGCATAGTTGTCCTCGGCTTCCTCTGGTTTCTCTCTGGTGCTCCTCTGGCATTCTCTTCTCAGAGATTTTCTTAGTCTGGTAGCTCCGCCTACACTTCCTGCCTGCCTTTGGCCAATCAGCTCTTTTTATTAAACCAGTGGGTGGGACAATTATTTACCATGAAACAACACAATACCCCTACAGAGTCTTTCTTGTATTTCACCAAACCAGGATACTTTGTGCAATGAGAGCCAGTTAGCACAAAATGCATTTTCCTTGGGGGTGGAGGGGAAATACTCTTTCCCTGGCCTGAGACCACAAATGGACTTTATACTGTAAGACCTCCCCTCCCTTTTTCCTTTTGCTTAAGCAGCCCCCCCCTCCCGTTTTAGCAATTCCATGTCAACACCAGGTGCCTTGTCCCAAGAACAAAGGAAAACTGCAGTCAGGGGCCCGCCAGACATTCCCCAACCGAGGACAAACTGATTCCTTTGTAAACTATATAAAACTTTAACAATGTATGTCAGCAGGGCAGAGGGGGAGAGAGGGGTGGTCTGCCCCCCCCCCAAAAAAAACAAAGGGTTCCAAGAAAAACAAACAGCAGGCCTGAGATAATTGGAGCCTGCAGTCAGGTGCCAGATGGTGACCTGGCCCTCACCCCCTCAACGGATAATTTCGTGTAAATCAGCCAACAAAAGCCTTGCTATGCCTCTGTTTCTCTACGTGCGCTTTTGCCTCCCCAACCCTATAAAAAGGCCCTAGACAAAGGACTGGGGCACAAGTCCTCCCGAGTGGCTTGGTTGCCTGCAGGTACCTGTGCCTATTCAATAAACCTTGTGCTGTTTGCATCTGATCTGTGGTCGTGGCTCGGTCCTTGGGTCCCGGGGTCTCCTCCTGAGGAAAGATCCGTTTCGGGGGTCCCTCACCCCTGGGGGTCTTTCAATACCTGCCTGTCAAATGTTTCCCCATCCCCACTTTCACAGTGCTAGGGACTGGGGGGAGCACTTGAACATGGAGGCAGGCGCTCTACTGCTAAACTGCATCAGCCCCTGGCCATAGAACCAATTCTTTGCATTGCAGGAGAGCAACTTTTCTTCTTGTGTCAAAAAATAAAAAGAAAGTTATAACTAACATAAGAAAAACTATATGTACTAGGTATAATAACCGTATATAATATATAAGCAAAAATTACATGAGTAATGTTTAGACAACTAACAACAAATTTAAAGAAAAATATTTTATTATTTATCTTATTTTGGTGAGCCTAAAGAATTGTATCTAATTTATTTTTACCTAATTTGTGTTACTAACTGAAAACTATCTTTTGATGTGTCTTAAACTTATATACTTTAACCTCTAAGTGAGTTTTTTTTAAAAAACAAAACAAAACAAAACAAAAACCTGTCACTAGAAAACTATAATTATTTCATCTTTGACTCTCCCAGAGACCTAAGAAGGAAATAATATTAACTAAGTAAACTGGAAGTGCAAGCAAGCAACTTTTTGAAAATGTAAAAATAAGAAACAGCTGGCTGCCTGGACTATGGCTCAAGATTTTTTTTTCTGTGTGTTGAAACATTTATCTTTGGTCTATAGGCCTCACATACCTGGCAGACTTTTCTGTGAAGCAGGATACTTTTAAAGTCATTTTTACCTTGTCCTGGCAAGGTTTGGTGTGTGTGTGTGTGTGTGTGTGTGTGTGTGTGTGCGTGTGCCTGTGTGTGTGTGTGTGTGTTTTGTTTGTTTATTTTGAACATCACATTGTCAGTAATCCAGGCAAGGGCACTTTTTTGCCTAGTGGCTAAGTTTTGCCACAAAGAAGGTTAACTCTATATTGAATTTTTTTTTATGCTTATTATCGTTTTTTTGAAGTAGATTGGTGCTGCCAGGAGTAGATGTCTCATTGTCTTAGAAATAATAAGAATTTACTAACTTAAATGCCATATTTTGTAGATTCCCTACCACCTTTCGTCAACACAGGATCACAGTCCTTCACTTCTAGAGGGGTCCTAAACACAGTAGGTTCACAACTTCAAGGGCAAAGCCAAAAATTACAACCAGCACACAAAAGAGCAAAGAAAGCATTCTATTACCTTGAGATGGGAGGACAAGCTTCTGAAGATGGAATGCTTGGCAGGATAAAAGAAAAGATACGAGTTTATTAAGGAGGTCTATAAATATTTGAGTGGAGGAAGCACTTTGGCAAGGTACATTGCTACAAGTGTTCAATTTAAAATACATAGTTTTGAGCATGCTTGGTTAAGGTCATAATTTGAACATAAAGTATGGTGAAAGGAGTGCCTCCCATATAAGTCAGAGTGGTGTGGAGGCAATGGAGACATCCTCAGCTCTAATAGGAACTACTTGCTGGTCACTTCTGGCTTTCATTACCATTGATGGCTATGGTGGGCTGAGAAAGCCAAGGGTGAGGCAGCCTGGCTTTTGTCAGATATAGCACAGACGCTCCAGCAGACTCATCTCTTCCCTATCCTGACCCATCCCCACGCCATCCCCCTCCAGTTGACTCAGCCTGCTTGTTGTCCATGTCATTCAAAACCTTTCTCCAGCTTCCTATTTATGACCAAAGGAAAGGGCACCCATGAGGAAGAGCTAAAACAGAGATTATGAACAAACCAGGTCTCCTCAACATTTTCCTGTATCAACATAGTATCCTTTCTCTGTTTATTTCTGTCTTTAAGAGACCGTCTGCTCGGATGTAGGAGCACTGATGGTTTATGATGGGTCTGAGCTATGGCTGGACCAGAGTTACTTCTGGGATAGCCTAGATGGCTTCAGACAGCTAGAATTAGAATTTTCAACGAGGAAGCAGCCTGCTCGGGCATTTCCTTTGTCAGTTGTTTTACTTTTTATTTGATACTGAAAGGGGGGCCCAGATGAAGAGTTAGACAACACAGAGGAAGAAGTTTTATGCCTGTATAAAGTTGGTATGAGACCCTGCTGTTATTGAGAGCCTCTCTGAGCAAAGGTGTCAAGATGGTCACTAAACCCACTATTGAGAGGGATGGCATTAGGCAAGCTGCTCACCAGCATAGGTACTGTGGTGGCCTTATCTTATAGGTTTGCTCTGGAAACAAGTATTAAGGGTTAGGGGACATCTAAGGCTTGGATCCAAAGGGATCGGGCTTCATTGTTGGGTGAACCTCGGAGCCTCAGATGATTATATTGTCAGAGGGTCAGAGAGTTGCAGGAAGTCACAGGCTGAGCCCTGTGCTTGGTTTCTGTCTGAACTTTGACCTCAGCCGCTGATATTGCCCTGATCTATTGAAAGGCAGAAAGTTTGGAGTTTACTTCAAGCCTCAGTGAACCCTCATTTGTGCTGTGTGACAGATGCAGAAGTGCCCGCAGGTAACTTTGAGTGTTCATGATTTATGTTGTGAACATAGTTCAGAGCTAGTTCTTCTGTCTGTAGAGAAAGGACAGGCCAGGAAGTATGGGCTCTGTGTGTGTGTGTTGCAAAAGAAGGTAAGTGATGTGGGGTAAAGGTCAACTCCTTCTTCAGTGTCAAAATCATTCAACCTCAAAATACTGAAGAAATCACTAGTCAAGCCACAAGTGTTGTGGAATAATCCTCTTGTACACTATTGCACAAATTCTATTTAGTATTATAATAAAAACCAAGAGCCAGATATTGGGGCAAAGCTGAAAGATCAGAGAGACAGATAAACAAGCCACAACCACTTCTCACCTAGTCTCTTCTTATGAATCCCCAGACTGAATTCCTCTGCATCCTCACTTGAAAGGGTAGGGAAGTTCAGGAGAAGGACTGGACCCCTGCTTCCTCTTTCTTTGCCCAGCTATCTCATTTCTTCATCTGATTTTCCTAGTGCTAGGATTAAAGATGTGTGCTGCTACTGCCTGGTTCTGTTTGACCTTGACCTCACAGAGATCCAGAGTTCTGGGATTAAAAGCATGAGCCACCACTCCCCGACCATCATGGCTAAATGTGTTTTGGCTCTGTCTTCTGATTTCCAGGCAACTTTAATATTCAATATATCACCACAGTACACTGTGAATATTTGTCACTTAGATTGTCTTAATATAAATCTGACTGACAGATAGTTAGGCTGGAAGTATAGGAGGAATAGCTAGAGGCAGAGAGAATTCTGGGAAGAAGAAAGGCAAAGTCACAGGACTAAGAGGAGTCACCAGGAGACATAGAAGATGCAGGACATGCTGAAGATGGGTAAATTCACGAGCCATGTGGCAGAATATAGATGAATAGAAATGGGTTTAAGTTTTAAGAACAATTTAGTAATAAGCCTGAGGCATTAAGACTCTGTGTGATAATTTGGATGTGGGCTGGTAGGACAGAAAAACTCTGCCTACACATAAGCAACCACCAGCCCCTCAGCCCATGTGTCCTTAACTCTTGCATGCTAGAACCTCAATTCCAACTCTTTGGGAGACATGGATGGTCAACTGAGGGTTCAGCTCTTGAGGATATACAGAGAAATTAGGTCAGGTCATATGGGTTGCAGACATGCTAAGGAGTTTGTGATCCTATGCTTGTGCTTCAGAGGGTGATCTGAAGACTAAGCCAGAGCAGGCAGTGAGGACTGCAGGTTATAACAGCTGAGCACTCAAGTGGATAAGCATATCTGACACCAGTGAGCCCTGCTTATCCACAGCTCTTGTAGACACCAGACACCAGTGGCAGGGGATTCTGAAACATGCTAGTAGAGTCTCAGAAACATTTCTGTAAACAGGGTGGCTTTGCTCTCCTAGGAATCAACACTCCTTCCACTTGGTGCATTTTCGAGAGGTTGCTTGTAAATGAATACTATTTAGAGGGTACTTCCTTGCCCTCTAAACTCTGTTGATGATATTATCCCCTTAGTGATTGTTAAAATAGACCTCATCACTCTCCTTTGGTGAATTCATGCTGGGTACAGAGTAAATCTCATTTCTTAATCTTTGTTCTCTCTATAGTTCTGTACTTTATCTTGGTACACATGTGCTTACATGTATGCACATGCCTTTCTCTCTCTCTCTTTCTCTCTCTCTCCTTCAGATATTGCTGCAACATATAAATGCACAAATGCTTCTGTATTTCCTTTGCCCCATGGTCAATTGAGCATCATTCCTTTGGGCCATCTGGTCAACCCCTGACTTCCTGATCAGTGGTGATGTTTCCTAGGCCACAGTCTAGGAAAGTTCCAGGCTTTTGCACATGCTGTTTCCTTTTCTTGAAGTCAGTGTCCTCTTTCTTGTCTAGCTTACCTTTCTCAAAGTTACCCCTCATCTGGAACACATTTATCCTGTCTCAGGCCCCTTACAGTCTGTCACCATCTCAGTGACTTTGTCTAACTTCTCCAAGTTATCATAGTTTCTCTTTTCTCCAAGGTTACACTAAATTTCAACACCTTTAAAATAAAACTTGACAAAATCTTTAGACTAAATTTATGAGTTATTTTTCTGTTACTAGTAAAGAATGCCTCTTTTGAACTTCCTCTCCTCCACATATCCTCTAATATGTGTATCAACACATTGAAATATCCCTAAGATTGCAGTGAACTAAACCATAGCACATCAATGTTCTTCAATGGAATATGACTACTTAAAAGAAAGCTTGGTGTCCTTTGAAAGGTCAAGTATAACAATTTTTTGAGCAATGTAAGTGGCATAACCACACACACACACACACACACACACACACACAGAGAGAGAGAGAGAGAGAGAGAGAGAGAGAGAGAGAGAGAGAGAGAGAGAGAGAGAGAGAGAGGGAGAGAGAGAGAGAGAGAGAGAGAGAGAGAGAGAGAGAGAGAGAGAGAGAGAGAGAGAGAGAGCAGGGCTAGAGAACACTAGTAAGATATAAACTACATGAACATGAGGACCTGCATTCTGATCCCAGCACCCATATAAAAGCAGGATACTACAGCACATGTCTGTAGCCCCAGCACTTGGAGATAGAAAAGACATAGAGACAGTCTGGTCACCAACTCTCACTGCCAAGCTGTTGTAATCAAGTCAGTGAGCTCCAGGGTCAATGAGGAGATTCTGTCTTAAAAAATAAAGTAGAGAGTAACTGAGAAAGAAACCTAGTGTTGACCTCTGTTATCTACACACACACCACACACACACACACACACACACACACACACACACATACACACACACACACACACACACACACACACACACACACACACCCCAAAATAAACAAACAAAAGCAAATATCCTGTAACCTACTTTGGTGTGTTTGTACATACCAGAGAGAAGCATGTGGGGTCATACAGAAGATTAATAACATCAGTAACTTTGAGAGTGAGATGCAAAATTGATAAATAGGGGCTGGTAAGATGGTTCAGCAGCTAAAGTGATTACCATGCAAGCTTGACACCCTGAGTTCAAACCCTACATCAGACTCCTAAAACTTGTCCTCTTATCTCTACATGTATAACTTGACACACCTGCCTGTCATCCTATACACACACACACACACACACACACACACACACACACACACACACACTGTATACCCTCATACATTTACAAACATATAATTAACTAAAATTTGAACAAATGGGTAGGGGGAGTGTATTAACTTTTTTGTGAATCTCTGCATCTTCTGTTTATTGTAATGAACACACACTTCTTGTGTAACTAAAATAAATCAATAAATAAAAGGGCAAATCTTGCCTCTGTTATAAAGACTTAAACTCTCCTCTGGGGAAGAGCCAACTTGTAAACTTATATCCTCTCTCTTCTATGGAATAGAGATGCAGGGAATGACATAGATTTATATTGTTCTCCTCAGAGGCAATTATTCTCCAATACCCTTAGAACAATTCTATTTATTACAACATGCATTGTACTTTTCAGAGAAACATAAGGAACTCTATGCTCTACACCAAGAGTGTGCTCCTCAATGCTCTATATTACACTTTTACACTTTTGTAAGTTTGGTGGACAGTTTTAAATTATGACTGACACCAAGCATGTGCATGAATTATATATTTGTTTGTTCTATGAATTGCTTTTCTGTGTGCCTTGTTGATTTTTTGCTATTTACTGGTAAATAATGCTTCCTTCATCTATGTTGTCAAATTTATGTGCAGCCAGCACTTCCTTATTATTCTTTGCATGTCTAAACCAATTTATATTTTTAGTTTTGGGGGTCAGTATTGCTAGCAATCCATCTATTTTGTTATTTCAAAGCCAAGACTCCTTGTTTCATTGTTTTTATGCATTGTTTTTCTGTTTAAAAATTTATTGATTTTTGTTATTCTAGTTATATCTTTCTCCCTTCTGGCTGACTTGAGTTTATTTTGCTATTTTTTCCATGGTTCTTGAAGTAGGGACTTAGATGTCGATCTGGGACTTCTGATGCACACATTTAGATCCGTAAATTTCCTGCTGGCAGTCTCAGTGTCCACACAAGTTGGTGTATGGTAGTTCTATCTTCATTTAGTTGAGTGTGTTTTTGTTTTTTAATTCTTTCTCTTGATATTTCCTCTTTTTACAACAGGTTTTTCAGGGTTTGCTTTGTTTATCTTTCTAGTATTCAAGAATCTTCTCGTTATTTTTATTGCATTGATTTCTAGTTTGATTCCATTGCACTCAGAAAATATACTGTATATGATTTCAATTCTCTCAAGTTTTTTGAGGTTTGCTTTATGGCCCAAGACATGGTTTATCTTGGTATATGTTCCATGAGAATTTGGAAAAAAAATGTGTATTTTGCATTTTGAGTGCAATATCCTATAAATATTGATGAGCACCTATTGGTAGATAGTCTTCTTTTAGTCTACATTCTTTCAATTGTCTTTTAATTTATTTTTGAGTCATAGAGACTCGAGTATTCACATCTTCAAACGTAACTGTATGCTTCAAGGGCAATGATGTGGTTCAGTGGATAAAGGTGCTTTATGCCAAGGCTATCGACCTGAAGCTTCATATTGAAGAAAATAATGGAACCCAGAGAGTCATCTTCCGATGCCCACACATGTGCCATGACATACATTGTGAACACACCCACATATGCACACACACCATACACATAAACACACACACAAGGAATATACAAAATAAAATCTTTATGTTTCCTTGCTTATTTTACAGTTTTTGCTTCAGATATTTTATATGTGGCTTAATTTATTCATTGAGAATCTCATAGATGTATACAATGTATTTTGATTATATTCCGTGTCCCACTTTAACTTCTCAGCCATCCCCAACTTGTTTCTCTCCTAATTTTACATCCTTTCCCCCAACTTTCTTATCCTCCCAACTCTTTACCTCCCCCTCTTTTTCCCTCCCCCACCAACTTACTCCTTCTTTTATAATCATTGAGCTCAGTTGGTGCTGCCCAAATGTACACAGGTCATCCACTGGCTCATGGAAACCTATCAATACTCACATTGATAATGAAAACTCTCTCTCTCTCTCTCTCTCTCTCTCTCTCTCTCTCTCTCTCTCTCTCAGCAGCCATTGACTGTCACTAGATCTTCATCTGGGGGTGGGGGGCTATGATTGGGAGCCCTTCACTTACCTCCATGCTTTAATGTTGACTGGCTTGGTTTTTTCAAGTCTTGGACAGTCAGCTGCAGCTGTTGTCTTTACAAATCTTGTGCCTATAATATTCAGCTTTTAAACATTTAGAAATATTTCTTTTATTGTGCCATGGTGTCCATCTTAGTCTCATCATTTTCTTTGCTCTGGAATCTAGCTTATCTACTGTTAGTTCAAATGCTCCTAATTAATATTGATTCATATCTGAATGATGATTTGAATTTTCCATTATTTTACTTTCAATTTTCTGACATCGTTAATATCTAAAGTATTTTTTTTGAGACAATAAAATTGAGTCAAGTTTTAAAATATACTTTGAAATTTGCCTTCTGGGTAGATATTTTGGCGTTTTTATTACTGTTCTAAAACACCATGACTAAAAGCAAACTGAAGAGAAAAGGGTTGAACTTAGAGTTCCATATCACAGTCTATCACTCAGGTTAGGAACTCAAGACAGGAATATAGAGGCGGGGATGGATGCAAAGGCCTTGAAGGAATGCTGCTTATTGGCTGTTCCACATGGTTTGCTTAGTCTTCTTTCTTTTATATCCCAAGACCACTTGCTCAAGGGTCTGGGCCCTCCTATGTCAATCACTAATTAAAATACCACACAGACTTGCCTATAGGCAAGCTTATGGAGGCAGTTCTCAATTAAGATTCTCTCTTCCCAGGTATGTCTAAGTCTATGTCAAACTCACAAAAACTAGACAGCACAATGTATTTATATTATTCATGCTCAGTGTAATTATTGATGTATTGGGACTTACATACCACTTCTCTTTTCTTTGTGCACTCTGCTTTATATTTTTTTTTAAAAAAAAATATTATTCTGTCTTCCCAAGTCAGCTTTCATCTTTTTTATAGTGTTCCTAAAGGTCACTTTACTAGGCCTACAATTATGGGCAAACAATTCTTTTCTTTGGGCATTTGAGGCACTCTTTGCTATTTCTTGTAGTTTCCATGGTTTCTGCTGCAAACTCTGCTCTCAGTAATATTGTTTCCCTTGTGCTCGGTGTCTTTTTTGCCAAGATTTTTTGTTTGCATTTAATTTTCAGAGTGTTTTTTTTTACTGTGTATTTGTGTGGATCTCCTTAGATTCATTCTGTTAAGTTTTTTATAGTTTGTTGAATCTGCAAAGATGTCTTTTGCCAAAATTGGAGCATTTTCAGTTATTTTGAAATATTTTTGGACACCATTTCCTGCTTCTTAGTCCTCTGAGACTATGACAATATCAGTGTTAGGCTTTTAGTGATGGCTGTGCATGTCTATAAGGTTCAGAGCTTTTGTTTGGACTTCTGTTACCTCCATTGTTATCTGGATAATGTGTAATATCCTCACTGAAGCCCACCAGTCCTTTCTTCTGGCCCCTTCATTTTGCCATTAGTTGACTTATTGAGAATTTTATTGTAAGCGTTGTGTTTCTTAATTCTAAAATTTCCGTCTGACTATTATGTATGTATCTTTTTGGTTTATTCCTTGGAGCATTCTTTGTTGAAACTATTTTGTTCAGCCACTTTCATTGTATATGTAGCTGCTCATTGATTTTTTTTTCTTTTACAACAACTAATTTAAAAATCTGTGGAATCATTTTTCATGCCTATTCTTTCCATGTTGCAGTCCGTCTTAGTTTCCAAGCACTGTGGTAATGAAGTCCCGCCCGTTTAACTAACTAAATTAACTAGAAGCCGGCCCTGGAGCTGTCAGAATTTGCTTTTTGTAGGATCTGACCCAAGCTTCTCATCTAGTGCTGGATGACAACTGACCATTCTTAGCGTCTCCTGGATGACGGTTTGATCACCCATGGTAATATCCCTGTCTTTCTATGAAAGGTTCAAATCACCTGGAGCTGGGCTCAAAGGCAGCTGTGAGGCAACCGACATGGGTGATGGGAGCAAACTTGGGTTCTTGAGAAAAAGAGAAGCTGCTCTTCACCACTAATCGCTTCTCCAGTCTGTCTTTCTAAATAAAGAGCAAAAACATTCAGACTTGATTTCTCTCTCTCATGGCCTGTCCACAACAAGTCATCTCTGCAAAGACCCGACTTTAAATAGATGCACAGAGTTTGGTACTTGGAGCTAGAATTTCAACATCTTTCAGAATAGCATGGTTCAACCTTGGAGATTTTTTGGTCTGCTTTTCATTCAGGCTGAGATGTTCCCACTTCCTACTATGATGACAAGCTTTCTTAAATATTATGTTAGGGGATTGTGTTGGCTATTTCTTTTTTTGTCAATTTTACACAAGCTAGAGTCATTTTAGAGAGGTGGGACCTCACCTGAGAAAATGCCCCCCATTGGCCTGTAGGAATGTCTGTGGTACAGTTTCTTAATTGATGGTTGGTGTTGGGGTCCATCCTGCTGGGAGCTCAGCTACCCTTTGGTCTTGGGTAGTATAAGAAAGTTGAAACTGGAGATACTTCCAGGATGTAGCCCTGCTCCGTGTCTCTGCTTCAATGCCTGCCTCTCAGCTCCTGCCTGGAGGTCTAGCTTGACATCTCTTCATAATGCACTGAATACTGTAAGATGAAATAAATCCTTTCTTCCCAAGTTGCTTTTGGTCCTAGTGTTTATCACAACAACAGTTAAAAAAAAATAGCTATCATGGGGATACTGTAGTTTATTTGGTATTTCTATAACAGAATATTATACCCTGGGGAACTGCAAAAGACATCGTTTGAATTTATTAAATAAAACTTAAGAAGCTGAGAAGTCCAAGATCAATGCCAGTGGATTGTGGGGACCTTCGTGTTAAGAGAGAGATGGGGTGAAAATAAAAAGATAGAGTGTAGAGAGAAAGGAAGCAGGTTATCATGGTTCTTTTGTGAGGATCCCATTTCTTTGTTAATGGCATAATGCATACTCTACCTCATACCTAGCACCTCTCATTGGTCCTTGCCTCCTAGCGCCACTGTGTAGGGATCAAGCTAACAACACATTTTGGGAGGCCTCATTCAAACCACAGCAGGCTCCAGTCTTGATCAGGTTTCTATTTTATCTGGCTTTCTCTGCTATCACACTATTGGGAAGGGCTCTGCCTTGTTACTGCTGTGCTGGCGTAGAATTCTAGGATCCATGCGTGGTTCCCATCAAAATCAGAATTGGTGACACTCTCTATCATTGGTGGTAGGTAGTATTTCTCAGGCTTCTACTGACAGAGCCATAACTCTTTGTGTAGAGGGCACGGGGCACATACAAAGGTCTCATAAGTTTTCATGAAGCTTGCAATACCCCAGGATTGAATTTCCTTTGTTATTTCTGGTGTATTTTGCATATTTTGGCTTGCCATTAATTTTTCTGCTACCATCTCACTAGGGAGGAACACCTTTATTGCTTGACGAGGGTGGAAATTTCAGGACTCCATGGAGCATTTTCTGATTTGCCCGGGGTAGAGACCATGATATTTTAGATGATATTTCTGCTCAGTAAAGGTTTTTACCAATATATGTTTTGTGTATTATCCATTGGTGTTCGGGTACCAGATACATGAAATCAAACTCAGGGGCTTACTACTTTGTCATTCTCTCTCTCTCTCTCTCTCTCTCTCTCTCTCTCTCTCTCTCTCTCTCTCTCTCTCTGTGTGTGTGTGTGTGTAAATATATATGTATCTCCCAGGTATTTTGGTTACATATATTGAGAGGAATGGCAAAGGCATGCCTCTTTTATCTTATTGGAAGCAGAATATCTGGTAGATGTTCTTGTAGTCTATAATATCATAGTAAATTATGTAAGGATTTTTGCTGGTGTTGGATGATTGTATTGTTGGAATAATTACAAGCCATACATGCTGAAGTCTTCTTTTAACGCACAACTAACTTTAATTTTTTATTTAGAATTGCTGCGTCTGTATTCCTAAGTGAGCTGGCTTACAGAACCTTGGTGCAAGTGTACACAGATGTGTCCTGTGCAGAGTCAAGCCTGGCATGTCTGCACACTGCCATTTTTCAGGGTTTTATGTAACTGGAGAAGCGTTCCACATTCCCCTATGCTGTGGGAGAGTTTAACCACTAGGAAGCATTCAGACTGAATACCAAATACCTTTCCCTGTGTAGCCTTTGACCTTGGTTCCATCTTAGCACATCTTTTTGTACAATCATTTTTTCCTCTGCTTTCCCCCATCGTGCTAGATTCTTTCTTTATACTTAGTCATGTTTGAAATATTTATTTTCCTGGAAAAATATCATTTCATATTTACTGGTATGTAGTATTCTCTAGTAATCTTCAGTCTCTCTAAAGGCATATTTACTTTTTGAAATATTGAGTATTTGTGTTCCCATTCTTTGATTCTTTGCAAGCTTTCCAGAAGCTTGTACATTTTATTAGAATTTTCAAATAACCAGTTTTGAGCTTATTCAGTTCCAGAGACGTTTTATATGCATTCTTGTTTGCTTTATACCACGAAGATTCAATCTCCCGTTCTACCTTTTAAAAACCTGCACAGTTTATTATCTAGCTTACTGAAGTGAAAGCTGGGCTTATTCATCTCCATTTTTTTCTTCTCATAGCAATAATGTTTGGAGTAATCAGTCTTTCTTTGAGGTGAGCTTCGTTCCTCATTCTACGTTATTTTTATATATAACCATGTTTGTGTTTCTTATTCTTTACATTTTCCTTATGACAAAATGAAATAAATCGTGTATAGTCCCCATTTCTCCATTCCAACTCCTCAACCCTCAATAACCTCCCTTTTAAATTCCTGCCTTCTCCCCCTCCTCCTCTTTTTGACAATCTACTAAGTCCAATTACTGCTACTCATATGTGGAGGTGGGCATCCTTTACATCAGTGGATCTCAGGCTTCCTAAACCTGTGATCTTTCCTCGTGTTGTGGTGACCCCAGTCATACATTTATTTTTGTTGCTCCCTGACAATTTTGCTACTGTTATAAATTATAACATAGATTTTTTTTTTTTTTGGAAAGAGGTTTGATAAAGGTGTCTCAGCCAAGAGGTTGAGAACCATTGCTGTATTTTAAGGCAGCCTTACCAGTGGTCACCCCCCACACACACACACAAAGAGAGAGAGAGAGAGAGAGAGAGAGAGAGAGAGAGAGAGAGAGAGAGAGAGAGAGAGAGAGAGAGAGAGAGAGAGAGAGAGAGAGAGAGAATGTTTCTCCTTCCCCAGCAGTTTCAACTGCCAATAGCTCCTTAGTAAGGCAGTGGGTTTTGGAGATAATCTCTCCAACCCATTCAGGGATTTTGATAAACTTGATCTTGGGCAAGTAATACATGTAACCACAATTGTTGTGAATGCATAGGTATAAAAACCGTGTCATAGTCTGATGACAATACTTTACAGCACTTTTTCCCGGTTTCCAGTTCTCACATTCCTTCTTGTCTCCCTCCTGTCGGTTTTTTTTTTTTGTTTTTTTTTTTGTTTTGTTTTGTTTTTTTGAGCTATAAGGGTGTTATGGGATTGATAAAGATGTCCCAGTTAGGGTTGGCACTCAGTCTCTCCTCAGCTCTGGTCAGTTATGTACTTCTGTATTGACTGCTCTGAAAAGAAGCATCTCCAAACAAGGTCCAGAGTTAACATCTGTTCCCACACCTTGTGTCTTTAAATTTTTAAATGTTTTGTGAATCTGATTTTTACTTGCCATTGGCTAGTGCTTTTAAACTTTTGTGTAGCCTGGACAGACAGATAGAAAGTTAGTGGAAAGTACTTGCCCTGCAAATGTAAGGACAGGAATTTCGGTCCCAGGAGCTCTCAGAAAAGCCATGCAGGCAAAGCAGCTGACTGTAAGCCCGTCACTCAGGAGGCAGAAGCAGGGGATTTCTGGGCTAGCTGGATTCCTTAGACAAGTGACTCAGCAAGCTCTCTAGGTTCAATAACAGGCTCTGGCTCCATAAATAAAAGTGAAGAGCAATCCAAAGAAGAGATCCAATGTTTGCTTTGGGCCTCCATACATGTGGACACATTTAGGGACACATGCACTCACACTCACACACACACACATACTTATACACTCGACACACACATATACATATATATGTGCCCATACACATGAGAACAGAAAAACGCTCATACCACACACACATACACATACAAAACTAAGATAAAAATAAAATGTTTTTTCATTCTATACTTTTGTTAAGTGAGGAATACCTTATTCCCATTCTATACTTTTTAGATTTACTGACATTTCCTTATGTTCATATCCTAGAAGGTCTATGTAAATTATACAATGCTTTGCTTTTATCAGCTTCTATAAATATCTGTTGAATTGTGTTTGTTAATTATGATTGTGATCAAGTTCTCTCTCCTTGTGGATATAATCGAGGTGATAATTAAAGAGGGACATTTGAAGGCATCCAAACGTCTTACTGCCCCATCCCATCATTTTTCTGTTTCCTCTATTTTTTTAACTCTGCTGTTTGGAGGTGACGGTTAACTTTTAACCATAGCATCCTGCCTTGTACCCCGGTACAACCATTAGCTGGTGCATCCATTTATTTTTCTTCTGCCATTTTAATGCAATTCGTCAGGAAGTAGAGGTGCCTATGAATATTCAACCAGCCATCTCTAACCTCAATCTCTGTCGTTTTTGTTTCAATCACAAACACAAACCTCATCTTTCAGTTTCCATCACAGGAAAACTGAGCATTGAGGTTATTTTTCTAAACACGAAGTTCAAAGAGTCTTTATCTGAAGCAATTTTGTGTTTTGTGGGGCAAAGTCTGTCTGTGTCCTAAAATATGTCGTTTCCATCCAAGACTAAAACTGTGTTACCTGAACTGGTTTTTTTTTTTTTTTTTCAGATTTCCAGATGTTTGCCTACCTTCAGTCATTCTCCTTATGGCAGGCCTTCCATGTAGAAGATTGCATCATTCTACACTCCTGCTTCGCTGCACACGATGCTCACCAGTGCCTGGAGAGCAGCATTGAAGTCTTTGGTGGTGAGTTCCTAACTCCTGCCTTCCTGACCCTTATTTGCCACTTTATTCCTCTCTATGTTCCCTTCCCAGCCTTTTCCTGTTCTCTGCAGGCCCTGGTGCCATTTCCTCCCCTCCTTCCCTGTGCCCTGCCATCCTTAGTATCCAACACTCTCTTCCCTCGTGTCTGCCCGATTGACACGGGCTTATTTTTCGAGGCTAGATCACACCCTTTACAGGACTAACCCTCAGGGACTAGTTGCTTCTATGCCATGGTCCTTCTATAACCTTCATCTCTGTTCAGCTTCTATTAGCCAGAGAACTGTGTAGGTGTGGCTCGTCCACTGGCTTCTGTGTTTCCTTATAAACTAGGCCCATCTCTATGCTTCCAGGGCCTTCAGAAGAGTCCACCACATATGTGTTCGTTTTTTGTCAACCAGACAAAAGACAGGCTCATCTGGGAAGAGAAAACTGTAGTATGATGTTTCTGTTCAGTCCCAAATGATCACACAAAGTCCTATATTAATTACAAGCTGATTGGTCTATGGATCAGGCTCATTGCTTCCCAACTCCTATACTTTAAGATAGCTCATTATTTCTATCGGTGATCAACCACATGGCTTGGTTCCTTTTTTCAGAGAAGCGTTCTCATCCCACTTTCTCAGCACCTTGATGTTGTCTGTTCCCCAGCTCTTCTGATTCCCTCGTCTGATTGCCCAGCCTCTACTTCCTGTCTAGCTACTTGACCAACCAACATTTTATTAAACCAATATTTACAATGACAAACATTTACAGTATACAAAAACATAGTCCCACCACAGAAAACCTCAGTTTAGAAAATGCCTTTCATCAGACTGGCCTATTGGCAAGCCTCAGGACCCCTTTCTTGATTAGTGATCGATGTGGGAAAGGCTAGCCCACTGTAGATCATGCCACCCCAGGCAGATGTTTCTTGAGTGTATAAGAAAGGAAGATGAGCAAGCCAAGGGGCAAGCCAGTGAGCAGCATTGTAGGGGATTATGTTGTTCCATTGTAAATAATTGTCCCACCCACTGGTTTAATAAAAAGTGCTGATTGGCCGAAGGCAGAAAGGAAGTGTGGGTGGGGCTACCAGACTAGGAGAACTCTGGGAACTGGAAGAACAGAGCAGAAGGCCAGAGAGAAGCCGGAAGAAGCAGAGGACAACTATGCTGCTCTGAGAAAAGGTACCGAACTGCATGGCTGAACAAGATAAGAATCATGGGTTAGATTAAGGGTAAAGAGTTAGCAAGTTATATGCCTGGGCCTTAGGCCGATCAGCTTAAAACTATTGCAAACATCTGTGTGGCTCTGTAGGTCTGTGGGCCTAAACCTTGAGGCTAGGCCAGAAAGTCTGGGCCAGAAACCTCCTACTATACAGCATTCCCCCATGGTCTTCTCAACATAAGTTCCTATTCTCAGGTTCCTGCTTTGAATTCCTACCCTGGATTCCCTGAGTAACAAACTAGAGGGATTAAGGTTAAATAAACCTTTTTCTCAAAAATCTGCTTTTGGTTGTGTGGTTTAATCATAGCAATAAAAAGAAGACTAGAACAATATGGGAAAGATGTGACAAAATGGCATCAGAGTCGAGGATGGGGATTGGAGGCAGCAGTTTGCAGGAGCTAAGAAGATAGAGAAGTGTTCCAGGATTAAACCCCCAACTTCTAGTTCTGAGCTCAATCTAAGAGAAACTCCATTATAATTCAAATAAATGTGTCTGGACAGGCAGCGATCTGGACAAGTTTTTCATCCAACCTCTGAAAGGCAGCCCAGTGGTGAGTGAATGGTTCTCAGCCCCTCCTGCTTCAGATGCTTGGGGTTTATTGGAAGCCTATGGGCTGCTGAGCAAGTGTCTGCATTATAATCAATTTTTACCAGCCTATATTTAAGGGTGAGAAGTTTCATCCAACTTAAACAATATGGCTAACAAAAAATAAGGGCATGATAGCAAAGTGGTGAGTTTAGGAAGGCTGAGTCTCTCAAGCTGTTTTTTCCTCTTGGATTTTTTTCTGACACATACGTACACATGGGTCTATCATCCCCTACCCATGTGATTTTCACATTCCGAAGTTTTCCTCTTCTAGGAAGATAGTGGTAGCGTTTGCTTCAAAGGTCTCAATGAAGGCCAGGTGCATACACATACAAAGAATTTAGCACAGCTCTTGACGCCTGGCAGTGAGCACCTGGTAGACATTAGCTGTGGCAAAGTGATGGGCCAGGATGTTGTGGTCATGTGTCCAGGTGGCCCTGGAAGCCAGGGGTGAGGCTGATGCAGATAGCAGCTACTTAGAATTCTTTCCAAAACCCAGCTTGTTGATGTAGTGTTAAATTAAGGCCCATTAATTCACTGTGAAAACAAGCTTTTCCAAGAGGCCTGGAATTTGCAGCTTCTCCTTCTGAATTAATGCTGCATGGCACCACTTTATTTTAAGAATAATAAATGCTAGCTGTACGGTGGAGAAACCCCTGCTGTTGTGTTGGCAGGGTGGCCTTGCAGGGTGGCTGCTGGGTCTGCCTGCTCCCTGGCTGGAAGCTGAAAAGCTTTTTCCTGGCAGTGACTCAGCCCAAGGCTATGGCCTCTGCACTCAGTGTGGGTGTGAAGCGGGTACAGATGCCTTGCTGTGATGAGCAGGTTGTTGAGATAAGACTGACACAGCCATCTCAGTTGGGGAGTTTATGTGCAACAGCCCTGGAAATATCCATGGTGATGGAAGGGAGCTGAGCAAGCTGGCAGAAGATCTGATTTGACTGGTTGTGATCAGTGGTCTGATTGGTGGTGGAGTTGGAATGATGCTGGGTACATGACCCGCTTTGCTTTGCCATTGAACCTTAGCAATGTCTCACAGGCAATGTCATAAGAGCATGCACTCAAGCCCAAGCAACATTGGGAGTGAAGATAGGCTTTACTTGTAGTTCTAGGGTCTTTTGACAATGAACAAGTGATGCTAGAAGACCTCAGAGTTGGAAAACTGCCCCCTGCCACTTCTTTTGTTTGTTTATGGAGACCATGCCCTCAGCTCATATGCAGCTAGAGTTATGGATATGTACTGTGCTTGTTTTTTTGGTAGATGTTGGAGCTCTGCACATGGGTCTTGATGCTTGCACAGCAAGAAACGACTGAGCCATTTTTTTTCAGCCCCCACTGTGACTTCTCAAAAGCTCACTTTGAATTTTACATCACTACAGCTAAAGGAAACTGGGGGAATCCTTTAGCTCAATCACCACGTGAAGGAAAAATGTAGAATTTGCTTTACTTGTATCCAAGTTACACATGTGCATAACTCAAAGAGGCCAATACATTATACACTTGTTATTGTTTATATAGAAACTCTGGGCCAGCAAAATGGCTCAGCAATAAAAAATAAAAGAGCTTGCTATCAAATCAGACTGAACTCTGTTCAATCCCTAGAACCTGCATAGTAGAGCTGTGAAGATAGAAAAATTCTGTTTGATTCTTTCCCCTCTACTACCTTCCTGAGGTCTCTAAACTAGCCAAGGTTGACAGAGTTTCGGCTCCATTTTATCACTAAATTAGATGGCAGCTTCTCAGAAAAGCTTTGTTCACAGGATTAATGGCTGCTTACTCAACTGCACACTTAGGACACACCTGGTCTGCAGCTTGACCTTCTGGGCTTCACTCGAGCGGGACCATCCAAGACCTGGGTGGGGTCACCCAGGAAAGCCCTACCATGAGAACTGTTAACCATGTGCTGTTTTGCCAAGGCAGGAACTTTCTGAAGCTTGCACAATGAACCCATTGTGACCATTGCTCTAGGAAATGAATATCCTCAGGTGGTTTCCTGCTTGCCCAAGACTCTATTGTTTCACAGGAAATATGCCTGCCTGCCTGCCTGCCTGCCTGCATTCCTAAACTCCATCTTAAGCTGAACTTTGGCCCCACCCTATTGTCGTGCCGAGCCTGCCCATACCCCCTCCCCTACCCAGAGTGCGGTATAAGAATTCTACTCTGAAAGCATTCGGTGCTCTTGGCTTCCACAGTGCCTCGAGCCCACACATGTGTGTACCAGTATATCATTCATATTCATTAAACTCACTTTTTCTTTAAAGTTAACAGTGGTCATTAGCCGTGGTCTTGGGGTGTCTAGGGGTGCTAAAGTTAGGGGCTCCCACCTGTTACAGAGCCAGATAACCAATTTTTACAAGTTGTGCTCTGACTTCCACATGTACAGCATGGCACAGGTGCCTTCCCATCCTCTACCCACCAAAATATAGGCAATAAAACTCATCCTTTCTATTCATCTCTGGAGTCAGTCAAGTTGACCTTCACATATAATTGATAGGTTAGCTGGATATATATTACAGATTGGGAATCATCTTCCCTTCTGTATGGGTCCTTCTGTTCAAGAATTCATATCTAGAATTCCCCTCCCCCCAGTTTTTTCCTCTGTCCATATCCATTGTAAAACTAATTGTTAGTATCACAATGTTTGTAGCTTCTAACTCCCTGCCTGTTTTTGTGGTCACTAGCCATCTATAAATAGGTGGTAGCTTTTTACTTATCCACAGTGGGAACTATGTATTGGGGATGGTAGGAACTTAGCCCTTCTACCTCCACTGCTACCCTTCTCCTCCAGACAGACAGTGATTTCTCTGAGATCACTCTGGGCCCTAATTTGGGACTGAGATGCTCCGAAGGCCCCTGAATAATGCTACTGAAGGAAGTGGAAGCTGTATGAGGTGAGGTTTGCAGGAGACTTCAGAAAATTGGGTGTTGTTTTCAAAGGCATTTGTGGGGGCTGGTTGATCACTCTGTCTCTAAGTTTCACTTTTGATCATGCTTGCTCTAATTTCTGTCTTTCACATTAAAGTTTTACTCACATGCCTGGGTTCCCATTTGAAAGTTCCATGTTCATGAGTCATACTTGTGAATAGAGCTTGATATACCCAGAACTTGTAAGCTTCCTTGTAGATGATCTTTGGGGAACTCTGGAGTTAGGATGCTTAGGCTTGTGTGTGTGTGTGTGTGTGTGTGTGTGTGTGTGTGTGTGTGTGTGTGGTGTTGTGGGGGTGGTTGTCAGACAACCTAGAGAAGATATCTTCATGTCTCACTTGGAAATCTGGGAGAGAGAGGATAGAAGGTGGGTGGGGGAAGGTGCACATTGACTGTATGCATTGGTTACTTCTCTGTGGCTGTGATCAAATTACTTGCTGTTGTGGGTTGAGTGGAAAATGCCCCAGCTGGTAGTGCTTTGGGGAAGGTTATAAAACCTTCAGAAAGTAGGGATGCACGTACTGGGGGGAGAGGATCACTGGTAGTGTGTCTTGATGTTTAAAGTCAGAATTGGTTCCTGCTTGTTGCTGTTGTCCAGGGTCCTAATGTCTCCCTCAGAGAAGAGGGTGAGAAGACTTAGTGCCAATGGTTCAGTCACCTAGGAGTCAGGTGAAAATCTAACTGACAATTCATTTATTCAGCAATGGGGAGAGTCTTATATACCCTCCTCCCAAGACCCAGACTGTGCCCGATTTGATGATGTTGCACAGCTGAGGTCTCGAGGTCACCTCTCATTGACTGGGCACAATCAGAACCTCTGACAATGACTTTTGCTAGGCTCTCAGGCAGACTCTGCTCCAGATTGGCTCATAAGGAAGTACATTATGCACATGCCTTGGCAATTGTTTTGAGCCAATTTCCTCAACCCTATAGGCCTGGTCCGTACTATACCTGCTCACTCTCTGCCTTCTGACTGCTGAGGAAATGTGTCCAGCTGCCCTAGGCAACTTGAACCATTTTTCCCTACCATGATAGACTTCACCCCATAGAACTGTGAGCTGAGATAAATTCTCTAGTATTTCATCACAGCAATGAGAAGTTGGCTAATTCACCTACCATAGGGAACTTAAAGCAGAAAAGGGGTTTTTGTTTTGTTTTGTTTTGTTTTTGGCTCATGGCTGCAGAGGAAATTGTTCATGGTCTGGTTGCTTGTCCCGAACACTTTGGCAGACCATCGAGGCAGTAAGAATGTGTTGAAGAGAGAGCTATTTACTTTATGGCCAACGGAAAGAGAAAGACGAGGAGGTAGAGGAAGAAGAGGAGGAGAAAGGAAGAGCAGAGATCCATTCTCACTGACCTAGCTACCTCCTTTAGATATGCTCCACTTTCTAAAGTTTCCATACCCCTCCCCCCAAAAATAGCTCTGCCATCTGGGGCTCAAGCATTCAAACTACAAGCTTGTGGTGACCTTTCATATTCAGACTGTAACAGTGTGTCATCTTTCACTAATGCTCTCTGCTTCCACCTGTCATTGGGGGGGGGGTGTCTCTACTCCCTCTCTTTTTAATTTCTCCAGTGACTAGTCCTTTTGGAGGCTGAGACTTCAATACTCTACAAAGAAGAGCAGTATCCCACTTCATAGATAGACAACCTTGTTTTCTCTGCATTTGAATCTCAATATGGTGGTGGTGGGTGGTCTGAATGTGTACTAGGCTGTTTTCTGACATACCTTCTGACTTTCAGTCTCCAAATCTTTGTTTCAATTATATCCTCTCATTTACCAAAGAAAAACTATAGAATCATCCCTGAAAAGGAAATATTTTTATTGCCTAATTGGGGTTTGAGAAGGAGCCGAACGCTACACTTTCCACCTTTATAAACCATCTTGTATTAGCTCTTTTTCTTGTTGATGTGACTACATGCCCGAGAAGGAGCAGCTGACAGCAGAAACGGGATACAGTCCACCATGGTGGTGGGGGGGAAGAACATGGCTGCAAATATGGTAGGTAGGAGCAGTGGGCATCAGGGACTCTTCATCACATCATGGCAGAACAGGAAGCAGCCAGAAGACAGGAAGTGAGGCCATTTGGAAAGCCTCTGGGTCTACTATCATATCAGTGACTCTCTTCAGGGAGGTTCTGCCTCCTGAAGGTTCCACAAACTTCTATTATTGGAGTCAGCAGTTGGAGACCAAGTGGTCCAACATGAGGTTATGGAAGGCATTTCACATTCAAACCACAACACATATGTACACAGTGAGAAAAAAAAGGGAGGTACAGTCAGAAAAAAAATTCAGAAAGATTATTAATACTGCACAGGTAGGTCCTTGTCCCTCCAGTCATATCACACACATATAAACACACATACACACACACACACACACACACACACACACACACACACACACACACACACTGAGAGGGGGCGGGAAGGAGGGAGAGAGAGAGAGAGAATAATAATAATAATGAATAAAAGTTGGGCCAGCAAGATGGCTCACTGGGTAAGAGTGCTTTGCTGTTCAAGCCTGGTGATCTGAACTTTATACCCAGAACCCATGATGAAGGTAGATGGAAAAGAATCAATTACATAAAGTCATCATTTGATCTCTATATATGTATGATGACACATGTACCCACACATATGTCTATGTATACACACAAATCATGCACACACAGAAAATAAATATAGAAAAGAAAGGTTTCTGACAGTTGATCTATAAGTATGTAATTTCTCATCATCTATCTATTAGGCAATGATTGGGAATCAATAAACATTATTTTAACCCATTTTTCATTTGATATTATAAACCCCTATCCAAGTTACAGAACCCAATTCTAAAGTAACTTTGATACTTTTTTAAAATGGAAGAAAGCTTGTCCAGATCTAATTATGAGCTATTTGGTTTATTGGAGTTTTATTTTATGTGTATGGATGATTTGCCTGCATGTATGTCTCTGTACCACATGCATGCCTAGTGCCCTGGGATGCCAGAAGAGGGGATCTGAGCCCCTAGAACTGTAGTTAGATATGGCGGTGATCTTCCATGTGAATGCTAGAATCAAACCCAGGTTCTTCTGGAAGAGCAGCTGAAAGGACTCTAGCCAGCCCAAGCACTGCAGACACTCTGACAGACCTTGCCCCTCGCCCCGATCCCTGATCCCCTCTGCCTTGCTAAAAACCATTCAATTACATTCTTTTTTAAAACTTTCTTTGTTATTTCTTTGTATTTTTCACATCATGCATTTCCATTAATTTCCCTGTCCCTCTGTATCCACCCTTTGAAACTCCCCCCAAATAAAATTTGAGAGAAAAAAAGAGAAAAATCCATCTCCTCATGAAAGCTGTAGTCAGTGAGTCACACAATAAAGCCTTTTGCTCACATATCTTTACTTGCAAATGTTCATTACAAAGACATTGATCTGATTCAAGGCCTCTGGTTTCTGTTACACTATCGGCCTTCACTGGGATTCCTCTGAGATTTCCTATGGTTGCCCTGTGTCGTGGAGATTCTGTAGCTTTGGGTCTTCAGGATCGGTCCTTTATGGGCTCCAGCAGAACACAGATGGAGTGGATACTGGGGTGGGACAACTCATAACCCTGGTTTTGGGCACAGGTTATATTCTTAAAGCTAGCCACCAAGGTCTGTCCCCTTATTTGGCCACGTTTTCCTCCTGAGGATGACCTCCAAGGTCCAGCTATCAAAGTATTACAGTCCAGCGATCATAAACCCCCTTTGCTAGTATGCCCAATAAAAATTAATTACCTCTTCCTGACATGGGGTTTCCTTTTTTACCTTTATAAACTATTGTTTTCCTGGGAGGCTCATCTGCCTCCTCTCTATCCAGAGGCAGCTCTTTGTCCCTCTAGGACAAACATTCCTTCCCCCATCCCTTGTTCCTATCTCATCTCCCTCATTCTTTATCTACTGTCATTGCCTCTTATTGTCTGCCCTTTGTCCCTTTGGGGTGAATAAATCTCTTGATATCTGGACCAGTTTCTGCAGCAGCCAGTGCTCCTAACTGAGCCATCTGTCCACCTCTGGCTGTTTGGGTTTTGTTCACCAATTTGGGGGATCAGGTAAAAGCTGTGATGAACAAATGTATCCCCAAATCTCTCCCAGTTCTTTGTAATTTCTTTAGAGCGAATTCTTAAGATCATTGCCCCTGAGTGACTCAAATGTAATTCTTTTAATTTTCATTCTCCAGCTGTCTCTCTGAGAAATGACATGTAGCTCAATACCAGTGTGGCAGAGACTTACTTACCTACCTTCTCTGAGGTCGGCTTTACGTTTTAGAATGCCTCCCACCCCAGCAGCTGCAAATAGTGTGCAGTCTTTGATTTGTGCTGGGTTACTGCCGAGCCTGAGCACCTCTCCTATCCCTTGGCTGTGTATATTTCTTCTTTCTTGAACAGACCTCACAGCAGGTTTAAAATTTATAGTTCTATTCAGGTGTGCAGAAATGTAACTGTCTTCATTTTTTATTACTAAACTTAATTTGCTCCCAAATTTCCTCCTTTGGCAACTCAACAGAAACAAACCTGCCTTTAACCCAGAGTAAATTCTTCCCACAGGGTCACTTCCAGGTGAAGGTAACCAGAGTCTCTCTTTCCAGCATCCTTTTGTCTATCTGCTCCTCTTTGGTGCTTTTGGTCTTTGAAGGGTGCCTTTGGGCTTTGCTTCCACCCCATTGCTGTCTCCATCCCTCTCCAGCTCACAGGCTGGAATCTAGACTAGGGCACAAGGTGCCTGAGACCCTTTGAGACGTCCACACTCTGTAGACTATGTTGCACACCTGTTCTATCAATGTCATCCAATTAACTTTCTAGGGGGATGGCAGGGTTGTGGGTGGGATACATACAGACCCCTTATCTCTCAGCACTATCAAGGGGCAGGAGGTTACCAAACTCTGGCCTGAATTCCTTCCTCCTGGCTCTTCTTCTAAGAGAATTTAATTTCCTGTTGAGAGGGGGAAGCTGCTCTCCCCAGTCTCCTGCATCCTTCCTACTCTGTGATCTCATCCAGTCAGGATTTGATCCTTTTCATGGCTCTTGCAAAGGAAATTGTTTCTCCTGAAAAACAAAAAGGACTTTAACTCGTATTATAGGGAAGTCTTTCAAGCTCACTTTAGAAACTTGAAAGAGATCTGAGCAGCAACTTTTCTTTTCTCCCTAAACCAGGTGGTTTGTGCCCTGGGGTGTTCATAAGAATTAATCTGAGAACTGTAAAAAACCCGAGGCCCAGGCAGGGCCCAGAAGTTAGTACTCCTGGGGAAGGTCATGAGCATCTAGGAGGCTGTAATGTCACTGGGTTATAGATTCACATGGTGACTCCCTCTTTGTCAAGGAACAACTCACCTAACCTCAATAACTTATGCTTTAAGGCTGTGGTTCTCAACCTTCCTAGTGCCTCAACTCCTCAGTACAGTTCCTCATGTTGTGGTGACCCTGACCATGCAATTATTTTGTTACTACTTCATAACTGTAATTTTCCTACTGTTAAGAATCACAAATATCTGCTGTGCAGGACATCTGATATCTGACCCTTGTGAAAGTTTGTTCAACCGCAGAGGTTGAGAGCCACAGGCTGAGAACTGCTGCTTTAAAGAGTCTGGCACCTGCAGTGGGGAAGTCACACAACTGCACCTTGGCCTTAGAGTCTGGTGGCTCCCAGCTGCATGTGGATTTCTCTTCAGAGACTCAACAAGCTGGAGACAGAGGTGCTGCTTTTGGAGTCCTGCTGAAGTGGGGTTGGGGGGGGCACAAGACGCTGTCCCTGGGTCTTCATTAGCCAGTGTGGGCAGGGAAAGGCTTCGTCTACTGCTGGGGTTTGTCAAGGATCAATATGTTATAACATATGTTTTACAGCTTCCTGAGGTCTCCGATAGATCTCTGGGGACTCTTTTATTTGTATTTTTTTTACCCCCAAGGTTATGATGCCAACTGTTTCCCTCCATGTACAGATGCATCCAGGCAGAAGCTCATTTCCATCACAAATTGGTTCCAGAGGGCAGAAGCTTCTGGGAGAAACCAGCCTCCTTCTTCACGATGAGGTGGGCAGGACAGGACTGGCAGTGAGTTGGGTCCCTCCTGTCCATACACTTGGGACACAGGAAAAGGGACCTCTATTCCAAACCCGAGAGGGTGACATGTTTTTTTCCCCTCACAGATAAATAATCTAGCTTTCAATGAGCAGCACATTTGGATGGAAGAAATTAGGCACAAATCCTCAGGTAGCAGAGATTATTAGCTGCCATTATTTCCAGCATCCATTGCACACTAGGTACAGGTTGTGGATAGTAGAAAGCTTTAGCTTTGTCAGCTCCTCCTAGGAGCCTGGCCCTTTAAGACTCTATCCCTTGAGGGAACTGTGTAGAGGATGTCTTGCTGTGGAAATGTGGTCCAGGACCAGGACCATCTCAGTGGACCAGTATCAACAAAGACCTAATAAGAAAAACAACATCAGATGGATCCCAGCCCACCAAGTCCTCACTCAGAGTCTTCTCTTGATGGCTGTGGTTTCCTGAGTTCAGATACAACAGTAACACAACTTCTAGACAAGATAGTCTATGGTTGCTGAGGAGGTGGCCATGTCCACAACATAACTTCAAGGTTTTAAAAAATAAATCTGTTTTGAGAGACCCTCTATATCCACCTTCCTTAGTCTAGGAAATGTTTTTATCCCACGGTGCCCTCCTGATCTGTGGTCCCCTAACTGTCCTGTTCTGGAGAAGAACTCATATAGCTCCCAGCTCTGGGACACAGAGAAGCCTTTCCAGGACAATAACCATGCGTAAAACTAGAAGGCATGATGTGACCTTGTCCCAATTTACTCTTCTGACCTTGGTAGTGAATCAACTTCCCAAAATACAGGCACTAACTGTGGTGGTAATGTCTGTCAGACAACATATGATAATCAAGAAATGGTCTGTGACTTGCTGGGCCTGTGTTGTGTCAGGAGTGACTAAGGAGAAAGCACGAAGCTACATGGAGCGGTCCAGTCAGGAGTCGATGGAAGAAAACAGTCAACTAAACAGGAAATGTTCCTCCGAGTCTGGCTGGTTTCAGGAAAACAAACAGTTTGACTGAGCATGTATGAGACTAAGAAACCAGAGAGATGGTGTGTGTGTTTTTGTCTTAGTAAACCATTGGGCCATCCTCTAGTCCTTTTCAATTCCTTGGGAAAGGGTGGTTCTTAGTAACAGGTCTTTTGAGAAAGAGTGGAAGAGTTATTATTGCTGTTTTCCTGAAGTGTCAAGCTTAGGGAAATGTCAATAGCATCATGTCAGGATTTCTGCACACAGAGGCCTGGAGAAGCACGTTGCAGAGGAGCGGGGGAGGGCTTCTTAAAGTTGCAGTTCCAAAGAAATCGTGTGTTGAGTTACATATTGATAAAGACTAATGTAAACCACAGAGTTTACTCAGGATGCCCTTATTTATATTTTACACAGTACAAAAGCATGGGTTTTCCACATCAAAAATTATAATTGGTGTGCAAGTCAATAGAAGACAGAGGGTAGAGAGTGGAGGGCACAGTGAAGGGCCCTGAAGTCACTCTGTAGCACCATTACCATTTACTTTGTAGCTAAGATTTACTGCGGGTTAGGCTCCTTGGATGTTAGTCAATAGGCTCTATTGGTAGACCCAACTGCTATGCTTGCTAAAGTTCAGATTCCTGGGCCCTGTCCAGAAGCTTCTGACTCCAAATCTGAACACTGGTCCAGTTTTCTAGACCTTGAGTGGCATCGTGGAAGTCCTTCCCATGAACAAGATGAAGGTGGTGAGGCTGAAAAAATAGGCAAGAAGCGAAAGTGAAAGAAGGCATTTCTGATATTGGGAACAGAGTGTACAAGGGCCTGAGGCAGGAAGGAACCTAAGACACTTGCAGAGCAAACAGAAGTCCTGGTGGCTGCAGAGAGGCTGGCAGGGAATCATCAAGATCTCTGCAAGGCCAAGCAGGGTCTGGAAGGTTGTCCTGGACATTTTGAACCCATTCTTACAAATGGAGGTGGTTATTGTGGGCTTCAGTTGGGGGGGGGGTAGAAGCGAGATTGCACTTGGTCACTGGCTCATTACACTCCAAGTGTTCAAACCTAAATTGTCATTCTCCACCAACCAACCCTCTACCTGCATCTCATTGATGCCATAAAGTCAGAGGACCACCACCCACCCAGACACTTAATCAGGAATCCTGGCCTGCGCTAGGACAGTTGTGGCTTGACCAATTCAATTTTATATATATATCGCTTCTTTAGCTATTACCTGAGACTGAATAAACTTTCTCCCTTGGACAATAAGTGTGTATAACCTGGGATTTCTGTCCTTTTCTCTCACCTTTCCCCATTTGACTTTCCTAAATCCCCAGATTCTCTTCTGGCTCTTCTTTGTCCTTAGCAAACATAGTTCATGATCCCAGGCTCTCTGCAGGATGACTCTACCTCCTCTTCCTGCACAGCCCAGAACAGTCTCACCGCGAGGTTTATCCATTCCAGCCAGCGTTTCCTCTTGACAAGTACTTCACTGACATCAATAACACATCTGCATGCCCCAACTCAAGGCTGCTGCTCTGGAAGCATTCCTTGACCTTCCCAAGCTCAGCGGAGAACTCCAGCTCTGTGTTCTGCAGCCCATTCCTGCTGCTCTGCTAGGGATACTCATCACCTCTAGCATCAACTCTCCATTCACAGTCCTTCAGTCTTTCAGACTCTGGCTCCTTTCCACTGGTTATAGGTAGGTCTTCTTGTGCTATGGCATTCAGTAGAACAACTGCCACAGGAAGTGTAGGGCGAATCATTATCAATTAAGAATACCTGGCTTCTCTATTTCCCCAGGAGTCCTGGTGAAGAAGCTGGTGACAAGGTTAACATGGCAGTTCCTGGCTGGTGGCCATTCCTTTCCGGAATATTGTTACCCCAGCTCCTCACCATACGCCTCACCCCCGCCTCCTCATCCACCCCCCTTTGGCTTTAATGCTGTGAGACTATCCAGGATAATTAAGAGAGAGGAGTTTTACTCTGTTTATGGGGCCTTGATCAAAGATTTTAATTAACCTACCTTGTTTTAATCCCTTAAAAGTTCATTCACCAGGGCTGCCCATTTGATGATGGAATTGATGCTTCTGGACTGAGTGAGGGATAGGAAAGCTTCTTCAAGAAGCATCTTGTGATTGTCTCATTAACCCTTCCCAAGATAGATGGATTTTAGCCCAACATGCAGGATCTCTCCTAATCTGATCTGCCCACAGATAAATATTGTACTTGAAATGGTGGTGAGAACCTGGTCATGGCAAGAAGATGCTAAATAAAAAAGGGAAGTAAGTGGTGAGACATTTGCATTCCTGATGGGGCAACAGTGCCTTTAGGGACATGGCAGCTGTGGAACTCATTGTCTCTCTCCATACTGTGTCAGGAGAGGCAGGGTGGCCTAACTCACAGATAAACCGCCCTGGGGCTGTGGTCTGAGACTGATTGTGTGTGGGGGAGATCACTTTGTCAATGAAGTACTTGCTTATTTTACAAGCAAAAGAACCCCGATCCAACCCCTAGAATCCACGTAGAAGTCTAGCGAAGGTGGCATATTTGTAATCTCAGCACTGAAAAGGCAGAGCCAAGGGGCTTTCTAGGGCTCTCTGGCCAGTCTAGTTTGTTGGGAAAATTGCAATGAGAGAATTAGTCTCCAAACAAGAACAAAGATAATTAAGAAATGACACTCAGGTTGTCATCTTATTCCAATGCCCATGCACACACACACACACACACACACACACACACACACACATGAACCTGCACCTCCAGACATGCACGTGTTCTACATAAACATGATCTTCTTATATGGCCCAAACTCACCTTGGACTTGTAATCCTCATATCTCAGTCCCCTCAATGCTGGGATAGCCATGCAGTACCACACTGAACCTGTCCTTCTGATAAGAAGACACAGACCGAAGGCAGCGATGCAGAAATCACCTTCATGTTAGCATCCAGTGCCAAGTATTTGTGTACACAGATGATGCATCAAAACTTCTAATAGAACCTGTAGACCCTGTCCACCCTGCTTCAGGAGCCCCAGGCTGCTTGTCCTGAGCAAGAACGCAGAGCCACCATCCCCTATTCTCAGAAACCATCATCTCCCCGACACAGTTGATGATCTTAGGGAAACAGTCCCTCCCATGCTATGAACTTGGAGGGGAAAGAGAGTGAAGTCAAGCCTCCCTGAGGCCGGTGGGTGAGGTGAGGTAGAAAAGAGGGTAGGATGTACTGTCTAGGATCTGCTGGGCTCACTACTTCTCAGTTGATGGTGACCAATGCCATTTCCCCCTCATCCCGCAGATGAATAAATCAGGGTACCTTCAACTGTGGCTCTCCAGGCCACAGGAATTTCTGGCTTTTCCAGCACTGGACTTTTATCTTTTCTTCTCCTGAATTGCATTTTCTCTCACCTACAAGAACCTGCCCATTCCTTCCTTGATGTCCATTACACCTTGGATGAAACACTGGGGTCCAGCATCCTCCCCTTCCAGGGATCCCACTTGTATTTTCTTTTGCTTTATTTTAGACTTAAAGATAAGGTCTCTCAGGCTTCACTTTGTTGATTGGCTTCAAACTTCTCATACTCCTGTCTCAGCTTCTTGAGTGTAAAGCTTATAAGCTTATGCTACCATGCCTGGCTTCTATTGAACTCCCATTTTACCACTCTGGCCCTTACAAAATGCCTGTTACAATGCCCAACTATCCTTTCAACTTGTAGACTTAAAGTGTTTCCACGAGGGAGGGACCATATTGAATTATTTTTCTTGTACTCCATCTAGCAGTGACAGGACACACTTCACAAATAGATATTTTTGAAATAAATGAGTGAATGCACTACTGGGGTTTGAGAAGATAAATAGAAATATTAAAGTGTTAATTGACATACTTTCCTGAGGAGTCCTAATTATTTGCATTGTGGCTTGCAGGAATCGGGGTGCATACCTTCATAGGCTCTTGACCTTTGGAAGCATGTGCATGTGTGATTGTGATTTAACAGGTGTGTTTACCTAATTAGGAAAATGCCATTTTCTTTCCTCTCCCACTAGAATCACCTACAGAGCAACAGGCCAGATTCCCACTGATTTGACATATCACTTGGTGCCCTGAAGCTGGAAAAAACAGTCCATGCAGCTCAATTATGTCCAAATGTCTTCAGTGACTCAGAGAAAGGAACAACATTTCTGCAGGAAACTTTCCTGGGTAAGATTTTCTGTAAGTGTAAGATGGTAGATCAGACCTGGAGCCCCTTCCCACCTGCCTCCAGAGAAACACAGTTGTGGTCCTGAGAACAAAGAGAATCAGTCTCTCTACGTATCCAGAAACTGAGTGAGTACCAGCTTTCCCCAAGCTGCTGAGAGGTTCAGAAAAAGAAGAGGGCACAAAACCTGTGTTGAAAAGACATGATATAGTCAGTGTTTGGAGGAGAGAGTGTGGTCCACAGTGAGAGCTGTCGGGGGACATGTCTTCTTACTAGTGTCCATGTTAGCAGTTTTTACTGTGTTGAGAGACCATCGGATTACTGTGACTAAGAAAGAACATGAGAGGGCTTACTCAGGATGAGTGTCCTCTCTGGTTCTCTTTCATTATCATGTGCTCCTGTTTGGCTTTCAGAACCTCTCTGAGGCTCAATCATTTCCTCTCTGGTGTGAGAACAGGATAGTTCCAACCCCCAAGCCGTGCGGATGAAAATGGCTGATACACGGCTTGAGTGCCTTGAGAAGGCGTAGTGAATTTTCCATTTATCATCACTGTCTCTATTGCTGTCCTGTTCTCTGCCTTCTGTAATTGGAGAAAGCTACCCAGAGACTCACAGTCAAATCCAACTTTGGAAGCGTGTGCAAGTTTTCACAGCTGGCAGTGAACACTCATTTGCCATAGCTTAAAGCAGAAAGCGGTGGAATTGCATGCATATGCTTACTTAGGTTCCGTATAATCCAGCTTTCATGGCTCCCAGAAGGAAAACCTTGGGAACTCAAACCTGAGTCTCACAACTTATGTGTAGTAGAAATACCAGGGTAATTGATGGAAATGCAATTTATACAGCACATGGGTAACTAACTGGATGAGGTGATTAGGTGACAACATTCACATTTAAAACACACATCCCTCAGTCATTTTGATGTAATTGACCCCATCAGTTATAGATGAGTTCTTGCCCCTGTTGACATCCCCAATAGAGCAACTTCAGGACCATCTGGGGTCTAACCAGTTTTCCTGGTATCCTTACTCCAACCACAGCTTAGCCTTGACCGTGTGCATGAGATGAACATTATTGTCATCAACAAAGTCAGAAGCAGGGCCTCGATACTGGTTGCAGACAAAAATCTAATCTTGGCCACAGTGAGTCCTTTGGCACTGCAGGTATCTGCCTTTATGGTTTTAACCAATTGCAAACCAAAACCATTGATTTTTTTAAATAAAGAACAGACTGTTTTGGTCATTACTCCTTAAGCAATAATATAGTATTTACATTGTATTATATACTATGAGTATCTCAGTGATGAGTTGAAGTATATGGAAAGATGTGTGGGGTACATGTGAATATTATGCCATTCTATACAAGGACTACAAGCATGCATAGACTTTGGTACCTGCAGGGGTTTGTGCCAGGTGCCCTGAATTCAATCTCTAGAGCAGATTGAGAGGCAACTACACTTTTCTGCCATTCTTCGTATGAACAGACCTCTGCCCATGAGTGCAGCCTAATTCTTGGCCATAGCCACAAGTTAACCCTTGGTCATACATGTAGACTACCTCTCATCTTTGGACTTTTGCAAGCCCATTCCCTACCATTTGACTCAAATGCAGAGGGACCAACAAGGGGAAATGGCCATCTGTGTTTCCCTCCTCTGCAGTTAGAGATTCAGCTGAGTCCCATGAGTGGAGTCTTGTGCTGGGCTAGGGATGCCTTGGAAGGTCGCCTCAGCTTCCAGCATCATCCTGTTTTAATGTGCGTCAGGCTTCTCCCTTCCCCCAGTGCCTCACAGATCACTGTCCCTCTGACTAGTCCTTCAGAACAAAGCCCCAGGGTCTTACATGGAGAGTTAATGAAGATCCCAGGGACATCCCCAGTGCAGGTGCCCTGGCCTCTCCTGAGTGCTGGCTCTGTGCTTTGGAGGAGACTACTATCCCAGTCCATCCAGGGAGGGATGTTATTTTCTATCTAGGCCATTGGATGTGCTTATCTTCAGCGGAGACAATTTCTAGTTTTCACTAGAGCCAAACAAAGTGGTAATGTTCTGACTTATGGGTCACTAATACAGTAAGTTAAAAATTTATCTATGCGTGGAAATCTTTCTTTATAAAGATAACACTGCTGCCACCATCATAGCACCACGATTATATAGTAGTGATTGCTTTATAAAAGTATCATGGGAAATTCTTTACCCAATTTATGACACTAAGTCCTTAACTCACAGAATAAAAAAATAAATAAAATCATGAGCAAACTTCTGTAAATGAGGATCATTAAGAAAGGAAAGGCCATATCACACCTCCGAGTTCAGGATAAGCCCTAATTTGAAAGTCATATAAGCCCTAACCTCCTACTGTGTGTAAGCCCACATTCCACTGGTTTATTCCAATATAGAACTCACACTCTACCAAAATATGACCCTCTACAAACCCGTCCCCCACCAGCACCCATACCCCACTAGTCTATAACTCTCTCCATGGAGTATGGACTCCATTAGGCTATGACACTTTATGACCCTATATGCTATCAGCATATGACTATATGGGCCCAGATTCCACCAGACTATGACGCTCTACTACCTACACTCTACCAGCCTATCATCCGATATGAACTCATACCCACCTTCCTACAACCCTCCACAACCCACATTCCACCAGTCTATGACCTCTTATGAACCCACATTCCACAAGCCTATGACCCACTATGAGCCTACACCCACCAGCCTATAACTCTCTACAACAGCCTATTCCCCACCAGCCTGTGAGCCCACACTCTGCCAACCTATAAACCCTCTACCAACCTATTCCCCACCAGCCTATGACCCCCTATAAGCCCAGACTCTGCCAGCCTATAACCCTCTACCAGCCTATTCCCCACCCGCCTATGACCCCCTATAAGCCCAGACCCTGCCAGCCTTTGACCTTCTAGGAGACTCTACCCCTCCAGCCTGTGATCCTCTACAAACCTATATCCCAACAGCTTATCGCCCTCTGGAGTTCACACTCCTTTGCTTCTGAATTTCTGCCTCCCCTACTCCTCTGTCGGACTCACAAATAGACCGTGAGAAGAGACTGTACCTGAAGTGTGCAAATTCTCCCAGAGAATTTATCGATTTGTCTTTGCTTCAAAAAAAAATTTCAGAATCTCTCACAATTAGTATAGCTTTCCTCCACTGAGAAGTTTGTACAACTTTCCTCTCCCAGTCTTCTGGGTTTTTTTTTTTCCTTGATTTCCAGCTACTAAAGACAAACAGAATAATATATTTTAATTAAGCATTCTTACCTGGACTCTACATCAGTGTTGTGTTTCAGCAAACACACAGCATAGTGCTAAGCATCGCTCCAGAGCTGATACACTGGTTATGTTTCCCATTTTTCCATGGTGGAGTAAACCTCCGACAGACAGACTCTCCATCAGACAGTAGCGAAACACTCTCAACAAAATGTGAAAACCCCAGCTTTTGAGGTAGAATTTGAAGATGGGAAACTTGAAAAGCTGGACTGGCATTAAGGGAGCTTTCTAGTTTCCTGGCTTCCAGTCTGAGGGAAGGCTTAGTCATGACAGACCTGGAGAGGTAGGGAGGACAGGGGCTCACTGCCCAGGGTCCTGCCACCCAGCAGTGATGGTTAGGGCTGTGGATTTTCTGCTAAGTATATGGGTTGTTGTGGAAGGTTTGGGCAGAGGAATGAAAAATCCTGAGCTTAACTTTTAATACAGGACAGATATAAACTCCTTGTCTTAGTTAGGGTTTCCATTGCTGTGAAAAAACACCGTGACCAGATGATTGTGGCTTACAGTTTCAGAGGTTTAGTTCATTATCATCATGGCAGGACATGGGGTCATGCAGGCAGACATGGCGCTGGAGAAGAGTTGAGAGTTCTACATCCTGCAGCAACAGGAAGTGGTCTGTCTCATTGGACATGGCTTGAGCATATATGAGACTTTGAAACCCGCTGCAATAGTAACACGCTTCCTCCAAGACCACACCCACTCCAACAAGGCCATTCCTCCTAATAGTAACACTCTCTTTGGGGGCCATTTTCTTTCAAACTACCACACCCACGGAGATGGTGAGGGAGACTGGCTAGGCTCTAGGGTACTCATGCCTCTGTGGGTAGTAGGGGCTCCTCTTCCCTCAAGACAGGAGTGATAGCTGAGCCACGGAAGGGGAAGATTTCTCTTATTGATTGCTACCTTTTCTTACATCAAGAATAAAGTGGCATCTTTGATCAAAATAGAAGCAGCTTAAAGGAGAGTGGCGTTAGAGAACCATTTTCTGAGACAGTGACTACTGTAGACCATTTCAGTTGCTATCACAAAATACTATGTGTTGGATAACTTAAGAAAATAAGTTGGCATGGACTAGTGATCTTAGAGGCCTTGAAGATCCAAGGCCATGGTGCCATTTTCTGGTAAGGACCTTCTTGTTAAAATATGACAGAAAACAAAACAAGAGATTAAAGAAGCTGAATTCACGACCCTACTCCATCAAGAGCATCTAGGATCTTATTGGGTCAGTAAAGCACAGGGTGGCAGGATCCACTGGTCTGTGGAGTCCATGAGAGTAGGACAGAACTCTCAGCCCATGTGGTGTGTATAAAGGGCACTTTAGGTATATGTGAGATTCAAGTGAACTTGGCTTTGGCCCTGGTCCTTCCCTTTCTAGGTTTGTACTTCACACAAACATAAATAGGTAAACCCTATTTATTTATTATGTAAACCTAAATAAGCACAAAAAATAGATTTGTGTTTATTTTTATACATATTGTCTCTACCTCATTTCCTTTCATCTATTACAGTGCCATGCACATAAAATAGTTCAGAATCATTTTTTGAGGACGAAAGTCCACTTTTTAAAGGGATTTTATTTCTTTTTAAATTATATGCCTGTGTGTCTGTGTGTGGGTGTATGCACATGATTGTAGTATTGAGAACATCAGATCTGGGTCTGGAGTTACAAGGAGTTATGAGGTGTTTCATATGTGTGCTGGGAACTGATCTAAGTTCTTCTGGAAGAGCAGAAAGTACTCTTAATGGCTGAGCCATCTCTCTAGTCTCTGAAAACCTATTTTAAGCACAAGTTGTATGGTTTATATGTTTCAAGAAAAAATAATATTTAATATCCACTGGTTAAGAAAACACTCATAAAACCTGCATTTGGGGACAGCTACATAGCTGTAATCTCCACAGGCATTACGTCAGGACACTCTTAGAGTTTCCTAAGCTTTAAGTAGCCCAGCACAAATCATGGTCAATTAAAACTTCCAGACACGAGTCAAGGTTTACTGCTTATTAATGAAGGATGTAGCATGGACAGCAAAGGGAGTGAGCTGTCCAAACGTCTTGGGAGAGAGATTTACCTCTCTTGGCAGGCTTTGCGTCCGTCTTCCTTGCCTCCAAGCTACCTGACTAGACAGAACTTACAGTCTGACTTCACATGGCCATAAAGAAATCGCTTCCTCTCAGCAGCAGGGTTAAATCTGTGGCATGGATAATTTGGAATGGCCACCAGACATGACTCATTAATCACAAACACTGGGTCATATATCTGAGATGTAAGAGAATCATGAATTGATCTGTACTATTAATTGGATGTTCCAAGCAGCAGGGTTATATCCCCGACAAGGATTCTATTCACCACAAGATGTCAGCTCTCAGAGACCAAAGGTCTAGCCTTCCCTTAAGTTTCTGACAATTACCAGCAAGTCCTTCAATATGCTGAACACTCAGTTTACTTAAGTCCCAGTTTTGGGGAAAACATTTCTTCCTTGCATGAAGTTATCATTTAATCTGCTCATCACACACACACACACACACACACACACACACACACACACACACACACACATACACACACACACACACTGTGCCATTCTACACAAGTTATTATTTCTCAATTTAGTTTCCTTTGATGTTCTGTTTTGTACATTCCTCTGTGTGAGTCCGTGATGCTCTATTGCATGATTTCAGTGTGTGCAGAGGACTCCATGGGCCCATAGTTTTTTTCCTACCTCTTTTCTTCATGCCCATCTAAAACCTTCTAAAGCCCCAGAATTTTGTTTTCATGGTCAACAACAGTGGTACCGATTCATCTTCATGTGTCCAGTTTTTGCTTAGGCTGTGTGTCCAGGAGTGAAATTGCTGGGATCGTGGGGAAG
This sequence comes from Phyllotis vaccarum, assembly GCA_033318265.1. Lineage (NCBI taxonomy): Eukaryota > Metazoa > Chordata > Mammalia > Rodentia > Cricetidae > Phyllotis > Phyllotis vaccarum. The sequence goes on along the minus strand of JARWLC010000003.1, from coordinate 10,548,648 downwards.
CAAACTTGCACATTGGCCGATGGTGTTTAATGGAGTCTGAATGATCTCACAAGTTCACAGTTTCCAGCAAGTACCTGGAAGCATCCATTTCCCCGAATCTATGTTAACATTTGTTACTAAAAGGTCTTCTCAACTTGCTATATAATGAGTGGGAAAGAGAAACAAATCACATTCTTTTAGTTTCCATTTCCTGATTGGTCTAAGCCGTGTCTTCGTATATGACCATTGGCATTTGTAATTTTTTTCAATGAAAACTCGGTTCCCTTCACCCACAGACGTTTTGTGCTGTGCTTTTCTCATTGACTTGTATAAGATATGGACAGATTCTGGCTGTAAATTCTGTTTATGTGTTTATGTTAAGCGTATTGTGTAGAACATCTTCTAATCGCTGCCTGTACTTTAACTTTGCATTTGAACTGTAGTGTTATTCAATAAAACTATTATAAAATTTTGTGGGACTCAAAGTATGAATCCCGTAGGCTCTGGCTTCTGGATCATATGCCTTTTCATAGAAAACTCTTTCTAACTTGAGATTTTAAGAACAATTTGGTAGTTTTATATGATTTTTTTCTAGTATCTCATTTAAGTAGTTGTAATTTTATATAGCAAGAATTTATTTTGAGTATAGTATTTGTTACAAATCAATTATTTTTCAAGTGTGTATACAATTTCCATTTTACTCATTAGCTCATTGAGCATTGTATACAGTTTATTTTAAACACATCTATCTCTTCCCCCTCCTTTTAGACCCTTTTTCCTACCCACTCAACTCCATGTTCTTTATTTCACCTTAAACTCACTGAGACCTATTAGTGCTGCATATATCGTCTTGGGAACGTGGGACTCTATAATAAGACATGGTCCATTGAACAGGGGCCACATCCTTAAAACAAACTCTCCCTCTCCCAAGCCCTCTCAGTTGCCAATAGCTCTTCACCTAGGGGTGGGACACCATGGCCACTTCCTTTTTCCATGCTGGGATTGTCTTTAAACTACGTTCTGAGTAGCACTTTCTTTGTTAGGAATCTGAAGTGTTGTCATGATGGCAGGAAATATTCTAATACTAATTATGATTGCATTATCAAATTAGCTCAAGTAAAACATGTAGATCATCTCTGCTCCCTTATTATCATTATCCCTGTCACGGCAAGTGACACTCTTATATGCACAAAACTGTGGATTCCCATCTGTGGAGGTTTGAATGAGAATGTCCTCCATAGGAGGACATTCATATATTTGAATAGTTGGTCCCCTGTTGAGAAACTATTTGGGAAGGATTGGGAAGGCAGGAGTTTGGAAGTGTGTCATGTGTCACTGGGAGTAGAGTTAGAGGTTTCAAAGGAGTTTTGCTTTTCTCTCCCTCTCCCTCTCCCTCCTCCCTCTCCCTCCTCCCTTCCCCTTTTCTCTCTCCCTCCCCTTTCCTTCCTTCCTCCCTCCCTCCCTCCCTGCCTCCCCCCCCTCTCTCCCTCTCTCTCTGCCTTGTGCTGTAGATTAAGCTATGGTCTCTCAGCTAATCCTTCACTCTGCCATTAGAGATTTTTAACCCTCTGAAACTGTGAGCCAAATTAAACCCTTGATTTTATAAGTTGCCTTGTTCATGGCTTTATCATAGCAGAAGAGTAACTCAGATGCCCTCCATGAGATTTAACCATCAATTTGCTTCAGTAACTTGGCACTGTTGTCATGGATTCAACAGACATTTTTTCACCATTACAAAGGCTAGAAAATCTGGCCTTAGGTGGCAGGTAATAGGATTTCAGAAAGAGGCATTGTACTAGGCACAGATGGCTGGACTCTGGCTGTGTTCTTACATGGCACTAAGCCTGAGAGGAAACAAGTTCTTCCTTGTCTTCATCTTATAAGGGTCCTATCCCCCCAGGAGAGCACTGCTGTTTGACCCAAATGCTTCACAAAGTTCTTATCTCCAGATAGTCAAACTGGCAGAGTTTCAATATACTGACCCTGGTCCTATACCAGATCATTTAATAGGTATTTAAACATCTGATTAAATATATTTTTGCTATTATTTCTATTATTTCAAAAACCTTGCATATATTCACATCTACCTAATCCATCTCTGTTGCTCTGGTTGGTCGGGAGCCATGCACTTCCCTGTTCTTCAGTGGTCCCTGCGGAGTTCGCCATCCTCATTGACTCACCAGGTCCACCAGTAGCCAGCGCCATTATTTTCCTCTTGGGCCATCTAACACCCTCAGAACACTTCAGCTCCACCGAGTCCTCTATTTACTCATGTTTCCTGCTGCATGTTCTAAATGCCCCAGCACTTAAGAGCTCATAAGGCAATGCCCCCATTTCCCTCTGGAAGTCCCTCATTCTCATTTATATGCATTCTTTTCCTTTTGTTTTGTTTTTCGCCGCCAGTGGTGAACTAAGATCATTCCCTTTTAGCATCTGATGAAAATAGCTGAAATATTTCAGTGCTTGCTCTTCTGAAAATATCTCTAGTACACTTTGCTCGAGAGGCGTTGCAGAGTTCTATAATGACAGGTGTTTTAGGATCCTAGGTATTTTCTTCCTGTGTACTTTTAAAATTTTATTTGTGTGTGTGTGTGTGTGTGTGTGTGTGTGTGTGTGTGTGTGTGTATGTGTGTGTGCACGTGCACAGTGCTTACAATGCCCATAGAAACCAAAAGGGGTATCATATTCCCCCTGGATGTGGTGTGGTTGTGTTGGAAACTGAGCCAGGGTGCTCTACAAGAAGAGTGTCCTGGCTGGTTTCATATCAGCTTGACACAGACTACAGTCATCTGAGAACAGGGAACCTCAATTGAAAAAAATGTCCCCATCAGATTGGCCTGTAGGCAAGTTCATGGTAGATTTTCTTAATTGACTGATGTGAAAGGACCCAGCACTGGCTGGTGGTCTTGGGATGTTTAAGAAAGTAAAGTGAGCAAGCGGGATAAGCCAGAAAGCAGTGTGTCCTGATGGCGTCTGCTTCAGGTCCTGCCTCCAGGTTCCTGCCTTGGCTTTTCTCGATGATGGGATAAGACCTGAGAGTTGTAAGCTGAAATACTCCTTTTCTCCCCCAACATTTGCCTTTTCACAGCAGTGGAAAACAGTATGCATCCTCTGCACCATCTCTCTTGTTTTGTATTGCATTTTTGCTGTAGACATCCTGTTACATACCTATTTATTCTTAAAAGAAATGTGTTGGTCCCCGTGAGCTTCCTCCCGCTCCATTACACTATTAATGCTTTCTGTGACATTATAGTTTTTATTTAATTTCTACGTACTTATTAAATCTTGGATCCATGGATTAATTTCTTTCATTAGATTGGGGGATTTCGAAGGCTGTTTTATGTGCTCATATTTTGTTCCTGACCTGTTTTCTCTTCCTTGTTCTGGGATTCAGCTAAAGCCCACATGGGTTTTTCTCACTGTGTTTTCCATGGCTTTTAACCTCTTTTCTGTAACTTTCTTTTCTTGGTTCATTATCTGCACTTTAAATATTTTTTCTCATATTTGAGTTAACTAATTCTTCTTCAATCCATGTCTTGAAGTCTTAATTTTATTGGATGTTTAAGCCTAGAATTTCTTTTTTTTTTCCTGATCTACTCTAAAGTGCACATTGACTGCCCTTTGATATTTGATTCTGCCAAAACTTGTGATTTCAGATTGCCTTCGTCCAGTTTTGGGGACCTGAGGCTAAAAGGCAGTCTTCCTCAGGGTTCGTTTACTTCTGGATGCCTTACATCTTTGGATGTAGCTCTTTGGCATCTCAAGCTGGGTGCGGACAGATCCAATGCCTAGACTGAAAATCTTGCCCCCTTTGTCTTGTAAAGACTTCAAAAGCATCCCATAAGCCACCTTTTCTGTATATGGAATGTGCTGGGCAGAGGCATGCTTTGAGGCAGATTGACCACTTTGGATTTCTGTCCTTTAGCAGGTCTCATCCGTAATTTCCATCTTGTTAATAATTTTATGTATTTAGGATGCTGTGTTCAGCCTTGTTTGACTTTTCAGGTTAGTGTGTGGTTTGTCAGAGTGGAATTATTTCTCTCACTGCCTTTATCTTTTATTAAATTTTGGCAGTACAGTGTCGCGTTCAACAGGCACCTCGCTGGGAGTTTAAGTAGGATGATTTTATGTTAATTAATTAATTTGGAGACTGGATATTGATAATACTGAATATTTTTATTTCAGGACATTATATATATATGTATGTAAACATATACACAAATACATGTATACATTCTATGCATCATATATACTATACATGGTATGTAGTATAATATATAGTTGATTCTGAATTGTAAATAGTATATTATATGCAATAAATAGTGTAATATGTAATATAGCTTCTACATACATACACTTCAGTACATATGGTATATATTGTCTAATATATAGTATTTATATTTGCTTACTTAAATTTCTCCTTTCTCTTTTATTACTACATAAGTCGTCTGATCCTTATGGATTTATTTCTAACTACTTTGTTCGTGAGCATGGAACTTTATTCTACAAGCTGGCAATCTTGTCATGAAGGGCCAGACAGAAAATCCTTCAGGCTTGTCAGTCCATATGGTCTCTGCTTCAAGCAACGGGGTCTGCCTCTGCAGTTGGGAAAGCAGCTAGGGATGTTGAAGAACAAGCTGGCAGATCTGGTTGTCATAAAGCTTTGTTATGAGAGCAGAATGTAGAGGAGGGTTGGCTCCTGGGCTAGAGGACATCAAACCTGGCTCCTTTTCCCTCCCCCGCCTCATTGTTTATTTCTGCCTAGCAAATTTAAACTTTCTAGTTAAGCAGAATCCTTTTCCTTTTGTTTCTCCCTAATTTTGAGGAGAAGGGAATCCATGGTTCACAGTCCCTCTTCCTTCTTGATAATTATGCACCCATTGAATTTCTTTCTCTTCTGCAGTGACTAACCCTCCGGTACAGTAATCATGGCAACAGCATTGTCTTCAGACTTTGAAGCTTTTCTATTTTTGCACGCAACATTTATATGTTTTCACCATTAGCTGTTTGTCATTTTAGTGACAGATGGGTTTGTAAGATTTAGGAAGGTTTTCTTTTATGCTTAGCGTACTGAAGGATATAACATGTCGAATTTGGTCAAATATGTTTCCACCTTCAAGTGAGATAATTTTTATTAATATGATGATTGGTAATGACTGGTTTCTAAGCAAAATTCTTGGAGATAGTATATTGATATTTCAATGCAGTGATATTTAACACTCAGTATGTTAATATGCTATTTGAATTTGGAAACTGTAAACCATCTAAGAACTTAAGTGAGGTTGGCACTCAGCACTGCTTCAGTGATTGACAGGTAGCAAGCCCCACTTTGGTGATTGGCAAGTAGGACTGCTTTGATGTCATGCCTACTCAGCTTTGGTATTAACGGTTGTGGATATCTTATGAGTAAACATGGCTTCCTTTATGTATACTTTGGAATCTCTGTGTGACTAGTAAATTTTATGAGTTCGAGGCCAGCTAGAAATATGGAGTGAGACACTGTTTCAAAATAACAACAAAAATCTGGGCACGGTGCTACATTCTTGTAATCCCAGCACTTGGGAAGCTGACACAGAAGGATTAAGTTTGAGACCAACCTGGGCTAAGTGAGTTCCAGACCATTTGGAGCTAAATAATGAAACTTGAAATTTGATCTCAAAAACAAAAATGAGGAATTTTTCTGTTTACTGGAGATAATAAATATGATCGTCTTAGGTAAGTTTGTTCTTGGGAGGCTTAACTGACTATTGCTTCAATTTCTTCTGAAATTAATCCAACCAGAGTTTCTTCCTCTACTTAAGTCCATTTAGGTGATTTCCCAAAGAAATTGTTTATTTTATGCAGATTTACAAATCTATATGTAAAGTTACTATTTTTTCCCTTCCTTTTTGAAAGAACTTAAACACTGTTTTATTATTTTGTGTGTAGGAGTTTGGGGTTTTGTTTGTTGCTTGTTTTGCCTGCGTTAATGTCCATGCACCGCATGAGTGCAGTGGCCATGGAGGCCAGAAAAAGATGTTAGATCTCTAGGACTGGGATTGGAAATCCTTCTTAGCTGCTATCTTGACACAGGGGCTCAGACTCTGGTTCTCTGGAAGAGAAGCCAAATGCTCTTAATTTCTGAGCCATCTCTCCAGCCCCAAAGATTTTCTACTTTTTAAAATGTCATTCTTTCATTTTTAAAATTAGTTCTTTAAGAGTTCTATACAATGCACTTTGATCTCACTTCCCCTCCCAATTTCTTATGATTCACACCTCTTCTCTACCCACCCAACTTTGTGTCCTTTTTTCCTTTCTCACAGTTTGTGCCCCCATGTATCATCCGATGTGGGACCGACCCTTCCCTTACACTTCAAATAATCTTTCTCATATCTGTAATCTGTTTAACTCTGTAATTTTGATGGTTTTGGTTTTGTCAATTTCTCTTAGGTCCTAGTTAGGACTGGAGATTTATACTTTTGGTTGTGGTTTTTCAAAACCAAAATTTGTATGTGTGTGTGGTCACACATTATGATCCAATTTTCTATCTAGAAAGAAAATATTTTCATATACTATCTTGAGGCTGTTTGGGCTGGAATTATTTTGTTTACTTTTAAATAGCATCTACTACAGTCTACCACAGCTCATGAGGTCACAGCCTCCAGTCTTGAGCTTGACTGCTGATTGGATGTTTCTTTTTTTTAATGATTTAAACTTTACTTCTCAGAAGATCTAATTAAGGAAATGTATAAGGAAATCTGATGCTGTGTATTTCGTGTGCCTTTGAACTTTCGGGGCATTAGAACATTGAGTCTCATTCTGCTTTTCACAGTGCTGGGTTTTGATTGCTTGGTGAGTCTTGCAGGTGTTCTGAAGTTTGTCCCAGGGTGTTCTCGCTGGCCTTGTTGAGATGCAGCAGGGGTGGGAAGAGCTTCCCAGGGAGGTCTGCCTGAGCTCTCATCTTTCTGAATGTGTGGGTCCAGTCTTCCTTGCAGTCTGGACAGTCCAAGAACCTCAGTGGGCTCAATGTGGAACGCTCACAGTTTCACTGTTGTCTGAAGTCACAGGAAGGGACTGGCCAGTGACTGGCCTTGTTGCTTCTCTACCACTCACCTTGTCTTTTAACTTTCTTTTCTTCATTTTCCTTTCTTAGTTTTTTAAGTCAGGGCCTCACTGTGTAACCCAGGCTGGTTTGGAATTCACCTTGTAGTCCAGGCTTGTCTGGAATTCCCTCTGTATCCCAGGATAGATCTGTGTGTCCTGGGATTACAGATATATGCCACTATGTCTAGTCAGCCGAGCTGTTCCTCGACGGTCAGGTTCCTCTTTCTTCTGAGGCCCTGAGTCTGAAGTGTTCTGGTACTTCTTGAATAAAATCCTATCTGCATTCATCAACACATTCTCACTGTTTCAGAAACACTGGTATCTCTCTTTATATCGTCTTCCTGGCCTATTGTAGATTTGGAAAATCATTTTCTTTTCAAAGACTTAATATATAGTCATCTTCACTGCTCAAATATACTTTCACTCTTAACAAAATTCCTATTATATTAATTACAAGCGTGAAAGTATACATAGCAGTAGGGGCTCTGAGAGACTCAGGTGCTGTGAGCCATCTACAAGCATTTTGCTGTATAAAGTGAATATTTTATAAATTCATGTCACTGCAGAGAGCAGTTTAGAATGTGATCTAGGCCTCTAGCACATGTTGTGTGGCACTGGGTTAAGTACTGAGTCCAGAGAAATGAAAGTCATCAGTTTGTCTTTATAATTTGGCCTATTGAAGATTGTCCACCTAAAAGTTCTCTATTTTCCCAGTCCTAAAATAATGGCACAAGCCTGAAAGCCCAGCACTTGAGAAGTGGGCATGGGAGAATCACAATTAGAAGTTACCAGGATTCCAATGTGAGTTCCTGCCTGGATTCCATGGTGAGTTCCTGCCTGGATTCCATGGTGACTTCCTGCCTGGATTCCATGGTGACTTCCTGCCTGGATTCCATGGTGACTTTCTGCCTGGATTCCATGGTGACTTCCTGCTTGGATTCCATGGTGACTTCCTGCCTGGATTCCATGGTGACTTCCTGCCTGGATTCCAATGTGAGTTCCTGCCTGGATTCCATTGTGAGTTCCTGCCTGGATTCCATGGTGACTTCCTGCCTGGATTCCATGGTGACTTCCTGCCTGGATTCCATGGTGACTTTCTGCCTGGATTCCGTGGTGAGTTCCATGCCAGTTTGAGTTACATGGGAAAAACATGTCTCAAAAATCATGTAAAACCCACTTTTAAGTGCTAATGCTAATGTAAATTGTATATACTAGAGCTGTGATGTGTGTTATAAAGAAGGGATCCTGTGACCAGCCAGGGCCAGCATTCTTTATAGGTGGCTATAGAAGTAGTGATGGATGTTGATTCGATAAAAGAAAGTGTTTTTGCCAACTTTGAGGTCAATGGCAATGACTAGTAAACACAATATGTAAGGAATGTGTTTAATCTGAGAGAAAGTTCAATTTTGGTTTCCCCTTTTCCTGCTTATAAACGGCACAGGACTTCCCCAACTATCTTAGAAAGTTGATGTGTGAGACTTCCTAATAATTGGTGATTGTTTGGTGGCTCGTTTAGATAGAAGTACTTCTTAAGAGCCTATTATATCTGTCCTTGGCATTATCACATAGAATTGGGGTACACTGGTCTGAGAGTCAGGTGGTTTTCATCTGATGCATAAATGTTGGCATTCTCCACCACCATCACCTCGTCCTTGGCCAATGTTTCTCATCCTTCATTCTTTCATCTCTATACAATGCCTCTCAAAACTATGTCTCTAGCTACTATTCTCCTCCCCTGCCTCTGACTGCTGAATATCTTTTTTTTTAACCCCACACACTCAGCTAAGTCAAGAATAAATTTGGAATCTCCCTGTCCCTCCCATGCCTTTTCTTTCTCTATACTTCATATTCTGGTTAACGGAATCTCCATCCACCCTGTGTGTGGTGGTTTAAAAGAAAATGTCCCCCAAAGCACTATTAGGAGGTGTGACATTGTTTAAGTAGGTATGGTCTTGTTGGAGAAAAATGTGTCACTGTGGAGGCAGGCTTTGAGGTTTCATACGTGCTCTGGGACTCTGAAAATGTAAAGCCACCCCAGTTAAATTGTTTCTCTTTATAAGTGTTGGTATGGTTCTGGTTTCCCTTCACAACAATTAGAAACCTAGCTAATTTGTCATAAGTGAACTTGTAACTGTTAACGTTTTCTTTTTTCCCATTTCTAAAGCCTTGGCTACTGTAGCCATACAGTCATCGGACTAAAACAATCATCTTTGTTATTTCTGAAGTTGAGAGAGCTATGATGACATGGCTGGCTTGTCCTATTCTGTGGGTCTGTCCCCTTCCTCTTAGGCAATAGAAACATAATCTCTCACAGCTTTGGCTTGGGGCACCAGGATGTACTTGTGTACAAGATCTTCTGTACTTAGTCAAAAAAAGCACCGTGATGGATTCAAAACTTCTACCTATTCATTGAGAGGAGCTGTGAAGAAGATAAAAGATGGAATTTCTCAAGGCTGAAGAAGACACCATGATGCCTAGCAGGATGAGTTTATCAAAGAGGGAAATACATTTAGTAATAAGGTCAAATGTCTAGTGATGACTGGTCAAAGCAGATAAGGAACCAAACATTCAAATATATGAGCTAATTGGGACCATTTTCATTCAGACCACGATAGATGGCTAAGTGAGGTAGACAGAAACTCATGCCAACAAGCCTGGTGGTTAGTGCCTGCTGCCGCAGCACTGCAGGGTTCAGTGACAGCAACTGGACCAAGAAACACTCTATCCCATAGTGCTCCTTAAATAACGTAATTGAAGGTTGATGGCGAGGGCCAGACTGATGGCTTGCTCTACGTGTGTCTCTCTTACTTTCTGCCCCTGGGAGAGGGCTTTTATATGTGAGAATACACAAGAAATGGCATTGCCAGATCAGCATTTGAAGTGATAACTGACTTAGCACATGAACAAAAAGCAGGTTCTCTTACAGATGACACTGATGTGCCCAGTGCTGGTATGCATGAGAGGAATTGGCAGGATCCCATAGTCCTTATCTGAATGCTTCAATCTCATCTACCTTCACTGTTTCCTTGATTTCATTCTCTTAAGGGTCTAGAGAATGAAAAGCAACATCTCAGGGACATGTCACTTGCAGCCATTTCTCTGTTTTCCTCAAAAATTATACACAAGGCAAAGAAAAGAAGATGTGAACTCAGAACCAGTCACACCACTGCTTCTGGTCATGAGATCATGAGCCCAGGCATGATCCTGGCTCAGGCTTCCCTGTGCTTTCTTGGTCTTTCAAAAACAATCTCCTTTTGTTTATTCTAGTTTGTTATTCTCAAAGAATCCTAGATTGATGGACTTATCTAGATGCAAATCTAAGTGAAAGCAAACTATCCTCCAGGGCTCTTGTCCTATTGTGTTAGGTTTCTGGCCCAGACTTTCTGGCCAAGCCTCGAGGTGCAGACCTGTAGATCCACAGCCCCTCTGAGACACACAGACACACAGATGCTTACAATAATTTTACACTGATTGACCTGGGGCCCAGGCATATAACTTGCTAACTCTTTACCCTTAAACTAACCCATGATTCTTATCCTGTTCAGCCATGCAGCTTGGTACCTTTTCTCAGAGTAGCATAGTTGTCCTCTGCATCTGTTCTCTGTTGTGTCTGTGGCATCTCTGCTCTGTTCTTCCTATTCCCAGAGTTTTCCCAGTCTGATAGCCCCACCCACACTTCCTGTCTGCCTTTGGCCAATCTGTTTTTATTGAACATGTAGGCGGGACAATTACTTATACTGTAACATAATAATCCCACTACACTGTCCTGTAGGTGAGTTCTGTGCACAGTTGGTGATTTGAGTCCTTCATCATGGCCCTACATTTGCATTTTCTTTTTGTTCTGGGTTTTCTTAGTAAGGTTAAGCTCTTTGGTGTTCCAGGCACACAGTGTAGTCTCATGACCTATTTCCTATCCTGGGATGCCTGTCTCTCCATCATCCTCAGTGTCCTCATTTCATGATCTTTTTCATAAAGGTTTCCCAGACACATTCTGGAGGATGTAAACGCACCTCTTAACACCACCATCATCCTGGGACCTTGTGGATCCTACACGTGCATGTCTATAATGCTAGAGCATTAATGTCTGTGCCCTTCTCTAGGCTTCATATTTCAGGCCCTCCATTGTATATTGAGTACCTGGCACGAAGACTAATTTATAGTAAGAATTCAATATCATTTTTGCAGAATGGATGAATAAGGAAGAGCTGACTTCAGATTCATGAGAGGAGGAAATCGAAGACTGCTTTATATACCTTTTAGGAGACATTAAATTAGAACATTTACAAAATGAAACAGGGCTATGATTTCTTCTAGCATTAATGTATAGTAATTCTAGCTAGACTTGCAGGGTAATTCTTATTAGAATTATTTCTCACTTGGAGAATCAATTAGTTTGGTGATTTTAATTTGAGTGTATGGAAAACTCTTGCTGGTCAGTGTACACATTATGAATATAAAGATTTTTAGAGGGGATATTAGAGTTTGTTCTCAGAGACAGTCACCAAGGAATTGAATGTTTGCAAACAATTGACAGTAACACTTGACTATGTACTGATTATGGGCCAGACCAAGATTGCAGATTATTGTCCTCCCTCTTGTGTGTGTGTGTGTGTGTGTGTGTGTGTGTGTGTGTGTGTGTGATGTGTGCAGATGTCTGTGTGAATGTGTAGAGGCCGGAGGTTGACATTGGGTGTTTTCTATTATTCTACACTTCATATTTGAGCAAGGGTCTTTCCCTGAACCTACAGCTTGCCAATTAGTCTATGATGTCTCCTCAATGAGTAATTGAGATCTTCATGCCTATCTCCCCTATTCTGGGTTTATAGACATGTGCTGCCCACCTAGCTTTGACATAGGTGCTGGGGATCCAAACTCAGATCCCCATGCTTTCACAGCAAACACTTTACCTGAGCCATTTCCCCAGCCTTTGGAGCCTGTTTTATAAATGAAATTATACTGAAACACAGTCATACACATTCACTCGTATATTAGCAGCGGCTAATTTGGGACTGAAACAGAAACACAGGACTGGCACAGCCTAAAGCATTTGTATTATCTGGTCCTTTATAGAAAGAGCCAGTTACAGGCTTAAACTTGGGCCCTATTGTCACATAATCTCCATAAGTTGATTTGACAGCTCACCATTTTGTAAACATCCTGTGCCTCTGTCTTTTTTGTATCTCCTTTGGGAAAGATGCACAATTGCTGGGGGATAAAGGAGGGCTGGTCAGGGACCTCCCTGGCTTCAAATATGCAGGACCCTATGCAGCTCTTTTGTCTCAGTCACACCCTGTCCTTTGGCTGTTTGGTGAGGTCTGGGTAAGAGCCCCCGGACACACACACACACACACACACACACACACACACACACACACACACACCAAGATTCATGTTAGATGAATGAAATCGAAGCCCATGATGCTATCAAGATGTGGTAGAATCTTTAAGAGTTGGGCTGAGCGGGAGGAAGCTGGATCACTGGGAATGTGCCCAGCCAGAGGATAATAGGACACAGCCCTTCCTCTCTTTAGCTTCCTGGACACCAAGAAGGGTCCTGTCATGATGCACTCACTGTCTCTCACCACAGTCTCAAAAATCATGGAACAAACTGACCATGCACTGAAATCTCCCAAAATACAATCTAGAATAAACCATAAAGCTCAGGTCTCTGATTCTTAGGCCTTTTTCGTTTTTCTGGGTTCTTTGCTTTGTTGCTGGATCTGTGCTGACAAGCATAGAAACTAGAGCCTGTGAGAAAGAAAGTGTCCCCCAATGATGTTCTTGGTTCCTGATGGAGGGTAGGACCCCCCTCTTCTTTTTGGTATCTTAGAATATATTTTTTAAAGGATCTAGAACAATATAAAAATTGTTGGAAAGCCAAGAGATAAAAATCAGTGATTTAAAAGTTTTTTGTTTTTGTTGGTTTTTTTTTTTAAACAAAAAATTACTTCAACACCCCCCACATACACACCTGAGCTTGGGATTTCACTTCAGCCTCTTCGGGATGCAACCAGCCAACCCTTATTTGTATAGCACAAGTAATGAGGAGCTCATTACACCCCAAATTACTCATTCAGTGTCTGAGAATTGCTAATGTCATATGTTTGCTCCATGGATGGAGCCAAGGTTGAGTCCCCTCAGGGCCACCTACATGAGGATGAATCTTGGCTCACCAATTCACTTGTTCAGAGATTTACGAACTAAGGTCATTTATTTGAATCTTTTTGTATCTAGTAACTGCTCTGCTAAGTCCCCCAAGCTTCTGAGTCTCCTCACTGGGAAGGCTTAGGCAGGTCTGATCTTAAGGTGTAATTTGGATAAAAGTCTGATCTAATTCAGCACTGCAGAACTGAATGGCTTTAAGTGAAAGAGAGAGGGAGAGAGAGAGAGAGAGAGAGAGAGAGAGAGAGAGAGAGAGAGAGAGAGAGAGAGAGAGAGAGAGAGAGAGAGAGAGAGAGAGAGAGAGGAAGAAAGAAAGGAAGAAGGAAAGAAAAGGAAAAAACCCACATCTGCTGGAGGGTGTTTGCAGAGGAGTAAGATGACGGGTTTCAGCAGCACTGGGACATTGAGATTCACTGATAGTCAAGGGGGGGGGGTTCTGGCCTGACTGTGACCCATTGGGCCACAATGAATTACTCATTTCCTATCTGTTCTCTCGAGGACTTTCTGATAGAATTTGAGAGCAAATAAAGCCTCCATCTTAGCTTCTCACCCCATTTCACAGATGAGAAAGAAGGAGTTGGTCCCAGAAAGAGGAAAAGAAATTGGAATGGGAAACAGTCAAGCTGATGTCTTGGAGCATTCACTTCCAGTACCATTGTATTTCACAGTCACACTTTTCCATGATCCCTAGAATTTGGAATCTCATCTCCTTATCCCTACCTTGGTTTCCCCAAACTGATCCAGGCTTCAGAAGTCACCAGCCCTGAGTTCCCCTCAAACCCAGAGCTCAGCACATGCCCAAGTCGTGAACTCACTCCCCTAGAGACAGGATGAAAGGGAGATGTTAATATTCAGGCAACCTTGCTCAACAGGCAAGTCTTTCAGGGTGACTATTTATTGCTATTTATGATGACAGATCATCCTTCTGATTTTCCCCAGCACATGTCTCCAGAGGAAATTAGATACAGTACTTTCCTTAAGCAGGGCCAGGAGAAAATGTTTCTATAAATACTTAACAACTTGTCAGGAGAGATTACAAATATTGGCACGTCCTTCACAATGTCATGTTGGTTATTGAAGCTGTTAGAAGAAATCACGATGGTTTATTTCCTTTCTGTTCAAAGGGAACACTCCATTTTCCGAGGCCACAGGAAATGCTTCTGAGAGCAGAAATTCAGGGACCAGACTCAAGTCCAGGACTTTTCTCTGCCCAAGCCTCTGCTTTCACATCAGCCTATCAGGAGAGCCCCATCGTTACCCATATTTGTTCCTCTGAGTGATGATGGTCCAATGATACATTTCAAGGTATTGCAAAAATTAAAGGAAATAATATATGAAAGTCCAACTCATAAAGGATAAGCTACAAATACAGTCCTGTACTCTCCTCCCAGACAAGAAACGTCCCCTACTCCTGGACAGGAGTTGAACTAAATTCTGTTTTCGACGTCCAATGTTGCCCAAGGAAAACTTTGACAACAACAAGAAAGTTAAATGTGGTGGAAGAAAATTAGCATTTCCTGACCTGGGGAATGACTGTTCAGCAGATACAGTGCTTGCTAGGCAAGCATGAGGATCTGAGTTCAATCCCCAGAACCTACATAAAAATGCATTCTTGTAGTCTCAGTGCTGGGAATGTGGAGTATTCCATGGCATAGTGACACACTAATTTAGTGGTGAGCCCCTGGGCTAATGAGAGACTGTGGTGCTGTATTGTATAGTTAATAAAATTAGTCTGAAATATCAGAGGGCAGAATCACCCACAGTCAAGCCATGAAGGTCAGGGAGTGGTGACCCACGCCTTTAGTGACGTCACTTGGGAGAACAGAGGTCCTTTTGGATCTCTGTCAGTTCAAGATCTAGCATCCAGGCAGGGGTGATGCATGGTGTTAGTCCCAGCACTTGGGAGGCAGAGGCAGGAGAATCTCTGTGAGTTTGAGGGAAGCCCGGTTTACAGTAGGCAGACATGACTGTTGTACAGAAAACACTGTCTCAAAAACAAAAACAAAACAAACAATGAAAAGGGCCAGAAGAGATGCCTCTGCCCTCTGATATTCCAGACTGATTTTATTCAATATACAATATATCAGCACTAAAGAAAGAGCCTGTCTCAAAAGGAGATAGATGTTATCCCTGAAGAAAGAACCTGGAGGTTATCCTCTAGCTTCCACAGGCGTACTTCCCACACATACACAGGCATGTAACAGTGTCGGGTGGGGGAAGCTAACATTTCTCATTCTCTCTTAATGGCGGGGGAAACTGTCCTAATGGCTTCAGATAGACTGAATCACTTCATCTTTGTGGGAGATACTCACAGTACCCATCTTTTGCAGGAAGAAAACTCAGGCAGCCTGAGTCTGCCCCAGACTGCAGGTCTCACAAGCCCAGACCTTGTTTCAGGGTTCTGGAGGAGGGCTGTTCCCTTCCTCTTTCAAAACAGCTCTCCTGTCCCCTCAAGTTCTAGAGTCTTATCACTCTGGATCTACATGTAGGGGTTTTCATTTACCCCACTCAGCTCTTGGTAGAATTTTGGGGTCCGTGGACTTGTCTTCTCTCGATTCTGGCATTCTTGACATGTGTGTGTTGTCTGGTACACATCAAGTTACCTCTGTTGATCCTTCCAGAAAGGCTGGACCCCAACAGGGGCTGCCCAGGCAGGGTTGCATGTCTTCTGGCTTTGTTTTTTACAGCTTTAACTCCGCCTGTCTCATTTTTAGTGCTCTCTGCTTGTCTCTCAACCCCAGTTCTGCTCTTTGGCTGCCTCAGCACTAGGCTAGTCTTCCTGCTGAATTTTAAAGACCCATGGCTCTGTTTCCCTTTCTGATTGGAGCTTCTCAAAGCTGCTTCCTTTCTGCTCTGCCATTGAATTTCTTCTGCCTAGACTGCCATCCCCTTCCTGATTTCAAGTGTCTCACAGGCCTCTTTTGTGGTCCTCCTCAGAGCTCCCTCACTGATTCACAGCCCCTCAAATGCACGTGATTTCTGCTCTCCTTACATTCTCATACTGACTGCCCTTCTCAGATGCTTAGTGTCATCCCATTGAGACTTTACTTGCTGGATCCTGAGTGGAACTGGCCTCTAAGGAGGAGCCCCTGTCAGCCTCTGTCACATCTCTCGGCCCTGGGGATGTGACAGAGGGTACATCAAGTCCAGAAGATCCAGGTGCTACCTTGAGTTGGTAAGAAGTGGTTTCCAGTGCCGAGCTGCAGAGGGCTGTGTGGTCCCAGCCTCAGTTTACACTCCCTCGGCAACGTTTCTTTTAGAAGCCTTGCTTCAGGAACTACAAAGATTTTCCTTACTTTTGAGTATGTGGGTGTGTTTTCTTCAGTGCTACAAAGACATAGTTTTGAGCACTCACTAGGAATTTGATTTTTTTAGTTGACCAACTTCTATTCATTATTCAAATAAGCAATTCAATGGCCTCCCATCTCTGAGTGTGGAGGCCTTATTCCAAGAGCCCCAGTGAGTGGCTGAGACTTGCAGAGAGCCCTGTATAAGAGCACTGCTCTAGTTCCACAGGGGGGTAGATAGCTGTGTTAGCTAACGAATGGATAGAGTATACAGGGTGGATACACTGGACAAAGTGATGGTTCACATTTTGGTGGGATGGAGCAGGATGATATGAAATATCTTAAGGCTACTAGGAGGACATACAGTTTTTTTTTTAAAGTATGTGTTATTTATTTCTGAGACTTTCTGTCTAATTTTTACAGACTGTAGTTAATCACAGATAATAAATTGCCATAGGCAAAGCTGTAAATAAGGGCGTCTATAGCGTATACAAAAGTACATAGCAATAGTGGTCATGAAACATAATGATGTATAGTGATCAGGGCATGTGCCTGTGAATAGACTTCCTTAGTAGCCATTGGAACAAGATCAATACTGTGGTAGCCATTGTGTGTTTCTTCCAGATTCCAGCTCTTCGCCACTCCCCAGGTTGCACTTGTGAGTAGTTCCCGCTGACCTTTTCCCCTTCAGCAGTTTCTAGAATTTGTTTGATGTGGGGCTTTGACACTTCACAATAGTGCCATGTATGAATTTTTAAAATAATGAATCTACAAAACAATGAAAATCCATTGGCATACACATGGACAAGCAGGTCTCAGAATAGAATAGGTAGGGACAGAGACAAGATTGTAAGTACATCTTTTTTTGCCCCATGAAGGAAATATTCAGTATTGATGTCCAAAAGATGGTCTGTTCAAATAATAGGAACCTGTGATAAGCAGAGGAAACTTTGTGTGAATGAGTAAAGAGAAAGTGAATTTCTAAGTGAATATGTATCTTGACATGAGCATGGTCATGTCAAGGACCCCAGTGTCTCAGCCCCATGGGAGTAGCATAACCTTCTCTGGAGGAGGCTCAGAGATGGCAACACCTCCCTCTGGTCTGAAATTTGATATTGACCGTGCCTGCTTGCACAAACAGCGACTGTAGCTTCCTTCTTCATGCTGATAGCAACCTGAGAATGCTTCCCTACAGAGACCTCTATACCCAGTCTGCCTAGACCCTCCCTCCAGTACTGTATATAACAAAGACTGATGGGTTCTTGTGTGTGCTTGGTGCTGTTCCCTCAGAATGAGCACAGTCCACCTGATTCTGGCATTTCTATATGGGTGTCTATATGACTGTCCTTTCTGAATTTTCTTGTCACCAGGCAGATTTCCAGGACCAAGCCACCTGGAATTTGGTAGACTGGAGCAATTTGTACCATAAGTTCTAGACTTTTGTCACATCATGCATAGAAATGTATCCCTAATACCCATCCAGACTTGGTAGAGGAAGGAATACATGTGCATCTTTGCAAACCTACACCATCCCGGCCTCAGCAAATCTCTGCTGTACCAGAACAACGAGGAAGTGATGTGATACACACCCAGGAGAGATATTTGTAAGGAGAAAAAGTTCAAATGTGCAAGTTCAGAGTCTCAACAGTTCCTGGAGCATTGTAGCCCTGTCTGCTGGGATGGGGTTAGTGCCTCAGGATAGTCCTGGGATGCTGATTTTTTTTTCTATAGGTGTCTGTCCAGCTGGAGGTCCTAATTAAACAAGGATAAGACAGATCTGCACTGATGTCTTTGAGACGGGAGAGAGCCAGGGCAAGGCAAACCAGCCATTTATCAAATATATGCCCTTGCACTGCTCAGCAGGTTTGGGGGCCACATTCATAAATCATCTTTTTTATTATTTATTTAAAAGCCACTTGCACTACCAAGTACTTGGCACATCTTTCTCTCTCTCTTTCTCCACTATTTGGCTTCCAAGGGGCCCATACAATAAACCTAGTTATTTTTAGTTATAATTAAAATCATAACATATGGTGTCATGGACCCCATTTCTGCTGACTGATGTGCAAGCAGGGTTTTATTCTTTATTTTTTTCATTAAACTGACTGTAAAACGTTTTTAATTTGGGGATATTTAGAGTATTCAAGGAGAAAGCTACCCTAACACTCATGCCTGATGACAGGTAGTCAATGAGGAAAAAAAAATCCCACACCTGCTCCACTCATTCCAGGGCTCTTGCTGCACTAAATTACAGAATTAATAGGCTCTTAGGAAAGACTGACGTGCCACTACTGTGAGAAACACAATTTAATGCGGAAACCCAGTTACCTCACCACACTTAATTTTAACAGGAGGCTTCAAGACTCCATAAATCTCTTTCCTGTTTCTTCTCCACTTTCCCATATGTTCTTCAGAGAAATGCCTCGAACATTCAAAAGCCTGCTCCCTGCCCCCCTCTGCCTACTTGTTCAGATTACCCTTTTGTTCAGAAATGTTCTTCTGAGATTAGGGAGAATTCGAAATCCTGATATGTTTGACTAGCTCCCCAGAAGGCTTTTCTGTTTCTGGCTGAGTCTTTTCACCCCCAGCCAGATTTATCCTGGCAGTTTTCAGCAGACAAACAACCTAGCTGTCCTGGTGACTGCTAGGGAACGGATGATTCTTCTTGAATAATTTTAGTCTAAGGGACACACAAGCAAATACTTAAAGAGGTCCTTCCTTACTAGCAGGCAATAATTTCTAAGAATCTCAGAACATGCCCCAAACTTTAAGCCCTTTGTGTACTGGGTTTTCCTATGATATGTAGCTATCATAAAGGTTAAGTTATAAATTAGATGCATTAGAAAATTAATAAATAACACAATATAAAACATGGATTATGAAAGTTACGTGAGATATGTTCTATCTCTCACACAAAATGTTTTATGTACTGCCCACACCCTTCTTTACTTTGGGGTGACAGGAGATGAAGCAATATCTATATGATGAAATGAAGTGATGTAAATTATGTGCATTAAGCTACTTTGTAAGAGTGACTTGAACACAAGTATGGTGAGATCATGACAGCCCATCTGACAACATGATAGTTACTAGGTTCCTCATGCGTGTGTCATACATGCAGTGTGGACACTCAGAACAGAGGGATAATTCATAGAACGGGACAGCTTGAGATTGCGCGGAAGCACATGCTGTTTACGAATTATCCTTGGAACTTTCAATTTGGACACTATAGTTGACAACATCCAATTGTAACAATGTAAACATCCAATTGTAACAATGTAAAGTGAAACCAGAGACAAAATGGGTCTACTGTGGATACCCAGAGCAATAGAGAAGGAGCCAGAAGCCCCTAGAGTAAAGGTAGCTCATATGCTGGTAACTCTGTCTCCTTGCACCCCATTTCCCTTGCAGTGACTTGTGGCTTCTCTGGTCAAAATAGCATTTGCTAAGTGGATCCTGGACTGACTCAGCTTTCTAAGCTCTTAGTCAAGTCCTGCTGAGGTTATGCATCTCGCTCAAATTAGGCTGCTCTCTGTTCTGCAGGCTCCTGTGATTAATTGCAGAGAAAACCCCTCACTGGAGGGAAGGGAAGGATTTTAAGGCCTTCCTCTTCTCCCAGCTGCTCGGCAGTGAAACGTTTGTCACTCTTTAGCACTTTAACCGCCAGTCATTTCTGACTAATACCTAGCAGCAGACATGGGGGACGATTTCCAAGATGATGGATGTTCCCCTTCTTATCTTTTGATATCTGGAAGTAGAAAATTTCAAGGAAAGGGGATTTTACACCAAGATGACCATAAATCGCATTGTATTCACAACAGAAGGCTGACCAGAGGAGTTTATTAAATCTGTAAAGGATTTGATGTATATCAAACTGTTACATAAAGTCAATACTTCGGAGAGAAGCAGACAATAAATACTCCGCAAGAGGCAATATTTCTATCAGGGAGAAGGCAATCGCATAAAGATTAGGGAAAGCGATTTCAATATTGCGCGTCTCTCTGCAGTAAGGAGCTGGGGCTTGCTTTCTGGAATGATCTCGGGACAATGGCTGGGGGATGGGCAGGTAGGCCTCTTGACTCAGTGACTTCCATCATCCAGCCTAAACGAGGCGGTACAGACAGAACATTTCTGCTCCTTCTCACTTCATACACTGCAGCCTCAACAGTACAGCTATGTAAGGAACTGGAATTTCTATAAAATGATTCAGTTCAAATGGCATCATAAAGGTGGCACCTGGCTCCAACAGGATAGGTGTCCTTCTAAGGAGAAGCATTGTCTTTTGCCCACACGAGCATGAAGCCACATAAATATACAGTGGGTTGACAGTTGAGGACAGGCCAAGAGAAGAGGTCTTGGAGAATACAGTCTACACTGGAACTATGATCTTGGGCTTTCAGTCTTTAGAATGGTTGGAAAGTAATTGCCCACAGTTTCAGTCACCCAGTCTGTAGTATTTTGTTACTTGTACTTTGTAACTGCAAGATGCTCCCTCAGCCCAAGGGCCACACACAGACTGAAAACATAACACTCAAAGTTCTCCCAAAACATTAATTATGTTCTCCAAATAGTCAGACATTATCTTGATGAATTTCTTAAGAAAATACACATATCAAATCATAAATATTTGTTTGTTTTGAAGATAGTGTCTCATTGGAGTCCAGGCTTGCCCAAAACCGATGACTTCCCTGCTTCCACCACCACTGGGAGTCCAGATGGGATACTACATCTGACTCAAACTTTAAATATTGATGATTCACTTGTTCTTTCATCTGGGAACCTTGATGCTCAAACATACCGACTCACCTGGTGTCACTCTGTTTAAGTGCAGCAGACAAACTGGATCCAGGTTCAGTGCTTTCTGGAATGCCTGACCATTGCAGTTTTCCAGATATTAAAGTCATCTTTCTACTTCTAGTGAGATGTCTAACATTCAGAGCTGTAATCTCCAATATCAATAATCCAGAAAGCAAAACAAAAAAAATATGTGAATATATTGTCTACACAATACTAAGTCTCTGGATACTGGGGCATGTTTAAATAGTCCACTGCTATTTTCTGCTCTGATGTGGGAATGTCTTTCTGTATGCTAGGAATATCAGTCTTTAAATAAAGGAGCTGTTTTGGTCCATGACAGACACCATAGAAAAGTAGGTGGGGAATCAGAATAGGTAGGAAAGGAAGGGCGAAGTCAGAGGCAGACTGAGCCAGCTGCCCCCCCCCCCAAAGCATATAAGGAACACAGGTGAGCCACAGGCCACGTGGCAAGATAGATTAATAAAAATAAGTTAAGATAAAAGAGCAAGCTAACAATGTGCCTAAGCCATAGACCAAACAACATAAAGCTAATATAAGTGTTTGAGTCATTTCTGAGGGCCTAATCAGCTGCGGGCGACTAAGGAGTCTGGGGCAGCAGGTCTGTGGGTCTAGACCTCTGACCGCCCTGGAGCCAAGAAACCTCATTGCAACACTGCTCCTGACTCATGTGTCAAGTGTGACACTGAATGTTCTGTGGGGGGAAAAATGAATCTTATTTCTATTCTGTTTTCTCAGCTCATATAATTTTAAGGAGCTCACATGTCTCCCCCTAACATGAGAACAAAGGTAGTTTTCCTGGTGAAACCACAGAGACGGTAAGAAAACTGAGGGAGCATCTCAGAATGAGCACACACCTAACCTGTGGATGGTTTTGTCCTATTCCCTCAGCATGTTGTGGTGAACCTTTCCTGAAGGTCAAGAGGCAGTCTGAAGGTGAGGCTATGGTTCTGTGTACTGTGGCCCCTGCTGCCATGCTGGGCATGCCCAGTGTGTAGGTTATGGTCATTTGCCATGGTCTTCCTTCTAAATGCCTTCTGTGAGGGTGATCACTTGTTGACATGGCTAAGCAGACTCAACAACGGAATGCGATGTCCTTTCTTTCTTAGGAATTCTTTGCTTCTTCCAGATTCCCACTTGGGGAGAAGGCATTATTGGGTCCCACAAAGCCATAACTTCTTTTTCCTTGACTCTGACATCCATCTCCAGCCACTGTCTGGGGACAGTAGCCACCACTTCAGGGCCATAGACCTTTCTTGTTCTTAGACTCCGAAGAATATTCTTGTTAATCTTTGTTCCAAACACGAGTTTGTTATCCTTTGCTCTAGTGTCCTACACTGGCTCCTCAAAATCCATTTTCTACCTCATGTCCAGAGGGAATATTCTAACGTGGACCCAATGACATTTTGGTGACACTCAAGTTTCTCCCAATGTGGGCCTACTTGTTTTGCAAATTGGATCATGGCTCTCTTCTTTGCCACCTCCTGCCCAGTGATGGCCAGACATTCACCACCAGAGGTTGTCATTGTCCCATGTCTTTGGGATACAGCTCCCTTTACTAGCCCTGCATTTCTTCCCCCTGCAGAATCCCACTCATCCAAGATGCACTTCTTCCAGGAAACACCGTCACCCCCACATCCAGGACTTACAGCTAGAGCCATGGCTTCCTACTCTACAGCATCCCATGCTTTCCCATGATGCATTGCTCTCTTCTCATCCCTCTTCCTTCCAGACTATGCACATCATGAATGCATTTCCAGTTAAGTCCCCTCACTTTACCCTGTGCCAGCAGTAGTGCCTCGAGAGTTTAGTGCCCTAGACTGTGGAGTTCAGCATTCAGGAACATGAAGATTCACGGGATGGATCAATGGGTCTACTCATTGTGTCTGACTGTGATGGAACCCTGGCCTGGATGTGAAGAGAAGCTTCATTTCACTTGAATAAAAAAAAAAAAAGAAAAAGAAAAAGAAAATGTTGCCTGCTTGGCATTGGCCCTGAAGGTACCCAGAAGCAGATCACCCTCTGTTGTCTCTCAGAAAGCACTGGTCTAGTTTTTCAAAAGAAGCTTTTCCCTTGGGAAGTATAATTGGGGGATATGTAGATTCGGAATACACTAAGCTGACCTTCCAGGGGGCCTGGTAGTTAGTTTGAAGACTGGAGTGCTAACTGGGCAGAACTACAGGGTCAATCTTCCAGCACTGTCTTCCAGACAGGGCGGCTGTGACACTAGACCAGGCTAGTGGGTGGCCACCATAGCTTATGTGTCTCACGGTCTAGCTCCTAGTCTGTCTAGCCTCAGCTGTTAAGATTATATGTCTTGGCAAGTGTATAGACGGAAAGACTGAAAGAACTCAAAATGTTCTGGAATTTCTCTACATACTGAGCTAGCACTCAAACCACACATGTGTCTTGAAAAGATGGAGCATGCTCCCATTGCGTGTGCTAGCATTCTGGAGCTGATTAACTCAGAAAGCAGGTGCTAGACTTGGTTGGTCACAATGAAGGCTGTACCTTTTACTGCTGGCAGATAGTATGTTTCATGCCTCTAAGGAGTTTGGCGGCTAGAAAGTGGGACAGAGAAATAAACAAATCATAGCTTCTGGGTGATGGAAAATATCCCCAGAGGCCACAAAGGACAGGTAGTCATGGTGGACTTGCCACCATATTCATCATACATGGATTCATGTGAAAAGTAGTCATGAGCCTGGACGGAGAGAAGAGATTATTACACTGGCAGATGTACCTTCAGGTAAAGCCTGAGTGTGTGGTTGTGCTGGTCACACAGCTGGGTCATCCTTGTCCATCTGACAGCACATGGTGCTGATATGTGTCACCCTCTTGATGACCTCTTTGGGAGCTGTCTTGCATGAAGCAGAGGTATCACCTTGGTTTGTACACTGTAGACAGATGATGGTTAGAGAGAAAGGCAGGCTATGGAGACATCAGGCTCTCAGGGTGATAAGGGCACTTCTCCAGCATAGGAGAAAGGGCAGTGACGCCTACACTTGACAGCACATCCAAAGGCAGAATCCCTGAACCTGAAGACTGGAAGGTGACCCAAAGTTACCCAAATGGCCAGGACTGATAGCGAGCATGTGGACATACTTGGGCTTTTTTAAAAAAATGAGTTTCAGAAAACCAAGCCCACTCATGTTAACTGTCCTAACTCATGGCTAAAGGAATATCTTGATTCTGTGGCCTCAGAGGACATGGCTGAGACTCAACCTTTTTCTTTCACCCCCCCCATCAGTAACAATGTCTTGTCACCTCAGATGCCTGCCTTTGGGGGGGTACTCTCTAGTTCCTGTTTCCTGTTGGGATGCGACTATTCATTTTTAAAATCTTGTGGGTATATCTGCAGTGTGTGTGTGTGTGTGTGTGTGTGTGTGTGTGTGTGTGTGTGTGTGTGTGTGTGTATCTGTGTGGTGTGTGTGTGTTCAGACCCACGTATGCCATAGCATACATGCGGAGGTCAGAAGTCAACCTTACCTTCCATCTTGCCTTAGATAGGATTTCTTGTTCACCGCTTCTATGTTGTGCTAGCTGGTCTTCACAGGAGCTCAGAGTCACAGAGCCTTCATGGGGTCTCTTGTCTCCATCTCCAATCTCTTCATTGGAGTGCTGGGATTACAGCTGTGAGATGTGGCTTCCAGCTTTACTGAGTTCTAAGGATCTGAAATTAGGCTGTCACTTAACATCTCCATAGCCTCGGGAAAGGCTACCTTTGCTCTAATCCTGGCCTTCAACAACGGGGGTGAGGGAGTAGGGTGGGTGAAGACACTCTGGTTACCAGGAGTCCGGCTGTGGGTTGCTGGGCTGATCATGAGGGATTTGAAGCTGGGGCTAAAGCTTGTTCCCACTGCAGCATTAGGACAGATTTTGGGTTGCAGATGTTGGGTTGCAGCAGGGTGGAGGTGGGGATGCCTAGCTGAAAAGCTAATGTTGTTTACCAAGAAAACAGAGGTTGGTGTTGGGCAGTGCCAAGCACAAAAAATGGAACCAGGAGCTGTTCTTCAAATAAATGTGGGCCCAGTGGGTAAAGCACAAAGCAGGGACAAGAAAGAAACAAGACCTAGGTTACTAGAGGCCTGAAGTTCATTACCTTTATTACTCATGGGGAAACAGGTCAGAGAGAAGTGCTTGAGTTGGGTAATGGGCACATGGCAGAGCTGGAGTTCAAACTCACTCTCCTGAGGCTTGCTACAGGACTTTATGCTGATACACAGGCAAAAAAGATAAGGGCATGGAAGACAACTCTCCTCCATGGCTTGCTGTTTCTTGCTCTGGAGGGCTTAAGGACAATGCACAGTTGCTCATGAGGAGAGGCCAGCATGAGTTTGCTGTGACATTTCTGTTGTGCAATTAGACAACAGGTGTCTAAAAGCACCCATTAGGGAGTGGACCACATGAGTGAGCATTTGGCCGTGAAGCTATCCAGATGACAAATAAATGTCAAAAGCTGTTCAGCATCCTTGGCCATTAGGCAAATTCACATTAAACCCACAGTGTGACCTCACTGCCTATCACCCGGAATGACAAAGGCTAGGAGGGGTGGCAGGGACTGGGTTTCTCTGGCATCATTGTAGGTAACTGAAGATAAGCATGGCCACGGGGAACAACAGTGTTGACCGTGCTTTAGAAACTACCACAGGACCCAACAAACTGCAGTCCCAAGTCTTTACCCTACAACAACACAAATAGAGTGCACACTTTTCATGTTTTTATTGATCATCCTGGAAAACTGTCATCAACCCCGATGTCATTCAGCAGGTGCTTGGCCCACCAAATAGTAATCCTCATACCCAGCGGCCAGTGCTCAAGAGCACAAGGAACAGACAAGAGATGGTACACAAGCTGGTGGAGCTAAAGAGAGAACAGAGGAGTGAAAACGTCCCAGTGGGCTCTTTCTGCATGACTCCATTTGTATGACAGATTTGAAGTGGCACAATTATGAAAATAGAAAAAGATGTGTGGCTGCTGGGAGCTTGGGGTGTCGGTGGTTTCGGTAGGTAAGCATATGATCAATAAAGTGAATAAAGTTTCATCAGGAAGGGGAAAAGGGATGCTCTCATTTGGTGTGTGTAGACCTACATGTATGAGAGCATGTAGAAAGGCTACGTGGTCAAGGAAATTGGAACCTGAGCCAGATCAGTGGGTTCTGTCAGTGTCTGTATCAGAATATGATACCGTGCCTTAGTTTTGTGAGATGTTACCATAGAGGTAAAAAGGAGCAAGCTATACAGGGATCATCTACATCTTCCTTATGACGGGATGTAAATATGCTGCTGTTTTGAGAGCAGAGTCTACTGTGCATCTCTCTTCACCATTACGTACTTGATGATGGGGATGGTCTGTAAATCTCAAAGGGGCTAGTGAATTTCTCTGGAGAGGTTGGCCCGGGCACTCAAAAGAGCCAGGGTAGCCTCCAGTGATGATTGTATTTCCTTTATCCAGGAGTCAGAGTCTGTTCAGGGATGAATTCAGACCTGTGACACCTGTTGTCTGTGAAAAAATAGGTGAATGGCTCCTCACACACCTGGGAGACTGAAATAAACAGGAAACATGTATTTGAAGAAACTGAAACCTTTCCTGAGAGAACTGGGCCGCAAAGTTGTTCTGATTTTCTTAGTGTCCTTGGAAAAATATCCTAACATAATCACTCCCAGGCCTAAGATAAATGAATATAGAACATGCCCGAGGAACGTGGCGTGGCTGATGGCTTTTTATTGATTGGACGGTCCCCCGTTTCCCCCCAAGAAACACTCCTGCTCCGTTGCGTGGCCCAGTGACATGAACACGACTGTTTTCATTACAGAAGGGCATTTCTCTGGAATGAAATATGAAGTAGGGTACATTCTGCTCTCACCTCTGGGCAGTGTGGTTTCAGTCTAAGACAGATATTTCATTACTTCCAAACAAACATCCCCTACATTCAAATATTGACCGTGAACAAAAGCAGTGTGATCAAAAGGGCTGTCACCAACAAAGAACAGTGAGTAGCCCAAGGTCCATTAAGCTCTGTGTGTGTGTGTGTGTGTGTGTGTGTGTGTGTGTGTGTGTGTGTGTGTGTGTGTGTGTGTGTGTGTGCACGCGCGCGCGCGCGCGCACGCATGAACAGAGAAAGACAGAGACAGACACACCAGGACAGACGCACAGAGGAAAAACACACAAAGTGAGTCAAACAGATTGGCATCGTCACCATCTTCTAACTCAACATGTTCCCATCCTAATTTTCCAGCGTGAGCCCAGAGCACTTGCTGATTTTGTCTTCATTTTTGAAAAGAAGTAGAAATGTCCTGTGGGGCAGGCTGGAACAGAAGCCTGGTTACCCAAAGAGGCGTTATATCAGCTGAGTGGGTGGGGCCCGAGAATCATCACGTTTAGTGGGCACCTAACAATCTGTAAACACACTGGCTGTATGCCCTGAGCTCACAGTGGACATTTTCTTAGTTCTTTAGGGACTTTGTTTGATTTGTTGAAACAGTGTCTTTCTCTGTAATCCCAGCTGGCATTGCACTGTCTATCCTCTTGTCTCAGCCATCATAGAGCAGGGATGTTAGTGCCTGTCACCGTGCTTGGCTCATTCTGGCCATTTATGACTCTTTATGCGCTTATAATAGTATGCTTTGTGTTGCTGTGATAAACCATAACCACAAGAAACTGAGGAGGAATGGGGTTTATTTCAGCTTATAAATTACAATCCATCATGAAGGGACGTCAGAGCAGGAGTTCAAGGTAAGAACCTGAAAGCAGTAACTGAGCATCAGCCATAGAGGATTGCTGCCCACTGACTTGCTCATCATGGCTTGCTCAGCCTACTTTCTTGTACAACTCAGGACCGTTTGTTCTAGGATGACACCACTCAGCTCACGGTGGGATGGTGTCTTAGCTAGGATTTCTATTGCTGAAAAGAGACACCATGACCTTGGCAACCCATAAAGGAAAACATATAATTGGGGTGGCTTGCTTACAGTTCAGAGGTTCAGTCCATTATCATTATGGCGGGACACGGTGGCATGCAAGTAGACATGGTGATGGAGAAGTAACTGAGAATTCTGCATTTTACAGCCAACAGGAAGTGGTCTGAGATACTGGGCAGTATGTGAGACTTCAGAGCCTGCCTCCACAATGACACCCTTTCTCCAACAAGACCACACCTATCCCAACAAAGCCACATTTCCCAACAGTGCCACTCCCTTTGGGGGCCATTTTCTTTTAAACCACCATAGATGGACTTTCCCACATGAATCCTTAGTCAAGAAAACACTTCCAGATGGGGACATTTTCTCCATTGAAGTTTCTGCGACCTAGATAACCCTAGTTTGTAACAAGCTGACAAAAAACTAACCAACTAGCCAAAACAGTCCTCTTAAGCAATGAGGGACTCTAGTCCAAATGACATTTGAGGTTCTCCGGTTCCTACGGCCTGTGATATTTTCCTCACAAATAGCTTCTTTTCTTTTCAAGGCTTCTGGCCCTGCCTCAGCCACCTAGTTCTTTCTATTTCTGCTTCCTCTTGGTTCTCATTTGTTTTCCCCTCTTTCTACCCTTTCTCCTTCTATTCTCTCCTCCTTCCTCCTTCTCCTGAGATGCTATAGGCTAGAACTTGTGAGCTTAAGTGAGCTCCTGTTTCAGATTCCCAAGTAGCCAGGACTACAAGTGTCTGGCACCATGGAGCCCTCTTACCTGTTTCTAATTTTTTTGATACCCCATAGTCACAACTATGGCCTCTAGCAATCAAGAACTTCACCCCAGAGGAAGTCAAGTCTTGTAACAGAGAATCTTTTATGTTGGGCAAAGGTATCACCTGATAGCCTATAGTTAGTGCTTCTTTCAAGAGCAAAGCTCATTTTTTTTTCCCACAAGATAACAATGGTGATGGGGAGCCTGTTATCTGATCCGGTGATCTCCAGATAAGGTACTTCCAGATCCTGAATCTTTTATGGAATGGAGTTCTGAGAGTCTTAATCATCCTGATTTGGCTTTTATAAATAAGTTATGCACCTAAAAATGTCTTTTCTTGTGAATATAAAAATTGATCATGAAGGTAATATAACTGTAGAAAATTTAGTTGCTAGAGGGAACAGTCATAAAAACTTAACATTTTTAATCCAGCTTCTAGCTATTTCTTCTTTAAACCCTGCTCTCCACTTACATCCTACTCTAATTATATATTGAGCATCCTCTTGTATTATTCTTATTTTTGTTTTGGGACAGAGTCTGAGTATAGAGGCTGGCCGTGAACTTATTATCCTATCCTCAACTTCCCTGTGTCCTGTGTACCACAGCAGTCATCTGTATCTACCATCGCAGCTGGAGGACGTGCACATCTTCTCATCTGTTGTATTGCTATAACCTGTCTAACCAAGCGTATACTGTTGGTCTTTCAAATCACTTCCTCCAACTCTGGTCTAATTGTCTAGGCTCCTATAGCACAAAAGATCATATATTTTTTGATTAAAAACTCTGGTCTTTATGGCTATATGGATCATCCATTCTCTTGAGCAAACCATAGCCAGTCTCGCAGGACTTAATGGAACATGTGGCTCTGCAACCTAAAGCTTTGTACCTTCTCTCATCACAGCGTTCTCATCCTGCTTCCTCTGAATCCGCTCGTATCTACTGCTCTTCCCTTCCTCTTCCCAGAATTCTCCTGGTCACATGGCTCTGCCTATCCTTCCAACTGGCCAATCAGCATTTTATTAAACCAATATGAGCAACAAATCTTTACATTGTACAAGAGCAACAGCCCATGTCAGACCAGCCTGGTGTGAGCTATGGACTCTAGGATTCTGGGAAGTCACTTTTTTTACCACTGACACATCATGATGTCATCAGCCTGGGCCCACCCTGAGTCCAACACAATCCTGTTTTTCAATGTTATTTCCGTTAAAAGTTCCCCCCATTTTATTTCCATTCACGAGACTTTAAAGATATTTCTTATTTTTGAATAGGTAAAGACGCACTAGAAATTTCAAGGATGTGTATAGCTTTAGTTTTCCTCCTTAGTATTAGCATCTCGCCTAGCGCTGTGCACAAGCAATACCTTGAAGGCTCACATGATTGTTTCCTCCTGTTTAAAAACACAAATAGACAAATAGAGGCCTCTAAGCCAAGCCCAGCTTATTCACCTGTTCTTTTTTGATCACCACCTGCTTCAGTAGATAAATTTCTATTGAGACAGACAGACAGACAGACAGACAGACAGACAGACAGACAGACACACACACACACACACACACACACACACACACACCCCTGAGTGTAATCTATGCATTACCATAGCAGAAACACAGAAGTAGACTCTGACAGAGCCATGTTGTCTTTGACGTCTAACATTCTTTTATCTGCCTCTTTATAGAAGGAAATTGCCAATCTCTTGTGTGACCCATGTTACTATGATTATAAAACATCATAGTAACTGACTTAGTGAAAAAGTTTGGGCTCACTTTGGCGAGGGGCTTCAATATAATGATGGGAGTGTGAGCTGCACACAGCTAGTGACTTTGTGGCTCAAAATTCAAAGAGGAATAAATGAAGGCTGAAGTAGCAGGACCCTATTTGTGAGCACAATGACCACCAGGCCCTACCTCCTAAAGCTTCTCCCATCTCCACCAGTCATGTTCTTCTGAGGACCAAGCCTTAACACATAAGGTGTTGGGGAACATTAAATATAAAGACTATAGTACATCTGCTTTAGAGCCAAGAGAAGCAAGGATTCAAGTAAAAACTATAAGTTTTAGCTTTATATCATATCATTAAACTATAAATTATGTATGAGATTAGCTAAAGAATAACAGATAAAAAGGCTAAGAGTTGTTTGTGCCCCCTGCCACTAAGAAAAATAAGTAAATACTAAAATATTATTTTAGAGTGAACGAAAGTAATGCGGGTGATCAAAGAGAATAAGGAAATTTAAAGGGTGTCCTCAGAAATCTTTCAGAGTGAATTACATTTGTTAGCCAAACAATGGAATGAATGTCATGGAAAACAAAATTGAGGGAAACAGCCGATGTTGGGAACTAGAGTGGGATTGTTGATACTCATTTCTCTTTACTTGCTTTAATACTTATTTAAAACACTTTTAGATTTATTTGTTTATTTTACGTGTAAATTGTTTGCTACAAATATGTATGCACACCATGTACATGCTTGGTAGCCATGGAAACCAGAAGAAAGCATTGGATCTCTTGGAGCTGGAATAACAGGTAGTTATGAGTCACCATTTGTGTGCTGGAAACAGAATCCAGGTCCTCTGCAAGAGCTATTCAGTGCTCTTAATGGCTGAGCCTTTTTTCCAAGTCTGAAACTTCTTTCTGAGTGCCAAATGTAGTGATGCACACCTTTAATCCCAGCACTTAGAAGGCAGAAGCAGGTTACTCTCTGTGAGTTCCAGGTCAGTTTGGATTACATAGTGAGACCCTGTCTGAGAGAGAGA
The DNA here is from genome assembly GCA_033318265.1 of Phyllotis vaccarum. Taxonomy (NCBI): domain Eukaryota; kingdom Metazoa; phylum Chordata; class Mammalia; order Rodentia; family Cricetidae; genus Phyllotis; species Phyllotis vaccarum. The sequence continues at coordinate 10,516,884 of JARWLC010000003.1, read as the reverse complement.
GAGAGAGAGAGAGAGAGAGAGAGAGAGAGAGAGAGAGAGAGAGAGAGAGAGAGAGAGAGAGAGAGAGAGAGAGAGAGAGAGAATATCTACATAGCAAAATAAACCATTTCAATGTTTACATTTGCCAACACGTTGCATCATGATGATAATGGACTAAGCCTCTGAAAATGTAAGCCACCCCAATTAAATGGTTTTTCTTCCTAAGAGTTGATATGATCATGGTGTCTCTTCACAGCAACAAAAACCCTTTTGGTATATCCACAGTGTTGTGTAACCATCACTTCTTCCTAGATATAGAATGTTCTCAGTACTTCACTGGAGAGCCTGTGCACACTTCCCTTGCCTACCAGTCTCTCCCTTTGCTCTCTGGTTCTTCAGATATTTCTGCTCTGGGCATTTCTGGTAGATAGAATTACACAATGTGTGATTTTTGTGTGTGACATTGGTTAGTTTTCCTCAGCATGCTTTTAGGGTTTTTTTTCCTTCTATTTTTTAATTATTAAATTAGAGAAGCAAAATCAGAAGAAATCTAAGACAAACTATAAAGAGGCAGGGAGGGAGATAAGAGGGCATGGCATGGCCAGGGGACCTGGGACTCTAATTCCTATGCATGTTTTCATCTTTCAAGAGTCTTAATATCCAACAGAAGTTCCAAGAGAAAATGGATAGGATCAACTTGTAAAACAAATAATATCAGGTCTCCCAAAAGGACTCAAACATCCAAAGGGCCAGCATAATAGATGACCAAAGACCCACTATGCCATTCCAGGTCACAGGGGTAGAGGGGAGTTAGTAAAAACTCCTGAGAAATGAGGGAGGCAGCACAAAAGCAAAAGTGTGGGCAAATAAGAATGCACATTTCCCCCTCACCCGTCATCCTTAGAACCAACTCCTGTGTAAGTTGGAAAATCAAGATGGGAACAGCCCCCACAAATCCAACTCTTGGAGCTAAAGAGAAATCTTTACAAATAACTCCTGCATCCAATAATAAATCACACTTGATATTGAAGATTACCTTGAGGGGAAGAATGTATAAGAATGAAAATGCTAAATTTTGGCCCTCATAACTGTAACTGGAAGAAAATTATACTTTTATAAACGAAATAAATATAATTAACATGCCAAACAAGTTGGATTCCTTTGACTAGGAAACATTCATTTTTTTACTACTCCATTAACATGTTCTGCACTGAGGACCAAGTGAAAACATGGCATGTGTTGCTTTTATGATCACTCTGTCAGTATTTTAATCACCTCAGAGACCAAATATGACCGAATCAGTTCTTCATCGCTGAAACAATTAACTTACAAAGATTAAGGGTTGGTTTCGGTTTATAGTTTTAGTCTATGGTTAGTTGATACTATTTGGGGATCTCTAGTCAGGAAACACATCACCGCAGGAGGATGTGGTGGAACAGAACCAATCACTTCATGACTAAGAATTTTAAAAAGGAATGGGAGTAGATGATACTGATATTCTTCAAGGGCACACTGTTATGACCCCAAGACCTCCCTCCTAGACGCCATCTCTTAATTGGACACCAACCCTTCAGCATGACATTTGGGAGCTATTTCTGATTCAGTCTCCAGCTGTTATCTTAAGTAACTCCATGTTTCTAAAACCTCTACTCCTGCCTTTCTGGGCTCCAAGCTCATTTTCATCCGCAGCGGAGGGAAAGGAGAAAAAAAGCATAGTGCACAGAATTTAAGATAGTTATTAAGAGCATGTTGAACCCTTCTAAGTTGGACCCATGTGTGTTGTTCTTAGAATGTGTTTAAATTTAACTCCTTTCCAAATGAGTTTCATTTTCATGGTTCCTATGGAGATTTAAGTGTGAAATGTCCCCTATAGGCTCATGTGCTCAAACACTTGGTCTCCAGCTGGTAGCAGTGTTTTGGAAGGCCATTGGAGCATCAGGAAATGGACCACTAAGTGCCATGGCCCTGAGCTTTTTTGACTGTACATCATTTTCAGTCTGTTCTCTGCCTCTTGACCACAGACTTCATGTGACCCATTGTCTCAGGCTCCTACCACCATGCCTTTCCTGTGATGATGGTCTGTGTCCCCTCACACTGTGTGCCAAGGTAAATCTTCTGCCCCTTAAGTATTTGGTCACTGGCCAGATAAGTAAGCACAATTCTTCTGATTCATCCTTGATCAACAACGCTGCTCTTTGGTTTTTAAGCATTGGCTTCTTATTCCCTGGCCTTTCGAGGCCCCTCTCAGCTTTAGCTCCGTGAGATGTGACTCTCCAGGGCATTCCTCTCCTCTTTTGCCATAGACTTCTGTAGTATTCATGGATTAGGCGCCAGTTTTATGTAGCCCTCTCTGCAGAGAACCTACAGCCTCCCCTCTAGCCAAAAACTATACAACATTGTCCATGCTGACCCTTGGAGAAACGTCTGACCTAAAGCATAGCTCTCTGTAAATAAATACAAATATAAACTGGGTTTTAAGTCTCTCTGGTAAGTCCTGTGGCTTTTTTTCCATAGCCAGTTTGCTATTGAGTTCTTAGCCCTGTTATTTAAACATTCTGTAAGGCACTCTGTTTCTCTGTTCACTTTTGTGAACATCTTGCTTCCTCCATCAAACCTGCAATTTAGAAGCACGTTGTACAGCAAAGGGTTGTAAACAAAGAAATAAAGAATGTACTTTCAAAATTAAAAAAAAAATCAGCTAAGTAAATTCAAAGAATTTGGAAAATAAATAATAATTAGAAAACAGAAATAGTAGTGTTAGCAAATAAATGTAAGCAATAGTTTCTACAAGGGGCAGGAAACCCAATAAAACTGACATATTATTGGGAAATAGCTCAAAAGACCTACAAGCAAAAAAAAAAAAAAAACAAAAACAAAAACAAAAACAAAAAAAACAAAACAAAAAACACAAAAAAAGTTAGTGGACAGGATGCTCCAGACTCTCTGCACACTGTCTAGTTGCGGGTCTCCATGTTAATCCCCACATACTACAAGAAGCTGCTTTTATAATGAGGCTTAAGGGAGGCGCCAATCTATATATTATCGCAGAATGTTATCAGGAGTCATTTTACTGCTATGTTCCTTTAGCAGAACGATGGTAGTGGGTTTCCTCCAGGCCATCTAGTCTCACCTTCTTGGCCACTTTAGTAATGTCAGGTGTGGTTGGTTTCCATCTCACGGAGTAAGCCTTATATCCAATCTAGAAGTTGTTGGTTACTTCCATAACCTTTGTGCCCCTATTGCACCAATCTATCCTGCTGTTGGAGCTTGTAGGGTTTGTAACTGGGTGCTACCAATGGGTACATTTCTCCTCCAGCAGTGTACAAAGTACTTTCCCGCGCCATGAATGCTAGTCCTAGAAGTGAGGCTTCTAGCGAGTACTGCTTGATCTCTTTGTTCCATAACATAAGGAAGTGTATTCAGCAACAGGTCCTTACTATTAGATGTTGGGGGCAACCAATAACCTTAGAGAACTCATCCTAAATGGGATATAGTTATCAATACCTTTCTCTCAAGAATGAGGGGTCTATTTAGAAGAGGGGGTAGAAAGACTGTGGAGCCAGAGGGTAAGGATGACTCTTAAGGAAACAGTGTCTTCCAGACACAAGTGGGATGGGGCATAGATGAATTTTAAGAGACTGCAGTAGCAAACACATTATTTGTATGTGTTCAAGCCAGATGGGATCCCAGCTCTGAGAAGGGGAAGTGGACATGGGATCCCAGCCCTAGGCCAGAACTATTGACAATTGATAACAGCTGAAAAAGTGTAAATCCGGTTTCTCCAATGGCCTGTCATGGCGTATATGAACCCATACCCCAGTTCAGGCCACATGCTCAGGAGTAGTTGGGCAACACAAAATATGATTTCCATGACGTTCATTTGCTTGTGTGTGGGGAGAAAGGGACTTTTGCTTCTTTGGCTTAGGTATGGTTTTGTTTGTTCCTTTATTTTGTCTTCTGGTTTGTTTGGTTTTTTTTGTTTGTTTGTTTGTTTTGATTTTCATTTTTGTGTTTTGGGTGAGCTCTTTTTAAAGAGAAAAAAAACAAAGTAGGGTGGGGGAGGATCTGAGAGAAGTTAGGGGAAGGGAAACCATTGTGCATAAAAATTTTTTAAATAAAAAGTTTAGTGAAAATACATTTAAAAGATGAATTAAAGAGATATTTTCTAAAACCTATCGGTGATCAAGTTGATCCCATAGGAGCAAAATCCATATTAAAAGCAAATGAAACTTCTCCTCAAAAGCAGCAAGTCCAGATGGTCTCAAAGGTAAGTTCTTTGAAATGTTCAAGTAACAGATGATTGTGATACTATTTAAACTCTCCCAGAGCCTAGAGAAGTAGGGAAGGCTTCCAAATGCTTTTCTTTTTTTCCTTCAAAACCAGCATAGCACATATACCCAAATTTGACAAAGCGCAAAAATAGAAAATGTTAGACAAATCTCACTTATGACCATGCCTAAGAGTGAAGGAAATTTTAAATGAAACAATGGAGGAAATTTCTAGAGCACATTTAAGAACGAAAACACTACCTTCAGCTGGCACCCATTTCCCAAACCAAAGGGTTTTCAAAGTTCTGAAATCTGTTACTTAGGCATACTGTGCTATGTCACCATCTATGAGGAAGAGCAGAGGACAGACTTAGTAACTGCTGGAGAGAGATTTTTACCGCCTCTGACCCCCGATGCTTTTTTGAAGCGCACTGACCGGTGTCACATCTTGGGAGTAGATAGTTCACTTTTCAACGTCCATCTGGCTCTGCTCTTTGTGGGTAGCCAGGACTTGGCTTCACTGTTCTCCTTCCTGTCCTGAGGGAGAGCTTCCATAGCCTCATACTGGTTAGTATATGATTTTCCTACTGCCCAGTGCAGTGGTTGGCTGAGATATAAATGGAATAAGATATTCCGAACAATGAAAACAGAGTCCCTGTCCAGGGAATCTGAAATGAAGAAATCTGAAGAGCTGTCTTCAGGCCATTTGGCCACAGGCAGACCTGGGGTCCAGGGACCTAGCTGCTTTTCCTCAGCCAGTGCATCTCAGTTCCAGAAGTTTGGCAAGATCTGAAGATGTTTGTGCTTGCCCCGTGGCCTCCTCCATGGGGGAATTATCCAGCTCAAATTGTTAATAGTGCTGGAGCTATGCAACCTAGGGTGCGTATTTCCTTCATGGTCTCCTGAGTGAATTCCCAAGTGGCCCCTGGGCAGCTGTTCTTGTCCTCATAATACAAGCCAGTAGAATGAGGAGCCCAGGTATGGCTCTTTACAAATGACAGGACTGTAGATTCCAAGGCAACTGAATAAAGACTGTCCTGTAAAAAGACTTTACTGTAAAGTAAAGCAATGGGACAAAGGAGGAAAGAGGTGGATTTCAACATTAATATTCAAGACCCATCATTTTTCCTAGTGCTAAAAATTGTCAATTGAAAAGTATTGAAAATCCCAGAATGTCTGGATATAAATTTAGCCTGTAGCGATCAGGACCCCTATGAAGACTGCTGGTATCTGTTCAGAGTCCTGGAGAAGACTTCAAGGAATTATGCAGACCTTGATGCTTGTGGTAATATTAAACATAGGACAGACTAGCTCAGCTTTAAAATTAACCAATAAATGAAATTCTAATTTCACAGGACTGCTTGGTAATTTGGTAAAAATAAAACCAAAGTTTATGTGGACAGAAAGCCTTCAAAAATAGCTAGAAAGTTCTGACAGAAAAAAACAGTACAGAAGTGGGTCATTAAGTAAAGAAGTACTCAAGAATCAGAAATTAAAACAGTTTGGTACCGGAGATGAGGCAGGCAGATGGATGGAAGCAATGTATATAGAGTCTAGAACACATCCTAGTATAAAATCATCTAGATGGAGTCTAGAAGCAAAGTCTAGCACAAAGGAGTGTTTCCTTTGTAGAATTTCATGAGGCATCTCCCTAGCCATCTGGAGAAGAGCAAACCATCTTAGCTCTCCCCTCATAGGTTTTTAACATATTTCCAATAAAGGATTCCCTTTCAGAACAGATAGACACGCCCTATAAATCAATGAGAAAGTAGGTGCAACCCCTGAAAATTCATTTTACAACAGTGGGTATCTGAGGAGCTGACAAGGGTCAGAAATGGGTTCTATTAAAACCACAGCAGAGGCTGGTATATGGTGTGTACCTTGGTCCTAGCACTCAGGAGACAGAAGCAAACATTCTGAGTTCGAAGCCAGTCTGGTCTACATAATGAGTTTCAGGCAATCCAGGGTTACAGAGTGAAACCCTGTCTTAACCATTGAACAACCAACAACCCTCCCAAACCACAGTGGAAATGCTGTTCAGCCCCACTAGACTGGCTAACTTAATGACTATTAGCACCGAGTGTTATCAAGGTGAAGTAACTGGAACACTTGTGCCCTCCAAGCGTGTGTTGTGCGTGTGTGTGTGTGTGTGTGTGTGTGTGTGTGTGTGTGTGTGTGTGCGTGTGAGGGGGTTGATAAATTCATATGTCTGTTCTAGAGAGCCCCTTTTCAAACTGGAAAATGGTATTTACGTAAAATGCACATAGCACAACAAATGAACTCCAGTCACATGCAACAGGCATGCCATTGAGCAGAAGATCACATCTCAGAACTAATGGGTGGTGAAGGTGGCAGTTAAACTTAGGGTGCAGGTGGGTGTGACTGGAAAGAACACAAGGTGGTGAGCTGTTGGCACTGTTACCTGATGTGGGTTAGAGCATTTAGAGTGGAGATTCACTGTTGTACGGGTGCTTTCCTAGTCATGTGCTACACGCCTAGAGAAAGGACACACAAACCTGGAGAGACCGGATGCAGCTGAAGGCCATGTCAGCAGAGCATCAGCAGCTGTACCCTCCTCTCATCCACACACGGACTGATCAATGATGACCCCAAATAGTTCTCATGAAAATTGTAGGAGATAATGACTATGAAAGTATTTTTGTAACCTGAAAAGGTGGTTGTTATGATCATTGCCATCACCCTATGCCCCACCCATTGCGCGGGGCACATGCAGTGATGACAGCTGGCTGAACCTCAGTATCCTCTTTTTCTGGTGCTTTATGGGAAATTCTCCTTATGTTTAAATCTGCTCCAGCTTTTCTTCCATCACCACCATCACCATCCCACTCCCGATATTAGTTCTTCCCTTAAATGGAAGATAGTTGTTCTTTCAACTGGTTAAAATGGTTTCTTCTGTTCAAAGTCCATTCATGTGGAAAGAGCACTTCTGAATGCCAGCAAAACATCTAGCCCCGTGCCCTAAAACTGAAGCCTGTAATATATAAATGTCCCTCTTTCTCCCTAGCACACAGTGCAAAGATGCCCTGCCAAGGTCTGGGTGCTCCACATTCAGCCGCAGGTGGAAGATGGATTGATGAGCCTCATGACCTCCTCCAGTGAGGGTATTATAACACAAACCTCACTCTACATGGGTGAAAAATGAGGTATAGTTAAGTGGCAAGAAGTCAATTGGGAAAAAAAAAAGCATAAAGTCCAAGTTGCATAGGCAAGACTTGAAGCAAAGTCTGGTTCACTCCAAAGCACGTAGTTGATGCTTGATTCCATAAATATTTTATTAAGCAACTGCATATTTGCCTGGTGCTTGCACCCACCAGTGTCAATGCTTCCTGTCTCTATGAGCACCCAGACAACAACAGGTACAGACAGTGAATGAACTGAACCAGTCATGCCTTAGGCAAAATAGCGGGTGCCCAGAGGAAAAGAAGAACAGAATGGTTGTAAAACACATCAGATTGGTAAATTGTCATATGCTATTTGAACTCGGCAAGAAGCTAACTCAAGGCACCCCCATTCCATTTCAGACCCAAGCAAATTTTCTTCAAAGTGACCTCCTAGCCTCCTTGTCTGGGGGATGGGCTGCCCCTACTGAGATATGTTGGAAAGAGAATAGCAAAACAGCCCAAGAGTAAAAGGGCTGTGTCCTTGAGAACAGCTAGAAGGTAAGCAATCTCCAACATACGGCTGTCATTTATCCCACAATGCAAAAGTTGCAGCACTGGAAAGAAGTCAGACCCTCAGTCATGGAGAGGAGACGTAACTAGAAACTCTAGCTTACTGTCTCTGCTTCCCTATCAGTATCCGCTAGAGGTTCCGAGCACTTGGCCTGATGATGTTATCTCTTTATAGTATTTGTTCTTTTGCCTGGAAGCACCACTGGAAGGGACATTGTGTTCTCTCTGGGACTTTCTCTCTTGGGAACTCTAGCTGTCTGCCTTAAAGCGGCTTTCATAACTGATCTTTGCTGGGTGTTTTAAGCACTTAATCTGGAGATGCTTTGCTATCTACCTGCTATTTTAGTGTACTTTGGCTGGCTGTTTACTTAATAAATTCACTAATTCAAAACCAAAAAAAATGGCTATCACATACCATTCTTCCGATTTACAAAACAACTACATAAGAGAATATTACAAATGCCCAGAGATTGTGGTTGGGGTCACTTGCTTAAAGTAAAAATTAGGTGGTTAGGGACACTCCCTTAGGAAGTGAAGAAGTTCATCAATATGAGGAGAGCCCCATACTCATCCTCCTTGGGTCCAGGACTGACATGTTTGTGGTGTGACTTTCGCAGCATAAATAGAGGATGGTGATGACAGTGTATTCGTGGTCTATTGTTGGTTCTCTTGCCAAGTGTAGGTTCTAGAGAGACAGGAGAGCAGGACAAGGTGGCCTCTGAGACTCTACTGAGTGACGTGGATAGGGAAGAAACGGTTGCTGTCTGAGTGAATGGTGAAGACGGAGCCTGAGATATGAACAAGAAGAAGATCTCTGGCTAGCACATGTGGCATCGTGGCATCTGGAGTTGTGAGGACAATAAAGTAGGGCCCAGGAGGACGGAATGGGCACAGCAGCTGCCAGATGATTCTCAGGCCTCTGAATGGAGCAGTTAGATGGACACTTAGACATCTTAACTCGAAATTTGGAAGGAGAATAGTGTGAAGGTTTTTTTGGGGGGATTAAGATTTTTCACGTAAATATAAGATGAAAAATTGGCATTGTAGCCTGGGGAGGGTCTAATGGTCTTGAGAGCTCATGGTCTGTCTTACACAGTGTTTCCCAAATCTGGAAGGTCTTAGGATCTGTAGAGTGCCTATTATTACTGCAGATGCAGGGCCGCCAGGGAGTTTCCACATCCCTCGTGATGCTGTCAGGTGCACTGGATACCTGTCTTCCAGGCTCGCTGTTCTCACTGTATCCTGTCTAGCTCTTGGTCCTGGCTGCGGGACCAGATTTTCTTTCAGTCTTCCATCCTAGGCTTCCTTGCTCATGCTCTGTGCCTCCAGGAGTGGTGCCACAACTCTGTTGTCACTTGATCTAGGTGTGCTGGACCAGAAAGAAAGGTAACCCTTCCTTGCCACTGTTCCTGAGATCCCTTTAGCCATCCAGAGGCAAAGGCAGAGGATGGAACTATGGGAGGCTGCCTGGCTTGACTTGCCAGGGAGTGGCCTGGGTACTGGATATGTCAGGCAGGTCTTAGGAAAGGCTGGAGAGACCTCTGGTATCTGATTATCCATGGAAGATAGCAATACGTGGCTTTCATGGAGATGCACAGAATGGCTGGGAGATCAGAATGTGAACTAGAAAAGGAATTAGTAGTAGGAAGGAAGCCTGTGGCTCCCAATGGTGGCTGATAGGGCCCTCAGTAGCCATCCCATCTCTGGGGTAAGGGCTTTTTGTTTGTTTGTTGTTGTTATTATTTTTGGTTTTAGTTGTCTGGGTGGCTAAAATAGGACTGGGGTCCATGGTGAGGACGCTACAGTCTGCTGTCCTCTTTTAGATGGCCTGGATTCTTTCTTAATTGGGAATTTAAGCATTGACTTCTGGCGTTTGTATTTACATCAACAGGGGCATAAGAGGATAGGAGAGAAGAGTGGGCTTATCACTGACACTCCCAGCCACTAGCATGTGGGGTGTGGAGCAAGTACTTCTGGATTGACAGAGTGTTTATATTTGAACCTTCCACTGTCCGAAATTAACTTCCGGGAGCTGTCCACTTTCCCCTCCAGGCCTCTGGAGTCTCAGGAAGGCTTTGGGGAAAAGATGGGCAGACACAGCATCCTGCCCATAACAGGATCAAGACTCAATTACGTCCAAGATCAAACATTAACCAGAGGTACAGACTGGGAAACCGAGTCTGAGCTTAGCTGAGGATAGGCATTCAATCTCTGACTAGGTTGAAGCTCTGTCAGAAAGACTAGAACGGCTGTTTCTAGGGAGTCCCTGTTTCTTTGTCTAAGAGGTCTGTTCTGCTGCTGTCTGGTTTATCTGGTCATCCTCTGAGCAAACCAAAGTAGGCTAACCTAACAGCAAGTGAGTCTTCTAGCTTTGCCCCGATCTAGCAGGCTTCAGTCTCTGGGGATCAGGTCTCTAGCTTGAATTTACTCTGTCAATGGGTCCCTTCCAGCTCCTCAAGACTGACAGCACTATGCTGGGAGCTTTTGTGGGTAATCTAGCCAGACTTTGGGAATAGCTGCATGGGATGAGAGATTATTATCTCCATTTTATGTACAAGGAAAGATGAAACTTTTTTCTTTCACCTCTGGAGATATATGTACCTCTTTGGTTTGGGGGTCAATTTTAACCATTGAGATTCTCCACAGGACAGGGGAGCAAACTGAAGAGGTCAAGGAGCCGTTTATTGTTTAGGGGAGCTCATCTTTGTGTGTGTGTGTGTGTGTGTGTGTGTGAGGTGGTGGTGGCCAGAGATCAACCTTTGGTATTCTCAAGAGCTATTCATCTTGATTTTTTAGACAGATTCTGTGACAGGAAATCTGGGGCTCACTAGTTAGGCTGAAGTGGTTTTGAAGGAAGTCTCGGCAGTTCATCTGTCCTCTGCCTCCCTATTATCAGATTACGAGGAGACATTGCTATGCCTGGTTTGCCTTGTTTCCTCCTGAGTTCTGAGCATTGAGCTCAGGTCTCCATGAAGATGCTGCAGATGCTTCACCGACTGAGCCAGTGTCCTAGTCCCAAAGAACCAGTGCATTTGACTTGAGCACTCAGAGACAAGGTGGCCAGGTCTGAGCTTGGCTCTACCTGCTAAGGGCTAGCCTTGAAGTCCTTTTGTCAAACGGGATTCTCTATGGAGAGAACCAATGAGCAGAACAGGCTCTTGACCCCACAAGAGGAGCTCCTAGAAAGAGGCTGGGAAGGAGTAAGCTTTCCAGCCCTTGGTCAAAGTAATCAAATCCCTGCCACATGGGGTTCCATGGGTCAGGCCCAGCGCACAGCTGTTTTCAGCAGCAGGGTCCTAGAATGTTGGAGGAGCAGCAAGGCTGATCAGGAATCATGGCTCTAGTTTGATGCTGCTCCTTCCCTCTCCTTGGCTCCATTTCCAGAGAAGGGGTCAGGGGCTGCTTGCTCCATAACCCAGAGATGGCATGCAAAGGCAGTTGTGCCCTTGTAGAACAAGTCAAAACACCCAAGAGTCCTGCCTGCTCTCAAAACTTTCAATGCTGTCTCCCTTTCAACACAGCCTCCTCATCACTCTCGGGTTTCCATACCCCTCCTCGGTCTGAGATCCATCTCTCTTCCCTCTGTTGAAAGTCCTCACCTCACGCTACTGATCCCGACTCTTTGTAGGAGACTGGCAGGAGGGGAGCTGGCACAGAGCACAAAGCGTGGTTGTTTTTCCCTCTGCCCCAAGCTAGTCATTCTTGTCAGAGCTTGACAAATGCCTGTGGGCACCTCTGGTGACAGAGATGGATGGAAAATCCTTGCTCATGGGCCTAGCACACACTGGCCACCTGTGTATCCCTCCCGTTGGGATCAGGCTAATCAGATGACTGTTTAGAAAGCCATTATTCAGTCATTTAGTTGTGCTGGGCTGGGGGAAATGAGGTTTCACCAAGAACACAATTAGGGCCCTTCCCTAGTGGTTGTCCCTATGGGTGTAGCTAAGGGACAGATTGGTCTCCTGGAAGGCTGTGATGGGGAAGGAAATGCCCTGGCTTCAGTCAGTTTGGGGACTCACTGTCTGTTCTGCAGGACTCAGCCCTAGTCCTGATATGGTTAGAAATGAAACCAGACCTAATTTGTGGTCCATTTGGACCCCAATACACCAGTGACAAAGAGAGGGAACCTGGTGCTATTCTGGCCACTTGCTGCCTTTGTTTTAGATTGAGACCTGAGTGAGCCAAGGCGCTTGTATTTCACATAATTCCCTGGGAAGAGATTCTTCTACATTTTTTCAGTAATATATTCTGTGTACTGGGGCCTGTTATTGTACAATAAAACAAGAAGGCTGGGAATCAATACAGAGATGTGAAGAAATGCTCAGAAACATTTTCATAACCAGCAAATGTGATTTTCAGCAAAGAGACATTTCCTTGCCTATTTTGAGATGGCAGGAGCAATTTTCAGCCTCAGACCCCGGGACTGGAACTGTCTGTTGCTTAAAGGTAAATATCACCCAGAGGAGAAGCTGAAGCAGCCTGGGCTGCCATGATCTGTACTTGGCCATTATCAGCGGGCTGTGCACTATGCAAGGCTCTCCCAGGGAGGCTCTGTGCTGGCTACTTTCAGAATCACCTGACTGGATGCTTGGACAAAACCTAGGTTTGATCTGCTCCAGTAGCTACACGTATAAATTCAGGACAGCAGCCCAGTGGATGAGCTTCAAGGCTTGTCCTTTTAAAAAAAAATTCACATTTATGTATGTATGCTTATACGTATGTATGTATGTATGTATGTATGTATGTATGTATGTATGCATGAATGTATGTATGTATGTATGTATGTATGTATGTATTGTGTGTATGCATGCACATGTATGTGAACACCACAGTGTACACGTGGTGTGGTCAGATGACAAAGTTGGAGAATTAGATTTTTTTCTTTCCAGCCTGTATGCCCCAGGGATTGAACTCAGGTTGTCAAGTTTGGCAGCAAGCTCCCTTTACCCACTGAGCCATATCACCAGCCCTAGAGGCTTTTCTCAACCTTGCAGTGAAAGCAGCTCATAAACTCTATAGGGGTATGCCATTTTCTTTGAGTTTAAAGAAACTGTGCAAATACAATCAGAAATATAAAGAAAAATACGATTGTACTGGGCCCAAAGAAGAGACTCACAGCAGAGGAAATGAGAACCCACTGGAAATTTGGGAAATAAGATTTATTATAATTAAAATTAAAAATGTACCAGATGGTGTTAATACCAGATTAGAGATGACAGGGGGATGAATAAAGGAGTGTGAAGACAGATCACCAGACATGAGACAGTCTTTAGAGAGCAGACAGGAACAAGGCTGAAGAAAAATGAACAGAGCCTCAGAAACTCATACAACACTGTCAGGTAGGCTAATGCTCGGAGCAGAAGCTCTACAGAAGGAAGAGAGGTTGGAAATAGCAACTTCCCCAGATCCTAGATGGGGTGTGTATGTGTGTGTGTGTATGCATGTGCATATGTGTGTGTGTATGCATGTGTATGTGTGTGTGTGCCTGTGTGTGCTGTGTGTACATGTGTGTACATGTGTTTGCATGTGTGTGCATGTGTGTACGTGTGTGTGCATGTGTGTGTACATATGTATATACACTCTTTTTTGGAAATAAGATTTATTATAATTAAAATTAAAAATGTACCAGAGTCAAAATAATAAGCAAATAGGTCAGAAATAATACTAGCAGATGTAAGTTGCTGAACTCCCCATTTCCTATTTTTGACAGAATGAATGTAGACATACAGTTCCAAAAAGTTCAGAGACTTACAGAAATATTTATACGTATTTTTGGCAGGTGACAGAAGAAAAAAAAGATATATTATATATGAATGACAAAGATTACCACTGACTTTTTGGAAATAGAGGAGGCTATGAAACAAAGGAATAACATCATTCTTTAGAGTTATTACTTATTATTAATATTATTTAATTATGTGCATGGTGGGTATGGACACATGAATGCAGGTGACTATGGAGTCCAGAGGCATCGGGCCCCTCTAGAGCTGAAGTTATGGGTGAATTGTAAGAGCTACATACTTTTAACCAATTTATCCTCTTCTCCGGGCTTGGAACTGGCATCTTTAAGTGATTAAACAAAAATAAAAAATAAAAATGACTCTTAACCCAGACAGCTCTAATCTAGTAACAGCATAAAAACCTATATTTAGTACAAGCAGCCTACAAAAGTGAGTGTAAAATAGTCCAGGCCTAGATTTATTGTATATGTGCTATAGTCTTATTGTAGCTTTTCTGTGCCGTGTTTGGTTGAGGTCTGCTTTTTTTCTGAAGGGAAATGGAGAAGGAATGGATCTGGGGGAGAGGACCAGACCTGGAGGAGAGGAGGGAGGGAAAACTGTGGTCTGAATATAGTGTATGAAGAAGAATAAGTACATATATATAAAAGGGCACAGAAGTATGACCCACAGAATGAAAATAGAAAAATCTCTAATATTTGACTTTATATATAACAAAAATCTTCATTATTCTAAACACATCATTAATAAATATGTAAAAAGTGTTCTATTCCTATCAGAGAACACTAATAATTACAAGATAAGCAAGTTGGGGCTGATGGGAAAGAACTCTTGGCAAAGTGCCTGCTACATAATCTAGAAGGCCTGAATTTGGATCCTGTCTTAAGGTTTCTATTGCTGTGATGACGCACCATAACCAAAAAGCAAGTTGGAGAGGCAAGGGTTTATTTGGCTTACATTTCCACATTGCTATTCATCACTGAAGGAAGTCAGGACAGGAACTCAAACAGGGCAGGATCCTGGAGGCAGGAGCTGATGAAGAGGTCATGGAGGGTGCTGCTTACTGGCTTGCTCTGTATAGAACCCTGGCCCACCAGCCCAAGGATGGCACCATCCATCATGGGCCGAGCCTTCCCCATCAATCACTAATTGAGAAAATGCTTATAGCCAGATCTCATAGAGACATTTCCTCAACTAAAGTTCCAGCAGAGGGGAAGCCCTCTGGTGACTCTAGCCTGCGTCAAGTTGACACACAAAAGTACACAGTACAGATCCCTAGAACCACCAACAAAGTCTTGGCACGCTGGTGCATGTGCTACCCCAATGCTTGGAAGGCAGAGACAGGTGGGTTCCTGAAGCTTATTATCTGGCCAGCCTGATAAGCTTCAGGTTCATGGATAGAGTCTGTCTCGAAAACATGACAGAGAGTAAATGAGGAAAGATACTTAACATAAGCCAGTGGCCTTCACACAGGCACACATGTGACCAGGTACTCACATGAGCTCCTGCTGATGAGCATATACACCATTCAACATTCCTAGTCACACACTCCATAAAGAGAGAGAGAGGAAGGAAGGAAGGAAGGAAGGAAGGGAGGGAGGGAGGAAGGAAGGAGGGAGGAAGGAAAGAAGGAAGGGAGGAAAGAAGGAAGGGAGGAAGGGAGGGAGGAAGGAAAGAAGGAAGGGAGGAAGGAAGGAAGGAAGGGAGGGAGGAAGGAAGGAAGGGAGGGAGGAAGGAAGGAAGGGAGGGAGGGAGGAAGGAAGGGAGGGAGGGAGGGAGGGAGGGAGGGAGGGAGGAAGGAAGGGAGGAAAGAAAGAAGGAAGGAAGGAAGGAAAGAAGGAAGGGAGGGAGGGAGGGAGGGAGGAAGGAAGGAAGGAAGGAAGGAAAAAAGAAAGGGAGGGAGGGAAGGAGGTAGAGGGGAAGGGGTGAGGGAGAGAGAGGGGAAAGGAAGGAAAAGAAAGTGAGAAAGAAATTTTAAAAAGAAATTTTTTAATGGGCAAATAAATTGACCCCTTATCTATACTAGCCCTGATTGTCTGGTGACATCCAGGCAGCCAAAGCAGTAGGTACTAAAGGCACTGGTCTGGGGATTAGGAGAGTCCTCTTTGGTTCATTGGCCAACTTGCTATGTGACCTGAAGAGGACCCTTCCACACTATGGTCTTGTCTGGTGACATCCAGGCAGCCAAAGCAGTAGGTACTAAAGGCACTGGTCTGGGGATTAGGAGAGTCCTCTTTGGTTCATTGGCCAACTTGCTATGTGACCTGAAGAGGACCCTTCCACACTATGGTCTCGATACCACTTCTGTGCAGATAGTTATTGCCTTTAATGTGAGAGGCCCACATTGAGTGGACTGAAGGAATTCTAGATGTACCCGGAGTTGTGTAGAGAAGAGGCCTATTGCTATCATTATATCTCCTCAGTGGGGATGATAACAGATGGCTGTTACAATAGAGACATCCCATCCGGATTATCAGATAAAATGACTTGATATGTGTGCGTGTGTGTGTCTGTGTGGACTGTGAAGAAACACACACCTTCCTGTGGACATGTGGAGGCCAGGGGTTGAGGTAGAGTGTTTAACCATTCACCATATACCTTACTTTTTGGAGACATGGTCTGTCAGAGTCTGACTAGACTGGACAGTAATCCTCAAGCATTCACTCATCTCTGCCTCTTAGCACTTGTATTGCAGGCATGTACAGCCACACACAGCTTTTTATATTGATTTGGCATCTGATCTCATATCCTCATGCTTATGCAAAGAACACTTGATCCACTGAGCCATCTCCCAAGGCCAGGTTCTAACATTTTGGCGTTCATGTTCACATATGGGCACAAGAATATGGCATAAAACACATGGACTTTATAGTCACACATTCGTCTGTTCATATGCCTGGAAGTGTATGCCTACAATTCCCTCACATGGCCACATTAGGATCACACATATGCAGCTGTGTATAGACACGGGTAAATGAACACGCACATTAACAGAACCATAATCTTCCAAGCCCACCCACATGTTGTGAGCACAGATAGACACATGGATCCTCCTAGATGTCACATAGTCATGAACATGAAGAGACACTGAGATGAAGGCACATCCTCAGGCACCGAGAAGTCTCACCTAGGGAAGAAGAAGGCTATGTATACACTGATAAACATGAAAGAGATCGCGGTCCCCTAAAGAGGGGATCGAGGATGGCTGCAGGCCCCTGAGGTACAGGGATTGGAACTGGTGGGCTGAAGAGCAATAGAAGATATTGTTTATATATTAATAAGTAGTATCTGATGGGCTTCCAGGTTAGGCAGGCACACAGATGCCTCCAGGGACTTCAGAGCATTTCTGATCAGAGTCACCACCCACCACTTAAGCAAGTAGGAGTTAGCAGGACACAGCTAAACCTGGAGTTGGATGTTGTACGGCCAGGGATTAGCACACAACTGAATTTTAACACTGAGTTTTGTCAAAGACAAGTTGAATCTGAAGCATAGCCTAAAGTCAAGGAGAATTGTGCTGTTCCATTCCCTAGCCCTGGGACGGTGACAGATCTATAAAAATGTCATACCCAGGATCTGTCCCAGTTCTGTCTTGGCCCAGCTGTGTGACTGGGAAACCATCCTCACCCTTGCCCAAGATGACATCTAACCTATAAGGCAAAGCTTTACCTAAGAGTTCATGCTGGCCCTATCACACCAGACCAGGCTTGGTCGATTTGTTCTGTAAATGGCCAGACAGAGAATACTTCATGCTTTATAGGCTGCATGATTCTGTCTAGCCACTGAACTCTAGATTTGGGCTATGAAAATAGTTGTAGACAAGAAGCTAGCAAATGAAAGTGATTATGTCTCAATAAAACTTTATTAATAAAAATAGGAAATAACATTATTTATGTCTTTTTTATTTGAGTAGGCTCAAAACTCCCATGCTAGAGACACAGATATCCACCAGGGCCTGATAGAAAAGACATCCATGTGAACCCCGAATTACAGAGTGATGAGAAAAGTGAAATTATGTAGAGGGCTGAAACAGGTACAGTGACATAGTTAGGGGCATGAGGGACTCAACAGACTATAGGACAGTGGGTTACTGCTGCATGACACTTTTTCTAGGAATATGTGGGAACTGACAACAGATCAGATACAACCCAAGTCCAACTTGGTGAAGCTATGAGTTTTATTGGGCTGTTTACAAGAACACGCGTGAGGGATTACTTACAGGAACAGAAAGAAATGCCTCAAAGATAGCTGCATCATCAAAGCCTACTCCAGTATGAGTGACAGCTCAAGAAAGCTGGGAACCTGAAACTCAATGCATAACTTGCAGACAGCTCACCAGCAGTCTCTTTCAGAGATCAGATGGTCTGAGCCTTACCTAGCTCTGTTGATCTCTGCTTTTTAGGTGGACAGTTGGTCTTTGCTATTCTCAGCAGCTCAGATTGTCTGATAGAGTCTCACGGTAATCTTTACAGTTTATGATTATGCTTGGGGAGAGAAGAGGACTAGTGAATTTTGTCAATTTGGGGGACTTCCTGAGCTTAGTGAGTGTTTCACCTCCTTGTAAACATCCTGTGCCTTGGGGAGCTTCACTGAAAAACGGACAATTTAAGGTAGAGAAATTGTTACACAATGGTAACAGCCTCAAAGGGTGAGGTGGAAGATGCTACAGAAAGTCAGAGCTGCAATAGGCAAAAGCTTGGAGTCATGGCTGTCCCTACTGTCTTGTCAAAGGTTGTGGGACTTGATGGTTGGAGGATAAGAGGTTAAAAAAACAACAGATTATGGGGTGTTTTTCATCGCTGCACTAGACAACACATACTTTGAGGCAAACAATTCTCAGTTATTTAACTCCCCTTAACTACTAACATTTTTTCTTGGAAAGAGTCCATCCCATAACTGCTGATTTCAGTAAGAAGTTCTGATTATACACTTCCTTTTCTGATTACATAGCAATACTGGTTGTTTCTTCTCTGTGTGCACAGAGGCCCTGGGAGTGGTGATGGATGCCCAGGTGATCAGGAGAGGGACCCACGGACTGAGCATGGCTGATTTACACCACTGTAGAGTCCTGGACTCTAGTTTCATACTCTGCCCCAAGCCAAAGTGATTCTGCCTATGTCATCATTACGCTCATCAAGGGCTGCTTTGTCTCCCCTGGTCGGCCTAATTGCTCTCCTCATTTGGACAGCCCTGGAGTCATTTAGTAATGAAGATCACCGCGTGCTAATATGGCATCAGGAGCTCACCTGCTTGTTGGCATTCGGAGCAGCATTTGGAGAGGGGATGAGGCTCCGCTTGTCATTACAGGTGCAGAGCTTCGCCGAGCTGTTCATGTGCAATTACCATCCAACAGCCTGGAAATTACAGTCCGGTTACAGTGGCTGCTAACAAGAACTAATTGTACCACCGCAGAGCTGCCCTCAACACTTAAGACAAATGGCCTCTGTGGGAACTTGGATATGGGTAGAATAATCCTGTCTATTCTTAGAACAGAACAAAACGCCACTAGGGGCTAGGCTAGGATTCGACGGGGACTCCTGGATATTAAAACTTGATTATCCAACCAGTGTAAATAAATCAGAATTTCATGAAGATGTCTATCCATTCATACGCTTTCACTATCTATTCATTCACGCATCCATTATCATCCATCATCTACCCACCATCAATATAGCCATTCATCTGCCCATTCACCTTTGTTAACTCACCATTGTCCATCTATATATGCATCATTATCTTTGCTCTTTCTACCACCCACCATCCATACAACCAGCCATCTAGTCACTCAACAAGCTCCCATTAAGCTTTTGCTCAGTATCTCATCAATACTTACTGCTCAGTATCTGACCAGTACTTAATCATGAAATCAGAGAGGACTAGAAGAGAACTTGCACATAGCAAAGAACACCCAACAAATATTTTGGAGTGAATAAAGAAACAATGAATATTTTTTTTTGTCAGAGAGAAAACTGTAGATTTAAGTGAGAAGGTGAAGAAAGGAGAATAATTAGCATGAAGAGGGGGGACCATCGACATTGGTGAAGGAGCCAGTAAAGTTAGAGAGACAGTATTCAGATGTGGTGAATTACTTGATGGTTCTGAATCACAGCAACCCTGCCTACAAAATAGGGATGAGAGAGTCTTTCTCTATTATTGTGTGAGCTCTTAGATGCTGTGGTAGGAAGCAGGTATCTGACAGGAGCTAGGGATTGCTGTCATGGTCAACTCTTCTGTGATGCTTTCCTTGATTCTTGGAATCTGGGTCCCTGTAGGTCCTTCATGTTTACCCTCCATCTCCTTTGGCCCGTAAGGGGTTGAATGAGAGTCCACCTGGCTTGGGAAATGAGCAATCTAGGAAACTGTGTTGTGTGCATGTTTGGAACAGCAGGTATTTTGGGTTTCATGGCATGTTAATTCAATCTCGTATGGCTGGAGCCCAAAGAATGGGGCCATAGGCATAGAAGACAGTAGGGGCAAAGCCATCCCAAATACAGGAACAGCTAAGGTTAGGGACAGGCTGAGAGAAAGATGGAATCACTAGAGGATCTGAAGCAATCAATCTGTGTTAAAGAATTATTGCCCTCAGTGAGAGAATTGATAATTGTTAAATGTTTTCTTGGTGGACAATTAACTGTGGGGGAATGACCAATAGGGTATTGTGGTTAGAGCTTTTCTCTTTCCTGATCCTTGCTGCCTAAAACTCGGGCCTCTGGATTCTCTGCCCATTGTTTCCAATCTATTCTAGTAATGTGGCAGGAATCTTAGAGCTGAGTCCCTAAGGCCTTCTCACTCCCTACCTCTTAATAAAGCTCAGAGAACTCTGCTGAGTGGTCATACCGTTCCACTCTCATTATACGCCCCCCCCCCCCGAACAAGGGTAGTACTCTTTGCTGAGCCAACTGGATTCCTTTTGGCAGAAAGTCTTCTATCATATTAAACTTCGATTCAATTCTCTAGACTCTGTTCTTCCTCTTCTAGTACTTAAAGGCAAGGTAGAATAGCATTCAGGGCAACCCATGAGCTAATGGCTCATACAGGATGCAGGCTTAGGGTTTACCAAGGGTAGTGCTTGGGTGGCTGCCTCTGGGCTCATAATAGAGGTTTTGATAGTCACCAGTGTACTCTACATCCTTTATCCATTCTTTCACACACTGTTTTACCATGTGACTTAATTTGCCAATAGAGTTTGCTAGAGGTGGGGTTAAGCTAGTTCAAACCTGTCTTTATGAGACCTGACAGGTTCTTCACTCCTTAAAATTGGCCTCCACTTCTTGAAAAGCAAGTCATACCACTAACCAAGGTTGGCCCAATAGAGGGAGACTCCAAAGAATAGGGTAGATGGCTGTCATGGACATCTCAGCTTCACATGAATTGCAGCCCTAAACATTGATCTGCCCTGAGTCATGTGGGACCTACCTGTGTCACATTCAGAACCATGTGTATTTTATTATGCTTCTCTACCACCCAGTGTGGCGATAACTTGTATGTAGTAGGGACTAACTGACTCACAGGGGGATCCTGAGCAGTACTTGCTGCTCATCTCAGGATAAAGTAAAGCCCCAGCGCACCAATGGGTCTGATTCCTGCATGGTCTCCATGTCACCAACTACAAGGTGAAGAAAATATTAACACAATGCTTCACTAGGTACTGGCATTTCTGTGATGAGGTGAGGGCTCTAGATGAAGTGAAGTTCTCATTCCAAGAGAAATATCCTCTCTAGCTATGGGTTAGTGTAGGTGATGCCCCACTCCTGCAGCCTCAGAGACATAAAGAGCAGCCAGAGACCATCTTCCTGGCTGTTCCTCCTTGGAAGCATGTGCTTCCAGACCACTTAAGACAGTCAGCCCACTGTCCCACTAGACACGTGCAATCAACACTTGTAGGGATGCTGGCTGACAGGGCGTGTCTAATCATAGACTGTGAAAGATGGATGAGCCTTTCACTGTATCTTTATCCCTCCTTAGGTTTTGGCAATAAATGATTCATTCCAAAGGTGATGGGAACAGGCGCTGATGTCTGCAGCCTTTCTCCTTGGATCGCTTTACAGTCTTCTCTTTGTTTTATTATGTTATCAGGAAAAGTGAAACAAAGTTATGGTGTTTATGCAAATTATATTTCTATAATCACGTCTGAAGGAGTTTGTGGATCGAATTGACTAGCCGATTTCTCTAAATGGGAGCTTTTAGGTTTTTCTTTATTGACAGCACATGATGCTTTGAGGAGATTACATTGCATCATATTTGGAGCTAGTGGAACTTGGGGGCAGTTACAGCCGAATGCACGGGAGGGCAGAGACTCTCTGTCTCTGTACACACACTGTAATAGTCTGTTTTTCATTATTATCACAAGATAAACAGAAACAGAGTATTTACTAAAGAAAAGAGGTTTGTTTAGATTCATAGTTCGGTTTTCTCAAAGGTCCACTTCTAACAGTAGGTATTTGTGCAGCCCAGATGGAGAGAGATCCCGGCAGTCAGGAGCCCAGGCACACTGAGCACTGCAGCTCGAATGGAAAAGTATTCAGACCTTCGGGAGTCAATGAATACTGAGTGTTACAGCTCGATGGATAGTATTCGGGCATTTGGGAGCCAGAACACCACAGGCCACGCATGCACGGTAGACCTAGGTAGCAGCTTACAGCCCTGCTTTATGCTTCCCCAGTGTTAACAGCTCTGCTTCAGTAAGGGAGGGCCTTCCCTACTAGTTGCTCTCTGTTGGGGGGGAGGGGGATGTAACAACTCCACCCAGCCAGGGAAGGACCCTGGGCAGCAAGAGTGTTACAGCTTTGCTCACCTCAGCTGATTTCCATCCAGGCTCCACTGCTGCTCCAGTGAAAGAACCCAAACCTCACTGAAGAGATTTATTAGGAGGGTAGTAGTGGAGGTGCAGAAGGGCTGTGGACTCAGGACTTATATAGGGCTTCTTGGGGGTGGAGCTTTCTGGGGAGACTTCCAGGGTAGAGATTGGTCAGATTTTTTTCCTTTATTTAAAACCCTGATTTGTTTTTGTTTTCAGGGCCAAAATGTTTCTTTCATTGGCTCTAATTTCAGGACAAGGTCATATTTCTCTCACTGGCTCTAATTCTAGAGCCAAAGTATGTTTCTTTGGTGCTGGTTTCAGAGCCAGGGAACATTTCTTTTTGGTTCTGGGTTCAGGGATAAATGTACTTCACTGGCTCAGGTCTTAGATCCAGGGTGTGTTTCTTTCACTAGCTAAGGGTTCAGGGCTAGGGTGGGTTCTTTTACTGATTCTGGTCCAGAGCCAGGATGGGTCTCTTTGACTGGCCACTATTCTCTACACTAACCACATAATTTCTAATTTATTCATAACACAAGACTTCAGGGATTAAATTTCTGGCTCAGGTCTGGGAACAAAGTAAACTGACAGCAAAGCCCCATCCACTAAACTTACCAGGATCTCTAGCTCCAGGAAACAAGAGCTCTGAGCCCTTCTTGCTAAGCCAGAGCACCGAAGAACAGGGAGGGATCCACCCGGTCAGGCAGAACCTTATAGAAATCTGAGTCACTTTAAAAGGATGTGCAAGTCACAAGAGCAGGTGATACCGTATCTCAGAAAGCAGAATGATCTTCCCAGGCTCCCAAAGCTGAGATGACAAGTACAACTTGAGCAGACACAGCTCCAGCCACATAGAGCCTGGGGACCGACCGAGAGGAGCCAGAGCATATCCCTGCCTCTCAAAGGCATATTTGCTGGGCAGGTTAGTGGCAAAATCCCTCTGTTCCTCTAAGGGTTTCTCCTCCACGGTGAGGGGGTGGTATTAGTGAAGCTGTGGTTAGAGCTTCTTTTGCGGCTGAGCCTGAAGGGAGAGCCCAGCTGATGAACCTCTTCAGCATTTGCTTTCCCAATAGACCTGAACCACTCCAAAGAGACATAATATTACATTTCTTAGACATTTCCCCAAATACATATTTATCAGGGAAGCCCGAATAAGCAAAGAAGGGCTCAAGCCTGTTTATTTATGTATTCAGTCATCTCCACGGTATGGACTGTGCTGAGGGTTAACAACAGGAGACAGTAATTAGATTGCCCTTGGTCTGATCCCCGGCTCTGGGGATGAGATTTGGACTGACTGCCAGAACCTCCAAGTCTCCACACTTGCCGTGATGCCTTCCCTTCAAGTCTCTGTCTTTGGGATTCCAGGTTCTCAAACTTGGTTTCTTATTGGGGTCTCCTGGGACATTTTAAAAAGTAATACTGACACTTTTATTCTACCTGCGGAGACTTTATTCAAGAATGCTGTCTTAACATGGAAACTTTTGCCCAGCTCCCCAGATGATCTCCTGGATGACAGGTTTGAGGACTAGACCAGTAGACCAGGCACCCAGTTGGTACAAGCAACACTTGTCAATCATTCATTCCCCTTCTCTGGTTTTGCCAAACAGGAAGGACAGAGCACCAAGACTAGACTAAAGCTCATGAATACTTTCATAGAGTAGCATCCTGGGTAGTCATGGGGCCTTGAACTTAGAGGAATATGTTCAATTTCCCTTGTAGTTGTCTAGAAATTCTGAATCACTATTGAGCTTTATGTTTTTATTTTTTCCCAATAATTCTATAGCTAGATCTGCATAGAGGATCCGGGTTCTAGCCTCATCCCTGTCTGAACTACTGACTTGCTTTGTAGCATTGGGCAAAACTTGCTTTGTCTCTGGATCTGGGAACGAGCAATGTCTTGGAACTCAGCTGTTGTGGGTGATTATTTCTCGATGGAGGGTTGGAGTTCAGATCTGTTCGTATCCCAAACCTCACATCAGTTGTCTGACAAAATGCCTATGACACCAGCTCCAAAGGATTCTGAGCCTGTGCCTGGCCTCTGTGAGTGCTAACACTCCCAGCCCCCTGCAAATAAAATCTAAGACAAGTAAGTATAGAATATTTATTCAAAGGTTAAAAAAAAGTCAACTGGAGGATTTTCCAGAGCCCAGCTCTGTCTGCATACACAGACCAGGCCATCTAAGACACAGTCACTCTACCTTCAATCAAATGGTAATAACTGAAGACAACTGCCTAGTTCAGAGTCACATGCTATTTGATTGAATTTTGCAGGGCTCATCTGCCCCATCCCACCCCTGCCTCGACACCTGCAAACAGGTGTGTTTTTAGAACCTGCTCTATACCAGGGCACAGACTGCCAATGGGCAGATGTTCCCTGTTTCCCTTCTCCCAGAAACCCCTGTTGTGTGTTCTGAGCAGAGACCTAGCTTTGCCAACTCAGTTCCAGGGCTTTTAGACAGCACAGACAGTGCAGAATTGCATGTTGGTGGGAAGCTGGGGGTAG
This sequence comes from Phyllotis vaccarum, assembly GCA_033318265.1. Taxonomy (NCBI): domain Eukaryota; kingdom Metazoa; phylum Chordata; class Mammalia; order Rodentia; family Cricetidae; genus Phyllotis; species Phyllotis vaccarum. Next base: position 10,491,907 of record JARWLC010000003.1, on the reverse strand, counting down.
GAGAAGGACAGGTTGGAGCTTTGTATTGGAATAGACAAAGAAATAAAAGCATTTATTTAGTAAAAGAAAAAAAACTGTAAGAGAGAAAGGCAGTGGAGAGGGAAGGTGATGGAGACTTAGGGGGAAAAGAGAGAAAGTTATTTGAGGAACAGCTGCCAGATATGTGGCTGTGGAGAGCGGCAGATGGAGGGGGAGGAGTTTGTAAGGTATTTGCTGTGTGCAGAGAACACACCCTTCTTCCCCCTGCACACACACTTCACGGCTTTCTCAAGAGGCTGCACATGGACTATGATTGGTCTCAGCTACATTCTTGTCAAGCCATTCCCTATGCAGATACTCATCCACTTGGGACCCTGGTTACATTCAGAAGATGCTGCTCAGCCTGAACTGACTGGGGCTGACAGCAGCGGGAAGCTGGGAAGCCTTTTGCCATCTGGTGCGGGCGGTTGGTTTCATAGACTCCTGAACTGTCAGAGTGAGAAGAGGTTTTAACGATAGTGATCTTAGGGGCTGGGGAAACAGCTTAGTTACCACTGAGGGTTTGGTATGTCCTCTTCTTCTAAAGTTCTCTTAAAGGGAATTCACTGCCTGCAGGCAAAGCTTCCATCAGATCTGAAACATAGATTCACCTGTCCGCATTCTCAGCTCCATTAGTGAATAGAGTTGCTAAGGCGTCATTGGGCTTCACTTCAGAGTCTGCCACAGTTTGGAATCATTATTCCTTTGAACTAGCAGGCTCACTTCTAGGAAGTCTGTGCCACTCCCCTCCCACACAGACACATGTCCATGTTTGTTTACATGGAAGCATAGCTTACGCTAGTGAATATCTAAAAACACTTAAATATAGGCCCGCAGAGGATTTCCCACAAGCCATGAAATGATGGCAAATCTATATACTGCCGGATAATTAATGCATGCAGCTGTACTACAGGAAAAAGATTTTTTTTTTCTATATTAGTTCATTTTCTATTGCTAAAACAAAATACCCAAGACAAGGTAATTTATAAAGTAAACAGGTTTATTTGGTTCATGATATTGGGGACTACCAGCACCTGCTCACCATCTGGTAAGGGTGTTCCTGCTACATCAGAACATGGCCAAGGGTATGCATGGTAAGATGGATGCGCTGGTAGCCCAGATGTCACTTTGTACCACAGAAGGCTGCTAAAGCTATCATGGGGGCCATTCCGACAAGTTCATCTAGCCTAAAAACTCCACAAAGCTCTGTTTCCAAATACACTGGCGTATGATTTGAGGGCCAGGGTCCAACAGGGAAGCTTTTGGATGATGCGTTCAGATAACATCAACTTCTAAGACACAGTAAGGGGAAAGCGGCTACAAGGACCTGAGTTGACACTGAGCCTGTGTGTGTGCCGACTGGTAATAGGTGCAGCAACAAAGCTTCAGATCTCTCCATGCATGGGAACTAAAGATGAAAAATATACAGAAGAAAAACCATTTATATATTTATAGTATTGCTAGCAATTAGTCATTAGGGATCCACAAATCAAAATCACAAGATGCTGCTTCACCAGGATGGCTACTGATTTTTTTTTTTTGCTTTAATAATGAATTTTGGCAACGTTGTAGAGGAATCAGCCCCTTAATTCCTTGTCAGTGGGAATGAAAAAAGTGGTGTGGCCACTTTAGAAAACAGTATGGCCATTCCTTGGAAAGCAAAAACACAGAATCACCATTAGCCTCAGCAATTCCATACCCAGGTATGTGCAAATGCCAGCAGAATAAAGTCATACACTTCTACAGATACTTACATGTGAATATTCACAGCTGTATCATTGACAAATGGCAACGGCGAACCTAGATGTGCTATATCCCTATGGAGTGGAATAGTATTTGCCCATGAAAAAGAGTGAAGTGTTAAACCAAACTGCAGCATAAATGAAATATGTAAAGGCTACACTAAGTTAATCAAGGCAGTCATCAAGAGCTGTGTGTTAACGATTCAATTTGGGTGAAGTTACCAGAGTGGGAAAATTTATAGAAGGCGAAAGTTAGACTTGGTTTACTTAGCACTTGAGGAATAAATAGAGGAAAGATCGATGCTGAGGGTAATGGATCATCGCTCAGGAACAATGAACCCACTCTAAGTTTTACACTAAGTTGATGGTCGTTCATCTCAGAACACACTACTTTAAGTGGGTACACTGTCTGGCATGTTCATATCTCAACAAATACAGTATGTAGCCCAGGATGGTCTTGAACTTCTATCCTCCTGCCTCAGCATCTCCAATGCTTTGGTTACAGTCAGGCTTTACCCCCAGCCAGGACTTATGTATCTTTTTAAACCATTACTAATAGTATTCACATGGCAGGGGCCATGCTGCATTAGAATGTGAGCTGATGTACTTGTCTAGTGCTGGCAATTTGTGTCAGGTAGAAAGATTAAAGACTCAGGCTTTCAAGGAAGAGGTCTAGGTAGGTGACTGGTGGGTACCTAATCCTTTGTCAAAGCCAATTCTGTTCCACATCTCCTCCTCCTTTGGAGCCAGAGATTGCTCTCCACAGAAGCGTGCACACACACACACACACACACACACACACACACACACACACACACACACACACAGAAATTACCAATCTTCTCTTTCTTCCCCAGAAGCTTGTCTTGAAGAATTTTTTATTCCTGTGCTCCATCGTACCTTCCAAGTTTTTGGAAGGCCACATTCTTTCTGGACCACTCATTTCTGATGATCTTCTGTTCCAGGAAGGGCCACACAAAGAAAAGGTCACTGGATGTATCAGCTATTGTGGTGACAAAGAGGAGATAGGACAGTTGGAATTGACAGAGTCTACCTATGACGGTAGAGCTCACACAGAGACCATGGTGCCCCTCCTCTTCCCTGTAGACAAAGGTGGAGACCAGGCTCCAACACTGGCTAACACAGGACCTGTAGGCCAGGAGTGGGCACAGTCGTCACCTACACAGGCAGGAGCCTCATGCAAGTCACTACAGTCCACCAACAGGATCTGTAGCCTGTCTGGCCTCTTTGTACAGAACAGCAGAGCCCACAGCATACCTCATACAGAGATGAGTACAACTATAGCCCAAAGCAGTCTGGTGCATTCTCAAAGAATAGCCCTGTCCACCACACCGCCAATTCAGACCGCAGACTTACATCCTGTCCACCATACCACAAGTACACACTGTCCACTGACTTATCCAAATGCACAAATAGAATACAGTACAGATGAGGGACTTGCTCAGTGGTTAAGAGTGAATACTGTTCTTGGAGAGAGCCTGAGTTTGGTTCCCACCACCTTTGTGGGCTGACAACCCTTCTGTACCTCCAGCTCCAGGAGAATCTGCCAGCCTCTGCTGTGCTTCATAAGCAACTATACATACATGCAATACCCTGACAAGCATGTAGGAATAAATAATTGTATATATTTATATTTAATATATGAAATTATGTTGATACGATTTTTAAAATAAAAATAAATCTTAAGACAAGAATAATGTATGCCTAAGTCCAGCACTGAAAATGAACAGATAAACAGCATGATGTCCTGATCAGACTGTCAGCACTGGTCCAAACAGCTGATGCTCCCTTTCCAAAACCTCACTGTGGGAAAAATACTCTTCACATCCTTCCAATCCCCTTCTTCTCTCTCTCAGTACATGGATACTATTTGCTCAGTGTCTTGAGGTTGTTGGCTCGACTGTTAGCCTTCCTGGATGAAGATGCTGGGAAGTAGGAGCTGTGTTCTCTATTTTTTATCTTCTGCTTTTTGCAGGATCTGCTGTGAGGTGCAGGGTTAATGTGTAAAGCTTTAAAAGAATAAATAAATGAACAAAGCCATCCAAGTGTATGCTTATTAGAAAGAGTGCACAACCTTCATAACTCTCAAAGAAAAGCAAATTAAAATGAGATGCAATTTTACACCTATTAATTTAGCACAAATTAAGAAATCTAATTATCACACCCAGGGCTCAGACAGTCATGGTCTCACCATGGTGTCCACACACGGCCAATGGCAGTGTGTAAATTGGGTGCATCCTCTTTGGAAAGCAATTTGATAACTCACATCAAGAGTCATTAAGAGTCCACAGCCTCTGGCTTGATGATCCCACTCTTGGGAATTGATGTAAAGGAAATTCCCAAAGGGAGAGGGATGTTTCACTGACTGTCATCAAAACCTGTTTAGAACAGCCCTAATCACCTAGCCAAAAATGGAGACACACATTGTGGCACATTCAGTTTGGGAATGACTGGATAGAACAGCTTTGGAAGAACTAGGGACAAGGGCCGACTCTGAATTGGGAACAGTGACCATGGAGTGTACCTTCCTCGAGGGTATGGAGGGGTGTGTGAGTCACCCTGAATTTCCAGCTCCAAACAGTGTACAGCAGGGGAAACCCTCGGTGAAAATAAGAGTCTTGTGAGGCTGGAGAGAAGAACTCTTACTGCTTTTGTACAGGACTCAAGTTTGGTTCCCAGCACCCACATCAGGCAGCTCACAACCTTATGTAGCTCCTTAGGCACCCGCTCACATGCGACAAACTCTCTTTCTGTCTGTCTGTCTGTCTGTCTGTCTCTCTCTCTCTCTCTCTCTATCTCTCTCTCTCCCTCTCTCTCTGTCTCTCTCTCTCTCTCTCATACACACACACACACAACACAACACACATGCATAAGTGCTTCGACACATAAATAATAAAAACAAATTTTTTAATAATAATAGTAATGCAATTCCATGATTAATGTCAGGGCTATATTCTGATAAATTATAGGACTTATATGAACAAAGATGATATAGCTGTGTCACCCCATGTGGCAAGCATGAGGTCCAAAGGAGAGCATAGTAAACATGCAACAGTAGTGCATGCAATTATTAACAGTATCAGCTACAATGCACTGGCCTTAGCTGGACCAAAGAGACTTTTATGTGTCATCAAAAGACATGTATTATGATGGCCATAGTCAGAGACCTTTCTATTACAGATTATGGCTCACCAAAGAGGTGGTCTGTCTCTGATGCATGGTCATAATAGTTCAAGTGTGTGTGTGTGTGTGTGTGTGTGTGTGTGTATCTGTGTGTGTGTGTGTATGTGCGCATATTTACCTACAACACACACACTGTATAGAATGCTCTGTAGATATTCAAGGTTCCATGGATTATGCAAACATATCCTAAGATACGTTGCTATAAAGACATTATGTTAAGCCTACACCCAAACGATCTGAAAGCAAATATTGGAGGAAAAGTCAGACAGCTTTCTTCCACAATGCATCCATGCTGGGGCCGTCAGGACTCCTGTCCAGGAAGAATGGGTTGAGCTACTGTGCATGGCTGCCTTGACACAGTTGAATCGGAAGCTCAGAGAACTAAATGCTGGTTAAAAGATGCACAGTATCAGGCAGGTTATGGAGTTGTTCTTGGAGTTCAAGCCTGTGTGAGATGAAGAGTTCCAGCTCTATGTGAGAAGTTTTGGGTCAAGGTGGTATGATCAAAGACACAGCACCTAAAATATTTTCGGAAGTGATTTGGGCTTGCAGGCAACAATGAGCCACTGTTCACTAAGCCTTAATTCTGCCTCTGATTCTTTCTTGCTAAGATTTGGGTTGGCTCTTATCCCATTTTGAGCCTCAGTTTTTCCTGCTGCAGGACAAGGCAGTTGGAGTGAATAGAAATGTCTCACAGACCTTTTGCTCCCAAAGCACTACCACATCCTTTCCAGGACCAGGCAACCAGGACTTTTCATTTGAGGACATAGGTTTCAGATTCTGAATTCCTGAGTTTCTAAGGTCCTGGGGGTACTTTGGGTTCTGAGGCTCAGAGTGGTCTGACACCTTAAGGTCCTGCCTTTCCAAGAGTGTTCCAGACAATTATTGATAGTTTTAATGAAGACAATGCACTCTGCCCTCCTCGACCTCTGGCAAGAAACTAAATGCTCTTTGGCCTGCAGCTCCTTGGAAGGACCTGTTCAGTGTCTGAAGGGGGGTAAGGAAGTCTGTATACACTTCCCCAAAGGGTCTTTTTCACATTACTGCCACAGTGAAATCCACCCTGAGGAGAGAAGGGCCAACAGAAGGAGGTACAGCCAAAGTGTGGCCATTGGTGTGAGGAGGCACTATGGTTGTGCTAGGGTGAAGTGAGAGTGTGTTCTGGAGCTCCTAACACTAGGAAGGCAGAGGCACAAACATTAGTTCAATACCAGGTTGGATCTATAAAGAACCTAAGAAGGTCCTGAGGATTGATCCTGAAGGGATTGGGGTCCTGAAAATTCTGATGTCATGAAAATTCTAAGGTCTTCAGTTCTGAATTCCTGAGGGTTCTTGGTGTCCATAATGTCTGAGTATTTGAAGGCCTGGAGCCATGAAGGTCCCTGATGTCCTGAGTATGCTGAGGTCATGAAAATTCTAAACATCCTGATGTCCTGAAGGTTCTGATGCCCTAAAGATTTTAATGTCCTGAAGACACATATACCCTAAGAGTGCTGAGTTTCTAAATGACCCCAGAGTACTGATGATCCATGGGCATGAGTCTTGACTGTTCTGAGGTCATTAAAGTCTTGAGTTTCTGAGGGTTCTAAGGTTTTAGGGTTTCTGATATCCTTAAGGTCCTAGGTTCCTAGGGCTCTCAGATCCTGGAGCTTCTGGTGTTGATGATTTTGGGGTTCTCTGGGTGTTGAATAATAAGCAAACCTAGGAAATCAGCACTGATAAGACCCTAGTAACTTATTTAAATAAAACACTTGGGCTCAAAATTCACCATTTTCCACTAAAAGTTCTCAGGGCCACAGACGCAAATTCCCCAACAAGCTCTCTTGAGAGGCCTAGGAATGATGCACTGATGCTAATAAGTATATAGTACTTTGTAATGGACAAGCACTCTGTCTTTACAGCAGCCTGAGATTTAGGTCCCTGTGTAGACGAAGGTCAGAGTTAAGGAGTTGATCTGTTTTGTTCCACATTTCATCCAGCTGAAAGCAGACATGACATGCCAACTCACAATGTTCCAGGCTGCATCCTGCAGCACCAAGTCTTCCCTTTTAAATCCTTTTGGACAGCAATGCGTTGGCATCTAGGCAGGGTGAGGAGGTGGAAACCAGACTGTGGTAAACGTTTGTTTCAGAAGCCTCTATGTCTCCCTGGCAGTTCCACGGGCATATTGTAAGGTGATCTGCGCATGCAAGAAAACCTAATTTAGATTATTGATACAATTTTATGTGATTTGTTAAAACCAGTTAAACACATGGGAGAGATGGCAAGACCCAGAGCTCCCTTTGCTGCCCTGGATTTGGTCAGTGGGTAATTGTCCTTTATTTAGAGGCTGTTCTGGACAGGAAGTACCAAAATAAAAAGACTACCCTGCACCCTGTTCTAAACTAGGAAGGGGGATGGCAGGTCTAACCTCAGTCTGATGGACCAGGTACCATCCCAGGACTCTGTGAGTAGGAGAATGACACAGACAGTAAGCTCCCAAGTATAGAGTGTAAATCACCAGCAATCTAAGTGTGGAGACCTCCTGAAAAGCTTTTTGAAGTGAGAGTATTGGAGAAGTCTTTAAAGCAGTTGTGATTTCGGCAGACAGAAGTTGATGGACATAGTGAGTACGGGCTGTGAGAATGTAGTGGGGTTCCTGGAGAAGAGAAGAAAGAAAGGAAGCTGGTGTGCTGGTGACTTTTGTGTCTTGCTCAAGTCTGCTTTGAAGCTCAGGACATAGAGTTTGAATATAAAGGAAGTGATAATCCCTAGTTCGCTGGGACATCTGGACTATGAGACTCATGTTTTACCTGGTATCAGAACGGAGAGGATCCAGGTGCAGGAAGAGGACAATATTCCTTCTCTCTATCAAGTCTGCCCCTCATAATCCCTGAAGAGCACCCCATTTGAAAAGGGAAGGAGAAGGTGACCCCAGCGCCTCAGAGGGCCTGGAGCTGCAACAATACTCTTCCTAGCAGTAGAGAATAGTCCTGACCATATATAAACATAGCTTAGGGTCTTGGAGTCTCTTGACCAAATGAAGTGAAGATAATTCGTGGCCCTTGATCACCTGCTGGAGTAGAAGTAGGTGGATTCCTTGTGTTCTTGGTATTGTCTAAACCTTTCAGGCCACAGTGTTTATTCGGTTCTTCCCCAGGATTCCGAGGAGCAGCAGGAGCCTGTCTCTCCATGATTGTCATTTTCTAGACAGCCCTTCCTCAGACCTGTGTTAGTCACACTTTGTGACAAACAGCCAACATAAGCAACTTAGGGAAGGAGGCTCGTTTTAGCTCACGATTTCCAAGGTCTAGGTCTGTGGTCTTTGTCTCTGTTGATTTTAGGCCCCTGATGAAATGAAGCATCATGGCAGGAGTAGCTGGTGGCAGAGGTTAGTTACTTCATGGCTCACAGGAAGAGCAGACAGGATGGAGGACAAGCATGTATAATCATTTTAGACACACCCTCAGTGACCTTATATCCTCCAGGTAGGCCTTGCCTCCCAAGTTTCTACCACCTTTCAAAATAATAATTCACAACTAGATCTGGGAGGCCAGAGTCTTGGGGCTCAATGGCCTCTTCCTGAGGCTGCTCTCAGCATGCACCCCTCCCCTCTGTTTTTTTTCCTCTTCATGTCTGAGTCTTCTGTAGTCAGACTGCCCAAACCACAGTTTACTCTGGAATTCTGGTGCCGAATTGTTTTTATCCCTTTCCTACAAAGTTGCCCACACTTGGCTCTGGGTTTTTTGACAGTCTCTGGAGAATACTGTCTGCAAGATACCTCAGGGACTGTGCCAGAGTGTTTTCTCTGTGGTTATATGGGCAGTGATTCTGTTGATTACCCAAGGTTTGTCAAGCATCACTTCCTCAGCCCATCGTGGCCACCCCTCCTCTCCCTCCCAACTTGTTCATGTATATTCATTAGAGTGGTGTCTCCAAGGATGGAGACTGGCCTCTTCCTTCACCTATAACTGGTCTACAGTGCCAGGAAGAGTCTTATACATGGCAGCACTCAGTAAATACTTTCTGAGTGAGCAAAGGTAGCTTTCTCTATTTTTTTCTTCTTTATGTGATTAGTATGCATGGGTTTCTCATCAAAGTGCAGCTAATGTCAAACTCACGGACGGCCTGACTCTGCTGTGGTTCAGAACTCATTATCTTCCAGCAGCAAACTGAAAGATTCTTGGATGGAGATTTAAGCAAATGCTCAAGCTGCGGCCCTGACCTGGCTGACCTTCTGGTGAGTTCAGAGTCACAAACTCTTACTGTCTCCAAGGGTGACAAGTACCTGGGGTTCCTCTTGGCGCCAGGTGTCTCCTCCTGAATTAGAAATTCATTCTTTCTGTCTGATGTCCAGCCAGGAAAGATGGAGTTTTCTGTGTCCTGTGTGTGGCTGCTTTTGGCATCCACTGTGGCCTTCTGGGACCTCAGACATAGTCACAGAGTATGAGAGTTTTGTTTGTTTGTTTTCAGAATCTGAAAGAAGCGGTGAATAAGGAAGACTTTCCCGGGGCCATACAGAGCCTGGACCACAGCCCAGTCTCCTGTCTGTCTCCTGATCTAGCATGTCCTCGCTGTTCTGGACTGTTAACCAGCTCTCCGGAAAAGGAGCTGTGTTGCATTCTCCAACAATAACTAACTATTTAGAATGTCCATGATTGTGGACAGTTGGCACAGGTCCAGAGACAAATTATCTTGGGCTATCTTAGGTTTCCCAAATTCTCATTTACTGCCCACACTGTGTGTGACCTAATAATATTCTGGGGACTATAGGTAAATAAATCTATTGGAATGTTTGTACAGACTCCCGGAGCTTCCACCAACCCAAAGGCTAAGACTGTCATCATATTCTAGCACTGGAGGCTGATATTAGAGGTTCCCCCCTCTGCTATAATGGGCCTGCCTGATCTTTGCAGCGATGCACTTGAGAAATGTGCTGCTTTGGGACTCTTTGTTCTGTTGGTATAAAGACCTTATAAACTGTCACTGCATTGAACCATGAACTTTAGGGTAACTTAAATCTGTGTTCCTGGGCCACAGTCACTCACATTTGACTCCAGAATAAACTTACATCTTATTCCCTTTAGGTGAGAGCTGTGTTTAGGATAAGTATTCAGGTCATCAGCCTATGATGCTATTAGGGAGCAATGAAACCTTCACGAGATGGAGCCTACTCATATTGGGATTATTATTTATTCTCTGTTCTATGTTTGCTTTTCATCTTCTAGAAGCTGTATTCTCTGCCACATGCCACCACCATGACATTCTGGTTTACCAGAGATCCATCACAGTGGAATGGAAACTTCCCAAGCTGAATTGACTTGAACCTTTTCTGTAAGTGGACTGTCTTAGTCTACTTACATTTGTTATAGTTTGTGGCCATTCATCCCCACCCCTAGTGCTTCATGTTCTCTCCCCGATGCTTACAACTGTGAAGCCACATAAAACTCACTCATGCACCCACATTTTGTTGTGTTAAAATGCTCATGGATTTAGCACTTGCATTGTGTCCAGAAGATGACATTTCATGGAACTCTTTCCCATCTTCCAGCACTTACATTCTCTCAGGCTCCTTTCCCAAAGCATTTCCTGAGCCTAAACAGGACCTCTCCATTTCCTGAACTCCTCCTTCTCATGTCCGGGGCCTCATTTAATCCTCAAGGCATCGCAGTGAGATGCTGTGGGAAGAAATCATCAGAAAGGTGAGTAATGTGTGGTAAGTAGTCCCTGTTTACTGTGAGGGCTGCAGTTCAGCTCTGCATTGGTCTGTCTGTCACTGGGCTTCATTCTGATGGATTCCTCGAGAGATTAAGTCAGAGTAGCTGCTAAGAACATATACTTATTCACATACACTAACTGACACCCAGGAGCAGTGGAAAGTAACTTGACTATATTACAAGAATGCTCTATCTGTATGTAGCAAATGGTCTGAATTGATAAAATCAGAAGCAAACCCAGAACCCAGAGGGAACATGGCTGTTGCTGAGCTGGTGTACATTGCCAGTACTTGTGGGAGAAAGAATCATAGTGTGTGCATGTGTGTGCCTCTGTGGAGTTCGGGTGCATCGCTCTATATCTTGACTGTTTATTGGTCTGTAGGGAGATTATGTTGTTCCATTGTAAATAATTGTCCCCGCCTATGAGTTTAATAAAAAGCGCTGATTGGTCAAAGGCAGACAGGAAGTGTGGGCAGGGCTACTAGACTAAGAAGACTCTAGGAACAGGCAGAACAGTGAATGCCAGAGAGAAGCCAGAAGAAGCAGAGGACAACTATGCTACTCTGAGAAAAGGTACCCAGCCACATGGCTGAACAGGATAAGAGTCATGGGTTAGATTAAGGGTAAAGAGTCAGCAAGTTATATGCCTGGGCCTTAGGCCGATCAGCCTAAAACTATTGAAAGTATCTGTGTGTCTCTGCGGGTCTACAGGCCTAAACCTTGAGGCTAGGCCCGAAAGTCTGGGCCAGAAACCTCTTAACTACATTGGTCCTCACCATCAGCTTTTGTGGAGCTTAGCAACATCCTTGCTTTCAGCTCTATGGCTGCATCAAATTGCAAGGAACACAGTGGCTAAAAATGACCCAGACTATCTCACAGGGCTGGAGGTTGAAAGAGGCTGTGTCTCACTGAGCTAACCTCAGGGTGCTTGCTGGCAGAGTTGTATCTCTTCCTTGAAACTCCAGGGAGATCTTTTTCCTCTCATGTTTTAGAAACTTGCACTTGGTGTCTTCCATCTTCACAGACAGAAATATATCTCTTAGCTTTTGACCCTTCTAACTGAATACAGGACGAGTTATCTATTTCAGGCCTTCTGACTGGCAACCTTGATTTTGTGTGGTATTGTAGTTTTCTTTGTCAAATCACATATGCACAGATTCCAGGGCGGGGGTGTAGATGCCTTTCGGAGTGAATAAAGGGAATATTAATCTCCCTGTCACTGTCCTCCAGTGGTAATAGGCTGTAGTTCAAGTTACTCTGTCACTTGGCTTTTGAGAAAATAAAGTTCACGATGCTTAAAATGTCATAGCAAATTGGGAAACCCAATTGAAAGCAGGATAAACCATAACCAGAAAAATGACAACGAAGCCCTTTACAAGTCGGTACATTAGCATATGAAATTCTTTAGAGAAGTAAATACCAGACTGTGGCTTGAGGGGCAGAGGCAAACACTCAAGTGTCTAGGAGTTTACAGTTTGCTTGGTCATGAAGTCCAGTTCTCTGAGTGGCACTGCATCAAGAAAGTAATGATGTACACAGTTAGAGAACTATTCAGATGAGTCCATTCTGGACTAGATAGAGGGTGTGAATCAAGGTTGTTCTCGAATTCACAATCACAGAGTCAGCTTTGTCAGAAAGAACAGTTAGCTTTAGTCCTGTGTCCACTGAGAAATCTGAAGTCTGTGATGGCCTGACCTTGCTTGAAAGTTAACTGTACTTGGCTCCAATGTCATGGGTACTGGCAGAAGACAGAGAGATCTGGACCCCAGGGCATTAGCACAGTGGGTGTATGAGTCCCTTCTTGGTTCCTTTAACCCAGTTCAAGAACCAAGTGGATAGTGTCTATGAAGTGTGTTGTGCCATAGTTTAGCAGACTCCAGCATCTTACGAATCGACAGGAAAACAGACCCAGTTCAACCTTTGCCCCAGAGAGAAAATTTATCTTTATTATCCTGGACAACAATCAAATCTCTCTTCCCTGGAGGGAGATGATGTATCTTCCAAGGTTGTTTGCTGTACAAACATTCTTGAGAGTCTACATAAAAGCTGTCTGTTCCAAAGATCTACAGTGAAAGAAACCTACAGAAAAATGCTTCCCAACATGCTGTAGAAATAAGAACAGAGGTGCATGGTGCCTTCAGACCCTAGGCGTTATGGTATGTTTCTGCTTTATGCTCACTGGTTTATTTAATTCTTGGCAGAACAGAAGAACATGGTTGCCCTGGGTAGCAAAACGTCCGTGGCAGATATGTGAGCACTAAAGCCTGGTATCAAAATATACAGACAGCTTGGTTACCGTCAGGTTGTTTTGTTTGCAGAAGGGACTGTGGTAGGACCTCCCCAGAGCACTTTTTCCTTTTGATAACTGAGATTTACTCTTCCCTGCGTGCTCTGCCTTAGTCAAGCCCACTATTCATGGACTACCTGGTGGCTTTTATGTCATACTGTATCTCAACTTTATATAAAAAGCCAGAAACCAGTCCATGAGGCTCCCTGGTTCATGTCACACTCCATGTTCAACAAATATCTGCCATTAAAAACATGTGAGTGGAGGCTAGAGTCATGGCTCAGTAGTCAAAAGCACATGCTTCTCATGCAGAGGACCCAAGTTTAGCCCCAGTGCCCGTGTGGAGTGACTGACAGACCTCTGTAACCCTAGCTCCAGGAATATTTGATGTCTCTGAACCACAGGCACCTGTGATCATGTGTGCACTTGTATGCATTTATGTGCACATATGTGTATACACGTGCACTGTATTCACACGTACATTTAAAAATAAAATATATCTACCAAAATATAAATAAATAAAAAACATATCAGCCAGCAAGCAGTAACAGTTGAGAGCACTGGAGTAATACAGGATGGATACTCTGATATTTAGTGGAGAAACAGTGTCCCTACATAGACCCTCCTTCATAACGTGCCCAGCTCTCCTCTCCTCATATACCTGCTTATAAGTGTTAGTTACCCAGAGAAAGGACAGGGTGGCCCCACAGGAAGTCATGTAGAAATCCAGGGTTATCCTGGTTATTTTCAAGTTCTTGTTGTCATTAGAGGAAGAGTTTAGTGTCTCTTGGGGCAGGGGGTGATTGCTCTATGGGAGCAGGATTTGGAGTATGGGCTCCTCCAATGGGCCTGGGATGAATTAAAGAGGAGATAATGTAGGCATTTCAGTATTGGAAGATGCCCAAGGATGCAGTATTACCTACCAGGGGAACAATTTGAGTCAACTACATGCAATATCTTTTCAAAGAACTGAGGTGTAGTTTTGGGGGGAGATAGTCTGATGAAACCGCAATTGCCATTTTCCAGGTAATGTGCCTAGGCATGTGCACTTGCAGCTGAGCCAGCCTCGGGTCTTCCGTTGAGTCTGGTGACTGGTCACAGGTGAACATCAAGATGCTGGAGGCCAATGAGAGAGAGATAACGCTGCTAGGGGCGTCTCCAGCTGCCAATGGGAAATCGGGAGGGGGATATAGGCTTGCCCCGTATCAACAACAAACAAACCTGTGAGTCTGCTGATTTCTTTAAACAAGTCTGTAGTTTGCTTCCCCTGACTCCTGGGGTCTGTGCCAAAGACTCTGAGCCTTCTGACCCCCTCCCGCAAGGGGTGCCTTGGAACATAGTCTGTGAATGGTGGGCTTGGCCACATCTGGACAGGTAGAGAAGAGTATACCCGTATACTCTGGGGAGCTCACACACCAGTTGCCAGCAGCTAAGAGAAAAGGAATTGAGAAATGTGAGCTGCCCTGTGGTTGGAGGCAGAAACAAAGGCTACCACTTTTCCTTCCTTGTGTGTCTTTGATATCTATGAATCTATGATGGCTTCTTATTCATATCTCCAGAGTGTATGAACACTGTTAGATTCTAATAAGTGATGGAATCATTATTGGGTTCTCAGATGGCAGGTGTCAAGACAGAATGGTCATGGCAGAACACACGAGGGGGGAGGTGTTTCCCAAAGATTGTAGTCTGCAAGGCTGGACATAGCCTTGAGTGGTCACAATGGAAGAAAGCGTTGTGGTTTTGGCCACCAATGCCTTTGATATTTCTTGTAGAACTCTCCTAAGACCCTGATGCTACTACAAGTTGCAGTGTGTGTGTGTGTGTGTGTGTGTGTGTGTGTGTGTGTGTGTGTGTGTGTGTGTGTGTAGTATGTGTGCATGTGTTTGTGTGGTGTGTTTTGTATGTTTAGTGTGTGCATGTATGGGTATGTGTGTGTGTGTATATGTGTGTAATATGATATATGTGCTCTGTGTGTGTGGTATGTGTATGTTTGATGTGGATGTGTGTATGTGTGTGTTGTAGTGTGATACTGTGTGTAATATTGTATGGTATATATGTATTGTGTATTATGGTGTGTGGTATGTGAATTGGGTATGAATGTATAAGTATGCATGTGGGATTGTGTGTGTATGCTTGGTATTATGTGGTATGTATATTGTGTATTAGGATGTGTGTATATTTGCTATGGCTGTGTTATGGGTGTATGTAGTATGAAGCTTCTGGCCCAGACTAGCCTAAGGTCTATACTTGCCCAAAGCTTCTTAACTCTGCCTAGTCCTGGTCCAGACCAGCAATCCCAAAGTCCTAAAGAAACATACAGAAGCTTATATTAATTACATGCTGTTTGGCCTATGACTCAGGCATATCGCTAGCTAGCTCTCTAATCTTAACCATTTTTTATTAATTGATGTCTTACCATATGGCTTGTGGCTTACCTGAGTTTTTTTGGTTTTTGTTTTGCTTTGGGTTTTTTTTTTTTTTTTTTTTTACATCTTCCTCTCTCGGGGGCAGCTCACAGTTTCTCTCTCTGACTCCACCCTTTCCCCCCTTTATCTATGCTTGGATTTCCTGCCTGCTTCTAAGATGCCTTTCCACAGGTCAAAACAGTTCCTTGATTATCCAGTGATAATTCACAGCATACAAAAAGACCTCCCATATCAGATGTATGTGTATGCGTGTGTATGCATGTTGTAGCTTTGGCCCAGAAGACAGGATATCCACAAGGGTTGAAGAGAAAGTTTATTTCTAAGACCAGAGAATCAGATAGAACCGGCATAATGTTCAGAGCAGCCAGCTTGGGTCAAGTGTGATTTAGTTGAGTGAAACATTCTACATTAATGTTTTATGCAGGTTATGGTCACCTTCAAGAAGTTAAGACATAAATCTTTCTGAGTCAGACTAGTTGGTGAAGGTCAGCTTCATTCCCCAATCATTTTAAATACTAGAAAATCACTCTTAACCCCTATGTAAAACAGTACTAAAGTTCTTCAAAAAAAATTAAAAATAGATTCGCTATCAAATTCAATAATTTTATTCCTAGATCAATACTCAAAAAGAATTGGTGATGTCTTGAGGGGACATTTGGCTACCCATATTCACAGGTGCTCCATTCACAATAGACAAAGGGCAGAAGCAAGAGAGAGGGAGAGAGGGAAGAGAGAAAAAGGGGAGAGGGGGAGGGGAAGACAGAGAGACAGAGAACAGGTTGGGTTGTCTAGTAACTGGTGGCATCTAGGCGCAGGTGGCGTATTTCAGCTTCAAGGCTCCTCTTGTTTGGGGTGTTTTAAGAGTGATAATGATCATGAAGTACCCAGAACAGCCAAACTGCCCTGCTGGCCCATTACCAGAGGCAAGGCACTCAACTGATAGCACGTCACTGAAGGCCATGTGAGCCAGGGGTCTGGCCACTGCCATCTCATAGGAGTTTGTTCTGCTAGTTCCACTCTCAGGAAAACAACATTATAGGTTGCTTATGGTAAAGACTGAAAGTCAGCTCAACATTAAACCTTATCTTTTCCTCTCTTTTCCCTCCCTCTCTCCCTCCTCCCCGTCCCTCCCTCCTCCTCCCCCTCCCCCCCTTTTCCTTTTGATTGACCAAAGCTAGTCCTTTAGCTTTTGTGTGGAAATCAAGCAGGTGGAGTGTTTTGAGTCTGGTTCTGTCTGCTCAGGGATCCTTCAGGCCTTGTCTTTATTTTAAATTACTTAACATTCCCTGTGGGTCACACTTGAAAATATATGCTACCCTACCAGATAGGGGTGGGCAAGCATCTTACTAAAAAGCAAAACTTTGCACTGAGGATATGACTCAGTGCAAAATATTGCTTGATTTGCAAGCATGAGGCCATGAGTTTTGGATGCTAGCATCCAAAAAAAGCTGGGCATGGTTAATCACATGCATCCATGGTGTAGAAGGCACAGGTAGGATTGCTAGTGCTTGCTAGCCACCAGCCTAGCCCTAGGTTCAGTTAGAGACCCTGCCTAAAGGGAGCAATGCAGAATGACAGAAGGGCAGAAACGTATTTCCCAGACATATACATAATATACATACAGCACACACACATGTACATGTAGTTAAAGGGAGGCATGAAAGAGGGAGGGGGAGAGAGACGAGAGAAACAGAAACAGAGAGACTTTCAAGTAGTCTAATATATAATTCAGCCTAAAGACCTCTGGTTTCAAGACTGATCTAGTGAGGAACAGAGAAGTCACATGCTCACCCTGGTAGCCAGCCTGTCTTCTATCTATCTATCTATCTATCTATCTATCTATCTATCTATCTATCTATCTAACCATGTTGGGGGAGGTGGTAGAGGGGGTGGTAAGAGTAGGTGGAGGAAGGAATGTGTCTCACCACAGGGTAAAGGAGAGAGCGAGAACGCTGGTGTACTGTTTGCCTCTTTCCTCTGTTCCTGCTGTGCTCCGACCTGGGGAAGAGCAGGGCATGGGCAGCCTGGGCTTCCCGGGGCTTAGTAAAGGGCAGCAAAGCATAACCTAGGGAAGGTCTCCCTCGTGCTTCAGTTAGAGGCAAAACTACTAGATTCAGGGCTTGCATGTCTCAACTTGGTTTTAAATTGAGTTTAAATTTGGGACACTAGGAGCTGGTATGCTGACTGACACTCATTTCTGGCCCTCTCACCTGGGTGCTTTTCTTTGCTGCCACGTTGATGTCTACAGCCCTCCAAGGCATCTTCCTACAGCTCATCATGAAGATGGATGCTCCAGTGGCATCCAGACATGGGTGTTCCTCGCAGAAGATCTCCAGACTCTGGATGCCTGATGACTTCCCCGAAAGGTCTGTATCTGGTCCAGATAAGATAAGAGACATCCTGATTCGGCACAAGATCAGGAATGAAAAGCATCAGCCAGTCTGGGTTGTGATTAGCATGAAGGGGTGGGGATGGACCAAGAGTAGTTCACCTAGAAGAGACGCAAATGGAGGATGAACCTGAACTTGCTGTTGTGTACATAGGTGGTGGTGGTGAGATGCCTGAATGAGAAAGTGTTGTCTCTGCAGAGGCTCCATCTCTGGGAGCAGCATGGCTTCTCTTTCTAAAAACAGAGCAGATGTATTGAATGTGAGTTCTGTGTTCATCGGGCATCTTTCCATTTTTCAGTGGTAGACTGAACTTATTTAACAACAGCGACAAATTTATTATTGGGTCATTGCGGCATCAAAGGAAGTGTCATACAGTAAGGAGAGGCCCCGACTCTGGGCATCTCAGGCAGTCTTCACCATCACGCACAAAGAGGATCTAACATTATTTCAAGCACCAGTTTATGGACACTTTAAAATCCTGCCCCTGCTCTATAGAACTGGGACACGGGTAGGTCTGTCTATAAAATTGGGCTGGGGTTTGAGAGGGTGTGATGGTTAGTGTTAATTGTCTAATTGACAATATCTAGACTCTCCTGGGAGATGGCCTCTGGGAATGCCTGTGGGGATTATCATGACTTCATTAAAGAAGCTGGGAAGATAGTCATTCCTTGCTTTGGATCTCAGACTGCATTAGGAGGCAAAAGTGTATTGAGTACTAGCATGCATTCACTGTTTCCTTCCTCTTGTTTCTGGGATGCATCATGATCATCTTCAAGCTCGTGCTGCCTTGGCTTCCCACCACGATGGACCATATACCTTGAACTGTGGGCGAGAGGAACCCTTCCTTCCTGAAGCAGCTTTTGCCTGAGTATTTTATCACAGCAATAGGAAAGGACGCAAAGACAGAGGGTTATTAGAAAAAGCACCGAATGCCCTCTGCATGTGACTGGAGCTTATTGCATACCAATGATTTTAAAGAACAATGTTTGCTTTCCTGTTTAGCACTGGCACACTGTCTCCCTGGCGTCCTGGGAACAGTACCATTTTGTTTCCGAATTGTTCCTACGCTAGCCTCAGTCATGAGCCAGGATGTGGCATGCAATCGGGCTAAAGCCAGTTAGTGACCCCCCTCATGACTGGCTCCTGCACATCTGATCAGAGAGCGTCACACTTTTTCTGTGAGCATCAGGATGGAGATGTCTTCGGCTTCCTGTCTCCACTGACTTTGAACCTAGATATTAAGGTTGCTCTATCTTCTGGTAGCCATTTATGTGGCTTGAGGAAAGGATTCAGTGAGAAAGTGATGGACTGAAAGGGCATCCTCTCAGTTTGGATGGAGAGAGATGAAGGGAGAAGAAGAGGGAGGGGAAGAGAGACAGAGGAGAGAGAGAGAACATAGACCCCGATCAGCCCATGCCTGATGTTCAGCTTTATGGCAATAATTTTAAGAACACTCTTTATTTTCTGCCACCGGCAATGAGAAGCTGTAGGTTTGTTAAAAATCTGTTTCCCCAAAAGCTATAAAAGAGATTTTTCCAAATCCCGGGTCTCTTTTTCTACCTCCCCACTTGGCTGCTGAGGAATTAGACCCCAACTGTTGCATTTGACAAATTCCTTCTGTGCTGGAGGCTTAGGGCTCCTTATGTGGATCCTGCTGAAAAGTAAAAGATGCTGCCCCTCCCCCATGGCCACCTGTCACTTCAGGAAGAGACTAATTACCTTTGACTGAAAGAACTTCTGTTGCAAAGGGAAAAAGCCACACTTTTGTGAGCTACAGGCTGGAACCCAGCTGTCCACTTGCTATGGCTCATCCCACCCAGATAAACATTTGTACCCATGCTGTGTAGGCATCTGGGTGGGTAGCTGGAGTGTAGGCAGGTGAGAACGCAGAGGCTGGTAAGGTCATGTTCTTGGTCCTCCGCGTTGAATCCTGTTTTCTTTGTGGCTCAGTCTGTTCTTTTCCAAACACTAGAGGCTGACATCTGAAGTCCCTTCATCACCGAGTCATCATCTAATCCAAAGAAGGGTCCCCCTCAAGATTTAGACGTTGGCTGTGCCCAAGTCTCCTGCTGAACTTCAAGCATATGAGAAAGATCAGGATCAAATGCTGCCAAGATTGTGCTTCTGACTGGGATCAGGAACAAATGGAAAGGGAATGTGGGCAATGTGGAAGAGGGCTGAGGTAAGAGAAAATTTTCAGGATTTGGGGGAGACAGTAGTCTCTGCCGTCTCTTTCGCAAGAGACAATCTCCTTAGGTTCTCTTAGCTAAGAAGCGGAGCTAATCAGTTTCCTGTTTGCAGAAACCTTTTAATGCGGGTAAAGTATGTGTGAATGCTGCTGGCCACACAGGAAACAGGAGCTAGGCATAAGAAGAAAAGAGATTGAGTTCTGCCCTTCCCATCCTAGAGAGACAAAGGAGAGGGATGAAGGAAGAACCGGAGACACAACCCCCAATCTCCTGTATTTTACCTTTTAAGAGCAAGAGAAGGATTATTAAGCCATCTGAAAATGATGACGGATGTGGAAGACCTCTCTGGTACCGTAAGAAGGAGCCCTCATTCCCAACAAACAACCCAGCTCCAGATCCCGGACAGGCCACCATGGACCTAAACAGTAGGATGAAGCTTTTGGCTGAGGAGAAGTTCTAACGGATGAGGTCCCTGGCAGCATGCCTGTCCCCAGCTTCTGCACATAGCACGGAGAGCAGAATTCCTGACGAAGCAAAGTGGGAATGACTAGAAATCTGGGTCCCAAAGAGGTGACAACAAGATGCATCTGAAGACGGAGTAGTGCAGCAGGCACCCAGCCACAGAGCCAAGACCGACAGCACCTTCTTTTCTCAGCCGCAAGTGGGGATGCCCTCAGATGCTCAGACCCCATTCCAGAGAGATGCAGGTGCTAAAAGAAGAACACCCCCCCCCCGAGATGGAGACCATGTCAGAAAGGGGGACCAAACCACTCAGAAGAGAACACCACACTGCTGGAGGCAGAGGCAATGTTGATTGGCAGGTTCAACCTTCATCCACACCTCTCCTCTTTTATCTTAATTAAAATTTTTTCATTTATTTTACATACCGTTCCCCTCCTTCCTCTTTACTTGTTCCCTCCACCCACCTTCCCGTTCATCCTCCTTCTGCATCCACAAAAGCTCAGGCCTCCCATGGGAGTCAAAAAAGTATAGCACATCAAGTTGAGGTTGGACCAAGCTCCTCCCTCTGCATCAAGGCTGGGTGAGGCATTCCAGAACGGGGAATAGGTTCCCAAACTTCAGCTCATGTGACAGAGACAGGCTCCCCAGCTGTCACTCCAAGTCCATGAGCTCCCACTAGCTCAGGCCAGCGGTCTCTGTGGGTTTCCCAGTCATAATCTTGACACTGCCCTTTCTCATACAATCCTTCCTCCCTCTCTTCAGCTGGATTCCCAGAGCTCGGCCCACTGCTTATCCTAATTGTAATCAGAGAACTTTCATCCAGTAACTGATGGGAGCAGATGCAGAGATCCACACCCCTCCTTTTGTCTTTAGGTGAGCTAGTCAGGGAGCGAGCACCCTTGGTGGTGAGGGATATCAAATCACTGGGGAGAAAAAAGAAATCTAATATATTTTTTTCTTGGTCCGTTTGAATAGAATAAGGTAAATCTGGCCCTGTTATATTTATTTAAAATTATGTGAATTTATGTAAATTTACTTTAATTGCATAAATAATGTATTTGCTGATCCTCACAGCAAAAAATCAAGCAATAAAGCTAAGGTCCATTTGTGCTGGTCATTAGCTTTCCTCTCTAGTGGTAGCCTCAGAATCCTTGTAGTGTGGAATATTCTCTATGTAACTGTATAAATATATATTTTGAAAACATTTGGTAGCCTTTGAATTTTTCATAAACAGGATCATATATAAGTATAACTGTGCAGCTTGATTTACTTTTTTTCCAGGGAAAATGTCAGTCCATATAACCATCTCATTACAGAAATGTTTCACAGTATCTTGCAGTATCAACAGCTGGTGATTCTACTCCTTTCTTATGGACATTCAACCAGGTCCCACATTTTGCTTTTAGAAAAGGACAACACCAGAATATATATATATATATATATGTATATATATGTATATATATACATACATATATATATATATATATATATCCATGCCTCTGTGCACAGCTAAAAATCTCTGCCACTTGTGCTGTAAAAGCTGCTGCTTCTTAAGGTTTTTAAGTCTCACTTTGCAAATCCAGAAACAACGGAAAACATCTGAGAAGACTGGCTCCACCTGCCCTATGTCACTCCCATCTTAGCTAGGCTACTGAAGTTATCCCTCCCTGGCCTCCACGGCAAGAGGAGCAGAATGGGCGCTGTGGATTGGACCTCAGGCCGTCACTAATGTGGAACATCAGGCATCATTGGTCACTTTAGCAGAAGTCTGCCACATGGGCTAGTCCTGTTTATGGGATTGGAGAAGCCACTTGCAAAGACCAATGTCTAAAGTTCTATAGGGAGCTGAGTGAAGGGATGTCTGGCCCAGAGCTATAAAACCCCTACTGTTTACCTCTGAAAATCCCAACTCTAACACGACAAAGTTCTGCAATGGCCATTCTGCTCTGCTTCAGGGGATAAAACTACCAGACATTGCCTCACCAGATCATTTGCAGCATATCTGTATGTCCCTATGATGGTTTTCTTATACCAGGTGAGGCTGAGAAATGCAGAAGCTCGGGGACCAGCTAAGTCTCTGTTGTCAACTCTTTGAAAAGCTCACTGCTCACCTTAAACACCTGGTGTCTTCCTGGCACTACATGAGATAATGAGACATCCCAAGATTCTCTGTAATATCTTTTAGGGTCTGAGATCTGCCCCATTTTTACATCCATATCACTTGGATAAAATTCTCAACTCAGCTGATAACTGACATTGGTGCCGTTGGCATGTGAGTAAAGGATGGCATCCGGAGGGACTTGGGATATATCCTATTATGTTACCAGCCTCCAAAGCAAAATTGACAGAAATAGAGTTGTCATTGAACTGTTCTTCATTGAGAAACAATAAAAATCTGCCGGGGTTATCCACCCTCTTCTTGCAAATTGGATTGTACCCTTCCAATTTGAGTAACATTAGTGCTTCTCAGCCATTTGTGGGTTTAGAGGCCAATAGGTTTCCTGTGCTCAAATCTTGTTGGTGTTAATAGATATGTGTGTCCAAG
This sequence comes from Phyllotis vaccarum, assembly GCA_033318265.1. NCBI lineage: Eukaryota > Metazoa > Chordata > Mammalia > Rodentia > Cricetidae > Phyllotis > Phyllotis vaccarum. The sequence goes on along the minus strand of JARWLC010000003.1, from coordinate 10,468,948 downwards.
AGGAAACAAGAAGCTAAAAGCACTAGATAAAACTCCATTTAGATGTTCCTCCCATTGGTTTATGGGGTGTTGGCTGCCACAATGAAGGCAACACAATTAAACCAGAATGAAACTGAGAAGATCTGTCCACAGCTGGGCAGTCACACACCTGCCCAGAGACATCATACCCTCTCCTTCAATTGTGGCAGTCAAGCAGAGGTCAGCATGATGCTTTTAGGCCTCTGTGCATTTTCCCAGAATTCCAGTAACCCATAGTCACTGGGAGGTCAGTTGAGGACCCCGAAAACTGTGGCACTTCTAGCTAACACATAGCTCATATTTCCAAAGCCTCACTCAGATCTTTCAGGCCAGACTAGGTGTCAGGGGAAAGCTATGCTTGATAAGTTTCTCAATGTGGCCATAACGGGGCAGGTGTTTTGGTTAGTAGCAATGGGTGATAAATCAAAAGTATGCTTCATACTTAACGCCAAACCTGGGCCATGAGTCTCACTATATTTTACAATTCAGTAAAAAAAAGATTTTTAAATCATTTACATAATGTCTCTCTCTCTCTCTCTCTCTCTCTCTCTCTCTCTCTCTCTCTCTCTCTCTCTCTGTGTGTGTGTGTGTGTGTGTGTGTGTGTGTGTGTGTGTGTGTGTGTGTGTCTGAGCTTCCAAAGAGAGGCATGCTGAATTTGTCAGGTCGTATGCATCTGAACCCAGGATGTAATTAACAGTCCATTATCCCAAAAGCAAATATGTTACTCTCAGGTTTCTGTAGGTTGAAAATTCAGGAGTAACTTAGCTGAGTTGCAGCTCTGAGTATTTTATGAAGCTCCAATTAAAAGAGCTAAGGCTGCAGTTGTGATAGGCTTGTATCAGGGTAGGCAGTCTGTTTACAAGATGGTGCCCTCACATGGCTGTCAACTGGAACCATGTCCTTAGGCATGGAGGCTGGCTTCTCTGGGTGAGTGATCTGAGAGAGAGAACGCAGAGAACGATCTGACTTCTCATGATCTAGAGTTTTGTTTTGAGGTTATTGGGGAGAGAATCCAGGGCCTTGCATAGGCAAGCCCTCTGCCTAAATTATATGCCCAGACCTCTTTTTACTTTCGGTCTGAGTCAGTCTTACTAAGATGCTCTGGGTTGCTCTTGAACTCACTCTAGAGACCAAGCAAATCTTGAACTTGCCGTTTTCCTGTCTCAGCCTCTTAAGCTAAGCTCACAGCCTGCCTTCATGATCTAGTCTTGAGATCTAGTCTATGTATAAAGGGAAGTGGGTTTAAGGCCACCCTTTGAAGAGCATGGCGATGAAGAATTTGCACACGTACTTGAAAACTGAAACACAAATTTTCTGATTCTAGAGCATGTGTTTTTTTCAGAGAAGGTAGGCTATGATCACCAGTGATGTTCAACCCCCCCTTTCACCCACCTTCTCCCACCCCTCCCACTCCTAGCCCCACCCATGAAGTCTTGCTTCTCGCCTCCATTTGTTATAGCTCTGGACAGACTGTCACCCTGTTCCGTCTCTTTCTTCTTAAACATCCTTTGCTTCTCCAGATCTGATGCTGTGTCTTTGTACTAAGATTTCACCAAGGACCACAGAAGCCTAAACCCGGAATTATCTAACCTCTGTAAACCCTGTGCCTTCCATTTCTCCACAGTGATCTGCCACCTCACACAAACTCACCGTCAGCTCTCTGGCTTACCCTGTTCCAGTAAGAGCACAGACATGCAGGAAATCCCTGGAACAGGGCCTGAATCTTCCCTTCCTAGATTTCTTCGTTCTCTTCACCCAGTGATCTCTGAGTTCTCTTTCTAAAGCCCAGATGGAACCAAGTCATGTTGAGCCCCCAAAGCTTTTAATAACTCTTCATTTCGACCAAGATGGCTTTGACTCTGACTTTGAGACCCCTTTTAACCACCAGAGCCCTGCCTCTCCCCTCTCATGTCTAGAAAAACTGGACTCTTGGCTATTCTGGGTGTCATGTTCTTTTAAGGTCTGCCCCTTTATGCGTGCAGCTCATTCTTCCCGGAAGGAGCTTCTCCTCTTTGAACAATTATCAAACGTCTTCAAAGTCCAGTTCAAACACCACCTTCTCCTGAAGTCCTTCTTCCCACCCATGCCTTCCTCTGAGCATCAGCTAATAAAAGCTTATGCAGATGAAGGCGGTTGCCTGAACTGAGGTGACTACCTGCTGGTGTAACTAGGTTAACGCTAATTAAAATCACAGGATGGTGAAATCTAATTTTTGACAGTTGATAAAATGCCAAACATCAATGGCATTTTCATTAACACACTGCATAGCTATGTCTTTAAGTCACTGGAAGACACTTTCCTAATCCCTCCAAGGTGGTTAATCTTCTGTGCAGACATCAGAAAGGATTGAATTTTCCGACTCTCTTGGTTCTTGTCATGTTAGTAGTATAAAATGATTTGAGAAGTCATTTGCCATGGATAGTGATGTCCGTTTCACTTTTATCTGCAAACACACAAAGGAAGATGGTGTTAGTGTCACGGCAGTGATGGGACACTGTCTTTCCCTGTATCATTCTTCTAAGTGGATTTGAAGGGAATTGTTTGGATTGAATATTGGGCCCTATTCTATTATCAAATTTATATTACTTCTGAGCTTCCAAAGAGAGGCATGCTGAATTTGTCAGGTCGTATTTTAATAAAGGGTGGTCTTGTCGAATTCAGCTCAACTCCAATGGGGCAGGATTCATGACATCCCAGACTAAGGATAACATATGGACAGAAACCCACAAAGCAATAAGAAACAAAGAATCCTGAATGTACAATCACCACACTTAGTGCTGATTCCTATTGCCTATCATCATTCCAGTCCGTCCTGGACCAGTGCTCAGCCGACAGATGCACACATCAGATGCTTCCCCCAAAGAGGCAAGAGAAGCAAGTAGGAATGTGGGGTGCCCTCAAATTGTGCACACATCTCAAAAAAAGCAGTCAAGCCATCAACAGTCCTGTTCAGAGCAAGCCAAGCAAGGACATCACAAATCTGAGGGTAGCTTGGGTTATGTTCACAGATGGTGGAGAGCAGGCAGAACATTTCACCTTCCGTTTGGCGCCTGTCGCCTGACTGAGAAGACTAATCTTCTCCTGTGAAAGGGTAGTGCAATCACTTTGTCCAGAGGAAATTGCAGGCTGAGGTGTAAGAGGGGTTTAGACAAGAGCCTAATGTTTGAGCATTTGGCTGATGGGTAGGTAATTTAAGTTCCTTCCTACAGGCAGGCAATGGTTAATCCATTGTAAGCTGAGGGAAAAGGGTCAGAGCACACAGCACCTGTGGTCGGTATTGTGTTCCTTCATCAACTCCACAAACTTTAATTTGTTTTCTCTAGGTGTGATCTTAGGATGGCATAGTGTGGAGTGTAAGCCTGGATTCCAATCTCAGCTACAATCTGTCACTATCAATAATCAAACAAGAAAGATCTGTTATGGTCAAAGGTTCAGGCTGACTGCAGAAGTGGAGTGAGACAGTCAGAAAAACAGAAGCCATAGCAGCTATTTCAAACAACCTGGGAAGGTAGGTGTGCTTACAGCGTGGAAAGTGGGGTGTGCTTACAGCATGGGAAGTGGGGTGCGCTTACAGCATGGGAAGTGGGGTGCACTTACAGCGTGGGAGTGGGTGTGCTTACAGAGTGGGAGTGGGTGTGCTTACAGCGTGGGAAGTGGGTGTGCTTACAGCGTGGAAAGTGGGGTGTGCTTACAGTGTGGGAAGTGGGGTGCACTTACAGCGTGGGAGTGGGTGTGCTTACAGCGTGGGAAGTGGGTGTGCTTACAGCGTGGGAAGTGGGTGTGCTTACAGCGTGGGAAGTGGGGTGTGCTTACAGCGTGGGAAGTGGGGTGTGCTCACAGTGTGGGAAGTAGGGGTGTATTTACAGCATGGAAAGTGAGGTGTGCTCACAGCATGGGAAGTGGGGTGTGCTCACAGTGTGGAAAGTGGGGTGTGCTCACAGTGTGAGAAGTGGGGTGTGCTCACAGTGTGGGAAGTGGGGTGTGCTCACAGTGTGGGGAGTAGAGTGTGCTCACAGTATGGGAGTGGGGTGTGCTTACAGTGTTGGAAGTGTGGGTGTATTTACAGCATGGGAAGAAGGTTGTGCTTACAGTATGGGAAGTGGAGGTGTATTTACAGTGTGGGAAGTGGGGTGTGCTTTCAGTGTGGGAAGTAGGGTGTGCTCACAGTGTGGGAATGGGGTGTGCTTACAGTGTTGGAAGTGGGGGTGTATTTACAGCATGGGAAGAGGGGTGTGCTTACAGTATGGAAAGTGGAGGTGTATTTACAGTGTGGGAAGTGAGGTGTGTCACAGAGTGGGAAGTGGGGTGTGTTTACAGCATAGGGAGTGGGGGTGTGCTTACTGGGAAACAGAAATATTTCTAGATGCTTGGAGAAATATATTGTCAGGGGCTAGGATTCCAGAAAAGAATCACTGAGAGAGCAGCCCGACATGACCTTTCAGTTCTGTGGCTTGACATCAATAGCTCAGTCAGGTCTTTTCTGAGAGTGGATAATTTTTGAGAGTATGAAAAATTATAGTACTAGGGATAGAAAGTTATGAGGGTTATGCAAGGAATGACCAAGGTGTGGAGACTTTGTAGCAAAGCTTAGGTATAAGGTTGCTGACTTTTAACCACTCACGACTTGACAATAAACTCAAGAAAAGCAAGAGTAGAGTGGGGTGTTAAGTGACCATTGCAACCGTTCAAGTGTCTTGGTTTTCTGCTGCTGAGTAATGAGGCAGCATACATTTGAATCATGAAACACCATGTTTATTATTTCCCTTTATGCCTGTGTCTGGGTTCCTTAGACTGGACCTACATTGAGTCTTTGATGAAGATACCAACTGGGGCTGGGATCTCTGCTCACGCCCTCTCCAAGTTTATGAAGTCATAAGACTCTTGTCAATGTGCCTCTTCAAGAGAGAGGGCCTCTAAATTTTTAGCTTCTTTTTTACGGTTGGACCTTAAATGTGCTCACCAGGGATCATGTTGTGAAAGTTTGATCCCCAGCACGGCAATGTTCAGAAGTGGGGATTCTGAGAAACTTTGAAAAACTTTTTTGAAAAGCTTTGATCATATCAGTGGATTGATCTTTTGATGGACTCATAATTTCACAGGCTGTGAACCTGAGGGAAACTGAGGCAATAGGATTTAGCTGAAGGGAGTACACCAACGGTGGCATTCCGTTGGGGTCTATGCAGTGTCGCTTGCTCTTGCTTTTAGCTGTCGTGAGGTAAGTAACTTGGCTCCGCATTCTGCTGTGACACTATGCCTCACTCCAGGTTCAGTGTGTCTCGCTATCCAATGTGTCTACCCTTGAGGGAGCTGAAACAGTAGCCAGCAAATAAAACTGGAACTGAGCAGAAAGAGGGAATAAACCAACTGTGCTCTTCCTCAAAGATGGGGGGCTCTAGGAACAAGTCTGCATACGAAGGAAATGGCAGACATTTTTCCCTTCTTAAAGTGCTAGTTGGTATTTGGGGCCAGACACATTCACAATTTTTGACTGATAGTGGTTACAGAACTGTCCATTGCCCAAGGGCATGCAGAAAAACAAAGGACATTTCTAGTTTCCATTTAGGGACAGGCAGAGACGACCACCCCTGACACAGCTTTACAATTCACTTATCATAAAGTAAAATTGCATAGTGTTCCCATCTTCCATACTGCGCTCCTTTGATGTGCTGATACTTCAGAGGGCTGGCTGAGGAAAAGTCTTGACAAAAATCGGAACATGGGGAAGAGACACTGCATACGAATGCTGTTGTTGTGTCTGAAGTGTAAGAGAAGGGGAGGTGAGTGAGTGAGTTAGAAGTAGGCAGGGAGTAAATCAGGATGGGGATCCACAGATCATGGTGAAGCCTGTGGCTTCCTCCTAACTATACTGAAGTGTAATTGGAAGGTTTTAAGTGGGAAGTGACAGGGTCAATTCACATAGTAGATGTTCTGCTGGAAGCTTTACAGAGACAGCCTTCATGTCTCTGCCCACTAGAGTTCTTTCTTCACATTAATGCTTAGGGTACCTTCTGTTAGGACTGTCTATGAGCCTTTCAGTCACCCTAGGAGGAAAGGCCCCCAACTTTGTCTTTGGCACAAAGCCCTGCTGGTTTTCTTAGTTCAAGAATTTGTGAAGAATATACAAGCCTGAGCTGCTCAAACCACTGATCCTGTATCAGAACTGCTGTGCCTACAGCAGAGTGATACAGGCAGGATCTAAGCTTCCTGGGGATGATGCGATATTGGTCTTGTCCCCTACTGAATTAAAGCTAGAAGATAAAATCAAATGATCTCTTTGAGGTCATTTAATGGTGCTTTTCTCTCCAAGACCACTAGCCCCATATTCCAGGCTTATAACCACTGGGACCTATGCCTACTGTCAAGAGGAATTCTCCTTGATGGACACATAGCCGAAGGCTCCATACTATCTAGATTGGATGAGCTCAAGTCCTCTGTTGTGTGGTGGAGTGACTTACTTCTTGGTGGTCAAAATTCCTGCTTTTACTTCAATCTCCATTGCTGCCCCATCCCACCCTTCTGTTCATATCCTCTTCAATCTGCTCCACACTGATCTAAAGACTGAATTCAGGACCTTCCCAAGAATTTCTCTATCCCTCCACTAGCACCCATTCACACAAAGGCATGAGAGATCACAGCATATGTTCCTGAGGAGGAGGTAGTAGAGGCAGCACACATCATTTGGCTCCATGCATATGCCAGTTCTCCGTGTCTCCAGTCCCCTTACCCAAGGACTGCCTTCTCTCTAAACCCAGCTCGTTCACTCTATCATGTACAGAATATAATTTTTCTCTCTCTAGGTTCTGCTGTTGTCTAAGGCTCATTACTGTCTCTAACATGCTAGGATTCTAGTATAGGGGAAGAACCTAAAACTGTGCTATGCCATCAAGTTTCAGAAGAGAATGAGTTCAGAATAGGTTTCCTCTGCCACGTTCATCATTGTAGACTTCTATTTCTAAAGCTACCATGCTTTCCTTACAAATTAAAGCATTACCGTCACATTTGAAATTCGGAGGTTCAGAAAAGATAGAAGGTTGTGCTTTCTTAAGATGGCATCCAAATCTCTTCCATTTCACAATCTCTTCCTAACCTCACCACCACCACCTCAAACAAGAAATGTTCCTGTTTGCTTGTTTTAGAATTAGTGACCCTTTCTGACTATGTCAAACAATGAACAGAAATGATGACGTAGATTTTTTTCAAAGCTGGGTTTAAAATGTTTACATTAATTCCTTAATATATTGTAGAGCTCATGTTTCAAATGTATTTTTAATAGCACAAAAAAAGCCAATGCAATTCATAAAGAGGCTCTCAGTCCTCCTGAACTCCTAGCCACCAGCTATCAACTTACCAGCTAAGTGTATTTGCCTTTTTGCAAGTACAGTCTCCATTTCTCACGTAGATGGGGAGAAGATTGGCCACACCTGCTGAGCTCTAATCACAAATTCATTAACTAAAGGTTATTCTTTGCTATTAGTTGAATCTGAATGTGAACCCCCCCCCCAAGGTCTATGTAGTAAAGAAGCATGAAATGTTAGAAGGTAGTGGATGCTGTAAGAAGTTGAAGTCTTGTGAGAGATCTCCAGGCCATCAGTCATGCTATCAAAGAGGATCAAGGGACCTGATCCCAGCATAGTGAAGCCTCTTCCTGTTCTCTCTTTTTAATTGTTTACCGCACACTCCCTGGCATGATGTACTGTCTTGTCACAAACCCAAACCTGTGCCGGGACTCCAAAACTTCAGCCAAAATAAACCTTTATTTCTTTAAGCTGTTATATCAAGTCTTTGTTACAGTCACAGAAATCTGACTAATATGCTGGTCTGAAAGTCTTGCAATTTAAAAGCCAGCAGATAACTGGTACTGAAATAGATTACCTGCCCCAAACCACAAAAATGTGACTCAGAGTTGTGACGTTCTGATTCCAAGTCCATACTACCTACCATAAGTATGTTAAGTCCAAGTCCGTGGCTCTCAGTAGTCACTGAAATACACCCCTTCCTCACTTCCCTTTTTACCCTAGGGATTCAGAGTAGAACATGCTTTGGTGGCTGTAGGGGTATTGTGTTGTTTCATGGTAAATAATTGTCCCACCCACTGGTTTAATAAAAAGCACTGATGGGCCAAAGGCAGGCAGGAAGTATGGGCGGGGCAATCAGACTAAAAACTCTGAGAACAGGAAGCACAGAGCAGAATGCCAGAGAGAATGCCAGAGAGAAGCCAAAATAAACAGAGGACAACTATGCTGCTCTAAGCAAAGGTACTGAGCCGCATGGCTGAACAAGAGACATGGGTTAGATGAAGGGTAGAGAGCTAGCAAGTGATATGTCTGGCCCTGAGGCTGATCAGTCAAAAACTGTTGAAAGCATCTGTGTGTCTCTGAGAGTCTGCGGGTCTGTGGGTCCTAAACCTTGAGGTTAGGCCCGAAAGTCTGGGCCAGAAACCTCATACTACAGGTGGCCTGATCAGCAAAACCATTCTAGCACATAATCTTCCTTCATAAAAATCTACCTAATCATAGGTGAGGCCACATATTCTTGGGTATACAGAGCAGATAAATCCACGTCAAATATCTCTAACTCTTTATCCCAGCATTACTGAACTGGAAAAGCATTTGTAAACATGCACATGTTGGTTGCTGCCCTTGGGGCTCAGGAAGAAAGCCGGGCCTCTGAGAAACATCTAAACATTCACACTGGCAGCAAGAGAAAATTTGAAGCTGGGCATTGTTGGTGACTTTGGACAGCGAGTTCCCTAAAAGGCTTAAAATTGCTCAGCCTATGTAAAAATAAAAACAGAATATTTTTCCTTTTAATATAGGGTTCACTGAGGTAGGATGACATTTAGGACTAGCTAAAGAGACTTAATGGGGCTGAGCCTGAAGTGATGTTCATAGACAGGTGTGAACTATGGGGTCTCTTCGGTGTTCCTATGCTGATCCCTCTCCCTCTGCATCTTGCATGCTCTAGTTTCTTGAATTTCACTTTAATAACCTTGGTTAGGCAATGTGTCAAGAGAATGCCATGGATAGACACAGTAAACAGATATCACCCCAATTCTTGGCACCTCATCCTTTGTGGCTACAAATGAGATAGCTCTTAGTAGGTTACCTCTTTAAACTTTGTCAGATTCTTCTAGCCTAGATATCTTGTATGTAAAGCTGGAATAAATGTATTTCTCCATTTGATTGTAATTCTGCACATCACCCACCCATCTACATGTGGATCTGTCTTTGGTTTAGATTAAAACTCTTTGATCAATATTGTTGGATTCTAATCCTGTCTTATTAGCTTATTAGCCAGTCGCCTTGGTCTGTTCACACGTTAGATCCTCATCTGTGAGGTAACAGAAAATACTAATATCTCCATAATGGAGTCATTGAGAGAATCATATGGAATAATATGCACTTTGTGGCACATGGTCAGTACTCCATGCATATTATTAGCTCTGTTTTATTGCTATTATTGGTGTTGTGGCTTAAGCTTTGTGATAATGTTGGGGGGCACATAGCAGATGGAGTTTGTGAGTAGTGAGCAAAGGCTCCAAGAAGATGTGGAGTTTATTTTTTCACTTTTAGAAGAGCCTAGTTCCCAAGAGAGACAAGATTTGCCTTTCACTGCTGCTTCAGCTTGTCTAACATTGTAAAGACAAACCCCAGGCCACCTGCTGTCCCAGCTTGCTTTCTGTTGCTATGGTAAAACACTGTCAAAAGGGAAGGACTCATTTTACTCACACATACTAATCACTGTCCATCACCAAGGGAGGTCATAGCGGGAACTCAGGGCAGGAACCTGAAGGCAGGAACTGATACAGAGACCATGGAGGAGTGCAGCTTACTGGATATTTCTGTTCCTGGCTTGCTCAGCTTGCTTTTTTTTTTTTTTTTTTTTTTTTTTTTTTTTTTTTTTTTTTTTTTTTTTTTTTTTTTTTTTTTTAATAGAATCTAGAATCACTTGCCCAGGGTGGCACTGCTCACTGTGGCCTGGGGCTCTCTTACCTCAATCATTATTCAAGAGAATGTTGAAGGTGATTTCTCAATTGTCTAGTCTTCCCAGGCAACTCTAGTCTGTGTCACATTGAAAAAAATTGTCCAGTATGCTAATGGTGAGCTAATGTCTCCAAGCCACACTGTAAATTAGAGCTAGCTTCCTGAGTCTGAAGTGCATCTGATTTCTCTTGACTGATGGGGAAATCCAAGCTTAGCAGCACAGTGCACCCTAGTATTGTGTTGTTTTTCTTGGTGACTGTGGCTGTCTGGAAGTGGTGGCTCGGTACTGCCAGTTAGCATCTTGAGGGCTATTCAGAGCACATATCTCTAGGCTGGAAAAATCCAAGATTCAAGCTGAAGCATGGCTTCTGGGGACACAAATCTTTTTGTAACACTGCAAAAATGAAAATCACCTTACATAGAATTGTCCTGAGCCAGGGACTGCTGTTCTAGGTGCCAGCTCAATGCTCACAGTGTGGCAGCATTTCTTTAAAAGAAGCTCCTGTGGCTCAAAGACAGGAGGCGCTTTTTCCAAATTTGTATGGTTAAAATTGGGGGTCATTGCCTGGTCTGTCTCATAGGAGGTGCTTTGCTGCAGCCAGATTTCTCCCTGACCCTAAAGCTGTCTTCCAGTCAGCCTATCTAGCTCAGGTCTTAGGATGCCACTCAAGACCCTGTCCAGACTCTACCTGCTTTGAAAATCTCTTCAAAGCCACTGTCCAGCCACCTGATCTCCAGGATGCCCTTCAAACTAGTACCTTCTTCTCTTGAGTCCAAATGGCAGGGCTGAGCAGCAGGGTCGATTAGCTTCTGAGAGCATATTTTATGCTGCCTCTTCTTGTTTGAACTACAAAAAGGAACTTTCTGATCTGAGTAGCGGCTTTAACTTTTTGTTTTATTCTATAAGAAGAGAAAGCACTCAGAAGTAGGAGGGATGCTGTCAGCATTTCTCAGTTTTCAAATGAGTTTCCAAAGCCAGTGGCTCCTTTTGGTGATGATCAGTGTGGTGGGGGTCCAGGAGATGTTAGGGTTGTGTCAGGTTGTCTAGAAGTGGGTGAACATCTCCAGGAGAAAGGGTGTATCTGAAGGACAGTTTTGTGTTTTGTTAGAGGAGCAATTCATGGGATGAGAGTTGTAGAATCCAGTCAGAATTGGAGTCCAAAGTGAGACAGTGTCAAGGAGAGAGTCTCTTAATCCAGTGCTGGGTTAGCAGAAGCACTGCTTGAAAGGTGGATCTGAGAAGCTATGGTCTCATCATTCCTGAAGATGTCAGTGAAACAGAAAGGAGACCCCCCCCACACACACACCCAGTTTAAATACAGAAATGAGCTTGTAATTTCCACAATGGATAAGAGTAAATATTTGGGGCTTTATGGGTCACATATTGTCTGTTACAACAGCTGGGCTCTGCCTTGTTGGTACAAATGTAGGTATAAGTGAGTCAAAATGACTGGGCCTTATATAAACATCCAAGGGGCTGCAGGTACACTGGGTTAGTAGACAGCAACACGAGGTCACCAGACTTTTCCAGGACTGGAAGAGGTGGGAGAACCAGGGTACCAGAGGAGGGTGGCCATTCCCTAGCCTAGTAGTGGGGTGAGGGAGGGAGGAAGAAGAGATGAAGGGAGGAAGGAACAGAAGAAGATATGGAAGGATGATGGTAAGAAAAAAGAGGCAACGAGGGAAAGAGGGAGGGAGGGAAGGAGGAAGGGAAGGGAGAGGGAGAGAAAGGAACATATTAAGATTTTCCACAGCCCTTCTTAATCAAAAGGCAACCTACTTTCCAAGTGTCAAATTACTTCTCAGGTGTCCACACCCTTGCATGAGGGACCAGTTTCTATTATATATGGAAACCCAATTTCTAGACCTCAGTTTCCTGGCAGGGTCCTGGATGCCCTCATGGCTTTGTTATCCTTTGGGCCCTGCCTTTCTCTCTCTCTTCCCCCAGTCAGTCCTATCCAATCAGTCCCCACTTGAATCACAGCTCTCATGCTCACATTTCTGCAGAATGATCTTCACGGAAACAATTTGGTAGGATTTTCTGGAAATTGGGTTTGAAATCCCCTTAGCCCATTCTCCCAGGACTTCCTCTTGGTTAGCATCCTTTCTTGTCTAAACCCCTCCTCCATGAAATCACAGTGTTCTAGAATGTACAGACAGGGCCCAGCACCTACAATACAATGTCAAGTGAACCATGAGGGTCTACACAGCACGGAGAGAACGGAGGGGTATCCAAGAAGTGGCCATGTGAGGAGACTTCTGATGTGAGTAGTGATTTTCGGTAGAGAGGAGAGAGGAAGGACATTTGGAGCATAGGGGAGAGTTTAGGAGAGGCTGATAGGGCCTTGAGGAAGAAGTCTATCTTTTCTCATCGATTTTCACTGGCCTGTTTATTAAACTCTTCTTTTCAAAAGGAAAAGCTATAATTAGTTTCCTAATCTTTATTTTCTTGGGCCATTGAAGTATTTTTGAATCAATATTCTGGAGACCTTCATTTCCTTGAAGTGTCAAAAACAATGATATAAGAAATGTTTTTATATAAAAATTCAATTATGAATATTAAAATGTTCCATGTAACTAGATCTGTAAATTGATGATAAGCATTTTCTGAATAAAAACTATGGTTGTTAATGTTCACAAAAACAACTATTTAGAAACATTTGCAAAAGAGCAATTTCACAGAGCAGCATGGCCATGATAGACATGTATAGAAACCTCCTCAAGCTGCAGTTTCTTCTAACTGGAGGTGATGATTTCTGTCTGGGGACCTATGTGGATCTGGGGAAAGTTACTATATTGCTGAGACTCTTGTGTAGACCTGTTCATTTCTTCACCCTTCAGGTCACAGTTCACATGGATGCCAGGTCAAGGCTGGCCCAGTAGACCAAGGTGTTTCTTCTGGGGCTCTTGAGAAAGACATTTTCTCTTCTGAGAGGGCACTGTATGGAAAAGACAACAGCCTGCTGCTCAGTTGTCGTAGCCCAGAAAGTATCCATCCCGAGGACAAAGTAGAGCCAAGAATATGGCGGAGAAAACAGAGCCAGGACTCTGAGCCATCCAGAATAATTGAATCACATTGTGCCTGAAGCCTGCCTACCCCAGGAATTTCCCTTGATTGCTGACACTAAGTTACATTAGATTTCCCTCCTAGCTGAGATGTTTCTCAAAACCACCCTGGATCTACGTTCATCTTTTACCAATACCTATGAAGAGCTGGACTCAAAGTTAAGGAGCTCAGTCCGTGATACCCAGAGTGTCCTGGTTAGTAACAGTCTGAATGGTTTGAATGTGTCTAAAATTTGCATTAAAAGAGAGCTTGGCTGTGCAGAAGAGGTAAAGGCTTGGGAAGGTTGTGCATCTGTTCTGTCAAGAATTTGCAGAAGAGACTCCAAAGAAGATACTCCGCTCGGCTTAGCGTCTTAACCAGACAACTTCCTGCTGGGATGTGTCAGGCAAGGGCTGGGAGGGAGCATGTTGTAGCTTCATAATGCTCAACCTAGTTAATGAGAAGTATAGAGTTCAGAAAAGGAACTCCTCAAGGGCCTGCAGGAGGGAGCAAATCTTTTTCTTCTCATTAAAAGCAGTATATGACCATCGTAGACAGTGTGGGGAGTATAGCCAAGGAAAGCAGAGACCTTCTGAATTCCCTCACTCAGGTCTTCTCTATTGTTATCTGCATATCCTCACTCATTCCGAATGTATAATTTTCTGTCAGAGCAATTTTCCCTCGGAAATAGTATCCATGGAGTCAGTTCCGTGGTTGCATAATGTTTTGCTGCTGGCTTTTCTTTGCATAACTACTTTTCCTTTGTTGAATATTCAAGTAATTTGTCAGTTGCTTTTGCTTTGTTTAAAGGGGGTTTTGTTCTTTGGGGCAGTTTTAGGCTCATAGCAAATTTGAGGGGAAAGGTAGAGATTCTAGGTACACCTTAGACCAGTATGGGGTTTAGAGCTGTGTTCTTGATTTCATTTCTCCTCAGACTGGCTTCTCTCGGGACCACACTGCTGAGTGGGCTGTCCTCTCATCCACATGGTACCTACTCAAGAGGAGAAAGAAGGCCTTGCCCTTAGAGCCCCTGTACGGACGCAGCACTGGTCTGATAGGGCCAGCCCTGGCCAAGTACTCACCATGAGTTTCTACCTGAGGGATGGAGATGTTGTCTACAGAGGTCAAGCATCCCAGCATGACAGACAATGGCATCAGCTTCCCCAGAACTGTGTGTAGCCCTAGATAGAAATCACCTCTTCCACTAGAGTGGTACATCCATTGACAATTAGTGACCCGGCTTGGACCTGTGGACCTGTCATTGTCTCTCAAGTTCATATCAAGATTCACTCTATTCAACCTATGAATTTAGCAGATAGATGTGTGCCTAGCATTATAGAATTATGGGTTGGTTTCATTAACCTAAAAATCCTTTCCACTTATCCTTCCCGCCACCCTAACCCCTGATAGCTGCTAATGTTTTAACTGTCTCCATAGTATTGCCATTTACAGATGTCATATTATTGAAGCTGTATAATAAATATACAGACTTTTCCATACCAGTTCATTCTAGTTAGAATACAAGCTCTTCCTTTCTTGTCATGGCTTGGTAGCATGTTACTTTCATTGCTGAATAATACTTCACTGTTTAGATATACCAGAGCTCACTCACCCAGTCATCAACTGATAGACATCTTGTTGGCTTCTAAATCTGGGTGATTTTGAACAAAAATTCTAAAAATACCTATGTTCAGTTTCCTTTTTATATAAGCCATGCCCTGGTTAGTTTTCATGTTAACTTGTCATAAACTAGAGTCATGTGGGAAGAGAGGAGATTGCTCCAATATTGTTCTATAGAATGAATGTCTGTGAAACAAGTTTCTTAACTGTCAACTGCTGATGGGAAGGGCCAGCATAGGCAGTTACATCCCTTGGTAGGAGACCAAGGCTGTATGAGAAGGCCACACTCCTCTGTGCTTGTCCTTCAGTTTCTGCCTTCAGGTTCCTGCCTTGAGTTCCTGCTCTGGCTTCCCTTCCTGGTGGACAGTTAGCTGTAAGCTGAGATAAAGTCTTTCCTTCCTCCCCAGGTTTGCTTTGGATTATGTTTTCATCAAAGAGAGTTCAACTAGAATGGGTCCTTTCATTAGGCTTAAATGGGCCTGTTTCTGGGAACTTTGTTCTTTTCTGTTTATCTATTAATATAGATTTATTCTTTCGCAAGTGCTGAAATATTGCCTGTGAGTCAGGCGTGTCTCCCAACTTTTGTTCATTTTTTAATCTCCTTTTGGATTATTGGTCTTCTTATATTAACTTTAGATTGACTTTATTGATACCCACAAAATTAGTTGCTGTGAGTCTGACTGAAGGAACTGAATCTCGACCATAATGAGAAGATCAGCATCTCAACCTCGAGTTTTCTGTTCATAAACGAGGTGTCTCTTTCCATTTTCTTCCTCCTGGATTTTTCTCTCTAGCGCTTAGTGTTCACACAGACCTTGCAGTATTTTATTATATTTATATTTATATTTAAGTGGTTTTGAGCATGCTTCTATAAATATTGTGGGGGCTTTCTATTTTAAATTTACCTGTTTATTTCCCTTGAAGAGGAAACTAACTGGCTTTTGGGTACTGATCTTTAACCTTATAGCCCTGCTATAGGAGTAGTTTCTAAATAGATGATCAAATATCTCCACACAAAGGCCTTTTCATGCTTCTTTTCACCATCTGCACACTTCCACTTCCTCTTTGAGATGTTTTCATATATCTTTCTTGGTTTGCTCTTTAGTTTAGCCAGGAGAAGAGCGGTGAAAAGTCTGGCTGGCTTGGCTTGCTGGGGTCTTAGTGGGAAAGTGCCAAGTCCTGTGTGATGTTGTCCACAGACTCTTAGAGTTTTATTAGGTGAATGGACTTCCTATCCATTTCCATTTTACGAAGGCTTTTTTGTTTTAATTTGGAATGTGTGTTAGAGTCGGCTTTGCAAGGTGCCTTTTACGCACATTGATAAGAGTGTGCGTGTGGAGGCCAGATTCTAAGTGACTCCTCTGTCACTCTCCACTTTTATTTTGGCACAGGATTACTGAACCTGGAGTTAGCTATTTCAGCTAAACTGCCTAACCAGTGAATCCCCAGAGTCTGCTGTCTCTGGCCCTCCCAGGGCAAGATTATGGGCATGAGTTGTCATGTGTCCCAAAGAGACCCAAGCACTTGACCTCTGAGAATCTTCCCAGCCCACAACAATTTGTTTTTATTTACCTATTTACTTGATAAAATTAAATTTTATCTCATTTATTTTTAGTGTGTTCATGTGCATGTGCCACAGTGTATATGTGAAAGCCAGAGAACCACTTTCAGGACTTGGTTCTCCCTTCCACCATGTGTTCCAGAGGTCAAACCCACATCATCCGGCTTTCCAGATAAACAGCTGTAATCCGGAAGCCCGTCCTCTGCCCTAGATTTGCTAATGCTAATTGCTGGTGTTAACCTCAATACTTCTAAGATACTGGTTTACAGGTTTCTTCTCTCACAACCTCTTTGAATGGTTCTGCATCAGGGCAATAGGGGGTCCCACAGAGTAAACTGAGAAGTAGCCTCTCCTTGTATCTTCTCAAAAGTCTACAGAGGATCATTTCGTCCCTTCCTTTAAGGTCTGGAGGAGCCATCAGTGAACAAATCTGCATTTGACACTTCCTGTATTCCTTACTGACTCACTTTCTGTAATGAGCCTGACCGATCGTCTCTTTTGGTGGGAGTTTTGGCAGACTATGGCTTTTGGTTAGTGATTTTCTTTCATAGAAGAAGTCATATGGCAGGCACATAGTCTCTCACATTTACCCCTCTGACGTTTATAATTCCCATGAGATATAGAGTCCTCTATTCCACTATGACAGTGGCCACTGCATCTTCTTTTTATTAGTCTGGAAAGAGGCTTACTGATTTTATTAAATAAAAAGCTTTGGTTTTATTGATTTCTTCTATTGATTTTCTGTTTTTAATTTCATTGATCCCTATACTGGCTTTATTATTTCTTCTTTTATCTTACTTTAGTCTTAATTTGGTACTTTTTTTTTCTAGTTTCCTATGGTGAAAATGTAAATTATAGGCCTTAGACCTGTGTTCTTATCTAATACATGCACACAATAGTATGCGTTTGCCTCTAAGCATTGCTTTTTCTGAATCTTGCAAACTTCAAGAAGCTGTGCGTTTATTTAGTTTAAAGTATTTTGAACTTTTTCATGAGTGTTTTTCTTGGGCCAATCTTAATGCTTGGTTGCCATTAGCTGGGGTGGGGGCTGGGATCCAGCATCCTTCTCTTACTGTTTTCTCTTTCCTCTCCACTGTGCTGTGCAGACTTTCCGTGTTTTCTGTCCCTTGAGGTGCTAAGCTGTGTTTGCAGACCCAGGACTTGGTCTACCTTGGTGAACACCCCACTCCCAAGCTAGCCTGCCAGAAACATGCCCTCTGCTTCTATTGGATGAACATGTCTATAAATGTCTCATACATTCAGTAGATTGATGGTGCTGTTGAGTTCAGCTGTGTTCTTACTGATTTTCTGTCCTGTAGATGTGTCATTTCTTATAGAGGGTGCTGAAAACTCCAGCAATAACAGCGGATTTATCCACTTCTACTTACGATTGTATTAGATTTTTACTACATGTACTTTTACTTTCTGTTGTTACATAAAGTCACACTAAGGATTGTTGCATCTTTTGGGAAAATCCCCTCCTTCCTCTCTATGTAAAGCCCTCTTGAACCCCAACGATTTTCTTGTTCTTAAATCAGTTCTGCTTAAGATTTCCATAGCTACTCCTACTCCTGATCTCTCCTGGAAATGTCTCTTTCCCACTCCCGTATAGTTTATGTATCTTGATACTGACAAGGATACTTCTTCTAAAAATGCTTTTATTAGTTGGGAACTTTGTGCAGTGTGTTTTGATCATATTTACCCCCCTCCAACTCTTGCCACATCCACCCCCACTCTCTTACCCACTCATTTTATGTCCTTAAGAAAAAGTACCCATGCTACAATCCACAGACCCAGAGAAGCCAGATAACAAGAAGAGTCTGAGCGGGACCCATGTGGATGTCCCTGGGAAGGAGAAGTAGAGCAGACATGGAAAGTGGAGGAGCAGGGGACGGGAAGAGGGGAGCTCAGGAAGGGACAGGATGGATGGAGAGAGCACTGGGAGAGACAACTGCAACTGGAGGATGTCTAGGGCCAGCTAGACGTGTAGTGTAATGGAAATTCCCAGGAATCTACAAAGATGACTCTAGCTAAGACTCCTAGCAATGGGGGACATGTAGCCTGAACTGGGCATCTCCTGTAACCCAGAAAGACTATCAATGGAGGAACTGGGACACCAAACCAACCACATAGTCTTCAACCTACACTTTGTCCTACCTACGAGATGTGCAGGGGTAAAGGTGGCACAGAAATCATAGGAGTGACAACCAATGACATCCTGTTTGAGATCCATGCCACAAGAGGGAGCCCACCCCTGCAGCTCCGGGATCCAGAGACCTAGGATAGAACCAAACAGAACAGGCAAATATATAAACATTTGTATTAATGATATTTTGTTGTACTTGGTAGACTGGTGCTTAGCCCAATTGTCAGCAGAGAGGCTTCATCCAGCAACTGATGGAAACAGATACAGAGACCCACAGCCAAACATTGGTTGGTACTCAGGGAATCCTGCTGAAGAAGGGGAGAAAGGGTTGTAGGAGGTAGAGGGGTCAAGGACACCACAAGAAAACCTGGGCTACTGGGGGCTCACAGAGACTGAACTGACAACCAGGCAACCTTCATGGGACTGACCTAGGTCCTCTGCATAAGTGACAGCTGTATAACTTGATCCTCTGTGGGACTCCAATAGCGGGAGCAGTGGCTGCCTCTGACTATTGTGAGGCTTTGAGGACTCTTCTTTTCATTCTGGGTTGGCTCATGAAGCCTTCAATTTGATGTGCCATCTTTTGCTGATGTCCATGGGAGGCTTACCTTCCTCTGACTAGTAATGGAGGAAGGGTGGATTGGGGAGGGGACAGTGAGGCTGAGGGAAAGAGATTGGGAGGAAAAGAAGGGGGGTCAGCAATTGGACTATTAAAAAGTTATTAATTAATTCACTCATTTTTTTTTTCAAAGTACCCGTCAAGATCCATTTGTGTTTTCCAAATATTTGAATATGTGGCTTTCCACTAAAGTGTAGTCAAACTCCCATGCTGGGGATCATTGTGTCCGAGGAGACAGAGTGAGTGTAAGAACCAGACATGGTGCTTGAGTGTGTGGAAGCAGTGTCTTCCAGACACCATGGGGAAGCTGTATGTAAACTCATAGCAGGTGTGACAACATGCACAAGACTCATGCATGCTTAAGTCAGGCCAAACCCCATCATAGAAAGGAGCTGGATATGAAGTCATACCCTTTGTCAAGGAGCTATTGGAATTGGTAGCTGCTAGAAGGAAAGTCAGTTTTCTCTAAGGGTATAGCTCCTGGTAAGTAAGGCAGAATTCTTATAGACAACGGATAGAGCCTTGTCTATTGGTGCATTCAGACATTGACATTCAGAATGGTTTCCGATGACTCTTGGGCATATACTCGAAGGATGAGCATTCATACCACAAAGGCATTTACTCACTTATGTTCATATTTGTAATAGTCAGAGCCTGGAAGCAACATAGATGCCCCTCAACTGAAGAATAAATTTTTAAAAAATGTGGAACATTTACACAATGGAGTATTACGCAGCAGTCAAAAATTGACATCTTGAAATTTGAAGGCAAATAAATGGAACTAGAAAAAGTCATCCTGAGTGAAGTAACACAGACCCAGAAAGACAAACATGGTATGTACTCACTCATAAGTGGATATTAGACAGAAAGCAAAGGATAACCAAGCTACAATGCACAGCCCCAGAGAAGCTAGGTAACAAGGAGGACCCTAGGAGACACATCCATGGATCCCCTTGGGAAGGAAAAATGGGGAATGGATAAGATCTCCTGAGTAAACTGGGAGCCATGGGAGAGGACTTGGGGGGAGATGGGAAGAGAACATGAGGAAAGAGGATGGTAGAGTTGGGGGAGGGATGGAGAGGGAGAGTGACAAAATAGCTATCTTGACAGAGGAAACCGTTTGGGGGTCAGGGAGAAACCTGCTGCTAGGGAAACTCCCAGGAATCCATAGGGTGACCCCAGCTAAGACTCCAATCAGTGGTGAAGAGAGTGCCTGAACTGGCCTTCCCCTGTAATCAAATTGATGACCACCCTAACTGTCATCATAGAACCTTCATCCAGCAACTGATGGAAGCAGATGCAGAGATCCACAGCTAAGCACTGGGCCGACCTTCCAGTCCAGATGAAGAGAGGGAGGGGGATTATGTGAGCAAAGGGATCAAGGTCCTTATGAGGAAACCCACAGAGACAGCTGACCTGAGCTACTGGCAGTGGGACCAGGATTTAGCCCTCATGCATCAACTGGTTTTGGGAGGTTTTTTGTTGGGGGGGGGGGAACCTGTTCCCTATAGAGGGATACCTTGCACAGCCTTAATACAGGACTTGGTCCTGCCTCAACCTGTGATCCTAGACTTCGTTGGCTCCCTATGGGAGGCCTTCTCCTCCTTGAGTGGTGATGGGAACTAGGGGGTGAGTAGGAGAAGTGGAGGGAAGGGGGACTGCTCTTGGTATGTAAAAAAAAAAAAAAAAACTTTAAAAAAGTCAGAAAAGAAGAGAGAAAATAGGTCTCAATGCCCACCACCCCCCCAAAAAAAAGATTATGGATGAGACTGAGTTGATATGAGTTTGATATCTACCTTACTTGTGATGTTGGCTCAGTTTTTCTTCCACTTAAAAAGTTTCCACTCTATCTCTGCTTTTATGATTTCTGACTTTTCTATAATTCTACTCATTCTTTTCTCATATCATATCACTTAAGCTTCATTTTAGAAGACTGCTTTTGGCTTCCCAGAATATAGAGTCGACATGTACAACTAACCTGTGCACTTTCAAACAGTGCTACACCGTGCCGTGGCTAGGGCTGGTGCCTTGAAACAATAAAATATCTAGATTTCTCCCCTTTATCATTTATGTCATTGTTGCCATATATTTATATTTCCATATATTTTACATATAAAACACACACATACTATTTATCTATACTGTTTCTTCTATTTTGAGAGATAGCTGCAGCCTGTTAGATACATCACAAATAAGAGTAAAGAGTTTCTATTTCATGTTTACTTATTCATTCTCTAACTCTCTTTCTTAATTTGGATCTGAGCTTTGGACATGTTTCACTTTGGTGCAGCTGAGAAAGTCTTTTATCCCACCCCACCCCACCCCACTTTGTGGAGGATGATTTCTCAGCACAGAATTCTAGGTTGTGGATTTCTTTTCCACTCAACATTTTAAATTCTTCGTTCCATCCTTCTCTGTAAAGTGCAGCTTCCAAGAAGGAATGAGACACCATTCTCTTGAGTAAGACGCTTTTGTTTTCTTTGGGTTTTCTTAGTGTTTCATTCTCCATATCTGGAAGACAAGGCGCCTGCTGTATGGTTTGTTACTTCTGCTGGGTGTTATCTGGGCTCTGGAAGAAATTCTCAGTGTCTCTATTTCAAATATTTCCTCTACCTCCTTCTCCTTTCTTTCTGCACCCCATTATGCTTACATGGTTATCTTATGCAGTTTCCCAAAGTTCTGGGTATTTCCTTCTTTGCCCTCATCCTGCTTGTATTGTTTCTCTTTGCTCTTTCAGGTCTAGAAGTTTCTAATTAGATATTAGCACATTAAAGCTTCTTTCTCGGCCCCATCCTATCTACTGAGAAGACAGACAGGGTAGTCTTCATTTCTGTTGGTATTTTAATCTATGAGAATCTTTTTTGTTCAACTCTTTTCCATCTGCTCTTGCCTGGGGTCTACTCCATACAAACTAATCATAACTATTTATGAAATCCTAGGCCTACTGATTCCAAAACCCCCAGCACATCTGAATTCAGTTCTGATGCTTCCGTTTCGCTTTAAACTGTGCTGTTTGGACTTTTAGTTTACACTGTGTGTGTTTCTTGTTAGTAGCTAAATACAATATTTGGGGTAAACAGAAGTGTTTGGGGGAGATATTTGTATTTTGTAAAGGTTTTGGGATGGAGAGCACCCTAGTCTCGTGATTGGGTCTTTGTTCCCTCAGTGACCCTGTGCCTTATAACAGTAGTTCTCAACTTGTAGTTCACGCCCCCTTTGGGGATCACATATCCGTATATCCTTGACCCCTTTGGGGATCACATATCCATACATCCTTCATCTCAGATATTTACATTCTGATTCGTAGCAATAGACAAAATTATAGTTATGAAGCAGGAACAAAATAATTATGTTTGGGGTCACCACAACATGAGGAACTGTATTAAAAGGTCACAACCCACAGGTTGAGAACTCCTGCCTTAGCTTGTGACCTTTGTATCCTTTCCCCTCCTTCCCTTCCCCTTAGCTGTACAGAGTGGCTAGTGTGAGCTTCCAGCAAGTTCCCACAGCTGAGCTCTCTCTACTGGTTCCTGTTTTATTCCATGGGTCTCTCTAGTCTGCTAAGTTGTAATTCTTTGTAGCCACTGCTGCTCCTGGATCAGTGAGGCCTGTGATCTTGTCCATTTGTGAGTGAAGAAGGACCACTAGGTTTGCCCCGCTCTTCCCTTGTTACAGCAGAAGAGCAGCTTCCAAGCCTCTGCAGACTGTGCACAAGGGGTCTTGTCTGGTCTTCTTCTGAGTTGAGCAGTGCAGGACAGCTTTGATAGTCTTGGTCTGCATGCTGATGGTAGGTGAGATCCCGAAAAAACCATGCCTGGGCTTAAAGATTACGTGTTAGAATATATTTCTCCAAAATGCTTTCCCTGGGTGCTTACAACGGGAGAAGAAAAATCAAAAGTGCTCCCGTCTGTGATCAGAGTTAGATGAACCAGTAAAAATCAGACTTGTCGTCACTGAGTGGTCAGGTGCATTGATCAGCACTGTTCAGACTCTGATGTGGTGCCAGGTCATTTCTCTCTGTAAAATGAAATAGCATACAGTCCACCAATGAAGTGTTCAAGGTAGAGGGGCTTGGTCTCAAAACAAAGGCTTATTAAGAGCCCATATTCTCCAAGATCCCCTCGTCACCCTCCAAAGACTTATATTCCATTTTTATCATAACTCTTTCCAAAGTCTCTTAAATAGCCTTGGATTTGCTAGTCATATGTGTTGCCTTGATTGTGGACTTCAGTCGTCACTGAAACATTATTGGCTGGTGAGGAGAAAGGTTCGGTGAGTACCACAGTTATCTTTGGTGTCTGTATTCATTATTTTTCTGTTACTGCGGTAAAATGTCATGATCAGAAACAACTTGTAGAAGAAAAGGGTTTAGTTTAGCAATCAGCTAGAGAAGGATAGAGTCCATCATGGGAGGAAGACATGGTATCATGAACATGAAGCCAGCTTGGCAGTCAAGACTGGTGAGATCACATTTGTCTTCACATGGGAAGGGATGGTGGAGAGAGCTAGCAGGAAGTAGATTCAGGCTATAAACCTCAAATCTCATCCCTAAAGGCATACTTCTTCTAGCAGAGTTCTACCTTCTAAAAGTCCTATGACCTACACCCCGCCCAAAACAGTGCCATCAGTTGGGGACAATATTTAGTGTGACCCACTCTGTGAGACTCAAGCCAAGACCATAAACTACTTTTACCTCTGCTAATAACAAGAAAAGAAGCCAGCTTGAGTGCCTGGTGGAAAAAGCCAGCTACAAGGGAGGTTCTGTAGACTTAAGCATTTCAACCCACTTCAGTGAGTCCCACAGATGTGCTTTTGTTGAACTCTGTGTCCTGGGAGGTTATTATTGAAGGTTTAGACTCACAGGACTGAGCAGGGACTATTCTTCACCCATGACAGAAGTCTCCCTCCTTAGATAAGAGAAGGGATAAGTGAGGACATACTCTAATTTACACATTGACATAAGTAAAGAAATATGTTGTTGAGTTTGTTAATGGGGGTTACTGAGGTAGTGGTGTGGGTGGGAAGGACATGTCAGAGAGGTGGGAGAGCTTCCTGCTGTCTCAACTCACACTGAAGTTCATTACACACTTGTATAGGTCAAGGTCTTACTAGATTATAGTCAAAGTGTGGGCAGAAACATGTTCCTCGGGGTCTTCAGGAGGAGAGTCTGTATCCTTGGTTCTGTCTATTTGTTTTGGCTTCTAGAGATGCATGCCTTCCTCAGACAGTGCCCTTCCTCCACGTTTCTAGTCAGCACCAAGGATAAGTCTTTCTCAAATACCTTCTCTCTTCTGTTCACTCTCTCACCTTTAAGAACCACCCAGATAATCCAGGGCCATCCCATTTTTTTAGGATTAATTAATTAGCAAGCTTAAATTTCCTTTGCCACATAACAGCCTGTATACAAGTTCTGAAGATTAGGATGGTGTTCATGGTTTGTCTCTGCTGTAATTATTGAGATATGAAGTTCCTGGGGGGTGAAGAGACCCTTGAGAGGTACTTGGTTAAGCGGGATTAGTGCTTTATAAAATTCTTTCTCTCTTGAGACTGGATTGATCACCGAAAACATGGGCTATTAAAATCAAGACAGGGACCTTGCTGTGCCATGCTTCCCCTGTTTCTTTTGTGTTTGTAGTGGGTGTCCTTCTGCGCTGAAGCTCTCCCAAGACACTGAGCAGATGTCTTGAACTGGCATTGTGCTCTTGAACATCCTCACCTCTGAGGCCAGAGAAACCACTTTTCTTTAGACTATTCCCAGCTTTGGGTGCTTTTTTTTTAACAAGAGAAGGTGAACCAAGACAGGGGTCATGATTCTGTCACCCACAGGGAGGAAGCATTCTTGGGAGCGAAGAATAACACTGGTCTAGTGGGGTCAGAACTAATATAATGAGGTCATGTGACAACTGTGGCTTCCCAGATTTGAGATGACAGGCTTATGAGGAAGAGGAAAACATTTAAAGCCATAATTTTATGAAATATGCTGCTCAGGACTCTAGGGATCCCGGTTTCCCTCCTCCAATCTTATTCTAACTGGATGAGCCATAAATCCTGATGCGGCTTAGCTACCTTTTATCTCTTTTGTTTCTTGAAACAAAATCCAAAGAATTGAACAACACAGATAGACAGCAATGAGGAGAACATAGAGAGAAAGGCATTTTGAAACGGTAAGAATTTGAGGCACCCCTGGGAGATCCTGCACCCAACCATCCAGGAGTCAGGATAGAGGAATGGGCAGTAGTAGACATCACATGGGTCAAGATTGCTCCAATTCAGAAGAGTTCCCTGTGGATCTCACTGGTGGATGACGGTCTCCTGCTTGGTGCCTACCTACCTACCTATGAAACAGACCACAGAGCGTTATATCCTTAAACTAAACATAGGAAATTTGACATTGAACAAGTAAGTCTCCTGCTCCTGGATTGTGGCAGGTTCTGTGAAGTCCCTGAGGATGGTGCATGTTGACTCCACAGCCCAAGCGGTATCTGTGAAAGGTGAAGGAACAAGACCTATGTCTATGTTTCTGAATTGTACTCCAAGTCCTTGCTCAGGGCCTGTGGCCTCCAATTATGGCTTTGTTTCTACCCAAGAGAAAAAGCAAAGGTCACCCATGTTATTTTGATGCAGGATCCCATTTTAGAAATAATACTGACTAGAGTTTAAGGACTGAACAGGCAAGCTGCAGGCTTTTGTTAACAGAAAGGTCAGGTGAAAGCCGAAAGAGAAAGCAGGCACATCTTAACAGGGCATCTGCTTGTCCCAAGTGCCTGAGTTGCAAGGGAAGCCATCAGGTACGTTGGGCAGGCAGCAAAATTTCCAAGAGGCAGATGTGGTCCAGTGTCTGTTGGGATTTAGCCAGAAAGCAGAATAACTTTGCATAGTGATTGCGGGAAGCTGTAAAGAGTCAAATGCACAGTGCAAATATTAGCTGTTTGCCTCTTCTGGCTCTAGCTTCCCCTTGACCATGTGGCCAGCTGGAACCCTTCATCTGAGGAGAACTAAGCAGCTGGGGATAGCTGTCATCTGCCAGAGGGGCATTGCAGACCTCTGAACATCAACTCTCTCTGGCTCTCTCTGGGCCACTTCTGACACCTTCATTTGGAGGCAGAAAATCCAGTCCAGATAGAGAGACAGAGAAGTGTGGAAAGTCAGCTTGTCCTCCGGGTAATAGACTCGCTGGGGTCTCCTTGCTCCTAGAGTACCCTCCCAGCCTCTCCAGCCCTGAAGCCTTCCAAAAAGCTGAAAGTCAGGGGGACATGAGGCCTCCTCATCTTCACTGTGGGGACAGCCGACTCTCAGCACAGCTTCCATATGGCTTCATACTTTGAGATTTCTTACACGTCTCAAGGGAAGGCTGTTCTTCCTCCAGGTTTCCCGGCGTGTGTCTCCTCTCATCCATAAAAGATTGGGTTTACTCACTGTGGAAAGCCGAAAGTGAAAAGCAGGTGCAGCTATATAATATTTCTCTTTAATTACTGTTTATAGGAGGAAAAAAAACCAAGTGTGGAAATTAATTATTCCATATTGTTAGAACAGGGCGAACTGCTTACTAATTTTAACTATGGCTTTTATGGGTGTCTGTTGCTCAACATCTTATTAATGTGGGTAAATATTAACAAACAGTTCACACACCTCCTCCCCCACTAGCATCTCTCTGTCTTCAGCATTGCCCTACAGCACAGTCTCCTGGGAAGGAGGCAGTCTCCTGGGGGAGGGGTTCAGGGCATCTCTTTCCTTCTGTGTATTTCTGAGCTCATGTGCTACAAAACTTCCTTTCAAGAAGTATGCCCTACTTGCAGGGCTGTTTCTTCTTTCTCTCTCCAGCTGAGTATCCTGAAACTTCTGAAGATGTGGAAGGCAATATTTTCCTATTGGCTGATGCCCATTTTTCTGCCTGGGCCGTTCACCCTTCCTCCTAGACGGTACTCTCCATCTCATTTTCAGCCATTGAAAAAGAGCCCTAGGAAGCCAGCAGCCAGCAGGGCAGATTAGCATGAGTGAAATGGGATTAAAGAAGGCTCCTCCCCAGAGTTCCTCTGAGTGTGTCTTCTGGGCATAGGATAGAGAATTAACAAGTTCTTAACTCATGCACCCCAGGAAATGGAGCAGGAGAGGAAGATTTGGGGAGCTGGTTTAACATAGTCTCGACCGACATCCACATAGTAGGTGGACTAGTTTATAGTCTTTGTTTTGAGATGGGCCTTAACCCTGTTGATCGAGCTGATCTTGCCTTTGTGAGCTTAAGAGATTTTATCTCTGTCTCCCAAGACCCTGGGACTGCAGGTGTGTACCCTGATTGGCTTGTACTGTTTCGTTTTATGTCGTTATTGTAACAAGATGCTCAAGGCGGGGTGCTTTATAAAGAGGTGTGTTTATCTCTCAGGTCTAGAGGGTCAAGAGAATGGCCCAGCACTGATTTGACTATGGTGGGAGCCTAGCGATGATGATGGCAGGACAGTGTGGGAGTATGCACAGAGCGATCACAAAGAGAAAAGGGAACTGAGAGGGATTCAGAGGACAAGTGGCTTTTAAAATTTTTTTTGAAGAGTTATTGATCTTTATTGATAGTTGGATGTATGTGTGGAACTGTGTGGCATTAATGTGCATGTGTTTGCAGAGGACAGAGGAACTGCCCCCCTCCCCCTTGAGCTGGAGTTACAAACAGTTGTGAGCTGCCCAATATGGATACTGAAAAATTGAACTCAAGTCCTCAGCAAGATCAGGACATGCTCTTGCCCACTGAGCCATCCTTTCAGCCCCCAGGCTTACTTTTTTCTACTTTCTTGACAATCAAGGGGACCCTGAGAACTACATTAACCTATTCCAAGGATAAAGCCCCCACTAACCAACTCTCTTTTCCACTAGGCCCTACCTCTTATAGGTTCCCCTGTGTGAACACTGCCGCCCTAGGGCAAAGCCACCAGCATGGAAAACGTTAAGATGCACTGAACCATATTAGTAGACTCGAACTCAAAGACTCATCAAACCCACCTGGAGTAGCAGTGGGGGTGGACAGAAGTTTTGGAGATTTTTTTTCTGATATGGGTTAAAGGTGGTCTGTAGCTCTCAAAGCCACGTCCTGACAGTCTATCCAAACTATCCAAGATGCAGAAGCTTATGGTAGATAACTAATTCAGCATGCCTTATGGTGGAGAGAGCCAAGGGCTGGGGCAGTGCTCAGCTGAGCTGGGCAATTCTTCTATCCCATATGAGCCTGATGTGGCCAAGATCTCTTTGCTCATATGTCGGTCCTAGACATGGCTTGGAGGCTGTACAGATCATAAGAATGGTGTCTTGGGGTAGTTGTATTTCTTATCTGATGGCCCACCATACCCACAGAGATGATCTGAGATGCCCAGGCAGATGACATGAGCTACCTCCAGTCATCCTAGAATGCCACTTTCAGCAGTTGCCAACCCTAGCTCAGACTTAAGAGGATAGCATAGTTGGAGAAGCAGAAAAGGTCCCAGGATGACCTTTAACCTCTATCAGCATGTAGCTCAATTCAGGGATGACTCAGGTCATGTAGAGTTGCCTAGTCTCTCAGCCAGGGCTTTGGTATTCATTTTACTCAGAATTTTGTTACCACCTGGTCTCAATCAGTGCTCCTCAGTTACATTATAAATAATAAAATCAGCAGACAATTAAGTAAGGCACATATAAAAAGCTAATGGGAGAGCCTGGCATTCAGAAGAGACACTGTACACAGAGTTCTTTGTATAAAGAGGACTGTTTAATGAGATACAGTGTGAGAGGAATATATGAGGTATGTATGCTTACCAAAAGTGTGGGGTCAGTGTGATCCATGCAAAAAAGTGACATTAAAAAAAATATTGGAAAGTGAAAAAAACAGTAATAAAAAGCAATAAGCCATGCATCATACAATAAGGGTAGTTATACTTTCTATAATTTGATTTTTTTAAATACATTTATGTTTTTTAATATATCCTTGCCATGGAGATGAAATACTCTCTCTTTATTATCAGACATATTTCTTACTGAGGTTCATGGTCAAAAAAGTGTTCATGCTGCTGAGAAAATGGGTGTGAAAGACCTTTGCCTGCCGAGCAGGTGCCTCCATTCAAAAGTAGGGTGATCCTTGTTGTGGGGGGTGCCAATGAGCCCAGCTGACTCAGAGGTTGAGCTGTTTAGTAAGTGCGCAAAGAGCATTAGAATCCTGATCTGTCAAAACCAACAAATCCAAGCTACCTGAAAATATAGCATTCAACCTGGCACCACTTCAAGGTGTCACATGCTGTCCTGTAAGTTGGCTGGACACAGAGCGGTGTCCCTCAAACCCACCAGCCTTCCTGATTTCACCTTAAGTGTCTTAAGAGGAATTACTGGCTTGTTTTCTCTGGACCAAAAAGTATTTCCAGGGGAGGCAGGTTTGCACTGAGTATGGATTTGAGGGAAAGCCAGGATGAAAGACAGGGGCATGAAAAAGTGGTGTGAGCTATCCCATCCCCGACTCCTATGTTTCCCAAGATGGTACCTATCTTGTACCAGCTATGATTCCCTGTGGAAGCTGCCTGAGATGACTTCTTTTATAGCTAAGGAACTTAGAAACAGGTCTGAAAGGCTATTTCCTGGGAGTACCCCTCCTTCCCCTCTGTACCCCTCCTTCCCCTGCCCTCTTACTGAAATCTCTATCCACTTTCCTATGGTGAAATCCTAAACTCAAGAGCTGCCCGCAGCCCCATTTCTGCAGCTGGAAGAAGAAGGCCTTTATAGGAAGAAGCAGAGAAGGAGGCTGCAGAGTCATCGTATCCTGTCTAAGCTCTCTGACGGGCTTCTTCAGGAAGCCCAGCTGTGTCCTTGTTATGATGGCTGCACAGCTGTTGAGCCTGACGTCTCGCTGAAGCTCCTTTGAGATGGGTTTCTGTCCTTTTCATTCGATAGCCTTTCCTAAATACTCTTAAAAGGAAGCAAGTTGGTGGGACCAGAAGGCCTAACTCTGATCACAGTCATCTTTTTTGTGCCTGCACCATGCTGGGACCAGGGGCTGCCAGCCCTCTCTACAAGGGGCTGCCAGCCCTCTCTACAAGGGGCTGCCAGCCCTCTCTCTCCCTTCCCGTCCAGGTGTCAGCAGGATACACAACCAAGAAGCAGATGCACCAGGAGGGAATGCAGAACCAGCCAAAGCATACACTGGGTTTGCCAGCCCTCACAGTCCCTCCCGGCAGGAAGTGAGGAGGCCAGCCAGCTCTTCCCCCACATGCATCCTCCGGGCTCCTCCATGCTTAAATGCCATGATCTCCGTCGTGCCAGGGGCTGCCACATCAGGAGATGTGGATTAAGTGATTTGTCTCCCTCCAACACAGCTGCTCCCTGCTTCCTGTCTGACAAATGTGGTTCATTAGGGCTGACAAAGATGAATGTTCTTGTTTATAGAAGTCAGCGAAGCAGTGTTCTTGGGGAGCTTGTAGACCTGGATCAGAAGCAAGGTATACATTAAGTTGGCTCCCCAACATTTGCTCTCAGCCACAGGCTAAGAGGGCAGGAAAGCCAAGTCCTTACCACCTGCCAGGAGTAGATCCCACAAGAGTCTCTCAGTTGGTACAGTGAGACCTGGCAGCTTTTCTCATGACCATCTGAGAGTCAACCAAGTGATGGAAGAAAGTGGCTCTACTGGGTACATAGAACACCCTCAGCCAGTAGGCATCTGGGCCATTGCTATTCACCCAGCAACTGGTAGAAGTCGAATACTTAGAGATGGGGGGGGGGGGTATGCTGAGAACCCGGCATTGGTTCTAGGGAGGTGAAGCCTCAGAGACACGTGGCCATAGCCACACATGCCCATTGTAACTCTCTCAAAGAGTCCAGAAGAATGAGACCATCAGTGGTGAGCTTCTGGTCCTCAAAAGTAACTTCAACCAATATTCAGTGTTTATTAAAGCTCCTGAAATGAAGCCGTGATTCTCACTAAGCCTGGCTGGGCAGCAGAAGTACTTGCTGCTATAGGTTTCAAAGTTTGGGATTATTTTCCATGCTAAAGAAAATGTATTTTATATCATAATTCAGGTACATGTACGTACACACACACACACACACACACACACACACACACACACACACACATGAGAGAGAGACTTACATGTGATTCCAATGGCTTCATCAGACAATATTCACCTTTATTGAATATTCATCTTTATTGAATAAAACTAGTTCTAATGTTTTCTACTTTATTCAATTTCATAGATCAAGTAGGTGCTGATTACAACCCAATAAATTAATTCTATCATCACCAATAGGTTAAAGCTACTAGTTTAGACAGTAACAATGCTGACCTGTGATGAGTTTTAAAAATCCACTTTGGCATTGCTGGGTCAAGTCCTCCTGTGAAAGGAGTATACAAGGAGAGGCCAGGCGTTTAGCTCAGCTAGGGTCAGAGGATTGGGAAAGTTTACAAGCCAAGCAGGGCTGTCCTGGGGACTCAAACTCTGCAGAAGACAGTGATAGGCTCCTGAAGGACAGCATGCAGCAAACTGACAACATCCTATTGGATATTCCTATTATGAAGAGAGATTTGAGGTACCAGATCGAGGAACTCCCAGCTGGGTAAAATGAGATGTCCTGGCCCAAGGGCATTGTGTAAATTGCAGGCAGGAACCCCCTGCAGGCTTGAGGGCAGGGGAGTCTTTTCTCTGCCTCTTGATTTGAGTTCCCATTTACCCTCTGGCCTGGTGTTATTAGCCGGATATCTTAGTGTCTCTTGTTGCTGTGATGAAATATCCTGGCAAAAGCAACTCACAGAAGGAAAAGTCCATTTTAGCTCACAGGTGGGAGAAAGTACAGTCTGTCAGAGCAGCAAAGTCGGGAGCTTGAATCAGCTGGCTACACTGTAGTCAGGGAGAAGGAAGCAATGATGGGTCTACTGCTTGGCTTCTTTTCCCTCGGGATCCTGGCCAGGAAATGATGCCACCCGCAGTGGGAAGGTCTTCTTACCTCATTAATGACATCAAGATAATTCCCCATAAGCATGACAGAGATTCATCTCCCAGGAGGTTCTAGATTCTGTCAAGCTGACACCACCACCAGGGCACGGTGCTATAGCCATGGGTACCAGGTCTGAAATGCTATAGGTAGCAACAGCTGGAGAAGGAAACAGTGATGAAGGGAAATGGAATATTCAAGAAATAAGTTGGACCTATGCAGGGCTTCCAACAGGCCTGTGGGCTGGAAATCGTGGATTCTGCTTAGTGCCTGCGTTCCTGTCTCCAGAGAGGTATCTTCACTATTGGTGGGACAGGGATTTGGAATCTGTCAGAGCTAGGGAGAGAAGTCTCAGAGAAAGGCTCCTTGTTTAAAAGGAGGGACCCAGAGCTCTTCACAAACTGCCCTTCACCCCAACCAAAATGCTGAGTCTGACCTAGAAGTAGAGAAAGAGAGTTCTGAGTAAGGTAGGAGGCATGGAGTTTAGACCAGATGGGCTCTCAGATGCTGGAAGTGAAGAAGTCAGGGCTGTGGGACTCAGCCAGGAAAGGCACTGAGGATGCTCATCTGGATGTCACAGGCTGCAGAACATTGCCCTGTTTGATCTCCACCAAAGCGGCATTGTCAGTCAACCCTGAAGTCCCCAAACTCTGCACCCTCTTAGTCCCTCTACATGGGGAAGCACCTCAGCACAAATGCTCTGCCTGGAAAGGAGAGGCAGCGTGTCATTCATCCTTCTTTTCTGTCCCTTGTCAGAATCATGCTCTTCAGGGTTCCTTACAAGTGAGCCTCAAACTTGGGCAAAGGAGCAGAGATTGTTTCAATAACGTCTAGTTTAATTTCTCAGATTTGTTAGAAGCTATACTGAACCTGGGTATGGGTGTAATTCAGCAGTCTTCAAAATGAGCCAGGGACCTTCAGTTCCATCCACTCCATTTTTGAAAACAAGGATCTAGGTCATGCACGCCGCTTTCTCATTGCTCAGGCAATCAAGTCAAGGTCAAGGTTAGGGACTCAATGGGTAATCTGAGAGGTTTGACATGGGGAAATCCAGATGTTATATGTCAGCCATAGATTGCACTAAGGACATAAAAGAGGAGGAAAAAAGGCAAACAAAACAGCAAAAAACTCCCAAACACACACACACACACACACACACACACACACACACACACACACACACAGAGAGAGACAGACACACACAGACAGACACACCACCACCACCACCAGCAGCAGCAAGGAGACACTCAAACCCAAGTCTCCCTACTCTGCTTACAAGTTCCTCACCCTCATAGTGAGGATTTACAAACCAATGTCGAAAAAGGTAAATGATTCTAAGTTCAAGTAACTGGTAAGTACAGGACCCAGATGTGAAAAAAAAACATGTCTGCCTGGCTCTGGAGCACTGTAGTAAAAGGGATCTGAAGCTGCTTGAGGGCAAGATAACACTAAGGTTGAATGGGGATAGGTACGTTGAGGCAATACAGGATACAGGATCATGCTGAAGACCTTGGGGTGTGTCTCACAGTTCAATTTTGGGGTATATATAAACCAAGCTAGTCAGAGGCCTGGGGACAATGTCTAGGGTTCTGTCAGTTTTGAGAAGGCCATGCTGTGGCGCCAGAAACCATCCTGGCACACTCTACCAGCAGATGCTTGCAGATGGGACTCTTCTCTCTCTCTCTCTCTCTCTCTCTCTCTCTCTCTCTCTCTCTCTCTCTCTCTCTCTCTCTCTCTCTCACACACACACACACACACACACACACACACACACACACACACACATACACACACACACACACACACACACACACACACACACACACACACACATCCCCCTTCTTTTCCCCTCATGCTCTTACTTTGCTCTTCTTTTGGCTTCTGTTGGAATTAATTCCACGACACTGAATAACCTTCCCCCACAAGGTTGGAGTTAATCAGGCTGAATTTATTAAGATCTCTACAATTAAATGAGCTCATACCAGGAGGAGGAAAGTTACCTTATTATCCCATTTTTAAGAGCTTGAATAATTTGTGCCCCCGTCTTTTACTGTTGACCCCCCCCCAGCTACTTCCACGGCTGTCACCAATGACTTTAGAGGGGGCTGAACCACAGACTTCTCCGTGGATGCCATTCCTGATGCAGGAGGAACATGCTCAGACCAATGAGTCATCTCAGAGGAAATTTGAGACAACGAAGGACAAGTTGTCCAGATGGATGGAACCTGCTCTTGCCTCACAAGTCAGGGCAGCTCAGGAGGGTAAATGATGAAGGGGATACTTTCCCCTAGGGGGTACTGCCAGCTTTACCTGCATCCCTGCTGCTACCGCCCTCTCTTTCCAGCTCTTTCCTCAGAGTTTGAACCTCTCTGTCCTACCTGCAATATAAGGTGGAATTTGATTCTTCTACCCCAAGGAAGGGATTCAGGTCAGAAACGGCTCAATGCTGATCCCGTCTGTACCTTGACCCCCTACCTTGTTCCTGAGAGCCTACCCTTAACTATCCTTCTGTACTAAGGTCCAGGGTTTCCTGCTTTTATCTTGCTAGTCCTGTTCATCATAACCTACAAATCTGGCGTTGAGCATCACTCAGGGGACAGAAGCCTCTTGTATTTATGACCATCCTCCCTGTTCAGCTGCCTTTTGGATAAGCCCCACCTGCTTGTGGTAGGGCCTTGATGTAAGTCACATTCTCCCCTCCCCTGACAAAATAATAATAATAATAATAATAATAATAATAATAATAATAATAATAATAATAATAAATCAGCTTCGGCTAATACTGTCTGTCTGTCAGTGTGAGCTTATTTTAAAATAGGATTTTTGCAGATGTATTCAAAGTGAGATGCCATCATCAGAAATATCCCTCACAGAGAGTTACACGGAATAATAATAATAAAAGGAGAGGTTGCTGACAGAAACCTTCAAGTCAAGGCACACTGAGCATTATAGGCAACACCAAAAACTAAGAGGGTGTCTGGAGTGCATGGAAAATCCCTCAGAGACTTCTAGAAAGAAGAATACTTACTGATGTTTTGTTAGAACTTTTAAACTCTAGAAACACAAAGGAAGAAATTTTGCCTATGTACTTCATTGAGGACACCCATTTAAAGCCAGGGCGGTCACCATGCCCCTAAAAAACTTATGATTTATCTCACTGTGAGATGTGCAGGCCCTAGAGGTTTTTAAGCGCCTGGGATCCAGCTTGGCCTCAGCCAGTTCAAACTGGTTATAACTGGTTCCTTATAGCATGTGCTCATAGCACTTCCTCATAGCTGTGAGGACTCCTTAAGTGGGCACTTTCTTATAAGCCAACCTGGGGTGTGCCTGGAGGTCTTGGCAGGAGAGACAGAGTCCTAACATAAAATGACCTGGACCAGCGAGAGTCAACCTGGACACAGCAGCAGCAGATGCCAGCAAAGCAAAGACCTTTCTCTTGTCTGGGAGAGTATTTAAAGGCTTTCCCCTTCTTTAATAAATTAAACTTGTTTATTTCAACTAATTCCTGGACCCTAAGTTTTGTCTCTGTTTTCTTGCCCTCTCCCCCAACTAGCAGGGCAACACCAGTATAGGCAACACCAGCATCTTACTTTTGCTCATGTGTTGTATAAGGTTTCTGGCCCAGACTTTCTGGCCTAGCCTTGAAGTTTTGACCCACAGACCTGCAGAGACACACAGAAGCTTACATTAATTGTACACTGATTGACTTGGGGCATAGGCATATAACTTGCTAACTCTTTACTCTTAAACTAACCCATGGTTCTTATCCTGTTCATCCATGCAACTCTATATCTATTCTCAGAGCAGCATAGTTGTCCTCTGCAACTCTGGCATCTCTGTGACATCTCTGCTCTGTTCTTCCTGTTCCCAGAGTTTTCCCAGTCTGGTAGCTCTGCCCACACTTCCTGTCTGCCTTCAGCCAGTCAGCGTTTTTATTAAATTAGTAGGCGGGACAATTATTTACAATGAAACATAATCCCACTACATGAGTTACCAAGTTCTGCCAAAATTGTTTATTTTCCTTCTTCTGACAAGCTTCTTCTACTACTTCTTCTTCTTTCTTCCTCCTCCTCTTCCTCCTCCTCTTCCTCTTCTTCCTCCTCCTCTTCCTCTTCTTCCTCCTCCTCTCCCTTCTTCTTCTTTTTCTTCAATTCACCAGCCCAGACTTATTGGGCTTCCTAGGTCTATGTGCCAAATTGAGTCTCCAGCATTAACCCCTGTCCTAAAATAACTTATTTGGAGATAACAGCAATATTCTTGTTACTGTGTCAACAAGGGTTCCCCCCATCAACCCAACACACAATTACTTCAAGCCTCAAAAAACTATTTGAAAGCCCGTAGCCTTTTCTCAATTGTAGATTCATTCCCACCTCCTCTTTAACATGCTTAGTTTCTAAGAGACATGAACGGAGACAAGCTGTTTGCTTGCTCAGAGAAATGATGGGATTGTATGGCCAGCTTCTGCTATTGCTCCCTTCCAAGTGAGACCTGGTGATGAGTTGGCAGGCAAAACAGCGTGGCTCTGAGACCACATGACACACAGTCTAGCTAAGTGTGGGGCCATATGCTTATCTAGCCCATGCTTCATTCAATATCAGAGGCAGACATAATAGGTGTTCTCAGAAACCCTGTCTTTGTTCCTTAGGCTCAGTTAACTTTTCTACCCAGCTCCCATTTCTTTCCTTCATAATATCATCATTTATCTACCTCACAGCTCTATTCTCTCCACAGTTCTTCATGTATCTTCCCCAAAGATGGAGAGAAGCTGAAAACCCCTATTGTTAGCTTCATAAACAGTTGGCACTCTGTGTATTCAGTATCCATGCCTTAAAAATATTTGAGAAAAATGTCTTGCTAAATATGCATTTTCTTGTCTCTATTTCCTAAATAATACAGTATAGGAATTACTTGCATAGCATGTATATTACACTGGATGCTATAAGTACTCTAGAGGTGATTTAAAGTATAGGGAAGATTGTGCAAATGTTCTATGAAAATACTGCACTGCTGGATAGAAGAGACTTGAACACTGACATATTCTCATGTCTGCAGGGGATCCTACATCAATCTCCTACAGATATGTAGGGAGAGCTATATACATGGCTCTTCCTTATTATACTGCCATTGCCCCAGAGAGGGACCCACTGACAAGACAATCTAGAGGCATTAGAGAAATGGTATGACTCTTTGCCAGCTCTTAGCTACACTCAATCAAACCTTGTACTCTTGGCTCACCTAATGCTTTTATCAAAAGAACTGGAGGCGGGGTGAGTTGGCTCAGTGAGTAAGAGCACTTGGTGTGCAAGCATGGCTGTCTGATTTCATATCCCCAGCACCCAAGTGCAATTACAAATGGGGCCACGTGTACCTGTAGCCTCAGTTCTGGAGTAGGGAGTGCGAAAGACATAAGGCTTGCTACCAGCCAGCCTAGCTGAAAAAAATTAAGTTTCAAGTTTAGTGAGAGACCCTTTCTCAAGGGAACAAGATAGATAGTAACAAAAGCCTGACCTCCTTCTCTGCCTTCTACATGCCTGTCCACAGGAGCATAAACCTGCTCTCTACTAGTCGAAGAATTCTTCCCGTTTACCTCTTGTCATTTTTCCCTGGCATTTGTCTCTCTTTCCAAACTGCAATTTTGATTCTTATCCTCTTACATCTTTGCTTTTCTAAATCTTTGTTTTATGCTTTCAGGTTATGGATATCGAAACACACGCCTGTGCACCTGTTCAAAGCCCTCTGGGGCCTCTACCTAAACGCTCCGGACTGGCTTCTCCGTGGAAAATCAGGACCCTGGACAGCTACCAAAAGTGCCAACTTTAGCCTTGACACAGGAAAAGCGCAGCGAATATGAACCCTTAGGGCTTCGCTCAATGTAGTCTGAAAGGGGGACTCAGTTCTCCTAAGTGGAGGAAGATGGATGAACGATGCAGGTATATAGGATAATTCCTGCAAATGGATCGATTTTCAGATTTCAAAACTCGAAAGAATGTATTTGAAGGCTCTTTGGAGTCTCTGAGACATTTCAGAGGACCCATAACGTCAGAGAGATTTTCATAGAAATAATGAAATGCTACTTGCCTTTTCCACCATGAGCTATTTACACTAGTGCTGCTGACCCCGTGCCTGAAAATGAGGACAGTGGCAGTAGACTGAGCCTGCAACCAAGTGCCCAGCGGAAGAAGGCACTAGGGTCACTCGTGGAGATTTATAAAGCAACACAATTTTCCATATCATTGGCAGATGACTCTTAAGAACACATCTTTAGGGAGATGGAGAGAGTTCAGCCAGTAAAATATTTGCCACACAAGCATCTGGACCCTAGTTTGCTCCCCAGCATTTATGTGAAAAGCAGAGATGATGGTGCATGTGCATAATCCCAGCAGTGGGGAGGCAAAGGACTTTATGGTCATTCAGTCTCAGTTTATGGTGATCTGAAGGTCTCAGGGATAAATCTCATCTCAAGAAACAAATAAATAGATTAATGAAATAAACAAGGTGGGTGATAAGAACAACACCCAGTGTTCACCTCTTGATTCCACGAGCACAGATACACACATTCACATAGACATGAGGTTCATATGTGTGGTCACATTAAAATGCACACACACACACAGGGAGGTACACTATTTGAATATTTCATGTGACAAAGTAAAAGGTGTATGGTACTTTGACTACAGTGGCTGTTTTGGGAAAGGCTTTCATGGGATCATTGAAGCTGTAAGTGAGATCACACTTTCCTATGGAATTCTGGTGTGTGTGTGTGTGTGTGTGTGTGTGTGTGTGTGTGTGTGTGTGTGTGAAAGAGAGTATCTGATAACCATGCAATGCCTATCCAAGTTCAGGAATCTTCCAGATTTTTATCAAAATTTATTCATTTCAAGAGAAACAACTTACAATATTGGTTGTCAGTGATTTTTTTTTAAATCAAGTTTTCAAATAAAAATGAGAGATTCATAGATACTGTAACTTCTGTAATGAGCCCAGGAGCTCTCAATGTCTAAAGACCTATTTGATGAGATTTGTGGTGATATTAACAAATGTAAATTCATAATATCAGATAATGAGATGTGTCAACACCTGAAAGATCTGCACGACCCAGTGGACTGATGTTTTCAAAATGACTAATGCAAGACTACAAAATTATACAGTAAAAGAATCCAAAGTTCAAGAGAGGACAAGTATTTTAACGTATCTAAGTTTTTTTAAAAGCAAATATCACTGACGTTCTTTCAGATTCTCTGTGTGTTCTTCCTTTGAGAAGAATAATAGCGTCAAAAGAAAATCTCCAGGGGCTGGAGTGATGGCTCAGCAGTCAAGAGTGCAGACTGCCCTTTGCAGTACCCATGTAGGGCAGCTCACAACCACCTGAATCTCCAGCTCCACGACATCCAGTGTCTTTTGGCATCTACAGATAACTATACTTACATGTCCATGTTCACACGTAGATGCATATACAAAATTAACCTTTTTAATCTTACAGGAGAGACTATCTTCAAATATTGAGAATTTTATGGAAACACTCTCGTTTTTCCAAGCACATAAATAGGATGAAGAATATATTTTAAATGGCACACATGGTTCACATCATATAAGTGTCGGACGGGGCTAATCTCTGTCTTACTTCACCAGCAGCTTCGTAAAGTTAACAGCGGTAAAAATTCTGCTATTTACTTTTCTTAAACCTATACCACTGGATTATATGCTGGACTTCCAAAAAAGCTTCTTTCTTGCAACTCAAAATAATAAAACTCCCGTATAAATAACTAATCTTTCAGGTCCCAGACACTTCTCACACAACCCAGCTTCCACAAAGGGAGCCACCAATGAAACTTGAATGGGCAAGCATCCCAGTGAGGCTGGTGTGTAGGTAGAAGATAGTTATCTTCTGGGAGTGTGATCTTATCCAAAGGTGTGTATGGGCAGGAGAGACCTGTATATGGCCTGTGAGCAGAGATCAGCAGTTTGACAAGGCCACCAGGTGCTTTTAATGCATGGTTGTGGGAATGCATTTGTGCGTGCTGTATCTTTAAATAAAGGAGCTGGTTTGGGCCATGGCAGGTACTGTAAAATAGGTGGGAGGAGAATCAGAGCTTAGGTAGAGAAGCAGGGTGGAGTCAGCCAGACCGCGCGGAAGCCGCCCAAGGGAGGACATGTAAGGAATACGGGTGAGCTACGGGCCGGGGCCACGTGGCCCGCGGATTAATAGAAATGGGTTGATTTAGGATGTAGGAGCTAGCTAACAATGTGCCTGAGCCATAGGCCAAACAGCCTAAAGTAAATAAAAGCCTCTGAGTCGTTTCTGGGGGCCTAGGCGGCGGTGCGCAGATAAGCGGTCCGGCGGCAGCTGTGGGTCCCGGATCTCTAGCTGTCTGGGACCCGAAAAAACTTACTACAACAGATGGCGCATCCAACGTGGGCCGATTATCCACTTAGAGCCTGAGAAAGATTAAAAAGAGTTCTAGATCGCAGAAACTGAGCAAAGGCAGCTTCCAAATTGTGTATGTAAATCGGGTCTTTGTACAAACAAAGCATGGTCCGGGTCACATTCAAAATGGCGCCAGCGGCGGGCTGGTGACAGGCAGTGTGAGCTACAATCAGGCGGGTTCCTAAAAACTAACAAAAGATTCAGTAACGTGATTGATTTTAGATTTCTGCTTATTTTGAACAAAAGAGAAACAAATTTTCTTCGTGGCAGCATTTTCTTAGGTGTGCTCTGTTTACGGTCCGCTTAAGAAAACTTAGTAATTCAGCCTAATTTGCAAAAACTGTGTTTCTTTTTGGAGAATGTATTTTAAAAGCTCTTAAGGTTAGAAGATGATTAAGGATTCACAATAAAACAGATTCAGATAAAAAGAAAACCTGTAAACGGGTTACAATGTTTGTAAAAGGTACATAGGCTTCAGAGAGAAAATAAAGAAGTTAGAAAAAGTTTTTAAAGCGAGAAATAAAGTAATAAAAAGATAATAAGCCACATAAAGATGGAAAATAGACACAAAATCTGGATTTTGGTTGTTATTGTGTTTTCTTTTAATTTTTTAACTGTTAATGAGCTAACTACAAAAAGACAATGGATTGCAAAGGCTACTAAGTTAAACAAGAATGTATATTTTAAAGGTATTTTGATTTTGAAATTTGTGTCTAAGGATTTATTGCTTTGGAAGAGTTCTGTTTCTGTTTCCACAGATGAGAACCTGTGGATTGCTTCCAGGCAAATATGGTTTCATCAACCAAGACCCCCTGAAAAAACCTCTGATGAAAAGAGATGGCCAGATCAGCTTCACAGCTACAGATTATGATCCAGTCTCAACAATCCATGAGATTTTCAACGCCCCTTAATCAGCAGGAAGTAGTAATAGATAACTTCGCCCAAATTCCCCAAATATTGTTTCTAAATGTTTGTTTTCATTATAAATGGTTAATGGTCATAGTCAATCTCTTTCTAAGAAAAAACGGGGGATATGGTATGTGAATGCTTTTTTAAAAAATTAGATTATTAAATTTACAGGTAATCAGCTGTTAATCTCAAACTGCCTTACATTGGTATAGATTTTGGTTTATTGATACAAATTTAAAGTCAATTTTATTATGCTGTATGTGTTTTTCTATTCTTGTTTAAGATATGATGTTCATGTAACTGTTTTAAAATTGTAGTATATAATTAAGAAATAAAGGTTAATAGTCACTTTTGATAATCAAACTTATAGTTAGGTTAGTTAAGATTTTTAAGTATACAAAGATATATTTCAATTAAATAGATAATCTTCAAATACTTCTAAGACCTACAGAATATGGCATTTAAAATGTTTTAAGAGCTTAGACTTTTCTGGACAGTGAGACAGGTCTGTTCCTGGCAGCACTAATTTACTTCAACAGGAAGGTGGGCATTGAAGAAACTCCATATAGAATCTCATCTATTTGTGGTGATGGTGAGCCACTGGAGAACAAACTGTTTTTATATTGACTGCTTGACAGTATGCTGTTTAAACCAGACATGCAGGTTCCATGGAAAGATGACCTCTGGACTTTGGCAAAACAAGCCAAGATCATCATTCGGGTTCCTGCTTTACAGAAAAAACTGTCAGACATTCTTCAAGACTCAAGGAGAAACAACGGATGAACTGTGCCAAAATGGGCAGAGCGGATTTCCTGCTTCACTAAAATAAAAAGAGACTTTGGGCCTGTAGGCTGAAGATAAATGCCCCAACTTTATAAAGGAACTTTGGGTGACTGTCCAGGCAGATAGGTATCATCTCTGTCCTTTCTAGATTTTAGAAGTCGTTTGCACTTCTGGTTTACTTGGGTAAATATTATATCCTTCTGTGGTCTTTGATGTAGTTGAAGATTAGATAGTTATATGTACAGTTTTTCTTAGTCATTTAAAAGATATATTAGATATAAAACTTTAGATTCATAAAGATAGATGATAGAGTATTTTCTTTAATTTTACTAAATACAAATAGACTAGATATTATAACTGTAATTCTTGCTTGATAGCTATTTTGTTATATGTAATTTTACTATGTTAAAATTGAAACCTTCCTTTTTGATTAGAGAGAAAGGGGGAAATGTGGGAATGCATTTGTGCGTGCTGTATCTTTAAATAAAGGAGCTGGTTTGGGCCATGGCAGGTACTGTAAAATAGGTGGGAGGAGAATCAGAGCTTAGGTAGAGAAGCAGGGTGGAGTCAGCCAGACCGCGCGGAAGCCGCCCAAGGGAGGACATGTAAGGAATACGGGTGAGCTACGGGCCGGGGCCACGTGGCCCGCGGATTAATAGAAATGGGTTGATTTAGGATGTAGGAGCTAGCTAACAATGTGCCTGAGCCATAGGCCAAACAGCCTAAAGTAAATAAAAGCCTCTGAGTCGTTTCTGGGGGCCTAGGCGGCGGTGCGCAGATAAGCGGTCCGGCGGCAGCTGTGGGTCCCGGATCTCTAGCTGTCTGGGACCCGAAAAAACTTACTACAACACATGGTGACATTTAAGACCCATGCTGGAAGAGGTCGTACTTTATCCACAAAGTACTGAGACTAATCATGGTCACTGATGAAAATGGTAATGAGTCTTTGGTTGTGGGGAGGGTGAGTTGTAAAGAGACAGAGACTGGAATAGCCCTCACACAGTCCTATGGATGTCAGTCCAGAATTGTTATGAACCCATAAGCAAATGGTGCATTTTCTAATAGATCCATCTGTGGAAGAAGTGTGGCTTCCTAGAATATGACAGAGCCTTTGTGAAACCCAGCTCAGATCCTATACTTGGTGCTACATTAGACATTCAGTGTCCGGCTATAATTCTCCTCAGTGGGAAGATGGAGTCCAGCTTCTTCTTGGCATGTAGATGGGTGACTTGTTACTAAACCACCATCTGCCTGCCTGCCTTTGCCATGTCTTCCTTCTTCCATTTCTCTTACCCTCCCCATTTTTCTCTCTTTCCCCAACTTCTCCTCTCTCTCCCTCTGTAATCCCTTCATTCATTGAACATTTTCTGAAATACACAGTGCTTAACAGACGTAATGCTTCTTCAAGTGCTTAACACAGATCAACTCACTGAATCCCCCTACTGTCTCTACACTGAAGGATGTCACACAACTATCCTCCAGACCAAAATAAACAAAAGGCAAAAGACAGAAAGGATGATAGGCCAAGCCAACATGCACAGCTGCCACAATAAGAGAGGCAGTGAATATCCACGTGTTAGAGATGAGGGAGAAGCACGTCGTTTAAACACTCTCCAAAACACATGAACCATGGATGTTTTGCTCTTGATTCAAAGGTAAATTTTCTCAGTCTGTAGAAATTAGTAAGCAGGGTGTGTCAAGCAAAATGATGGCCATCCAATAAAGTAAGTGTCATAGGAGAAGGACAGTTAACGTGCCTGGAACATGGGCTGTGAGGAGAAAGTGTGGTATGGACGGGCATTTTTCAACCCTTCATTGTTTCCTAAGCTTTAAATTGTGCCCTGAAGACCAAGCAAGGGCTTTGAATAAGGTAGTGATGTGCTCTGGGAAAGTCCACTCTGGGTACCAGTGAGCATCATCTGGAGACAGACAACGATAGAGTCAGATGAATCAATGCGAACAGAGGGAGCAGGAGAAGGAGGGAAAACAGACGATGGAATCCACTGGGCCTAACGACTAGATAGGGGCATAAAGGGACTTGTGAACTGCCACTTAGCTTGGATAACTAAATGCCATGCATTGAGAAAGTGGCTTGTGGAGAAGGGATCTGGACTGGGA
The DNA here is from genome assembly GCA_033318265.1 of Phyllotis vaccarum. Lineage (NCBI taxonomy): Eukaryota > Metazoa > Chordata > Mammalia > Rodentia > Cricetidae > Phyllotis > Phyllotis vaccarum. The sequence goes on along the minus strand of JARWLC010000003.1, from coordinate 10,424,786 downwards.
CACATTAAGTCTCTTTTTATTGAAAATGAAATCATATAAGGCATCTTTATCCCATCATCTTTGTTAAGGGTGCTGTTGTATAGTTGCTACTATAATCAAGGTATAGAACATTTGCATCCATCACCGAAGCTTCTCTTCCACCCCTTCATCGTCAGAATCCTAGAGCTATGCATAACCAGAGCAAGCACCACATGACCCTTGCAGTCTGTAGCAAATAAATAATGCAGAATGACGCCCACTGTCTGTGTCTTCTTACACTTAGAGTAAGGCTTTTCCCCTCATCCACATTTCTACATCTGTGGAGTCTTTTACTTTTGATTTCTTGAATTGGATTTCATAATCTATATGACCTGCAATGTTTTTTGCTGTTGAACGGCACCCTGGTTGTTACAAACGGAACAGTTGTAGGTATTCATGGATGTCTCTATGTGAAGAGATGTGTTCACTTTCTTTGCTAAAATGCCTGCCGATAGGATTTCCAGGACATGGTTAATGTGTGGGTTTCACTGTAAGAGTATCAAGCTGTTTACAAAGTATCCCCACCATTTTGCTACCTCAACTATATGATTATTCTGATTGTTCCTCATATGCACACCTCTGTTGTTTATTTTTGTTGTTTTGTTTGTTCATTGGGGCTTTGTTGTGGGTAGAGAATGTGGTATTTCTTGAATGTGATGTTCCCCATAGGTTCATATATTCATGTAACTGGTCCATACTTAGAGGGACTCTTTGGGAAGGATTTGGAGGCGTGGCCTGCTTGGAGAGTGTGTGTCACTGAGGGTGGGCTTTGAAGTTTCAAAAGCCCATGCTATTCCCAGTTCTCTCTCTCTCTCTCTCTCTCTCTCTCTCTCTCTCTCTCTCTCTCTCTCTCTCTCTCTCTCTCTCTCTCTCTCTCTCTCCCCTCTGCTTTGGGCTTGTGGATCAGGATTTATGCTCTCAGCTATTGCTCCAGTGCTATGCCCATCTACTTGCTGTTATGTTTTCTATCATGATGGTCATGAACTTGTCCACTAAATATTTTATTTTATAAGTTGTCTAGGTCATGATGTCTCTTTATTACAATATAAAGACAACTAAGATAGAAGTTATTTAATTTTTGTTTACACTTTTACTTTTCTATGACTTTTTAAATATGCCCAGCATTTCTTCCGGTTCTTTCTTTCCATTTGTGTCTTCCTTGGTAAAAGGATGGACTTTATCTTTGTTATTGCTGTGCTGTTTTCTTCTTATTGAGTTGCTAGAATTCTTTCCCCAGTCTTGGGATGATTAGTCTATTAGAAGTATGTTTGAAAATATCATGTACCACTCTGTAAATATTGCCATTTTTTTTCTTTCATGTGCACAGTGGATATTGTCTATAGCTTCATTTTCTTGTAGTGCCTATGATCATATCAGGGTAATACTGGCCTCACAAAATGAGCTGGGAACTTTTTTCTTTCTCCATTATTTCATGTGAGTTGCATACAGTCTTACTGCTCTCCTGCCCACTAGTAGTTTTACTGGTTACTAGGAGAATACTTACATGTACAGCTGTGGATTTGCCCATTCATCCTTACATATCAGTCCGTTCTCGCTTTAAACATACTGAGGTTCTTCAGATAAGTGTGTGTATTCAGGGCTTTGCCTTCCTTTTGGGTGATGTCCATCTTTGTCTCTGGCAACACGTCTTACGGTTTACTGATCTTCACACAGCCACTCCAGTTTTTATTTCACTGATTTTCAAATTATGTGGCTTCCCCATTCTTTCCCTTTTAATCTATTGTTAATTTTATATATAAAGTGCACTTTGCAGATGGTATAGAATTGGGTCTTGGCTTTTGTTAATGAAATATAGTGTTTCTATTTTAACTAGTAGTTTAGGCCATTCTATTTAATTGTTAAGTCACTGAATTAAACATACATCCTTAATTATATATTATACTAGTTTCTTTTCTTCTCTTTATAAAAACACTTGATTTTATCTTTTTAAATTTTTTATTTTTATTTATTCTTCAAAAAATTTCAGACAGATATACAATGATCAGGTTTACCCCTCCCACCAAACTTCACACTCTTTTTACAGTTAATCATTTAACCCACTGTATCTTTACATTTTAAATCAGGCCTCGGGATGTGATAGAAGCTTGTCTAACAAGCACATGGTCCTGGATCTGATCCCCAAAACTACAGAAAACCAAGCAAAGTGGTACATACTTACAATCCCAACACTGATGGGAAATAGAGGCAGGAGGGTCCTCTTCTATAAGACGAGCCTGGGACACAGAGATAGAGACAGAGACAGAGAGACAGAGACAGAGAGACAGAGAGAGACAGAGACAGAAACAGAGACGGAGAGAGACAGAGACAGAAACAGAGACACAGAGAGAGACACACACACAGAGGCAGGGGAGAGACTCCATTTCAGACTGAAAGAAGCACACAGAGCTCTAGGTGCTGAGTCTGAAGGAGGAAGACACAGGTTCCGTGACTTCTGAGGGATACTCCACTTGTTGAACAGTCCTGTCACCAGATGATGCCATCACTAGCCCTTTCTAAAAAACTGGAGCTTAAAATAATCTGGGGTTGTGAGATAAGAAATAAAGGTCAGAGAACTATTTTCCCCACCAATGGCCTAGACACTGTCAGAAAGCCGGACACACATCACAGCAGCTGAGGCTTTGAAGGAGGCTACATTCACCAGAGTATGCAGCAGGTGCAGGAGCCTTGAGGCTCAATCAGTGCTGTTTACATCTGCTAGGATTTTTTACTCCACTCTCTTTCCTTGACTCTGGTTCAGTTAGACAGTTTTAGTATCTTGCCTTTGTCTTCGCTACTAGTCTGTTTGTTACATCTATTTTTCATTTTTTAAATAACTGCTGTCAAGTTTATGTTCTATGTCTTTAACTTAACACAGTCTGCCTTGGTATAATCCTTTACCATTTCATATACAGTGGTAGAACCTGAGAACAGTGGGTTTCTGTATCTTCTTTCAGACTTTGGTAAGGTAGCTGATATATATTTTACTTCTACAGATGCTATAAACCTCAAACACATTATTACTCTTTAAAATATCTCGGACAGTCTATTATATTTTAAGGCAGTTTTAAAAGCCATTTTAAAATGTCTTTTATAGTTACGCAGAGTTTTACATTTTTAAGGGACATCATTTCTTTGTGTAGATTCAAATTTCCATCCCGTACCATGTTTCTGAGGAAGTGTTCAGCTGCCACAGGAGAGAGGGACAGGATCCATTCCTGAATCCCAGCCACACACAATCTACTTAAGTCCGTAAAGTATAAAAAGGGAAAGCCCTGGGCCCTGCCAAGCCTCACTCAGAGCATGGTGGCAACGAGATGCTGGAGACACAGGGAACAGAACAAAGGTCTGTGATGTAGGCATGCAGGAGCTGCCAAGAACTGAACATGATGGAGGAGAAGGAACGAACCATGGCATGCCAGACCAACACTACACATGAGATGCCAACAGAACGCCTCTCCAGGATTGAGAGCATCTGGAAAGAAGGAAGCCCACCAAACGCCCCACCTACACCACTCCTTCACTAGATTAGTTCAGCACCCAAACTAAGACTCTGATGAGAAAAGTGTGCCCAAATGAAGGTTACCGACCTCGACCTCTTTCTTCTGCACATAGTGTCTGACATGCAATAAAAACTGTTCGGTGTACATGGGAAGAATAGATGAACCAGATATTAGCACTTTGGAAATTAGTATGGCAGTTTCTCAGAAAACTGGGCATCAATCTCCCCAATGATCCAGCAATACCACTACTGGGTATGCACATTCTTATCCCATGGGCATTACTTCAACTATGTTCATAGCAGCATTGTTTGTAATAGCCAGAACTTGAAAACAACCTAGATGGCCATCCACTGGCGAATGCATTAAAAATTTTGTGGTATATTTTCACAATGGAGTGCTACTCAGCAGTAAAAAAAATGACATCCTGAGATTTGCAGGCAAATGGATGGATTTGGAAAGTATCAACCTGAGTGAGGTAGCACAGACCCAGAAAGATAGACATGGTATGAACTCATTCATAAGTGGATTTTAGACATAAAGCGAAGGATAGCCAGTCTACCATCCTTTGAGGAGTCTTAAGTACCCAGTCTCTACCTTTTGTTCATGTGATTAATACTCAGCTACTGGGAGACGGGTAGCTCCCTACCACAATGCCCTGCTTTACCACAGACTCCTGAGTATCAAAGTCAACAAACCATGAATGAAAACCTCTGGGGCCATCATCCAAAGAGACATTTCATCAGATAAAGGTAATAGTCTCAAGATAATGCCCTTTGTCATAACGACACAGCATTAGCACTGTGAACAACTGCAGCTGAGCTTGGGTGCCTCTTCACCGACTTAAGCTTTCTGGGTTCCTTCTTTGTTTCTGTTATTTCTCATGAGTGTAAAACTAAGAAGCCTAAAAAGGAATTTGAAATAAAATAAAATAGATCTAACTATCAAAGGTGACTGGACAATGAGGGAGCTATAAATTAATCGACAGATCAATCTGTCTTCCATGGAGTCTAAATATGATGCTTTTACTTGGGAATGTAGGATCTGAGTGGATGTAATAAGTAGGTCACTTGGGACTTGCATTTAAAGAGTACCTAGTCACTGGCAACTGGTGTGTGTGTGTGTGTGTGTGTGTGTGTGTGTGTGTGTGTGTGTGTATGTATGTGTATGTATGTGTATGTAGGTGTGTATATGTATATGTGTGTATGTTGTTTGTGTATGTGTGTGTGGTTGTGTGTATATATGTGTGTATGTTGTGTGTGTGGTTGTGTGTGTATGTGGTATATGTGTGTGTGTGTGGTTGTGTGTATATGTGGTGCATGTGTGTGTGGTTGTGTGTGTATGTGGTACATTGTGTGTGTGGTTGTGTGTGTGTTGTTCTGTGTGTGTATGTATGTGTATGTATATATGTGTGTATGTTGTGTATGTGTGTGTGTACATGTACATGTAGAGTCCAGAGGAGAATACTGGGTTTCCTGCTGAATCACTCTCTGCTTTGTCTCTTGCTACGAGATCTCTCACTAAATCTGGAGCTAGGCCACGACCCGCCCATAAGGACGCTTGAGAGCACTGGGTTATAGGTATAAAGCCACTCCCAGCTTTCTATGTGGATGCTGAGTTCTCGTGATGTGCTCCTTCCTGCCGTAGCTGGTCCTCCTCTTCCTCCCCAGCCTGGCTTCCTAGCTCTCATGGGTAAATAGCTTCCTCAACACACCACCACTCTACTCCCTCATTGTGAAATTGAAAGCAGCAGAGTCAGGCACTAACCTCTGGAGTCATGATCCAGAGTAAGTTCTTTCCACTTGAAGTTGCATTTTGAAGCTATTCCATCGCTGTGATATATGATGACCAGCACAGCTAGTCTTCGGGACTCCGTCTATTGCTGCCCAGCACTCCAATAACCAGAAGAACACTTGTCATTTTATAGATTACCTATTCTCCAGATTATCTGGCATTTTTCTCATAGCAAAGATGGGAAAGGATTTTTTTTGTGAAATTTCTATGTCCAAAGTAGAAATGAGACTTGCTGGGCACAGTAAATCTAAGTGATTTGGGGACATCAGAGTGAACATGTGTAAGAGACAGTTGAATGTATGAGTTTGGAAAGAAAACAGAGGCTGGAACTTGTTCCAGTTTATGGCGTGACAAACTGCTAATCATGCTCTGTGGCCCAAAGCAATGCTTGTTTTGCTTGTGAATCTGCAATTTAGACAGAGTTGGGTGAGAAAGCGATGTCTGTGCTCCATGTGGCATCAGCTACGTTGATTCTGCCAAGATGAGGTCCGTGCCTCATGTGGCTCACTTACTCATGGTACTGGCAAGTTGGCCCTCGCTTCCAGCTAGGATCTCAGCTGGGTCTGAGAGGGGAGAGTGGAGAGTGGTCCCACATTTTCTGTTCCTTTTAGTAGTGACTCTGCTGAAATACTCTCCCTCTTGGCCTGATTTAAGCTCCAAGGTGTAGCATCCCAGGAGAATCTCATGGAGGTTGTGTTGTCCTGTATGACAATCCCCTGGAAATTCTGTAGCAACAAGCTCTCCGAGGCTTTAGGGGAGAGTAGGAACCCATCTCTCAGTGGGAAGAGTAATGTGGGGTTGGAAAAACTGATGTGGAAACTTAACCAACTTCACAATGAAGATGTAAATGCAGGATAATGAGGACTAGATAGAGCCTAGATAACACACTGGGAAGTCTGGAATCCTGTTTGGTGAATATTAAGGATAAGGTTGAGTGGAGTCACCTTTCATCTTTCTTTAGAAAAGGTGAATTTAAACTCCCAAAGTCAATGTGAGAAGTTGATAGGATATATTGAGACCAGAGAGTTTGAATGGGGTTCTATTCCGTCTCTATCCCTTCTGATTTGGGTAACTTTAGATAAGTTAAATGACCTGCAACTTCATTTGCTTCATCTCCAGCATGGTAATCCACGTTAAAAGACTTAGTGTCATTCCTGGCAGATAAATAAAACATAGTGTATGTTAGTCATGTATAACTTATATGCACTAATAGAGTAGTCTTGTTCCAGAGGCTTGATACACCAGTGCTAGCCAGTATAGACATTTCCAATGCACACTTTTTAGTTTAGATACAATGTGTGAATATATATTTCCTACCTTATAACAACAGAATGTGGTGCCTGGGAGTATCTTCTATGTCAGGACCTGGAAGCTTACCCTTTATTATTTATAACACTAGATGCCGAAAGAAGTTAGGAAGGCACCCTATATATTCTTGAGCCAGGAATTCAAACCACTAGTTACATCTGACCCCAAATCCATAGACAAACATTTTTCCCCTCTAACCTAGAACATGTGTATTCCCCTACAGCTGATTACCTGTCTTAATGATTCAGGTTGGCATCTGAAACCGAGAAATGCAAGAATATTCTAAGTTACTGCTTTTATTGAGAACGATTAAAGTACCCAGCAATTTTTAATGAGGTTCTTTAGGAGACAATTACCAAGGTACTGAAAGTCAAGGATTCCTTATATCCTACTAGTAGAAATAGACTACACCCTAATAAAAAGTTTATGACCTCCAGCCTTCCAGTGTTGAACTCTGCCCTTCTAGGTTCTTGTGGCTTATTTTAAATGCAAAAACTATGGTGCTGCTTCATTCACAAGGCTGAAGAGAAGTGTGGAAAGCAGTTAATTGTAGCAGGAGGTAACTCTGATTTGTAAAACTCCCCTTTGTTAGAGAAGCATCTGGACTTTTGACACTGTGATACAATGTTGCCATCTACAAAGTTCATATTCAAAACTTATGCAAGTGAATTACAAAAAATTCTCTCTCTCTCTCTCTCTCTCTCTCTCTCTCTCTCTCTCTCTCTCTCCCTCCCTCCCTCCCTCCCTCCCTCCCTCCCTCCCTCCCTCTCTCTCTCTCTCTCTCTCTCTCTCTCTCTCTCTCTCTCTCTCTCTCTCTGTCACACACACACACACACACACACACACACACACACACACACACCTTCATGTTTTAAATAAGTTTTATTTTATGTTTAGCCATGTTCATAGCTAACCATGACCACATGAGGCTGCAGGAAGCAGGTTAGGCACTGACTGTTAGCGTCTCTTTATTCTCTCACAGATTTGGATATGTTAATCACTTTTTATGTGTGCATCTTTGTTCTGTCTTCCCTGAAGTTCCCTGTGCACAAGGGACAGAACAGGGCAATGGGCATAGATCAGGGGACCTGGGTTTGGAATCTCATGAGTAGGGAATGCCTAGACCATAGGGTCCCACAAGAGCCTAGATTTCCTGGCCTTGTATAGCCTTCCCAGAGTAGTTGGGAGCACAATTGTACTGGCAATGGGCCCAGGGGTTTGCAACCATTGGAAACAGGATATTCCAAAGTATCCTAGATAGTAGGCCTCCTTATATTGGCAACCAGAGAAATGATACTAACGGCTTAGGGGTTAGTTTTGCACCCTCCAAGCTCCTTCTGAAATCCTAAATCTGCTTGGAATATCTCATTATTCTGGGATGAGACATTCAGACTTCACATGCCACCAGAGAATAGCAGGTTGCATGTTGCTGCAGAAACAGGCAGTGAATGTCCTTGCAAAGGCTTTTCAGTCTTGCAAAAGTCCCCGTCATAGGAACACGGGCGCTGGCTCCCTAGTAAGCTAGCTCTATCTATAGTTTATCATTAAGGAGTCAGTGGTGATAACCATGTCTAGGGGCCATATCACTGTGTACATTGGAGCTGAGTGTCTGCTCACCGTCGTTAGTTTTCCAGGAACCTGTTGTCTTACATACAGATTGGATTCAACATCAAAATGCCTAAGTGTACAAAGTCTGAGAGGTATTCACAAACTTGAAAGTGTCTTTAGAGATAACATTAATCAGAACTAAGGGAACACAACGAAAAGAACAGGGTCAGAGAAAAATTACATAGTCCATTGCCATTCCTAGCAGATTGTGGGCTCCACCTCTATCCATGATTCCCTTTGCTCATATAAGCCCACATTGTCACCTTGCCCACCACTGATGTGTCTTTGACTCAGCCTGCCCCAGCTACAGGCTTCAGAGAGCCCACTACTGTAGCTGGTTCTGGATTGGCCACTGAAGCAAAGTCCTTCCCTGGAAATTTGGAATACAACTCACGCTGCTTTTGATTAGCCCTTACATAAGCACCTACAGAGAACTATGTCCCATTTTGTGTTCTGGGAGTCAGAGAAACTGGGAATCAGGGAGAAAGAAATGGAGGAGGGGTCGAGAGGAGAGCTAGGAGATGGTCCAGCAAGTGGTACCCCATCCCAAGTTGTTATGGGGCCCTATAGCCTAGGTATTCCCACCTACGGGAAGCTAGCACTATGTCTTCTATAGGTTATGAATGCATCTTTTCTAGCTCTGTCAAATTACTGCAGGTTATTGTAGGCATGTGTTTAAAGCATTACCTTTATGCTTCTCTCAACTCCTTGATAAATGTTTAACACATACCAATTAAGCACATAAATCCCATTGTCCTAACTGTGATGTGGTATAAGTTCTTTGCACATCCACACGGCTGTGGTCTGCTGGAAACAACAAAATCAACAGGCCAACAGAACCAAGCACTGTAGCCAGTCCTAACTCCTCTTAGGTAACTTCTCTCCGGACTTGTCCTAATAATCATTTCTGCATTCTCCCACTGGTTCTCTTACATTAAAACAACAAGAAGAAATATCTCAGTGAAAAATACTTCACCATGAATGGGGGAGCATGCAGGGAGGAGCTGGGATTGACAGAGGCAAGAAGGAGATAGAAGAGGGCTGGCCAGTGAGAGTAATTGGAATTCATTATACACCTATGCAGAATTGCCAAAGAACAAATTTAAGAGAAGTTATTTAAAATATTCCATTCAGAAAACTAAAGAAAATAACATGACCTATGTGGATGCAATTTCCAGATAGAATGCAATGCAAACATTTTGTCACAGAAGTAGAGCGTTCTTTATCCAAAGTGCTTGGGTCCAGAGGTGCCTATGATTAAGAATTATTTAGTATTGGTAGGGGTGGGGTTCATTTATCTTGCCAGTTGTATATCTGTAATCCAGTTGAGTAACCTTAATTTGAAAACTCCCAATCCTCAGTGCCACGACTCTCAAAAAGATTCATACTCAAAGGCATATCAGGGTTTGGACTTGGGGTTCAGGGTGTTCAACATGTCCTTACTTTTACTCCTGGTCATGGAAGGTCACCAGAACACAGCCTACAGAATCAACTAAGCAGAGCCCATAGGGGTTCACAGAGACTGAAGTGAAGTCCAGGAACCTGTATGGGTCAGAATGTACCTGCTGGGTCTTCTGCATATATGTTGTGGTGTATCTGTGGGACTCCTAACATTGGGAGTGGAGAAGTTTCTGACTCTTTTGCCTCATCTTGCAACCCTTTCCCTGCTACTGGATTTCCACACCCAGCATTGATATGAGGGTTTGTGCCTAGTCATATTGCATCTTCTTAGGCAATGTTTGGCTGATAGCCCTGAGAAGACTTCTGTATTTATGTAAGAAAAGGATAAAAAAAAAAAAGAAACAAAAGACAGACAGACAGACAGACAGACAGACAGACAGACAGACAGACAGATAGATAGATAGATAGATAGATAGATAGATAGATAGATAGATAGAGGCTAGATAAACAAATTTACTTTTAAAAATTCTTAGGAATTTTGGGACTCTTCAATCTGAGTATCCACAATTTCATCAATTACAGAACATCTCTACACATTCTTTTGTATTGCATCCTTCCCAAACCATGTGTGAACTGTTGCACACATATAGAAAGTTCACAAAGCACCGAAGTATAGCTTATAATTATTTGAAATGTATGATGCATGTAATCAGAACCCAAAAGACTTATCACTGCCAGCTCTCCAGGAGCCGTCCCCTCCCATCAGAGTTAATTATTTTCTTGTCTTTTATGATACTGACTTTCTGGATTTTCCTCAGGATTTTAACACAATGGGATACATCACCAACTGCCAAGGTTTTGTTTTGCGTGTGTTTCTGTGTGTTTTTTCTAATGCATTTTACTCAATAGCCTGAAAGTCTGTAAGATTACACACAGAAACAGTGACTCTTATTTTCTTTGTAAATTGCTGTGCCCATGCTGTTTGTGTGGCAATTACTTTTCTAAGGTACAGCCAAGTGTTTGGGTTTTGTTTGTTTTAAGTTTAGGTTAGTGTAAACTGTCTCATCATAACACCTTCATACATATGTCACTTACACGTCATTGTATTTGGCCCATTTGTTGATAGACATCAAGACTGGTTCCATTTGCTAGCTATTGTGAATGTTATTGCTAAAAGCACCGATGTGCAGACATCTCTGTGGTGCATTGACTTAGAATCCTTTGGATATGTACCTGAGTGGGGTAGCGGTCTTATAGGTAGTTCTCTACTCTGTTCTGTCTTTTGGTTTGCTTTACTTTCGTAGACCCTCCTACTGATTTTCATGATGGCTTCATGAGTCTCCCTTTCTGCCGCTGGTGTATAAAGGTTCTCTATCTCATTGGCAGAAGTTCTTGCCTTTTACTTTAAACGTAACCAATATTACCTTTTACCTATTAGCTTTGATGTCTAGGATGAGGTGAAATCTCGGGCAGCTTTGCATTTTCTTGATGGTTGAGAATAATGAATAGCAACTCAAGTATTAATTGACCATTTGTATCTCCTCTTTTGAGAGCCATCTATTCAGTAAGCTAGCAGCGTATTCATTCGCTGAGTGATTTGGTTGTTTGGCATTTGAATTTTGCAGTTATTTGTATAGGTTGGATATTGGTCCTGTCTAATGTGCAGATAGTAAAGAAATCAATTTTTTTTTTTCTAAAGGACTCACAACTCCTACTGAGTTTTAATCATCCTGCTGGAAATGTGACACTCTAGGTACCATGGGCAACCCTGGGACCTTGAAGTTCTTGGGCTCTCCAGCAATAAATGACAAAATGGCTCCTAATGTGGGATGTCTTTCCATATGCTGTGAATAATAAAGGATCTTTGGCCTATGGCAAGACATTTTAGAAGCAGACAGGAAGTCTGGGCATAGATAAAGGGGAAAGAGAGCAGAGTCAGAGAGATGGTGTGAGTTTCCACTAAGAGAGGAAGATGTAAAGAAACACAGGTAAGCCACTAGTCACGTGGCAAGACATAGATTAATAGAAATGGGTTAAGATGCGAAAGATAGCTAGCAATAAGCCTAAGCCATAAGCCACAGAGTATGTAACTAATGTAAACTTCTGTGTCTTTCTTTGGGATTGCTGGTCCAGACCTCAGGGTTAGCCAGAGCTAAGCAGCTATGGACAGGTCCAGACTTTGTGGGTAGTTTGGGTCAGAAACTTTTTACTACAGGCTCCAGTAGTCTACCTTCTGCTGCCCTGGCTGAGAGCTATCAGACTCCACTGAGCTTCCCAGCTGTGGTGAATGTTTCCCACAACCAAGGACAGAGCCATCTACCTTTATAAACTTGTCTGTCTGAGCCAGTCTTGTGCCCATCACTTTCTAGCTTTCCTGCGCTCCATCCCTGCAATCAGGCTTTCTTCAACCATGGGCCTTAGCAAACCAAAATGAAGCTGTACCTAGGACAGCTCAGTTTTTAACAAAAGATTCTCTGAAAATAGGACTTAGTGACTGCCACAAGTTATATAGTATTATGAAACAGACTCCTCCCCTGACTGCCAGAAGAGACACAGATCACCAAAATAACTGGGTTTGATATTTGTAGGGGGTGTGGGCTTGCCCTGAGGCTAGGACTGTAGACTTACAGTAGATCTTCACGTGGCTTACCTTTGGGAAGTGACCTCTGAGTCTCACTAGGGAAGTGTGTGACTGAGGCTGTGTTCAGCTTGCCCTTTGATGCTCTCCCATCTTTGCTTCTGCTTATTCCTAGTATCTCTTCTCACCCTTCAGACTTCCCCAGTTTCTCCTCCACGTTTCTCGCTTCAGGATTCAGTATATTTTTCTCATTATAATTCTCTCCTGCCCTGGCTCACGCAGAAGCAGCCTCGAAGGGTATGTTAAAGTAAGGTCTTCATTGTGTAGTAGCTTTTGCATTCACAGAGCACTTGTAGAAATAGTACCGAGTCTCTAGAGTCCTCCTCCCCAATTCCTGGCACCAGTATTACCTTTATTGTTTCAATGCATTTATTAAAATGCACTGATCAATATTGGCACTTTAAGAATACTTCAATTGTTGTAAACTTATTTATTTTATTTTTATGCGTATGAGCAGTTTTTCTGCATTTGTGCCATGTGCCTGTCTGATGCCTGTGGAGGTCAGAAAAGAGCATCAGATCCCCAGAACTAGAGTTACGGATGCGTGAGTCATGATGTCAGTGGTAAAAGCAGAACCAAGTCTCCCGAGAGAGCAGCAAGTGTGCTCGCAACTTGTGAGCGATCTCTCCAGTTCCACCTCATGCATATTTCACTAGTATGTACCAAATATTCTTCTGCTGTGGGATCCCTAACATTTACCACAATGTCTCTTTTAGCTCCTCCAGGCTGTGGCGGTCTTTGTTTTGGAACATGACAGTCTCGAAGCGTCAAGTACTATGTAGGATATCCTTCAACTTGGGTCTATGTAACATCCGTCTCATAATTTGCAGGAATGGGGATGGCAGAAAGAGAACCATTATCCCAACAGCAGAGCCAGGCCCCTGAGATCGACATAGTAAGTGGCTGGTGATAACAGCTTTGCTGTCCTGATGCTGGGTGACGTTTGTCAGATTTCTTTGCCGTAAAGACACTTTATTTTAAGCCCCCACATTCAAAATTGTACTAATTGGCATGAAGCCTCAGGATTGCAGTCTGGGGAGATGAGAGATGGTGCTCAGGTCTTTGAGAGCAAAGCGCCTACATAAATCAGTTGGAATTATTCTGCTTGAGCAATTTGCCTTTTCTTTACTACTTATTTATTCGACCATTTATGTATGCCAGTGTGGATCCATGGGTATTTATTTCAGACTGTGAGTTGCATTCCAGCATTATGTGATTTTGTAGCTAAAACTGTTCTGGCCACAGCCATCATGAGTCATTGTGGGTGGGACCTCTGCCTTTTTGAAGTGTGTGTCTGTGTGTGTGGGTGGGTGGATATGTATACAGTATGTTTTATTAAAGATTTTTAAAGTTTTAATATGTTTATGTATATACATACATGGGGATGTATAAAGGGCTTTATGAGCAGAAGAATGTCTTAGATTCCTGAAGCTGGAGTTACAAGTAGTTGTGAGCTGCCCAACGTGACTGCCGGGAATCAAAGTCAGGTCCTCTGGAAGAGTAGAAAATGTTCTAAACCACTGAGGTATCTTCTCAGCCCTGTATGGTGTGTTTTGAACATCTCTTTACCTACCAGCACTACCTGCTCCCATGCTCACCATATACAGTTCCTGCTTTAATTATTAAATTCAAGTTTCTCCAAGGTGCTCCACTTGTGTTATTTTGATGATGGTACCAACCAATAGGTGAATGCTATCTGTGTTCACTGCTATGGGGATGTGTAATAGTTCTCCCCATCCCATGGGTTATTTTCCGTGATCTCAGTTTCCCAGTCTGATGATATCAATTAGAAAGTTCAAAAGTAAACAATTCATAAATTTTAAGTTGTGTGATGTTCTGAATAGTGTGGAGTAGTGTGGTGAGAACTTGCTCCATCACATGCCATCCAACCTGGGTGTAAACCAGCCCTTCTGCTAGCTTATCAGTACTGGGTCTGGAAGAGAAATAAAAAGTTCATTTTTCATTATGGTATTCTCTTAACTATTCTTTTAAGCCCTTTATTATAAATAAGATAGTAAATTTAAAAGGAAACAACCATTAAGATATTTATGCTTCAAATAACTAACCCGAGTCAAATCTTAAACTCTCTCTTCAGACATCAGCACTATAGGGCTGGGAAGGCAGCTCAGTGGCACTGTGTGGGGTCCGAGGTTCAGTTTCCAGCATTAGGGGAGGCAGGGAGCAAACATTAGTTCTGCACATCCTTCCACTTGGTAATATTTTATAGTGTGTCATTTTGCCTTTAAAGCATATTACATTAATATAGCTTATTCTAATTAAGCCTGACATTACAATGTCTTGAATGTCTAAACACCACTAGTCTGATCACCTGAAGAAATTTGCATTTTGATAAATGGAAAACGATCACATCGTGACTTCCTTCTCTCTTGAGACATCACCTCTAGGTCTTGTGGATGTCTCCTTTTCTCCAAGAGCGAAAGCGGCTCGTATGTAACCTGTGTTTTACAACTAAAGTGCGGTCACCCATGTTTTCCTCCCAGCTTCCCCAAGTGCTTCAGAACCTGCCACAATAATGTTTGGGGGGGGGGGTTGTTTGCTTATTTTGTTTTTGTCAATAGTTGAGATATTTTCCAATTGTTTTTAAATTACTTTTCCCCGTTCCTTTCTCCAGGAATTTTTGAATATTTTCAAATTACCTTCCCCCACCCCCAGGGTCTTTCGTCCGTTTTTCTTCTTCTTTCTCCAAGGCTGCCGATACAGCTTTAAGTAAGTTCCTATGAGTTTTCCAATGGGTTTTGGAGTCATAATTTATCCCTTTATCAAAAGCAGTTTTGCCTCATTCAGGCTCACAGGGAAATGCCCACCCTTGTTAGCTGGAAGATAGTGAGGCAGTGGATTCCCAGAACCACAATGTCAGCCCTTTCTGTAACCAGACGTTACCAGATGTTGCCAGCCTCTGTGAGTTCTACTCCATCCAGTTTATCCAGAAAAACACATGACTCCTTTCTCCATGAAGATAGAGCTAGATACAGTAATAGGGATGCATCTGTTACTACACCCCTCTCTGGTGTCTGGTACAGACACCCATGTAGTTTATCTAGAATATCTGAAAGTTATGCAATTTGATGTGATTCCAGAGGGTTACAGTTCATGAGACTGGAGCAAAGGCATGGTGGCAGGAACAGCCAAGTGCTTACATCATGGTCCACAAAGAGTGAACATATTGTGTGTAACTTACAAAATGTTCAGCATGATAGGTTTTTCATGAAGACTACTCTTCTATACACGGAGCTTGGTAATAATCCACACTTTGGGGGTCACCAGAATATATGACCTGGGGTAAATGGAAGCAAACGTAGCTGCTTCTCCTCTGCTCCAATTACAGAACAGTAAGAGATCTTTGTGTGTGCTAACCTGTGTATATGGCACATACTAATAAATGTCTCCATTTGTAAGTTTCTGTATCCATAACAAGATAAAGACAATGCACACTGTGCCTATGAGGGCCAACTAGTTACAATGTGGATTTCAACTTCATCCTCTTGCTTGGTTTTGCCTCTATTCTTAGAGTGACGAGGCTCCATTGCTGCCTGCACTTGATTTCACTGGGCCCTTACAGAAGAAGTTTCAGAATTAACACTCCATGCCCAAGGGAAAACAACTCTGTCAAATACAAAGGGCTTGTGCGCAGCTTCTGTTGCCTTTGGTCTTTTAGACATAGATCTAAGGTTCTTCAGGTTGCCATCTTTTCATCCTTTTCAGGGAATTGTTCTACACATTTGTGATACTGTCAGAAGGTACCTTTGGCATTCCATCCTGAGATCCTCATCTTCCTAAATGGCCTTGTAAAGACTGTATACCTTGAGATTCACTGCTTGTGTTGTGAAGTTACAAGAGTTTCAATCAGTACAAAGTGTCACATTTCATCACTCAGAACAGTCCGTTGTCATACCCAATTCTCCCATGTCATACCCATCAAACCCTCCCCTCAATTGCCACCCTCTGGCAACTGTGTCGTCTCTCGGTTCACCTGTCCTAGAATGGCATGTACAGCTGCTCCTCAACTTATAATAGGGCCCATCTCAATAAACCCAGAATGCATTGAAAACATTGAAAGTTAAAATGCATTTAATAGACCTCATCTTGATAGCTTAGAATGCTCAGCCTGCCTCAAATGTACTCAGAGCACTTATATAAGCCCACAGTTGGACAAAATCAGCCAACTGTTGATGGACACAGCTAAGAAGTGTGTGGCTGTGTGTAACCTGTGCATACATCTATGCTTGTAATTGCTTCTGTCTCCATCTGTGTATCTATTATACTGTCTGGCTTGAACCCAATGTCAGTGCATTTACTGTAGCCTCACTGGCCTGTGCATTTAGTAACTCTCTGGTGGGGAGAAATCTGGCTTCCACAATTTCCTCACTTATTAACTTATTTGCTCAATTCTAGGATGCCTGAAAGGTAGAATAATAATAGCCAACTTACATCCTACTGAAAAACAAAATGGTCAATTACAGTTCTGTCCCTGGGTTAGGTCAATCTTCAGGTACTGGGTAATCGTCTAGTACAGGTCCACCCTAGAGTACAGTTCAATCCTCAATTATAGCCCAGTCTTTGAGTACAGATCATTTTGTGTTTAATGCTACATCATTTTCCAGAATTTCTTAGGTCAACTCTCCCATCCTCCAGCCCTTCAGTTTTGTCCTGCGATACATTTCTAACATATTCATTTGTTACAGATAACATTCTGTTCTGGCATCCTACATTATTTACTTTTAAAAAAAAATAAAAAAGCTTTGTATATATTAAAGTTCGCTCTTCATGACATAAATTTCCATGGATTATGACAAGTGCAGAGTCACATATCAGCTGCTCAATTTCAGGGAGTTGCTGTCTTCATCTCTATTTGAATCTATGGACAAACTCAGAGCCCATGGATGCTTCACTATACATTTTTCCTCAAAAAAGTTTTCAGACTCCATCCACTTCATTAGTATAACTAGTTTCTTTCTTGTTGTTTGCAATAGTCTACCATTTGAATTCATTTCTGTTTGTTTTAAGGTGGATGTTGTGCCTGTATCCAAGTAGAAATAATTTAAAATGCTACTATAGTGAATCTGAGCTCATGGGAGCTCATGGACTTTGGACCAACAGTTAGGGACCCTGCATTGGACCGACCTAGGCCTTCTACATGTGTGTGACAGTTGTGCAGCTTGGTCGGTTTTTAAGGCTCCTAGCAATGATATGAGAACCTGTGCTGGTGCTTAGCTGGCTCTACCTACCTCAGCAGCAGCATCCTCAATGTGCCATGAGACAAGATACAAGGTCTATGCTACCGTAGAGGACTGCTCCAAGAATGTCTCCAGAGTGTATGGCTTTTGTGAACAATGCAGACCTTGCTCGGCACTGGATGCTTTTACCCAACAACCAGAGGAAAAAAAAAATGGGCTGTTAACATCCCAGAATTAGGGATCCAGGTCCTTGCCAAGACTTTAAGTAGACAAGGCTTTGGGATAGAGTCTTTTGTGGTTGATAGGTGTCTTTTGGACGATAGTGGAGAATGTGTGAATAATATATCCTCCAACAGCCTTTTACTACATGGGTTGGTACTCGAAATCTCTGCTTCTGTTCATTATGACTCCCTTGGCTGTGAACTGGTGAGCTTGGTAGGCTTATTAGGAGAGATCTGAGATGAGGAGGCTCAGACTTGGAGAGGTTAAGCTAAGACCCAAGATTAAGACTTTATTTAAGACATTCTCACTAAGTATTTCTGACTGGTCAGGAGCTTGTTGTCTGGTCCAAGTCAGTCTTGAACTCACAGATCTGCCTGTTTCTGCCTCCCGAGTGCTGGGCTTATAGGCATGTGTCACCGTCACCAGCTTGAAATATCCTGTCTTAAGATCTTCTGCCTCGATGCCTAACTTCCCATTTCTCCCTACTGCAAACCACACTGCCCTGAAGCCAGTTACCTAGAGTGCTGGGGTATAACCGGATCTCTAATGACAAGGGGGCAGGACACCTGAATCCTCAAACACCCAGCCTGATAGGGAGAGAACTCTGAGGCCCTATTGCCTCCTTGAGGACTCAGCCTCCCACAGAGAGTGATGTAAGAAGGGTGGAGGCTACTGATAACCAATACAAGAAGTCAAGATGCTGTGGCTTTAGAATATATTTGAGCTGTCACGTCAAAACCAACTGTCACAGATGATACCTTTGGTCATCTCTAACATCCCAGCCTTCATCTTCCAGCCCACGGGTGCCTCAGGAACCGGTTTCAAATTTGAAGATCCTTCTAGGAAGTAATGAACCGTATGGGAGTTCATACATGCCATGTAGCCCATAGTCTCTTACTACTAACAAGTTTTGGTCATTTTCAGATAATTTCTTGTCTTAAACTGAAAGTTAGAGACACTTTGATGTTCTCCCTAGAATAGCTTCTCTTGCTCATGTTCTCTTGCATAGAATGTGACTGTGGGTGAGATGAAACCCACAGCTAAGAGTTTGCTTTGGATGTCAAGAGGAAGCAACATCAAAATTGCCATGTATGTGAGTATGTCTTATATTCCCCACCCAGACGTGCTCAAAACCCTCTAAAGTACGAACTGCTGGAAGATTCTGAGAGAACTCCGGTACCAACTCCCTGCTTCTCTGCCCAGAATGAAGAGAATGCAGCTCAGGGCAGCAGGTACCTTGGTGTGTGAGCTCCAGGTTTGCAGGTCTAAAAAACTGAAAAGAGGTGATCCAAACACAGAGTCAGTGAAGTGTCTTCACAGTTCCCAAGACCTGTATTGACCAGCCCCCCTCTTCAGGCAGTATTCTATAATAGTCTCTGGATTGGGGGATAGCCAGTCTGCTCAGCTCTATGAACCAAGTCAGATGGAAAGAGAACCAACCATCCTAATTTGTCTGCACTTGAGGATTGAAGTGTTCACATCTCTCAAAGTCAGGATCATTGGCTGCGATAGCTAACATAGCATTCGGCCCACATCAGAAAAGCCACATCCATCTATTTGGGAAATATACTATGCTTAATAAATCAACAAGGTCATTTCTGGCTTTGGCTGCTTCTAGAATTATGGTGGTCCTAGTGGGATAAATAGGAGAGTCTAGCTTGTCTATAATCCAGCCCACACGTCTTATAAATGAAATGCAAAAAGTTTTCTTGAAACACAGATCCTTCAGCAAAATGCTTTTTTGTGCTCTAACTTGGGGCTCCCACTTGGCTCTCAGTCAGTCCACAAAGACAAATTTCCAAATCCAGGGCCTCTTCGCTTTCACCCTTCTGTGTAATCCGGGAGTCACACAGAAAATCCAAAGGGACAAATCTATCACTTGATTATTAGAATTCACAAGGGAATTTTGCAAGGCTGCAGTATTAAAGACCAGTTTAAGTCAGCTCATTTACATATAGCAGCAATAAGCAACTATAAATATCAGTTTTTAAAAAAATGATGTTTAGTGTAGCATTAAAACTCATCTAAAATGTAACTAGGAATAAGCCTAACTCAAGTGGGAACAATCTCATTCTGACACCATGGAGTCTTAAACTTTGGTGTTGATTCAAATTAAGATTTCTGGGCCTCTGAAGCAGGGAGCTGGAGCCGTACTCAAATCTGAGTATCTAACAATTTCCCAGGTGAGAATGAATTTTGGCCAGTCGGTTTTGGCCTCCCTCAGTTCTCCAGCGATGACTCCTGGCTCCAACTCTGCTGGTCCCATTTCCTTATCCTTCATTTTCCCAGCCCTTCATCCTTCATTCATCACTCAGCTGTAGAGATCCTGCATGTCCTGCCCTGAGTTCTCACTCTGGTCTCTAAACTCTATGCCTCTCAGTCTCTCCATCTGCCCTTTGTCTGTCTCTATCTCTAGGCACACCCTCCTTACATATGCATTTCTACGTCCATATGCCCAAATGCTTCCTACCAGCCCAGGCCTCTCCATGAAGCTTCTTCTAGTAATATCTCTACCTGCCTCTTGGACTCCTCCAAGGATGCTCTGAAGCCTCTCCAAGCCACACTATCTTTAAGCCTCCTTATCCCCAAGTCCCATTCTCCTTAATTTGTTTAAAGCTACCTCCCCATCTATCTGATAAGTCAAACAAAAAAATGGAGCCAGCTCCCCTGACAACCCCATTCCCCCAGTTTCTCATTGCTCATAACTCTGAGAACATACCCATGAAGTCTCACAAGATCAACACACACTAGAAACTTTATCACCAATAGAGGCACAGTGACTGACTCACCTTGAGCTGAGCCCAGACTATGGCTTCAATTTTTTCTTCCCTTATTTATGCCCTCTCTCATTGAGAGCTGGAGAGTTTGGGAGATCTGGACCTCCCTGGAATGCATGTGGTAGATGCAGAAATCCTATCCCCAAACCTACTTCATGTGAGGGGGCTCTGATCTGTTTAGAAAGCTGAACAGTGTCTGCCCAGCAGATCTACTTTGCACTAATATCCCAACCTGATAATGTTTTCATCTTCTCTGAGCAAGAAAGGGATAAAGATGGGAAATGCCTCTAATTCTGTCCTACAGAGAGAGGACAGACACATCCTTTGTCCATGGAAACAGGAGAAAGAAAGGCTATTATGCACTTTACCCTGCGCAAGACACGTGTGTCCTTGAACAAGTCACAGTTCTGATGCTTTGAGCCTCAGTTTCCCCATATATTAGTAAAAAGCCCTTAGGAGAAAGGCTGAGAAGGGCCTTCTGCGCTTTCAGATTTGATTAAGTCCTATGAATATGGAAAGGCTGCTCTGCTACAGGTTTTCCAGTTGAGCGCCTGCAGGTAATTTGTCATTTAATTACTCCATGAAAAGTTGGCAGCCTAGTCTTCTCTGGAGGCTCAGAGGATGCTCCTGCAAAGATCAGTGTGGCTTGAATCCTGCGTGGCTGAAAAATGGAGGGAGCCAGAGCATCATACAATGCAGTTCTAGCACACAGATGAGAAGGCTTGGGTTGGGGGTATGGCTCAGTGGTTTAGTGCGTGCCTAGCGTGCTCAAAGTACTGATACAATATCCAGAACCACAATTACACACACACACATGCGCACACACACACACGCACATGCACACACACACACGCATGCGCACACATGCACACGCATACAAACAATATTAAAAGAGGATCTGAGTGGCCCAACAATGGATATCTCACACTGCACAGGGCAAGAATCCTGAAGTTGCTCAGTCCAAGAAGCTGGATGTCTCAGCTGTCTTAGGCTGGAGCTGACAGACCTGCAGGATCACAGGAGAATCGCTTGTCATTGGTCTATGTTAGAAGTCCAAAGAGCCTGGTTCTATTATCAGCTAAGTAACGTAGCAGAGGTAGCAACAAATGGACTCATCAGCAAGAGTGAAGCCAAGCAGATAAAGCGCAAAGATTTCCACTTCTCTCTTCCTTTTATCTGGATCACCACTAGACTGTTGTGCCTATATTAAGGTTGAGTCTTCTTACTTTAAACAATCAACCAAGAAAATCACTCATGGACATTTCCAAAATCTTTTGTTTTAGTCAATTCCAGGTCTAGTTAAGCTGATAACCAAGATTAATTATTTGTACCATATATTTATTAAGTACTGACCAATAAATAGCTAGAATTGATATGATATAGCCTGGTCAAAATATAGCAAAGGAATTAATTCATAGATATATAACCAACTCCAACTCTAAACACAAAACGCAGAAAGTGACCAGGATCCAGTGAAATAAAGGAAAAGGAAGAGAGCTGTGTGAGGTCGTGCCCGAGGGCAGGGCAATTTCTACTAAGTAGGAATAGAGCATGGAGGGCTGTAGAAAGAGGTTTCTGGCCTGAACTAGCCCCACAGTTTGGACCTTCCTGCTGCTGCTTATCTGGACCAGTGATCCCAAAGCCCCAAAGAAACACCCAAAGCTTATATTAATTTCATGCTGACTGGCCTATGTCTCAGGCATATTGCTAGCTAGCTCCTGCATCTTAATTCAACCCATTTCCATACATCTGTTCTGCCACGTGGCCCGTGGTTTACCTATTTCCTTACATCTTGCTGCATGGGTGGTTGGATCAAGTCTCTCTCTGACTCCGCTCTCCTTCCCCATCTATGCTCTGATTTCCCTGCCTACTTCTAAAATGCCTGTCATAGGCCAAAACAATCCCTTTATTTCACAGCATACCGAAAGACATTCCGCATCAGAAGACCTCATGTAGAAGGCTCTGTGTGTGCCTACTTCCTGCAAGGTAAAAGGTTCTAGGCCTACAGAGAAGGGAGACTCCAGGATGAATGAGTGACATTACTGAGGGCTGGGAATCGAAGACAAAAATTATTTCCATTTTACCTGATCCAAAGGGACAAAGGAGAAGAGATACGATGATTACAAGACAAGACACTAACAACACTCTAGAAGTTTCCCTTGTTCCCATTCCCAGTCAGTTTTTCCTTACCCCACAGTGACCTCTGTTTTGATAGCTACTTCAGGCAAATCTGCCTGTTCTAGAATTCCGTCTAAACAAGATTCCTCATATGTATCTTTCTTTCTGTTTTGGCTTCAGTATGTGATTTGGGGTGACCCATCTGTGCTACAGTACGTGCCAGCAGGCCTCCATTCTCTGCATCAATGCTGACTTCTGACCCTCTGCTTGGCTTTGTCAGAATTTACCCATTTTTCAGGTAGTTCTGACTATAGTGAGAAAGCCATGGCAGATCCTGCCCCTTTTCTAACTAGAACTTTCTCTGTATCTTGGAAGCAACTAGACAGAGACACATTTCAGAAAGCAATACTCGCTATTTAAGGGTTCTTATTCTCCTGGGCACCAGTGACTAAACCTTGGAAAAATGTCAAAACATCTCTAAAATTAGGTCTTTCTTTGCAACCTGCACGTCCAGCTGTTATGTTCAGTGCTAACCCCCCACCATGAAACTCACTCCGTGAATATTCAGATATTGGTATTTCCTCTTTGAAGCCTGTCTCAGTCCAAACTCCAGCGCCTGCCTGTGTGAGGGGAACTAGCTTAAGCATATCTCACTGGTACCAAGTTCTGATGAGTGAGACAGTAAGAGGGAGAGAAAACTTCCTCTGCCAATCTACAGACCTGACTGCATGTCCTTTCTTCATTGACACCTTACTCAAGCCCTTGAGGTTGTCTGCATTGAAAACGGAAGCTCATAAGCAGAAATCTGGAGAGAGACACAGCTTTGCCAATTTTGCCTGAGAATCTTGTGCTGAAGTTGGGATCTGCTGACCCTTGTCACACATTTCATCAAAGTAATCCATCTCTGGTTGTTGCTCTGATGTAGATCCTGTCCCCTCCCATTGTAAGAGGCAGTGAGTTGACAACTATAAAAATTTCACCACAGACCTTGACCTTACCCAGAGCTTATCTCTTATAGAAGAACAAGGTCAGGTGACTAGGGCACGGTCCTATGGGACAGCAGCATGGTTAGGGGACCCTTCATGGAGCTATGGGGAGAGGTTTCCATGCAGCTCTCCTGATCATTGGCCCTCTACATTGCAATCTTCAGAGTAAGTTCAGAAGTCACCAAGAATTTCTTGCTCCCAGGCTGGAGATAGTTTTAGAATTCAATATTCCCGAAGTCCAGATAGAAATAAAGAAATGTTTCAGCCTTGGGCCTAGCTACTTCTTGCAGCATGAAAGCCTCTGGTTCTGGCCCAGAACACTGTCAGGAAGATACTTGATGAGTTAACTCCAACTAGGCTGAGGGCACGGGAACCTGGACTTACCCAACCCTGACTGCAGGGCAGCCATGTATAGATGACTGAGTCAGGGTTTGCTGAGTCTCTCTTGGGGCCAGAGCTGGAGATCTAGTCCCCACCCACATCTTCCCAAACATTCTGCTTGCTTAACCTCCCTTCCAAAAGAGAGACTGGGAGAGAGGAGGCCTGGAGACACACAGAACTTCCTGGATGATCTACACTATTCCACAGGTATATATGAAGCATAATCTCCCCCGGGGCCAAGAGAAGCTGGATTCTACATGCCACCTCCTCCAGACAGCAGCTCTCCTGCGATGTCTCCTCTGTGTCTCTCACTTTGGTCACTCTTCATCTCACAGACTGGGACAATGGAAGATGCTAAGGGTGGCTGCTTCACTGGTGTCATATATTTGTCTCCAATTTCAAAAACTGTCAAGGTCAATGACTTACCTGATAACCTGGGGATGTCCCTGCCCTTCTCTGCCCTGACCCCGGATTGCTCTGCGTACTACAGTACACTGGGTAGTACCCAGAAGGGCTGCATGCGTGACTGTAGAGTGCCCACCTTTGCAAGTGATCTGCATGGGAGAAAAAGGCGGATTGATAGGCCAGCGGGTGAAACATGGGGTGAATGTATTCAAAGTAATAAATTCCAGTCAGGAAAGAACCAGCTCAATTGACAGTCACCCCCATGGTCTCAGGAAGAATTCTTACTCAGGCCAGACTGAGCCTTGACACATGGACCCGAAACTGCAGGTTACAGGGAAACTGGTTCTCATTAGCAGTGGGGACTGGCTCTCTCCGGTCTGTCCAACCCTAGCTATCCCTGTGGGCCAAAGTCATATCTATGACTTCCCCGTGTCTGCCTCCCAAGGTAATTTTATTTTATTCTTTAAGTGAACCTTGTCATGCATTAGAGTCAGGAAATTATACCCTTCACTGAGCTGCCTCTGTGCTGAAAGGAAGCCAGGTAATGTGATGCTCTAAGCCAAGAGCAGCATTAATGCAGCTGCTCATGAGAACCCCAGAAAGGCTGATTGCAGCGACCCAGACAGTCCCTAGCTCTACTCACTGGGGTCTCTATCAGCCTCAGGCCAAGCTTTGCTTTCCGTACCCAGGCTTCTCATCCTCAAGGGAGGGACCAATGTGAGGAACCCTTAAAGCTACAGAGAAGGCTGCTTGAATTAGACAACCATGAGCAATGGATACTTCAGGGGAAGCTCCTATGACCCACATGATGGTCCCATTTGGAGCTGCTCTGTAGGGAAGCTGTGTACTATGGCCAGTCACATCGCCAAAGGCATTGCAGCTGCTGATGGTCTATGGTTAGACACCGATGTTAAACGGAGACTTTCATCTGATTCTCTGGGTTCTATTCAAGCCTCTGGGCTTCCAGTGTCATCTAAATATATGGACAAACAATGTGGAAGGGAGGAAGGAAGGAAATAGACAGAAAGTAGAAGGAAGGAGTGAATGAGTAAACAAAGTCAGTGCTCCATGGGCAAAAGGCTACTGTCCTGGGGCTGTTTGCACCAGGGATGCAAAAGCAGATGTTTCTGCACTCCAGCCAGTTCATCCCACAACCCTATTACAACAAGAGAAATTCCTAACTTTGAAGTTAGAAAGAAACCGAATCCTCTTTTCTCTCCTAGATCCACAGTTCCAAGTGCTCTTAACTTTGCCCATGTTTATCTCAGGCCTACCTGTTTACCTTCAAAATAGATCCGAGATCTAGGGGCTGAGAAAGGTAGTTTCAGAGAAACTGTTCCTTGTTTCATCTAGTCCTCATCTTTGTTCAAGAAGGGAAACTGAGACCAAGAACATGGCAGGAATTTATGTTCTCACGATGTGCGGGAGTGTGTGTGTGCACACGCGCGCGTGCGTGTGAGAATAGAAAGATGCAGTGTTTCGAATTATAAGCAGGGCAGATCAGAGGTACGAAACAGTGATGCAGAATTATTAAAAATTCTGTATGTACCCGTTGGGTTTGCCTCACTTTCTGGATTTCAATTCTAAAAATTATTTCAAGATGGAAAGTCATAAGATCAGACCCAATAAACTCAGGTCCTCTATTGATTTCCTGCTCCTCTGCAGCTGCTGTGTTGTGACTACAGTGCACAGGAAGCAGAAAACAAGAAGGGAGTCCAAGTCCCAAGGCCCCATTGGGAAGATGCACCAGGGAGCGGTATCAACCAAACCAGCAATGCCTTTTGCTGGAATTTTGAAGAGGAGAAAAGAAACAGGAGCCCCTTCCTGTATCTTTCTGCTTTTCTTCTGCCCAGGCAAGGGTCCTCCTCACAGTGCACAAAGCGTGGCAATGCTTCAAGGCTTTCTCTTCCTGCTCCTTTTTAGCTTACAGGGTCCTAGATCAAAATTAAGTACCTTTGTTCATCTGAGAGCGTGTGTGTGTGAGCTTGTGTGTGCCCCCTTCTCTACATGCTCCTGAGGTGCTCAACCTCAAGTTTCTTCTACTACTCTCCTCCTAATTTTGTATTTTCAGTTTATAAATTAAATTTATTCTTTAGCAGTTTTATACATGCACATAATGAACTCTGGTTATCCCCTCCATAGTTTCCCTTATTTTCCTCCTGAGCCTGTGAACACCCTTGCCTACCTACATGTCTTCCTCCCTCCCATATATTTTATGTTTGGGATTCACTGAGTCTAACCAGGGACATCCACATGAGTGTGGAGCTATTCACTGAAGCCTGAGGGACTCACCAGATGGCAACAATGACCCCCTCCCCCCCCATCCATCAGTAGTCTATAGTTCCTCAGAGAAGGGTAGGGATCCATGAGTTCACCCTCCTCTTTTGAGACAGGATCTCTCATTGACCCTAGAACTTGAAATTTCAGCTAGACCGGCTGATGATGAAGCCTTCAAGATTCTCCAGTTCCCACTACCCTGCCCCAACAATGGAGTTACAGGCACACACCTCACATCCAGCTTTTACAAAAGTGGAGTTCAAGCTCAGGTCCTCGCATTTGCACAGCAAAAACTTCATGGACTGAACCATCACCCCTGTCTCTGTTTATTTTATTTTATTTTTTTTTTAAGGGAGATAGAGGCAAAAGAATCAGGAGTTCAAGGTCAACCTCAGCTACACAGACAGTTCTAGGTCTGAGCCCTCTGGGCTACGTAAGACCCTGCCTCAAAAACAGCAAAACACTGTTTTATCATTAAAATTCAAAATATGTTCACAAGAAAAGTACAAATTTCTGACAGACACTCTGATACAGTTTCTCACAACAGCATATCCATGTAAGCTTGCTGAGACCAGCAGGTATAACACTGTCGGCCCAAAAGCCAGCCCAACCAGCCTTCCTCAGTGGTGACCATTCTCTTGACTACACCATAGGTTATCTTTGTGTACTTCGAATTTAGTATAGACAGGCATGCCTGGCATATATTTTCCTGCATCTGGTTTGCTGGTTTTCACGCACTTCATCATTTCACTTCTGAATAGACTATCACTCATTAACCCACTCTATTCTGGTGGACAGTAGGGCATTTGAGGTTTTCCCATTTGGTCTATGACTGTAGCATTCCTGTGGACAGCCCTGTGGGTATCTTTTATAGCTTGGCGTCTGCGCTGATTATGCTTTAGAGTGGAATGCCTGGGCAAAAACATGCATCTTTCTAACATCGAATAAAGTTATTTTCCAAAATGGTTGTATCAAATGTAATCCCACAAGCAACAAGAAGACGGCAGTTTCCACCTCTTTGTCAGCACTGAAAATGTTTTCGTTTTAGGCAGCCCCAGGGCTCTCATTGTGGTTTTACGTGTGTCCCCTACTCCCAGTGATTTTGAGCATGATTGTAGCATATCGGCCATTTAAATTCCATCCCAGTGTTTTGCCTCATTTTGTGCGATGTTTTTCTCTTACTTATTTCTAGATGTCCTAATCATATTCTGTACTATTTTTTTTTTGTCAGCTGCACATGTTGACAGTCTTTCCCCGCACTGTCTTGTCATTGTCTTTTACTCCCTCCGTGGCATCGTCTGAGAAGCAGAGTTCTGGACTCAGCATTGTCCAACTGGCCCATTGTTTTCTTCCGAGTTTAGCTTCAGTTCCCATTGTTGCCTGCTAGGGACCTTATCATTAGACCCTTTGTATTTAGAGACAAAACCCAGCTGGCAGATTTTTATGTGGTGTGAGGTAGGGCAGAGATCAACATTCATTTCTCCTGTGTGGCTGTGAACTGTTGTTGGTTAATGAGAAGAGCTCCTCTCCACTTTGTGCAGCATCTTGTCACAAAGCACTTTTACAAGTATGCATACACACTCATGCACATACATGCAGAAACATGCACACATACGCGTGCATGCACATACTCACACTCACATACACACTCACACATACATACACTCACACATGCATACACTCACACACACTCACATACACATGCACATACATGCATGCACACGCTCACACACATATGCACGCACATGCACATATGCACATGTGCACACATGCTCACACTCACATACACACGCATACACACACATACTCACACACATTTGCACACACACATGTACACATACATGCACACACACACACATGCACGCACACAGACACACACACTGCAGGTAGCTCCCGTGGAGTCTAGCTTCTCTTCTGCGTATTAATGCAATACTGTCAATCTCTCCTGCTCTATACAGGGTCTCATCATCTGAAAATGACTATCACAAGTCTTCTCTAGTCTTTCACTTCACGTAAGTTTTAAAATGATGAATCTCAACATTCTGGAATTTTCTGCCAGTATTGCTATGATTTTACAGATTAATTTGAGAAGAACTGGCATCTTAATAATTGTATCATCTGGACCATAAGCTCCTGGTTTCCTTACGGCTTCTTTGAATTGCCTCTGTACTATCTTACGGTTTCCCTAATAACTTTCTGTTACATTTACTTCTAAGTATTTGAATTTTTATGACACTGCAAAAGGTGCATATGAACTTTCTTGTTTGTTGTTTGTTTTGCTTTTTTCTTGTTCATTTGATGCTAACAAATAAGACATAACTGATTTTATCGGGCTTGTGTTTAGCAGCTTGGCTAAGTTTGGTTATTTAGTCTAACCGTTTCCCTATAGAGCTTCTTGAGTTTATATTTATGTATTTACTTTATTAGTGAAAATGACAGTTCGGTGTTTTTCCTCTGATTCTAGACATTTTGAGGTGACTTCATTGTGTAAGCCGGGACCTTTAACACAATGCACAACAGAACTACTCTCAACAAATCCCCCACAGCTCCAGGAAAGGTGAATATTCTTCCATAAGACTAATACTTGCCCCATGCCTTCAAAGTGAGGAGGTTCTATTTGTCTTTAATCATAAGTATATATTAAATTTTATTATATGCGCTTTCACACTTGGTGATACAATTATGAACCTTTGTCCTTTGTTCATTCATTATTGTATCAACTTGGACCTAGTCCTCAGGTGTTTAAAAACTGCTTTGTTTCTGTTTACTTGCTAATCCTTCAATATAGCCATTAACGTGGAGAGTTGAACCTGGTTTTAATTTCTCAAAATCGGATCTCCCCCAGCTTACTCGTTACTCCATTGCTGTGGTAATCCAGGTGTCTCGCTGCAAGTCTGGGGTGCTGTGAGCACCTCACCTATCTGACAAATGCAGAATTCTGTTTTTTGTTCTTCAAATTGGATGACATTTTGAGCCAAGTGTCTATTTTAGACTCTGCTTCAGTAAATTTTCTGCCCCCTTTACCATACTTTTGGCATTGATCCCCTTGTTATAAACTCCCCAGGTTTGTATGACTCTGGGAAGTTCCTGCTTTCTCTCATCAATAGTTCACAAAGGCACTCTGAGGAGCACACACAGCAGCGTTCCTACACAGCGTGCCATGAGGATGCCTGAGAACTCTGTGCCCAGGACTGAAGGGCCAGAATCGGGATAAGCTTGGAATCATGGGGATAAACGTGAAAGCACTGCACACAACTCAAATACACTGGAATGCAGGCTGACTCTTCCTCCAGCCATCCTGCATCATGAGATTACAAAAATCCAATTGAAATCCCTCAAACAAAGGAAATTCATCCTTTGAATAATCCGGTTATCAAATCAAGTTTGGGTGTCTCCAAAAAGGCCATTTTCCCAATTGCAGTCACAGACCCAGTTCTTAGATCACTATCTGGACAAAAAAACAGCCTAAGCCTGCATTTATGAATAATTTAAAAGACAAATCTAGTGTGGTTAGCAGCAATAATCTCCTTATCAGTCTCCCTGATAATCGTCTCTCTATTCTCCTGACCTTCCCAGCCCTGAGAGAGGTCACCTGCATCTGGAATGTGATCTTAGCAAGTGACCAGACTCAGGAACTCTCAGTTTTCAAGTGAAGGCAATTTGTGAAGACAAAGACCATGATTTGGCTGTTGTTTTATCCCGAGCATTGTTCACTAGAATTCTTGGTAATAGGCTGGGGGCATGGTTCAGAGAGATAAGTGCTCCCCAAGCAACCATGTGGACCTGAGTTCAGAGCCCTAACACAAATAGACACCAGGTGATGTGACACACAGCTGTAATCTCAACACTGAGGGGCAGAGACGAGTGACTCCCTGCAGCTTACTGGTCAGTTAGACAAATGAAATCACAAGCTTCAGGTACAGGGAGAGACCCTGTCTCAAAGCCTGAGGTGCAGAGCGGTAGAAGAATGAACTCAATAGCAACCTCTGACTTCTGTATGAATGGTCTCACCCATGCACCTGTGCAAACATTATTGTTATTATTATCTGGGACACTATTAGAAGATACTACTCACATTAAAGGTCGGTCTTCTCGCATCAATTAAAGCAAATCAAGACAACTGCCCATAAAGCTCCTACAGGACAACCTTATGTGGAAAATTTTTCCATTGAGGCTCTCTGCTCAGGTGACACTAAATCGTGACAAACAGACATTTAAAATCAGCCATCACTGTAGAAATGATTCATGACCTGATCATCATGAAAACATTATCTGTGGAGTGGAGATGGCAACACACAAGAGGCCAGTTGGATCTAGAGGGGTGTTAGGCTATCGGTGAAGAGGGGTGGTGTACTTACGGTTTCTGTTGCTGTGATTAAAAAAACAAAAAAACAAAAAACAACAACAACAAACCTCCATAGCTTTTTTAAAAAACAACTTGCAAATAAAAGGCTTTGTTTCATCTTAAAACTCTCAGATTCCAATCCATCACTGAGAGAGGGCAGGGCAGGAACCTGGAGGCAGGATCTGATGCAGAGGCCATGAAAGGTGCTGCTTACTGGCTTGATCTTCAGTGCTTTCTCAGACTACCTTCTCATAGTACTCAGGACCATCTGCCCAGTGGTGGCACCACACACAGTGAGCTGGGTCCTCCTACATTCATCATAATGTAGAAAATCCACCCCCCACAAACTTGCCTACAGGCCAATTTTATGGAGGCATTTTCTCAATTAAGATCCCCTGTTCCCAAATGACTTTACCCTATTGTCAAGGTGACATAAAACTAACCAGGACAAGGTATATCTCCAGCAACTCCAGAGAAGACGGTCCTCATCCAAGCTACCAAGTGTGTCAGGAAAATCCAACCAGGGGAATGGAGTTTTATAGAGCTCTGGTAGTTAGTAGGAGGAGATTCTGTGCATGGTGAGAACAGGGCATATGTTCAGGTATATGTTCCAGTTTCCAGAGAGGGCAGACACAATAACCAAAGCCTGAAGTCCTGAGTAGATACAAGCAGGATATCATTGAGCTCAAGCGTTAAGAGATGCCAAGGAAGCTCTTTGGAGCCAATGCATAAGTATTAACTCAGGCCTCCAGGTCCAGCATCACCTGAGTCCCTGACTCAGGACCTGCTCCAAGGCCAGAGGAGTAAAACCTACTGTAGAAGAAGGTGGCCTCACACAGGCCACCATCCTTGACTAAGGGCTCTGGTGTCAGATCCTAGAACTTGGATCTGAATGTTCCGATGTTCATGTGATAGGCTGGAGCCTTGCTTTGGTCGATTTTTTAAGATGAGACTACAAAGTTGGATTTTTGTGATGGCATTTAATAGTGCTGTGTTTTTACTGGACTTCTTTTCCAATTCCCTTCTCCTGTTCTCCCACCCAACCCTCAGTTTAGTAAATTACTTAATATATATTCCCTCTGCCAGTCTGTTTCTCTAGAGGACACTGACTCGTACACTCCCCATTTCACTTTCTGTGAAATGGATTCTATGTCCCTTAGTACCTTTACTGCTACCTGGGGGCCAACCTCCCGCAGGGCGGGGCTCAAAGGGGCTCAGCAGAGTGGACAACTCCTATGACTTTCTTATCTGAAGGGCTAAGGAAAAAGAGTCTCATACACTCTCTGCATGCTTTTCTTCAGACTTTTTCTATATTCTTTTCTCGCGTTCTTTATTCTTCAGTTTCCTGGTAAGTCCCCTCTCTCATTCTTGACTCCTCCTGACTCATTTTATCTCTCTTTATGCCTCTCTCTTACAACTTACATTTTCCAGCAAAGTCTTTCAGGCAACATAAAAATTACAATACGATTATATTCTGTTTTTCAAGGGAATGATTACATTGAATGCAAGTAAAAAAACAGCGTGTTTTCCATATCCCTTACATGATTGAACATTTTACATACTACAGGTGAAAAGCAAATTATACCAAGAGCCCACGTGCCTTCATACCCAAGCAACTTGTTACAGAATAACAGCATGTAAACAAGCAAGATATTCTTGTACCGACAGGACCAATCACTTTTTTATCTTGAATCTTATAAGGAATCTTAGAGGAATCATAATTCTAAACTTTTATCTTTAAAGCTCTACTTTAAATCTTTAGGGTGTATACCCACTTATCAATGTTGGGAGATTGAGTGCAAAATGGGTACAAGAAATTAATCATCACCTTTGTGATCAGCCCATCCTCGCCAGCTAATGATAATTGAGCTGCTTTGTTCTGTTCTCCGACCTTAATGAGGTCTTCATTCAACTATGTGCCTTTTTAAAACTTTAAATTGTCTTCTTGGGTTTTTTACCTCAAAGCTATTTAACACAACAACAAAAACCTTAGTCTGTCTTTAAATTATGTTCAACACTCTTTTTAAGGTTGTGATACACTTTGAAACCTGTGAACGTACCCCCCAACATTAAGATTAAAAGAATTTAAGCTAGCTAGGCTACTGGGACTCAATTATTTTTCTTAGTCATCAACCTAAGCCAAAGTCTATGTTGTTCCTCAATAGAAACTCATATATTCTAGATGTGTGACACTTCGTGGTTTATTTGTTTGTCATGAAGACATCTATGTAATCTACTTAAACTGACATTATTATTATTCTCAATTAGATAGTTCAGCTTAGGAAGAAATTATCTTCATGATAATCCACAGGTAAAGATGTCCAGTGGAGCGGGAGGTTTCCATGCGATAAACACGCTACATTTTAGGGGTGGGGATCTCTTCACACTCATTCACACCATACCAGATACCAGAGAAAGATGGCAGCAGCAGACACGTGAATGCACAGCAGAAGCAAGAGACCCTGGAGTCTCTGACATCCGCCCATTGGGATTCGCATTCTGGTGAGCTGACATCCTGAAGGCAACTGTCATCCACCTCTCCTCTGACATGACCACTGGCAGTCCCCTTTTGTCTTCCCTCTCATACCCGCTTTCTAGTTTTATGACCCATACCCAACCCACCACACATGCATACACATATAAAATTAGAATCTACTTATGCGAGGAAAATGAGCCTGAGTTATTTCACCTATAATAGCCTACATTTCTATCTGTTTTTCCTGCTAATGTTATAACTTCATGCTTATTTATGGCTAAATAAAATCCTCCTGTGTATATTGTCACATTTTCCTTTTCTGGTCATGTGCTGATGAACATCTATCTAGGCTGGTTTAAGTTATCATGGGTAGGGCGGCAATAATCATAGATGAGCAAGTGGCTCTGTGGGAACCTCTGAATGCCTTGATTGTTGGCCGGAGGGTGGCTGAGTGCCCATGAGAATCTGGTGGGGAAAGACAGAGTGTATGTAAAGATAGAAGTTCCATATGTCACAAGGGTGAAACATGCCTTAGGAGGTGGGGATTAGAAGTCTTCTATGGGGATTGGGATGACAGACAGAAATAGCAAGACAATGAAGAACAGATGAAGAAAGGATGCTCTATGAGAATGGAGAAATGTAAAGAGTGAAAAATTAAATAAGTTGGGTAAGAATGGGGACGTGGGTGTGCGTGACATCCTGCCGACCTCAAGGGTTATGATACACCTTGGCTTCCATCAGTTGGGCTGTGAGGTACGGCTAAATCATTATATAGAACATGCCCATGACCATTCAAAGTCTGGTCCAGGGTCTAGTGGGCTGGGTCTCACCTGGGGGTAGGGGGCTTGTAGAATTGCAGGTTGCCAGACCTCATTGGGACTCACATCACAGAGTCTGTGTTTTAACAGGATCCTGGGAATCTTGTGCCCTGACTGGTGTGAACAAGCCTGTTTTGTTCTCTGTGGTTGCTCTCAGTGATTGATTAGGAGAGAGCCAGAAGTGAGCAGAAGGGCACAGCAAGAAAGCTGCTCTGGAGATTTGGGAGACATAATGGGAGGGTGCCTGAGACAAGAGAGAAAGAGAGAGATCCACTAGAGGACTCTGAGCATGGCCCCCTCCACCTCTGCTTTCCCCGTGTTTCGTCTCTTCAACTGTGAACCCGATCTCTTTCAAATTTGGAACATTGTACCAGCAGACTTCGTCACTGCCTCTCAAAGCTGTCTTTCTCTCAAGTCACTTGTCTCCGCACCCCCCGCAGCTCAGCCTCCCAGCCCTTCTGCTCCTGACTGTGATACCTTACAATCGATTGCCACAGCCACAGACATCCATCCCAGCCTGATCCTCAAAGACAACTGCCTGTGATCTTCCTTGGCTCCCAGCTCTCCTCCAAGGCCACATCTACAGGTCCCCTCAAGCATTGGAAGCTTCTGACAGTTGCAACCTATCCTGTGACAGCCATTTTGCCTTCTATCCCAGAAGAACTTCCTGAGAATACAAGCTGGCCCCCCTAATTTTCCAGACACTAACCCTCCAGAATTGTGGCCAGCCTTTCTGCTCTTTACCAGTTCCCCAAGCACATATGCTATTGCCTACTACCTTCATGGGGGTCTCTTTTCACGTGAAAAGACAGCATTTCCTATTGTGCTTTCTGGCCGATAGATGAGAGTATTGTCAACGTTAAGAAGACACTGAAAAGAATTCAGAATTAAGTAAAGCATCTCTGAAAGCCCTTCCCCCAGAGATAATCCCTGCTGAGAAAGTGTGGCTACTTCTCAAAGACAAATGCTGAAAACCCACCTCTGGGAGAGCTCCCTACTTCAGGCTGGAGCTAAGGAAAGCCAGGAGTTCTTCATGGAGTCAAGGTCTGGGCCTCTTGAAGGCATGTCATACTTTCAAAAGAACCTCGAAATTGCTGTAAAGGGATAGATGGGCCTAAAGGACATGGTAAAGGCATCTCAATCTAAGTAGAATAGAGTATGGGGTTGTTAATTGTTGAAGACTAGTGGGGGTAAAGAAGGCTACACTCAGAGTGTGTGTGTGTGTGTGTGTGTGTGTTTGACATAAATGCTGGTCAGCCTTTTCTTCTGCAAGCATAGACTCCTTCAGCCTGCAGGCTTGCTGTCTTCTGTTCCTTGTGTCAAACATAGGCAGCAATATCCATCATGCTTTGCTCTGTGCTGAGCAATGTTGAGGATACAGAACAACCAGATAGTCCTGCCCTTGAAGAGCCTACAGCCTGCTAGGTGCAAAGCCATCATTTTTTACCAGGCTCACACTCACCATCAGGTGCTTCTACATTGCCATGGCACCTTACCTTCTCTTAAGGACAAGCCCTGAGAAAATGCCTTCTCCAGCGTGTCAGTATGGTGCCCAGCTTCCTGGATTGCTCTCCAGGCTCCAGCTGCTTGCTTCAAACTCTGTTCTATCTGCTCAGCACCACAGGTGCTTCCAGGTAAGGGTATGGCTGACTGACAGGCTAGAGCAAGTCTGTCCGCAGTTAAGATGCAGAGGAGAGCCACTCTTCCCTCTGTCCCCTTATCAGCTGGCACCAGAACAATGCTCTGAAGGGTTCATGGGAGGGAAGTGAGCTAGCTCAAAGCAAGCCAGGACACAGCAGCAAGCATTAAAAAGAAACATTACTAAATATGTAAATGCAACATGTTCAGTCTGTATAATGTTTCCTGTACATATGATTTCAGAGATGACCAATTGTTATTGGTTAACCAATTGGGGGACCCTTCCTGGGGAGGCTATTCCTCTCTCTCTCTCTCTAATCCTTAGCTGCCTACAGTTTTGTTTTTGTGGTTTTATTGTTGTTGCTGTTGTCATTCAGGTCCTGCTGTGGAGACAATCATCTCATAGGAGGCTTTTACCACTGTCTTTAAGAATCTTTCCGCCACTCCTCTGTGATGCTCCAGGAGCCTTAGGTCCAGGACCTGCGCTGTAGGTGTATCAGATGGGGCTGAGCAGCACACACTCACCTGTTCTCTGCATTTTTATGGCTTGTGGTGTTTTTCACAGTGGTCTCCATCTGTCATAACAACAATTAAAGAAAGGGAGGCCATGGATTTGAGAGAGAGTTGGAAGGGTACATGGGATTGAGGGAGAAAGGAAAGGGGGAATTATGTAATTATGTTTTAATTTCAAAAGATAAAAAAATGGAAGAGCTTTTAAATGTTAAAAGATCTGCTCTATCTTTAAAATAAAAATGTATAATGAGGAGAGAGAAATTACAGTTCAGGGAGGAGCCTGAATTTTAGGAAGGTAGGAAAAGATTTCATCGGTCAGACACTAAGATGGATTGTAAAATGACAATAAGGATTGTTCAGGTCAGAAAATTAAATCTAAAGAGTGTGTCCAAACATGTATTCCAGAAAATTCTATATTAGTTGGGCATGAAGAGTGACAGAGTAGGGAAAGCTAGAGGAATTTCTGGATTACACAGTGGCCCACATGATGGTCTAAGATGGAGATACATGACATATGATAGACAGTGTTGCAAAGCTGTTGTGAGAGTTTAGCAGAGGCAGATGCCAGCCTAAAGGTGGCATAGGCTACTGGAACAGAGTTAGCAGGCTCAGGGCCTGACTCCCTGAAGCCCTCAGTGGGGTGGGGTGTTCAGGCATTTGAAGGAGCCTCAGCTGGTGGGAGGGCATTTTGTAAGTGATTGTAAGACATTAAGTACATCATTTCTCAGAAGAAATGGTGCTGCCTCTGCCTGCGTGCTGAGAGCCTGTTGCTTTAAGGCCCCTATTTCTCCCAAATGGGACTTAACAGAGCTGCAATTATTTTTTAAATCCTAAATTGGTTTCTTTTCTTTAGGAAAATGGCCCGTGAGTCAATTAATTTCTATCATGGAGTAGCAGTTAGGCATCTGATTGGAGGAACTGTTGAGAGGGAGATGGCTGCTCCCTGGATTCCGTGACTATAATCCAATTAAACCAGCATCTATCAAGGTCGCAACAGGAGTACTATTGGGGTGGGGAGCTCCAGACCCTGAGTGTGAGGAATTCCTCTGTGCCACACACCCAGCAACCAGCTGGGAGTGAGCTAAAAAGCTGGTACCCAGCCCTGGTTCCAGGAAGACTGAGTTCAGGAGTGGGGGCTCTGAGGAAGAAATCTGGGAGAGACTGCCATTGAAGAGAGGATCAGAGCAGGGCCATGGATGCCCAAACCTGGCCAGCATGATCTGGGAGGCAAGAGGGGGGGGGGGAGGAGACGAGATTTCACTCAAAGAGAAGGGCTTGACCAAATCCTAGGGCCGCAGCCTGGCATAGTGGTTCCCATGGGACTCAGCATGTGGTGGGCTGAGACAGGAGACTGCCATGAGTTTGGGGGCAGCATGGGATACAGCGTGAAACCCTGCTTCAGAAAAATGCAAAAAATCCAAACAAACAAAAAGATCCAAGGGTACAAAGGTGTAGAGAAAGGAGGCGTGCTCAGGAGAATACAGGCAACTGGTGTGCAGGGTGTCTTTCACGTTGCACAAATTTGTTTGCAAAAAATGTTTGTCACCTCATTTTTGCAGTTAGTCCTTATAACAAACTCATACCCATGAAGTGCTTGGTGTAGGATTGACACAGCCCTATCTGTTTTATTATTATCATCACCATCGCTATTATTATCACGTGTGTGCATGACTATGTGTGTGCGCGCATGTGTTTGTGTGCAAGTGCACATTCATGCACATGGAGGTCAAAGGACAATTGTGAAGAATTAGTATCCCCTTTCACTTTGACCTGTGTTCAGGGATCCAACTCAGGTCACCATGCTTGTGCAGAAACTCCCTTTACCCACGGAACCATCTCCCTGCCCTCTGGCTCCTGCTTGCTATGAGAAATAACATGAGCAAAGACAAGCTCAGAATCTCTTGAGGCTTTTCAAGGACAAAGAGCAAGTCATGAGAAAGTTTCCAGCCATAGTTTAGGACCTGAGCTCAATGAGTTTTCTGATGGCCTGAGTATAAGACACACGAGAAAGAAGTGTCAAGAAAGACGACACAATTTGGTCAGAGCATTTGGAGCTGCTGTCATTGACTGGACTCAGAATGACACATTGGCTTGAGGCACATCGTGCAGGGCACATGCGGGGGGGCTAACTGGCTGCAGTGATTTCCTTCCTCATTATGCCTCTGTTAGTTCATGTGTCTGCCAGAATCCCCAACATGATGCTCCCCTGCCCTCCCAGCCTCTCCTGCTCACATGCCACATCCTCCGTGGATGCTCCTCCAGCTACCACAGTCAGGAAAGCGGGTTATCTCCCGCAGACATTCATTCATTCTTGACCGACCTATCTCACCGGTGTCTGTAAGTTCTCTGAGACCTGTTCGTCTCTCAGAACAGACCTAATCTGACAGTGACATGAGGGTTGGATCATGTGTAGGAGTTAAAATAAGGACTGAAACATCGTCACACAGATATCAGGAAACACAGACTTGATTCTTAGTAGCAGAGGCCCTTAGTCAATTTACTAAACTACCATGAGACTCAACTCCCCACGTGTAAACTTTGTTCTGCTCTCCTGGAGAATCAGAGACTGGGTAACACAGGCAACAGAAATGTATTTATGCATTTATGTGGCAGAAAGGAGAGTGAAGGCTTTTTTTTTTTCAGTTGTGTTAGCCCACCCATGAGGCCAGAGTCTCACAGGGCCAGAAGCTTCCACCTCCCAACAGTATCCCTGGTATAGTTTGGATCCTCAGTTTCCCCTAGAGTCCTCTGTGTTGAAAGCTTCATTGTAAGCCTGAGAAGTAGTGGAATCTTCAAGAGGCTGTAGTGATTAATTCTAATTGTCAATTTGACACAATCTAGAACCATTTGAGAAGAGTCCCAGTGGGAGATTGCCTAGATCACGCCTGGGGTAGGGTGTCTTGATCATGTGAGTTGTTGTGGAAAGACCTAGCACTGTAGGTGACACCATTCCCTAGGCATGAGATCCTGTGCCAAGTAAATACAGAGAGGGAGCTGAGCACTGCCACGCATGTGTGCATTTGTTCTGCCTTGCTCTTGACTCTGGATGAAATATGATGCTTTTAAACCCCTGCTAGCCTGAATTTCTTCTACGGACAATTATAACCTGGAATTGAGATTTTTGTTGGGGTGTTTTACTGCAAGACAGGCCTAGTGGAAGGAAGTCATCCCTGTAGTCTACAGTGGGGCTACCCCTTCCTTTCTCTTTTTACTTGCTGGTCTCTATGAGATAGATGACTTTGTGCCGCATGTGCTTCTTGCCATCGTGAGCTGCCTCACTTCATCCCCAAGTATCCGTGTCAACAACTGTGGATTGAAGCCTTTGAAACCATGAGACCGAATAAACCTTTCTTTCGCTTAGATGTCTTTACATATTTTGTCATAGTAATTGAACACTGATCATTACAAAGTTACGTCGCTAATTAAGTTTCCATGCATGAGTTTAGTCATGAATCCAAACTATAAAACAGGCCTTATAATACTAGCTTTCCCTAGGGTTATATTAAGGAGTAAGAGAACCATATACATGAAGTGCTTGATATAGGACTGGTGTGTATCAGTAGCCCAGGCAATTCTGATGTGCCTTTTATCATTCTCCTCATCATCATCATTATCATGATCCTCATTTTCATAATCACCATCACTGTATGCTTTAGGCAGATTTTTAAAAGTCTGGTTGGAGAAATAGAGGCCAGGGAAAAGGATCTATGTAAAAATGTGTGGTGAGAGCTGAGGCAGGAGGCAGTCAGATGCCATGAGGGACTGTTCTTGGGGTAGGGACTTGGGTGGGTAACTTTGGATAGAAGTGGTGAGAAGACAAAAATATAGAACAATCTAGCACCTTAAAACCTTTGAACAACTCTGTTCCTTCCTTTGGTTAAAGTTGGTGCTGTGATGTCCCCGCTGTGGGCTCCAGGAGATCTGATCTTTCAGCTCTTTGCAGTATAGACCAATGAAGTTTAGGCCCTCAGAGAGCAGGATAGGAGGGCAAAAGGCCCCCTCTTAGTAGATTGTCCCCCCAAATACTATCACTACAAACTGCTCACTGGGTGCCAACTGGTGGCCAATGTGGGCACTGAGAGGGCATGTCCCAGCACCCTGACCTTGCTACACCGTCGGGATACCCTTTAAAGGGAGTGGCCCTTGGGTTTCGAGTCTAAGCCTTCTTCTGGCTGGCCACTGACCCTCTAAATAATGTTCTTGCCTCTTTTGTCTTCTCCAGACCCCTTCCATAGCTTTCTGCCCTCCGGGTATTCCAGCCCAGTTCTCAGCTAATCCCTTCTCCAAGTCTCATAAGCTTCAACTCGAGGCCCGAGAAGAAGAGTTTTCTGGAAAAAAGAAGAGGTGAAAATGAGGTCACAGTGCCCAAGAACTGACTCTGAGGAAGAGTCACCAGGTGAGGCCATGAGAGCTTCAGAGAGGAAGATGGGGAACTAGCTCTTCCTTTTCTGAGACCCCTAAACAGAGGTGTAATTAGTACACCAACTCACTTCCCTCAGTACTGCATCTAGACTGAGTGCTTCCATCTGCACAGTGGCTCGAAGCTGTCCCCACCATAAGAAACCTATGGAGCGTGTGACACGGCTCCCCCAGTAGCTACCGTCCACTGTCCTAAGACCTTGCAGAGTTCCTGTCTTAGTGGGGTATCCGCTTTACCCTCCTCAGCTATCCAACAACTTAACTAGTAGAAAGAAAACATAGTAGAAAGCAAATGTCCCCTATAAAGGTTCTGAACTTAGGGGTGAATGGGATTCAGTTTAGGCTTAGGGGTTA
Source organism: Phyllotis vaccarum (assembly GCA_033318265.1). Lineage (NCBI taxonomy): Eukaryota > Metazoa > Chordata > Mammalia > Rodentia > Cricetidae > Phyllotis > Phyllotis vaccarum. The sequence goes on along the minus strand of JARWLC010000003.1, from coordinate 10,383,598 downwards.
TATCGTGGAAAATTCACTAGCAACATATCATATAAAGGATTAATATTTATTGAGGGAAAAATGAACACACAAGATACAAATTGAACCTTAAGACAATTCTTGGAGATAGGAACTGTCCCATGCTGGGCTTCTGGGCTGCTCTCTGAGAACACCAGAACAAACCAGAAAGGAGCTCAGTGGCCTCTCAATGAGGTCTGGCCATACCCCATTCAGGCTCCCCATACTCCAGAGACACTCCTCCAAGTTTTGCCAACTAACACCTGAATCCCACTACAGGGTTATAACTGGTTATAGGGTTAGAGGTAAGGATGGAGCTAGGGCTTAGTGTCAGGGTTAAGCTTCAGGCAGGGAATTAGGGTTAGCACCAGCCTAGCCATTTTCCCTGGGATAGGTTGTGTCATGAATGCACACTGTGTTAGTTACTTTTCTTATTGCTGGTACAAAAGACTCTAACAAAATCAGCTTAGGGGTGGAAGAGTTTATTTCGGTTTTGTGGCAGGACTGACCCAAAGGAGCTGACCTGACTAAACCAGGCAGATTTGCAGGCCTGGTTCAAATAGCTAAATAGCTGGTGGATCAGGCAAGCACTAGTAGCCTACTTATCAACCAGCACGACCCTCACAACACTGCCACGCACTTAGGAGCACTTTGTAGCTTATAATGAACTCCAATAATCATTCTGTCATCTAAAACGTGCAAAGAGACACGGCATGAAATTAATTAGTAGAGTCGGTGCATTAAGCCAGTCACAGAACACTTGTAAGACACAAGCTGGCCCATGGGCTCTTATCTTAGTATCGTTATCTCGGTCACACTCGGAAACCCTGGAACCAAAGAGGAAGAGATCTCACCTGCCATCCACTGCTAAAACAACCCAGCATGGCTCAACTACTCATGCATGCATCTCTGCTCCATGTCCTGAGCCATCCGCTGCAATGCCAGTGTGTCAGGTCTGTATCAGGGGCCCATGGTTTTCTGATCCTCCTGGGCCAGTGGGTACAGCAGCCTAAGGGAATCTGAGAGATGGTGCCCAGTAAGTCACAGGAAGAGGGTAGGGATGGCTCTGCTTATATATGATGTTGTTATTACATCCCACACCTAGATTCATTCCAGAACTGTAGGTGGTCCATATCTGTTCTTCTCAGCCAGTGATGGCCAGTGGAAAGTGTGACATTACCCCTTTAGCACAGAAGGTGTGGTACTCTGGCAGATAACAGCAGTGGTTGTGGGTTGTGGCAGAGAAGAAAGGTCGGCTTTGAAAAACATCCTAGTCTCCCATCAGCTTTCATCCTGATTTAAAGACAGGTCTCTGCTGTACACAGAAAAGATTTAGCTTCAAGATACAATAAAACCACATTTAAAAATTTATCCAACTTCAGGGCATCCAAAAGCTGAAGGAAAAGAGAACTTTCTGATAAAGTAACAATAATCCAGTTTAGAAGACTGTTGCCATGGTTACCTCCAAAGTCTCTGGGGCTGCTTTTCATTTGGCAAGAGGTATTAGATATTTTCCAAGGTGAGCTGAATGGACCAAGATGGTCTGAGAAACATTGTATGTCCTAGGCTTGGATTACATGGTCCTGTGACAGCTAAAGTCACTGCCCAAATGACAAGCCACCCCAGGTATAGTCCAATGCTCCAGAGTGGGCACTCTCTATCTGTAATTGAAGGACCATGACAAACTGAGTTTAGGTGTTAGTGATGGTTATTCAGGGCCTACAGCCATCTGCCTCTGAGGGGTTCTGGACAGACAACTGTCAGATAGATCCATTTCCTTAGCAATAGCCTCGTGAGGGAGGCCTCATGTCCATGTGGCAGATAAAGCAACTGAGGTCCATAGCACCCAAGATTTTCAGCAGAGCTCACACAGAATAGTAGCGTTAGTGTTCTAACTCAATGACTTGTGTGTTGAAGGTTAGTCCCCAGGGCAACGGTGTTCAGAGGGTGGGGAAATGAACGGATTGCAAGGGCTCTGACCTCATCTCTGGTGGATTGACTGATTCCCACTGCTTTTGAACTTTCCTGGGCAATGGCTCAGTCCCTTTGCATGGGGCAGCTGTGTGCTCGGTTATTCCTTCCCTTGGCCCTGAAGGAAGCTTATCTAGCTCAGTTGTGCATTTGTTCACATAACAGTGCTTGTCTAGGGTGGTTTTGCCCTGACTAAAAAGGCAGTTGGCTCTATCTTATGAGGTTTTAGTTATTCAGCTAAGGAATGGGATACAGCCACCAGCACCACTCAACAGTGAATATCTTCTAGGCCAGAGCTGGTGTTAAGCATCATACATGGGGCAGCCCAAGGATGCAGGGCCACCTGGACCTTGTGTGAGCAGCGGGACTTTCCACTGCAGTGGACATGCTCTCATTCTACAATCTTCTATCCACTAACCACATGTGGCAATTGAGCCCCTGAAAGGTGGCCAGTTGTGACTGAAGAACTAAATTTTCAAGTTTATTGCATTTTAATTAATTTGATTTTACCCTTAAGTAGCTGCATGTGGCTGGTTGTCGGTATCTGTGTGGACCCAGTTCTGTTCTCAGCAGGCTTCGAAGAGTCTTCCTTGATTCCTGAGGACAAATATCACTTTCAACTGCAGGAGTCTCCAGGACACAACTCCCTGAAGGAAAAGCTTCTTACTACAGTCTCCCTGGTCAGGTAGTTTTTTATGGGGGCTGAACTCCAGCACCCACCTTCCTCTTAGTGAGCCATCCCTAGCTTCCAGCAGACCCTTCAGACTGTGCTCTTGAACTATGTTTATGAAGATGTTGAGTTCATGACTTTTTTTTTTTCTCTCAAAAAGCCTCTAACTTGCCCTCTTTGTCCCAGAAACCAGCTCTGCTCTGCAGAGAGGTGTGGCTGGGAAATCCTTCAGTCATTCATTCCTTTGGGGAGAGCAAACTGTCTCCCTTCCTCTTTTTGGAGTTTTTCCTTAGAAGGAGGAAATCTGTCCCCATGATAACTTAATGTCTCTCTACAGGTAGAGCTTATGACAACTTCGGACAGCAGACTTTCTGGCTTAAAACACAACCGGTCCAAGATTGAGCTCTATGTAAGCATAGATGGAAGAGGATAAGACGTGCATGAGAAGTATAGCAGGAGCAGGGAGTGGGTGCACAGAATGAGAATTTGTTCTGAAGAGTGAGATGGATGAAGGAAGAGAAAGCATCTTGATGAAAGCATCATGAGGTTTATCCTGTTGTTCCAATTTCAGAAATGAACATGGTGAACTCAGATGGGTTTAAGGCACGTACTCAAAGCAACACGGCAAATTCATGATAGAACTAGCATTTGAAGCTGAGTCTATCAGACTCCAAGCCCCACCACCTTAAATCTAAGGCATCAGTAAGGAGATGTGTGTCACTGGACCCGCAAGGGTGTCACAGAGCCCTCCGCAGATAATTTGTTCAAGAAAACCTTCCTGATTTTCTGGAGGCCAGGGCAAATGAGATATGCGACCACAGCATCCCTTTGGCACAAAGGAGGAGATGAGACAGAGTGGCTCCTTCCCAGTTCTGCTTGGGAAGCCAGCTGTGCCTCTAATTGGCTTCAGGGATAAAGATGTGGTTGGGGGAAGGCTATTTATTTCACAGTGGGAAACATACATCCTGATTTGCGTGATCAAAATCTAGTCTGGCACTCTGGGGTGCTGCTGGGGGGAGATTGGGAGCTGGCAAGGACAGGCACTGGGCTGGGGAGCTGCTCAGCTTTGAAGTGTTTGCAGAGCCTCCTAATTAAAGGACAGACCCACAAGGAAGCAAGCTGAGTAATGTAGGGAATTGGAATCTGGATGGCTGCGAATCTCCATGTTGAAATTAATCCGTTTTCTGGCTCTAAGAGGATGTTCCCTGGTCTCCGTCTTCTATGCATGTGGCTTTACAGCTATTATCCAATTATGCCTCTTTAGAGATTAAATGAATGCTCCAGAGAAAACAAGAGTGACAAATGGGTGGCAAATATCTACCAGCTACTATTCTGCGCCTTGACAGACATCACTAATCAATCAAAGCACCATTTTCTAAAGAGGTTACTAGAAGTTTTAAAATGCTTTGTAGAGTAGGATTTCAGGGTCTATGAGCTTTGTAGGGACAGCCTAGAGGACAGGCAGGATGCCACCCTCTTTCTGAGTGTGTGTGTATATTGCTTAAGTATATGTATTCATGTTTTCCTGAGTGTCAGCATATGCATGTATGGGGTTACAAGAACATGTTTAAGCACACATATGTGAAGGACTGAGATTAATGCCAGGAATCAGCTTCAATCTCACTTCCACATTCCTTGAGAAAGGTCTTTCAACCAAACCCAGAGCTCACCAATAAGGTTAGTCTAGATAGCCAGCACTGGTTCCTTCTTCTGAGGTTGAATTAATAAATACAGGTGAGCCACCATGACCACCAGGCATTTACATGAGTTCTGGGAATTTGAACTTTGGCAAGTTCTTTAATCACAGAGCACTCAAGGGCAGGTAGATCTTATTTTAACTAGGCTCATTAGCCAAAGCCATTGTTGTAATGACCTTTATGATATTAGGATGGTAAGAGTGGGTGAGCTCACAGGCCAGGGATCAGAGGGCTCCAGTGTCCTTCTAGTTTTCTCCTGTGTACTTTCTGTTCTTTATTCTCAGCTAAGTAGTGGATCTAGCCTTTCACTGAACACCTGTAGGGATTGAAACTCTGCTACCTTAACAGGTAGGTTGTACCTCCTGGGGCCAGCTCCCAACATTGTAGGTTCTGTAATGAGCTTGTCCAGAGTTCATCCTGGCTCATCTTCTCATAACTGACCATGAACAAAGCTCATTTGCCCTTTTCTATCATTTGTGTGTGTGTGTGTGTGTGTGTGTGTGTGTGTGTGTGTGTGTGTGTGTGTGTGTGGTGTGTGTGGGTCAGGTCATACCCCTGACAAGCAGTTCTGAGACACAGCTGAACAGATCATCAAAAACTCACCGAATGCCTCAGCTACGGCTTGTGTAGAGAGTACGTAAGTTTTAATTTTTAAATTAGTGACAAATTTTGTCTTACTGAATATTATTGTTCTGTGGGCTATTTGGGGATTCCAGAAGATGTATTTTTCCTCCTTCCCATGACAGTCTGGCAGACATTTGTTACATCCTGGAAGACATAACATCACATCTTTCCCAGTTCTTTTAATGTTTTCAGCAGTATCGGGGCTGCTCTGACTCTCAGTCTGTGGACCCAGTTCTTGGGGGAGCTCTGACCACATCTGGTCTAGCAGGGCTGCAGACACCCTCATCTCTCACTATAGACGCTGCATTCTTTCACCTGCCCGTGGGGATATGAGCTTCATTCACTCAACAAATCTTTCATAGCATTTGGGTGCTTGCTACTTCCTGCTTATCTAGGTCACAATTCCAAAGATGTCACGACCTCCTAAAATTGTGTCACCAGCTGGGAATTGAGTGGACAAAACAAAAGCCCATGGGTGACATTTTCCTGTCCTATAGCTCTTAGGACTTCCTACAGTGTTGCTATTTTGTTGGGGGGCTTGTTTGTTTATTTGCTTGTTTTTGATTTTTACCTTGGAAGATTATTTTAAAAAAAAAACTTTCTAGGTTAAATAAGTAAAAGAAAACCAAGAAAATAAACCATATTAAAGTCCCAAGGGAATGGAAGACAGGACACACTCAGAGTCCAGAGTTAGGGTCGCTGTAATGGGAACATATGATGAGGAACAGGGGAGAGGTGAGTCTGGAGATGAAGGCAGAGCTGGAGAGAGCAGAGATTTCTAAGAAGGGAATTGATACAACCGGACTTTATTGTGTTAGATGAAGACTGAATTCAGAAGAAAAAAAAAAAAAAAGCAAATGGGGGCTGCTTTACTGTTCTCTAGGGGAGAGAGAGAGAGACGGCATGGACCAGTGTCAATTGTATGTTACAGAGAAGGCAGATCTGAAGTTTGTTTTAAAAGAATATTTGAAGTCAAAAGAACTTAGTGATGACTGTTTCTGTGTGTGAAGTGAGCCAGAAGGAGGAGTCATGCCCTAGCAGATGGTTAGAGTGATTGGGTAAAGGGCTGGAAACTCCCGGGCCCCAGGAAACCCTCTCTCCTCCTCTCTCCCTCCCCCTCCCCCTCTCACTTTCCCCTCTTCCCCTCTCTTAATAACAGCATGTTCTTTACTGAGCTCTGCTCCTCTATTAGTGGTCCAGTCTAACCACAGACAAAAGCTGAGCCTGGGAAGTTGCTCAGTCAGTAACTGCTGCACTCTTGTAAGGATCTAAGTTTGAGGCTGGGTGAGGCAGCCAGTGTGCACTTGCAATCTTAGTGTTGGGGGTGGAGACAAGAGGATCCCTGGTGCTTGCTGCAGCCAATGTAGCCCAATCAGGAAGCCCTGCATCCCATGAGAGACACATCTCAATTAAGTAAATAAAATAAGGTAAGCCATGGGAAAAGACAGCTAATGTTAACCATGATCCTCCATGCTCCTTTCACACATATATGCACGCATGCACACATATGTGCACGTGCACACACACTGGGAAAAAAAAAAAAACACAATAGCTATTATCAACTTCTCCTGTTTACAGTCCTACTCAGCCGTGCCCCTCCCTCCATGTGGGAAGCTTACAGCAATCTGGCCCATCCCTGCAATGGTGGGGCTGTCTGCCAGGTCCGGGCTTTAGTGCTCGAACACAGTTGTCTGACAGGCACGGTGCCACATTTTCCACCTGGTCTCTCACAGTCATAGCCTGACATCTTGGCCTCTATTTTCACTTTATCATTTTACTTTCCAGTTTGTTCAAAACCCCAAACAGGGGCTAAGGTACAATGTTTTGAAGGTTTTGCCCACAATTTCCAAACTTTGGTGCACTAAAGGAAATCAAACAAAACTGGGATTTAAGAAGCCAAATCTGAGTATGGGAAGATATGAAAAGAGCCTGCAGCTGTGCCTCCCATGTGCTTGTCAGCCTTCCTTCACTGTAACAAAATACCTGCCACGACCAATTTAAAAAGAAGAAAGGTTAGTTTTGGCTCAGGGTTTCTGGGGTTTCATAGCTGGTAGCGCTTTCTGTCCTGTGGCAAGTCAGGGCACGATGGAGGGAATATATGGTGGAAAAAGCCACTCATACCATAATGGTCAAGAAGCAGAGGCAGGAGAATGAGTTTCCCCTCCATTTCAAGGGCACGCATGACCAGATGACCTCCTACTGGGATCCACATCTTAAAGGCTTTGTCACCTCCCAGTGATGGCATGGGCTGAAGAGGAAGCTTCTAATGAACACATGGGTCTTAAAGGACATTCAGAATTCAGTGATAGCATCAGAAAAAGCCTTTTGACCCTGGTTTCTAAAATTTCGAATTAGACCAGCAGTGCTTTGTAATTTCATAATATTCTTTAATGGTTCTTGCATTAAAGACAGAAAAGTTGTGACTTAGGCCATGTGATATGTTGACTTTAGATGATATTTGTAGCATTCGACCTTTGCTGCCAAAACTGAGAACTCTGAGCAGCCCACCTCGGCAAATAGCATCCTTATGTTCAGCCCCGTGTCCAAACAAGTTGAATGAAGAGCAAAGAAGAAGGTCTGTTTATCTTGTACTATTTCACTGAGGCAAGATGCAGGACCTGACTTGGGTGTGCTCTCTGCCTTCAGTCAGCTCACTCCTGAGAGAATGAAGAGACAGTGAGGGGCCAGAGAGAGAGAGAGACAGACAGACAGACAGACAGAGAGAGCCTTAGAAAAGCCTTCCACATGGAATCCAGGAGAGGAAAAATGCATTGCCTTCTAGCCTATTCTTGATGCCATTCATAATGGGACTCAGTAAGAGGGGAATGAAGCTTCTCCCTAGAAGCAATGATGGTCTTATGTTTCAAATTATATATCTGCACGAATTAGTCCAAGGAACCCTACCCACACACATCATTCTCTCCTGTTTGCACCTGTACCTTCCCTGCTCTGCAAAGAAGCTGGGGAATAACAGATTGTCCTGGAGACTCCATGAGCATTGGCACCGTGAGCTCAGGGACCATACCAGGGGAACAGGGTCTCTGCCTCTGGCTTTAGTCTCAGTAAACCATTCTGCTGCATTTCTGGTCTCTCAGTGTGTTTCAGAGTGCCAATTAACTGCAGTTCTGCTGGGATTGCATTTCTAGTATTCCTGGACCTCTGACCCCAGCGAATTTAATTCTCCTCCTTTAATAATTTCTGAGTATAGATTCTGTTGAGTGAGCAGGTTCCCTCCTGTGGAAATCAACTTAAATTCTGAAGCAGCACGCTGCATATTCAGGGAGACTGGGCCCAGATTTGACTTTTGGAGGTGGGCAGGGAAGGTCAGCAGGAGTCTCTTTGAAGGGGACTGAGGAGCCAGGCAAAATCTGCCAGTGTCCCCTGGGTGATCTGCTCCCTTAGAGGCTTTTATTCCGGTACAACCTCAATCACTGAGTTCCCACAAGGAGCGAGGAGTTCACATTATGTTTCAAGTTGGAAGGTAAACCCTCCTTCATAGTCCATGCCTTTCCGTATCCAATGATAGCTTATAGTCTAGAAATGGATCGGATATCGTAAGAGGCAAAATGGGGGTTTGTGGCCCCCATAAGCAGGGTAGACTGGTGGGGCGAGCAGCAGGGGTAGAGGACTTGCAGGCCAGCATGCGACGATCACCTGACTACTGTCCATGAGACCTAAAGCAGAGGGATCCTTTAGGCCTTTTCAGAAGACTGATTCAGGGATGATCCATATTTACAGCACCAAGAACCGCAAGACTGTAAATAAGAAACTGGTGAGAGGGACAGGGACGAGGGAGAAGGCTGAGGAGCAGAGGGGAGGAGAGAGAGAGAGGGAGAGGAAGAAGATGGAGTGCAAGAACCAAAGCTCAGAAATATTAGAAGGGGACCTCAGCACTTCTGGAAGATTCCAGATTTTCATTTCCGGGCTCACTGAGGCCAGACAGTGTTCTTGTCCTATGTTCTAGGAGACACCTTTCTTCTTGCAGCCTCTCTCTTTGCCCAAGCCTGAGCAGCCTCTTGGCACTTGCAAACAAGAGTGATCTTCAGCTGTCCTGACAGGCAGTTGTAGCACAACAGTGTAGCTGTAGTATTGACAGGAAAGGAAGCTGGAGCACAGACAGACGCCAGCTACCTGGAAGGTAATAGTCCAGACAGCTGAGAAAAGCCTCATAAAGGGTCGGTGTTCAATCAGTCCTGAAGGGATAGAAGCAGCAGCAGACAATGTCAACCGGTCCTCCTTTGCTAGATACTTCCCCGTGCCCTCACACTGTCCCTGGAACTTGCAACAACTTAGGAAGTAGGGACAGGATGTCTGCATTTTTTTCAGATGGATTTTTTGGATGTACATCCTTAATTCAACATTCTGGCCTCTGATGTCACTCAGGCCCTGGCTGTGCCTTCTGCCCTGACCACAATTCTTTCCCAACATCTATTGAGTGAATAGGAGCAGTAGGGCTGGGTTTTGCATACACAAAGAATGGAAAATGAGGTTTGTGTGCGTGCGTGTGTGTGTGTGTGTGTGTGTGTGTGTGTGTGTGTGTGTGTGTATAACTCTGAACCTGGCCATGAGCAGATGTGTAATATGCAGTTGCCAGTGCAGATTGAGAATGGGGAGACCTCATTCACGAACCAGTGTAAATTTCAAGATGGAAACAGCAAGTCAAGAAATTAGTTATGGGCCTCTTAGTGCCTGGCCCTCTGAATCCACACAGGTCTCATACTCACGCAGGGGTTTGAATGGAGCACTTCCAACACCATATCTGGGGTCAGATATTCTTATTTGGGGTTCAGAGAGACTATAGTGAGTGGAGAGGACTTTTTCCATGGGGCCTAATGGCTTGGGTTTAATCCTGTAGGGACGGGCAGCCTGGGGATCCTGTCTCCACTTACACTTCCAGGTAGCACATCATCACGCTTGTAATCACCAGTAAGAGGGTACAGTGGTCAACACCCATCCTCCAGGGAATTCCAACAGGAAGTGTGTCCATATGGCCTGCTTGGCACTTCCTTATCCTTGGAGAGAATCAGGCCAAGAAAGTTCAGAGGCCACAGTGGGGAGAATCCTCATTTGGGGAATGTTGAATCCATTAACACTGTATTTTTTTTTTTTTTAAGTGTCTCAGCTGGAGGAAAATATTTAAATAGAAGTCATTAGCAAGCACATTTTTGAAGCCAACAGTGCCTAATAAGTCAAAATTGCTTTCCCTAAAAATGAAACCTATTGAAGATTTTCACCCCCCCCCCTTCTTTCTGAAGTGCTCAATTAAGGTGAAAAAAATAATCTATAGTGCCACCTCGATTGAAGCTGTTGAGAAGGCAGAGTGTTTTCTGGTTAGGCGCCATCCAAGAACAGTGATACAAATCGGCCCTTTAAGGTAATTTATGTCAGGAGCAGAAGTTTGGAAGTGGGTCCGCTTGGAGTTAAAAGCATCGTAAATAAGCCTAGTTGGAAGACAGAGATGGGCTGGCTATGGAGAAATTAGAGTGGTCTGTGGCTGCCCCCACAGGAGGCACAGAGCCCCCTACACAAGGATCTTAAGGGCTGAGAGGGCAACACCTGTCCTTTTTGGTTCACACTCACTGAGTTCTGGGGGAGACTGAGTTTCCAGGAGGAACAGGAGCCTGGCCCTGTCCTGTCATGGCAGTGGCAGAGCCAGCATTAGGTCTTGCTTCCGCTCTGCTTACAGCGCCCACAGTCTCATCTAGGGACTGTGACTACCTTCACCCTGAGAGCCAGGATTTGGGTTGAGGAGGGAGAGGCGAAGAACCGGAGAACCAAGACGCTGTAACAAGAAAAAGGTCGCATACAATAGTGTCAGGCGGAAAATAAGTGCTCAAGCAAAGGAGCATACACTTGCATGTGTGCAAGCCTGTGGGGGCACATCTGCTCATGCACTTTTGTATACCATGCACGTTTGTGTATGTGTGTGTCCATGAGCTTGTGTGTACCTATTCAACTACCAAGCATGCATGTGTGTATTGTTTATATGTGCACATGCCTGTATGCATATAAATTGTATGCATACATGTGTATGTATGATTCAGCATTCATATATACCCATGTCTGTATACACTCAGGTTGATATATGACAGATTGGGAATCTCAATCCAGTCTAAGGTTTCAACAAATTTAATGTAGGGCTGTGAGTTACGTCTTAAGTTAAGGTGGCAAAACACTGGGGCTGAGTTGACCTGTACCAGAAAGGGACTATTGTAAGTGCCTGCATATAAGATGAAATTTTTCTCTAATGTCTCCTTCTGGAACATTTCCTTCCCAGGGTCTGTCATGTAACAAGCAGGGCTCTGTCTAGACGGTTTCAGAAAGTGGCATAGTGCTGTTTGGAGATAGATGCGGCAGCCTGAAAACCTCTCAATCTGTTGGTGAAAATAAAAGGCAGCAAAGACATCGAACACAGACGGAGTAATTCATTATTCCCAGGAGTCTGACCCCATAATTGTTGGATGTTGTTATAAGCAAGCTCTGTAAAGGTTATCTTTAAAAAAACAATGAAGAGTTATTTATTCCTAGGAGACTGGTCCTCAAGATGGGGAAAAGGGTACTTTGGGTTTGCCGTGGAGAAGCCAGATGTCTTTATGGACAATAAAAAATAGTCTGATGGGGCTTAAAATAGGAGATGTGCAGAAGGAGCCTGTGCCTGTATGAGAGTGAGAGGTGTCTAGGAAACCAGCTGAGCCTGATGGGGGCAAGTGTGGCAGGGACAGGGGAGGAGACAGTGGCAAAGCAGAGACTTGCACCAAGGTTTTCTTTGTCTCAGGTGATCCTTCAGGGATGCAGCGTCTCTGAAGTGCCCTGTTCAGTAGGAGCAGTTCCATCTGCCTGCAAATCGAGGTGACAGAGTCTCAGTGACTCCTGGCACTTCCTGTCACTTTCATTTCCCTGCACTTTGCAGGGCAGTTGGAACTGGGTGGAGGCTGGTCAAAGAGCCTGACCCACACTTAACCCCCATATTCCTCAGGTAAAACGAACCATTTGGAGCCCTGTGCTTCGTTGCTAGGATGTTGAAACTACTTCTAACCCAGAGGACCCTCAAGGGGAAAAGCAGGTACCTCAGATGTTGATCCCAAACTTAGCCTGAGACTGAGAATCACCCTCATATAAGAACCAAAGATGTTTCCCCAGGGGCCCCACCACTGGTTGTCATAGCAACAGTCAGGCAGACCCAAGAAGGATGGTAAGGACCTACCACCCTTCCTTCCTCCAGATCCTGGTTCCTGTCCACTAGCAAAAGGTTCACTGAGGCTCTGGATTCCAGGAGAAAGGTTAATCCCCTAGCATTTCCGTGTCTGTCTCCAGACTACCTCTGTCCTCCCCTACTATAGACTTACCCAGACCACGGCTTCCTCTTGTCATTCTTCAGTGTTGTTCATGGACCTGGGAGATGGCTCAGCAGTAAAGTCTCTTGTCACCAAGCTTGATGACAAGACTTCAATCCTCAGGACTCATGTGGTGGGGAGAGAGAATCCACTCCTACAAGTGCCTTCTGATGAGCACACTTACACACACACACACACACACACACACACACACACACACAGAGAGAGAGAGAGAGAGAGAGAGAAGCCTACATACACACACAATGCAAAAGGAAAACAATTGTTTTCTATACAGTTTTCACCTTGAATGTTTTCAAAATCTAATTTTCCTTTAAAAATGTATTTCTTTCTCTTCCGAGCTGCCCAGGCCAATAAGAGCAAGGTCAGAAGGCTCTTTTGAATTATAGACACCTTCTGTGTTCCCAGGTCCCTTGCCTGCCACCAGGTCTTGCCCACTACCCATCAATTCTGTACCCAGGAGGTGCTCAAATTTCACAGCACCACAAAAAACCCATATCTTCCTCACACATAATGCTGTGTGGGCAGGAAGAGAGAGAGAGGTGATCCATGCAGCAGCAGCCATGGGCAGACATGCTTTCCCTGTGCTCCACCTATGCAGATACGTCCTTAGTTTCAGAGGGAGCAGTGTAGCAAACCCCAGCATCTGGGAAGGCATGTTTAAAGTCAGAATTAGATGTTATCCAGTAGATTTCCAAATGGAAAAAGAGCTACGGAGTATGACAAGATACTCACAAGAATAGTAATAAGGAAAGTCATTAGTGTAAGGCGGGTGGTACAGTGAGTGACAGGGACCCACCCAGCCCCCTCCCCTTTATCCCTCTTGCTCCCATCTTTCTGATGAGGAGACAGAGCCTCTAGGACGGTGGTTCCCAACCTTCCTAATGCTGCAACCCTTTAACACAGTTCCTCATGTGAGCCATAAAATTATTTTCATTACTACTTCATAACTGTAATTTTGCTACTGTTATGAGTCAAAACGTAAATGTCTGTGTTTTCCAATGGTCTTAGGTGACCCCCGGGGTGGGGGTGACCCACAGGTTGAGAACCACTCCTTTAGGCGAGGAGATTTGCAGAAAATGCCCAAAGCCCTGTGGAGTAACAGAGCCACTCAGAACTGCTGTTTGAGCTGGCTCCTCTCCTTCTTCGTACCTTTCCCCTTTCTTCTCCCGGGCAGAAGCAGGGAACAGAGGGAAAATGCAAGGCAGGCTCTTCTCTTAGGCAAGCATCTTTATGTCCAGCTGCGGGGTAGTTTCCGCTTGCCTAGGGCCAGACACCTGGCAGTAGGAAGAAGGGACTTCAGCTGCTCTTCTCTCCGTATCCCCAGAGGACATCTTGATCTGGCTCAGTGACCTTCGTTTCAGTGAGTGACATTGTCATGTTCCTGGTCAGTAACAACTCGGCAGCCCCTTATCCTTGAAGTTCTTTCCCAATCTAAGAGATTGGTTGGGGGCATATGTTTGTGCTGCCAGGGAGCTAACTATACAGGGAATGTGCCCGAGGCTTCTCTAGAGTTGCCACTACTAACCCTGTGTGCCCCAGGGTGGCAGGACAGGCACTACTAACCCTGTGTGCCCTGGGGGTGGCGGCATGGGGAGTAAGCAGATGGGTAAACATGGCAACTAAGATTGAGCATATGGGTAAGGATTCTTTGAGTCTAAGTACACCAGAACTCTAATCCCAGCATTTCTACCTCATAGATATGTGGTCTTGGCTCAGTCACAAAGGGGAGCCCAAACAGTATGCATTGCACAAAGCTTTGAGGAAGGTTAAATAAAATGACATAAAAACACCTCGCACAGGACTCAGAAACCCAGAGTCTTTCTCAGTGATACTACATCTCCTGTCTTCTTGTCTGAGGAAAAGTCAGTACTTTATGGATAGTAAAGACCAGCTACAATACACACACACACACACACATGCACATACGCACACACCACACACGCACTTGGACATATATGCACATACACCCCTACACATACACTTGCACACCACACACATATACTTTCACACCACACATACACAGAATATATGCAACACACAGATGAACACACACACAAGAATATATGCAACACACAGATGCACACACATACTCTGTTTCTCTTTGCTTTGACACCTAGGTTTGTCCATCTTGGTTTTTAGCCAGAGCATAAAGCTATAGAAACCCTGACAGAGAGGCAGAGATTTAAATTCAGGTGTAGAATCTTGGAGGGATTATAAACAGGACAGAGGTAGAAATTTGTCCTGGGACCCTGAAAAATGAAAATCTCAGAGATCAAGACAGTGTAGAGATGGGATTCCAGGCAGGAGGAAGAGGGATAAAGGTTTAAAAAGTGAATAGCATGCATGGCGAGCTGGTTTAAAAACATATGGAAAAGAACCCAGGACTCTGAGGTGTAGGGCTAAAGATGGGCTGAGGACTGAAAGGTCTCAAATGCTTGATCCCAGAGTCTGAGTTTACTCTGTACACAGCGAGAACATCTCAGAGGGACATGAGAATTGTCAAGTCTCCACCCACTCTGGACAGGTAGCACTGTGGAGAGGATCTGAGAAGTTGAGAGCCATCAAAACAGGATTTAGGTATGTTGGGTGATAAGGGTTTTCAACGAGATGGGCAAAACCAAAAGAAATGTGGAAGCTCCGCCCATTGGAAGATGTTAGAGCTGTGAATTAAAGGAAGGTGTTCAGGACACAGAAGAGAGTCGGGGACTGGAAAGGGAAGATCTCTGCAAGGTTAGGTATATAGTAATATTAGGAGCCAGTCAGCCATCCAGAAGAGACCCTGGGTAGATACCTCAGGGAGATACCTCAGCTGTGGCTGAAGGTAGAGGTCTAGTGGAGGGGAGCAGGCAGAGAAGAGGGTTGGAGACGGAACTTTCCGATCATTCCTTACAGATGAGAAAGAGAAGAGAAACCTATGGATGAGGCAGGGAACGAGCTGGGAGTGGAGGATATTGGAGCCTCATGTAGCTTCAGAGTGAAGAGTAAACCCACTGCCAAGTATAGGGAAGGATGGGAAAGCCATTCCTGGACCAGCATCAGGAAGGAGTGGCTTGCCTCTGGGGAGGAGGAGGGAGCCATTTCTGTCATAGAAGATTAGATGTTTGAGGAGGTGAAGTGGGGAGGGCTTCTCACTGATCCAATAACAGAAGTCTTCCAGAGGGTGGAGACTTAAGGAAGGAGTATGTGAGGAGGGAAGGCTGGAGATCCAGGTGAGTGAACAGAGGAAGGGCCCCAGTCACTGAGGATAGGTCTGTCCATGGGGAGGTACGTGGCAGAGCTGGACATGGTAACTGGAAAGAGCTTCTCTTCCTCTCAAAAGGCACCACGAGCACCCTTGGGTCACCTAGGACGCAGAGGACACAGGTAAAGAATGAGTAGCCCCACCTGTGCACTGGAGATGCCTGGAATGCAGGAGGCACAGGCAATGAAGAAGTGATCCTTGTGAGATGGCTATGTTTTGGGATATCTGTCAGGGGCATACTTGAACTTACCTCCAGAATATTATTTCATTCTTTAGCCATCTGCCAGCCCTAATTCCATTAGAACCTCTTCCATGGAAGAATGTCTCCTCTGCCTTTCCTCAAGACACTACACAGCTCTCCTTTCCTGGACAGTGGGCCTTTTATCCTGGGAGACAGTGTATATAGACACATAATGCCAGGAGCTTCAACAAACCGTTTGAGATGCTAAGGCATTTGAAATGAGCTTGAAGGATATTCTTCCTGGACAGTGCTTTTGAGACTGTCAAGGTCATCTAAAGCCAGGCATCATGAGAAACTATCACTGCCCAGCGGATGCTGGGGCAGCCAAGACAACTCGATAGACTCTGCAATCCTGCATGGCACCCTGGGGCAGAGAAAGAATGTTAAGGGGGAAATTGGTGAGATCCAAATTAAGTCTGGAGTTTAGCTACCAGCCATGTGCCAATGTCAGCCAAGGTCTTAGTTTTGACAAAAGTATTGTAGAAATATAAGATGCTCACCATGGGGAAAATGAATGAAGGTATGGGAGAACACCATTCTCTTTGAAACTTGACTGTGAGCTTTAACTTATTCTAAAACAAAAAACGAACATTTATATTGGTGCTATATGCATGAAGTATGCCAGTAGCTTAATTTAGATCATTTGCAAGTTCATGACCTTTTGTGACAGACTTACTAGATAATTTATAAAAGTAGGGCAAAGCTGAGCTGCTGCTTCTATAGGCATCAGTGTCTGGTGGGCACAGACCAGATAGACAGTGGGAGTCAAGTAGGGTGGAGGACCTAATACCTCAGCCTTGTATCGAGGCTGGTTTGCTAGCCTTATACCTTCCAGCTGACAACCAACACCATGGACTTCATGCCTACTCCAGCCCACATAGGCACATTGAGGTTCTTCATCACCCAGTTGCTGCCTTTCCACCAATGTGATATAGAACCAGACAGCCAGTCCCCCATCCAAGGACCCTCATTCCAGTACATGCTTTGACATTAGGCTCAAAACCATGTCTGAGTGTCAGGGTTAGATCCTCAGAGATATGGTTTATTATTTATGTGCTCTTCTAAAAGCACAACCTGGGCATCTGATGTTCTCCCACTTTGTAGCTTAAACCATGAGGCTGTAGGTTTGGGGGTTTTGGGACTCATGGTAGAATTTCCTTCCAAATTAACCCCACCTCTGCTTATCAGTCAAGGTCATGTGACATTCTAGACCCTTGGCCATGGCAGCAGTGTTCATAACATCTTCACTAGAGCAGATTCCATCTCCAGAAGCTGTTTTGTTCATCATGACGCTGGGGCAATTCTACCCCATCCTCTAGCTCCATATCAAGTTCTTGTTGCCTGGCTCCAGCTTTTCCCACCACGACTACTGATGCCTTGAACTCCTCCAGAAAGTGTAGATCAGCTCCTTTCAAACTCCATCTAATGTTCCTATTCAGACCTCCTCGGTGAATCATTAACATTCTCGATGGGATCTAGAATGGTGAATCCTTTCTAAAAGGTTCCCAGGTGACTTTTGCCAGATCCATCAGAGGCAACAGCATCTAGAGCAAAGCCTCAGAAAAAATCTTCTTAAATAGTAAGACAAAGTTGAAATTGCTCCGAGATCTATGAGCTGCAGATACTGTGTTAGTGGTTATGAAATTAAAACTAAACTGCAATTCCCTCTGAGGGAAGTGGTGTACTTTCTTCATCTAGACACGGGGATCAGAGGCATACGTTTGCACCTGGCATCACAGCCTTCTCAGGTCTTTCTGCCAAATCAAGTCTTTTTCACTGTATCCTTTTGGCTCTTCTAGATTCCTGCAACTTTCTGGATGTTTCTGGTTCATACCTGGTGAGTTCAGCTTCTCCCATCTAGAACAGCACTCAAGGAGGCCCTTGGTCCCAGGCAGTCCCAAGCTTGCTGCCCTGCTCCCTACCCCCCCACCCCCACCTCCCCACCCCCCCACCCCTGCCACAGCCCTATGTTCTGCAGGCCCAGGACAGCAGGAGGTGCAATTACCATCTGTATAGCTGGCATCTTCTCAAAGGCACATTTAAGTCACTGCAGTACTCACAGGACAAAGCAGATAAACTTGCACAGCCTCCAGTCTCACTGTACACACAGGCATGAATTTTTCATGCCACCATGTGAAAAATTCGGAGGGAGAAAGGAAAACATGTGTTCTCTTTGGAGGTGTTGTCAAAGGCTCCCCCGATCCTTAAAGGTCATATCCTCAGGAAGGGGACAGAGCAAAAAGTAACCTTCACAGGCAACTTGGGGATTGTCAAGTCTCTGTGAGTAACAGCTGCATGGATAAACAGGGCAATTCTCACACACAGGTGGTTAAATATTGTTGGCTTTCTGATTTGGGCACAGCCTCCTCCCCAACAGGTGGATACCATAGAGTGAGCCAGCCCCTTTCCTCCAGGGTCTTCCTGGGGCTAATTGACTCTGGTAGTCAGGCATCAGATGGCTGGGGACCAACAATGATGTCTGCAACCAGGACTAGAGTAAGCAGTGTCTTTCTTGTGTTCCTCAGAAGAAACATAGCATCCATTAGGGACTGTCACTGACCTACCTGGGTTCATGAAAAATGTCACGTTCGACACATTGCACCTTAGAAATTGGTTATGCTTAAGCCAGGCATGGAGGTTTAGCTTGTTGCTAAGACAAAATATCCAACTAAAGTAACTCAAGAAAGAAGGGGTTTATTTTGGCTCGGGTATGAGGGCACAGTTCTTCAGGATGGAGAAGCCTTGGCTGCCAGAACCAGGCAGATGGATACTTTGTATCTACTTTAGGTAGCAGAGAACACGGAATACAGTGCTTAGATTCTCATTTGCTTCTGTACACCTGTTCTAGGTGGCAGAATAATATTACCCATGTTCAGCATGTGTCTTTTCATCTCAATTAACCTAATCTTAATATTCTTCACAGGTATTCTTCCACAGAGGCTAATCTAATATAGATAATTCCTCACAGGTATGTCCAGAGACTTGTCTTCTAGGTGATTTTAAAACTTAACCAAGTTTACAATGTTAACCGTCAAACTGTAACCTTAGCACAGTGGTTCTTAACCTACCCAATGTTGGGGCCCTTTAATACAATTCCTTATATGGTTTGGTGACCCCCAGCCATAAAATTATTTTGTTATTTCATAACTAATTTTATGACTGTTATGAACTGTACAGTAAATATCTCATATGCAGGATAACTGATATGCAACTCCTGTGAAAGGGTTGTTTGAGCCCACAGGTTGGGAACCACTCCCTTAGTGCCTGGGAGGCGAGGCAAGAACATTGCTAGTGAGTTCATGCCTAGCTTGGGAGATAGAGAGCTCTCAGCTAGTCTGCCATATGAAGTTAAGCTGTTTCCAAAGCCAAAGGAATGAATGAATGTCTAAATAAATAAAACGTAATGAATATTGAGTGAGCATGCATATGTACCAAGGATTATGCGTGGAATGGCTCTTTATGAAACAAATCCCCTTATTTATCTGGGGGCTCATATTCTAGTTGTGCAGCCTCTGAAGGTTAAAAACAAGGATGATGAGCCAGCAGATGAGAGGTGAAGATTGTGACCAATCTCATGAGGACTGGAAAGTGGACAGTGAGCAGGCACTCTAGCTGGACTTCTCAGGAAAGACCTTCTGGAGCAAATACTTCAAACCTAATGGGCCCGGAGAACCTCTGAACAGCATCTGGCATTTCTGGCCATCAGGAAAAAACTCTGCATGGGATACAATAGATCACATGCTGTGTCCGGTGCTGT
Organism: Phyllotis vaccarum; assembly: GCA_033318265.1. NCBI lineage: Eukaryota > Metazoa > Chordata > Mammalia > Rodentia > Cricetidae > Phyllotis > Phyllotis vaccarum. The sequence goes on along the minus strand of JARWLC010000003.1, from coordinate 10,364,045 downwards.
TTTATTTACATACATATTGGCCCAGATTTGGGGTTTGTTTTCTTGTCCAGCTGTTCATGAGTGGGCTGGCTCAACAGTCTCCAGTAATCAACAGGAATCTAACACAGGATGGACGTCTTTCTCAGCGAGTAAAGACCAACATGGAAGGAAGAAGGAAAAGGAAGGGAGGGGCCAGAAGGGAAGGGAGAGGACAGGAGAGGAAGCAAGGGGGAGGGGAAGAGGGGGCGGGGGGGGGGAGAGGAAAAATCCAGAAGACAGCAGTATTAAGTTTAGAGGCAATACATATACTTGGGATCTAAATGATTAAAGTAAGTTCATAAAGCAGAGCAGATGGGGTAAAGAGACAAACATAGAGACAGGGCCAGGGTGACTGAGGCTATTTTAACTCTGAGTCTCAGACCTGCAAGGAAAACAGAAGTGTCTGTATTACTCAGGAGTAGTTGGACCAGAGTCAACACAGTGGTAGGACCACCCTAGAGGTCCCTGTGACATTAGGATGCCTTTGCCAGGTGGCAACAGGTGACTTGGAGATGACTACCAGTGGATCTTAGCTATGCAGAAAGGGGATCTGGACACAGGAAGGGGGGTGGGCATGGTTTGAAGGGGACTTTGTTATTAGGCCTACTCAAGGTGGCTTCAAACCCTTATCTGCAGCCAATGCTAAAGAGGAGACGTTTATCTCAGCACAGAAACGCCCAAATTGCCTTTTCCAAGCCCTCCTCAAATAACTACTCAATGGGTTCCTTCTGGTACCTCCTTTCTCAGCATTTTTTGTCAGAGTCAGCAGGCATGTCCACACAGGCTTCCCTACATAGGGAGGCAAGGAGGCCCTTCCCGGATGCCGTGCACATGCAGTCAGACACAGAACTCTTCCCTTAATATTCTTTCCATCCATCATATACTTCTCACAGACAACTCAGCTCCATTGTTTCAGGTTGATATTGCTTGAGGTGGCATCTCCTCCCAAGTAGCAGCTGCAAGGGAGTGCCGGGAATCCTGTGGAGTTTGCTTTGTCCCCAGGGTTGTCCTTGTAGTAATCAACTCCCTTTGTGCGCCAAGAACATCATCTTTGAAACAGATGCATATGAAGTTAATCTATCATAAGTATTAAGTGGAACTAAGGATATAAAGGGGATGTGGATGACTTTGCAGGCCTAAGGCTTGTGCAAGATACAAGAATCTGTGGTTCCCAGTGACTCTGAACTCTGATTAAAAATCATACCTTCATGTCTTGAAATTCTAAAAATGTTTTAGCACAGAGCCCACATTTTCCTTTTGCACTGGGCTCCATAAACTATGTAGCCAGTCCTGGAAGGGTTTAAACACAAAGCCAATGTTATAAAAGGGCACAGTGAGTGACTGTTGATAACTATTATTGAAGTTTGTAGAGGGGTACTTACTTTTCAGGCCTGGAATACTAAGACAGTACAGAATTCCTCCTCCCTGTGCTCACACCCAAGACTTCCAGGGCTCCAGAGAGCTAGGTCATCATCCTCAGACCCAAGATTCTTCTTGAAAACTTTAGGAAGACCTTTCTTCATCAGGGTGCTTTGACCCTGACCTTCCAGAAGCTTCTACTAGCCCCCTCTGAATCCCCTTGCTGCCCTGCACCTGTTGAAAGCTCACTTCTCTGAGTGGCCGAGCAGCTCTGCCCCTAGTGGAAGTTAGAAGCATGAAACTTCCATTCAGTAAGTCAGCGCCACTGCTACCTGCTCCTGCTGCCATCTCTCACCCTGTCCTCAGCATCCAGCAGCATCTTAGCTGTCAGATCTGGGTGAGAACTGGGCCCACTGCTGTTCTTGGCAGAGCAGGGTATGTGCTATGACTTGGAGGCTTAAAGAGGGGAAAGTAAAGCTGTGTATAGACCTGTGTGGTTTCTCTCTCTCTCTCTCTCTCTCTCTCTCTCTCTCTCTCTCTCTCTCTCTCTCTCTCTCTCTCTCTCTCTCTCTCTCTCTCTCTCTCTCTCTCTCTCTCTCTCTCTCTCTCTCTCCTCCTGTGAGGCAATGACCCTCGACACCGGATATCAAGAAGCAGGTCTATGATGTGAGCAGGGTGGCTGCTAGCAGAAGCCTAGGTGCATGTGGAGATAGTGTGAGCATCCTTGTCATCAGGGTTGTGATTCAAATGGTCTCAAATGTGTGTGTATGTGCTTCTGAATGGATGTGTGACACAGAGGTGAGGTGAATGTGCCTGTGTCTTCATGGGACAGTGGGTCATTGTGTGTCTGTGTGTTTGTATTAAAGTGGAACAAACAGGTGCGTGGTTTTGTGTGTGTGTGTGTGTGTGTGTGTGTGTGTGTGTGTGTGTGTATGTGTGTGTGTGTGTTTCTGTGTGTACCTGCCTGTGTTCCAGCCTGTTTTTGAGTGAGTGGAGAAGAGCCCACAGAGTGTGTGAGTGTGGGTGTCTGGTGATTCAATGTGTATGTGTATCAGCCACTGTGCGTCTGCCACCACGTCTGCATCTGAGTGTGGTGGCGTACTGCTGTGAGTGGCAATGCCCAATGTGTTCATGTGTGTGTCTGGTGTGAGCACCAAGGTGCTTGCCAGAGCCAGCGAGGCTGCAGTGCTGGGCTGGGCGAGTGCATCAGACTGGTGTCAGCGTCTTGTCTTGGCGAAGGCGAGTAGCGCGTGTGACCCGCCGTATGTGCATTGTCTTACAGGCCAGGAGAGATTACGCCCCCACCCCCACGTCCCCTGGCTACGAGGCCGCGACCCTTCCTGGGAGCCGAACAGCGGGCGTACGCCGGAGCCTCTAGGACCCGGCGGAGGCCAGCTGCTGTCCCCGGGCCGCGCGAGTGAGCATGTGCAGACCGGGCGCTCGTCTGCCCGCTCCGCGCCCGCCACCCGCTCCACTCCGCGCCCGCCGCTCAGCTCGGCGCCCGCCGGCTCCGCTAGTGCTCAGCACGGAAGTCCGTAGTCCGGGGCAGCTCTGCGACGTGGGCCTGGGAGCGTTGGTGTGCTCGCCACGGGTTCCTGGGGCGTGCGGGCGTCTGAGCTCCGGGCACTGCGGGGCTGCGGGCTTTGCGCCCCGGAAGGCGGGCGCCCTAAGCTGGCCACAATCGCGGGGTGAGTCCTGTCTCCGGGGTCCCTCATCCAGGATCCCGGCGCAGGCTGCGAGCTGGATCTACCACAGTCGCGGGCAAACAAGTTTGTGTAGACAGGACAGGGAGCGCGCGGGGCTGCACCTGCTGGGGCGCGGGGCACGCTGGCGGGGCGCCTTCCCCGGGCCGGCGCTCGGCGCGCCAGGACCGTGGCGGATGCGTGGGGAGCGCCTCGCCACGTCTGGGCTTGGCTAGGGGTGAACAAGCAGTTGCACCAGCCGCGTCTTCGCCAGGACCCGGGTACACCGGGTCTGAGTCCCCAGCGGGGCTGAGAGCAGGATTTGAGGTGCGCACTGCCTCCCTTCTAGGTGGAAATATTTGCCAGAAGCTGCACCCCCCTCTCTCGTTCCGTTCCCAAGCCAGGCTTCCGGTCAGCGCAGGGTTTCCTTCAGTCTCTTGGTGAACTTGAACACAGGCAGAGACAAAACCGAAACGTATGTATTTTGTTGTTACCCGGTGTCACTCTTTGCGGCTTCCTAAGATGTGGATGGAGATTCGTGGCTGGATGCTGTGTGTGGCGGTTTTTATTTTGCTAGTCAGAAGCGTCCCTGGCTGGGTCAGCTGCTTCAGGATAACCTGTCTAACTGCTTTCCTGGGTGTCTGTGCTCCCCGGGTGGTTTTTATTCATACCAGCTAGTTGATGGTCGGTCAGAGGGAGGAGAGGGCCTATGCCCCATCTCCTTGCTGGCAAATGGGCAGTTTCCAGCCCTACATCCTCACCCTGGGACACAGCCCTCGCTCTCCATCTCAGGCCACTTTCCAGACAAAATGGACAAACTCGGAACACCACTGTACTTTTGTCACCCCATCTTTCGTGGTCCGGGCATAGCATACTTCTGTTTAGGGAGACACCCAACCAGTTGGCAGGGGGGGGGGCATAGTTGGGATCAAGATCCCATCAAATACAGGAAGTGAGGGCTGTAGGGAGTGAAATAATTAGAGAAGCCTCAAGCTGGGTGGCCCTGTTCTGTCTACAATGTCCTCATTTAATGGCTCCTAGTGCTGGGGAGAGAGCTTTCTTCGTGTAGGAGCACGTTTCATTTCTCCTAAGCATGACCTCCCACCACACACACCGTTTTAGCTGAAATCCCGTAAAATGTCTGTGGGGAGAGACTGCTAAGCCCACAGGTTCAGCGAAGACATTTCCCTAACAGCTGGATGAAGGCAGCTTGGCCAGCTGCTGGACAGGGGATAGAGATGCAATTGTCCCATTATCTCTTTATCTCCCTGACGTAATGTTCCCCCACCCCCAAATCATTCCCATACAGCTTTGGAAGAAATTTATCTGGGGTGAGGGGATCCCTCTTTTCAGTAGGCATTGAAGTCCTGGGATAGATAGCACTGCACTGTGTCCTGACCAGAAGCCAAGAGCAACTTGGATTTAGACATGAGAGGACCCTTGCCCCTTCCTTTTTTCTGTTTTTCCCAGCAGAGGACACACTCTGGACTAATAGCCCCCTGAGTGTGAGTCTCAGCCGGGCCAGCTCAACCCGGAAACTGCAGTACAAGGGAGTCTCAGTGCTAGTTCTTATAGAGTCGTTGGATAGAACCTCAGAACCCACAGCTTCCAGGCCCTGACTGAGACATAGGTGAGCAGGGTCTAGTGTATCTGTTTATACAGGTCACTTTGCAGACATTCCCAGCTAGTACTCCCACCTTTCTCCACCGTGGCCAGTCTTCCTGAGACCTGTGAAGTCAAGACCAAGAACTCGGAAGTAGCTCAGCTTTTAAACCCCAAGGATCTGTATCTATATGGCACGAGTGGTAGTCATACTAGCAAGATGGGGTCCTGAAATCTAACCCAGGCTGATCTGGAGGTCAGCCCTGCTCATGTGGGAAGCATGACTTAATCTTTCTGTGGACCATTTAATCTTGCTTTTCCCCTCTTTTCCCTAATTTTTTCACATCCTGACTTTAATAACCACCACGTTGAGCTGTATCTAAAACAGTATCTTCATGTGCTCCTTTGAGGGGCTGTGTCTGTGTGTCTTTGTGGGCATTAAGGCCCTTCCTCTCTGCTTGGAAGTGAGCTCCCTCCCAAAAGGTCATCCCTTTGATATGAAGAGACCATGAGTAAAGACAGGGGTGTGCAAAGTGTCTTGGGCCTGAGTACCTATCCCAGACCGTAAGTCCCTGTCCCTTGGCAGAAATGGGGCCAGAGAAAGACAGGGCTGACAGATTCACCTGCCCAGATTTATCCAAGTCCCTCAAAGGTGTTGTAGCACCCATTTAACTTGTCACATTCTGTGCGAGGCCCAAGACCACCCTCAGGGACCCACTGCCAGTGGAAAAAAACACAGGAACCCATGAACAAATTAGAGAGGTTGTGATTGGCTGTGCCATGTAAAAGCGGGCCCTGGGTCAACCAAAAAGAGAAAAGCCTGGCTGCCTGTGGCACTCCAGCACAATGCAAAGAAAGGTCCTCACCGGATACTGGGTAGATGAAGGACACGTGACAGGGCCAGTGATGGCACACATTTAGAATCAGAAAGCCGGAGTTCTGTCTAGCATTAGCTGTTTATCTCTGTTTGAGTTAATTGGCCCCCAATGTTTCACATTCTGCCTCCATATAGCAGGGATAATGACTCATAAAGTAATGTCATGAACCTGTGAGAAGATCATTTATTCATTTGATTTTCTGCTTATTTGTGTCACACACTTGGTAGTATGTGAAAGCACTTGCAAACTTTACTGTTCGTGAGTTTCAGCATGAGTTCACTGACGGTTATATTCCCCATCTGCACTGAGTGGCGATTTGACCTTAGTTAGATTATCCTTATTATTTGTGATTGACAAATGATAGTTGCATATTTTAACAGGTTACCATATGACGTTCGACCTATGTATATAATATGAACTGATTAAGCTAAGTGGCTATTATGTTTGATACTTTTAAAGAAACATTGTATGTGGGTGTGGAGTGTGTGTGTGTGTGTGTGTGTGTGTGTGTGTGTGTGTGTGTGTCTGTATGTGCAAGCACCTGCAGAGGGCAGAGGTCGATGTCAAGTGGTTTTTCTCTTTTCTCCACATTATTATTATTGTTGTTTAGGTTTTTCTTTATTTTGTTTTGTTTGAGACAGGGTCTTGCTATCTAGCTCTGGCTAGCTGGGACTCATTTTTCAGACCAGGCTAGCCCCTCCCTCTTGAATGCTGAGATTAAAGGTGTGCATCACCACGTCTGGCCTCTATCTTATTCTACAAGCCAAAGTGTCTCACTGAGCCTAAAGCTGCTGCAGCAATTCCATCCGGTCAGCAGGCCCCTGGGATCTTCCTCCTGTCTCCTCCTCATGAACACGGGGGTTACAGATGAATAACTATGCCTGCTTTCTGCCTGGATGTTTGGGATCTGAACTCACAATCTCATGCTTTAAGAGCAAGCACTTTGCCCACTGAGCTATTTCCACAATCCCCTAGAAATATTTTTATCTGAATTACTTTTCTTGAGCGCTGAAGTTCAAGAAGTTTTGTCTCTTCCAAGATGGAGTATTGCCAGGTAATGGTAGCACACACCTTTAATCCCAGAAGTCAAGGGATGAGCAGATCTCTGTGATTTTGAGGCCAGCCTGGTCTGTGAAGTGAGTTCCAGGATTGTGGGGATTTAATAAAAGCTCCAGAAGTTTCGGAGATATAAGAGGGATCTAACCACAGTCAGTCTAGGAGGATCACACAGTGGTGATTCACACTTTTAATCTCAGCACAGGGAGTATCTCGGGAGTGGTGACCTACACCCTTAATCCAAACCGAGTTAGAGGTCATTTTAGTTTACAGAAAGAGTTCCAGGCTCCCAGGCAGGCAGTGGTGGGGCCATGCCTTAACTTACCCAGAGAGTATTTAAAGCAGACGTAGAAAGACAGAAGTTAGAGGGAGCCAAGAGAAGCCAGGCTGAGGAAGCTGGAAGACAGCTGGGTAAGATCTGACTGTGGTGTTTACTCTCTCTAATATCTCCGAATTTCTCAGAGGTCTATCCCCGAGTTTCATTTATTCGTGCAACACAGGATAGCTCAAAGTGTTACACACAGAGAAACATCGTCTCAAAAAATAAAAACAAACAAAAATAAAGTGTTTACCCCATTTCTGCAAGGGCCCAGCAGGTTTGTGTTTTGTGGTACTTTACCCCCCTTGCAAATTCAGAGCAATTCAGGACCCTGGAATGAAAGAAATATTCCCAGAAGTGGGCAGAGGTATTGACTATACTTGGGAGTGACGGATAGACTGGAAGGGGATATAAGAATATTGACAAGCAACTGAACTCCAAGAAGAACCCAAACCCAGCAACAGCTAACCATGCATCCAGCCTCTCCGTCAGTGCCACGGAACCATTCTGCTCCAGGGGCTGAGGATGTTTTTTGGGAGAAAGTGTTATTGGGCTGAGCCCTGAGAGCAGGAAAGCATTTTCAGGCCATTGAGTAGAGTAGAGCAGAGCATCCCCGGCTGTCTGAAAAACATGCACCATAAGGAGGCTTGGAACATCTCATGCTGGCCGGAAACACTGGTTGGGACACAGAGTTCTGTAAGGATTAACAGTTGGAGAGAGGGGGCTGGGGGTGAGACCAAGACAGGACGCTGAGCAGCGGTGGAGGAGTCTGTACTAGTTCCGTCTGGGACTTCTGAAATCTATAGCATCACTAGGGTATGAACTGGGATAACTGCTTTCTTGGGTTACTGGAGGACACAGCCTCTTTGGAGAGGGATGGAGTTCAGATAGCAGGCACTGAATAGGGTAGCAGAAGGTAGAGAAGGGGAAATTAGAGGTGGGGGAGCACTGGAGCCCCAGCCCCATTTACAGCTTCACTGAGGTCCCAAAGCATAGAGCTACTAGCTTCTGGTTGGTCAATGACCCGAGGCTCTGAGCAGCTGGGACGAAGGTCCTGATCTTGACTGGGGAACAGCCTTCTGGAGCCTGTACTTTGTCTTTAGGATGTTCCTCTATGTACACACACCTCAGAGTCACCCTTTCTTGGTGGCTAAGACCCGTGTGTGTGTGTGTGGGGGGCTGGTCTTTTGCTCTCACTTTTGCTTCTCATCTCTAGCCAGAAGGTAGAAGGGAAGTGGGGTCACATGACTGAACCCCAGAGTTCAGCACTGGCTCACCTTGGTGAGTCTTTCCCCGACTGTCATTACCCTTCTTTCTGCTGCCCCTCCTACAGCTCCAACCCCAATCTGGCCTACAGATAGGTGCCACCTGCCCTCTTCCAGAGTCCAGATTTTCTGAGTTCCCCTTATTCTAGGAGCTGGCTTTTCTTCCCCAGACTCCTTGAAGTCTCCTGGTTCAATTATTCTCTTCTCCTTCTTGGGGAATCTTGGGGTCTCCTTCCCTCAGCTCTAAACTCATCTCAAGAACGTGTAGAGCACTGAGCAATGTGTCAGATGGGCTTTTGCCCATCAAGGATGAGCCTCAAGTGGGGATTCTCAACAGTTCCTCATCCCAAGTATTCTGTGGGTTCCAGATAAGGAGAAGCAACAATGAGCAAGCCTCAGGGGAGATATGGAGACTTTCAGACAAGGAGGAAGGACTCAAAGGCAGCCTTCCATCCTGCCCATGACAATGTCTGTTAGGTTTGGCTCTGGAAAGACCAGAACAGGAGGAGCTGTCTCCTGGCATAGTTTCAAACTTGTATTGGAGACACACTAAATTTTAAAGAATACATCTTGCCATGTGCAGAGCCAGAACTCAAGTAAAGAAAGGGTTAGGGAACTTATTGGCCACACATTCCAGGAGCAGATGGTCTGGGTATGAATACTGACTCAGATCATCTAGGCAGGTATGGGAATAGTTGTCATCTGAAAGGAAGCAGGTCTTCTGCCTCCCATGAGGATCTAGGGACCCATGAGGTACATAGGCCATCTAATCTATTTATTCACACTGCAGGAACTTAATAAACAGTGTCAATGAAAATTAAGCAGTTGCCAAAAGCAGTTAGATCAGCCTCAAGTAAGAGGAAGTTGTTGGGTCCATCCTGGGAATAGGAGGCCAGGAAGGAAGGAGACAGTTTCCCAGGAACACCTGCAGTGGGTCTGTCCTCCATCAGGCCCTGTGCACCTTTTTTGGTATTCAGAACCAATGTGTGCCACAGTCTAGGCAACTAGAGTGTGAATCTGCAACCATACCCACTTGCCCACTTACAGACAAGGAGCCTGAGGTCCTGCCCTGGGATTGGGTTTGCTAAAATAAAGGTCTTTTGGCAGACCATTTGTTGACAGGTCAACCAATGGCCTCATACGTCCTGTACAGATGAAAAGTGGCCGGATTCCTGCCAGGTCTCAACTAGCTCTGCTGTCTTACACCTCTAAGCCTGTCTGTGAGCTCTGTGCATGCTGCAAGTCTCCCATCCCAGCTTGGCCACTCTCAAGTCAACTAGTTCTTGCTGTTGCTTCTCTATATGTTGGGGTCTGGGGATATGGGGATAGGCCAGGTAGATCTGTGACCTGGAGGGACCTTGTCAGCCTGACACATAAGTGGAGGTGAGCATTAGCAAATTCAGTTTTGGTAGTAAAGTATGGTGGAGGATCAGGACAGCGCGAGTTCCTGATGCTTTGATCGTATAGTCTCTGCCTGCTGTCATTCAGGGTCCTGGCCTGGGAATCAGCTTTGCCATTTTAAGATCTGAGAATAAAAGAGCCTGTCTCTGGGGCCCTGGGCTGTGTAACTGTGGGCTGCACGTGGCTGTTGACACCTCGCACATTCGAGAGACCACTTCAGGAACTGGTCTAGGGGGTTCTAGGAGGACCTGAAAGGCCTTGCAGAGCTTGAGTGAGTTTGAGTTTTGAAATCTCTCCCCACATTCCACTCAATTTATCTCATATATGCAGACCCTATCTGTAACATAAGGTGGAAGGCATCCCAGAACACCTTGAGTGCAAGGGTAGGGGCATCACCCACCTGTCCGTTCCGTCTCACCAGAAACCTTTCCAAAGCAGATATGCCATCTTATGCCTGTTATTTTCGTTTCCAGAATTTTACACCAGTAGGATCCCAATTTTCCATATCCTGAACTCTTCTGCAAACATTTTCCTGGGAGCCTCTTACAGCACACAAAAGATTCAACATTTATGCGTTTAGATGCTCTTGGTAATCTATGTGTGTCTTACATCTCAACTCTGTGGTGCTGAGACCGCTGGCTGCCCACATGTTGCTCAGCACCTCTCCAATTCAGCCTTCCTCTCAGCTATGGGTGAATGGAGTTTTAAGTTTGGCTGCTAACAGACCCTAAGGAGCAGGTTTTTCTTGTCCACTTAGCCACCCTTTCATTCATAAGGAAAAAAAAAAAAAAAGTCTCTACTGGCAAAGACTACTGAGATGTCACTTTTTGCCAGGCTTCATGCTAGGGGACAGTGACAAAATTGAATAAGGAATGGCATCTACTAGGTTGAACAGAGTCCTTTGGGGATGATTGGAAAATGAACAGACAATGCTAATTGCATCAAAGTGCTACATCCTGGGATGGGCTCAGCACAAGCTGTTGAGGACCAGGGAGTCTATCTATATCTGTGGGTGGATGTGATGAAGGAAAGCTTGGAGGAAGTGATCCTTATGCTACTAAGCCCGGAGGTCATACAGAGATTCACCAAGCAGAGGGAGGAAATAGGGGCTGATATGCTATGATTGTAGAAGGCCCTGTTGCAATCATAATATATATATGTACCTGTATGGGGGAGACACTGAGGCATAGAGCATGGGCCCTGATGGGCTGGATCAAAAGGAGACCTTGTGTACTATGCTAAGAAGCTTTCAGTTTATCCCCAAGCTCTGGGGAGATATTGAAAAAAGGTTTTTAAGCAGTGGAACACCAGCCATGATCAGATTCGTGTGTTAAGGAGGCTCACCCAGGCAGCCTGTGCACTGTGGATTGATGGAGCCCAGGCTGGGGGCAGACAGATCAGTCCGGATTTCATGGGATTTTCTCTGTGGTTTTACAAATCTGAGGCTGGCAGGGGTGAGTCTGGCGACACACCAGCTTAGACAGAAAGGAAAAGCTCTGAGACCATCTGCAAAGGCTTCCCTGCTCAGCTGGATTCCACCATCATTTGCTGATGAGGACCTGTGTTCCCATACCTCTGTCATCCTAGAGTCTCTCAGAACCTAATCTGGAAGGCTCAGGCTGATCTGGGCCCCTTTGGATGATCTCCTGGGCCCCAGCCTCCTTGCAGCCTGGAATGCTGGGCCCCAGAGCCAAAATATTGTCTTTCTTCTCACACCCAGCAGGCCGTGTCTACGCACAGAACAGCCATTGAAGCGCTGCCCTCACCATGTTAGTTACGGCCAGTGGCTTAGTCATGCTTCCAGGGTCCTTTCTTCTGGGACAAGCCTGTCCTTGTGCTCAAGGCCCTTCTCACACAGCAGCCCAACTCATGGCAGCTGCAGAGCCCCCCACCAACCCTAATAGCCACTTTGGAGATGCTGCCAATGGGAACCATAGCTTAACATGAACACTATGGCCTGGGCAGCGATGAGCACCACGCAAGCTTGCCCAGAGGATCTTCCCTCCTCCACAACAGCTTCTCCAGTCTCTTGCTACTGTTCTGTCATTTGGCACCCTAGCAAGGAGTCCACCGAAATCTACTCCCTCCTTTGGGTCTCTGTCTTAGTGAGAGTCAATGACCAACTTCTGTAGAAGCTGATCCCAGAATATAGATCACAGTATCATGGCATCAGAGGGAGGCAGGTCACTGTGTGTATTTGTTGGGCACCTTCAGTATACACAAGCCAGTGTGGGGCATACTTGTGTTATAGCAAAGCTATTTCTGGCTGGGCTGTGTAACAGTTGAGAAAACAGATCTGGACTTTGGAGTGTTGGCTCTTGTGCTCACTGGCTGTGTGGCTTCAAGAAATACGTATGTTTTCCTCATCTGTATGGGGGGGGGCGGACATCACAGTAGCTACCTCATTAGATTGGGGAGATTTAAATGAGATCACCGCATAACTCATTGAACTGAGAGCCTGGAACTACTGAGGATTCAATGGGAGCCATGGTTGTCTGCCTCCCTCTTATTTAATGCGATTGTCATTACTGGATCTTCATTGCCACTGTCCAAAACAGTGCCATCCACATGTCACAAATGAGAAGCCAGAGCCCAGAGAGGTCCAGCAATTCCCCCAGTGTCACACAGCTGGCCAGCATAAGAGTTGGGATCTGAACATTCTACCTAGTGTTCCTGACACATAGCTAACTCCTTTGTTAAGTCAATCATAGGGCTAGGGACTACTCTGGACCAGAGGAAATAGGTCCTACTATATCTTAATATTATCTCTCCATTTTCCTAGGTTCCTGAGACTGACAAGGGCCAGGAGAGCTGAGGGATGGGGGACATAATGACCCTTGGGCAGAAGCTACCAACATGGGGCTTATGGCTGCTGGAGAAAAGTGACGGTGACATTTGAAACCCACAGGGACAGCATCTCAGAGTGTGCTGACAGGTTCAAGAGGCAGGATGCTGGGATGACACCTTTGGAGGCCCTGGTGTCCCTCCTGCCCAGGTGCTAGGAGCCGTCTCCAGGCTCCAGCCGGGAGCCCTGCTGCCCAGGGGCATGGCCAAACCTTTCTTCAGATTCCAGAAGTTTCTCCGCAGAACACAGTTCCTGCTACTCTTCCTCACAGCCGCCTACCTGATGACCGGCAGTCTGCTGCTCCTGCAAAGGGCCAGAGTGGCCCTCCCACAGGCCCTCCGGGCTCCTGGCAGCCTACAGGCCTTGCCAGTGGCCACCGTGGCACTGGGTGTGGGCCTTCTGGATGGCAGGAGTCTTCATGACCCCCACAGTAGCCCTGACCTAATACTTGATGTGGACACACTAAGGAGTCCTCTGGCCCGACTGCCACCTGGAATCCGATGGCCCCGGAGGAACCGCAGCTCACTTAGGCGACGTTGGCTCCACCTCCCTAGTGACCCCCAGGGACCACCCACCCTGGGTCCTGAGGCCCCTGGACCAGCAGGCCGCAGCCAAGGTAGGTACTCTGCTGCTGCCAAGAACCCTACTCAGGGTTCCATGTATTGTCCCTTTTCTTGGCCCTGTGGCAGTTGAGGGATGTGATACTGTCACCTAAAGCTCAGACTTGGATCTTGACTCAGCCACACCTTGCTGGGTGACCTTGATTATATCACTTGTTTCTGGGTCTTCTCTGGTGGAGATAGACATTGACTCTAGGGTTATTGTACAGGTGTATTGGGGTGCCCTAGCACCATGTGTCACAAGGTGTCAAGGGTGGTCTCAGAGCCAGAGCAGCTGCTATCCTTGGGAACTGGCGATCACCATGGGCTCAGGTTCTCATACATTGAACAAAGCAGAATCTCCTACTTTGGTTGCCACCAGAAATCCTCTTACCTACTCCCTGGACCGGTGATCGGTGGTTCTCAACCTTCCTAATGCTGCAACCCTTTAGAATAGTTCATGTTGCGATGACACCCAACCATAAAATTATTTTTGTTGCTACTTTGTTCCTGTAATTTTGCTACTGTTATGAATTGTGATGTAAATATCTGATATGCATAATATCTAATACTAGAGCTCTGGGAGGGGGTTGTTACCCACAGGTTGAGAACTGCTGTTCTAGGTCATCCTGATACACTCTTAAGCCAAAAATCCCCTGCCACAGGAACCTTACGCATTACCTGGCCTTCTAACTGGAAGCTCTTATTGTGTTAGTAAAAGTGACGTCTCTGTACAGTGTCACTCTTCAGATAAGCCACTGTGACTGGCACTATTACTTTACCAATTCACAGGGAAATCATTGAGGCATGGAAAAATTGAGTGAATGGCCAAGGTCACTCTCTTAGTCTAGGGTCTCAGAAGCTAGCCTTAAAACCAGAACTCAGGTACAGAATAGATCTGGGTAGTGACCCCAGGAAACCCCAGCTGGGGAATGGCAGGGAGACCAGGAAAGAAGGCAGCCAGGAGCGGTGTTCCATAGAGCAGGAACAAGAGGCTGATGGAGCCTGCTTGATCTGGGAGGGGGCTGGAGACAAAGCAGGACACACGTCGCAGGGCAGCCTGGAGTGGCAGGCCTGGAAGCAGACAGTGGTGGGATCAGCCTTCACACTGCTGTAAGTTCCAAGTTCAGATGGTACACTCTGGCCTGGTACTCTTTGCACTGAGTTCTGTAGGGCCCAGGGAATATGCTGGGTCTTGGGGAGCATATAGAAAGTGCTGAAATTGTGCCTGAACGTAACTGGACTCAATGAGCTCTGATCATCCTGTTACCACCTTATTTGGTACTATACCCTAAGTCGCCAGGTACTCCTATTCCTAAAATAAAGCTGATGGATTGCTAAACATAGACTTTTTTAGTATAGACTATAGAGTACCTAGCATAAGTAATAAGCATAGTGCAAAGAGTACTTAGCATAGAGTATTAAGCATAGCACATAGAGTATAGTGTACAGAGTTTTTCACCTAGAGCACTAAGTGAAAGACTGTAGGAAGAGAGAAGGCAAGTGAGATATCAGACCTAACTTTTGGGATTGATGATGGATGGATGGATGGATTGATGGATGGATGGATGGATGGATGGATCTATTTGTGTTGCTGAAACTCAGATCCTAGGCCTTGGAATATTAGGCACACATGCACTGTTGAGTCACTTCCCAGCCCTTGATTTATTCTGAGATCATTAAGATTCCAGAGGCATGAAAGGAGTCCCAGCTTCTCTTCCCTGGGGAGATGTCTCAGTGGGCCTAACAAAGCGAAGACTAGAAGGCTATGGGTTCTTGCCCCCAGGAAGGATGTTTTTCAGACATCATCCAACCAATGCTTCTCACAGTGAGTTCTTTAGCATGGCCTGCATGTAAGAGGAGGCAGAGGGACCGGTGGTACAGCTCATTTCATATGTGTATGCCTTCTGTAATCACCAATGTACCAAGAAACTGGGTCTCCATGAAGGCATTACCAGGGCTATTAATTTAGACTAAAGTGCCAATGACCAGGAGAGAGCCTCATGGGTGTCTTGAGAGGAAGTTTTGTGAAGTGCATACTTACTGAAGACAGAACTGAGTTCCTCCCTCGCTATTGGCACTTCATGGCTCCGTGACCTTCGACACATTGACCTGGGGTCTCCTCATCCTCTCTTTCCATCCTCATGCATTGAGGACCTACTGCATTAGCCCCCTCCTGCGCTTTGCACTGGCTCTTGAGTGCTCTCTCTGAAGTAGAATCAGCTATGTATGCAAATAATCACTACCCAGACTTACTGAACGATGGTTAAGGCACGGCGTGAGGCTTCAAGCAGAACAGACCTTTTATAGGTTCTGCAGGGAAGAAAACAAAGGACCTAACAGTCTGGCTCTGGCCTTAGAGACGTCCAAGAGAACCATTTAGTTACCCCCAAGAAGCAGTAGGGATAGAAGGGCTCCCATTAAAGCCAGGAGAGCTCACAGTTAGGTATAAGCAAGACAGTGATCAACTGATGTCCAGCAATATGATTTGGGGTGTGAATAAAGATGGCATACCTCCTTATCTGTTGATAGGCACTGTCTCTGACCTCTGAAGTGTCCTCATTACCAAACAGGAAAAGGGTTAACTTTGGCCACACCACGGTACAGTAGTGCCAAGTAGGTCCAGTCCCAGGGCTTGACAGTGAGGACTCAGAATGGTCGATAGACACCATCACTCCATAGGTGTTTAAATATACTAAATCTTCAGCAAGACTTTAAAGATAAAGTTTATCTCCTTGCAGACTCAAAGGAAAAGCAGTGTCTGAGGGAGGTGCTTATGTTGGGAGTCTTCAGAGAATGCAGAACACTGGCCTGGGAGCCCTTGCCTCTGATAGGACTCTCTGGCCCTGCATGGCCGAGCAGGTCTCCTTGGTCTAGAGAGTGGCCTACAGTGTAGCCCTCGGCCAGCTGCTGGGGCTGCAGACAAAGCAAGCATCTCTTTGCAGCCTGGGCATCCCGCCATCCCCTGAAAGGGATCCTGCAAGCCACTGAAGCTGCAGGATCCATCAATCACTGAGCATTTCATTATACCTTGGACAACATCCATAATGGAATAAAATGTCAGTAAGTTTACTAGGGGAAAAATAGTAACTTCTCCATAGCCAGTTTGTTTTTTATTGATAGTAATTTCCAAAGACATTCCAATATCTCCAAAGCCATCGTTAATAGCCTCACGACTTGTCCATTCCAATGTGCAAATGAACAGATGCAGAGTCACAGGCGGTAATGCATCGCCTTCGTTTCAGCCCAAAGTAATAAATCTGCCTCAGGATCGTCCCAGCACATCCCTCACATCCCTTGAAAGTTCTTGCTTTTCTTCACATTCCTGCCTCTCTCAGGGATTTAGAAAAGCCATTTGTTATGTTAAGTGACAAAGGGATCCTTTGCTCCCCCTCAACCCAGAGGGGCCATCTGTGTCTCAAACCCTGGCTTCACCCCAAAACAGGGCTGCTGGACACAGAGGCAATGGGTCGGGGTGGGGGTGGGGAGGGCTTCCTCTGCACTGTTGGTCAGACACAGAGTCCGGCTGCTCAGTTGTCAGGCACTTCAAGTTTCTGAATGCCAGCCTGGCTGTTGAAACCATTGCTTTCCTCTTTTCTGTTAATGTGCTAATTATTCAGATAATATTTACTGATCCACTGTCCCACTAGGTCCCAGGTTAGAGTATAGGATCAGAATAATAATAGATGTTATTTATTTGAACATCTGTTATGTATAGAGCATCATTTTGTGTAGTTGTCCATCTGTCATCTTACTTAATTTAATCTTCAGAGAGTCTACTGATGTAAGCAATGCTATCGCCACTTTAACAATGAAGAATGAGGGTTCCAGGGAAGTGATTGAGAATTCTTTGTTATTAAAAATGAATTATTAAAAATAAAATGCTCACTCCCGGGTACCCAACACTCCAAGGTTTATGTTAGACATTGGACATGTGTTAGCTTGTAGAATTCTCTCAACTAGCTTCTGGAGTTGGTACCATTTCCCAGTTTTGTACATAGGGAACCTACATCTTAAACAGAGGGTACTGAACATCGTAAGTCACACAGCCCTGCCACGGTAGAATAGACATTTCAGACTTCCGTCATCCTGTTCTCAGAAACAGGGATACACTCTTTCAACATCAGCAAGTCTTGACCCAGGTTCCTTTGGATGTTTGTACTTCATCTGCGATGGACTTCTTTTTCCTGTGCTAACCAACACTTTGGAAATTTCTCAGACACTGTTTTTCTTTTACTGAGTAGGTAAGCAGAGAATAATCCATGCCTGCTGCTCTGGGGGGTGTTTACTGCAGCCATGTATGATGGATTTGGGGGTCCTGCAGCTCATGAGAGAGAGAAGTTTACAGGGATCTGTACCACAGAAATAAGCCCTGCTAGGGAGTAGGTGCCTGTGGTTGGTATGCTGGGTGTGGCCGCATGTGTTGATGCCCAACCCTCCATGGAGGTGGCCTTAGGAGGCATGGAATTTAGAGGCAGCTATATGGAAGGAAGTGGCTGTTGGCTTCTTCTTCCTGACATCTGACCTGAAATTTCCTGGAGCCTCGGATGTGGAAAGTATGGCTTCCTGCTGTCATGGCTGCCATCTGCTCTGGGAATTTAGGACCCTGGAACTTAGAGCCGGGTGTGATCAGCTGGGCCACCCTTCTTGACCCACGGTTCCTCTGCTTTACACCTGAGCCCTTGAGAATACCAGTATGGTTTGTTGGAGCTGTGACCCACTGTTTCCAGCTAGATGATAACGCTGGTATTGTGCCTAACCCTGGTGAGTTATGGGGTAAAGATGCTGTCCCTACCTTCTAAGAGACTTCAGGTTTAGATTTTTAACATCAAGTTAACGATGAGGACTTGGCTGACAGCCCCTGTCATTGATTTGCCTATATTTTTAAGACAACATCTTTGAGTCCTGAGATACTGTGGAGAGCTGGAGTAACAGAAGAAGGACCCTGGCCTTAGGGTAGGGGAGAAGCTCTGTCACGATGGGAGCAGGGAACTGGTCCAGAGCAAAGGTGGGCATGCATCTACCAGACAGTTGGGGAGACTGAGGCATGGACAATCGTGATGATTCAGCAGAGGCCATTGCAGCAGCACTCGTAGACTGAAGGGCCTCTCCCTGCTCCAAGAATGAACAGGCATGGAGCCTTTCCCTACCTGCTCAGCAGAAGCCAGCATTCCTTGTGAGGGGCCATGACTTCTCTCTTCTCTGGCCAACCCTGTGGACCATGAGGTTGCTAGAAAGTCTGACCTGTTTCTGGTGCACACTCCAGGTGGCATTTCTGAGTCCTGAGCAGCAGGACACACACACTCTCAGGCAGTGTGCAGCACCAGTGCAGGTGTCCTATCCAGTTCCCAACATAGCAGTTGTGGATGTGCCTTCCCAGTTTGGGGACCATGTGAGAATGTGTTTGCAAATTCCCAAATGCCATTTCTTCAAAACACTGTGATGTATGTGACATTTACATGCCTGGAGCTGCGTTTGCGTTCCTCGGCAAGTCTGGGAGGCATCTCCTTCCTGTGAGTGACAAGGCAGGGCTCTGAGCAACTCCCAGGGGTATGTGCATGCTTGGGTCTATAGTGGCAACACCCTATGGAATCATCCCCACGTGTCCTTGACGGTAGAAGTGCATGAGTGTATGGCAAAGGCTCCACTGCCACTTGGTTCCATCACTTTCTACTGTCTCAAAACTGACAGACTGTTTACACATGCTGCAATACGTCGCAGATCTGTTGTTTTAAAGAGGGCCCTGCATATGAAAAGTCTTAGGTTAACTAATTCCAGACTTTTCCTGGCTTTTGTCCTCCTTTTGGTTCATGTGAATGTGGTAGGTCTGTGACTTAGGACCATACTAGGGACAGAGAGCCTCTCTGAGCCTATGAAGGGAAGAGACTGTGAGGTCATTAAACTACCAGTGTTTATAAGGACTCAATTGTATAAAAATGCCAACTGTCCTGATTTGATCATTGCACACATATACTGAATTACCACACACACTATATGTGTGCAATGAATTAATACAATTAATAACATATGCATTTATATTTTAAACTCAGATCCAAGCATGGGACAGAGGAGGGGTGGAGAAAAGCTGAGGTTAGACTGGCTCCAGGTTCTTGGCACTGCCTTTGGGTACACAGTAGGTCATTAACTGGGTACATAGTAGGCCATTAACTAAGCCAAGGAACAGAAAACTGCCCAGCTGCCCACTTGGCTCTTGTCCTGAGGGAAAGTTGAGGAGGAGCTTTCATCTCTTCTACTTTCCAGAGAAGCATGTGTGCCAGACAGGGCTGACAATTCCCTCTTTTCCTCACTGGCTGCAGGCAGGTGAACTTTCCCAGGGACAAGAGCCCATGGCTGGAGATGCTCCCTGACTCCTGGGTCTGTGATCTCAGATGTGCTCCCTCCTTGCAGGCACCTACCTGGGATGCTTCAGTGAGGAGGGCCAGGAGAGAACTCTGAAGGGGGCAGTGTTTTATGACTTGAGAAAGATGACCGTGGCCCACTGCCAAGATGCCTGTGCTGAGCGGTGAGTGTTGAGCTGGGCTCTTGACCACACAGGAATAAGGTTAGAAGACAGATTCAGAACTAAGGAACATCATGGTTGCTGGTTGGCGGTCCTGACACTGGACTAATTTCCATGAGTAAGTTTCTCAGCGTTAGACCAAAGAGCTGGAAAGTATCTGGAGACTTGGCTTCTACGTCTGCTATGCTAGGGACTCTCCCTGAGACCCATGAGGGTTCTTCAAGTAAGTTATAGAAGAGGCTGAGGGCCTGTCAGAAACTCACTCAAGTCCCTGGCCTCTGTTTATTCATGTGTTTAGAAGGTAAAATAAAGGGATATTAAAAACCATTTCAGTGGTTAGGAAAACCATTTCTACTCGGGTTTACAACAAAGTTTGCTTTTCCAGATACTGTCATCAGCCACTTGTCATGTGACAGGGAACGGCCCCTACCATCAGGACAGTCCTGGCTCACTGTGTGAGCATGTTCGTGACAGAAGGCAGAGCTGTGTGAAGACACAGCTCTCTTCACCTATTCCTATTACCTTAGATTCTTTACACTCTTTTCTATAAGTCAAGCCCCACCCCGTTCTTTTAGGAAGTCATGAATCATCCTCCATTGTATACCTAGAGAAAGCAAAGACAAAACCCACCTTCTTCATGCTTGGTAGCTCAGAGAAAGGTGAGGCTGAACCCGAGGACACCAATGTCTCATTTTAGTCTCCATATTTAAGGAAACTGAGCCTCACAGGTAGCAAGTGGCAGCAGCATCTGTGATCGCATAAGCAGCCAAATAGGACTTTGTCATTGTGGAAATTTCGTTCTGGGCTTTTCACACCAGAAAGAGAGAGTGAACACATGGTCCACTTCCTATAGCTGTGGCCCTGGGAAATACTCTGTAGGTTCCATTTCTCCTGTGTTGCTCTGTCTTGCTGTAATGGGACCTGTGGTTAAGGAGGAGGAGGGGCCTGGGCAGCAAGACCCTGAAGTTTCATGTGTTGCATGGGTTTTAGGCCAGTGCTGTGCTGGCACTGGGCACACTTTAATCTCCACCCATGACCCTGTGATTAGACGGCTTGAGGTCATCTGCTGAGTGTTTATACCACAGTAATTGGCAAACACTATATGCCAGGGTTTTGCACAGTTACTGAGAACCACATTCCCACACACATCACTGATATAATCACTTGTAATTTGACCCCATAGATGAAACAGAAGTTCAGTCTTGAAGCTAACAAGACAGAGGGGCCTAATAGTTTATTCCAAATAAAATATTATTTCCTGTGCCTAGATGACATTTAATTCTGGATGGGGCCTGATTCCCTAGTCCAGTGGTTCTCAACCTTTGTAATGCTGCAACCCTTAAATACAGTTCATCATGTTGTGGTAATGCCCAGCCATAAAATTATTTTATTGCTACTTCATAACCATAATTTTGTTACTGATATGAATTGTAATGTAAATACCTGATACGCAAGATATATGGTATTTGACCCCTGTGAAAGGGTCACTTGACCTACAAAGGGGTCGGGACTCACAAGTTAAGAACCACTGCCCTGGCCATGCTGCTGATAGGTCCCTGACTAGTCACCTAGACTTAATCATAGCTTCCGGTCCGTCCTTAAGACCAAGCTGCCATCACCCGACTCTGACCTTTCCATGTTTTGGACTCCAGACTTAGCTCTGGGTCCAGCTTGGACTCACACCCTATGTTCCTGCAGGTCCTATGCTTATGCCGGCTTGGAAGCTGGTGCAGAGTGCTACTGTGGGAACCGGCTGCCAGTCACACGTGTCAGCCTGAAGGAGTGTAACCAAGAGTGCAAGGGGGAGAAGGGCACCATCTGTGGAGCTGTTCGCCGGCTCTCTGTATACAGCGTGGGACTGCAGCAGCCGGGCTCCAGGAAGCGTGAGTGTACCAGCCTCATGTCACCCATGTCCCCCTCACCCTATCCACATCCCAGAGGCCAGAATTTGAGCTCACCTTCCCAGTCACCGACTTCTGACTGGTTCCTGGCGTGCTGCAGACAGAGAGTGAGGGCTGTAACTTCCTGGGTTCTTGACTAGGTACATTTTCCCTTGTCCTTTACAGAAGAAGCTGAACAGGAAACCTAGGCTCATTCTCCTCATTGGGTTCCTCCAGTCTAGTCTCTGGATAGGGCTAGATCTCTAACAGTAGGGTGGTGGACTTGAGGAGGTAAAATAAGACTTGAAAGTATGTAATTACAGCTCTGCATTTGTGTGTATTTGAGAACTCAACTTTATACCATCTACCTGGCCCTGAAAGCCCTAACATAAAAGTTGGTTCTTTTTTCTTTCTTTTTCTTTTTTTTTCTTTTTTCTTTTTTTTTTTTTTTTTTTTTTTTTTTTTTTTTTTTTTTTTTTTTTTTTTTTTTTTTTTTTTTTTTTAGGATCTTGGAGGAGCAAGCACACAATCTCTCTCTGGAGAGCTATGCCAACAAACCTAGGCATCAAGAGTTCTCCTAGATAAATTTTCAGCAAAGATGAGGGGCATACAATTCAAAAATTACACAGCTTGAGAATAAACAGTCCAGCCCTGAGAACCACAGTGGACCACTGCCACTGTGCATAGTGCCAAAGTACAGGGAAATCGCCTCATTCCTAGCCGCCGGACATGATCAGGGGCTTCCTGCACTAGACAGATGTGCTTGGGAGTCAAGAAGTCTAGATGGGGCAATAGCTTGGATTGACAACACTGACAAAATGTATGAGCTCAAGGATTTGCTAGTGAGCTCATTAACTCCACAGAAACCCACGACACCTAGTGTGTGCCAGATGTGAGCTTTACCTTGTCACTTGGTTGCCTGCATAGGCTTTCTGAGGACTGGACTGGCCCATGCTCGCTTCTTGGATCTTTTATTTCTTTGCTCTTAGATGATTAGCCTGCTCCCTGATCCCTAACTCCCGAGCTCAAGCGGGATCAGGCCTGCGGTGGATTCTGGGCCACTGTCCTAGCTTCCAGCTTAGTTACTGACTTAGAGACAGCTGTTTTGCCTCTGCTTCTGCTTGGCTGAGGGACAGATGGTCCGGTCATTCAGGCCAGTCTCTGATCCTGAGTGGGCCAGAGCTGCTGTCATGGTTCATGTCAATGTCTTTTCTGCAGCCAGCTGTGTGACTGACCTTTGCATTCTGCGCCACTCTCCAGGAGCTATGCTAATAGGCTGTCAGAGGTGATCAGGTGACCACCCTTTGTAAATTGCAGCTGCTAGGACATACTCACAAGTATGCCTTTGCCTTCAAGTTGGGATCAGTGTCAGTCCTGATGTGTCACGTCGTTAGTGTCTTCCTTTGACAATGTTCCTCTGCCCTGCATGACCCTGGGCTCTCGTCTGGGGATATAGAGTGGGGGGCCATAGAAAAGCCTACACTTAATGGCATTAGCCACAAAAGTCACATCAGTGACATGCACAGAGCATTTCTGTGACAACTCAAGCCACATGGGTTGCTTCCCTGTTGTAGGTCATGCTGAGCCACCTCACCCCACCCCTGAGGAGACCTACCTCATTCCATCCATTGAATCACTTAGCGCTCCTCAGCATCGCCTGTGTTTCAGTGTTGAGACTGGTTTCAGGGAGCAAAGGGAACCACACACAGACTCCTTCTAGGACCTCCATTCTCATGACCCCCCCCCCATTGTCCCCTAACCCTGCCATGGCCTGGACTCCCTGAGATACTGGTTCCCTCCTCCTGTGCTTTGCCTTAATGAGCCCCCCCACCGTGTCCCTGAGCCTGTGTCCCATGCCAGTGACTGAGCTCTGGGGCCTGCCTCAACTGTGTCTTCGTTCTTTGTGGCTTGGCTTTGCTACAGGATGACAGAGTCTTGTGGGCAGTCCATGCCATCAGCCTTGACTGTTGCACCACAGTCCTGTGTGTGTGTGTGTGTGTGTGTGTGTGTGTGTGTGTGTGTGTGTGTGTGTGTGTGTGTGTACATGTACAGCTGTCAGGAGCTGGCATTGGGATACACAGTGCCTCTGTAAGAGTCCTAAGAGCTTGGAAAATGACAGTGAGAAAGAGCCCTTGAGTCGTGACATAGAAGTGGTCACAGGCGATACAGTCCAGGTTCTGAGGATTGGGAGCCAGTCATTTTCTCTGTGGTAGGTGGCCTTCCTAGCTCTGTGCACTGATTCCCCGACCCCTGGTTCTACGGTCAATCAGGATGGGCTTCCAGGTCCAGAACTTGGTGTGACTTAACAGTTTTTAAGGGAAAATTTCTGCCCTGACTGAGGCTGGTGAGGGTTTGTGCTACTGGTCAGGAGATGTGGCAGGTAGAGCAAGCTTAAGGGCAGATGTCAAGCCTCTGGAGACCTTATATGAAGAAGAGTGTGGGATGGGATCCAAACACCAACTCAAGAAACCTATACCCAAGCAGTTGGTACTGGAATATTCCAGAAGGTTTGCTCAATACCAAGGGCACCAAAAAGCGAGCTGAACTTTTCCTCCAGAAGGTTGAAGAACAATTTGGCAAAAACAAATTCATTTGTGACACCGGATTGAGGAGGATCCTAGAATCCAGATGGAAGTTCAAGACTGTTGTGAGGAATAGCCTTGTTAGAAGGCCCAGGAGCCCCTTGTCTGTCTCAACACACAAGGAGGCAATAAGCAGCCCAGATGCCCAAGTCCACTGATTTTTTTTCTTGCATTATTTATTTTCAGGAGTCAGAATTTTCCAGACTATCAGCCTGCTAGATCACCTACTATAGAAGCTAACATGAAGTAAAATGCAAAATGAAGGAAATAAAAACCAAATATCTACTCAATCCCCTCACTCCACCCCCACCCCCAGAGATGGCAGGAAAGATGACCCCTTAACTTAGCATTACAGCCAGGTGACCTTTGCAAGAGATCCTGGGTGACCATGGTTTTCATGGTGGTGTTTCTCTGTTGCCTGATTCAACCCCATCTGGGCCCCCTTTATCTATCTATCTGTCATCTCTCCTGAGTATAATCACATAGATCTCTGGACCCAAAGCCAACCACAGATACCATCTCTCATCCGAATCCCATTTCCTTCCCTGCAGGGCGGACTGCCACCTACCGTGGGTGCTTCCCACTGCCGGAGAACATCACCCACACCTTCTCCTCCTCCCTGACACAGGCCAACGTGACTGTGGAGACATGCTCTGGATTTTGTTCCCAGAAAGTAAGAACGATTACTGTTGAGTGACGCTTCAGTCATACAGTATACATGTGGTCTTCAGCTCAGGGACAGGGCACAAACATGCTGACAGCCCAGGCGAGAGCCAAGCAGTAGAGGGTAGGGCCAGGCCATATATCCAGTATCACACAGGGTGTGTTGGATAGTACACAGGTAACAATATCCTCTATCATTGAGGCTGGATAGGAAGGGCTGTAAAGCCAAAAAGAATATGCCTGCATGCCTTTCTGCATGGAAGCTCTTGGCACAAATGTCACATGTTAAATTGACCTTGTTTAGACTCAGCGATGCCGTCTCAATCCCTAGGGACAACTGATGGATTTTTCCATTTTCTGTTCTGAGGGCTGTGAGGGGCTGCAGGGTCCATGTCACATCATTCCTGTGATTCAGTCCAGGCTTGGAGGGAGTGGAACTCTTCTAGGACTGAGCGGGGCAAGGCACCAAAACCACTGTCCCCACACTATGGACTTTTTCTGTGGCAGGATGAACAGTGGGCAAAGGCAGGTGGGCATTGCAAAGTTCAAAGTCAGGAATGTATGAGGAGCTCTGAGGCCATAGAGCGCAGAGGTAGTAGACTGGGATTCAGCTATCTCACACTACGGTGGTGACTCTAGGTGACAATAGACTGAGGTCAGGGGCTGATGCAATTCAGTAGCCTTGATGCTTTGTGGTATTAGACAGCATAAAAGAACAGAGCTAAGGGGAGGAGAGGGCATTGGTTGTGGTGATGATGACGATGATGGTGATGGTGATGATGATGACTGTGAGCAGGAACTGACATATACCATACAAGGTGCTAACTGTTCCAAGCACTTTACCTGTGTTAACTCGGATGGGTGTGGTGATGATCTGCATTTGGCAGGTGAGGAAGCTGAAGCAGCTAAGGCAGAGCACTCAAGATGTCGCATGTACTCACGTACTGCTGGTGGGGCCGGGGCTTGAACCATTGTGGGGGTTGGATGGAACAGGGGCAGTGAAGTAGTTGTGACATCCATCTTCTGCTCACACCCACCCCTGCAACCCCAGTGGGGTGCTGCCCTCTTCCTGCTTCCCCTGCTTTGTGCCAGCAGCAGTTTCAAAGCCACTGCCATCAGGACCTGTAGGTCACAGAGCAGTAACCCTGTTTATGACTTGCAGGCATCTGACTTGGGAAATCACGTCTCATCCTCATGGTGGGAATAAAATGCAGTGGGGGCACTCACACAACTGCCAGCCCTGCTGGGGCTACAAGGAAATAATGCACCTGAAGTTTTGAGCCAGTCCCTCAGAAGCCCCCCCCCACCCCAACCCCAACTTCCTTCAGTACGGTCTAGAGCAGGATAAAGTCAGACTTCCCAGCAGCTGGAAAGGAGGAGCCAGGGCCTTTCTAAAGACTGCTTGCTTTAATCTTCTCAGCAGGGGACCCCTCATATCCCTGGTGGCTGTAGGATTCAGCTCAGGTTTGCTGAGGGATAAGCTTGTACACAGGCACAGCCAGGACTCCTGACTCCACCATCTGTGCTTTGAGACACTGCACCATCTCCTCTGACAGAAGGTGAGAGAGAGATGAGAAAAAGAACCAGGAGAAAGGGAAAGTACGGTTGCCATGACTGCAGGCGTGGACCCCTCTGCTTAGCTTTGGGAAAGTAGTATGTTTGTAGAGAACACAGTAAACCCATACTAAGGCACTTCAGCTCGCTCCCACCTCTTTCCCACCTTGCCTTCTCCCTGGGAGGCGTTCATTGCCGGCTTCCTATGGCCACTTTCAGAAACTGAATATTCAGTCAGTTGCATCCTAGACTGGTCCATACAAATCCCACAGCTACCGGTATCACAGGACCCACATTCCACTGAACTGGTCCCATTCTTCCAGACCATCCGCCTTAGAGATCTCTCCATATGGGCTTAGAAAGTGAGCTCCAGTCTTTCCCAGCCTCACAGATGTCCTATAATTTATTTAACTAGTCCCCTACTGTTCAGCTTTTATACTGTGTCTAGTCATTTGCCTTTACAAACAGTGCTGCAATGACTATGTTTAGGTCATTTGGTATTAGTGAATCTGTAAGGGAAAAAAATTCTCCTGGGCGATGCTCTGTTCAGGAGGTGTGCTTGTTGTTCAGACTCTGCTGCCAGATTGCCCTTGGCAAAGGTTGTACCAAGGTGGCTGTGGGAGGGGACATAGTCACTCCTGGAGGGTTCTTCTTCTTTGGGAAGGGGACATCCTAGAAAAATGCTCTAGTGTTCTGGATTTGTCTTGCCCTGGGCAGCCTTCTAGAACCCAGAGAACTCTGCCTGGTGGTTGTAGACAATAATTTAAAGATGAGAAACTCCTTGCTATTTTCAGCCCTTCTTCATATTTACTGGCACAGATCCACATCGCTACAGTTTTACAGTGCGGTGTGCCAGAAGATCCCCGCAGGCTGACGGTCTCATAAGCCGTTTGGCACCTTAGCACCTTGTCTGACTCCCCTGCAGATGCATCTCAAGGGCGAGTTACTACTTACTTACAGCGTTTGCAGCAGGCATGGAAAAGGTGCCTACCATTCTCAGCTGCAGCCGGTGCCCTCAGAGCCTCAAGCGTGGGAATCAGATCACTCATCTCTTGCCCCCCCTCCATCGGATGGAACAGGAGGGGACATTTCCTTGAGTCCCATTGTTGAGAGCTACAGGAGTTTGCAGCTGTGAAAGGGTCACCCTTTATAACGTTCAAGTTGAAAGTGGCTTTTTAGCAAAGTTCATTTAACAGAATTTGGCCAAAATGCACAGGCTGATGTTTACAATGGTAAAGGTGCCAGCAGAGCCTAGTGATGGGTGAGGCTCAGCACACTGCAAGTTTATGGCTGGAGAGAAGCCAAGATGCATGTCTTAGTGAGGCTGGTGGCTGAAGGAGATGGAGTAGCTTGGAGGGGAGGAGGAGCTGAAGTACCTAGGGCAGTGTGAACAATAGATACAGTAAATGCACATTAATGGTCATTTTGTGACAGCCTCCATGTGATAGCCACAACAGTCCATTGCAAGAAGAGGCAGCTGGAAGTCTGTGTGAAAGGTAGATTGGGGAAAGATTACAAAGAGCCTTGAATGTCTGCCTTAATGTTAAGTGGGTTGTGGTTTCCTATTTCATTTAACTTTTCCTCAACAGGAAACAGGAAGTATAGTAGGGAGGGGTTGTAGCATGATGCTCTCCATCTGTAAGCAGGATGCTTTGGACCACAGAGAAGAGTGGAGCTGATGAGGGAGGGGTTCAAGCTGAGAGGTGCTCCACTAGCCAAATCTGGAGAGGATGGGGGACCCCACCTGGGAGGAAGGTGACAAATTCTGTGTGAGTGAAAAGTGGCTCTGGCCAGTAGAATTCTTCATAGATCTTCTTCTGAGGCAGTATTCTTCAGGGTCAGCCTCAGAGACCCTTGACAAAGCTGACACAGAAGTCAACCTATGATATGGCTCTGGAGTAAAAGTTGTGACCAGAACGGAGCCAGTAAAGTATCATCAGTGTGTCAGAGTGCTCCTGTGGTCCCCAGGCTGCCAGCCTGTCTTCCTTGTCTTCTCCTTGTACTTGATATAATGAGAATTACGCCTCAGCTTGCAGAGATTCCTGGGTTTGGCTTCACCCCAGAACAAGGTCTCAGCCTTGAACCTTGAGGTTTTCAGGAACTCTGTGTTATAAAATATTTAACAAGAAACACAGCTTCCACTGATAGGATGCCAACAGCAACTCTTTCCTCAAGGATCACAACCCAAACTTCAGACATTGGCTAAGATCTGTGGAGGTAAGACCCACAGGCCTGGAGAGCCAACTTGATAGCTGCACAGTGCTGCCCTGCCCCGTCTTCCCCATTGAACTGAAGTCCACTTTCCACAAGAAGGCCCAGGGTGGGGAATGCACCAGAAGTTGGCCTGACCTTGGCCTCTGCAGGGAGTAGATTCTTCCTGTACAAAGCGACAAAACACTTGGCTGTTATTTCATGTCCCCGGTCCCAGTACTTCCTCTCCCAGAAAAGCCCCTAGCAGTGTCACGGCGGGACTGACCCGTGCCAGCCTCGTCACATCTTTACTGGACCAAAAAAGAAGCTCAGATGCCACACCCAGTGGGGATGGCCAGAACCATACAGTACATTGTAATACAGACATTGAGGGGTGGTGATGCTCACAGCAGGATGTTCAGTGGGTAGAGCTAAGCCTGAGGGTGTAAGCCCTGAGCAGCAGATGTGAGAGGTGGTGCTTGGAGACGGGACAAGAGAGAGACCGTCCCTGCAACACCTCTGCTTCTGAGCTTCCCTCTAAAACTTCTTTGTGGGCTCAGAGAGAAAGATCCCCTAGTTTTGGACTTGTTAGCTAACACAGATTTAAGGTGCTCCAGGAAGGTAACTGAATAATAATAATAATAATAATAATAATAATAATAATAATAATAATAATAATAATAATAAACAACCATTTGGGAGCAAAAATGGGCCTCTAATGATCCATTTTTCCTAGCATCTATTAATTATATATAATACTGAATTTCACCCCAGCATTTTAACAGTACACAGTGTATTGTTATTGTAGACACCCATCCCATCACCTTCTCCTGTCTCCCTTTCTGTTCATCCCTTACCTCTTCCTGTCTTATCTACTTTCACACCTTTATTTATGCTGGTGTGAATTTCACTAGAGTTGTTTACGGCATCCTGAGTGAAGGATTGTTTGCAGTGACTTAGGCTCTTTACCAGTGGCGACACCGCAGAATAATAATAATAATAACTATGTATGTTTTAAAACTGTATATTTGAATCAGGTATGTGCAGTAAGTACAGTGCCTGCCGAGGCCAGAAGGGGGCATCAGATCCCCTGCTGAACCCTTGTGAGTCACACAGCGTAGAAGCTGGGAACTGAACTTGGGACCTCTGGAGCAGCAGCAAGGACTCAAGTTACTCAACCGTATCTCCCCTCAAAAGAAAAAAAAATGCATTTTTAAAAGCCCTGTAAAATTATGGTCTTGTCTAATTTCTGATATTCATTGTTGGAGATAGAAAAAAAGCTTGCTCCTTTTCAGTCACCTTTAGGATCCAGACGCCTCCTTCATTCCGTGAAAGGTGGGAAGCAGCGAGTGGGGTGGGAGTTAGATACTTTCATCACACTCGTTCCATCTAGGGTAATTAGTTTGAAGACTGATATTTGTGTGCAAGAACAGAGACTGTTGTGGGAGTGAGAATTCTAAAACGGGAAACAGTGAAGTCTGACACCGTCTGCAGGCAGGCTTCTAAGGTGAGGCTGCCCCTGTCATAAAGCCTGGGGAACTGAGCGGGAGGCGTGACCCCGAGACTATGTTTCCCCTCAGTTTACCTGCTCTAACTACATCCTCCGGGTCCCAATAGATGAGAGAGGTCTGCCGCAGGGAGACCCCCAGCAACTGTGTAGTCATGTCGTTGGCAGTGGTGAGGTCTGTGGGAGTCTGGGATTTGTGATCCTTGATGCAGAAGGATTTACTTTGGTTGTGCTTTCAAGGAGCAGCTCGGGACTGGTACTGTAGGTCAGACATGGTAGCACACACCTGGAATCCTAGCACTCAGGAGGGGCAGGAACTACATGGTTATGAGTTTGAGACTCGCCTGGACTACGTAGTAAGATTTGATCTCCAGAAAGCAAAGACTGTAGATGTGGCTCACTTAGAGGGCTTTTGCTTAGTGTATAAGACCCTCATTCCATCCCTAGTACGGCACATAGCAGTCACCTAAAAGCCTATGTAGAACCTGCAATACTGAACTGTTTCTGTGCCTATAAAACATTCATTTAGAGGGTTTCAAAGGTCAAACGGAATCTGTTACAGAATTCTGAAGGTACAAAAGTAGAAGTAAAACTTACCTGTAACTTTAGTACAACAATCCAGCTAAAAATACAGCGGGCTTTCGACCTTATCCTAGATATGTGTGTAGGGGCTTTGCTGTCTAGTGTAAGCAGGTAGACCATCGCGTCTTGCATCCACCTTCCTCTTTAATATGGCCTGTGCATTCCTGTTGCCTTGCTGTGATCTTCCTGTGCGGCTTTCCATCCTCTCATACCCTCTGCTCCCTTCCTCTCCCCTCCTCTTCCTCTCTCTTCCCCTTCCTTCTCTCTGCTTCCCTCCTTTCTCTTCCTCCTCTCTCTCCCTCTCCTGCCATTCTCCTTTTGTCGTGTGTGTGTGTGTGTGTGTGTGTGTGTGTGTGTGTGTGTGTGTGTGCGCGCGCGTATGGTGTGTATGTGTGGTGTGTGTATGGTGTGTATGTGTGGTGTGTGTATGTGTGTGTGTGGTGTGTGTATGTGTGGTGTATGTGTGTGTGGTGTGTGTATGTGGTGTGTGTGTGTGTGGTGTGTGTATGTGGTGTGTGTGTGTGTGGTGTGTGTATGTGGTGTGTGTGTGTGTGGTGTGTGTGTTGTGTGTGTGAATGTGTGTGGTGTGTATGTGTGGTGTGTGTGTTGTGTGTGTGAATGTGTGTGTGGTGTGTGTATGTGGTGTGTGTGTGGTGTGTGTTGTGTGTGTGTGAATGTGTGTTGTGTGTGTATGTGTGTGTATGTGTGTTGTGTGTGTATGTGTGTTTATGTGTGGTGTGTGTATGTATATGTGTGTGTATGTATGTATGGTGTGTGTGTGTGGTGTGTGTGTGCATATGCACAAATGCATGGGTGTGAATACAGATGCATGGGTGTGCATACAGATACATGGGTGTGAATACCAATGCACAGGTGTGCATACAGATGCACAGGAAAGCACAGACCTGCAAGAGCTCACATGTACATAAGCATGTGGAAGCCAGAGGACATCCTTGGGTATTGGCCCTCAGGAGCCATCCACCTTGGGTTTTAAGACAGGGTCTGTCACCATCCTGGAACTCGCTAAGTAGGCTAGTGATCAACCTGACTCTCCCTCCCAGTTCTGGGATCATGTGTGTATACCACCACATCCACTTTTTTAAAATGTGGGGTGTGGGACTCAGGTCTGGAGCTATCTCAGACTTCTTTATTTCTTATGTACATTTTCTTTTCTTTCCTGTGAACTCATTCAGAATTGTTTCCTTGGCTCTGTTGACAAGGGAGCTAAGGATTCGTGGTTTCCTATGTTCACATGGAAGTACTTTTGATGTGTCTTCCCACTGTATCTTGTCTGCACAGATTAGTTCACAGAAGGACTTGAACTTGTGATCATTTAAATCCTAGGCCCTCCCTGCTGTTTTTCATTTGTGATGCTGGCCAATCCCGTCACCTCCATCCCCCAACTTTCATGCTAAATGGAATGAGAATGCCTGTGGGAAAGAGACACAGATCCAGTGATGTCGTGATTTATGTTTTGTGGTGCCTCCTGAGTAGCTCATTGTCCAGACAGTGATTATGACAATGATTATTTCTCCAAGTCCTCCTGCTCCTTTGCTGATGGGACATGCTTGAAAAGCTGACTCAGAAGGAGCTGGTTCTTGCCCTGATGGTTGGATGCCAGGTCCCTGGGCTCCTGGTGGTTGGGTGGGTCTTTTCCAGTTCTTCTGTCTGATGGTGTTTGGCTTTTAAGGAAGACATTCTCTGGGAAGTCGGTCTAGTCTAGGAAGTCTATTGCCTATATACTCAAGTCTTTCCAAAGCCATGACACCCCTACTGATACCCATGGGTCTCTTAGAGACATTCTGACTATTTTCCTCCGAGCCATAGGACTTTTATTTTGCCGTAGGATGGATGTTTAATGGAAGCTGCTAGCATCTTGAGGCTGGATGGGTGAAAAGAGCCTGTTAAGTGAGGTCTTTATTCTGAGTGGGTTCTGGAGATGTTGTAAGTAAAGCTTCTAGTCCCCTTCTTCGAGCCTTACCCACATGCCCACCATCACAGCTGTTGAGTGCTCTCTCAAAGGCACCTGGAGCTCATTTCAGTTCCAAGATCCCATAAATAGACATCCACAGCCACAGGCCAGGCCTTTGCTCCTGGCTCCCTGCAGGCCACAGAGCCCTAGTCTCTGTCTTAAGACCTGATCCTTGCCTGATACCCTCTCCGAGGTCAGACTCAATCTCATCCTGCCCTAGTCCCCATCTCAGGCAGGTGCAGGATCAAGACCAGGCTATGCATCCATCCTGTTACAGGATACAGGCCTACTGACTCTCCTCTCTGCTTGATTCCAACAAGCCCAGATCATGCTCAGGCTTTCTGCCTGCTTTCTCTATTCTCCAGCTCCACCCCTTTTCTCCTGTCTTTTTCTCTCAATGAAGGTTGGAGTGGGTGCAGGGGCATGGGAGAGTTGAAAGTTGGAAGAGAGATAAGATTCATCAATATTTAATTTTTATGGAAATTGTGTCCTCAAAATCCCAAAGGGCTAAAAATTGTTCTGTGTTTTCAAGATCCAGTGATGTTGCCGAGGCGGTTATGCTGTAAATAAGACAGCATTACTGCGTGCATCTCTCTCCTTGCTCTGCCAACACCCGGAAACTTGACAGTTTAATCCACTCAGGGAAGCAAAAAAGGTTTGGGTCACTGGTAGGGGCAGTGACAGGCACATGAGACAAGCAGCCCTGGGATATGGGAGTGAAAAGGACAGGCTCAGCAGCACCAGTACCACTGGGGAACACCAGGAGCCCTAAGGCCTCAGCAAAATATTCAGGCTAGAGAGACTGCTGGCCTTGGCAGGGAATGAATCCCAAGATAGCAGGGCCCTGGGCTTGGGAGCGCTGGCTCAGATGTAGCCACTTTATCCCCCCTCATAGCCTGTAATGCTCCTGACCTTAGCTAGCGGGAATATGGTGTGGTTTGTTGGCCGACAGCTGTTGGTGGTGGAATCTAGAAAGGATGTTCATTCATCCATCCATTCATTCTTTTGTTTGCTCACCCATCAAACCCTTACTAAAAATCTGCCACACGCTGGACCCTGTTTTAGACCTCCTCGAGGATGCGACACAGAAATCCCTTCCCTGTTTACATCCAGACGGACCATAAACCAGGAAGAGAAATAAAATAGTATGAGTGGTGGCGTGTACAGCGGGAAGGAGAAGGCAGGAATGGTATTTATCCATGTAGGTGTTTACCCAGGAGGCATTCATCCTTAGAAGTTTCAAAGCAGCTTTATTCCCAGCTGCTAAAAACTGGTTACGGCTCAAATGGCCGTCAAAAAGCGAATTGGTCATCACATGGCCCATCCACACAAGGAATTCTATGTGACAGTCAGAAGGAACAAGCTACCCACATGTAAAATGGTGGTGACAGATTAAACAAATGGTTTTCTGAATGAAAGAAGCCGGGCTCACAAAAATACACACCCCGCGGTTCTATTTATATGACCCTCTAGAATGAAGACCGCTCATCTGCAGTGATGGAAAAGCGGGAGAGCAGGTCCTCGGGTTCAGGGAGCCAGGAATGTAGGAGAAAGGACAGTAGACCTCTGAATGGATGGAGATGCTGCCTGCTTCAGTGTGTGTTCATCAGAGCTGACCAAGCTGTGGATTTGGGATCAGTGTATTTCACTGGGAACCTCATAAGCCGTTTCCACACACAGGAAAGAAGGGAGGGAGGGAACTGTAGTTTGGAAAGGGGTACGTAGAGGAGGCCTCAGTGAGATAGATGGTGGCTAGGAGAAAGTGAGAGAGGGTGTGCATGGGGCGGGGGAGGCAGATGCAAAGGCCCTGGGGTCAGACCCCGACTCTATATCCAAGGAACTGAGAGAATCATTGTCTTAGCTGACACAGGCTGCTGGAACAGCACCATAGCCTGGTCAGATTAAACAACAGATATTCACCTTCACATTAGCTGTGGAGGCTAAAGGTTGAATCATCACTGGGAGGTCCCAGCAGCCTTAGTTTCTCCAAGATTCTTTCTTCTTGACCTGTATCTCCCAGTGTTGGGCCTGCTCTTTCTGTGAGGGCGCCAGTCACAATAAAGGGCCATCCCAACCTAATGGCTTCATTTTAATTAACTCTGTAAGGACTTTATTTCTAAGTAAGGTCCACCTAAAACTCTACCATCGCAGGCTGTGTGGGCTGGAATGAACAAGGTACCATCAAGCCACTGTGTGATCCCAAAGGGCAACATGGGGGCCTGGGAGCCCCTGATGGGATGGACGTTCTACTGAGGGACAAAGCAGAGCACTGATGTAATGAGGGGGGGCGGGACTGCAGGTCCATCACTATTCAGCGATTCACATCCACAGGGATTCTTGCTTCCAGAAAAGCTGGCTAGTCAGGCCACCAAACTGATTTGCAAATCAGTGCTGGGGCCCATGTGTAGAATCTACGTAAAGGCACAGTGGGCGTGTCACTCCCTGTGTTAGTGAGCACGGTGCCATCCTAGTATGAAGAAGGTTAGGGGAAGTGGGGAATAGGGATTTGGGGGCTCAGAAGAGAGAGTCTACAGTGCCCTGGGAGTCAGCAGTTAGCATTTCTTCCTGGCTGTGTCCCCCGGGCTCCGCCTCACCTCCCCTGGCTGCGACACAATCTCTTGTGTAACATGAGTGCATAGTTCCTCAGCTTTACCAAGCCACGCACAGAAAACGCTATTGATTTTCCTTATTTATTTATGAGATCTCTTGCTGTGGGCAAAAAAAAAATAAAATAAAAAAAGGTTTGTGCAGCAATTCCCTTCACAGCAAATACTGTTCTCTACCCACTGCCTCCCTCTGTCACACAGGCCCTGTGTCTAGGAGGCTTGCTACACCCCTTGGGAGACACGAGGGTGGGGCTGAATGTCCTGCCTACTGCCTGGCACATAGTGGGTGCTCACAGAGAGATGTTAGAGAAATGGATGAGTTTTTTGAATGAGCTGTGGTAAACAAAGGATGAGGAAGCCAAATATGCACTATTCCTGTGTGGGATGTCTACTGAATGTGAGGTGCCATGGTGAACCACTGGGTTCAGCTTATCTAGCCATCAGCCTACATGGTATATTTTATAACCTTTTATCGATGGTGTGACTCTGAGCGGTTAAGTGTTTTGTCCATTGTTGTACAAGTGAGCCACGATCCATAGCCTTCAGGACTCTCTGAATGTAATGTAGACACACTGAAGAGAAACAAAAGCCTACTTGAGAGCTGGCTGAGCCCTCAGAAAGAGGCAGTGTGGTGACAGCTGGTTTGTCACCATCCACTCTAAGCTCCTGCAGGACAGGAATCACACCTCCCTTCTCAGGTTTGGACACAGAGCCTGGTGATCATTGCTGCTGACCTTGTATGAGCTCACACCTTACCTCATGCTCCTGCTCCTCTGCTCTTTCTCTGCAGGAGTTTCCTCTTGCCATCCTCCGGGGCTCGGACTGCTACTGTGCCTATCCTACACCTCAGTTTAGCCTGCGGGATGCTGTGGATGGAGCATTATGTGGCCAGGCCCCTGAGGCTCAGGGGCTACCTGGCTACTGTGAGGTCTACCAGACACCTGTACAAGGTGAGCTCTGCATACCTCTTGGACTGTGACATTGATCTGGAGCAGTGGTCCTCAACCTTCCAAATGCTGTGACCCTTTAATACAGTTCCTCATGTTGTGTTGAACCATAAAATTATTTTCATTGCTATTTCATAACTGTAATTTTGCTACTGTTATGATTTTTAGTGTAAATATCTGCTATTTCCAATGGTCTTAAGCAACAACTATGAAAGGGTCATTCAAACCCCCAAAAGGGTCACAACCTTTTGGTTGAGAATTTCTGATCTGGGCTCAAAGAGCTCCCAAGGCTAGAAAGATGTTTGCTTGACTGTGAAGGGTATATAGTGTCTCTTCTCAGCGGGAAGGTCTGAGAAAAGGTAGAGTGAGGCCAGGCTTCTTTTGAAACTGTGAGCCATTGGGGATGGAACAGTAAGAAGCAAAGAGGAAGGTGGAAGCCACAGGGGATAATGCAAGTCTCAGAGGCACAGGAAGGGCACTTAGGTCTCAGAAGCCTCCATGCTAGCTAGCAGTCCCCCTGGGGTGAGCATGATCTCATTGGCCTCAGCTGGCCCTAGGGACTGATGGGGGAAGACAAGCTCATAAGGAGAAGCATGCCCAATGTTGTCCAGTGCCTCCAGGGATTGTCCCCTAGTGACTTGTACATTTTCCAGAATCCCTGGGTAGCGAACATAAGAAGCACGGTTGTTGGCCTGAAGTCAGCCCAGCTTGCTTATTGTACTACAGTGGCACAGCTGGGTCCAGACACAGCCTTGCCCACCCTCCCCCACCCCCCAGCAGAATCCGGAGTTCTCTGTGTTATGCCAAGAGGCTTTGGCTGTCCCATAGAGACAGAGTGGGGTGAGCATCACCAGAGCACCCAACTCCCAGCCAACAGGGATGGGAGGCTTTATCCCATCACCAGAGCATAGCAAGGTGTAGGTGACAAATTGCTTAATCACCAGCCCCCGTCTAGAGGATTTCAGCAATGAATCCGAGATCCCAGTATGAGTGAGTGACTTCATGATCATTTATGGGCTTTCAGACACCCGGTGCACAGACAGGAGGTTCCTTCCCAACAAGTCAAAGGTGTTTGTGGCTCTGTCAAGCTTCCCGGGAGCTGGGAACACATGGGCAAGGCACCTCATCGAACATGCCACTGGTTTCTACACAGGAAGTTACTACTTTGATGGAACCCTCTATAACAAGGGTAAGCCAGGGTTGCTGGGGGGAAAGGGGCAGCCCCACACAGTCTCCTCACAAGCCAGCTCTCCTCAGAGCACTAGAATTTTCCCACAGCTACCCAGTTCTTATTAACTCTTCTTCTTCTTTTTTTTTTTTTTTTTCCAGGTGAGTAGCTCATGGAAATTCAGTGTTTTCTGGTTTTTTTTTTTTTTTTAAATTGGTGCAGAAATGCTCAAGAACTTTATGATTTCTAATCTTTCCCTTGTAAAAATAAGAGGTCTCGTTATGCCGAGTAAATTCACTTAAATGGCTCAGCTTTGCGTGCTGCCCAAGAACGAAGACTCTCAGACAAGTCAAGCGGCGTCTACATTTGACAAAATGTATTTCTCAGTTGTCAAGTGGCACAGCATTTGCTCTGGGTTTCTAAACCAGAGTTTGGTTTGGGGGGAAAAAAAAAGCAAGCTGGATACTGTCAAAACCAAAACAACCTATAGGGACAGAGGGACAGATGTGTCTCTGTTCAGCAGTGAGTTCTTAAACTGCTTGTGCATGTGTTGCCCAGTCCACCTTCCTTGAGATGCTAAGGGCATCTACAGATGTGGGAGATAGTTACTAGGTATGGTCCTGCTTTCTCTGGCTGGGCCCAGGCTGCAGTGACCTACAGTGTTTGCCTAGACAGTCTGTACAGCTGCCTGAATATACGTGTAGATACGTGGCCACGTGGGCTGTGACATTCACTTAGCTATCATTTGAATCTTTCTCCTATAGCACCCTAGCCTGTTTGGTAAGATCAGCCAAGGCAGAGGCTTCTGGTGTTTGACCCATAGTGGTAGCAACCTTTGGTGGGTAACCCCCAATTCTGGGTTTGAGAGGTGCAGTTTCCAGGCACCAGGGAAGTGCTGATGCCACTGTAGATATGGATGCTTTGTGACTGCTACCAAAGAGAGGTGTCTGGACTCTTGTTTCAAAAACCCCATGACAAGCTTGTGGAGATATAAGGAGCCTGCTCTCTGAGCTGGGTGTCCTGAGTGAGGCTGACCTATGAGTTAGGGACTCTAGGCAGTATCTTTCCAGAAAGCCTCCAGAACATCCCATTTTGTTGGGCCTACCTCACACAATTAGCCCAATCAAGATAGGCCCCATGGACACGGCCAATGCCACATCCCTCACAAGTCTCCTGGCTGAGTCCTGTTTTATCAAGTTTATAGTACCAGTCATCAAGTGATCCAAAGTCCAACACAAGGAGCCAAGATGACCTATAGAATAACGTGACTGTGGAATCTTTTCAATAAGTTATCATCCAGATTCTGAGTTTATAGTGCTTTACAAGGACCAAGAGAGGATATGGGTAGCAGAAATAGCAGTTTTAGGGATGAGTCTCCATTCATGGAAGTGGGTCCTGAAATGTTGTGGCTGGGGCCTTCACCAGACCTGCCCTGGAACCCATAGTAGAGAATCTTTACTCATGTGATAGCCCAGGGACCAGTGATAGAATATGGTATGGGATCATAGGAAGCTACCATTGTTTACAGCCACTGACCAATGATGGCTGTCTTTTCTCTACTGGAGAGGTGGCCAGATCATAGGGGCTTCAAAGGAGCACTCAAGGGCACACAGACAAGAGCTATAGCAAAACTGTCAGGGTGTTGTGTGATGCTGTGTAGGTCACACACTCACTCTGAGCTTCAGTTTTCATCTGTACCAAAAAGTCTTTACAATGCTCTCCCTGGAAATATCTCCCTGGAAAGTCTGACCTTCTGTATCTATAATCAGGACCCTGCCTTTTTGATCCCCTGGGACTGCAGGAGGTAATTTGCTTCATGCTGATGTGAACATCATCTTCCCTACCAGTAGACAGCTCCTGCTCACACTTTCCCTGAGACAAGAATCAGTCTCGTGAGGACCTCTCCTGTCCCCATCCATCGATTCCCTCAGTACCCCTTCACATACTGTCAGTCCTTGTGTTATTTTGGATCACCAAAATTGGGGGTGAGGGTACCTCTCTTCACAGAGGTCCTCTCTATCCTTCCGAGCAGGGTTCAAGGGTGAGAAGGACCATTGGCGGAGCCGACGCACCATCTGTGTGAAGACACATGAAAGTGGCCGGAGGGAGATTGAGATGTTCGACTCCGCCATCCTGCTGATCAGGAACCCCTACAGATCCCTAGTTGCTGAATTCAATAGGAAATGTGCTGGGCATCTGGGATATGCCCCTGACCGCAACTGGAAGAGCAAAGGTGGGAGACAGGTGGCCTGGGCAGGGGACTAATGGGTGTATAGGGTAGTTCAGGACCAGAGTACACTGGCTGTGGAAAAGGCTGGTTGCGCTCACTTCTTCCCATTTTCTCCAAGCTTGCTCTGGCCATGCGGAGTAGTGTTTTATATGACTGCCATGCAAATGGCAAGCCAAAATTCTCCTCTATCCACCCCCAGGAGGGTGATGAGGTCCTATAAACAAACCCAAGGCATGCACAGAGCTAAGACAGTCCTAGATGTGCATGGCCCTGTCTGCCCCTCTGTCTGAATCAACAAGTTCTCCTTTAGAAAAGGAGGCCATACTCACATGTCATCCAGAAATGGGAAGATGGTGTGCATACCTGGTCTGTGTTCAAGGTTCAGTCCTTCCTAAGCTGCCCCCACTGATTCTATTATGTTCTGAGGGGGAATCACTGAGCAGGTAACTTTCCAGGTGAGGATGACTTGACTTGTCCGGGATACCTGGGTGGTGGATGGCAGAGCTGAGTCTTAATCCTGCTTCCTAGTCAGCTTGGACTACCATAGCAAGGCGCCAGAGTCGGGGAATTAAATAACAATTCTTAACTCTTCATGGTTCTAGAAGTCAAATGATTCAGTGTCTAGTGATGCCCTTCCCCCAGCTCTTAGACAGCACTCCATGGACATATGGCAGAGACTCTTTACTTGCAGGGACACTAATCTCAAGGGTCACACCCTCATGACCTCATCTAACCTAGATTGTCTTCCAAAAGCCTCTTCTATATACACCATCATACTCGGATCTAGGAACTTCAATATATGTAATTAGCATTTAATTGTAGCACCCTCGTTTCTGATTTGGGATAGAAACTCGCTTCAGGGAGTTAGTGTGTTGACCTCAGCTCCTAAAGTCCTGTCATTTGTCACACCCTAGTTGAAGATCCTGCCCTTAAAGCTCTACAGTCAGGCCTTGGCCCCTCCATTCATATGTTGAACCCTTGTCCCCAGGATATTGCCTTCTGTCTAGACCAAACTCCACCAGCCATTCTTTTCCGCTTTTAGACATGCAGGGACAGTGGCAAGGGATCAGCTCCCATCAGCCGACAATACCCACGCTGAGCTCAGAACCCTCCACTGCCTCTTACAAGTCTTAAAACCCTGAGAAAGCTTCAGCCTTTCCCCTAGAGATATTTTTTTTTCATCTTCAAGACCAGGATTATTCAATTTCATAAGATTATTTTGAAAATGACAGGAAGCAAACCATAGTATGACAGGCATACCAATAACTCAGCTATGCAAGCTTTTAGACAATATGAAAATATTTTAGTAAAATATTATTCAGCTTAGGCTGTTCTGGAACTTTCTATGTAGTCCAGACTGACTCTGAACTCATAATTCTCTATTTCAACCTCTTGAGTGCTGGGATTATAGATGGGTAATAGGTCTGCTTCAACTAATTGGAAACTCTTAATTGGGACCATTTTGTTTACATAGTCTTCCTCCTCCAAAAAAATAATTTCTTTATGTTGTAAAGAAAAATGGGGGGCATCTCGTGGTATAGACCTGAAAAATCTTGAGACCACTCTTTGTCTAGGGCTTCATTCTACATCCTGCCTTCCAGCAATGCCAAGGGTCCAAATCAGCCATCATGATGTCAAGGTCCCTGCAGGCATACTGCAGGCATACTCTGCACACAACATCCTCTTAGAACAACAGACCAAACTGCCCAGCACCCTCATCTCTAGGGCCCAGAAGCCCATGGCATGAATACCTTTAGTCACCATAGAGCAGTGGTCCCCAGCCTTCCCAAAACTTCTGCCCTTTAAAACAGTTTCTCATGTTGGGGTGACCTCCAACCATAAAATTATTTTCATTGCTACCTCATAGCTGTTGTTTTGTCACTGTTATGAATCATAATATAAATATCTGTGTTTTCTGATGGTCTTAGGCAAACCCTGTGAAAGGATTGTTAACATCCCCCCGCCCTCCGCAAAGGGGTCTTTACCCACATGTTGAGAATTGCTACCCTAGAGAATCCAGGCAGGTTGATCCAAATGGCAGTCAGTAGAGCCCTCAGTGTCACCCTCTCAAAATTTGATGTGCCCAGTGGCCTGAGACAAGGTCAAAATACTCATCGGATCATCTACACAGAAATGGGTTGCTTGGGTTCCCCCTGATTCTGATCCTTCTATGTCATTGTGCCTTGGGGCCTATAGGCCCATCCATACTCCTTGTCCAGGATAGTCCCAAAGGTCAAAGAGCTCACAGCACACAGGAGACGACAAGTTTTTACTTGGCACATGGCAGGCAGTATTTATCTTAACTTGGTACCCAAGATCACCGTCTTCCAAGCAGACCTAGGAGTCTTTCAAGTTAATTTGACAGGTACCCTTTATTCACACTAGACACCCAAGTGGGTGGGCTCTGAGTAGTGAGTGGTCAATAGCTGGCAGCGCCCTTCTACTAGGCAGATCCTGCAGAGTCAGTAACCCCTGGAGACAACCCTGACTCCAGTACTTCTCTCCCTGTTCCAGAGTGGCCAGAGTTTGTGAATAGCTATGCCTCCTGGTGGTCCTCACACGTCCTGGACTGGCTCAAGTATGGGAAGCGACTGCTGGTTGTACACTATGAGGAACTGAGGCACAGCCTGGTGCCCACACTGCGGGAGATGGTGGCCTTCCTCAACGTGTCCGTGAGCGAGGAACGGCTTCTCTGTGTGGAGAATAACAAAGAGGGCAGCTTCAGGCGGCGTGGCCAGCGCCCTCATGACCCAGAGCCCTTTACCCCGGAAATGAAGGACTTGATCAATGGCTATATCCGGACAGTAGACCAGGCCTTGCGTGACCACAACTGGGCTGGCCTGCCCAGGGAGTATGTGCCCAGATGATAGGCCCACCTTGGCTACCTGCTCCTGCTGAGATATGATCACACAAACGGGCTGAACACTGCTCTCGTGCACTGATCCGTGGACTCCTGGGATGCATGGCTGCTGGCACACAGTCAGCAAGGTGTTCTTGTGGGTGCTGCTTCATGTGCAGGGTATCCTGAGCAGCACAAAGCTTACCCAGACAGATGCACATCACAGGACTCCTTGCCAGACACTTACACATCCTCAGACACTTAAACATCATCAAGCATTCACTGTGCCCATTTTAATGTGCCTAAGCCACTTGAGTAGGGTGGGCCAGACACTTCCAGCTTTGCACACACAGCCAGATATGGACATAAACACAGGTGCCAGGGTATATGCTTATAGAGACTGGCTATCTGCCTCAAACATACACTTGTGCACACAGTCAAGGCTCTGGGGGGCCCTTGGCTTCCTGGATTCAGCTGGGCATTAACTGGCCTTTTGGGGTCCTTGGTTCTGGAATACTGTACTGGGCTGGCAGTGTTGGGGGGATGAGGGGCACAGACAGACTTGTGGATGGGTACTGTGTGACCCTGGCTGCGGGTCTGACATCCCATAAATGTGTGTGCTGTGACATCCTAGCACTGCAAATACTGTGTCTCTGCCTCTTGCTTCTCCATGGATAGAGACTGGCAATATTGTGGCAGCATGGGGCCCCCTGCTGCCCTCATCCCCACCCCTGCAAGTAGACATTCTGACCTTTGAATAGCCTAGTTGCTATTCAGTACAGCCTTGTTACTATCTTTCAGCTAACAACACCAGGGCTTCTAAGAGTGGTCCACTTGCTTCTCCATCCAACTGTCTTGGGAAGCTAAGGCATCAAACCCCACCTGTAAGGAGTGAGGGACAGAGGATGGGATGACAGCTTGGCCACCAGGAGATCTCTGGACTCAAGGGAGACCACTTGTTAGCAGGAGGAGTTTGTGGTGGGTAGAGGCCCTAGGTGGTATGTCTTAGAGACCACTAGGACCAGCCAGTTGCCCCACACACTAGCAAGCCCGTGCACTGTGGCAATCACACAGAGACAGAATATGAAGACACTCACCTTCCTTCTCAGCATTTTGGAGATGAAAGCAGTAGAATCGAGCACTCAGGCTTGTCTTCAGCTACATAGTGAATATGAAGCTATCCTGGGCTACACACACACACACACACACACACAGTTAATGCTATGTGTTCCTTGAAGAGGCCCTCCCTGACACTCCCTGCCTGTCACTGCTGCCATGTCCCTGCCTCTGCCATACCCTCTGCCTTTATTTCTGTACCAACATTGTTCCTTGTCCTTGGTCCATTTCTTTCATCAAAGAGCAGTAAAACACCAATATAGTCTTCCCTAGTCACCCCCACTCTGCCCTCTGTGCTACTCACAGGGAGGAGATGGGAGACAACTCCCTCTTGACCCTTTCCTGCCAATCTCACCAGCTGTGGGATTATCCTACTGGGCATGAAAAACCATGAATGTATGTTGTGTGATCTCAAAACACCCCCAGGATCTTCAGGGAATGACTCATGGCAGTCTTGAGGTGGTTTTGAATGAGAATGGCCCATACTAAGAAGGAAGGACAGTTGGGTGGAGACCAGAACGTGCACATGTTCAGATATCGAGAGGTCTAGAAAGCCTGCTGGGCTTGTAAAGCAGCAGGACAGCCCTAGGTGCAGGTCCCTTTACTTATGCAGTGGGAGGAGGGAGTGAGTAGGTGAGGACAGAGGAGGGACGGAGAAATGGACTTTACCCTCACAGCCTTTCGTTTTAACCCAACCTACTAGCTGGAGACTGGAGTAACTTCTTATGCTCACGGTCATCTTGAGTCACCTCTCTACATGTCCTGCACTCAGAAATAGGTGCAGTTTGGGAGCAAGGTACAGGAGAAGGGAGTAAGGCATGAGTATTGGTGGGCCCTGGCAAGGGTGAAGAGCACAGTAGGCCTGAACTCCAGAGGGCTTCTCCATGAGAAGTGACCCCAGCAGGGTGTAGGGTCTTGCCCTTGGAAGGCCCTCAGAGAGACGTCTCTTAACCAAAGTAACGCTGTAAAGAAGGAGAAGCAATGTGGACCATAGAGAGGGTGGTCATGGGAAGGCCCTACCCTGCTTTCTGGA
Organism: Phyllotis vaccarum; assembly: GCA_033318265.1. Taxonomy (NCBI): domain Eukaryota; kingdom Metazoa; phylum Chordata; class Mammalia; order Rodentia; family Cricetidae; genus Phyllotis; species Phyllotis vaccarum. The sequence continues at coordinate 10,319,632 of JARWLC010000003.1, read as the reverse complement.
TGGAGAGAAGTCCCTATCTGGGGGTATAGGATGATAGTGGGTACCACAGAGCTGCCTCCCCCTCCCTCCACTGCATGTCTGCTGCTAAGCTTCCCTGTCCCTTCTGTAGAGTCTATTCTTTTTTAAATCGCACCCCACCTCCTGCCTACAAGTCTTCTTCCCATATCCATGTCCTTTTATTTTGTTTTGTAACCTACTAAGTTTGAAGCTGTGTTGGGGAATGATGAGCTCATCAGTGAGTACACAGCTGAAGATCATATCTGCTCTGTCCCCAGGATCCATCACTTGGCAGTGAGGAGTAGAGCCATTTGGGACACACACCCTATCTATAATTTATTATTAACAGGCCCAGTCTTATAAAGGCCCACTGGAAGCAACCACCACTTCTGTGACGTCATCATTCCATTGTCTGTGTCATGGTCAGAAGACACCATTTAATAGCTCGATAGTTCTACTTCTTATAGTTCTTATATTCTTACCACTCCCTCTTCTGACCTCTTCTCTGAGCCTCAGGGATAGTACTTTGAACATTCTCCTTGGAACTGAGCATGTGACCATCACTTATGCTCAATATCTCAAACAGCCACAAGTCTCTTTATTTGTCACCTTTCATGGATGTTTCCCTCAAAATGGAAAGTAGCATTTGTCTATGAGTATAAACACATTTAGAAAGGAGTTTGATTCTGTATCAACTCAGGTTAACAGCACAAGTAAGTTCTCCTACAGCCTAAGACTGCCCTAGCCATGCATTGTTAATCCAGGCATGGATTCCCTTTGTGGAACGGGACTCAAAACATCTTGTAGAGTATTTGTTTCCCCCAATAACAGCCATGCCACTATAGTACTGGTAGGTACATATCTTCTGGCAGGTTGATACTGTAGTCTGTAGAACTCTCAGTTAGGTAAAGCCATCAATGTCTGTCCTGGTTTGCTTTCCTGTTACCATTGTAAACACCATGACCAAAGCAATTTGATTAGAAATAGTTTGTTTGGCCTTATAGATTATAAACCACCATTGAGGGAATTCAGAGCAGGAACCTGGAGGCAGGAACTGAAGTAGAGACCATGGAAGAGTACTGCTTATTGCCTTGCTTCCTGAACTTGCTCAGTTACCTCTTTTACACAGACCAGGACCACATGCCAATAGATAATACCACCCATCATGGCCTGAGCACTCTCACATCAATTACCAATTAAGAAAATGCCCCATAAACGTGGCCATGTGCTAATCTTATGAGGGAATCTCAACTGAAATTCATTCTTCTCTAGAATTTCAAGTTAACAATTGAAGCTAACTATGACAAAGTCTTTTCTCCTCCAGGAGTACTGTGAAATCTGGCCATTGGGAGAGAAGATTCCAGCTCATTTACAGTTTACTTTCTCTGTATTTTGCACCCAAAATGTGTGATATCTTTACTAATGGTGCCTTATCAACTAGTTCTGGTGGCCATCCGAGAAGAATGGGTTATCTTGTTTTGGTTCCCATGACTCTGGGGCTTCCGTGGCTGTTACGGTTAGTTGTTATTGTTTGTTTGTTTGGGATTTTTTGGTCAACTTGACACAAATATGAGTCATTTTAGAAGAGAGGATCTCAACTAAGAAAATGCCCTAAACATATTCTCCTGTAGGCAACTCTGTAGTGCATTTTCTTGATGAATGATTGTTAGTGGACCCAGGTATGTGTCCTAGGTAATATAATAAAGCAGCCTGAAGAAGCTGTGAGGATCAGGACAATAAGGAATACTCCTCCAAGGCTTCTACATCAGTTTCTGCCTCAGGGTTGTTGCTCTGGGTGCCTGTCCTCACTTCCCTACATGATGGACTTATGAGCTGTAAGATGAAGTAAACCCTTTCCTTCCCGAGTTGATTTTGGCTATGATGTCTTGTTACATCGATAGAAACCCCAACTGAGAAGACAGTGGCCAATAATTCGTAAAGAGGTATTCTATACCTGGCACTAGGGTTTTTGTTTATGAATCTTGGCTATCAGGCTCAGCATTATCCAGTCATGTAGGCGATGACCCTTCAACCTAACTTCAGATGCCCAGGTCTCACTGAAATAAAATAAGCAATACCAGAAGCTAAGACAATCTGCCCCCAACAAGAATTGCCAATCCCAAAGCAATCACCCCCAATGAGAACAACTTAGGGGGAAAAACACAAAACAAAGATTTCAAAAGAACTATTATAAACATGTTCAAAAGAATTCAAATAATTTAAGATAAATGCCTGAATGAACTCGAGGAGGATGGGAACAAAGCATTTGAAGTCTGGAAAAAGAACAAACTGCTGAATGAAATACAGAAGACAATGGAGGATGTGAAGTAGAATTCAATGAATAGGTACAAATTCTAAAGAAAACCAAAACTAAAATCAAGCTGGAAATAAAAATGTCAGTAAGTCAGTGGAAAGCCCTGCCAACAAAATTGATCACATGGAAGACAAAGTTTGGGGCTCTGAAGACAGGGTATAGGAATGAATTACACAAAGAAAATACCTTTTAAAAAAAAGTCACACAAATGGAACATATATGTTATTTAAGGCACTGAGCAAAGACCAAATCTGCAGAACCTATTTTTGGCCCTCAGGATCACTCAGTTCAACATAAATCTGGGAAGGCTTGAGTCTCCATCCGTCTGTTTAGGCTTGGGGTATCTCCACCATCCAGTCTGAAGAAGCAGTTGAAGTGACATCCTAGGAGTGTCCATAATGCCTTAAAGGGAGGGCATCCAGGAAACACCTGCATTCCAGAGTCTCAAATAAGTAGCAGATATGATGTCAGACTAGGGAAAGCAGGGATGTAGAGTCCTCCTGAGAAGACCCGTGGCCTCCTGCTGATCACCCAAAGGATTCTCTAAGGAAAGCTTGGAAGGGCACTGTGGAGGGAGACCTCGCAGGGTCTGCATCCAGGCCTAGTACCTTGGTCTTTTCCTTCCATCCCAGAAGTCTGGGAGGGTATCAGTCCCAGTGAGTTTACCTGGGAAATTGAGATGATATGTTTAAATCTGCCAGGTACCCAAAGGCCTGACCTCCTTTCAGATGGAGTGCTACCAATTCATATGGCCTTGAGGTTCACTGTGCTGCATGCAAATAAAGGAATACAAAGGTCCTATGGTGGCGGCTGACTGGCCTTCCATAGTTCAGCCCAATAAGCTTTGCTGGGAGAGGGGAACTGCCTCCCTTCTGGAAAAGTCCATTTGACTCGTCTGTACCTCTCAACTTCTCACTAGAGAGGATGCTGCTGTACTCACTAGCCAAATCATAAAAACCAATCTGTCTAGAAAGCAGGCGTGTGACAACTACATCGGGACCCAATTAGAACAGAACAGCAAAACCCTAATCGTCTACAGATTCCAAGTCTAGAAGGAAGGCTGCGAAGTGGCACAAACCTGTGTTTAAAACATGTAATTTTCATGGATTTTATCTCCTGTTGTGGATCAATTTGGAAAAACCAAAATATATAATTTTAAAGAACTAAAACACATTCTGATAATCTCAGTGATGTGTAAATGAGAGAGAAGAATAGACAGGCTCCCAGGCCCTGGGAAGAAAACTGCTTAATTATGTGAACATCTTATAATGAAGCTTCTTGCAGCTAAAATTAGATTTTGAGTGCATGAATATGCGAGTGTGTTTGCACATCAGAATGCAGTTTTTCCTCTTAAAAGTAGCAAGAGCTCCTTGGTTCTCATGGCGGCCCCAAGAGCAGTAGGAGGAAGAACTGAAGGTTATTCTTGTAGCTGCAAAAATCCTTAGGGCCCAGCTTACTTTTAGACTCAGAAAATGGGGGATGTTAAAATCCAGCATATCCAAAGCAGCCCATGGCTAGTCAGGGATGAACTGGTTGTTCTGATCTCATGTTGATTTTCACCAATGTTGGGTGTGGGGTTGTTCTGAACACAGATGAGTAGAGGGATTTTTGAATAATGGGGAGTGTGATTTGTAGATTTTTCTATATGTGGTCTTAGTCTCTTATCCAAAAAATGAGAGGTGTGGTAGGTGTTGACTCCATTCCCAAAGTCTGTCCCCACAGCCCCTCAAGGACTTTTATATAATCTGAGTCTCACCATAATCAGGTAGAACTCTTGGCCTGGGCCCATGTCAACGACCTGGTCCACCTCTCTGGCTGCAGTGACTTGTCCTTGTGCGACCATGTGAGCCAAGTTCATAGACTTTTCTGGGAACGTTGGATAGCAGTTACAAACCCCAACTTGGTATGTAAGAGGAGACGGGTAACTCTGAGTCTCTGGAGTGGCCAGATGACTTGAGACCATGATGGAATCGCTCTCTCTAAGGGAAGAAAGAAACGTACTGGGGTTAGAATGTCACTTTCTGCAGTATGAGGCCGGATGTGAAAGATTTAGTGGGCAGCTGTGCCAAGACAAGTGACATGTTTAAGTCAGTGCACGAAGGTGATCTGGATGTCCTTAGGAAAGGATTCCTACTGGACACTTGAACTAAACTGTCCATTATCTCGGTGCTCATCAGTCCTTTGTTGTTTCTCCTTGATTACTGTTTCTGCTCCACAAAAGAGAAGGCCAGGATAACAACTCTAATGACCGTAAAAGCACAGGTCTGTTGTGTTTCCCATAATGCCTTTGTGGGGGAAAATCTGCGGTGTTAGAAGGCATTCTTGGTAATTGACTTAGATTGCAGGTGAGACCCACTTCCAGAAATAACAGGTGACAGTGGCAGCATGGGCTGTAAATTGCCTTCCCAAGGAAGGCAAGCCGTGATGGTTAGTATTGATTGTCAAGTCGTCATAATCCAGAATCACCTAGGAGACAAACTTTGGGCATGTCTAGGAGGGAGTTTCTAGACTGGATTCATTGGGTGGGAAGACCCAGGGTGATTATGAACAATAGCATTTCATGGATTGGATCTCAAACTGACTAAAGAGGAAAAGGCAATTCATCTTTCTGTGATTGCTGGCTGCTGATGGAGTGTGTCCAGCTGTGTCACACTCCAGCTGCTGTGCTTTCAATGGTGGACTGTATCCTCAAACTGTGAACGGAAGCACGTACTTCTTTCCTTAAATTAATTTGAAAAGTATATTGTCACAGTAAACAAAAAAAATTAATACACCAGGTGTGGTGAGCCATCCAGTCTTGGTTTTATTTTATTTTTTTTCCCAAATGCAATAGGAAAGTTTGGGGTAGGGCAGGAGTGGTGTCACTGGGGGAGAGGTGGGGTGAAGCCAGTGGAGTCCTTTCTTCTGCCCTGCCCCCGGTGACCCCACTGTGGATTAGAAGTCGGAGGGACAAAGGAAGTAATATCCCATCCCTTCCTTTGAGCTCCTTCTGGAATGTCTCAGTGTCCTAGAGTATACCAGGGTGGAGGTCCTTTTGACCTCTTAGGATCTCATGAGGTGAATGTGAGCATGTTTGTGGTTAAAGCTACATTTTCCAGACCCTTCGAGACTATCTACTGTGTGGAAACATAGAAACCCCAGCAACTATCATGGGAATATGAGCAAATCTACCTTAAGATACAGATGTGTTTGCTTCTATAAATTGAGGACTCATTTATATCAAACAAAAAGGTCAGTAACTTCAGGGGAGGCTATAAGCATAACATGAGCTGAATGAATGAACTTTCCAAGGTCCTCTCAGTACCTGAGATCACTTTTTTCTGGGTTCAGATATCAAATGATGGCATTCATAGTTCGAAGGTAGAATCACTGATGATCAATGAGATGAGTGGTCTTACAGGTCACCAGATTCCATGGGTCATCATCTCACTATGTCTGGGGGAGGTAGACATCATTTCCATGTGGGGAAAGAGAAACTCTTATTTTGAAGACTGACCAAAGTTTAGGCCTTTCATCTTACAGATAAGAAAAAGTGAGGTCCAGAGTGGGTGTTGGAAAAGGTGAAACTATGGGGGTGGGAGCTGCAGGAAGGACTGGAAGGTAGTTCTCTTCCCTAGACCACCCCATTACTGCCACAATACATCCCTGTCACTTTTCAAGAAGTTAATGGAGACCTAGATAGTTCCATGGGTAAAGATGCTTTACTTCCAAGCCCGACTACCTAAGTCCAGTCCCTGGAAGTCACATAGTAGAAGGAGAAACCCAGCTTCCCCTGAAAGTCATCCTCTGCCACACACATGCACATACAAAAATATAAAAACGTTAAATAATTCAATAATTAAATAAATGTGCTTATCGGCTCATTTGGAAGTGACACTGTTTATTTAACTGCTAATTCTTTGCCAAGATACTTTACAGTGGGTGCTCAGGTTCTCTTCTTAAAGCCATTAATCAAACATCCCTAAACCTGGAAAGCTGCTCCAAGAAAGCATTCTGGGACACCTCCAGATACAAGCTAGATGTGTGCCCTTCCTTCCAGAGTGGGAGCAAAGCCCTGAGACATCTGGGGATGGCAGCTCTGTCTGCCGGAGGAAGAATTATCAAGTGAGCTAATGCCAGAGAGCCAGTGACTCTTGGAATGAAGCATGTGCTTTCTTGGCCTCCTATCATGTGTCTCATCTAATTAATGTGTGTGTGTGTGTGTGTGTGTGTGTGTGTGTGTGTGTGTGTGTGTGTGTGTGTGTGAAAATGAGATACTTGCTGATTAATCTATTGCCAATTGCCAATCCCAAAATACCAGGTCTTTGAAGTTCATAAGCATCCTAAGAGCCTCACATAGATGCTGACTCAGGTCAGGAAAACCTGGGCCCAGGCCTGGGAGGGTAATTTACATGTTACATGGCCTTGGGCAAGTATCATCTCTCCGAGTCTCAATTTCTTCATTTAAAAACAATTAAAGCTTTAAGATTATCCAAAGCCTCATCTAGCTTATGAATTCTAAAATTTGGCTTAACTCATCCACATAATCATATGAAAAAGAGTAAGTCTTGTATCCCACTCAAGCACAAGACTTCATCGATGACATCATAGCAAATGGACTTTCACTCACGTGGTTTCTCAGTTTTGATCAGGTCTCCACAAATGGACAGTGTCTAATAATCATTTTATGGTAATGATAATACTAATTTATCTCTTCCATTTTTTAAAAAATTTTTATCTGCTTGTTTAAATTCAATGAAAATGTTCTCCAACATTTCTCATTCACTTGAAAAGCTATGTTGATATATTTCCATCATTAGAACTTTAAGCCATGGGAACCAAGGACAGCATGGTATTTTGTACATATCTTTGTATCCTCTGCCTCTAGCATAGGACATGGTTTACTCAGGAGGCCCAGGAACTGTAAGCAGAATAAAAAGAGAAGCTAATGGAAATCTAAACTCACTGGGTTTTAGGAGTTTTCTAAGAAAATAATATTGTCTTGGGAAACACAACTGTGCTTTCATCATTTGAGAGATGCTGAGGAAGACAGTTTTGCCCAGTGTTGCCGCCAGCAGTTTGTTAGATAGTTCAGAGACTGCTCTGGGCTGTAAATACCAAGAGTGGCACCTGTGAGAGTAAAGAAACACAAGACACACCAGATTCTATCGGAGCCCTGTTTGGGAGCCACCACATCGTGGCCCAACCATCTGTTCCTAACTCTTGGAGAAGAACAGGATACAGATTGGTAAAATCCCTGACCATGGATGTTCAGAAAGACAGTCTAATGACAGGCTCTACACCTTGGCTCTACACCAGAGCCTTTGCTGGTCTTCTTTGCCTCAGGACAGTGGGAAATGACAGCTTCCCTATATCTCATGCTTCTATGGTTCCTTACCTAAAACCAGCCACTAAGTTCATAGCAGAACTTCTTTCTTTTGATAGATGTCTCCCTTCTGGGTCTTGGAATGTAGTGTAGCTGGTTAAAAATATTTGCACAATCCCTAGGTTCAGCCCATACCACCAAAGAGGCAGACCCAAGCTACTATCTTCTGTAACCAATTCTTGGAAATGGCATCACATCACTTTGATCATTACGGTACCTATCAGAAGCAAGTCACCCAGCCTAGTCTAGGTGTTCAGAGGAGCACAGATCTCCAAGGGCAGTAAACATCATGACCTATGCTGAAGTCATAGCCTGTCCTGAGGCTTCTTGCACTGTACCTCATCTCATCTTTATACATCCTTCAGTATCCTCAGCTGAGTTTCTCCAGGTAAGTAATCGACTGAGATCCTGCCTTTGTAGTTAGAAATGAAGATGGTTTCTATGTCTTGTCCCTTATAACCCTGTCATCACTTTTTTTAATCTTATAGAGGGGGGGGCATGTAATACAGGCATTACATGTCCCATAGCGTGTGTATAAAGATTGGAGGACTGCTTTAGATGTTGGCCCTCACCTTCTACTTTGTTTCAGGCAGAACCCCTTCACATTTGCTGCTGTGAAGGCCAGGTTAGCCTCCCTGCTAGGTTCTACTGTCTCTGCCTCCCCATCTCACTGTCAGGAATTCTGGGATTCCAAACATTGCTTGCTATATGCCTGTCTTTACGGAGGCTCCGGGGCTCCAATCTCAGGTTGTCAAACTTGGACAGCAAGCACTTTAATGCCAGCCCTGGCATCACTTGTTTCCTGGTCTCTACTTCCACCTGTCATGAACGCAGCAAGAATCACTCTGGCTAGACACCCTAGTAGACAGATCACGCTACTAGCCCACCATGAAACCTATTCTTAATGGGATACATTAGTCCCCTTTATGATGAGGTTTCCCCCATACCATAGCCACATTAACCTCCATCAGATAATTAAGGGCTTGGCTTATCATGAGAGACCTCAAATGTCACCTTTATGCCACCCAATACATCTTTAAATGACACAGACTCTAATGAGATGTTCAAATATAGAAAACGGAATGACTCCTTTGCTTTCATATGACATTTATTCAGCCAGAGTGATCAGACTCCACCACTACATTACTTCCAATTTCTACCTGACCTTGCGTGGTGGAGGGTAATCTTTAAGGAAAACTATCCATTTAATCTCCCTTGCTTTATTAGCATTTAATTGCTCTGACAAATTTTCAAATGTACAAAGGATGTTAAGATTATAATTCAATTTTCCTCTCAAACAGCCCAGTAGCCAAGGGCAGTGGGGCCTTCTCTGGCAGAGCTGAGTTCTGTTGAGGGTAGCATCCTGGACCTGGTGCTGCCTTCTGCTCCTCTGAATACACAGAGTAATGATACCACACCATTGCCATCAGGGCCTGCTCCAACACCACCCCTCCTTCTCAATGGACTGAACTTGGCTATGTAGCTCAGAGTCATGATCTACATCAAGATCTACGCGATGTGTTATAGAATCTGAAAAAGGACAATTTGTGCTTGGGATGTCAGAAAGCAAATCTTCTAGTTTGAGAAATATCTCGGCCTAGAGATTCCTTATGCAAAGTTATGAATATTTTCAATTGCAAAAGATAATATATGGAAATGAACCAGTGACATCGTGTGTTGGCCCATCCTGCTGTGCTGGTGTGGCTAGGGTGACATATGGCTGCCTTTCTTGGCCGACTCCTAGCTAGGGCAGAAGCAACATTTATACCCACACTCGCTTCTGCTGTTCCTCTTACACCCCATGGTGGGTCCTTGCCTCAGGAAGCCCTGTCCTGTCAGGGCAGCATAGCTTAGTAATATGAGAATAGATCCCACTCCTGGTACCAATTTCTATCATAGTTTTCTTTCTGTTGCTCTGATAAACACCACCACCAAAATCAACTTGGAGAAGAAAGGGTTTATTTGACTTATACATCCCAATCACACTCCATCATTGAGGAAAGTCAGGGAAGGAACAGAAGCAGGTCCTATAGAAAGATGCTGAATAGTAACTTGATTTCAATGTCTTGTCCAGCTTACATCTCACAGCCCAAAACAACCTACCCTGCTGAGCCTTCCCACATCAAGGCAAATCAAGAAAACATTCCACAGAGGTGCTCACAGGCTGATCTGGTAGAGGCAGCTTCTCAACTGAGTTCCCTCTTTCCAGATGAGTTTCTGTGTGGAGTTGAGAAAAACTGGCCAGTACAGACGCCATCACCTACTCTTGCTCTTGGGCCAGTGGGTTATTCTCTCATTTTCCCAGAGATGCTCTTGCTTGTCTTGAGCTCATCAACCACTGAGCAAGCTTTTCTCAGGGTCACCATCCCCAGGAGGTAAAAAATGAAGCAACTCCAATGAGTGAGAAAATTCTCCACTTGGGGTTCCAGAGGGTTGGATTTTTGAACCGACTTTAGTGCTAATTGTCTGTGTACTTTTGAAAGACATTCTCCCCTTCCATTAGGACTGTCACTGGACATGGTTGTGATCAGACACTGGAGTGGATCCCTGGATAGGGTTCTTGGGGTCATTGGACCCCTTTAGCTGAGGCTGAAGCAACTGGACTCTAGTTTTGGTGACTTATGCTTAGACCTGAGAAATCCTGGCCTGTTTTCTGGCTGTGTGAAATGAACACATGGGAATGTAGAGCCCATGGAGCCCATCACGTGGTCATGCTGAGGTCTCTGCAGGATAAATGATGTCACTGTGCTAAGAGGAGACAGTCCCTACAAGCCTAAAATGACAATGTAAATACCAGACAAACACTGCCACCTCATCAAGTCAGTTCTCTCATTTATCCGTGCTGCTCTCTGATCCCTAATTTAGTTTCACCAAGATGAGCTAAAATGATCCACAGACGCATAGATGCTTTGTTTGGTTTGGTTAGGTTTGGTTTGTAACAGGGTCAAAGTCTGAAGATCAGGTCGGTCATGAATTCACTGTGTATGTAGCCCAGGCTGGCCTTGAACTTGGCAATCTTCCTGTCTCAGATTCCCAGGTACTAGGATTATAGATATGAGTTTGTGTATTCATAGCTTATAATTCTTTTCATTTAACATTTTTTATTAATATTTCTTACTTTCAGTAATCTTTCAAAATCTTTTCCCGTTTTCCTATTTAGCTCCCCAAAGTATTAACATTCACTCCATTCTCTGCAGTCATATAAACTCATATAACACACCTGTAGTAACAAGTGGCCTTGAATCTGCATCTACCTCTGTCTAGAAATATGGATAGAACTTAGGGGGACATATGCCCCTGCATATCAAGTGTTCTGGTCATTCCATAGTGTGTATGCATCATGATAATATGCATGATGCATCTGCAGATAATATTTCTGATTTGGATGGCTCCACACAATGACACAAGGAGACACATATTCAAACTTTGACACTCATTTATTTCAATCTCAGCTCTTTAAAATTTCTGATTTGTGTTTGTTCATTATGCACATAAGATAATACATACAAATAAATATCTGTATTTTGGAGTCGTGCACTCTCATTAAATAGCAATCAAAAATGCTGGCTTGAGACCACTAATCTCCAGAATTGGGGAGCAATTTGGTCACTTAACTCCTCAGTTTGGTTGCATATCCGGGCTGATTCTTGATGTTGAAACAAGATTCATTACAAATGAGACCACAGCTAGCCTCACTTCACAGGGGAGCTTAAATGCTGGAGTCTCCAAACTAAACTGTGAGCTCAAAGGGAATGTGCTATTTTCATATTAATCAATATGTGGTCTGTTCTCTGAAATGTCTGTAACAATTCATATTTCTGATGTTAATAGCGGTATGGATTCCATTGGCTCTCATAGTCCCACACAGACCTTATGGCTCTTACTCTCTTAACTTGGATCTGTCCAGGGGGAGGGTGATGAAGTGGATCTCATTTGAGAGAATTTTTAAAAGCATCCTCACACGTGAGGGTGGGCACTAGATACGGACCTTTAAAGCCCTTCCAGCTCACCTGTACGTGATTTCAGCATCTGTTCTTGGGGGGTCACCTGTGAGCAGTACGTATTCTGTCTTCAGAAAAAACTGACAGAAACTAACAAACCAGAGGCTAGAATAAAAGTTGGATCTCGTTCAGAAGATGGTTTAGCCAATACCGTTCAGCTTGTCAAAACTACCAAGGCCAAATCCACAATCTCACTCAGAAGTAATAAAAAGCGGGGCATCATATTTCTACTGAGAGTGTATTCACAGAAAAAATTTTAAGATCAATGACTGCAAAAGACAATGGTTTTCCTCAGAGATTCACTTTTCAAATGGTTCTGTATTAAAAGTGCCATCTCAATAAATATTCATGGAGAGAGTGGTTGATGTGTTTTTACTTTATGGCTCATACTTCAAAGGTCCAAGAGAGGAAAAGACACATGATGCACTTCTTGGCCTCTTAAGGGAGGTGCTAAAAGATATGTGCCTTGGGTCTCCTCTGGCTATAAGCTTCCGTTAGGGGGCTGCACTCTCTACTTTCACTTTGCTGTAGCACGTCCTGCAGCTGGACACGCCTTGCCTGCTCAGAGCATGGGTGAGGAAGAATGAGGACCCAGGAGTGGAAGGCATATGTCACCAGTCTTTGTAATAGCTGCCGTTTAGTAAGGACTTGCGGCTTCCCAGCATCCAGATGGAAACTTCCTATATCTTCCTTCACTGAGTCCTTCCCAGAGCTCTATGAAACTGTCTCTTTTGACAGATAAGGAAATGGGGCTTCAAAAAAGGTGGAGCTATTTGTCCCCAGAGTTACACAAAGAGTAAAACTGAGGCCTGTGTGGCTATCACTTCCTCTATGATTCACCTCTTGTGCCTCAGTTTCCAACCTGTAATTTCTCCCTCAGAGCTGACACACACACACACACACACACACACACACACACACACACACACACACACACACACCACCACCACCACCACCACCACCACCACCAGGGCTGTAGAATTAGGAGAAATTTTGAGTTATGATAAATTATTCTTCTTCACAATCCTTGGTAAGTTCAAGTTGGCTGCCTGCTCTGGACATGAGGGTCCCACAGCCCCTAAAATGTCATCCTTCTTGACCCTTTGCAGACAGCAACGTGCCTAGCTAAACAACTAAAAACGATGGCCTCTAAACCATGCAAATATTTCTTATATTGTTTATTATGTCAGAACTGCTTCCATGGCCTGTAGAATAAGACACAGAGGCTCACTTGACTTAGCACTGGAGTCCTTCTGCAAGATGCACACATAAGCCTCCAATTCATCACTATAATTTCCCATGTATGCTTCTGTCAGTCTAGTCAGTCAGTTTAGATGTCAGCTCTCTCTTCTTAGAATGTCTTTCCCCCTCTTGGACCATCCAAATCTAAAACATCCTTCATAGTCTTAACTGAATGGACCTGCCTCCCCCCACCCCAGGAGCCTCTTCTCTCTCAGGTAGAATGGAAGGGTCTCTCCTGTGATAACCCTACCGTCTCATTTTCATAATTCTCTAGCTGCACATCTGCCTTGACAACTTGCCTATGAATTCCTGATGGACAGCATCCATGCTGTTCATCCCCGTTGTCACTCAGTAACAGTGACAACATCAGCAGCAATAATAACAGATGGCATTTAGGGAGAGTTAGGATGTGATTGTCCTTGGTCCTCAGCACAAGCCCATGAGGCAAATATCATGCTGCCTTTGATTTAACTGGTAAGGAATGGAGTTCCCCATGGACCGATTGCAAATGGCAACTCTCATGGTAACCACTGGCTTCATCTGGGGCTATTAACTGTTGGATGAATAAGACACATGTTAACAGTCAAATAAGTAATGACATAGAAGTCACCAGCTAGAGAAGCTATCCATTCCACTCACTATAGTGAGACATTTTCTAGAATCCAAGCAATGGAAGTGCACCTCCTCTTTGAATATGAGCAGTTCCATGGAGGCACGTACTGTATCAGACCAGCCACAGCAGTGGGTGGCACTTTTTAAGGCAGTCCAAGGGATATGGAGAGGGTTATTTCATCCTTTTGGGTGCAGAAAAACTCTGAAGGATGGGCTGTGGAGTTGCACCAGCTCCAGTAGAGGCAAGTTACCTGGACTCCTTCAGGTCATGCTCCACTATCCTCCAAGGCAAAATTTGCCCAAGGTCAAGATGTCATAGGATAGTACAGTCAGGAATCCAGTAGGATGCAGAGGACAAGGGAATGGGTGAGCAGGCCTCCCTCTGAAGTAGGGACCGTGGGCACTGGTGGAATCAAGATCATGATGCAAGAATTAGGGAGATAAAACCATGGCAATAATCTGTAAAACTATAAGTCCCACAGAACTTATGGCAGACACAGTTAGATCAGGAAGTAGACATGGGATCTGGGGCTCATCCAGGGCAACGCAGAGACAAAAACCAGTCATCAGATATTCAGAGGAAGGGCTCCAGGTGTCCTCTGTGGACACTCTGCTCCACTTGCTCTGCACAGGAAGAATTCTGGTGACAAAGTAATAAACACTGAGACTGAAAACAATGTAAGGACACACACCCACCTTCACATACACACTCATATGCATACAGACACCTCTAGTGTCACACACAAATTTACAAGTTCATGTATATGCATATTCGCATATAAATACAGACACATGCATATACACTAATGTGGACATTGCACACATGCAGAGACACATACACACAATATCTGCCTCATTTAGATATGTCATCACATACATACATTTACATATATGACAGCTCTGCAAACATATACACACATTCATACCACATACCCTTACGCTTTAGAAAGGGGGAATTTAAGCACTTCAAAGCATAATTCATGGACAAATATCAATTCTAGAGTGAAATCAGCATGCTCCCAAAGCCAGTGAGCCCCTCTGAGAGGCTGCCAATTAGGAACTCCATCTCTTGTCTTCCTTGGTGTGCTGGCTCTTGTAATGATGGGAAAATGTATCTTGAGTCCAGCAGACATACGCACACGCACGCACACACACACACACACACACACACACACACACACACACACACACACTTCATGTGGAGAATCCAATTTTCATTAGGAATATAAAAACCATTTCTTGAAGTGTTTTTGGAAACACAATAAAGCATCTTTTTTTGTTATTCTTATTTTCTGAACATGAAGGCTACTAACTAGCTCCCATGGTGCTTGACAATCGGGTGCTCTCTCCACAAGAGCCGAGAAGCAGAGTCAGTGTGTCTGAAGTCTCTGCCAGAATCTCAAGGGATAGGATTTGAGACATCTCAGCCAGTCCAAACAGGTCCATGTAACCTTTCTGCACCCTCTATTCACTCACTCGCCAGCTTTTGCTCCTTCAGTCATACATTTAACATTTATCATCCGTGTCATTGGCTCTGTCAGTGTTTCCAGGTCTTCTGATAGGACTTTTGGAGGGCTCAGGTTTATCATGAGAGAAGAGAGTTTGTGTGTTCTGGGCTGTTGGCTAGTTTAAATGAACTCTAGGAATAAAGCATTCAGGTGTGCAGCTCCCCTGGCTTGAGAACAATGTGACTGGGAATGCTGGCCCTGGCCCAGGTATTAGGCTCTGATTCAGGATAATGGGAACCACCTGTTCAGATGCCCTTCCTGAACCCCACACTCTCTGTCTTTGAAAGTCTTTGATGATGGAAGCGAGGCTGAGTAGTTATGTAAAAGTGTTTTTTGCGATGTGTTTATGGGTGTATTCTGAAGGAAGCAAACATATGCCTATTAAGCATGGGGAGAATTATCAGTGAATGTTTTTAAATGACCAATAAAAATGAAATTATCATTGCTCATTGTTTTTATGGATCATAATGTCTTTTTTTTTTCTTGTGGAAATATCTAACAAACTCCCTTCCTAGACGAGGCCGCTAATTATGTAGTTAGCACACAGTAATCCATGCAAGTGGGTTCTTGCCTGTCATAATTTATCTTCATAAATGTAATTGGTCCAATGAAAGGAACTACAAAATAATTCTGCGAAGTGTTGGATTTAACAAACATGGACTCTCCCTTCTCTTTTCCAGAAGTATAAACTTGGAGAGGAGATTTTTCCCCACTGACCCTCTACCCCAGTTTATTAACCATGTATTTACTGGTTTATTGAAACTTGTTGAATTTTAATCCCTGTCTAAATTCTGGGGTTAAATTAAAATTGGAAGCCAAACCTAAGTGTATGACCTAAAAATCTATCAAGCAAGTGAGCAGGCAGAGAGTAATGAGTGCTCCCTGTGAGCAGGCAGAGAGTAATGAGTGTTCCCTGTGAGCAGGCAGAGAGTAACCAGTGCTCCCTGTGAGCAGGCAGAGAGTAACCAGTGCTCCCTGTGAGCAGGCAGAGAGTAACCAGTGCTCCCTGTGAGCAGGCAGAGAGTAACCAGTGCTCCCTGTGAGCAGGCAGAGAGTAATGAGTACTCCCTGTGAGCAGGCACAGAGTAGCCAGAGCTCCCTGTGAGCAGGCACAGAGTAGCCAGTGCTCCCGGAGAAGCTACGTTAGAGGAAGGAGTTGCTTCCTGGTGGGAAATCAGAGATGCTTTCTAAACAAAGTAACTTTAAGCTAATCCTTGAATGATGAAAGGGGTGGGACTAGGTAGGAGGTAGGTGGTCATTTTAAGGGATAGGTTCATTCAGACTAACATGGGAGTGACTTTAGTGTGAGGCAGGCAGGTGAAGGGTGGTGAGAGACAGAGAGAGGACAGGTCTGAAGTCCTGACCAGGATACAGAAAGCATAGAATACATTTATAGCTCAAGGTCATACTTACCTTCCTTTCTACATAGGGAATAAAGAGTCACAGAAGCATCAGTACAGAGCTTGCCAGACCCTGGCTGGGTCCTTGGGAGAGACCTAGATGAATCAGGCGCAAAGCCACCCAGAAACTCTGAAGGAGGTGGAGATGACACTGAAGCCAATGCTGGCTTGAATTTGTGATAGTACTGTAACTCAGCTTAGGAAAGGGGTGTCACTGTTTCCACGTGGCAGCCTGTCCAGATGAGTTCACTCTGTCCCATTTCTCAGCAGGCACTGTCAGCACGGAGCCATAGGCAAAGCCGCTTAGACCACCGACTGCCAAGAGAATCTCTTCTTCCATTCAGTCCCCAACATTTTCCTTCATGAAAATCTGAATGAACATAAAAATCATGTTGAAAAAACTGTGCAGGGAGATAGGAGGGAAACACAGGTGCAAAGCAGGAGGTGGGATCCAAGAACACGGAGGTATTTCAGAAAGAGCCTGGCTGACAGTGTCACAGATTACAGGCAATTACAATCAAAGTGTGGTGAGTATCCATGAAGAAAATCTTGGTTGGATGGCAGATTCTGGGGCTGGGGCGGGAACATTAGCAGGAGGGGTGAGCTGGCCTGGGGTATGTGAAGTCTATCTCACCATTGCCCAGCTTCACACCTCTGCTCTCGCTCAACGCACCTAGTGACTTGGGAAATTGTCTCTCTAAACTTTCTGATGAGTATATTCTATGCTTCTGTGGCAGTTTTACATTGGGGGGTATTTGCAATGGTGTAGGCTGTGTCTACTGGAGGGAAGTCTTAGCCTTTCATGATATGAAGACCCCTAACTCAGTAACCTGTAACCTAGATGGAGCCTCCTTACTTCCCCCTTTCGCCACCCTTAGCACGTCTTTATTCTCTCTGCACCCCACTTCACTAAACCCTGCTCTTCATCTCTAGGGCTTCCTTTGTGGTAGATTCTAGCGCTCTCTCTTTCTCCCTCTCTCTCTCCCTCTCCCTCCCTCCTTCCCTTCTCCTCCCTCCCTCCCCCCTCTGTGTGAGTGTGTGTCTCTGTGTGTCTGTGTGTCTGTGTGTCTGTGTGTCTCTGTGTCTGTGTGTGTATCTGTATGTGTGTGTGTCTGTGTGTGTGTCTGTCTGTGTATGTCTGTGTGTGTCTGTGTGTGTGTCTCTGTGTGTGTGTCTGTGTGTGTCTGTGTGTGTATCTGTGTGTGTGTCTGTGTGTGTCTATGTGTCTGTGTGTGTCTGTCTGTGTATGTCTGTGTGTCTGTGTATGTGTGTGTCTGTGTGTCTGTGTCTCTGTGTCTCTATGTGTCTGTGTGCGTGTGTCTGTGTGTGTCTGTCTGTGTCTGTCTGTGTCTGTCTGTGTGTCTGTGTCTGTGTATGTCTGTGTGTCTGTGTATGTGTGTGTGTGTATGTGTGTGTGTCTGTGTATGTGTGTGTGTGTATCTGTGTGTGTGTCTGTGTGTGTGTCTGTGTGTGTGTCTGTGTGTGTATCTGTGTGTGTGTGTGTCTGTCTGTGTGTCTGTCTGTGTGTCTGTCTATGTGTGTCTGTGTCTGTCTGTGTGTGTGTGTCTCTGTGTGTGTATGTGTGTGTGTGTCTGTGTGTGTCTGTGTGTGTATATGTGTGTGTCTGTGTATGTGTGTGTGTCTGTGTGTGTCTGTGTGTGTGTCTGTGTGTGTGTATGTGTGTGTGTCTGTGTGTGTGTCTGTGTGTGTGTGTGTGTGCGTGTCTGTGTGTGTGTAGACCAGTGTTTGGTGTCTTCCTCAATCACTCTCCACTTTATGTTTGAGAAAAGGTCTCTCACTGAATTTTAAGTTAGCGGTTCTTGCTAGTCTTGCTGATCAGCCCGTCCCGGAGATCCTCCAGTCCCTTTCCAGGACTACAAGTGCATGGTGTCCCACACTCAGGCCTTCATGCTTGGGTGACAAGCAGTGTGAGTGAGCCATCTCCCTAGCCTCTTCTCTCTCTTACATGCGCGGTCCACAGCCTAGTGAACTACAGGGTAGTCTTTTTTGACTTGACTTCCATAGAATGTGTACAGCCTGTTTATACTAGTGAGAAGCCAGCAAATACAGTGCAATCAGAGGTGTGTAATGTCTGGATGCAGCTGAGCTTTCTTGCACCATGCTCTAAAGATCCACCAGAAATCATCTGCCAGCGAAATGCTGCCACTTACACTTGACTCTAGAAGAAACTCACAGAATAGGCCTGAACCTGCCTTGGACCCTGAAGCCAAGGCAGCCAAGTAATAACATGAAGCAGGTGCACCTATCCAAGCTCGTCTACACCAGGGAACACCTCCATCAATCTGTAGATCTACTATTTTTACAGAAAACACTAGTTTTATTTATATCACTGAGTTTGGGAGATGTTTGTTATGCAGCATTACCAACACCTTTATTGACTAATACAACTTGACTACTTCAGGGCCTTAAACCATCACTCTTTCAAGTCCAAATGTCAATTCAGACTGATAGATAACTGTAGACAGCAACTACAAGCAGGGAATACTTTCCCTTCAGGGCTTTAAAATATCTGCTCCAGAAATTCCAGCCTTCCTTCCTTCATTTATTACATACAATATTTCTTCCTTCATGTGTTTGGTAAAGAGCACTTGTTCTAAGATTTATCAAAGGCACAGGGCATATTAGGTATGGATATAAGCAGGGATGAGGCATATTCTATCCCTTTAAATGAGAGAAGGTGTATACACAAATAATTACTTTCCAAGACGTCTCCCATAGTTCTTATCCCAAAGCAAACCAAGGGTAGATGAGACAATAATTTCAGCAGCTGCCCTTGTTTACAGTCAACAGCAAGTATCTGTGGATATGTTTTTTAAAATCTGTAGTAATTAAGAGCTTGCAAAGAAGTAGATTGAGAGACAGTTTTAGCATATGTCAACATCAAATATATTTTCCTGTAACAAAAGTGTGCTTTGGGCCCCATCCTGGAAAGTGCAAGTGAAACCCACTTGTAATTGAGTAGGACTGACTTAGGAATCACTCGGTCTTTCAACATCTGCATTAGTCAATAGACCCAGTAGAACATATTTACAACTTTCAGAAGACACTCCTGAAGCAGTGCAGACCTCAGCATGGCAAGACTGGAAATCAGCAAAAATGAGTCCGACACACCCAAGTTCCAGACGCCATGGGTCCAGAGAGATACCGTACCAGGACAGAGGTCTTTCTGTCCTCTGTTCTGTATTGAGATGTTAAAATGTTAAAAGCACAGTCCTGCCTTCAGGCTTCTTGTAGACCCATGAGAGTCACGGCTAAGCATGCTATCCACAGATGCTATAATTAATGCTATAGAAGCTTTAAAAAAGAATCTAAACCTATTTGTCCCACTAGTTTCTCATTCATAAAAGTGCATTAGCTGTAAGTACAGCATGGGCTTCTGTAAGAACCAAAGAAGATAACTGACACTATGCAGGTATAGCTAGTTGTTACCCAATACCCATGGACCTTGGAAAAAATATCCTTTCCAGACTCCCTTTGCTGCAATAAGCAGCCATGTGTCCATGTCTCAGTTCTGGCCAACAAGAGGTAGATGGGACTCTTGGGTGAGGGAATTACCTCCTGAATGGAGGACAAGGCTTCATGAGATACTTCTGTCTTCTCTCCAGAGCTAGCCACTGTGTGCTGTTAAGACAGAACCACAACCCTTCACTGACAAGGCAGGTAGGTGGAAGGAATTTGACTTCCCCATAGCATCCTTGGCCACCTACACAAGCTCTACTTAGCTCCCAACACCTCCACTGTCACAGAATAGCCCTGGCTTAGCCTTTCTGTGTGGGCACAGTGGAGGGAGGCCAACGGATGATAACAGGATTGGAGATGACTAAAGGATATTATGTACACATGTGGAATTTTATAATTAAATCTATTACTTTGTACAATTAATAAATTCTCACAAAATGGGGGTAGGGAGAATGGACATGTTTTCCCAGAACTAAATCCCCAACCTTGGTACTTTCTCCATCTAGGAAACTTCCATCTCCCTTTGCACCCAGTGGAATGCTTGGGACTCATAATCACAGATTAATGGTGAGCAGCAGAGATGCAAAGACCTGTTTCCACACTGGACCCATTCCACCCCTTCCCTCAGGGTTTCAGTGTCCCTGCCTGCATTAGGGCAGAGGATGTAGGGCATTATATGTCTTAGCATCCCTGCTGCCTTTAAATTCTGAGGCTTCAAACCCAGGCGCCCCCACCCTATGCAGCCCAGCACTACCCCAACCCTGCCCAGCCTAGCACAGGCCTCCTGGAGAGAGGCAGCCTGTCATTCAGAGAACTCTCTTTCTCCAAAATCTAATATCCCCTCATCTCCCATTATGAGTTCAGTTATGGGAGCCTTCATAGCAGGTGTCATTAAATAGACATTAAGACCCAACAGGGCATGTTTTACGGGACCATTACCATATGCCTGATGTTTGCTGTGACAAATGGAGATCCAGCCAACCACACCATGTGATAATGGGCCTGGAAACACCCCCTGGGGTGAGTTAATGTGATTAGAAGATGAAGCTCTCTTTGTTTAATACCATCCCTGAAAGGGGGAGGCTTCCTCTCTGCCCATGCACCTGAAAGTCAGTCTTCACCCTTCTTTTCCTGGGACCAACCATTTCTAGGGACAATGAGAGAGAGAGAGAGAGAGAGAGAGAGAGAGAGAGAGAGAGAGAGAGAGAGAGAGAGAGAGAGCGCTAGCATGGCTAGACCGAACATCACATCACATGTGTCCAGAAGCACAGATTGGCCTTTCACTAAATCTTAAATTGTGATTGTAGGACCAAGGGCTATGTTGCCTCAGTTTCTCTCATGATGATTGTGCTTTGAAAGCCAGAGCAGAATAGCAGAACTGAGGAAATTTCCTTTGTCCAGACTTTCCACTGTTAATAATACCTTGCTCACTCTGGGTACATTTATGAGAACTGATACATTAACACCGAAACCATATGACTAGCGAATTTTTTATTTGGATCCCCTACTCGTGCCCTTCTGCTCTGTGATCAAATTCAAGATACAACTATAAATTCATTTGGAGTGGGTCATTGTGTATCCAGACTACTCAAAATCAAGTTCATAACAATGAGTTTGCAGTAGTTTCTTAGTTCAGGCTTTGCATCACCCACCATGGTCTCCTTCAATTAACTTTGACCCAAGAAGAGAATCCCACTGGGTTTCCAAGTTGTGGGTCCCTCTTGATTTCAGATTTCTGGGAATCATTGTTATTGTTATTATTATTATTAGTAGTAGTATCCTCCTTGTCTGGTGTCCTGAACCATAGGGGACACAAAAGGACAGCATCTATTCCTAATGACTCCAAAGGTTCCAAATCAAATCAGGGCATATTTGATGACTGCCGCAGATAAAATACAAAGTGCATGGTCGATGAAGGTGGGAGCCAGTGTGTATAATGTGATTTAGAAGAACGTTTTGCCAAGGCAGAAGGCGGTGCTGAGAGATTTACATCGACAGGACAAAAGTTCCCGAAAGCTGCGGTTCTCGCGTGGCCTGAAATGATGCTATTTGCTGTTGGCAACCATCTCTGAGTTGGAAAAAAGAAAGACCACACTTGCAGATTGTCACTTCATTTTATGCCTTTGTGGCTTCTGTCCAAAGTGCTGAAGTGAGAACCCTCTGAGGAGGCAGCCTTTAAGACTGCTCGGCTCCTCTCCAGCCTGCCTTTCTGCTTTGGTTCTTCCAATCACCAGAGCCCTAGGGGAGGCAGCTAGGTCTAGAGTGAGGTTTCACGTTTGAGCATCGTAGTCTGTGGGATGCTGGGCCACCACCTGCCTCTCTCTGCGAAGCTATCTTTTCTCTAATGGGAAGGTACCACTTACACTGCGGGATGAGAGTAATTTTACTCTTATGTCTGCTTAGTGACTTTTAATTTCACTCCTGGCGGTGTGATGGTCCCCACTTTGTGAAACTCTTTGGGAAGACGTGGTCATTAGGAAGCGTGTCCTTGTTGGAGAAAGTGGGTCCTTGAGGTTTCAAAAGCCTGCACCTTTCCCAGTTAGCTCTCTCTACCTCATTCTTGTGGCTCAAGATGTAAACTCTCAGCTACTGCTCTAGTACCATGCCTGCCTTCCTGACTCTACACTCCCTGCCATGAAGTAAGCATGGACGTTAACACTCTGGAACTATGAGCCCCCGGTAAGCTCTTTCTTCTATAAGCTGCCTTGGTTATGGTATCTTCTCACACTATAGAAGAGCAGCTGTGACATTCCCCCAAGGCTGCCTGGGCCTCTATCCTCTGGATTGGCCTTATGTTTTGCCTCTTATTTAAAGGAGGAAAAACAGCAGTAGTCTCTATTTGACCAACAGCTAGCATATAGGGGGTACATTTCAAAGACCCAGGTGCCTGAGCAATATTGCTGCAGAGCCAGCATCCCAGAAGATGCCCATCACACCCTCACACAAACAACAGTGACAGGAAACGCAGGTGTCACTGCCATTGAAGCCTTTGTTTGGCTGAATGAATTATGGAATCTCAGGATAATACTATGAGGGAGATGTTTATTATTCCTATTTTACAAAAGAAGTGTCTAAGAGAGGTAGGATAGTCAGCTTAAAGCCAGGTCATCAGGGTTGCTTCACGTGGTTGCACAGGGAGATCCCATCTAAATGAACAGTGAGGCCAAACAAATGCTAATGATAACACATGGCATGGCAGGCATGGCACTTCTAGGCCTCTCAGACTTTATTAGAGTAGCCAGTCCTTTCTAAACCCACCCAGACTCTGTAACCAGGTTCCTGTAGAAACATAGGAATGGCTGCTCTTCTGTGCACACTAAAGTATAGGACACCAGGTCCTGACTGTATTCTGTTGTCCCCTGTGGTTACTTCCAAGGTTATCCTGGATCTCTGGCTTTATTCTCATCCCCAATCCCTACTTAATGGCTAAATCATCTAGAATGAATCCCGAAAGGTACTTTTCTGGCCTC
The DNA here is from genome assembly GCA_033318265.1 of Phyllotis vaccarum. NCBI lineage: Eukaryota > Metazoa > Chordata > Mammalia > Rodentia > Cricetidae > Phyllotis > Phyllotis vaccarum. The sequence goes on along the minus strand of JARWLC010000003.1, from coordinate 10,296,243 downwards.
ACTTTCTCTTTCCTACTTTGAAAGCAATATGAAGTAGTGTCTTAGGTCCCTATAAAGCAGTGTCCCAGGGACTTAAGCATGTTGAATAATGTGGGTTTTGCATTCAGGACAGCTTGGGGCCAAACTCCATGCTTCTCCCCCCATCAGAAGGGGCCTCTTTTCAGCACTACACGATGCAGGACCTTCCACAAGCATCTGTCTGCTGACAGGACTCTTGCAAGCCCTGCTTTGCTGCCATCAGCTGACCTAGATTCATTCTCATCCCCTTGAAATAGCCTTATCCTGGTTCGCTCTGTCGTCTGACAAATATGTTTCTTTATTAGGGTGTCCTGGGTCCTTGAAGGTGGCAGAGTGGGTCGTGGGTTAGCAAGGCTGCCATGGAAATGATTCATGTTTCACTGAATTATTCATTTGTGTAGCCAATTTATAATACCCCCCCCCCCCATGCTCACAACTGGCAGACAAACACAGACAGAGAGACCTGAGAAGGATGGACCTTACATCTTTAGCTCTGCTTAAGGGATACTTTATAAAGGTGCAGAGACCCGGAGCTCTGTGTACCCCAGGGATGGTGGTCTTTGTTGAGAGTGTGAAGACTGTTTCCTGAAGGCCAGGGTTCAAGTCTCTTCTCCCTGCTTCCTCCACTGGAAAGATGGAGGGGAATAGCATCTCCCCAGGCTGTTCCTGCATCTCAGACTCCGACATAGAAAGCATGCCAGCAATGACTTGACCTTGTACTGTGACTGGGCATCTCAGAAAACACTCAGCTCAGAAAGTACCTGGCGTTGACATGAAGCCAAATGGCATCTTCTCACATGAGCTGCTGTTTCTCAGAGTCACAGAAAGCTATTCCCTGAGCACATGTTGCCTGTTGCCCCACAGCAGTCATATGCTTATGAGTATGTATTAAAGGACCAAAAGGGTCCAGTTCCTGTCTCAAAGGAAGGCTGGACTGTGTTACTTTGGCTCTTTTGGAATTTGGAGCTTTGATACTGTACCTGACAAGGCTGGTCATTTTTACTAAAACCACCACTGCCACCCACGCATGCTGGCCTGGCCTTCTGACAGAAACTCAGTGGAATGAAGGATAAATGACCAGTGCTATTTATGTTTTATCGGAGGGGTGTTTTTTTTTTTCTTTTCTATTCTGACCTGAAACTAGTTTTTAAGTGTCCACCTCAAGAAGTGTATAAAGATATAAATGGAAAGATGTTATTACAGAAGCTCGGACATTGCCTCGAAGCCTATCAGCAGGGCACTGACTATATATACTGTAGTTCCTATCCAATAACTCACCATCTAGATGGTAAGAAAAGTGAACTAGACATAAACTTAGTGATGGGACAAGAAACATAAGCACAGGATGTGCACAAAAATCTGTAAAATAGAGAGCAATATAAAATTCCATTTAAATAAAGCTCATAAGCATGCATATACATCCCTGGTGACTAGGGCCAGCCTACAGCTGCAGATCTAAAAGTGCCTCATTTAAGTCCCCACCCACACATCGAGAAACCCCAATCTCTGGATCACTGAAGGACCCTTGCTGACAAAGTCACAAGTGAGTTCTCAGTCCCCTCCTGTTCTAGCTCATTCTCTCTTTCTGTTCTCACAGTCAGGACTATCGTTACCATCTTTTGTGTCTCTACTACTCCCAGGCCATAACACATCCATAGGCACAGAGTCAACCTTTTTCCTAATGTTTCCCTGCACCATCATCTAAGTCTGTGTGTGTCAAGAATGCTGAGGAAGGCTTGCAGAAACCTGCTGTAGGCTTTCATAGCAGCAAAGCAAGCACCATGCAGTTCAGTAGTCAGTCGGGTGTCCCTGTAGAAGCACCTTGACCACTCCCCCAGGCGAGGCACAGCCTCCTGCTGGGACTGGCTTCTCTTCCCTGTTCTTTCCATTTTTAGCTCCATTGCCCTCCTTCCTGCTCTTGATTGGGCCTGGGAGCTCCAAGCTCTTCTCTTTATGAAGCAGAGCAATTCAACCCTCTCTTCCCTCATCCCAGCTCCACATCTAGGCCACCTTTGCTTGTGTCCAAACCCATCCTACAGCTCCAGGGAAATTTCCAGAAGCCCCTGCCTGCACAGAATCTTCCCTCCTTAGACAGCTTGGCAAACAGCAATGCTATCCACATACACACATGAACACACACACACACACACACACACACACACACACACACACACACACACACTCAATTAGCCTAGGATAATGTCACTCGAATGATAACATTGGTTATTCCTCAGAAATAATACTTTTGGTTTTTAAAATTTGCCTTTCTTCCCTCCCTCTCTTCTCTCTCTCTCTCTCTCTCTCTCTCTCTCTCTCTCTCTCTCTCTCTCTGTTTGTGTGTGATTTGAGCTTTATACAATGTGTACAGGCTACATTTCTGCTCTGAGCAGAGAAAAGACAATATCCTCTGTGGTGCAGATACCCAGGTCAAGTGCTTGTCACAAATCCCTCACTGCATGCAGTCATTGGAAACCCCCTACTCCTGAGCTGACCCATCTCAGTACATCTTCCTGCCCTATCCTGTGGTTCCATAGTGGCAGACAGCCAAAATTCCAGCCAGCATGGCTTTCCCAGACCCTTTGCTCACAGGCATATGAAGAGTGGCTCTAGTGACACACACACACACACACACACACACACACACACACACACACACGCACACACACACACAGAGCCAGGAGTCCAAGGACTATGTGGCCTGTACTCTGCTCCCTTTTATCGGAACAGTTTAACTGAACCACATGTTGAATGGCTAATCTGTCAGAGCTCAGCATCCTCCAGCATCTGGTAAAAGAAACCTTGGTCACAGGGTGAATACCTCAGTGCCACCCAGGAAGAGCATTATGGGCCTAGGGAGTACTCAAAGCCCCAGATCTTATCCTCAACAGACATATGCTGTTGCTCTTGTCACAGCATCCTTTCTTGACTTGTAATCCTACTCTTTTGTTAAAATGACAAGAAATGGGAGTTTATTTTGTTGCCCAGAAAATTATACAAGAACACATGAAGACATGAACATGTACTCATGGTCCAGAAGACATGAACACTTGAACCCATGGTCCAGAAGAGCAGGTGTAAGTCCCATGATAAGCACTGAGCCTACGCACTGAGCCTTCTGAGAGAGGAGGTTCCCAGCTTCCCTCTATTCTGTCCCTTCTCTGGCAGGGATTTCTACCCAGGGACTGTCTGAGGCCCATATTAAGACATCTAACAGAAACAGAATCTTAGTTATGGCCCTCAACTGAACCTTTCACTGGACTCATTGTGAACACATAAGCCCAGCTCTCACAGAATGGCTCTTACTCTTCCTCAGATCTCATGAATAGAGAACCCTCAGATCTCATGAATGGGGAACCCTCAGCATAGTGAGCTCCATGCTGTGTGCTTTCTTACACCATAGATCAACAAGCCATGACACACGGGATGTAAAGTAAGTGGGATGGCCCACATGGTGCAGATGAGAAAATCATATCCCACCGACTCATGTAAATAACTAATTAGATGCTCCAAAGTCCATCTGTCAGCTATTGTGGCCATGATGTCACAGCAACAGATCAATAAGATCAGGAAATAACAGCTAACCTTCCTTCACTGGCCAGGGCGCCTCTGTGGTTTTGGTGCCAGACTGTTGTTGGTCCATTTCTGGAATCTCTTCACTCTTCTGCAGGTGATGATCACAGACTCATTCCTCAGAGCAGATGAGAGACAGCGAGATTTCATCCAAGACAGGTAACTCTTAACACTGTTGGCCAGAAACCACACAGGGGGAAGGAAGTCACTCCAACCTCTTCTATTGGAAGTCTGATTAGGTACCATGGGAAGGAACCAGGTGTTCCATTTGACCACTAAGAACAAAATAAGCTGGATGGGCTATGTTGTGCTTACCTAGGTAGCTGAGAGGAAACACCAGGATCCAAATAGGTCCTCTGCCACCAAATGCACTGTCACCTTTCTTCCTTTGTCCCCTCCACAACTGTGAAGACAGAACTCTAGGCTCATGACTAATATTGTAGGCACCACAGCCATGCTCCTCCATTAGAGATTTTTTTTTTGTCTGTGTATGTTTTTATACACTCTTTTCCTAGCTGCCTTCATTCCCAGCAGCCCACACCAGCGCCTCTTTGCCAGAAGGCTGCCCTAGGGCTGCTGGAGGCCCCTTTGCCTGTGGCACAGAGAGCCTGAGGGCCTAGAAACTTACATCCACTCAGGGGCAGCCCTTCACCTAGGGTTTTCCAAAACTTTCACAGTTCATCAAAGCCGCTGTGTCTTATTTACTTTTCACAGAACTCATTGCTAGGCCAACAGACTGGACAGATAGACCATAAACAGGAAGTCAAACTATCAGTTGCATATGCTCAAGCAGCTTTAACAGTATTTCTATCCTAACACTGTAGCCACCACTTGTAAGGATACATAAAAGTGAAGGCAGGAAATAACATGCCAGATTTACCCACAAATAACCACACTGATGTATTGACAGGATGCGTGCTTTTGTTGGCCACTGCTTAAACTCTTCCATGCTAGAAATGCGACTGGGTAACACTGTCCTCATTGCCTGCTCCAACTGATTTTCACTAGGTCTGGGCTTTTGATCCCAGCTGCTACATCACACCCAGCTCAAAACTTGACGTCATTCGAGGGAATGTAGGGCAATCTGATGCTTAAACTGAACTGTCTTGAGAGTGGGTGTCTGGCAGCGGATGCTGTGTTTTCCTCTAAATATTCAAATATACAACAGCAGCTTGGGTCATTTGGCTCAGGGCTTGGAAAGCACGTTCCAACCTGTAATTGATGTTGCCTGTATCTCAGCATCCAGCTTCCACACACAGTCCAAACCAGGATGACTCTGAGCGAGACCTGAGATGTTCGAAGTTGCCCTTAGGGCCTCGGCTTTAAGAGAACTAAGACTGAGTTACTATCTGGCCACCTTCCTATATGTCGTCTTCCTATCCTAGCCTCCGTTCTCCACCCATTTCTGGATTATTTTAGTAATACTTCCTAATGAGCGTCTCATAAAAATCTCTATCTTTGTATCTGTTTCGGGGTACCCAGCCTAAGAAAAAAGTGACCTGTGAGGGAGGCTAGGACTAGTACAAGGTCATGGGAGAATACAGCTGCCTCTCCTCTGAGCAGTGATAATGCAGTGAAAAGCGAGGGTCAGTCCAGAGATACTAAGGGAGTGGAGTTACCAGTATCGACCACCCGCTAGATAAAGAATGGTCAAAGAACTGTGTATATCACCCTGTTAGTGATGTCACAGACGGCCTTGGGAGTAAAGGGTTGGGCATGTAGTGAGCTTTCCCGTTCCCATCAAGCACAACCTCTGAGATCCCAATTGTAAAAAAGGGAACAAGAGTGAAAGTCAAGCAGACAAAGTTCTCCACCCACTTTTTAAAAGGTTTTATTTAAATGTGTGCTTGACGCACTCTTCCCGGTGCCATTAACCCCCTGATAATTAAACTAATTATGCCACGGTTTCTGCATAAAGATGTGTTTGGAAGCTCCGCTCCCGCTCTGCTTCAAATGGCAGACAGCATGTTTCAGAGCCAGTGTGTTGCTGCTACACCCTGAAATGTTTTCAGCAAACAGAGGCAGCACCTGTTGAATGTCACTGTGGCTGGGGGAAGCTCAGCTCCAGCAGCCTGTACAGGCTCAGACCATGGCCAAAACTCTGCTGAGTCTTAGGTTCTATGGAGGAGCAAATCAGGGTGTAGGATTGCCATGCCAGGGGTAGACAAGGGCTGCTTTGATACTTCCTTACCTAGATGTTCTTCTATTCCTCCCAATAACCAGGAATTTGGGGGAACTTTCAGTCTCATTTTACAGGCAGGAAATCCTTCCCCTCTCAGGACATACATGCTTCCATGGTATTGTCTTGAATTCTTTGTTTTCCTAATGGGTCCATTCATCCTAGGGCTGCTTCTATTACCCTGAATTTTTTCTTCTCTGTATACTGCAGTCTCTCACATTTAGAGATCTTAAGAAAGAGGTTACCCTCCTAAGGTTAGCAGATTCTAGCAGATGTTCAAAGGGCCGAGTATAAACTTAACAATCTAGAGTTCACTAGCCCTAAGCCATCAAGCCAAAGACCCGCCCCACACACACAAGTAGGTCATCCCAGGCCCAAATACCAGGCAACTTAAGGTGTTCCTTGGCTCCTGCCCACTGGAGTTGTTAGAAGAAGCCAGTCTTGAACTGTTCTCCCAACCCATTGCTTTTCCTGAAGAAAGCTCATGAGTATCATGTCCTATACATTTCCCCTTACAGTCTGCCTCCTGGCCAGCCCTGATGTTCACTCTGCATGGTCCTGAGTTATGAAGTGTCCTATGCTCTCATATCCAGATATGATGGTTAATATTAATTTTTAACTTAACAGAATTTAGAATCACCTAAGAGACGAGCCTCTGGGCATGCCTGTGGGAGATGATCATGATCATATTAATTTATATGGCAAAAAACACCTTAATTGTGTACAGGGCCATTCCCCAGGTAAGGGATCTTGGACAGTTTGTTTATTTTAAAATTTTGAATCATGTATATGTGAGAGGCAGATATGTATATGAGTATAGATGTCTAAGGAGACAAGAAAAGGATGTCAGAGCCACTGGAGCTGGAGTTACAGGCATTGTAAGCCTTTTGAAGTGGGTTCTTGGAACCAAACTTCAATCCTTTGCAGAGCAGTGCTCACTGTTAACAACTGGACCATCTCTCCCAGTCTGTTTAAATGAAGAAAATGAACTGAGTACTAACAGGCTTGCGAACATCCCTCTCTTGTTTCTCAGCCACAGATGTGATGTGATCAGCTGTGTCAAGATCCCTCTGCCTTGAATTCTCCACCTTGATGGACCAGATCTTGACCTGTGAGTGACATAAACCCCCTCTCCCTTGAGTTCCATTTATCGGGATATTTATCACAATGAGAAAAGAAGCCAAGACACTAAGAGAACCATGGCAACGTTAAAACCTTTTGCTGATGGCTCAACCTCCTTAAATTGTTAATCAGACACATTTACAAATTAAGACCCAGGCACTGAGAACAGCCCTTTAATTATCTAGAAGGGAAACATCAGAGATAAGACCTCTGTAAAGAACCTACTAATCCCAAGAGAAAAGGCAGAAAACAGTGGCTGGAGGAGGGGAGACCTCAGAGGAAAAACAGAGAGACATCAGCAGGTACTAGGAGCAGAGGGCTCCAGCTCCATCCAGAGTCAGGACACAGCTGAGGCTGGCCAAGGAGAGGGCCTTGGGCTTCCTTTCTGAATCTCTACTATGCTCACACCAAGGCAATTGTGTGTGTGTGTGTGCGTGTGCGTGTGCGTGTGCGTGTGCGTGTGCGTGTGCGTGTGTGTGTGTGTGTGGTGTGTGTCTGTGTGCTGCAAGGAAGTTTTGGGTTTGTTTTTTTTATAAAGAACTCGGCAGGAAGCTAATCAAGCAGTGTTGTACAAAGAGAACATGAGGTGTCTCCAAAGGGTCACAGAAGAACACACAGCAGCCTTGGGATATTGATGACAGCCCTTTAGGGTGGGAAGTGTTGGATTATCAGGATCTGAAGCTGCAGCTCCCCAAAGGTCCTGGCCTTAAGCCATTTCTGCTTCTACTATACTTATAATTGGTTTTAGAGAAGAAGCTTTGTTTCTTCTCTGTACATGGGGTTCTCAGGGAAAAGCTCTTAGACCCTGGCACCAGGGTGTTACCAGCTCTGCTGAGCTCTACTAGTTTTGAGAAGGAGCTGTGTTCCTTCTTCTGCAGGCATAAGTTTCTGTCCTGCCAATAACTCTCAAATACCTAGCAATGACTTCTCCAATAACTGACTTTGAGGCTTAGTACTACTTATAAATTCTCGGCCATTAGCTCAGGCTTGTTACCAGCTAGCTCTTACACTTTAAGTTAACACATATTTCTTCTTATATTTAGCCACATGGCTTGATACATATTCTCAGTAGGATATTTTCATCTTGCTTCCTCTGCATGTGTCTGGTGACTTCTGACTCTGCCCTTCCTTCTCAGAATTTTTCTAAGCTGGACACCCAGCCTCTACTTTCTGCCTGGTTATTGGCCAATTAGCATTTTATTAAACCAGTTCAAGTGACAAATCTTTATAGTGTACAAGAGGATTATTTCATAGCATTCTCCATATATCAGCGCTTTAGAAAAAGCCTTGGCTGCTCAGGCCCTCAACAACTACTGAGACTCTTGGTGACCGTGGGAAGGCATATCTACCAAACAGAAAATTCACTGACCTGTAACACTTCCATATTATTAGCTCTTGCTTTGTTCATCAAGATGCACCTCTAACCCAATGCATGGTCTTAACACCATGGGGTAAAACTTACTACGCTCCTAGAACCACTGGAAATAACCAAGTATCAGATGCTAAAGTTGTTGCTCTTAGCATGCTAAATTTAGAATATGGCACTTTTGTCTTGCAGGTAACCAGCAGCTGTCTAGTTGGACTTGTGGCCCACTCAATGGGAAGCAATTCATGGCTGGTATTGTAAACTTAGCCAACTATCCACGGCTGGAGAGGTCAAAGAACCCCAAGGAGAATCGACTACTTCTACATTCCTAATTCAATAAAATTTATAACTGTATTCAGATTTTTAACAAATTTAAAAACCTTTCCTAATACCCACAGACAAACATAGCTCTCATCCCTCATCAATGAAGATTCGTTTTACAGAAGATGAAGACAAAAAGTTACAACTAGTCAAAGTGGAGAGAACGAATGATTATGGGGAAGCCAGCCCTTATATATGTATGTGAGTGTGTATGCCTTTGAGATATATATGTACATATATATACATATACACGATAATATCTTTAAAAGATAAAATTACATTTAAAAGCCCTGTCAGAAAATTATGAGACAAGGAACCACCATTGATTTTCTGTTGGCCTTCTACTGTGTACATGCAGCTTATCCTCAAGAATAGTTTGCTTCTCCAATGAGACTCCCTTGAAGAAAACCAAATTTCCATTTATAAGTAGTTATCAACTATAAATAACTTCTGGGTTTAGGGATGGAGGCCTGTGTCCACTTCTTTCAGCTCCAGGGCCCCATCTGGTGCAGACCCATGCAGTTTTGTGCATGCTGCCTCAGTCTCTGTGCATTCACATGTGCATGGATTGCATGTGATTTAGAGGGCCTTGTTTTCTTGGTGTCCTCTGTACCTTCTGGTTCTTACACTCTTTCTGCCCCCCTCTTCTTCAGGGTTCCCTAAGTTGTGAGGTGAGGGATTTTATGGAGACATTGCATTTAGAGCAGACTGTTGCAAGGTCTTTCATTCTCTGAAGAATGTCTGGCAATGAGTCTCCATATTTGTTCCCATTGGCTGTTCTCTAATGATGACTGAGCAAGACACTGATCGATGAATATAGCAGAATGCTATCAGGAGTCATTTTATTCCCCCCCCCCTTCTTTTTTAAATAACAGTGGTATTTGGTTTTATCCTTGTCTATCTTGTCTCGGGTTCTTGGTCACCCAAGCAATGTTGAATATGGGTTCCATCTTATGCAGTGGTCCTTAAGTCAAGTCAGATAAGAGATATTGATTGGGAACCCCCTCAGACTTTGTGACACCATTGCACCAGGATATCTTTCAGGCAGGACACGGTTGTAGATCAAAGGGTTTGTGGATAGTTTGGTGTTTATGTTTTTCCTTTGGAAGACTTCAGAGTAATTTCCTGTAGCAACACTAGCACATAGGGTTGGAGGCTCTATGTAGGCACCAGCTCAACATCCACATGTTCAGTGAGTTGTATGGGTGTTGTATTCAGCAATGGGGCCTTGGTGTCAATTTGTGTAGAGCAAACCTATAGTCTTGACAACAGCCTGGGTTATTTGGGAGCTCCTATGAGACCTCTTTGGCCCACAACTCGATTAGATGGAACCCAATCCCAGTACTGGAAATTTCATTTGATAACAAGAGATGATCAGTTGGGGCTCTGTCTCCCCCCACCCCATTATTTGGCAGTTTTATTTAGATTCTCATAGATATATGTTTGATAAAGCTTCTCTTGTATTGGGTTTTTATTCTACCTTTATTGGCCCTTTCAAATGGCCCTTCATTTTAGCTATCCCCTCCTGTAAATCCCTCCTTCATCCTCCTTCTCTGTCCCCTGCTTGATGCTCCCATTCCAGAGGCCCCTCCCCCCACCTATAACTAGCCTATTTCCCTTTCCTAGGGAGATTGGTTACCCCAGTTTCTTACTCTATACCAGGGTCTATGGACTGTAGCTTGGTTATCATTGACTGAGTGGGTAATATCTACATAGAAGTGAACACATACCATATTAATCTTTCTGGTTTGGGATTAGCTCACCCAGTCTGATTCTTTTCTAGTTCCATTCATTTACCTGCAGACTTTGTGATATTTTTAGATGACCAAGTAATACCTCATTGTGTGAATGTGTCACGTTTTCTTTATTCATTCATTGATTGAGAGGCTTCTAGTTTGTTTCTAATTTCTGGATATTGTGAATAGAGAAGAAATAAACATGTTAAGTAAGCGTCATTTGGGAATATGCCTATGGGTGGTAGAGCTGGACCTTGAGGTAGATTAATTGCCATCTTCCTAAGAATGTGTCATAGTGATTCCACCGTGGCTGTACAAGTTTGCATTTCCATCAGCAATGGGTGGGTGTTTCCCTTGCCTCACATCCTCACCAGCATGATCTGTCATTTGTTTTATTGATTCGAACCATTCTAATGGGTATAAGATAAAAACCCAAAGTAGTTTTGATTTCCATTTCCCTGATGGCTAAAGATGTTGAACATTTCTTTAAGTTGGACCAAGGCAATTTCAACAAAGTTTCACTCCAGTCCAGAAGAGTTGGGCAGCTTGCTGGAACCAGAGATGCTAATGAGCCCATCTGGGAAGCTCAGTATCTGGCTTGGCAGGGAGGCCCTGCTCTGGCACTCAGCATCACCCTCTGGGATATGGAAAGAGGTGTGTTCAGCTGCAGCAACCCAGGGAAGGCAGGTACATAGTGGTTGTGTACCAACTGGCATGAAGAGAATATCTGGAAGACACAGCCTCTTGGGGGCAGTATTTGCAAAGGTGCTTTAGGGTAAAGATGTCTCCACCACACACTTGCTAATGCATGACCACACACAGCTCAGTGAGTGCATGGCATGGAACGCAACTTGCCCCCATTCTTCTGGGCATCTTTGTGGAGACTCTGCACAATTGCACCTGGAAGCCCTGTCTCTGCCTACAAAAAGCTGACAACTCTGTGCCTATAAGAGCTGTTTATAGGCACAGAGGTGAGAGAATCTGGGAGCAGCCTCTTGAAGACGCTGTGGTGGGTCTTGGCAACTGCAAGGCTACTGAGCTGGTGGATGCCAATGAGAGGGTGTGCCTGGCACACAAAACTGAGGAGCTGTGGTAGTGTTTTTCCTATTTGTCTGTGTTTCTCTCCAGAGCTAAAGCTAAGAGAATCAGGACCCAGATTAGTGGAGAAACCATTGTCCTGATCCCCCCACCCCCACCCCCCACCGAAGTCACCTTTCCCAGGAGGTTGAGACAAAGGCCGATGCTAGGCTGGGATCAAGCTAAGAGCCTCCCTTATCTTGAAGACCTGAGCTCCCTTTCCAGATGTAACCCAGCTAACAAGTAGACAGCTAGGGAGGGGCAGAGAGTGCACCCAATCCACTCTAGAATGTTCTCTGTGATGAATTTGATGCCAGAAAAAAATAAATAAATCTATGGGTGTGTTCCCCCCCCCCCGCGCTTCCCCCCCCCTCCCCAGGAATGGCCTCAACAAATTTGCAATGAATGAGAACGTTTCTGGGCTACGCGCTGGAAAATTAGCACGAGCTTGCATTAATTGAAATTCAGTTCTTTATGTATATCAATTCCCTTTGATCCTTCTGGGATTCGCAGGAGCAAGAAAGACACAGAGCAACAGATTAATCCAAGTGTTGTCAGTGGCAATGATAAATTGAGGTGTAAAAGCCCACATTGAGATAAATTGCTATTAAAAACTCAGCTGCCCCTCTTCCTGTTAAGTCTGCAGAACCAAGAATTTGTTAAAAATAGTGGGTTGCCTCTCATGAAGTGCCTCCACCATGCGCACCCATGCGCCTCTCTTCCATCACCTCGGGCTACTTCCCGGTTCTCAGTGCTACTGAGGTCCTACCAGGGTTCTCTAGTGCTTTCTCCTGTGGCCTCTACTGTTACACAACACACATGCGCGGGTGGCCTCTGGCATGCGCATTAGTCTGCAGTCATCCCCTGAGCTTCCTGGCCATCTCCTGAAACCTCACACAGCACAGCCAGTATTTAATGCGCCATTTCTACTGTCTTTGGATCCAAGTTCTCACCAACAGCTCCATTTCCCAAGTCAGTACATTCTGGACTTTCTCCCTTTACCCAGCCTTAATAGCTCAGTCATGTGATGATGTTATATATTTAATAAAACCAGTCTGGAATATCAGAGAAGAGATCCACTCACAGTCAGTCAAGGAGGATCAGAGAGCTGTGACCTACACCTTTAATCCCAGCTGATCTGAGTTTGAGGCCAACTTGGGTTACAGAGGGAGTTCCAGGCTCCCAGGCAGGCAGTGGTGGTGCCAGGCCTTTAATCCCATAACTCCAGAGACAGAGATCTTTTGTGTTTCTGTGAGTTCAAGGCTAACTACCAAATAGTAGTAGCCCAGGCCTTTAATCTTAACCTGGATGTGAAACAACTGGGCAAAGAGGGTATTTAAGGCAGGTGTAGAAAGACAGAGCAGGCAGTAGAACCCACGAGGAGTGAGGCTGACGAAGCTGGAAGACAGCTAGGTGAGCTTTGGTTGTGGTGTTTCCTCTCTTTGATATTCCAGCCTTTTCCCAATTTCTGACTCTGAGTTTCATTTATTACAACCAGAATTTGTGCAACACAGTTCGACCACAACCCTCTTGTCTTTGAGAATTTTGGTGGTCCAGTCTCAGCCCCATGGCCAGCCATATCCACCTGCACTATACCAGACCCTTGATGTCTCTGGAAGATGTCGTACCGTTCCTTATACTTTGACTTTGTCCCTTATTTCACCCTTCTCTCCCAGGAGCCCACATTCTTGTCCCTTAAGCTCAGTTAGGATAGAATGTTCTCCCCCAAACTTGCTGTGGCTCTTTGATGGTGCACATGTCCTGGTTAGTGTATTCATTGATCTCACCAACCTGGGAGCCCTGGGTGTCAGGGACTTAGACGCTAAAGCTCACATACATCCACAGTCTGTGGTCAGTTGTGCTTCACTGGGGGTATGAAGGTAAGCAGGCAGGAGGTGAACACTGCCTGTTGGGACACTGAGAGATCTTGTCATGTAGCCATATCACAAAGCAGAGCCCTGGGACACCTTGACCTATTTCCCCCTGTAAGAGCCCTAAGAGACATTCCCATGGTATTACTCTTGCATTGTTCAAATAAATATCATCTCAGGCACACGGTCATCATACTGCCGGTGGGAAGGGAGGCACACAGAGAAGAGAGGAATGAATTCATAACTGTTTATTCCCCAGACTAACATAAGGAATGCTCCATCATTAAAATTACATGCTGCATACACCTCCTAATCAACCTGGACAGTAAGGAACTTTCCACAAATGAGAAGCTGTTAGATAAAGGTCTCATCTAGCTCTTCATACTGGTTTTTTGGAGTGTAGGAGGCTTTAATTCATTATTGTTCTTTGCTTCATTCTCCCCCTGTTTTCCTTGGCTCTCTCCCCTCCAACAACCACTGCTCACTGTCTCTCACACACCTCACAGACATTTTCCGAGTAACAACAGAAGGGATGTCCTTGTAGTAATCAGCTACTGCTATTTGGGGGTGAATATTCCATTAGTTCTGGGCCAGGGATTCCTGATCAATATTGCCTTCTCGAGGCCAACGAGTGTAGCAAACCCTCTTATTAAGCAGTTCTAAGTCCTGATGCTGTTCTCCATGACTGACAGTCAATCTGTGCTTTAATTAGTGCCTGCCCCTCTGTTCGCTAGAGTGGTGGAGTCCCCTCAAACATCTCCACTCCCCTCACTCTGCAGTGATGCTGCTGGGAGATTGAGAAGAGGTCAAAGGCCAGCTTAACTTAGTCCTTTGGTGATAGACTCCAGGACTTAGGGCGCAGAATGGCAGCTCCCCCCATCCCCACCCAGCAGTGGAAGAAAGATTCTCCCTTCATCTTTTGCTTGCTCACCTTCAGTGATGAGAGACTCTCCCCTGTGGAAGACCCTAGCTTGTCTCTGGCCATTACTAGGCCAACTCCTCTTGAGATAGATTCCAACTCCACGGATCTTAGCTTTTTATTTCAGATGCATTGGGTTCTCCCTTCCCCCCAAACTCATCTATCACTCTCTGCTCTAGTATTCTAGCTGCTCCCTTTGTAAAAAGATCCCTAGTGGCTCATATTTAAGGTCATCCACTGTGATGACAGCAGCATTAACATCATAATTTGTTGAGCATTTGCTGTGTTGATCCCAGGCTTAGTACAAAATGTTCTTGCTCTGACTTAGTTTTCTAACATGCTGAGTTTATACAAGAAGCCCTCCCTAGACCTCCCTAAACCTCCCACCTACATCAGGACATGCACTCTGAAAGGAGGGAAATAGTTGTGCGCTGTGCCTATGGCTGCAGCTAGTGATGGCAATGGAAATTTAGTCCAGGGAATGCTCAGAAGAATTAGCAAGGTAAATTTTGAAATACACATGGCTCGTGGCTGAGCTGGGATATGAGTTAATATACTATCACTCTAGTAAGGCAGGCAATACTCAGCACCCATTCCAACTGAGCCAAAAGATCTGGAGCAGAACCCAGAGTGTGTAGCTAGTTAACAACAAATTCCAAATTGCAACAGGTATGAGGACCACCTATATCAGAGACACAAGAGGGAGGGAGAAAGTGAGAACAGATATCACAAATTTCAGGGGAGCAGAGTCTGTCTTTCCAAACCATAAACTGCTTAGCGCAAATGGGCTGGACTTGTGCCTGGATATACACAGAAGGAATTGTTGAGATCTGACCTGAATTTAGACCTGACCTTGAGGGTGCTAGGTTGTCTTAAGCAAGGTCATTTGGGACCAGAGATTCTGTCTCAAGTTGGCTGCCGTGTGCGAGTTGGAGAAGAAGCTTCCAGGTACAAGCTGAAAGCTGCTCCAGCTTTTGAGACCTCCTGGTCTTGGATCCCATACAAGTCTTCAGCTGCCTTACATTCATCAAATCTCGGGCTGTATTTTGCCAAGTACAACAAGTGTGTGTGTTTTTAAGGGGAAATTAATGCATATGCTTCTGATTCATCTTATGTGGAAATGATCAAAATATTGTGTCTGGAGTAGAGTAACATCTAGAAAAGGCTTTGAGTAATTTTGCCAGGTTTTTGTGTGTCTCTTGAGGAAGCTAGGTTCCAGACTTACTGCCTTCCAGTTTTATTAGGAGGCATAAACACCACTTCCTTCAGGAAACCTCCCCATGCTACCCCACTATCAAGCTCAGAACACATGAGAACTCCAGTCAGAGGTACAGCCTATAGAAATGCCCACCATACTGGTCACAAACCTTTCTTCAAGTTTATAAATTGACCCAAGAGGGAAGACACCATGATTCCACCATGACCTACCTTTTTGCATATTAGGAGTCTGTCTATTGTCTGTCCAGGTGTGCCGGGAGACAGGGCCATTTAGGGGAGCCTGGCCTGGAAGACAGCGAAGCTCTGGGAAAGCAGGACACTGAGCTTTATACAAGGTTTGCTCTCTGAGTTCTTGGCTTCTCAGCTTGTAACTTTTCCTTAGTCACATGCTCAGGAGTGACACTCACACTGAGCAGGCTGCCATCCAAGAGCTAATCTCCCTGCCTCTCATACAGCACTGTAAATTTTCCTAAAGGAAAGAAGGGACATTGACCCTGACCTAGATAGGAGTAGACACTGGCGTAGGCTGCATATCAAGCCTTGATCCTGGCCAGAAAAGACTCTGAACATGGCCTTGGATTGAGTCACCATTCTATCCACTGGCCCAGTCTGGTATAGCCAAAGACCAAAGTTGATCTCAGCCTCAGACTGAGCTCATAATCTACTTGCAGCCTGAGCACTGCTGCTGCCCCTGAACTGTGCCACAGTTCTGTGTGGTAGCTTGGCACAGCCTTGCCTCTTACCAAGACAGAAGTGAGGCTGTGCTTCTATCCTCAAGCCCATACTTCTCTTTACCAACTGCAAATACATGAAGAGTCTAGCTAGTGTCTGCCAACTTCTTGTCCCCACAGGCTGCTGAAGTCAACAATCTTGTTTGAGGAATATGTAGCAAGTAAAAGTTACCATCTGGACAAAAGGTGACATGTGTCCCTTCACAAGGTTGTATTCTAAATTTGCAGGGCACAGAACCCTTGCTATGATCTAGCTCTCCTCATAGCCCTCTGGGACTCCTTTCCCAAAGAAAGATGTTCTTTCTCCTTGAGACTGCTCTGACCTCCCGATCATGGTACTTAGCAAGTGTGAAAAAAAAAAAAAAAAAAAAAAAACCCAGGTTCTGGTTGTCCCTGAGTAAATTACAGATTTGGGGTTTCCCTTCTCTCTAATCACCCACTCAGTTCCTTGTGGGTCAGTCAGCCTTACAGTTTCTACAATTCCAGATGGTATTGTTTATAGTAAATTATGTTTCTCTGCTAGGATATCATCCTGTTATTTCTTGTGTGACATTGTTCCTGGGGAGACATGGACAAGCATCCGTTCATAACCCATATAGGGAACTAACAACAGACACCAACAAGGTCCAACTTGGTGAGTCAATGAGTTTTACTGTGGTTCCTCACAGGAGCAGAAATGACGCAAACATCTGGATCATTGAAGAACACTCCAGAGTGGATGACAGCTCATGAAAGCTAGGAACACAGAGCACACTGTACAGCCTGCAGACAGCTCACCAGGTTAGAGAGAGAGTGTCCTTTCCAGGTCCAGTTGTTCTGAGAATCTTGTAGATATCTTGGCTTATCTGAGCGTCTCCCAAATGTCCTTACTGTCTATATATGCTTGGCCAAGTGAATCTGCTCAGTTCTGGTTTCCTGAAGATGCTGAAATTTTACTCCCTGAACTTAAAGCACTTCCCTCCAGGATGGAACGGTACATCTTCCCTTAGAACATGCTTTTGTCTCACATTCCTGTAACTATCCTATATTAAAATGTCCTGTT
The DNA here is from genome assembly GCA_033318265.1 of Phyllotis vaccarum. NCBI lineage: Eukaryota > Metazoa > Chordata > Mammalia > Rodentia > Cricetidae > Phyllotis > Phyllotis vaccarum. The sequence goes on along the minus strand of JARWLC010000003.1, from coordinate 10,279,073 downwards.
CTTTCACCTAAAGTGGTAACTCACACCTTTAATCCCAGCCCTGGAATGACTGAGTGGTGGCCTACGCCTTTAATCCTGTTACTCAGGAGACAGATATCTTTCTGTATTCCTGTGAGTTCAAAGCCTAAAAACACAACAGTAGTAGCTCACACCTTTAATCCTAACTCTGGGATTATGATGCAGAGTTGAATGAGGAAGTGAAACAACTGGGCCGCGAAAATATTTAAGGCAGGCATAGGCAGACATGCACGTATTCTGTAGGAGCAATGAGCCGACAATAGTGGCACATGCTATTAGTCCTAGCACTTGGGAGGCAGAAGCATGAGGATCTATCTCTGTGAGTTCAAGGCCAGCTTGTCTACAAAACAAGTTTCAGGACAGCCGGGACTGTTGCACAGAAAACTCTGTCTTAGGGAAAGAAAAAAAAAGCAGCATACACATAAAACAAAACAAAAAAGGGTAGAGAGATGGTCCTGTCCTCTGCTATTCCAGGCTGATTTATTAAATATAAAATATATCACCACATACCTTTAACATCTCAGTCTTATTAAGTTCTTCCTCCAAGATGGAAGGGTCTAGTCTTAAGGGGAGACTGCTCCTTTCCTGAGAGAAAGGACCCACCACAGAGTTAGCTTACACCATTCAGTGTCATCCAAAGGAGCAATGCTGGTATTCCCACCATAATTCTCCCAGATGCTCTGCCCTAGGGACACAGCAACAACAATCCCTCCACTCTGGGAGTGTAACACCTACACTGAGTGGCGATGTCTAATGTGTCCTGTCTGGAAACATCCAGATGTGCTACAGAAAGCCCTGGCAAGAACTCTTAGGAAAGTCCACAGGGTGGGGGATGAAGGAAAGAGGACTGGAAGGCACCCTCCCATTAGGATGGACCATATAACCTGCCCAGCACCAGCAGAAGATACAGCTCGCAGCTCACAGCTCACACTAGCTATCAGAGACTCCTTGGAAACTTGAGCTTCCAAAAGAGAATGGTGCAGAGAGCTCTTCTTACCTGTAGACTAGGTGTGTGGATAGAGTGTAGAGAGGGCAGACTAGTCTTTGTGCACACAGAGAAGCACTGGAGAAGCCAGGAAAAGTTAAACAATCCAGTCTATCTCTTCAATAGATTGAGCTGCTTAGCTGTTCCTCCTGGGATGTTGTGAAGAGATGGAGTTTACAACCTGGTAATCCTTGGCTACCCGTTGACCCAGGCCCCGCCCATATCCGGCAGAATCCTGTTCTGCTTATCCTAGACTTTCCCCCTGAAACCGTGAGTATTAATTACTTCTAGGCCATAAAACTCATCCTTGTGAGAGATGTCATTTGTACCTTTACAACAGCCCAAATGACTTCTATGCTATCTTAGGGTCAGGCCGATCCTGACTCCACAGGCATTATGTTTACCGCAGTCATTTGCCCTAGACTCTTATTTTGAGCAGTGTTTCTGAGTCAACAGAATCCATGTTACAGAAGAAGCCATATATACTTTATAAAGGAGCATCAATAAAGACATGGTTTAAGCTCTGCTTTAAGGTTACATCATATTTCTTGAGCTGGCTGTATGCAGTGGATGGTTTTATCTCCCATTTCCTTTTGGTGGATATCTAGGTTACTTCATCAAGACTTGTTCTTATTCACAAAATGCTCAGCTTGACTCATGAGTTGGTATTCCTTTGCAGCTCAGATTCCTTTCAGATCCACGTGTTCAAGTTAAATTACTGAAAAAGAATGCATGTTTTAAGGCTCCTGACTCATATTCCCTAACTGTTCTTGAAGAAAGTTTGTGACAGGGCTTTGAGATGGCTCAATGGTCTAAGGTGTCTGTTGCTGAGCCTGATGACCTGAGTTCAATCCCAGGGACCCACAAGGTAGATGGAGAGACCTGACTCCTGAAAATGGTCCCCAGGTTTTCATGCATGCTGTAGTGTACCTATCCACCCACAACACACACACACACATTAAAAAAAAAAAAAAAAAAAAAGGTCTCGGTCTGTGGCCCATTATGCTCCTAACAAGTAAATCAGAAGCCCATTTATCATGGTTAGTGTTTCAATTAAAATCTAGAGCTACCCTAAGGGAAGCCTCAAAGCATGCCGGTGAGGAATTATCTGCATTAAGGTTAGCCTCTGAGAATGAATTGATGATGGGTGTGAGGAGTCCCATCTTAATAGTGATTGGGTCCATTCCTGGGTCAGGGAATCCTGCACTATATACAACAGAGAAAGCCATCTTCACACAAGCATGTTTTCATTCACTTCTTTATCTGCTTCCTGACTGTGGACAAGATGTGACCAGCTACTTCAAACCCCTGCTGCTTTGCCCCAGCATGGAGGCCTAAAACATTTATTGCGAGCCCTGATAGCTCTTATCTAGATATTTTAACACAGTTAAGGGGTAAAGAAACCAAGACACTCATCTCCCTGGAACCTCACCAGCACTGAATATTTTCATTTCAAGATTTTGACACTCTGACAAGTAACGTGGTGAGCTGCACTCAGTTTGACTGTCTGTGATTATTATTCAGTGGGATGAACTGATTGGAGAGACACAAAGATGCCTTGCAGATGTAGATCTAAGTATCAGCAGCAAGACTTTCAAGAGCTGGTTTGGGGGCTGTGGCTTGGATGTGCTGCAGTTAGGGCTCCCACATTCTGAATGTCAGTTAGAAAATAGTCACAAGCAGGGCTAGCCTCTGCCATGAGGTCTCCTGTGGGGTCTTTACCGGTGGATCTCCAAGGAGAGACAAGCAGAAAAACAAAGAGAGGACCCAAGACCTCATTCCAAGTGCGTTGACCAAGTAAGTCACATCTGGTGAAAGGGGAGAAAAAAGTCAGTGTGATCCCGTCTACAGGCCCTCATGAGGCCAGAAGAGCATGCTCCCCCCTCAGCATACACCAGAAGAGCTGGATGCTCTGGTGGCTTCATTTCATCCTTACCCTTGGGTTTCACCCTTCTGGTGCCTAGTTTCCAAAGCTGTATCCTGGCTTCTGGGCTGGCCTGCAGTTCAAGCATAAAGAAGTGTGTATAGGCAAGCTGGAAAGCCTGAGATGTGGCCAAGGTAAGGGAAGCCACAGGGGTAGAAAGGTGAGACTCTGGGGGTGAAGTGAGGGTAAAGAGAAGGGATTTTACCTTGTCTCTGTGGACACATCCCATAGTTGTTGAATAGGAAAGGTCTGTATTTGAACAGTTGGTGGAACTGTTTGGGCATAATTAGAAGGTGTGGCCTTGTTAGAGAAGGTGTGTCACTAGGGGGAAGGAGCTTTGAGGTTTCAAAAGCCTGTGTTAAATCTAGTTAGCTTTCTGTGTCATGCTTGTGGATCAAGATGTGAGCCCTCAGCCACAGCTCTAGCACTATGCCTGCCCACTGCCACATTTCCATCATAATGGTCATGGATTCTAATCCCCCGGAACAATGGACCTCCAAATTAAATACTGTGTTTTATAAGTAGCCTTGGTCATGGTGCTTTGTCCTGGTGCAGGCTACCAATGCCCCTCTGCTATGAAAGAACAGCTGTGCCCTTCCCCAATTCCTTTGTTGAAGCCTAAAGTCCAAGTTAATGGGGCCATGAGGAAAAGTCTGACCATGAGAGAGGACCCCTGTGAAAGAGTGGTGGGTGACCCTGTAGGAGAAGACATGAAAGAATTGACCTCTTTCCAGTAGGTCAGAGTCCACAGCTAGAGCATTCCATTCTGGGTATTGTGTGACTTGGTGATCATAAGAGAAACTGAATCTGTATGCATGCCCCAGGGCTAGAGTAAAGCTCAGCAGTAAAGACCCTGCTTAGCCTGTAGGACTATTCCTAGTACTGAAAAGAAACACAAAGCACAATTTGCAATGGTGATAATCTATAGTATATACTCCCCTGCTCAGGGCACCGAGGACACATGACTGCCCACAACAGGAGGGCAGTGAAAAGCCACTGCAATTGCCAAGAGAGTTTCTTCTCTGGAGAAGAAAGTTTGAGTCCTCCATGCCTCCAGCAGCCTCTCTCTCGGTCTCCTGGAAGCCACCTTCTCTCCCAGCCTGACCCAGAGTTACTGTACTCTGTGTCATTCATTTCTCTGGGGCACCAGCAGCCTGTATTGTTGAGAACATTGTATTTGACTTTAATCAGAGCTGCTGTCAAGCACTCACCCCCCTTCTTTTGTGCTTCATTATCCTCAGGGAGAAAAACTTCTTATGAGCATCATTTTACACCAGCCTCCCAGACACACTGAAATTCTGCAATTCCTAAAGCTGCTGAGCTGGTTTCTGCTCAGCTTTGAGTCTCTGGCTTCCCATCTCTTGGCCTCGGGTTCACCGTGCATGCAGCAAGGGGTTAGAGATGATTTACAGGGTATTTCGTTCTAAGCATCTGTGTAATTTTATGGTCCATAAAAGTAACTGAATCTGTATCCACAGCCCAGCTTAGGTATTCTGGCTTCTGACCATCTTGCCCCATGCATTGACTGAGCTTTCTTATTGTGTGTCTGAGCCCTGCATTCCCCAGCTCTGATAGTTTCTGTCTTTCTGGACTAAAAATTAAAGCTCTCTTCACTTGGCCTCAATATCCCATTCTGCTTCATTCCCCATCTCTGACACAAGGCTCCATTGTTGCTACAGCAAGAAGACCACACCTTCCCCAATCTTGATTTTATAAATCTTGTCTCTTCGACCTGGAATAGCTTTTCTCCTTTTTACTTAATTCAATTTTCACTTTATCTTTGAAAACTGCTTTGGATACTAAGATCTTGAGATGTACTAGGATGCACTAGGATGCGCTTGGATGCTCTCGGCCCTTGCATCAGGCTCCCCTGACCCTGTGCACTGATGAAGCTCAGAATTCTCCACTTTGTGGCTAGTGTCTCAAAACGCAAGATTCATTCAGTGTAGAGATCATGTCTGTGTTTCCAGTGTTAAGCACTGGACATGTCATGGAAGAATAGATATCAGCCACATGATGCTGATTCAAAAAGTTGGACAGAATACATCTAAACAGAGCTGAGGAACTCAACTTGACTTCCACAGAGCAGAGTCATAAAGTAACATAAGCAATTTTGAACATGATCATTCCAGGGTTCAACTACTGATGCTGCCACTTGGGAAATCACCTTATCTGTATTTTTCTGTCTGTAGAATGGGAATATTGAGGCATGTGCAGTACCTAGCACATAGCAGATACTCACCTATTTCTCCATTTGCTTATCCATCTATGTATCCACTGATAGTGATCAATAATGTAGCCAAACCTGTCATTGTTTTGGGATTATGTAGTTACATTGTAAATAATTGCCCACCTACTGGTTATAAAAATGCTGATTGGCTAGAGGCAGACAGGAAGTGTAGGTGGGGTTACCAGACTAAGAAAACTCTGGGAACAGGAAGAACAGAGTGGAGATACCACAGAGATGCCAGAGAAGCCAGTAGATACAGAGGACAACTATGCTGCTCTGAGAAAAGGTACTGAGCCTCATGGCTGAACAGGATAAGAATCATGGGTTAGTTTAAGAGTAAAGAGTTAGCTAGCAATACGCCAAAGCCATAAATTGATCAGCATAAAATTAATACAAGACTTTATGGGATTATTTGGGACTGCTGGTACAGGATCTTGGGGCAAGTCATTTATTCATGTAACCAACCATATGAATCTACCAACCAATCAATATTTCTAGAGGATTTTCTAAATGCTGAACACAGCACTAGACTAGAGACACTGTAGAGTGTATTCGGGAAAAGATAGTTTAATATAGTCTCCATCTCATATTCTGATATTTGACATTGTGACCTTTGTTTTCATATCTCCTCTGCTGCTGTCGCTATATGACTTGGTGTGTCTCTGAGCTAGTGAGATGGACATGCTGGCCTGGCTCATCAGTTCCTTATGCATCTTCTCAGCTGTCATATATAGTATGCCCGAATGGGGAGCCTCAGACATGGCAAAGAAGGCAGCAGATGTTAACAGGCAGGGCCTATACACAGGGAGGCTCTTCTCCAGCAGTGCCCTACTACCATCTGGACCCTTATTGTCTGACCATAACCCATCCCTTCCATGACTCCATGACCCACCTGGCTATCTAGTCACCCACATTATGATTTTATTTCTGTTGCTGCAATGAAATATCCTGACTCCCCCCCCCAAAAAAAAAAAACTTAAAGGAAAAGGGCTTATTTTAGGTTACAATTCCAAGTTGCGGTCCATCATGTAGAGGTCACAGTAGCAGGAGCTTGAAGAAGCTAGTAGTATACCCACAGTAAAAAGCAGAGCAAAACAAATGCATATAGAGTTGCTTGCTTGCTTGCTTGTATTCAGCTCTGTTGCGCCACTCTTACATATTCAGGTACTACTACCTAGGAAATAGTGCCTCCCACAGTGGACTATGTCTTCTGGCATCAATTAATTAAACTAAGCCAACCCCCCACAGATATGCCCACAAACTAACCCAGTGTAGACAACATTGTGATGGTTTGAATGATAATGTCTCATCATATGTTTGAATGCTTGGTCTGCAGCTAGTGGGGTTATTTGGGAAGGATTAAATGTGGCTTTGCTGAAGGAGGTCCATCACTTGGGGGAGGGAACTTTGAGGTTTCGAAGACCCTTAACAGGCCTCTCTCTCTTCTCTCTCTCTCTCTCTCTCTCTCTCTCTCTCTCTCTCTCTCTCTCTCTCTCTCTCTCTCTCTCTCCTGTTGATCAGAATGTAAAGCTTTTAGCTTCTGCTCTAGTGCCGTGCCTGTCTGTTTCTTGCCATGATGGTCATGTATTAACCCTCTGAAAGTCTCAGCTAGTCCCCAATTAAAGGCCTTATTTTATGAGTTGCCTTGGGCGTGGTGCCTCTACATAGCAATAGAACAGTAAACAAGATACTTATTGAGATTCTCTTTGCAGGCAATTCAAAGTTAAGTCAAGTTGAAAAAGATAACCCTCACGTTGTCCCATAAGGCTGTTGTTATCAGGATAAAATGGATGAATATAAAACTCTAAAATGTTCTTGTAGTGTGTTAAGTACTACAGGAACATTTATTTTCACTATTCTGTCATTAAGTGCTCAGGACAGCTTGGAGGTGGTGAGGCTCAATGCCCCCAGTTTACGTTCAGGAAACAGGCTGGCGGAGAATGAAAGCAACCCGAGGAAGAGGCAGGGGAGTCGGGCTAGCAGAACTGTACCCTCTCCTCTGCCTCCGTGAAGGGCAGCTCAGTAAGGACATCTTACTACAGTTCTTCTGAACTCTCCACAGCTCCCTCTAGGCCAGAAACTTGGACAGAAAGAAAGGGAAAAGGTGCTAAGGACAGTATCACCATCCTGTGTGAGTGTTTGAGCCGAGGGTTAAGCATCTTTCACCACACACACACACACACACACACACACACACACACACGCATGCATAGCAGAAATCGGCTGTGGGCCACAGCTGTGTTCAAGAGGCTCCTTCAGGAGACACTGTTTAGAGGCACCTTCTAATAGCCTCAGTGGTCCAGGTCTCATGCATCTACCCATCTGTCCTCCAGACAGGAGCTGGAGAGTTTTCAAATGCTCAGTGTGTTATTCTCTCAGCATTTCCCAGAGGGCGGTACTGTGGTTTGGTGCCAAGGTTGGCTCAAGGACAGTGAGAGCATCAGTAGCTAAGGCAGGATAAGAATCATGCACCCTGAACTCCCTGGCATGTTCCCTTCCTCAACCAAGGTTTCAGTTGTGCTGGGAACTCTAGGCACCCCCAAGTTTCCTCCTACTGTGTCTATTCTTCTAACTACCCAAAGAAGACTTTGGGGGGGGGGCATCCTTCCCTGGGAGCCCAGAGGCTTGGTGGGTTATCCCCAGGCAGCCTTGCCCTTGCCTGGCTGTCTTTTGCAGTACTAAGCCTGTGATCCTTCCCCCCTTCACCGGCTTTTCATTGCCTCTAAAGGTGACTTGGTGACACAGTTCCAGGAGGCCCCACCTCGAGCTTCAGTTATTTGTGATTTAATGAGGAGCCTTTTAATTATAACATCTGTTGTTTTAATTACCAAAGGAATTATAATGAGTCTCCCAGAGGAAGCTGAGCCAGTACAGTGGCTGGAAAAGAATTCTCAACATCAGAGGGCCCGCCGGGTCCTTGGCACAGTGACTGCCACCAAGCGTGACCCGTCATGGAGAGCGCTTCATCTTCTTTTTAATTAAGCTTCAGGGGTGAGGCAGGCAGCCTCCACATCCCAGGGAGCTGAGCAGCAGGACCCGGAAGAAGCTCTATTTAGGAAGCCTTTGGCTCTGTGGCTGTGGAGGATGCAAAGGACTGCCCCACCCTCAATTTGCTGATACTAGAAGAAGCAGACATCTGCCACTCTAGAGTAGGGTGCCGAAAAGCCTGGCTCTCCCTACAGCCCAGCTGTGGGACATTAAACAAAGCAGAAAACCTCTCGGGATCTCAATTTTGGCCTGTAGAAGGTACAAGTGGTTCACCTGTGATATCAGATTCTCTTTAGGGTGTGTGGGATTTTACAGCCATCACATGTTGTGACATGAACAAGTCACCATGGACAGAGGGTCCATGAAGGAAGTGGGGATGCTGACTCTGTGGTAACCACAGAGGTCATGGTGCTGGCAGGAATGTAACTCTGTAATATGAACCAGGTGCCTTCTTTATGTTCTGTAATCAGCCTTTGAAGCTTCTGTCCTGAAAAGGGTGAGTCAGTCTCCCTCACAGAACCCAGAAGGACCTGGCAGTTTAATGTGATCAATAAGATAAGTATAAGGTGATGATGTGCCTGCTCCAAACCTTGATATTTTTGGACTTCACCTCTTTGGCCTGGAATTGCCTTTGGAAGATGGGTTTACACAGGAGAACTGAGGCCTTTCTAAACTGGTTGCCATTCCACTAAAACTGAGACCAGGCTAAGTTAGTCCAAATGGCCTTAGAAAGAGTGGGTTTTGAGGTTGTCCCTCACCCTGACAAACTCGATTTTACAAGCATCTCCATTTTGAGTGCCAATACAGAGGAGGGTCCTACACTTTGGTGGATACATGTGTACCATCTGTTCAGTACCATCTATGAAGCACTGACAAACACTTTATTCCTGAAAGTAGGAAGAGGGCCAGCTGTACACTTACCAAAATAAATTGTGACCCTATGAGCATATGGGTATATTAGAAATATATCAGGAAAATGAATCCAGAGAACTTATCAGACATCTCACACAGAGAAAAGGATATGACACCTTTACATGGACTCCATAAAGATGAAGACACTTAAAGAGATAGGCCCAGCCAAGCTGTCATATATCCACGCAGTTTGCGTGCCAGGGGACCAACAGAGAATTCCTGATTGTTCCAGGGGCTCCAGCTTTTCTCTAACCTGGGTGACCTACTCTGATTTTGACCCATCTGTCTACCTTTTCACCTACCTTAACCTGGAGTTCCCTTCTCTACAGTCTCCACAGTGACACCTTACTTCAGCTTCTACCCTGAACCTTATCTCATTTCTGACCCTGCCTGATTATGCAGAGTCACCCCCAAAGAACTCCAGCCTGTTCATTTTCTACGTCCTGCAAAGTTCCCCTCTACATCCCTTCTCACATCTCAATGTAGGTCCCTTCATAACCTGATTAACTCAGCTGCAGCCCCTTTAACCCTTTCTGTAACCTACAGAATATGTAACATGGGATTTGAATTAATATTAATGTTTAAAACTTGAATAAAAGAGCTTGTGTTTGTCTCAACAAGCTAAGGAAAATCAAGACTACTTGAAATTAGGAAACAGAACTAATGGAGCTTATGAATTTATTGTCATTAAATAAATTCTGACATTGTGAAAAGACACAAATATGTCTGTCTATATTTCTGTGTAGTAGGATCATCATAACCAGCTTCTAGACATAAGGAGTCCAGCTAAGGTCAGCAGAGTCTCAGGATGGCTTCAAGTGACACATGGGCAATAAACACAATGGTTGAAGGTTCCAAAAGATTTATAGAAACTTCATGTACATTAATGATGGTATATAATGTATGCAGTCCTCTGGGCTCTGAAGAAATTGAGAAATAAATAGAAAACATATAACAAAATAGTTTCCTCCCTATGAGATTTGGGAGAAAGATAGACTTGAAATTTTGAATAAAACCTAGCTTTATAACAAAATTGCGAATACCAATCCATACCTTCCAGGTGAGAACATTGCATAGGTAAGGGAAAGAAAACAGCTTTAAGAAACAGTCAGCTGGACAGCAAAGATAGCATGGCCAGAGACACCAAGATACTCACACTCAACCACTTAGACCCACTTCATACCTGATGAGACATTTCTCCCTTGGGGATGAGGGAGCAAGAGATAAAGAAAAAAGCAAATCCATTAACCTACCCATCCAGGAGGATGGAAGTTTCTGTCCCCATTTCTTATGAGTCTTGCATTTCAATATATGAGGGAAGAATAAAAAGACTCCTCCTAAAATAACACGATGAAGATGATAATGCTGGTAAGAATGCTGATGAGGATGAAGATGTTGGTAAAGATGGTGGTAATGATGGTGATGATGATGATGCTGTGAAGATGGTGGTAATGATAGAGATGATGGTGAAGATGGAGATGATGATGATGGAGATGATGGAGATGCTGGTGAAGATGGGGTAATGATGGTGATGATGATGATGATGCTGTGAAGATGGTGGTAATTATAGAGATGCTGGTGAAGACGGTGGTAATGATAGAGATAATGGTGAAGATGGAGATGATGATGATGGAGATGATGGTAAAGATGGTGGTAATGATGATGATTGGGGTGGTGATGAAGATGATGGTGCTAGTGAAGATGGTGGTGAAGATGGTAATGATGATTGAGACGATGGTGAAGATGGTGGTGATGATGGAGATGATGGTGATGGAGATGATGGTGAAGATGGTAATAATGATGGTGAAGATAGTGGTAATGATGGTGATGTTGGTGCTGATGACGATGGTGCTGGTGAAGATAGTGGTGATGATGGTAGTACTGATGGTAAAAATGGTGATGATGGTGGAGATGATGGTGAAGATGGTAGTGATGATGGTGAAGATGGTGATGATGACGGAGATAATGGTGGTGCTGGTGAAGATGGTGGTGATGAGGTGATGAGGGAGATGATGGTGAAGATGGTAGTAATGATGATGAAGATGGTGAATATGGTGATGATGGTGAAGATGGTGATGATGATGGTGAAGATGGTAGCAATGATGGTGATTTAGTAGATAGTCACAATGTGAAACTTCCTGGGGAGAGTGAACAAGCCTCTGCTCACTCAAGATAAGGCCCTAATCATAGACCATAGAAACAATTTCACTGAAGCCTAGCTTAGTGGATGGAGGAATTTGTTGGGATTATTTATAGAAGTATGAATGAGGGGTTGCATGGTGCAGGGGTTGTTTAAAAGTAGCTGTATAACTAAAAATCTGTCCCAGCAGGGATGACAACTCATGAAAGGTGAATCCTTGAGTTTCTAGTACAATGTACAGGCAGCTTGGACATTTGGAGTCTCAGCAAATGTTACTGCTTTTATAATCTTTTGGAGGACTCTTGTGAGTTTTGTTTATTAACTAAATCTAAAAAGCCTCTTTCCATTCAGAAGAATGGAAGATACATGAAAGGTAATGATGGGAGAGATGGTCCCGCTGAAGAGATGATCATGATGGGAGAGATTATAGTGATAGTGATGATAGTTCTGAAGGGAGAATGTGGTGATGGGGGACATAGGGGTCAGGATAGAGAGGTGGTAGTGATGAAGGTGATAGTATTGATTCAGAGATGGTGATGACCAGGGAGGGAGGTGGGGCAGATAATGGTAATGATGATGATTGTGGAGAAATTGAAGATTATAATGATTGAGATAGTATAGAAGGTGAGGGTAGTGCCAAGGATGTCCACACTTATAAAAAAGAAAATAATAATTTCCATCAGCAGATTCTACCAAAATCCTGCCAGTTGGTGATTCTAGGATCAAATCAGTGATTCTACCAGTGAGCAGGCTTTACGTGTTTATTCTGTGCTAAGCAATAGGTGGTTAGCCTGTGCCTCACCTAGCATTTTCTCAAGTGTACAAGGGTCCCTCATACCTGCCTTATGTCACATTGTCCTTTCTGTCTTGCTCATCTTCATTTCTCCTTCCAAACATAGTTCAAACATCTCTTGACCAGTGGATCTTTCCTTGAGTTTACTTCATGGCCATAGATCTTCCAGCTTCACAGCTCCCCACATACCCACCAACCAGAGCACATGTAATATTCTAGCATCTCATTCATCTGCCTGCTCCAGCCCCCTGAGGACTAAGAATATATCTTACTGCCCAATGGATTATGCATGCTGGACATTGAACATGGCTCTTATCAAGTGTCCAGAGATGTTTGGAAAGTCAATTCATTCTTTTCTGCATTGCAAGGAGGGACAGAGGCACTGTCAAAGGGGCTGAGGGGCTTTCTGGTGTCACGTGAGGTCACCTGGATGGAGACTAAGCTGAGAAGACATCCCCATTATCGCCATCTCCCTGGTCACCACCATCTTCCAATCAAGACTATTACTTCAACACTACCAGTTCTCTATCTTGAAACTCTATGTCCCCCATCACCACATTATTCCGTCATGACTATCATCACTACCATTACAATCTCTCCCATCAGGATTATCTCTCCAGGAGGGCCATATCCCACAGGACCATCTCCCACACTAGGACCATCTTTCTCAACATTACCTTTTATGTATCTATTTCTTCTGAATGAAAGGAGGCTTTTTAGATCCAGGTAATAAACAAAACTCCTAAGCATCCTTCCAAAGATTATTTGCTGAGACTCAAATGGCAAGGTGCCTGTATATTGGTGCAGAAATACTGAATTATCAACCAGCTCCTCTGGTTTCCTAGAAATTGACTTTTCTTTTTTTAAGAAAAAAAAAGTTATTTTAACAAAAATAATGAAGGGGGACTCACTCAAGAGGGTATTGACTTTCTTTAGCACATTTTAATAAGACTCACCAGGGCTGGAGGTCTCTGTGTCCTCCAAGGGGACTGTTTGTGGGGGAAGCAGAGTTACAGGGAAATTACATGCAGAAGCTGTGTCCTCTGAAGCTTTTAAAGCATCCAAGGCCAGCCAGGTCTTCAGTGCTGGCGGTTTGAAGAATACAAATATACCTCATTCTCGCCAGCTATCCAAGCACGGATAGATCCTTCCTAATTGTCCACATTAGGTAAATATTCTTCCACTAGATTCTTGTTCAGAGAATAGACGGATACTGATGAATGTGGTAGACAGTTGCTAATGAACATGGCCTTGGAGTGACCTGATGCAAAGCCACGGCTCTGCTTTTAATGGCTTGCAGTATTTAAATAAACAGATACATACATGTACATTCTATCTAGACACAGACAGACATATGGGCTGATGCCACACAACAGAGGAAATAGAGCACAGATGAGAATCCCCTCAAAGGGATGCAAATCTAAAATAAATAGGAATTTACACGGTGTTGAGATCCAGGCCATACTTCCCTCACCAATCCTACTGTACCTAATGTTGACCAGGATACATCTTCTTTGCTTTTAACTAACATATAATTACATCATTTCCTCCTTCCCTTCCCTCCTTCCACTACCTCCTATATACCTGCTCTTGCTCCTTCTGGAAATCATGGTCGTTTTCTTTAGTTGTCATTGTTTTACATTGACATTGTGTGTGCGTGTGTGCGTGTGTGTGTGTGTGTGTGTGTGTGTGTGTGTGTGTGTGTGTGTTTTCAGTCCACTTAGAGCTGCTTATAATTATATGACTTCAGGGTTGGCTTGCTTAGGCAGCCATATTGTTGAGGTATCACTGGTGAAATTTCCCTGCTATTTCTAGGAGACACAGTCTCACAGCAGACTCCCTTGTCCTTGGACTCTTACAGTCTTCCTGCCCTATCTTCCATAATGTTCCCTAAGCCTTGGACTGTGCCATATTTTAAAAACCATGACCCAGCTCAAAAGCCCAGTTGCCTCTTGGTCACACATTTGGGTCACATTTATGACTCTTGCTAATTTGACATGGACTTGACTTCTATTCTGCCTCCCTATCCGCACATACTCTGTCCCGCTCAACTTCAATAGTACTCATCCTCATCATCGTCACCACCATGACTTGTCCTTATGAGGCACTGCCTCTCTGACAGGCCCTAAGCAAAGAGACTCGCATCCATTTACCTTACATAACCTTCATAATTCTATAAAGATGGTAACAGGATTTTCTTCAGCTTGAAGGCAAAGAGCTCAGATTGGCTAAATAATTCACTTAGAGCTACACAGCATTAAAGTGATCAGTGGTACTTACACTGGCTTCTTACCCTTGGTAGCTGCTGTCACCCAGCAGTGACTTCCCATCCCACCTTCCTCAGCTGCTGATCTCTGGCTCTGCAGTCTGGCCATCCTTTTACTCTGATTTCTGAACCCATATTTTCTGATCACACTACCCGTCTTTGTGGGTGGGTTAGGAACAAATTCTACTTGGTTGAATTTTTTTTCTCACAGTGGAACAAGATGTCCCGAGATGAAAAGATTGCTCTTGTCCAGTGTGAAGTCAGTTCTGCACGTCCTTACACCTCTGCGCAGCATCACTGCACAGAGCCCTTGGCTGGGTGCCCTGGGAGTCCAAGCAGCATCTAGGAGACACTCTCTGCGTTTGCAGACAGACTGGCATGTGGCATTCATTGCGGCTAAGGCATATCTAGTCTCCCCGTGGGCTTTCTTCTACTGCTGCTGCGGCATATTGTTCAATTACATCTTTCACTTCCTTTTCTGGATCATCCTAGTGAGGTTTGTTAAGACATCGCCTTTGAGGTAACTCCCTTCTGCTTCTGCGGATGTGTTTCTCTTTATGTTTTATGGGCAGCTATTTGTTTATTTTGCATTTGTTAGCATCATTATCTTTATTATTTCCTTCTCAGTTTCCTCTCCTCTTTAAGACTGTTGAGTTGATTGCTTGGGCTGTGGGTTAGATACAGCTGTTCTAACTCTCTAATAAGTGTGTTCAGGACTATAAATTACTCCGTCAGGAGGCCGGGAGACACCACACAAGCTTCCTGTGCCTTCAGAATTTCAACACATCCTTTTGCTCATTTCTGTTGTGATTTTCTTCTTTAACCCATGGTTAATTTAGAAGTACACTTGTTAGTTTCCACGCAAAAGCTTAAAGCATCTTTCTGTTGTTGGTTACAATTTTATTGCATACCTGAGAGAGAAAGGGATGGAGACTCAGTCAGAAATGAGGGATCTTTGGAAATGTATAGGAACCTCTTCTGTGGTCTGTACATAGACCATTTCCCCAGTATATTCTCCATGTCTCTGGGTCAAATGCATTTTTTATATGGCACATAATCAAACTTTTTTCCAGATAGGTTCTCGTGTATCCCAGATGTCCTGGTTGAGTTTTGTAATTGTTATTGTTGTGTTATTTTGTCTTTAGGGATTATGTTGTTTTTGCCTTGCCAACATTAAACAAGCTAGACTTGTCTGGGAAGAGGAATTCAGTTGAGAAAATTCTTCCACTAGAGTGGCCTGTGGGAAAGCCTGTGGTGCATTTTCTTGATGAGTGACTAATGTGGGCAGGCTCAGCTCACTGTCAGCAGTGCTACCCATGGGTTGGTGGTCCTGGGTTCTTCAAGAAAGCAGAGTGAGCAAGCCATGATGAGTAAGCCAGTAAGCAGCACTCCGCCATGGCCTCTGTATCGGTTCCTGCCTCCAGGTTCCTACCTCGACTTGTCCCAGCTTCCCTCAGTGATGTAGTATGACTTGAGAGCTATGATATTTAATAAACCATCTTCTCCCTCAAGTTGCTTTTGATCATGATTTTTAATCCTAGCAATAGAAACCCAAATTAAGATAGTAATTGATATGGTTCATGGGATATTTCTGTGACATGCTTGATCATACATTTTTGGAAAGATTGTGATAGCCTTTGAACTTGGAGCTAGAAAATCTGGTACATGTTAAGTGTTTATAAAGAACTTAATGAACTATTGTGGCAAGTTAGAAGATAATGTGGAGAACAATGAAGATTATGATGGCCTGGCTTGTGGAATTTCAGAGAGAAGTTTTGAGAGTCTCTAAAAAATATCAGTCATGACTGTAGGAGGATTATGTTGTTACATTGTAAATAATTATCCTGCCTACTTGTTTAATAAAAATGCTTATTGGCCAAAGGCAGACAGGAAGTGTGGGTGGGGCTACCAGACTAAGAAAACTCTAGGAAGAGGCAGAGACCACAAAA
Organism: Phyllotis vaccarum; assembly: GCA_033318265.1. Classification (NCBI taxonomy): domain Eukaryota; kingdom Metazoa; phylum Chordata; class Mammalia; order Rodentia; family Cricetidae; genus Phyllotis; species Phyllotis vaccarum. Next base: position 10,262,868 of record JARWLC010000003.1, on the reverse strand, counting down.
ACGCCACAGAGAAGCCTGAAGATACAGAGGACAACTATGCTGCTCTGAGAAAAAGTCCCGAGCCACATGGCTGAACAGGATAAGAATCATGGGTTAGATTAAGAGCAAGAGCTAGCAAGTTATATGCCTGGGCCCCAGGTCAATCATCATACAATTAATACAAGTGTCTATGTGTTTCAGTGGGACTATGGGACTGCGGGTCTGAAAGTCCAGGCCAGGAGGCTAGGCTGGAAAGTCTGGGCCAGAAACTTAATACAACACATGACCGTTGATATTTTAAAGTTAAAACTACTAAATCAAAAACCTTTCCTTTCCTGGAACAATCAATGCTGGGTAACTGGAGCTGAGAAATTAACAATGAATTAAGAAGGGGCCAGCATCATTGATGTAAAGTCTTCTAGGAGTGTTTACTGAAGTCAGTATAGGACCTGTGATCCACGGGCTCCAAAGCTGTACCTTGTTCTGGCAGCTGAAATTGGTAATGTACAAGCATTTCCAGATGGATCTGGTCTTGAAGGCATGAAGGGATCATGGAGTGTAGCTGAACATGACACTATAAGAGGCCGGCAGACAGCTTTAGTGAAGGTGCAGCCTAAATTGAAGGAACACTGCAGGAGTGGAGAGAGGTGGAGAATTGGTAAAAAATCAAATTAAAGTGAAAACAAAATCCAGCAGTGAAATGGTTAAGTGTCAGCCTTCTGGATCTCACAATCCTCAGGTGAACAAAGAGGTTGACCCCTTCTCCACCTCTGCTGTCCACAGCACACTTAGTCTGTCTCTTAAGCTCAGGCCTTTTCCAGTCCAGATGTGCTACTGTCTCAGTGGTCATTCCATGGTACTAACATCTTCGATTTGCTAGGTTCTCTCCTGCAACTGGGCTTCTCCTTTACCAATAGCCTCTATGGGCTTTCTCCAGAGATTGTTACTATTTGGTTTTGGTTTTGGTTTTATAACAACCATTCCAACTGGGGTGGGGTGGAATCTCAATGTTAAAGTTACACTTCTTTGATGCCTAAGGACATTGAATATTCTTCCATGTGTTTGTCAGCCACTGGGCTCTGTTTCTTGAGAACCATCCATGCATTGGCTCATTGGTTCATGACATGAGAGGCATGTCTTCTTAAGGGAGAATTTCTGGGAACTTCCACACGACACTCCCATTTCAATTACATTGGCTGTAGAGTGAGTGTACAGGATGCCTTGCTTCAGAGAATGTGGCATATGGAGCCTTTCTTCTAGGTGATCATGAACCTTCCTAAAACCTTCATTGAATATAGAAAGCTGGGTTTAGATACATCTCTCTACTCAGAATTTGTAGGGAGCTATTCCTTTTCTGATCAATTTACCATAATAATATCACCTATGAAGAAGAACTGGAAAAGGCAAAGGATATCCCAAATTAGTCCAGTCACATGTATCAGAAGGGCCTTTGGTTGTAAGCTAGGAGACCAAGTGGACAGTGACTAGAGATACCTTGTTCCTGAATTTGGAGCCCTGAAGAAAATGTCCATTCTCTACTGCCCACTGCATGCTTGAGAGCAGCCCATTACCCTGTGTGTTCCACAGCCTGTGCTATAGTTTAGCCTTGAATCAAGAGACCTATTCCATATCCTTCCAAATGGCTCCTTTTTTTCTTAAGTTTACCCAAAGTTTCATTCCTGTGTCTTGAAAATGGATAATGCTGACTGATGTTCCCCAGATGTCATTTGTCTTGGCGTTTGCACATCTGTGTCTTGAACTAGAAAAAAATCCCTCTGAGAACACATTTGTTTATCTCACTGCACCTGCCCCACAAATCAACACTGTTCCCTTCAGAACTTTGTCAATGTTTGCTGGATAAATAAATGAGAAATTCTAGGTGATTCTGTGTGGAGGGAAGAAAGGCACTGAGCATCTCTGCTTCACTATAGCCAAGGGAACTTATGGTTAATATGGAATGGTACGAGGGAAGATACCTCCTCATCCTCAGAAAGACCAAACAGGTCAGTCTCTTTGAAGAGCAGACTACTACCAGATCAGCAACTGTTGATAATTTCATAATTTCAGAAGATGACATTTCGAAAATGTATCTAATATTTATGTCCCCACCTGGACTTAAGAGTCACCAGATTTGTCTCTATCGTGTGACTTTTTCCAGAAAGATGTGAATAAATTTCTTTTTAACCCAGATGGGAGACTAATGACAGACGGAGAAAGTAATCCCACTGAAATCTAGCTTACTGAATCAGTGGGTTTACCTCCATTATCAGCAGACACATCACAAAAGCCCACTCCAGCATAGGGATGAGAGCTGCATCCATGAAGCTATCCCTGGAGCCCTGCACAGCTTGTAGGCAGCTCCACTGAAGAGTCTCCCCACCCCCACCCCACCCCCACAAACGAATGTTTACTGTGTATACAACCTGGGGGGGGGGTGGCTTATGAATCAGGTGATTTTCTTAGCTTCCTGAGCGAAGCTTAGGGAATTCCACCATTCCCTCCAAGAGAGAGCGGTTCAGTTTGCAGCAAATAGCTCCACAATCATCTCAGATAATTAATCGCCATCTGGGACCCAGGAGCCATGAGCTCACTCCCTCCCTCACTACTTCTACCTACTCATGGGGTAGTGGAGTTATCCTACACTATTCTTAGTCACTTTCTCAGCAGGTTGTAGGAAGAGAGCAGCTGACCCAAGATATGCCAATCACTTCTCTCTGCCTAGCTGTCATTGCAACTGAGCAATGCTGGGATCTTAGCTGATAGAGAGTATGTAAATAAAATGAGGGAAAGAGGCCATTCTTCCTGATGATGACTAAAGATGTGAGGAAAGGGGTAAAGAGGGGAGACGAGGTTGCAGAGAGGAAAAAAAAAAACAGCAGGAGAAAACTGCTCTCCTTCCAGGTGGCTTCGTGGGTACCAATTCTGGTCTCCTGAGCAGCTCAGTGGGATATCCTACCCTTGAGTCGGCTCTGTAGGACACCTGTGAATACATGTCCAAAGAGAGGAGACCGGAGAATAAATGTACAGAATGCCCCTCTTGTGCATTCTTGAGCCAGTCTGGCACCAACCAGTTCTTACATCCTAACAAGGACACCTGCTCTACATTAAGCCTCAGCTTCAGTCTATAGTCAACATTTGTTCTTATTTTTAATTATGTGTATGTCTGTGTGGGTTTGGGCTCACAAATATAAGTGTCCAGGAGGTCAAAAGGGTGTCAGATGCCCTGAAGCTGGAGTGACAGGCAGTTGTGAGTTACCAGACACGAGTGTAGAAACTAAATTCAAATCCTCTGCAAGAGCAGTACACTTTCTCAACTACTGATCCAACTCTCCAGATCTCTCAACCTCCTTTAAAAAAAAAAAAAAAAAAAAAGGAGGGGTGTTTTTAATTGAAATGGAATTGCATCCCTTCCCCCCCCCTTTCTTCCTTCTAGCCCCTCCCAACTACCCTCCCTCTAATCCCCCATTCCTCCTCAAATTGATAGGCTTTTTTTTGATTATCATTGTTTCATATACATATATATATATATGCATGTAAATAAATATATACAGGCCTACTGGATCTAATTTTATTTTTAGAGAGAGTCTCTCTGCACCACCCTGGCTGTCCTAGAACTCACTAGACCAGGCTGCTCTGGAGTTCAAATAGATCCTCCTGCCTCTGCCTCCCAATTGATAAGATTAAAGAGATGTGTCACCACACCCAGCTGCTGAGTTCATTTTGTCATTTGTGTGTATGTTGTTTCAGGGATGACCACTCTGCAGTGGGGGGTGGGGGGGGCTCATCCCTGGGAGAGGCCAATTCTCCTTCTCCCAGCATTTATGAGTTGCCTGCAGTTCTTTGTCGAGTGGTGAGACCTCCTGTAAAATTTTCTCCCTTTGACCTAACCAAATCCTTAAGCATTCTTGTTTCTACTATGTCCTTGGTTTCTTGCTCCTATCTGACCTGACCTGACTCTATTACCAGTCGCATTTTACACACATTTCCAAGCAAACCTCACTATGTCATGGTCTCCAATATGGAGAAACTGGCCTATGATTGTTTCATTCAGCTCTGCTGACCCCCAGAGATCTTCTCATGATCCCCTGCTCTCATCCTGGAGAACTGTAAACTCTGCACCCTCCTCAGTGACACCCTGCCTCCCTCCAGGCAAGGAATTCACAGAGATATTGGGGAATCCACTTGAAGGAGTAGCTCCAGCCTCCTTCATGTAGCCCAAGAGGCAGCTTTGGGGTCCTGCCTGCTAAGAACAGTGCAGATTTCCTGCAGCTGAATCCTTTTGACATTTTCAATGGTAAAATAAATTTGATTTGCAGAAGCCATGGAGGAACCGAGACGATGTGATTTCCAAAATGCACTGTGTTATTGGATATGATAAAAGACTGAATGAGTCAGTAAATACAGCAGTTTAGTAACTGTTACCAAAAAAAAAAAAAAAATCGATAGCCATGCCATCTGCAGGGGTGGGGGGGTGGGGATGAGAGAGGGAGGGCTCATCGCTGAACTCGGGATGCACATCCTGAGTTCCCAGTTCCTTGATCCCTCATTGACATACGCAGACACATGAATTCACACCCTGCCCTCCTGTGTGCAGACACACCACAGCCTATCTACTGACCACCACGACTGGTTCCATCATCACTAGATACTGCTGGAAGAGCTTGCATATTCACTTCTCACTTTATTCATTTGTTGAACATGATGAAGATTATTATGATGAAGAAGCAGATTATTATTCCCACAGAGGAGGAAAGTGAGGCATGGAGGTCTTTTCAAAACTTGCACAAAGTCATCCCAACTGGGAAACAAGAAAACTAAGCATAGAGCGCACACACCTCAGTGAGTGTGATGGAGTGCATTTTACTTTCTGGTTTAACTAAGATGTGGTTGTCTTATACTATGCCTCCCACACTTGAAGTATTTGATGAACTCTGATATGTGTACCATCTCCCCAATCAAGACCAGCAGCACATCCTGCACCACAGCTTTCCTTGAGCTCCCTGCTTATCTCTCCCTCTGACCCTCACATAAGCATCTACACCTCTGCTTTCTGTTACTGCAGGTTTGCTGGTATTGTCTAGAACTTCATACAAATGGGATTACATCTCACGCTCTCTCTGGTGCCCACTGAAGAATACTCATAAACCACACCCAGACCAAATCTGCAAACGTGCTCACACTGTGTGCATGATTTCTAAAAGTCCTCACCCCTGCACCTTTACACTCACTCCTCCTTCCCTCCCATGACAGGCCACACATGTCCCATCACCTTGCTCCTCTGGGATAACTTTGCCAACAGTTTGATTCTCAACACTTTGGTAGCAAAGTGTAGTGACTTCTTTGTCCTCCAAGTTCACATGGCAAGTCCCTTCACATGGACCCAGGCTCATTTCTTCTCTTAGCACATTTTATGAAGCACCTCATGCCCTCATCCCTGGGTATTCAGCAAACCAAGCCACATTTCCTGCCTGTGTGAAAATTAGTCCCTTTCCAAGCCAGCATGACCATCCCTGCGCTGTGGGGCCATAGGCAGGCTCAGAGAGACCAGGCTGGTTGATAGAGAAGAGAATCTTTCTCCAAGGAAAACCCATGAATGATTATACCAAGGTGGCAAGTAGAAACTGAGTTAGGAAGGACTGAGCAGATCCTGTTCTAGAACAGTGGTCAGAGATGGGCTGCTTCAAGCTTTTGATTGACCAACAACTTTGATAGAACAGGATGGGAGAGTTGTACTATTTTAGGCCACGTTCCAGTTTCTGCAAAGACAATGACATCCAGCCAGTGTTGTAAGCCATTTCTCTCCTGGTTGTCAATCTGAGGCACAATGAGGTTGCAAATCCAGAGCTGGGTTCCACTGCCAGAGCATCCCAGGCAATTGTTGGGGAGGGACTATGTCCCAGGCATTTGGCATTTTGAAAGTCTCTCAAGTGATGGCTGATTCATTTTTCTCTAGTCTCAAGGTAGTTACCACACAGCACCCATAAAGTCAGCTTTCCCTTGTTGTATAAAACACCAGAGAAATTAACCTAAAAGAAGTAATGAAGAACAGGGAGATTATTCAGTCTGTAAAATGCTTGCCTTACAAGTTGAAAGGACCCTGTCTGACCCCAAAACCCACATTGCAAATCTAGGCATTGTGACATGTATTCCACAAATTCAATTTAGTATTACAATAAAATCTCAGAGCCAGATATTGGGGAAAAGCTGAAATATCAGAGAGACAGGGAACAAACCACAACCAATTCTCACCGAGCAAACTCCTCAGGCTGAATAGGGTAGGTCCTCTCTTCACAGGTCCTCTGGCTATTTCCTCAGACAGAATGGACAAATTTCTACCCCCTTCTCTTTATATTTCTTTTCCCACCCAGCTATTTTACTTCCTGGTTTGACTCTTTTAAAGCTAAGATTAAATGTACGTGCTACCACTGCCTGGCTGTTAGGCCTTGAACTCACAGAGATCCAGATGGACCTCTGTCTCCCCAGCGACAGAATTAAAGGCATGGGTCACCACTATCTGACCTTCATAGCATGGCTCTGTGGATGGCTTGTCCCTTGATATTCCAGATTTTTATTGAATATATAGTATATCACCATAGACATTGACTAGCAATGGGTAAGCAGAGAGAGGATGATCCCTGGGCTTGCTGACCAGCCAGCCTACCTACCCAGTGGTCCTGTCTCAAAAACTAAGTGAGTAGTATCTAAGGAATAATACCTAAGGTTTCACACACACACACACACACACACACACACACACACACACACACACACACACACACACACACACGAGGAGTTTTTGTGTTGACACACAGCTTCTGTGGTCTCAGTTCATAGTCTCTGTTGGTTTGAGGCCTAGAGTGAAGGAGACTGTCAGGACAGTGGATGCATGGTAGAGCAGAAATGCTCATTTCATACTAGCTAGGAAGGAAAAGCCAACGATAAAAGAGCCAGGCCCCAGCACCCCTCCACAGTTGTGACCTCCAATGTCTTAATCCTCTTCTGATAGCTCACCATCTCCCAGTAACACCATGGGCTGAGGACTAAGCCTGCTACATATGCGCCTTTGAGAGGTACTCCTGACTCAAACGGTAGCATCCAGATAAAGAAAGCCCAGAAGCCCGTGGAAATGCTAGTGGCCCGGATCCCATCTTCCTGCAAAAACCCTGGCAGAAATGTTACAGAATGACCTGTCGATTAGATGTCAGTGAACCGTTAGAAGAGGGAGGGCAGGGTCTCGCCGGCCATGAGTTGCATGTCACATAATGAACTAGGAGAGTAAATAAATGCTCATAGATAGTGGTTTGCTCACCAATATCAGATATTTAAAGTGTTTGGCTTATTGGTCATTCAGTATCAAGATAGTTAGATACCCATTAGGAACATTAAACGCCGTTTACATAGGCCACTGTTTTCCGAGTCTTCATAAGAGCCTCCCCTCCCACTCCATCCTTCTCCTGTGGCCATGATGACTGAGTATTTGGGACAATACATCTCACGCACTGACAACTGTCAGTGGTAAGGACAACCCCTAGACTGCCATGGAAACTAGAGGTTGCTGAGTTCACTTCCTCCACAGACTGGTACTGGAAGCAAAGTCTAGTCTAATCCATCATCCCTTCTAAGCCCGTTCACCTTTCATCTTACTCCTCATTAATTGAATTACTTCATAACTACCTCGATGCCAAGTCATGTAAGCCAGATTATTTTAATCACACGGAAGCCTGACTCCCCCGTAGATGTTTCCAAGGTGTGGAAATGATACCGAAGTCAGAGGCTCTAATGAGTCTTATGTGGAAAAAGGAGTCATTGATTCTGGTCATTAAGGATTGATGGGCAGGAGTCTGAGGCATTTTAATGTGGCTCTGTGCTGTTGGAGGAAAAAGGGTCCGTGCAGGCTTGAAGAGACTTTATCGCAGGTGTGAGAGATTCAGGCAGCCGAACAACCTTGACTCACGATGAACAGTTCCACTTAAAACAAACCAGTCAAGTACGTTTTGAAAACTGCTAAAGTATGAAAGTGGAGAATGTGCACGGCAGAGTGGAGGGTCATTGGATGAGCAGGTCAGTGGCTCCCAGAGATAAGCTGGGGAGTGAGGGTGTCCTTTCCTCCCAGGATTCCATAATCTTGGGGTGTGTGAGATACCATGGAGGAGAGAAACCCTGCTTCCTATGCCTGCCCACTGAGGTTCACAAACGCTTAGTCTGGGAACTGAGATTCTGCTCAAGAAAAAACAAATTGACATCTTCCTATTTGCTTCCCGGGACCATATGTTGACTTGTAGTTGTACATCCCTGCTTTAGACTGGGGAAATCGCCGTGGCTGTACTATCTCTTAACACGGCTTCCTGACGCTGGCTCTTGGAGAAAACTGTGAAATCATCATTAACCCGCCTACAAATCTTTTAAAGTCTGAAGGTAAGGGTTCTCTGGGAGCTCAAATGGAAGGTCTGAAGCACCCTGTCTCCTCTTGATAGCTTCATTTGGGGAAAGCCCTAAAGGGATGTGGTGAGGGCTGCAGAGAAGTCTTGGTTACTTCTGCATCAACCATGCTACGGACTGCAGCATGTTCTGGAGAATGAGGCCAGCTCTGGGCAGTTGTTTGAGGAGAAAAGCTAGCCAGGGGAGAGCAGGAAGATGTTACTAACCAGCTTCACATCTGAAAAAGAGAACTAGCCCGTGAGGACCCTTTGAGTGAAGTTATCAGAGACTCCGGAGCTTGAGTCTCCTGACAGCCCCCACCTATTGGCTAGGGTTTTATTTGAAAGGAATGTATATTCCCAATGATAGTCATGTCATACTTAGTAACTGCTGTGTGGTGATATATTGTATGTTTTAATAAAATCAGTCTGGAATATCAGAAGACAGAATTGCCCACAGTCAAGCCAAAAAGGTCAGAGAGTCCCATCACTCGGGAAACAGAGATCTTTCTGGATTTTTGTGAGTTCAAGGCCTAACAGCCAAGCAGTGATAACTCACATTTTTAATCCTAACTTTAAGACTGTGATACTGAGTTGAACCAGGAAGTAAAACAGCTGGGTGGGGAAAGGAACATAAGGCAGAAAAGGCAGAAATTCAGACATTCTGTAGAATTGACCAGGCAGGCTGAGGACCCTTGAAGATAGCACTTACCATGTTTGGCCTGAGACACGGGCTATGTGAAAATTGGCTGTGGTCTGTTTCCACTTTCTGATGTTCCAGCTTCTCCCCAATATCTGGCTTCAGGGTTTTATTATTATCCACCTACAATTCATGCAATACGATTGGTCCAATGGGCAACATGAAGGAGGACTTTATATGTGAGTATGAGGGACCCAGCCTCTCTGAGACTGAGCAGGTCTTCACTCTGATTGCACTGTGGGGTACCAGAGGGGGTTCTGGTCCTTTAATGTCTGTATGCAGCTGCCCCATCGGAATCACCAAACTTTCCTTGTGATATTCTTTGCTACTTCTTTTCTGAGAACAAGAGACTGTTAGGAAAGTGTTTCTTTCAGGTGGTGGTAGTTTAGGGTATCCCTGATAGAAAATGTCTGTGCTGGTGACACCGAAGCCTCCTAAGAGCCACTACATCCAGAAAGCCGAAGGACAGCTGAGCAAGACATGGACCAGAGCCCAAGGAGCCTATTACTGAAGACGTTTGTAATTCACATTGGTGGGTCTCGAAGGCTCAGCAGGGGATTCAGTGGTAAGGTCTTATAATCGACTGAGTATTTAATCAAGATGTAACTTTTTATGGTCATACTGAAATAGGTTACTTTATGATAGCCATGGGATGTTAGCTACTGTTATTTAAAACTGAGGCTGATAAGTGTAAATAGCCTCACCCTACCTCGTGTAAGTCAGGATGCGAGTCTGTACAGCAAGACTCATCCTCCAACCCCATTTTAGTGAACTATGGTGTTTCACAATTTCCTGGGCATTGTCTAACATAGAAAAGGCACTGTTGTCAGAATCTGGATTAAAGAACTCCAACAGGGGGTCTGGGGAAGAGACACTGATAGTGAGAAACCAAATCTAACCAAATAGAGCACCTGAATGGGAAAGAAAGCCAGGAGATGGCTTTGAAGGCACAGATTCCAAGAAGAAATGGGGAAGGCTGACATTCATGCCAGAGAAACCAAGAGTTGGTAAATAGCCGGTGTCTAAGCAGCTCCATAATGGCTTGCTCCAATTCCAATGACTGGTCCTTCAGGAATCACCTGGTAGCTTCTAGCTAGCTGAACACTTGCCCCCTATCTGAACCAAGGATGATTTGGAAATAAATTAATCCAACTGAGTGCACACATGACCTGGGTCTTACATGAAAGATGGAGGAAACCTAGAAACAGTGTGAGTAGGTGATAGATGAAGTGATAAAGACCAGTAGTTGAGACACGGGGTAGACAAAGTTGGCCAAGGATATCATTGGTTTGCCCATAAATGATATGGCAAAGAATGGTCCAGTGTAGAAAGTGACAGAAGTACCATGACAATCTTAGAATTTTTGCCCAAGGGACTGCAGGTGGGGGCCATGGGAGCAGGAAGCAGCTGTGGGACAGTGAGCTGCTGTGTTCTTACTTGTGGGCCATCTCGAAATGACTCTGAGGACAACAGCTGTTCCAGGCCTGCCTCACCCTATGTGTCATCTGGGATGGGAGAGGGCCCTGAGGAAGAAGTAGTCCCTCCCATATAAATCAGGGCTAACCTGTGCTAATCGCTCGCTCCCTAAATTCCAGAAGCTGGCAGTTTGTCTGGGTGAGAATCAATCTTGCTGTCCCTGAAGTAAATACCATAATCCTTTTCCCAGTGTGGTTCAGAGATGTAACTGCCATGCTCATGATTTATTCGAAAATATTCTGCCAGGTTGTGTGTGTGGAGGAGTCCACGCACTTTGAAATGGGAGGTCAGGGTACATGTGCACTGAGGGCCTACTCCTGAGGACAGATGCTCCAGCAGGCTGCCACACAACAGCCCTGCTCCTCACACAAACCACCAAAAGCCATCAGGACAAGGAGGCATGGGAACTGAGGGTGAGTAGTCACACACCAAAACAGTCCTTCCTTAGCCAATCAGACACAGGCAGCCAAGACAGTCAGAAGGTAGCCAATTCTCTCTAGCCCTCTTTTGGTGGGAGCCACCTCTGGAATTCATCTTTTTATGTTTTTGATATTTTTTCCTTATTACTAAGTAAATAACAGAGTATATCACATTATATCTGAATCAAAAAATACAGGAATTTTCAGGGGAAAAGTAAGACTCTCCCTTCAGACTTTCTACTCACTTAAGCTCTGGGATTTCCAGGCTCAGCAGTTAAACACATAAGCACTTATAAATCTAGCTGCATTCAGAAACACAGATGCCTTTCTCATGTAAATAGTTCCATTCGTTTACATATAGGTTATAATGTACCTGGGTATGCATTATGTACCGTTTGCATATGTAACAATATATATATGCATCAATAATCTCATTGTTATGACAAAATGCCTGACATAAACCTCTTACAGGAGGGAACTTACTAGGCTCCCACTGTAAGAGGCTTCGGTTTATCCTTGCCGGGAGCTCCAGGCAGGACTTAACAAGTCACATCATAGTGCCCGGGAGAACAGAGGGAGAAAATCCTGTACTGCAAGCCCCGCCCCCCTTACCTCCTTTATCCCACCCAGGGCTCCAGCCTCCCCAGAGGTTCTGTGCACATTCAGGGCAGCTCTTCCCACTGGTTAGCGATTTCAGGAGCTGCTCCAGAAACCCAGGAGATGCCATACCATCTCCTAGACACTCTGCAGTCCAGTCAGATTGAGAGTAAAGACTGACCTTTACAATATAACACTTTATATATAACTCTAAACGTATCATTTCTATGTGTGTATATGTGTGGACACACACCACAGGCACACCACACACATACACACACACCACACATACACACACATACACACACATACATACACACAACACACACACACACACCCCAAGTGGATCAGGAAGCAGAAAGAAAGAGGCCAGTACTAGAGTTCCGATCACTTTTTTCTGTTTCTCATTTGGAACCCCAGACCATGGAACAGTACTGCCTACTTTTCAGGGCACATCCTACTACTTGGTTAATCAATCAGTGCTGGAAATGCCCTCACAGGCACCCCCAAAGATGTGCTTCAACAATGTTCAGACTTTTGTTTCTGGATCCACTCAGATTGGCGCTCAAAATTAATCATCACATTAAAAATATTTCATATCACTTTCTTGCTTGTCTTTAAGTCCTGTTGTATCTTCCTTGTTCAGATATTATAAATATTTTATGAACTCGGATCAGACTTGGTTTTTCATTTATGACTTCTGTATTCTTTGGCTTGTGTGGAAAGCTTTGCTGCCCCAGGCTTCCTGTGCTTTGCGCTAAAGTTTCTGTGCCTCTACATCTCAAAATCACTGAGCCTGTAGCAGCTCTGCCTTCACTGTCACATTTCCCTCCAGAAACAACCCTCCCTCCCCACACCAGCTGATAGTGCCTAAGAGCCTGAAGAGACAGTGAGAAAAGAGAGAAGACCTAGGAGAGGACAGAAATAATTCCTTCTTGAGGCAGAGGCGGAAGGCAGTGGTCAGCCATTGGAATGAAGCCTGGTTCCCATCTTGTGATAAAATCTGCAGTGAAAAATGGAGTGTGTCGCTGTCACAGCGCATAGGAAGGAAGCACCACAGCCCTCTGGCTTCCTCCTAAGCACCAAGTGGATTCTTCACAGTGAAGTTAAGCTGGATGTTCCTGGAATCCATGTCTATTGTGTTCTAGAAAAAAAGATAAGGATGTGGCTAAACCATACGGGGTTTCCAAGGTGCAGAGAGAAATGAGCTGATGGATACAAGAGGCAGCAAAAGGAGCTGTGTAAAAGGAGAAGAGCACAGGCAAGCATTCCCCGTCACACTGCTTCATTTCTAGAAGTGTGAATAGTGCTTTCTAGAACTGTGGCTACAGCTGCAAGCTGACTAAGACAGACACAGGCTCTGGAGTGCAAGCCACAACCCAGTGAAGAAAATGATCACAAACAAGCAGACAAGGGCACATTTTATATCCTGCTAGGAAGCCAGCAGAGTTATGAGAACAGATAGATAGCAATGACCAACAAGCACTGTAAGTTTATTACAAGTCCGTCTATATATCAAAACATTAGCCCTTCAAAGAATACCATTAAATAGAATTATCATTTCTATTTAACACTGAGACACTGAGGATAGAAAGTTATTATGTAATTTGGGATATGAACCAAGTTGCCAGAACAAAAAGGCTGTAACACACTGTGGCCCCAAGAGACAAAGTCAGATTCCTCTCAGACAGAGCTGTGTAGTCCAGAGCCGGTGGGCCTTTCTGTTCTCTGGCATTTTTCAGGAATTCTTGATCCTTCTACTTTGTTTCTCCAAATCACAAAAAGTCAGTCCTCTCGATATGACCAAAGTTGGCTTGGATCCATGGTCACACAACACTAGAAGTGTAAGTGGATTGGTCAATGTCACATACAGCTCTCCAACGTCTATCCAACCAACTCTAACTGGCAGCCCACTTAGCTGCAAGGGAGTCAGAGCAATGAAGTCTCTCCTACAGGTGTAGCTGCAAGGAAGTCAGAGCAATGGAGTCTCTCCTACAGGTGTAGCTGCAAGGGAGTCAGAGCAATGGAGTCTCTCCTACAGGTGTAGCCGCAAGGGAGTCAGAGCAATGGAGTCTCTCCTACAGGTGTAGCTGCAAGGGAGTCAGAGCAATGGAGTCTTTCCTACAGGTGTAGCTGCAAGGGAGTCAGAGCAATGGAGTCTCTCCTACAGGTGGTCATGTGGCCAGATCAAACTGAGAGAGGATCAATTCACTTCTAAAAGAAATGAGGAAAATGACCCAATGTAAGCCTATCTTCTACATTTTACAATACTGGTTATTACAGTTGTTTTCTTTATTAAATATTTTACTTTCTAAATTGCTCACCATTGAATTTTTAACTATTAATCTACTTTAAAGCTGTGAAGGTAAACAAAAAGCATAAAAACAGTATACTACTCATCTTTTAAAAAGTAAACCTCATGGTAGCATTCTTTGCTCTGAAACAAGGGGAAAGACACACACACCAACTTTATCTGTTGAAATTTGGCATTTTGCAGGAAAGCTCTTTTTCCTGTTCCTTCATTTTCTTTTAACAAACAAAGGCTTCTTTTGTAAGCTACGATAAAATATTTATTGCTGTAAGCTGATGTACAGGACCATGTGACATTACAGGTATCCCCTGCACGTTCTTGTCAAGTCCTCATTTCTCATCTTTATTTCATGGATTCTCTAACACTAGAGGCTCCCGCAGTCAGGATGGTATATTTTCAAGACTGAGATAGAGACCGACTAAATCCACAAAGATTGTAATTCTCTGGATGGAATTGCCTCACTGCCTTTACCCCCCACAAAAACACTGCTTCCTCATGTTCCCCATGGCAGGAGTTAGAACCTGTGCTGGACTGAATCCAAGTACACATCTTTAAATGGTGAATTTGCTCTTCCATGAAATATTATGCTGAGATATTGTCTGTTTAAAATAATAGTCACTAACAAACGTGCTATAAGCAATGCTGCACGCTTTAATAATAAGAGGAAAATAAATATACAATGGGCTCCATTTGGTAGGGGGTAGGTTTTTGGTGTTGGAAGCCAACTAAAAGGAAGAAAGCTTCTCAGACCAATGTCCTACAAAGCCATGTATGTATGTATGTGTGCCTGCTCAGTACATGCTAGTGGTATTGGCAGCCAAGGCGTGTGAGTTTCCCATGAGACTCATGCCACTCTGATTATACAACATGGGTTTCTACTTTATTCTAAAAGTAACTGAAATTAGATACATCTATTGTTCTCTTCATATAATTTAATGAATGGGTAAGAAACTTTAATTGAAAAAAATTTGGGTCTGGGATCTTCTTAGTTTGTAATGAAATGGAGGGAAGCCAGAGTTTAAGACTGATCTTCATTTTCCACACGAGATGTCTTACTGAACAGTTTCAAGGCTGGAAAGTTCTTGGGCTTTTTCCTCTGGTCTTTCTTTGTCTTACAGCTGCTGGCTGATTCACAAGTGTAGAGTCTTGGGCTGATTCAGGCTCAGAAAAATGTTTTTGAATGTTACACAACATTTCCGATGCCAACTTTCAGTTCTTGCTCAGCGTTGGAACTCTAGAAGCATCCTTGCAGACCTCCACTGAAACCCAGCACTCAGATGTAGTGTTCCAGTGTGGAGTTTGGTGTTCTGGTGGTAACTCTTTGTTTTGTGGCTCCCAAGGCAAAATGTTTGAGTCTATGGTTGTCACAAAACTGTATGCAACTAGGTACACACAGAATTTGACACAGTAAGACTGAGAAAACCTGAATAAGTTGATGGATTGTAACTGTGGATAGCCAGGCTCTGAGAGAAACTTTTAAAAAGCTCAACAGCATGTGATTACAGATCAAAACTGGGTAAAGGGAAATGGCATCATGAATCACTATATTAGTTCTTAAAACTACCTATGACTCTACAGTTATGCAAATGAAAATATCATTTTAAGATTAAATTTATATCTGCCATAGATGTGGATTGGTGTTTGAGAGAAACAGGAACCGTCCTTTCAACACCGACATTCATAACCACAGACTGAGAACAGCCCAGACGACCATCACCAGTTGGAAAACTGTGGTTACTCCACACCTCGGAATATTATCCAGCCCTAAAAGGGAAGGAACATAAAAAGTACTGATTCATTCTACAAAATGAGAGTACTGTATACTAAATCAAAGAAGCCAGGAGAGAAAAATAATATACGATATGTTTCTATTTCTAAGGAAGTCTAGAAAAATCTAACATACTTTTAACATGGCGGTGAAGATGGTGGTGCAGGTAAAATATATAACAGAAATTTTCAATTTATTTGTTTAGTTTAGTTGGTCTCTTATAGGACACACTGTGATCTTCTGGTGTGTATATACAGTGTGTACTAACCTGGTCAGGTGATTAGCATGTTCATCACCTCAAAGCATCAACTCCTCTCCCCTAGCTCCTTTGAAATATGTCATAGGTCATTGTTGGTTGTAGGTGTGTTCTTGTGCCATAAGTTCCTGCCCCTCTTGCTACTCCTGTACCCACAGTGCCTTCCTGTTGGCTGCACCCTTTCACATGGTTCTTCTCTCCCTCTGGAACCTTCTCTCTGCCTCATTCAACCATGCATAGATCGGGCGGAATCACACTGGCCTTTTGCTCCATGTAACCCTGAAGGAGGGTTGGTGAAAGCTGGGCTTTTCTTGGGATATCACACTATGTCACTGCTACCCTGGAGGCTCTGGAGAGGTGAGGCTCCTTTGCTCCCACCTTTGTGTGATCTATAGATGGTGTGACTTTCAGATATAAAAGGATATTTAACTGTATGCTAGCAACATCCCCCAGGAGTGGGGGGGGCATCATCATGGGAGCCTGTCAAGGGGGGGGGGGAGTAAGATTCAGGGATTCTGACGAGATTTGGTCTCATGCTCAGGGACTCCATAAGAATTCAGGACCATTCTTAGACTTATGCCAGTGGTGGACTTGGGGACCACTTCTGCTGGATGCACAGTCTCTGCATCCATCCATTCATCATTCCATCCATCCACATACCCATTCATCATTCACCACTAATTTATTCACTAGTCACTGCTCCTCATTTGCCAGTTGTACAGATTTTTACATCTATTCTTGATTCGTTCATCCATTTATACATTTATACATTTACTCTTTTTAATTTGTAGCATTACTGAGAAGGAATAAGTAGAGTAGACTTAGAGGGATCAATTGCAATTAGCTGATGAAAAAATTTAAAGAATGTGAACACAAGAACATACTATTCCGCCATAAAAAGAAGCATGTGAGGGGGATGCAGCCAACAGGAAGGCACTGTGCGTGCAGGAGGAGCAGAGGGGCATTGAGGAGGAGTTGAGTTAGAACAGGAGCAAAGTAGATAGGAGAAGGTCATGGAGCAGGGGTAAGTGTGACACAGTAACAGGTCAGCAGTGTGGACATATCTGGAATGCATGAAGAAGGCTTCCTTCAAAACTTCACATGGGATGAACTCTCAGTATCACCTAAAAGCACCTGCCAGAGAGAGAATGCATGGAGCTTCACCTTTCCCACCCATCTACACTCAGTGTGGAAGCATCCTGAATAATCACCCCGGGCAATTAATCCAGGTTCATGGATACCAGACTCTCATCTGGAGACAAACCAGGAAAACCACTCCCCAAGAACGGCAACAACCCAAGAACCTTCATCTAGAGCTTCCAGCTCATCACCAGGATCCATGAAACTATATGTCCGTCAGCCTTCTCTGTCTGTGGGAAAGAAGGGAAGGACAGAGTGTGTATATTAGGTCAGATCCACTTGCAGTCTCCAGGTCTCCTTGTCAGTTTGTATGGAGAATGGATTCTGAAGTCAGGGCCTAACTGAGGAAAGAGTTAGTCCTGGCAGGCCTTGGAGGGTTCACAGAGCAAGTGTGAGAGACTCCCTGAGGTCTAGCCATTCTAAGGCATGGCTGGAATTTACTACTGCTTCTGCCCTCCCAATTCCCAGGAACAGTCCAGCCTCCAACTGGCTCTTGGAGGCCATGAGCTTCCTCCAAGCCCTTGTGGGTGGAGCCTATGTTAAGACTGAAAAATTACTGACATGTTCTCCTTTTGTCGGGAAAGCCTCTACCCATCCAGTAAAAGTATCTACAAACACTAGGAGGTATTTTAGTCCATATTTAGCAGGTTTGACTTCCGTGAAGTCTATTTCCCAATACTGACCTGGCCAGGCTCCTCTCAGCCTTTGGCCCGGAGGAACCCGCGACGGGTAGGCATTTACTTTTTGGCATGCTTGGCAACTGGCCACAACCTTGGTGGCCATTTTGGCTTTTTCTGCCGAGGCCAAAGTGGTCTCATCCTTGATCAGTTGGAGTAGTTTCTTTGATCCCAGGTGTGTTAACCTGTGGATTCTGTGGAGGTAATCTCTGAGGTCTTCTGGTGGCTCAGATTCTTGGCCATCGCCTTTTGCGGCCTTTAGAGCCATTGTTTCGGTGGGCTGCTGCGGATCTTCCTGAAGTGCTGCCGCTCTGGCCTCTTCGTCTGCTTTCCTGTTACCCCTCACTATTGATGAGTCTCCTTTCTGGTGCCCCTGGCAGTGTACAATGGCTAATTCTCTTGGCATCATCACTGCCAAGAGCAGAGCCAATATTTCTTGTTTGTTTTTAATTTCTTTTCCTGCTGATGTCAGCAAGCCTCGTTCTCGATAGATGGCGCCATGTACATGGGCAGTAGCAAAGGCATATCTACTGTCTATGTAGATGGTAACCCGCTTCCCTGCAGCTAGGTTCAAAGCCTTGGTCAGTGCTATCAACTAAGCTTTTTGCGCTGAGGTGCCATCGGGTAGCCTCTGTGACCATATGACTTTGTCTTTACTCACCACTGCTGCCCCAGCTCTTCGAGCGCCTTGGTGGATGAGGCTGCTTCCATCAGTATACCATATCAAGTCTGAGTTGGGCAATGGGCAGTCTTTCAGGTCTCTACGCACCCCAGTTTCTTCTGCTAAGATATCCTGGCAATTATGAATCACTTCTGCCCCTGCCCTTTCCCCAGCGGGGAGGAGAGTAGCTGGATTCAGAGTCACAGGAGGCCCAAAGGCAATGCGGTCTTTGTCTAGCAACACAGTCTGATAATGAGTGATGCGGGCGTTGGTGAGCCCCCGGTCAGGCGGTTATCTAATTATGCTCTCTAGGGTATGAGGCGCCACGATGGTTAGTCTTTGTCCCAAAGTTAATTTGTCTTTGTCCCTGACCAGAGTTGCCGCCGCCGCGATTGCACGCAGGCATTTAGGCCACCCTCGTGCCACTGCATCAAGTCTTTTGGACAGATAGGTCACTGGTCTCTTCCATGGGCCAAGCGCCTGAGTCAGTACTCCCTTGGTGACCCCCTCCCTTTCGTCCAGATAGAGTGTGAAAGACTTACTCATGTCAGGTAATGCTAAAGCAGGAGCCAAGAGCAGGGAGCGTTTGATGTCATCAAAGAATTTTTGCTGGTTTCGTTCCCATATGAATGGGACCCCGTCCTTAAGGAGTGGGTAGAGGGGGGCTGCCAAGGCCACAAACCCTGGGATCCAGAGCCTGCAATACCCGGCTGCACCTAGGAACTCTCGTAGTTGCTTTCGGTTTGCGGGTGTTAGGATATTGGCCACAGCTTGTTTGCGGGTGTCCGTGAGCCATCTCTTTCCATCCTTAAGGGAATAGCCTAAAAAGATAGCTTCGGTCTTACAAATTTGTGCCTTTTTTGCCGAGGCTCGGTATCCAAGTTGCATGAGGCTCTTTAAAAAGCTCCTCCGTACCCTGCCTGCAGGACTCGTATGTCTCTGCTGCTAATACTAGGTCATCTACATATTGGAGGAGAGTAACTTCCAGGTTCTGTTCTCGAAGTTACCGCAAATCTTTGTGCAGAGCCTCATCAAAAATGGTGGGAGAATTTTTAAATCCCTGGGGTAGTCTAGTCCAGGTTAACTGCCCCAACGTCCCCCTCTCGGGGTCTGTCCATTCAAAAGCGAAAATGTTCTGGGAGTCAGTGTGGAGGGGTAAGGAAAAGAAGGCATCTTTTAGGTCAAGAACTGTTTACCACTTTCTTTCAGGTGGCAGGGTGCTCAGGAGATTATAAGGATTCGGCACAGTGGGGTGGATGTCAATAAATCTGCTGTTAACCTCTCTAAGGTCTTGCACCGGGCGATAGTCATTTGTGCCAGGCTTTTTAACAGGCAACAGAGGAGTGTTCCACTCAGATTGACAAGGTTTCAGTACCCCTAGGTCTAGAAACTTTTGTATGTGGGGCCTGATGCCCTCTCGTGCCTCTTTGCTTAGGGCGTACTGCCTTACCCGGGACAGGTGTGGCTGAGGGCTTTAGGGTGACCACTACTGGTGGTTGGTCTGTGGCTAGCCCAAGTCCTCCTGTTTCTGCCCATGCTTTACATTGGTATAGATTTTGGTTTATTGATACAAATTTAAGGTCAATTTTGTTATGCTGTATGTGTTTTTCTATTCTTGTTTAAGGTATGATGTTCATGTAACTGTTTTAAAATTGTAGTGTATAATTAAGAAATGAAGGTTAATAGTCACTTTTGATAATCAAACTTATAGTTAGGTTAGTTAGGATTTTTAGGTATACGAAAATATATTTCAATTAGGTAAGTAATCTTCAAATACTTCTAAGACCTACAGAATATGGCATTTAAAATGTTTTAAGAGCTTAGACTTTTCTGGACAGTGAGACAGGTCTGTTCCTGGCAGCACTAATTTACTTCAACAGGAAAATGGGCATCGAAGAAACTCCATATGGAGTCTATTCTCTTTGTGGCAATGGTTAGCCACTGGATAAGGACCTGTTCTTATATTGACTGCTTGACAGTATGCTGTTTAAACTGGACATGCATGTTCCATAAGAAGATGACCTCTGAACTTTGGCAGAACAAGCCTAGATGGTCATTCAGGTTCCTGCTTTGCAGGGAAAACTGTCAGACATTCTTCAGGACTCGAGTAGAAGCAACTGATGAACTGTGCCAGAATGGGCAGAGCAGATTTCCTGCTTCACTGAAATGAAAAGAGACTTTGGGCCTGTAGGCTGAAGATGGATGCCCCAACTTTATAAAGGAACTTTGGGTGACTGTCCAGGCAGATAGGTGTCATCTCTGTCCTTTCTAGATTTTAGAAGTCGCTTGCACTTCTGGTTTATTTGGGTAAATATATCCTTCTGTGGTCTTTGATGTAGTTGAAGATTAGATAGTTATAGGTACAGTTTTTCTTAGTCATTTGAAAGATATATTAGATATGAAACTTTAGATTCATAAAGATAAAATAGAGTATTTTCTTTAATTTTGCTAAATACAAATAGACTAGATATTGTAACTGTAATTCTTGCTTGATGGCTATTTTGTTATATGTAATTTTGCTATGTTAAAATTGAAACCTTCCTTTTTGATTAGACAGAAAGGGGGAAGTGATGTGGGAATGCGTTTATGTATGCTGTGAATCTCAATCTTTGAATAAAGGAGCTGTTTTGAGCCATGGCAGGCACCATGGAAGAAGTAGGAGGAGAGATCAGAGCATAGGTAGGAGAAGGAGGGCAGAGTCAGAGCGAGATCCAGCCAGCCGCCCAAGAAGAAACATGTAAGGAGCACGGGTGAGCCACACGGGCCACGTGGCCAACAGATTAATAGAAATGGGTTGATTTAAGATATAAGAGCTAGCTGGCAATGTGCCTGAGCCGTAGGCCAAACAGCATGAAGTTAATAGAAGCGTCTGAGTCATTTCTGGGGGCCTGGGTGGCGGTGGGCGACTTAGAGGTCTCGGGCGGCAGGTCTGTGGGTCTCTGGACCTCTGGCCACCCGGGACCGAGAACCCCACTACTACAGATGGCACCCAACGTGGCGCCAGGGAACTTCCGCATCCACATCTCCATCCCCTCAGGGGTGGAGATCGCGTGGGTCGGGGCCACTTCATACAGTCTATATTCTTGTTCTATGGGCAGCTCCATGGTGAGGAGTTGGAGGTCCCCAACCAATGGGCTGGTGAACTTTAAGTCTGGTCCTCTAGAAGTAAAGGTGATTTGTGCTCCTAGCTTGGTCAATAAATCTCTTCCCATCAGGGGAGCTGGACAATCTGGTAACACCAAAAATGAATGTTGCACGGTACCTTTTCCCAGGTTGACTGTACGCTGGGTGGTCCAGGATCTCTTGCAGCTCCCATTTGCCCCTTGTACCAGCATCTTCTGAGTGGATAGTGGCCCTAAGGGGGCCTGGAGAGCCGAGTATACCGTCCCCGTATCTATCTCAAAGTCAACGGGGTCCCCTCCACATCAAAGGTTACCCAGAGCCCTGACACCCCTAGTCGTCTAGGGCCAAGATCGGTGCCCTGGGTTTTGTTCCTTTATTTTTCTTGGGGCATTCTCGGGCCCAGTGTCCCTCTTCTTTGCAATATGCACACTGATTAGGCTTCAGGTCTCTGCGACGGTCAGGTTTGCCCTGTGGCCCAGGGCCCTCCCTAACTACAGTGGCCAGAATCTTAGTTAAGTCTCGGTCCCGTCACCTCTCCCTCTGTCTTTCTTTTTCTTCTTTTTCTTTATCTAGTCTCGCCTCTCGCTCTTCTGCTGTCTCTCTTTTATAGAACACCTTCTCAGCCTCTCTAACTAGGTCTCTTAGACTCAAATTCTGTAGTCCATCTAATCTCTGTAGCTTCCTTCTGATATCTGTGGCTGACTGCCCTATAAATGACATAGCTACCGCTCCCTTATGCTCCTCTGACTGCGGATCATATGGAGTGAACCGCCTGTAAGCTTCCATAAGTCTCTCCAAGAAGGCAGATGGAGATTCCTCATTACCCTGCAAAACCTCACCTATTTTTGCCAAATTGGTGGGGCGCCATACCGCCGCCCGGAGACCTGCCATCAGAGTCTGGCGATAGAGGGACAGATGCTCCCTACCTTCAGGAGTGTTGGGATCCCAGTTTGGGCGCCGCAGGGGGAAGTGATCATTGATAAGGTTGGGGAGTTGAGTGGGTCTGCCATCTGGTCCTGGGACCAGTTTTCTAGCTTCTAGCAAGATGTGCTCCTTTTCCTCTGAAGTGAAGAGGATACCTAGAAGCTGCTGGCAGTCATCCCAGGTGGGCTGGTGAGAGAACATCACAGACTCGAGAAGGCCCGTTAACTTAACAGGGTCCTCAGAGAAAGGGGGTTATTGTTTTTCCAGTTATAAAGATCAGAAGAAGAAAAGGGCCAGTACAGGAGGGCTTGCATCCCCCCCCCACCCCAACATCAACGGCGGTTCCCAAGGGGCGTAAGGGAAGGGTGACTGCCGTCTCAGCACTGGATACGGGGTGGGCTTGGTGCTGGCATGTGCCTCGGGCCGGCCCAGCAGGGGAAGGTAGAGACGAGGTGCCTGGTTCTACCGGTGTAGGCCCTGAAGGGGGGTCACCCTGGCCCTGGGCCCCACGCCACTCGTCCCCGTATGGTGGTGGAAGGTCTGTATCTAAGAGAATGAGATCAGGCTGAGACTCAGGCAGGACCGGGGCCGTGTGTAAAGGTGGAAGTTTGTTAGTTTCTTTAACTGGTAAAATAGCGGCAGGAGTCTGGGGAATCAGAAAAGGTCTGACTCATTTGGGGGGGTCCAGGGCTAAGTCTTCCCAGACCCAGATATAGGCCTGTTGGTCCAGGTGGCCATGGGAACCTGGAGTGAAAACAACTTTTTTAACATAACAGGGAGATGAAAGGTACGATCCGCGGGCCACCCGACTCCGAATGTCGGCCACTCCGATGAACAGACAGTCTGCCACTTGCCCTTTTTGACCTGTAGGGAAAGGTTATGAGCCCGGGTGGTAACCTCAGACCAATGTGAGAGAGTAAGAGTGGGAGGTGTAGAGGTGGTCTGTCCCATTTCGAACAGATAAAAACAGACACAAAAAGACACAAAGAGAGTCACGACACAGAAAGACAAGACAAGCCAGCACGATCGAGAAGAAAGTAAAACCAAAAATATTTTTAACAGTCCGGACCTTTGGCCAAAATTCCATCTGGGTAACAGGGAATCAGACTGGGTTCCCATCTCTGGGTTCCCAAAAGGCCCCAGGGCGTCCCCCACGGTCGCGGCTTGTGGCTTCCGACTCGTCTGTCCACCACAGCTCGGGGCCCTCACGGACCTCACGAGCAGCCCTTCCCAGACCGACTTACCAAGGACAGACAGACGCCCGAGGGGGTCCCCAACTGGACCGATAAGGGTCTCGGTGGGACCTCCAAGATGTAGGGTCTCCCCTTGGATAAACTGAGGCAGGCACTGATATCAGGCAAAAGTACAAAAAGGTTTATTCATGCGCGCATGGGTCAACAGCCAAGAGAGGAGCCAAAGACCCTGAACAGCAAGTTTGCAGGCTTTTTATTTGGTTCTCTTCTCAGGGCGGGGGGGGGGGGGGGGGGGGGGGGGGGGGGGGGGGGGAGGAAGGTCAGTTAGAGTTCGGCCCTCTGGCAGGTCCAGATATCTTTGTGGTATTTCCTGGAACGAACTGCCCTCCGCCCTGGGCTCTTATCTTGGGGCATTGTGGTTCCATTTGTCTTAACACAGCATGTTTGTACAGCAGTTCACAGCCCACAAGGGAATGGTGGGTGAGTCACAAGGGCATAGTTCTCCGCCCGAGGTGTTTATCTTTGGGTGCAGCTGGTTTCGTTAGGCCTGGCACGTATTTGTACAGCAATTGTTAACACACTAGGAAATTGTGGGGAAGTAAAAAAGGGTACAGTCTCACGGGAAAAAGAGAACATGTCAGTAATTTTTCAGTCTTAACACCTATAGTTAGAGGCTGAGGAAGCACAGTTGAAGAAACATAGAGCAGGAAGGTTCCTGACTTTCAATTAGTGCTTTCTAACTTGAAGGACCTTATCTAACCTAATTCAGGCCTGATAGGGTGGAACCTACTTATATCATGGAGATAAGTTCAATAATATAGTCAAGGTTCCTCATCAGTCTGCAGACCCCCAGGCATTGTGGGGGTGAAGGAATGTGGTGTGGGAATGAGTCACCCTGTGGAGGAGATGTTATCAAGCTGGATATTCAACCTACGTCTGATACTGAGAGT
Source organism: Phyllotis vaccarum (assembly GCA_033318265.1). Classification (NCBI taxonomy): domain Eukaryota; kingdom Metazoa; phylum Chordata; class Mammalia; order Rodentia; family Cricetidae; genus Phyllotis; species Phyllotis vaccarum. The sequence continues at coordinate 10,238,277 of JARWLC010000003.1, read as the reverse complement.
GTACAGTGTCCTATCCCTGTGATAAGCACTCACAAGTCCTGATAAGGATCAAAGACATGTGCCTTGGTAACCTCACATAAAGTCGGCAGAGTGGTCACTAGCCCAGACTCCCAAGTCTGATCATGTGACCCTGCTACTTACTCACTTTGTGACCTTGAGCACATTCCTTAACCTCTCTGTGATTGTTCTACACCCATTAAAGGGGGCACAGTAATGATACCTGCTCTGATAGGTTGTTAAGAGAATTGACTAAGTAGATCAGAGTGCTTAGAAATGTGACATAAGCAAATTCAAAGCATTAATGATGGAGGGGTTATGTACAGTGTCAACGACAGCACAGACCAGGGAGAAACCATTATCAGGGCTTAGTCTTACGTGCAAAGGCTGTGGGAGAAGAGTCAAAGAGGAAGGTTGAGATGAATGGTTCTAGGTAGAAGCCACGGAACCTGCAAGATGCAGACAGCACAAAGAGTCCTAGAGACCGTAAGGGCTACACATGGCTTTTGGCTTGAGCACCTGGAGAGGGAGTCTTCTGGTTTGGGGGGACCAGGAACTCTGGTTGAGACCAGAAGTCATCCATCTTGGATAACTGTGAAGGTCAAGTGAAGCTGTTTCTCAGAGCTCAGAGAGGATGGATGCAGGACCAAGGTACCACCTGGGCCAGAGAGCTTGAGATTCTGCTTCTTCCTCAAGCCATCCTCCATCTGTTTTCATGGCTCTGGACCACCCACCCACCCATGGAAAACTCTTTCCCTCCCAGCCAGGCCCTCATGGCTCTGGACCACCACCCCCACCCATGGGAAACTCTTTCCCTCCCAGCCAGGCCCTCTTGGGAGGTACTCAAATGTGCACCTTTTTATAGTTCACATTCATTCTGCCGGGAAAATCGGCCCTGGGCTGCAGTGGTGCCCAGCCATGAATCATGATGTCCACAGTGTAGAGAAAATGCAGCCAGTTGGGTAGTGATGGGTGGGGCCCCAGGCTGTTCAGCCACAGAGAGATTTTTCAATTTTATTAAAATCGATAGGAGTTTTATTACAGTATAAATGAAATGAGAGCTTCTCACTCCTGGGATAACAATCCACATCACTCTCGCGGCCTGTGTGAGGCCCCACCCGGAAGGCAAATGTCTGGATCCATGCACCCAGGGACCAGCAAAGAAACATAGGTCCCAGAACTTTCCATCAAAGCACCATGTGTCACTATGCCCCCCCCCATGCCCTTATATGTTTCCAGGAACCTTGCAAAAGTCATGAAAGGTGGTGGAGTGACATTTTTGTAGAAACATGGATAGAGTCAGCTCGATACTGAAGACGTCCTTCAGGAAGCTGTCCTTCCTAGGTGGAGTCCTATGTGAAAAGGAGTGCTATCCACCTGCTCCTGGGCAGTTTTGTCATCATTCAGAATAATGGCTGTCATGGCTGTCTGGTTCCAATTCGCAAACTCTTACAGAGGAAAACTAGGGAAGGAGGGGACAAATGCTAAGTATGTAAGAGAAGCAGTAGGGAAGTAGGTATATATGAGCAGGACACCTAACACACTCATGCACATTCTGCACTTAACAATCATACACATACACACACACACACACACACACACACACACACACACACACACACACACGCACGCACGCACGCACGCACGCACGCACGCACGCACGCACGCAACTCTGGGTTGGATAAGCTTGTGGAGGCTCTTTAAGCTATGGAACCCAGGCTGTCTGCAGGCATGTGTGGGGCGGGTGAAGCTCTAATCAAATTTCAGTAGTTTGACTCCTAGATCTGCCTGACTCAGCAGGGTAACTACTAGCTTGATGCTCCCAACTCTGCACCTGCCCCTGCCTCAGCCTCTGCCTGAGATCCGGCACCAACCCCTGTTCTCTGATCTACTCTCACCTGGAGAGAAGCTGTCCCTTGGCCCTGAAAACTCATCTGCTGGCCTCCAGCTTGGGGCTGAAACTGTTCTGAAAGTAGAGGGAACAGATGGAACTTAGTCGGTGTGGGAACTGCAGAAACCGTTTGTTAGCAGGACAGTCACACCTGCCACCTGAGGCTATGCTGCAAGGATGACCCTGGTGTCCCCAAGCCAGGGGGTTCTGCTGGAATCTGGGAGGGCTACTGGAAGCTATTGGCCTGGTTGTCTAGCCCAGGACACCAAAATGGGAGGTGATCCAAAGGACAGAGATCCCAGCCAGAGAGGAGCAATGACTGGGAAGGATCCTGTGATGTGAACCCCACAGGCTCCAGAAGCCCACATTCCTAAAATGAAATCAACAAGCAAATGCTCACATCTTTCTGCTTCTCTTCCCTGTACTTGTCTGAGGAAGCACACATTTTCTCTTCGCTGCACTTGTGTGTGTAATTTGGCAGAAATCTTTTTCCCCAGTTAACAATGTGTAATAAACATTTTTCATGTTTTCATACAGATTTTATAATCAAATTTAATAGATACAAAATATAGTGTAGATGGCCTATAATTTCCTCAGTAATCCTTTATCACCAAGTGTCCAGATTATTGCCCACGTTTTTAAAATAATGACATATAAAACATCATCAAAGGAACAGTGTCTTTTTTTTTTCCAGAGTTGCACTAGCAGAGTGAAGGACACAGATATCTTTGATTCTTGTTACACACTGCTTACTTAGAACCGCAGGACCCTTCCTTCCACCTCTGAGCATGACCGAATGTGTGTCCCCACTCCGTCCCACCCCACACTCCATTCCTGCCACAGGTTTGGTGACAAGAACACTTTTGTGGGAGGTGTTGCTGATGGTTCAACAAATATCAGAGAGATTAAGACCACTTCTTTCAGTAGCTCTGACTAGCAGAGAGGCCTAAACACTCCCCCAGGTTTGCTAACACATGGGGTCCCCCTCCAAGTGGGCAGTCTCTGCAATGCATTCTTCACATATTTACTGAGGCATAATAATCTTCCTTGCAGAGAGTTTAATAAGGGCTTCCTGCAGCACAGTTATCAGCCCTTTGTATATCAAAGTAGAGGAGCCTATGTTTTTCCTTCTAGAGTTTCCTCACTCTGCTGCTGGCATATGTGTGTGTGTGTGTGTGTGTGTGTGTGTGTGTGTGTGTGTGTGTGTGTTGGAACACACCAAGTTTTAATTTTGTTCTTGACATCATCCATCAGTTGTCTCCTTGGTGAATTCTTTTCTGGCTTCAAAGCCAACAAGAGTGGTCTTTCTTGACAAAAATAATACATACTTCATTTTCTGCTAAGTTTTCTGTTGTTAAAACTATATTTAGCTCTTTAATCTACCTGTAGTCTATGTTCATGTGAGAGAGTTTCTAAATTAAAATTCTTCAATGCCATCCACTCTCCCAGCATCGTTCACTTTTTATTATCTTTTAAATTATTATTTTAGAAAACATTTCAGTGTTTCATGGATTAGGCTTTGCGACATCCTCTTGTTTCTCAGCACAGCCTTTGAAACCCTCATCTGCCTGTGTCTCTGGAATCTTGTGTTTCTGGAGGATCCTATTGGCATTGATCAGAGGCAGGCAGTGTTAATTCTCAGAATTAACCTGAGACAGGAGACATTCGCAGTGTGCCAAGCATGTTCATCTTGGGAATATATTACAGCTCTCTCCCCCCATCCACATCCCACCAAAGCCTGTAGTTTTCTTTATAAAGGTCAGGCATATATTATATTTATTTCTAAGCATGTTAGATTACTTGCTTCTGTTACAAATGGATGTTGTTCATTCTATTTGCTAGCTGCCCCTGGTGTTCAGGAAGATCATTGATTCTCCGGTATGCAGTTTGTATCCATCTTCTGCCTCAGACTTTTTAATTCACAAATTTTCCCGACCTTTTATATTCTCTACCCATACAAATGTTTTTCTTGTTGTCTCACCCTCCCCATTCAGGTTTCCTGAAGTGACTGGGATGCCCAAATACAATCTGTTCCTCCTTAATTCTCTTTCAGAATTCTGTAGGGAGTTGGTCAGCTTGTTAATTATCAGTGTGGTGTAATAAGAAGTTTCTGGTTGGCCTTTCTGGCCTAGCTCTGAGGTTCAGACCCGCTCTCAGCCCCACTGCCACTTAGTCCCAAATAATCACACAAAGGCTTATATTTATTTCACGTTGATTGACTTACGGCTCAGGCATATAACTTGCTAACTCTTAACTCTTATTCTAACCTATGACTCTTATTTTGTTTAGCCATGCAGCTTGATACCTTGTCTCAGAGCAGCACTTCAACTTCTTTCCTCTGTGTCTGCTGGCCTCTCTGCCTGTCTCTTCCTCTTCCCAGAGTTTTCTTAGTTGGGTAGCCCCTCCCACACTTCCTGTCTGCCTTCTGGCCAATCAGCTTTCTATTAAACCAGTAGGTGGGACAAATAGTTACACTGCAATATGTGCCAGAACATAATCTTATTACCATGTGGTGACATAAGTTTTGCTTTTCATCCCGGATTTCAATCTTACTTGCATTCTGAAAATGCACAAATTTTTTTAGAGATATGTATTCTTATTAGACTACAGAGGAATGTTTTAATTCTTAAATTATCTTCTAAATAAATAATAAATAAAAATTTTGAAGTCCAGGAGTTGGGAAATCTCAGTGGTAGAATATTTGTCTAGCATGTGGGGGAGTCGTGGGTTCCATCCACACCCAGTCAAAAATCAGGTAAAATGTTAAACTATTTGTGAAGTCCTTATTGATGAATTATTTTAATTTATTTTTAATTATGGGAGGTATGGTTGTGGCTATGTGCACATGACTACAGGTGCACACAAGGGCCAGAAGAGGGCACCAGATCTCCAGAAGCTGAAGCTCCAAGTAGTTGTGAGTCATGTAGCCTGGGTGCTAGGCCTGCACTTGAGTTTTCTAGAGAAACATGATGCCTTAGCCTCACAGCCCTCTCTCCAGCCCCTAGGGTCTTCATTAAGATGATTTTTTTTTAACACTTTCTGTCTTCATTTTTGTCCTGGATCCTTTACGGAATGTGTGTTGTATGGATAATAACTTTCTCCCATACTGACGGAGCTGGAATCACATCTCAGGTGTTTCCCCCCACCCCCGTTACATACAGGTGATGCCATTTGGAAAATATATTTAACTTTTAGAAATATAGCATGGCCTCTCATCGTGTAATGACAGCAAATGAAAGGCACAGTTTGTGAGAATCCTTCCTGTCCTTAACCCTTCCAAAGCACCTTGATTTCTATGGCAGAAGTGATGGAGAAAGAACCCTGGGGGCAACTCTGAAATTTTAAAAACCTATAATGACACAAAGATGAATCAAAAATGGCTGAAGGAAGGCATTGGGAGCAAAATAGATACTTTTGGCTCAAAGTTAACTGAGACACAAATGTACATTACAAATTTAGACAGGTTCATTTCCACCTTGAGTTCTTCCTGGAAGGAGCCATCACCCATGTGGTCCTCTTGCCTGGCTACTCTGTCTGCCCTGCCATCCACCCCTGCTCCTATACCACCATCCTCCACCTCCAGGCAGCTGCAGCACTCTATCCCACGCTCCCATTCTCGCCTGGCTATCTTCTCTATGCTGCATCATGGTAGATTTTTATTCTGCTCCAATTAGCCAGAATAGTTCCTTCCTCTCCAGGATCCAGGCTAAAAGCTAAGCCCACACTCTGCAGCATCGTGCCACGAATGCCTCACCTCTAACCTCTACTGAACAGCAACTCTGGGATCCAGGCCACCTTCTCCCATCCCTCATTCCCTGGGCCACAGGTGTCAGATACACAAACTCCTCGTTTTATTTTAATGTCGAGGCTGTGAGTCAGGTAGACAGAAGCTTTACACACATCTCCAATTCACAGATGGAAACCAAGGCTCAAGGAAGGTGAATTACATGAAACTCAAACTGTTAGGAAGTGTTCAGGCTACGATTCCAAACTAAACTCCGCATGATTCCAAACCATACGTTCTCACCACCACACTATACAGACTTCCTACAAGATAATCCCTCTCCCCTATCAAGTTTGAATTGGGGAAATCCAACGCCATCAGACGATCAGCAGAAGTTAAGTGCATGTGGGTTTCAAATCACCTACAGCCTCCAAGAATGTGAAATTGTGCTAGAAAGGGGCAGTGATTGGAGGAAATGGTTCTGGGTCCTACTCTGTTCCAGACATCCAAGTATGGACTGCTCCAAGGAACATGGGTCTCATCATGCCAGGGAAGAGGGCTATGAAGAGTGGACAGAGACCCTCACCTATTTCTGAATCGAGGAGAGGTGCAGCCTTGACCATCCCAGAGGCTTTGTAAATGGAGATGAGCTAGACTAGAATGAAGGTTTTCACAGAGGGTAAAGGTAGTTAAGAAGACTCATAGGCTTAAAACAAGATAGCTGGGGATAGCCAGTGGTTCCTGTGGCCCCTACCTGTACATAGGGAACAACATGGGGGTTGTAGCAAGAAAAACTGAACCCTGAAGGGAACTGGTCTACAAACCGTAAGCGCAGGATCATTTCCTATCTGGGGAAAGTTTATACTCAGAATAGAGAAGTGATCAGCCCAGGTTCACACAGTTGCTAATAGCAGGTTCGGGAAGGAAAAGGTCCCAGACATCATCTCACTCTTTCATGAGCAGTGACTAACACAGCTGTGTCCTAATGTTCTTCTGGCAGGCTTGAGGAACTCAAACCTCTAAGCTATCAACTTTGGGGACTCACATCCATTATCCTGGCATGTCATTCACCCAGGAGCCCAAGGGAAGGAAAACAGTAGGCATAACAGAATTAATAGAGACTGTAACCAGAATGTGCAGACCATGATCCTGGTTCTTTTCCCACATTAAATTGTGCTCTTTGATCATATTATAAGCAAAAAGATGAAAATCACTCTTTACTCAAAACTTCTTATTCTAGCTACCACTACATCTCTGCTGCTCTTTGCAATAAAGCTTATAAGGGCTCTTATAAGCTTCACCCCCTGAAGCTCCTTTACCCTGGCCCAGCACCTCCAACTGCTCTTAGTTTGCCTTCGCTTTGCCTGGCTAGCCTATGCCCAGATTCCCGACTTGCCTCCAAGCTCTTCATGTCTCTAGTCCTTAGTCATCCAAAGCAACAGAGCACTTTCCAAAGCTCCTCTTGGAATCAAGTCCCAGGACATCTCCCAGAAGCCCGTCACTCCTTCTTGTTTGGCCAGCCTTCCTCCCAAAGTCTGCTCATCTCTGAAAATCCATCCCAGTAGATTTTGGTCATAAGGTTTGAAGGCCACATTATGTCCCATCAAACCTCAGTATCCACTGAAGGGAAGGGTTTTAAAGAAGGCAGAATGGAGCCTAAAGAAATGAGAACCAGTAGGGATTAGAGACACCCTGATCTACTGTTACCTCCTTGGTTGACAATAGCAATGTGGGTGGGTTAAATTCCTTAAAAGCTCATCCCAAAAGAAACTGAAGAATTGATGCTATCTCCTACTTGTGCCTGTGAGAAGACACATACCCTGAGATCAAAAGAACAGGCACTCACTTAAGGACACTTGAGGTGTCAGGGACAGTCAGGACTAAATCTCCTGTTCCCGGACCCTAGTCCTACCAGGGATTCATTTGTGACTCTTCCCTAGATTAATTTAGAATTAGGAGCACAAAGGTGCCAAGGGCAGACAAGCGGGCTTAGGCAGGTTCCTTCCGGTCCCTGTCCCTCCAGGAGACAGCCTCAAGGGCATATTCCAGACCTCCTGGTTCTCACACAGTCCTCATTTCTGCTTCATTCATGCATTTCTCCTTATAATTAATGAGCAAACATTCTTTGCAAAACAATGTTTAAACACTTTAGGATTAATTTAATCAAATATTTAATTGCCCCATAATTAATCATCTGAGCTTAATGAATTGAGCCTCTGTCTCTGGGAGTTGGGTTTGTCCAATGACTTCTGAAAATAAATACATCATGGAGCCTCTCAGAATTATGCTATCTGGTTCCATGTGCTGGGGAAAGGGCAGTCTCTTTCAGCACAGAGCCTGAGGTAACTCTCTGAGTTGATTAAGGAAAGAGTCATGGACCACTCCAGAAGTAGACACCAATCTGTGCAGGTGCAGAGCAAGTGGGGAACCTGGGTAGGTGAAGTTGGCCCCACAGAGCTAGCTGTACCCTCAGGAAGGCTGCATTTTTCCTGTGGCCTCAGCATCTCCATCAGTGAGGTGTCAGTCCTCCTGAGCTCTGGAGAGGATCTAACAAGACCTCAAAGGGGTCAGTCTTTCAAGGCTCATGGAACATCACAGAAGAAAGGGGCATGTAAGGGGCAGAGAATCAGGAGTGCGGTGAAGTATTGTCTTCAGGAACTGGCATGACTACTAGTCACAGTAACTCACAACAGTGGTGACTACCTGTATAAGATTAGGCACAGCGTTCCATCATGGAGGGAGGGCTATTAGCCCCCTCCCTGAAGCTATAGGTCTTAATAGCCCTGGGACTCATATGCCAAAGTGGTGTAGCCTCTGGTAAGTTGCCCTTGCTCAAGTAAATAAATAAGTTCGCGCAGGCAAGCCTAATTAAACACAGTGAGCCACAAACAAAAGGACACACACAAAAAAAGGAGAATTTGATGAAATAAAAAAGAGTTAGGCTGTGTTCAGACAAATCAGATGGTGGAGCTAACCACTAGAGAACGCCTCTGATCCCAGCACTTGGAAGGTGGAGACGAAAATGTAAGGGGAGTGAAGACAAAATCTTACCCCCTTTTGGTCTGAGGGTCCTGAGAGGTGAGACGTCACTAGTGGCTGCTCCTTTGCTTCTCTGACCTTTCAGGTTATTACTCCTGGTTTTTATTGATAAAGTTCATGCTATAGAGTTCAGTGGGAGTGGGGAGAGAGTTCTCAAGAAACTCTCTCTTTGTGTGTGTGCATGTGTGTATGACTGTGTAGTGTGTGTGTGCATGTGTGTTTATGTGCATGCATGTGTGTGCGCATGTGTGTATGTGTGTGTGCATGCACGTGTGTGAGTGTGTGTGTGTATGTGTATGCATGTATGTGTGTGTGTGTGTGTGTGTGTGTGTGTGTGTGTGTGTGTGTGTTTTGGTTGGTTAGTTTTTTGGTACCAACTTGATGTGGCAGGGCCATCTTGGCAAGATGAAATTCCAGTTTAAAAATAAAAAAAAAAAAATGCCCTCATCAGATTGGCTTGTAGGCAAACATGTCTGGCGTTTTCTTGAATAATTATTGATGTGGGAAGGCTTAGCCCACTGTGGGTGGTGCCATGCCTGCTGGTCCTGGGTATAAGAAAACAGGTTAAGTAAGCCCTAAGAAGCCAGCCAGTAAACCGTGTTCCTCCATGACCTCTGCTCCAGTCCCTGCCTCCCGCTCTTTACTTCGCTTGAGCTCTCACCCAGTGATCAGAGCCTCTAGGCCAAGTAAACCCTTTCCTCATCAAGTTGTTTTTGATCATGATATGCATCACAGAAACAAAAAGCAAACTAAGAATGTATATATATTATATATATGAAATTCTGACGGAATAAATTAAATTTTAACAATATAAATAAATAAGAAGGTAAAGAAGCTTTGTGACTGTCAAGTGCTGTGTTCAAAGGAAGTTGCTTGAAGCCCCTCTATGCTCTCCTCACAGTCATGGAGCATCCGTTCAGCAGATAGCGTGTAAGATGACCCAGCCCAGGAGGCTCTGTTCATAGCCTACTACAGTACAAGATGCTATGACCCATCGACAAAACATCTGATCAATTAACCATTGAATCCTTGCCTGTGTTGAAAGCCAGGCTAGAAGGAGAATCGGAGCCCCAACAGTGGAGTCCCTACGAGTGCTCCCCACAGCCTTTTTCTTCGATAGGATGCTCTGGAGAAGGTCAGAGCATCTGAGTTGCCAGAGCATCTGAGCTGCCATGAATGCTTCACCAGAAACCGGGGCAGACGAGATCCCTGAGGAATGAGATCTAATAATAGCAAACACTTACTAAGCTCTCTGTTCTTATGCAGGCCCCAGCCCCAGACTGGTGGCCATGCATTAAGTCCTTACAGTAAGCCCTGGGGGCAAGCAGAGCTAGCTAGGCTGCATGGAGGCCATCATCACTCCTTGCCTGTCTGACAAATGAGGAAATGGGGAGTCAGAGGGCTTAGAAAATGTTCAGTGCAAGTAGCATACAGAGCCAAAATCTGAACTAAAGCAGCCAGGCTTCAGGCCAAGTTCTAAAACCTGTACATCCAGTCTTCTGGGAGAAACGAAGACTGTGACAGTGCCAGATGAGGAAGCCACTAGCTGGGGACACTTGCAGACATCAGACATGCAGGCTATGCATCTACTCAAGAGAGACCAAAGTAGCCTCTACTAAGAGATGGGAGTGTCCACTCAATAGAAAACGAAATTTAGCCTAACTCACTGTGTGGACTAATTGAGCCCCTAGACCAAGAAAATACTCAGAGGCCAGGTTCCCAATGCCCTCTCCCCACCATGGCTTTCCCCTAAATTCAGGGCACCCACGCTCTCCGGAGAGGCATCTGTTAGAAGGAAATTAGCCCCAGACAGGCACAACCTCTGACCTGACATCATTGCCTTCTGCTACACATGGAGCCAAGGATTGATTAACTCCAGCCTGGCTTAGGAGCTATGAGACCGAGTGCTTCCCCCTGGAGTTATTTATGCCAGCCCATTAGCTCAGGAAAGGCAGGATTCATAGAGTCATCGTGGCCTGGGAACTCAGTGAAATTAATATCACAGGGACTAAAATACACATGAAGCCTGTGCCACCTCCATTTAATCAGGAATGAAGGAATGTTCTTATGAGGATGGGAGGTTCCTTTTCTCATATGTGTCCTGCATCCTTCCTTCTCTACATCCACACGGCTCCTATCATCTCTGTAAGGCCTTACCACAGCCTGCCACAGTCTCAGACACTGGCCTCTCAGCCTCTAGACACACCCGAGCCAGGCACCCTCCTCCGTGGAGTTTCGGCACCTGGCGTGGTGCATTTCAAAAGCAAGGCTGGCTTTCTGCACTCTGGCCAATGACTCAATTTCAGGTGACACTTTAAGAATTTATGTCTAGGGGATGGGAGAAATGGATTTGAGCTAAAGAAAATGTATTGCTCTTGCAGAGGACCCAAGTTTGGTTCCACTCCCCACACTGGGCAGTTGACACTGCCTGTTACTCTAGCTCCAAGGGGACCCAACTCCTCTGGTTGCCATGGGCACTGCCCTCATATGTACAAGCCCAACCCATACTCATAATTTTCAAAATACTCTAAAAAATGGAAATTCATTCTTTATAATTATTAAGAAGAACATAGCCGGACAGTGTGCTCCAATAGAGCCCTGCATCCGCATTTGGAATCCATGCTTCTTTTTTTATGTATTAACAAATGATAATTAATAGGCTTCACTGCGGTATTTCCATACATGAAAATATCATTCATTGATCATGTAAACCCCACACCTTCTACCCTCTCTCCAGCCCCTTCCCAACCAAGTCCCCACCGCTTCCTCTTCTATTTTTCCAGCTGCCTTTGAAACTCTTTGAAGAATAAGTGCCTTTATTAGGATTCCTACTGTTGTGATAAAACGCCATGGCCTAAAGCAACTTGGGGAAGCAAATTCATTTCCTTTTACTTCCAGGTCACATTCTATCACTAAGGAAAGTTGGGCCAGGAACCCAAAGCAAGAACCTGGAAGCAGGAACTGAAACAGGCCATGGAGGAGCATGCCTTGCTCTTCCTGGCTTGCTCACCTTGCTGTCTTAGACCACCTAGAGCTACATGCTCAGGAGCAGCATTGCATCACTAACCAGTGACTGATCAAGAAAATGCCCTACAAGCAATCTAGATGAAAACATTGTCTCAGTTAAGATTTCAATTTCCTGGGTATGTTTAGGTTTATATCAGCGTCACCAAAACCAGTGAGGACAGTAAGGCTTTGTACTGCTTTGCTAAGGGCTCCCATAGCAGAGGACCACACGCTAGAAGAGATATTTGTCTCTAAACCCTACATATCTGAAATGGAAATGCTAGGGTGGTCAGCTGCTTCTGGGGGCTGCAAAGGCTTGTTTTGAGTCTCTCTCCTTGCTGGACTTCTCTTTATGCCTTCTTAAATTTACACTTATTTAGTATGTATGAGTGATTTTCCTACACGTATGTCTGTGCACCACATGCATGCCTAATGGCCGCAAAGGCCAGAAGAAGGTATCAGATCCCCTGAAACTAGAGTCACAATGGTTGTGAACTACCATATGGGGGCTAAAAGTTGACCATGGGTTTCAGAAGAGCAGCCAGTGCTCTTAACTGCTGAACCATCTCCACAGGTCCTTCCTGAAGTCACCCTACCCCATTGTTTTTCCACACTAGGTACTGTCTGTGTCTGGAGTTTCCCTTCATATGATGACACCAGCCATACTGAGTTAGGGTCCACCCTCATGCCCTCATTTTAACTTGACAGCATCTGTAAAGACCCAGTCTATAAATGTCACCATGTGAGATGCAACTCCAACATATTTTGGGATGGGATGACACAGTGCAGGCCACAGCAGGTTTTGACTTTGACTTCCCTTCTGGTTATGTTCCTTACAAACACCTTTAATGAATAGAGGTGGGGGCCAGGACTGGATTCAGCCGGCTTGTCCCTGGCCATCACACATCAAAATGGCACTGAAGTCTCAATCCCTGCTGCCGACTAAGGAACAAGAAGCATTGGAGTATTCAGCTCTCAGCTGGCAGCTACGAGCTTTCTTCTCCCCAGTTCTGCTCTGCACTGTCTCCTCCTCACTCTGGAGAGCAGACATTGATCGGCTCCTCTGGGACCTGCATCTTTCATGCTAAGTCCGCTTCCCCATTCATTCATTTCTTCAGCAACCGGTTTTGGCCATAAACTGGGTAGTGGGTCTGGTGTGGGGCTTGGTGGACACAGCAGCATAGCAGTGAGCAAGGAATGAACTCTGCTTTGAAGGGGTTCTCAACCCTGCTGTGGAAACAAATGGGAAAATGTGGAGTTCAAAGGGGTATCAGAAGGATGGAAAAGGAAATGGGGGCAGGTGATGCAGCCTTTCCAGTCCTGTCCACACAAGAATCTTTTCTCACTGCTGTATAAACTTTTCAGATTTCATGCTGCATGCTGTGAAGGGTCCCCACAATAAGGGCATGATCCAAATACTCAAAAAACAGTCCAGCAAGTCCTGGCACTGGACAGATGGGCACTGGATCTCATGGGAGAGGTGCTGTCTCCTCATCACTGATCATGGTCGTGACATTTAGAGCAAAATGTCATCATACCAGATGCTCTGTGGGCTGCAGACCAGATCCGAAAAAAAAAAAAAAAATGTAATCTTTAAACCAAGAAAAGGCAAGCTGGAGGCTGCCACTAAAAGTCAACTCACTTTGTGTCTTTGCAAATAAAGCTTTATTCAAAGAGCCCAGCCCACTCCGTTTCCACTCGGCGATAGCTTCTTCTGCACTTATTAAGCAACAATCAGTAATTGAACAGAGATGCTATAGCCCTCAAACTACAGTATGATGTGCAAAGCTGAGGTCAGTACTTAGCACTTTATTCCAGACCAAGGAAACCCAGATGACCGCCCAATGGGTAAATAGGACTGGGGTTGTCCTACCTGGGTTCTGGTCTGGTTCTTGTTGCTGGGTGACTCTAAGTCACTTTGCGTGTGAGTCAAGAGAAGCCAGCCTGCTTTTTTTTTTTTTTTTTTTTCAGGTTTACATGGCTGTGTTTGTATTGAAGCGATCCATTATCCTACCCAGGGCTCCGTGACCCACAGGTGAGCTTTGTGGTCTCAAAGAGGCCTTGTAATTACTTTTGAAAGCCCAGAGAGAAGTCACCATAATTATCAGGGCAACTAATCTCCCAGATGGTGCTGTGCCCTCTGCCACTAAAGTTATCTCTGGACACAAAAACCAAGCGTTCTCAACAATAAAATAGGGGTGAAACATGTACGCCAAAGAGGAGGTTCAATGCCAACGCCCAGGCTTCCAATGGCTGGTGCTCACACCACTCTGTCAAACTGAGACCCCAGGGAAGAAAAAGAGTGGGACTGTGACTTAGAGACCCCAGGATCCCTCTGTGGGCTTCTCATCATTACCACCTTAGTCAGGTTATCAGCCTTTTTGTGACATTTTTCTGTACCTTCAAAACTCCACCTGAGGTCCTCAGGAGGACTAAATAAGTGGTAAAACATGTGGCATGTAGAACGTTGCCCAGATTATTATCAGCAATGAGTCTTTACGTTTGCCCGGAGATGCGTCATTGTCTCCATTCATATTCAAACTGTCTCATGTGAGAAGAAAACAGAACCCAGAGAAGGTTAGTAATTCTCCCCAAGACACACAGACAGCAAAATGTTGAGATGGGACTAAAATCCAGAGTTTCCTGTCCCATTTACTAAGAGTTCCTCTTATTAACACTTGCACGCTATCCTTGTCCCCATGGCCACCATGCTCACTAAATGTGAGCTATACGTTTTTCACCTCCCCCCACGCGCTGCCTCCCCAAAGCCACCACGTTATTTACCCTGTCTCTCATCTGTTTGCCCACCTCAGCTTCACCCTCAGCAACCCCAGAACTTTCTTCTAGAGTGCCTGGGCAGGCATAGGTATTGGTGGAACTTGTGGGAGACAGAAGCCAGGTCGAGGGGAGGCACAGGATTATGTTCCTGGAAAATGACATTTAAGAAAGGCTTTGGGGAGGGGATGTGGACGTGTGCGTACATTTGAGAAGCTTCCTGCCCCTAGCTATCTCAGGCTCCCTCTCCCCTCTCTCTTGACTTCCTATTCGCTCTGCTTCCTCTGCACTAGCCAAGAGCAGATATTTTCTAGAGTTGGAGAGAAGCAATAGAAAGTAGAGTGAAGGCCACTTGGGAGCTGTGAGCAGAAGACACCAAGTACCCAGGATTCGTGGCATGTGGTCGAGGGCACGTTGACACAGCCAGGTATCTGCTGAAGCACTTAAAGGATACCAGAGTCACACCGAGTAGCAAATGCCCAGAGGTAGAAGGAATCTACACTGTGGTCAGTGCAAAGCTCCTACACATCACTGAGGAAGTGATAACTAGGAGGGAATGAAGAGGCAATCTGCACTCAGTCAGAACCTTAATGGTCAGTGGCACAGAGCAGGTCCACTCAGTCTCGTTAGTAGACATAGGTTGCAGTTCCTTGCCAATTTATTTGTAAATGTTGTCACATTGATTTCCAGGCAAGCGTAGGGCTCTGTAATCCTTCCACACTGGCAGTGGGGTGTAAATGAGTACCAACTTATCATAGGATGGCCTGCCAGCATTTAATGACATTGTCAATGAGTGACTTCGTTTTGTCTTCCGCTTACCTTCTGACCCCTGGCCAGTGGCCCTCTGAGATGGGCACCAATCAGAAACCAAGAGATCCCAGCAGGCCACGCCAGCTTCTGCCTTCAGAAGTGCATGTAAGAAGGGAAAAGGATGTGACACTGAACATAAGCTCTCCTCCGCTGCCACTCATCTCCTGGGTTCACATCCATCGTTCATGGGTAAGTCTATGTGCTGGTCTGGTCTCCCATAGCAAAAGACTTCAGCTGTCTCGGCGCTGTTGAGCATTTAGAATTGCTTCTAATTCTGTTGTGTTTTCTTTTCCAGAAAGTGTTTCACCATATATCCCTTGATGTCCACTAAGCTGGGTTTGAACTTGCAGTGGTCTCCCATGCCTCTGCTTTCAGGTTTTAGGGGTTATAGGTATGAGGCACCACACGAATAGCTGTTTGGTGCTATTTCAAACAGGGTAGTTGATCGCATGGCTGTGATCAAACTCTGCACACACAGACACCCTTGTTTCTGGAATAGATGTCCAAGCATAGGACTATAAGGGTGGGAAGATTGGAAGGCAAGAAAAAGCAAAAGGCGGAAGGGCACAGGCACAGTGTTTGCATTGGGTGGACTGTCCAGTGATATGCTGTGGCCCAGCTCCTGTGAGAGAGTCACACCAATGGGCCCTGCTCCTGTATACAGTCACAGCACCTCCTGCCCTTGTATCTGAAACCCAGAGGACTGCAGCTCAACTTTAAGCCCCTTCAACCCTCCCCAACAGCTTAAGGGAAGGGTCTTAGTTACTGTTTTATTGCTGTGATGAAATACCATGGTCAAGGGGTCACTCTTAAAAGGAAGCGTTTGGCTGGGGGGCTTCCTTAGAGTTGTAGAGGGTTAGTCCATTGTCATCATGAGAGGGAGCAAGGTAGCAGGCAGGCAGGCAGGTGTGGTGCTAGAGAAGTAGCTGAAAGTTCTCCATCTGGATCTGACAGCAGCAGATACAAGGAGAGAGACCAGGCCTGTCATTTGTTTTTGAAACCTCAAAGCCCACCCCCAATGAAACACCTCCCCCAACAAGGCTGCACCTCCTAAGCTTTCCCAAACCCTTCCACTTACTGGGGACCAGATCTTCAGATGTAAGAGCCAAGGGCATCCATTCTCACATCAGTAAAGGAGGAAAACTTTATTTGGGCTCATGAGTTCAGAAGATTTCAGTGGTGAAAAGATAAGTTGTCAGGAGCAGTTAGAAAGAGATTCATTACATAATTGCAGTCCAGAAGCAGAGAAAGCAGGCTGGAACCAGGGCAAATACAATTCTAAAGGCCCACCTCTAGTCACCTACTCTTTTTATGAGGGTGGGGGACGTGTTAGTCTTTTCTTTGGAGACAGGGTCTCACTATGCAGTCTTGGTTGGCTTAGAACTCACCATGTACAGAAGGCTGGCCTCGATCTCATTGAGATTCACCTGAGTGCTGGGATTAAAAGCATGTGTCACCATGACCTACTCATATCAGCCAGTTTCTTTACACAAACCTCTTTAAGGCTCCACCACAACCTTCAAATTAGCACCGCAGTCTGGGGGCTGAGCATTCAAAGCATGAGCCTGTGGGGGAATGGCTTTGACCACTGAGCAGAGAACAGGACCAAAAATATGACCTAAAGAGGGGAGTGACCTGCATAAGGGTAGCAGCTCTGGGTGAGCAAATTGGCATGGTTTGGAGATGGTGAGGAAGGAGTCAGGGATGCAGGCAGATTTCTGGTTTTACTAACTCAGTGATAATGCTGCCTGTGGTGGTTTGAATAAGAAAGGTCCCCATAGGCTCACATATTTGAATGCTTAATCACCAGGAGCACTGCGAAGATCATGAACTAAACCTCTGAAACTGTAAGCAAGATCCAAATTAAATGCTTTCTTTTCTAAGAGTTGCCTTGGCCATGACGTCTCTTTGTAGCAATAGAATAGACTAAAATATTGCCGTTTCCAGGATGGGGTTTTCTTACCCAAGGAGCCTGGAGAACAAGAGCAATGCCCATTCCTAAATATCTTCCTCCTCTGTCCCAGCTCCCAGGGTTGTAGAGAGATATAAACACCCATGTGAAGCACCATGGGAAACGTGACAGCCCTTTTCTCAAAAGAAGCAACAGGGAGCAGCTAGGAATGACACCCATGGTATTTCTGGAGCCCACTGCACGCCTCTGAAGCTCTATGAACAGGAATCCCAACACCAGCTTGGCATCTCACTGCAGTACCAGCTGCATGCCTACTAGGTCCTGGGCCCAGGCTGTGTGTTTCATATACATTCTCCCTAATCTCCCTAACACAAGTGAGCAATCCTAATTTACTTTTCAGTTACAACTGGTGGAAATTCACTTTGGTCTCTCACGATTGGATCCTGTATTTGTGAAGGTCTGTGCCTGGTGGGACCATTACATCATGTTGACAATATAAATTAGACTGATTAGGGGCTGACAACATCGTTAGGAATGATATACAATTTAGTAGCTGGCATTATTGCCTGTTAAATTTACACATGACAAACTGCCTTCTATCTCTGCCCAGTGATACTTGGGCACCAACCCAAGTCACAGGAAATGCCATAATGCGAACTGTACACCAATCGTTAGCTGTCCCTGGGAGGTCACTCAGCCCTTCCAGCTCTTCTGACAGACTAGCCTTTGGTAAAATGATGAAGGTGAGAAAGTTTATCTTTCCATCCTTACTACCCAAGGGCATCTCTCAGCTCCCAGATCCCCAGCAGAGAAGTGATCCTAGTGTGTGAGAAAACTCTGGAAAGCCTGGCTTAACTACTTAATAGGTTAGTTAATCTCTCTGAGCTTCAATTTCTTCCGCTTTAAAAAAAAATAATTAAAGAAAGGAAGTCTTGATCTCTGTACTGTGAGAGTTTTCTGCAAACTAGCTGAGCCAGTAAACAGGAAGTGCCTGGTGTCAATCCTGTGTCATTACAGCAGTGACAAATCTCTGCCCATGAAGCTGAGCACTTAGTTACCCCATGTTACTTGAGCAGCGTCTGATCCAGGTGAAGATGGCTGAATTGTTCTGCTTCCCGCTAAGGCTTGGGCTCAAACGGGTTCTTGATCAAGCTAGGCTCTATTCAATCCTTTTGTGCTTGTTTCTGAGGCAGGCAGGGGTGGAGAGGCAGCAGCTTCTGGTAAAATGAAATACAATACAATACAATACAATAGAATAAAATAAACCTTCTCAAGGTGATGGCCCAGGCACAAATAGGGAATCTCCACTGCACAGATCATTTCAGGGCTGTGTTCACATCATGAATGTTAATTTTGTTGTGTGTCTGACCAACCTCAGCCTAGGGGTGAACAGATAAGCTTTCCTGAGGATGATTTAAGAAAGAGGGTGGATATTTTTAACAATGCTCTACCACATATAGGCTCTACATAATCAACAATGGGCCATTTGTGATGATGTCTTAAGTCTTGCTAAAGACTGAAAAAGTCAAACTGTCTACCACTCTATTGCTTTCACTTGAGATCACCTTGGTTGGTGGGTGCTGATCCACCTAGACAACCATCTCTTGCTAGACCATCTGGCTGCTTGGCCAGATCCAGAGGAACCCATGCAGAGGCATGTTAGGCCCTCTGATTCCTGTCTATCCCGTAACAGATGAAAGAGCCTGTTTCATCTGCCCACCTCTTACAAGGGAGACTGTTGCCTTGTCCCCCCCCCCTTTTTTTTAAACTCAGCTTCTTGAAGCTGGAAATTACTTAACTGCCAACCATGTTTGCATAAACCTTTATTGGTAAGCAAGTGGACTCATAGATGAAACCCATTTTGCATCTTTACCATGTTCCCATTCTACAGATAAGGAAACAGAGGCTAAGAGGGTTATAAATGGCGTTACCTGGGTCCTTCAAGCCTGGCATGGCAAATCTGGGATTTTGACTGTCAACTGCAGATTCTAGAGCTGGGCTTTTTTTTCTCCCACTCCATGATGGGCTTCCTGCTGACCAGGACCAAATCTTTCTTTTTCTTGTTGCTTTGCTTGACTCCACAGCACTCCACCAATGTCACCCCATACTCATGAAATGGTCTATCTACCACATCCGCAATGATTTCACTTCCTCAATTTATGTGAACAAAAATCACTCACTAAAATTTAATTTGGTGAATTTCCATCTTTGTAAGCAGTTAATTCAATTAAGGTGAAGCCGGCCAGTCAGTAGTTACTCAGGCTATTTCCGTGAAGCCAGCCCTCCATATTGCCACAAAGGCTTGAGAGTCTTAGGCCACTTTAAATCAACATCCCTTCATTATTATGTCAGGGATAGCTATTATGTGACTGAAGAAAACACTTCCTGTCTAGAAAATTTAAAGAGCATTGCGTGCTGCAGATTAGTATTTTCTAGCAGGAATTAGGCAGGAGCTCTTGAGGAGTGTGCTTTCTGTATTTTGTGGTTTGATGATTGCTAAACCACACTAGCTGCTGATGACTATTTATCTAGTCAAGAGCAATGCCGTGTATCAGACCTGCCTTTATGCTCCATGGATCCCGTCTGCAGTTTCTGTTGCCAGGAACTCAGCTCCCAGAATTTACTGGGACAGGAAAGGGGAACAGTGCAGTGTTTTGGACCAATGCCTGGCACACAGACACCTCAGGAAATACTTCTGGAGTTTGTGTGATTCTGTGGGCATAGTGGAAAGTTAATAAAGCCTCTGGCAGGTGGATCTCTGTGAGTTAGAGGTCAGCCTGGTCTACAGAGAGAGTTCTAGGACAGCCAGGGCTACACAGAGAAACCCTGTCCTGGGGGGCGGGGAGGGGGCTCTGGAACAAAGATGCTGGGTCATGTCTTAGAGAGTAGGACAAGGAAGAGGAGTCGACATAAGATAAAACCAGGGTAAGAAAGCTGTTTCAAGCGAAGAAGGTATGGCTCAAGGTCAAGGTTGTATCTTCGCATCACTGAAAGTAGATTATGAAGGGGGGGGGGGCAAGGAGGGTAGTGAAACAAAAGAGCATCTGTCCAAGGGGTAAGTTTCATAGGAGGTAGTAAGGCTTGTATTTGGACAGGCTTGATTTGAGTTTAACAAAAAAGGGAAGGAATAGATTCAGACAGCCATTGAAGCAGGGGAACTTCGTCCCTGACTCAATCAGTATTTGACCATCTTGATTCTTCCGTTTCAGAGAAAGCTGAATCGTGTCTGCAGGACCAAGGAGAGATGTTGAGTGTGGGTTCCTTAAATGAAGGTAACTGAAGAAGTAAAGCTCATCTGGAGCACCACGTGTGACGGCAGCATGCTTCTCTGCAGTCTGGAGACCTCCAGGGGAGGACACATAGGCAGAGGAACCAGGGAGTCCTCCCTTGGAAGAGGTGATCAGGAAAGTGGATCACCAGGAGGAACTGATGCCAATGAGCTGTGAGTGACTGAAGGCTCAGGACTGGCAAGTCTGAAGCAAGGAGTACAGTCTCTGCCAGGGGACTTGTTGAGCCTGAGGTCACAGACCAGTGCATCAGTCCCAGCATAAAGTAGCACCTGGCTGGCTGTTTGAGGAAAGCCTGCCAGCCAGAGCTCTCCTGTGTTGACAGGGCTTAAGGGCCTCATGAGTTCTGATGGAGGTGGAGGGTGGAGCGGAGGTTCTGGAAGCAGACGGTCCTGATTTGACTATGTCCTAGACGTATGATCTCAGACATAAGACCTCTGAGCCTTTGTTTCCCTGTCTGTAAAATAAACCTGTTAAAAATGTTTCCATCCCTTCAGAGCTGTTGCGCTGATTAGACAGGGTGACAGTGATGTGTACTCTCTAATGTGCCCTCACTTACTGGGCCAGCCACTAATGGCATGGGATCATGGGGTCTCCAAGTTAAAGTGTGACAAGAGCTGACTTCTGAGACCTCAAGCTCTGACACTAGCTTTGAAGTCACTGTAAAGTGGGAGCAAAGTCTGTCCCTCCTCTTGGAGCTCAGACTGAGGAGCCTGGCAGTGGTCCCACATGTGAGTGGCCATCCTGAAGACCAATCCATACCATCTGCTGCCCTCTCTGCTACTCAACGTGAGTTTCAGACCACTGTTGACAAGCGCTGACTTTCATCATGTCCAGGGTTCACTGATGACCCTTCTCTTGATGGCTACCACAGAGCCAATGTTTGCAGGTCTCCCTGAGACCTTGTTCCTAACCTCCTGTAGTGTGTCATGGCGAGGTCTCATCCTGAAGCTAATCCTGCTTTGAGAATTCCTCCTTAGTCAATAGCTTATAGACTTGGCCTGTCTGTCCTGCCCCACTGTATGGACGTATTTAACTCTGCTTGATATAGACCATACTTGAAGAGCTCAAACAGGATTCATCCCAAATGGAATTCCCAGACACCCTCTTTCCCACACACTTTCTCCTCCAGTCTCCTGACGCCCATATATCTCCGCCAGCATGTCTGCATTTATATCATCAGTGCCATCTGGGGTCCTTCCCACCTTCCAGCATCCAGCCTACTGGAGCCTCCATCCACCCTACCTCACAAACACAACCCATTACTCCTTTCAACTGCCCTGTAGCCTCTCTGCCCATGCTGCCAACCTCTGGGCCAGGTGCTCTGCAACTCTGGGTTGTCCTGTTGCCTTCTCCTGGCTTCTCCAAACCCATTTCCTACAAAGTGACCATGGTGGCCTTTTCAAAACACAAATCAAGTTGTATCTGAGGTCTGAAAGACCTTCTTCTTGGCATATGAAAATTAAAAACAGAACAGAGCCTAGGCATATGGCATAGGGTTGAGGTGTGAATAGGGCGTCAGAGGAACTTAAAGGCAAGATGTGTGGCTAGGAGAGGAGAGACAGTCGGAGCTGCAAATGGCAGCCTGACAGAAAATCTGTTGTCACCTTAAAGGGAGAGACTTCCGGCATGCTGGTAGCTGAAGAGGAACACTCAGGAGATCAGGGTTTGTGGGATTTGTTTCATTAATACGGAATCTCAGATGAGTTTGCATCTAATTTGCATTGCTCACCACGGCATTTCTGTCCAGAAAAGCTTATTTTCATCAACTCCCTAGAAAAAGAAACTGAGACTCTTTGCTGCTGTTTAAAAGTCCCTCCTGGATCTATCCCCTCACCCCTGCATCCAACATGATGGTCAGCCATGCTGTATGGCCGCTGAGAAGAGAGGCACTGAAATCCAGTCTGGTTATTCCTTCTCCTATTTCTGTGTCCTCTGCCTTCCTTCATACTCTTCCTTCCTGAACATTCCATCCTATAGGCAGCTGACTAGTACAGGAATGCCCCCCCCCAATGATGCTGGAGTTCTCACGGGGAAGCCAGGCATCCACAGGGGAGGGATGTTGTGAAGAACGTCAGTATCTGAGCAGCACGGTGTGGGCTGAGAGCAACAGACTAGCTCAGGAGGACATCTGTGTCATAGAGAGTGGCCTAGGATGCTTCAGATCCAAGGCTGGGTGATGGAGGGAACCTGGTGTGAAGACCTCAGGTCCAAGCCAGATGAGAAGCCCTCCATAGAGATGGTGATGGGCTCAAGGTGTCAGATCCCAGGGGGAGCTAAACCTCAGCACACAGGAAAGGGCAGTAGTCTGATAGGATAGATCAGAGTCCCTGGGAGGCAAAGGTAGAGTCAAGACAGAAGGCTGATCAACTGAGAAGCCATGATCAAATATACATTGATGAGAGAAAGACAGGCATTGCAGACTGAATTGGGTCTCCCCAAATCACATGGTGATATCTTCACCCCAAGATCCCTACAATGTGGCCTTATATCAAAATGAGGTCATTGTAAATAAAATTAGATAAGACAAAGCCAGTCCACAGCAGAGAGAGCCCCTAATCCATCTAACTGATGTTCTTATAGAAAGAACAAAGTTGGGCATAGAAACATGCTTACATCAGAGAAGCATCCATATGCACATCTACTCCTGAGGGTTAGCTCTGTGTTCTTGGCCTCTCTGAGGACTGAAACCCTGTGCCAGCCAACCTCCCACCCACAGTAATGTAGGGATATACCTAGAAGCTGAGGCGTGCAAAGATTCTGCAGTAAACTCTCAGAGCTAGGGCCCAAGCACAGAAGAAAATCTCACACCAGCAGAAAGGACCCACCCTGCCAACAGCTTTCTGAGTATCTTGGACATCTTGCTTCCAGATCTATGAGAAAATAAATTTCTGTTGTCAAAACCACTCAGCTTGTGGCCCTTTTTAATGACAACCCTAGAACATGGATGTCCAGTGTCATCACTGCTGAGAAACTGGTTATGAACACTAAAAGGAGGAAATACAGAATAAGTAGATTTTGATGGAGTTGAGTTAGAATTGGATGTGTGGGAATAACCTAATTGGATTTTAAATATATATACATATAAAGAATAACAAGTTTCCTATCTCTGTCTTCAGAGAAAGCCTAAAAAAGATACGAAAATAGACGTGTCCAGTGCCTAGATTATAGCAACTAAATACTGCATTCCACTAGAAGCTAAGTGTCCCTTAGACTTATGCTTCTAATCTGAAAAATGTTATTCCAGACACTAAGGGAGGTGAACCTCAACTGTCTTTCTCAATTTATCTCTACCTTATTATTTTTTTAAAGACAGAGTCCTTTATTAAGACTTAAACACAACAATTCAACTAGACTGGGTGGCCAATATGCCTGGGATCCTTCTATCTCTTCCTCCCCTGTGCTGGATTACAGGCCCATGCTGCATTGCCTAGTTTTTATATGGGCTCTGCAAGGTCGAACTCAGATGTGTGGCAAGCACTTTGCTGACTGAAGCATCTTCACAGCCCTTGGTTTTTGTTTTTTGTTTTGAGCCAATGTCTCATGTGGCCTAGAACTCTCTCAAACTCTCTATGTATCTGAGGCTGTCCTTCAGTACCTAATGCTTTCTCCTCAGCCGCCCAAGAATTAGGATTACAGAGATGCACCACCACGCCTTCCTTGAGGACATTCTTCATTATAAAAAGTATCCACTGAAATATTGCAGATACTAGGACATCAGTCAGCACTCAGGTCTCAAATGACTCTAGAAAATGAAAGCATTTTTAAAATTATATTTTCAACTTTTTAGAGGCTTCAGTACTGAAAGAAATGAGTCTCACACAAAGCTGTCACAGGGTTTCCTTCCTCAAGATTCTGGTTTAATGGGTCTCAGGTGGAGCATCTGCACTTCTGAGCATCTCCCCAGTGGTGGTCCTGGCCATAGACCACATTCCCAAGTAGCAAGTCTCCACATTCTGGCCTCCTCTCCATCTGGAGTCGCCAACTCATCCTCACCACAGGCCCTTTCCTGAGGACGATTGGCCTAAAATCTGTTCTCTCAGACCTTACAAAATTAGTCCCCTGG
Source organism: Phyllotis vaccarum (assembly GCA_033318265.1). Lineage (NCBI taxonomy): Eukaryota > Metazoa > Chordata > Mammalia > Rodentia > Cricetidae > Phyllotis > Phyllotis vaccarum. The sequence goes on along the minus strand of JARWLC010000003.1, from coordinate 10,213,770 downwards.
TGCCATCGGGTCTCAGGTGTCACTGTTTCAGGTGTATCATCTCTGACCACGCTCGTCTTCCTCCGCCCCTTCTAGACTTTGCTTCATTTTCTTTGCCATCTGTTTCCTATGACTTCTCTCAGAAATGGCCACAGATTTAATGGTTCAGGTCAACATCAGTTTACTTTCTTATAGCGCTGATGTGTTGGAAGTCTGACACAGTCTCACCCTCAGGTCTTTGCAAGGCTTTGATTGTTCTAGAGTCTCTGGGAGATGACTCAGGTCCTTTTTTATTCTAGAGGCAGAGGTTGCTGCATACCTTGGCCCACAAATCCTTCCTCCACATTCTAAAGCATCAATGAGATAGCTTTCACAATCTCTGTCCTCTAAAGTCACATCATCACCTCACAGATCTGTCTACTGCTCTCTTACACTGGCTTGTGCCCCTGTAACTAAGCTGGACCCGTCAAGATAACACATAATAATTACACGTCACATCTATCACCTAATTGCATCTACAAAGAGTTTTATAATATGAAGTAATGTAGCACAGAATCATCTTACAACGCTTTCTCTACTTGAAAGCCTTTCAGAATGGAGATGTTGCTGTTACCCAATTCAGCCTCTGTCCACGTTCCTAGATTCTGAGTGAGCTGTTTGTGAATGGACTCAGTGACATTTATTCTGCAGCATCATTGGGATGAATGAACTAAGCAATGTCCACAAAGTGCATCTCACAAGGATTAGTACATGTGAAGCGTGGTCCATATTCATATGTGCCTTTTCAGGTCAGAAATCTCAGATCTCAACAAGGGCTGGGTGTGGCTTTCTACCATAGACCTCCAACTACTTATCATTCCTTATCTTCCCCCTTTTCCCTGGTGTTCATGACAGTGAGGTCCTTTCCCAGCTTTCCTGAGGTACCTTAGGCTAAAAGAATATGACAGAGCAAGTGGTAAGACTCACTTCCCACCAGCACCTGGGCAGCATCCTCTGTACCTACACAGGCATATACTTCTAGGTCATCTCTCTGAGTAACTTGCTTTGAGTATGGCGGCTTTTCTTTGAATACAGGAGTGAGGCATATGTAGGAAGACCCTTTTCTGAAGCTCCAGAGAACTCACCTATTCAAAACAAAGACCTGGAAGTAAGCTGTCCATTAGACCCACCCTCACGACTATTACCATTTTTTCTCAAAACCTCTCACAGGTCTTGCCTATCTCTAAGAATTTAGAGGTTAACAAAATTCAGAATATTCCCTGTGAGTGATCTTGCTAAGGCTTTGGATTAGGCTAATCTCACAGCTTCTTTTGTTAACTGCCCCTGGTCCTGTGTGGCTCAATGAAGCCCTGGATGTAGTGACTTGGAACTATGCCAGGGCAACCCTGGGAATCTTGGTTTTCTCCATTTCTTTCCTCACTGGAACCCCTGCAAGCATTTACTTATGGTACCCCACTCTACCAAGCAAACCCAATGATTTAATCAAAGATGCTCCACCAGTCAGGTGTTAGCTTCAGGCTTGGTGCATATTGCAGTAGGAAACAGGGACAGTGAGTCTCTTTCCAACCACCTTGGGACTGACCTTAGCTTATAGCGTTAGCAGTAAGATGGGGATATGGGTAGGGACTTTAGCCAGGGATATTTGAGTTCTCTAAATCTATTCTTCCCTTGAATCTTTAACTCCTTTGGAGTGGCCACATATTTTTAGAGGAGTTGAAAACGTTATGTAATTGCTCACAGAAATGTAAGAATGTACAACCATTTCTAGATGTACACGCACACGTGCACACACACACATGCATGCACACACATACACATGCATGCACGCACATGCCCACACACATACACACGCGTGCACACACCCTCTGTGGATCTAGCCTTAGAACCTACTTCTTTCCACTGGCCCATCCATTCCGGGAGACCTCTGATCCCCATCAGCCAGTTTCACTTTTCAGGAGACCATAGAATTGGAGAGTTAAGAAGTTTAGAGATTGCCGCTGAGTAACAGTTCAATTTCACACCTGGCTCCATGCGTGCTCACGAGTGAAAAGGAGAAGAATGATGGAGGCTAGTCAGTCAGGCAGCAAAAAGAGAAAGGATGCCTTTTCAGAACCGCTGGAAACAGGGGTGTATATCGCCAAAGGTCTGAGGAAAGCTGTTATTTCTACCCCATATTTAAAAAAAAATCGTAAGTGTTCAAATGAAATGTAATCTTTGTAGGCTGAGAGTTTCTATTGTGTGCTCTGGCACTTTTGAATGTAATGAGCAGTTTGCCTTCAAGAGATCCCAGGCCCAAGCTGAGCCCACGAACTCTGGTCCCTGAGTAGGAGTAGATATCTAAACAGGCAATCAAAGCATATCTATGGAAAAAAACCTTCTTGTCACAAGTGTAATAGAGGCTCAGGGTTTAGTCCTTCTGTGGTTCCGAAATAATGCCTTCATGTTCATGAAAAACTGCGTGCTACCTCAATCCCAGTATCTGCTCCTAGAAGAACAGCCTTCTGTAGCAGTCCATGAATAATTGAACATGACCACACACTTCAATTTCACCAGACTCTGAATATCTCCCCAGCCACTTTCGCCACCCCTTCATCCAGGGATCTTGGTGTGTCATTCAAACTCTGAGAATGAGGCATGATTCCACACACATCCTGTGGTGCTACAGTTATGGTGTGGAAATGTAAAAGGGAGGGGGGCTGCAGATCCATATCAGCCATGCCTGCAGTCACTTGCCGTCAGAAGATTACAGCAGGCCACAAAGGTACCTATTAATGAAATCACATGTACTTCAGGCTTTATGTGGGTTCATGATTTACTGGTCTAAGTCTCCAACTCCCTTTCCATCCACTCTCAAGCTAGAATCTCCTGCCTCAGTCACACTGCTCAACTTATTCTTTCTTCCACATACCAAATTTCTCCATAGTCCTATTTCTTGAAATGCCAACACACCACTACGGCCACCATCTATCACCACCACCACCTATCATAACTCCCACTGATCACCAATTCTTTTAGACTCAGCGTATGTGTCACCTCCTCTGAGAAGCCTTCCCTGGTTATCCCTGAGTTGCTTTTCTTAATCATTAATTGATCATTTCAGTTCTGTGTGACTGAAGTTCCCTGTGCTTCCTTACACTATTGTGCTCTGTGCTCTGGTGTGGTTTCTGTTCTTCATGCCTCCCTTCCCTGGTACTGTCTGATTGTCTTGGGGGCATGGGCCCCAGTACAGGTACAGCATCTGGAACAGCACAGGTTCTGAGAACTGTATGGTATGCATAGCTCCCCTAGAATCACAGGAACTGAGTCCCTGGGTATGCTTTGGCCACAGTTGTATATTATTTTCCAGAGAAGTGGAGAGGGGGGATGGGCACAACGAAGTAATTCCATCAAGCTATAAATGGAGTGAGCATTTGAGAATAAAAAGACAAAAGAGAAATTTTACTGTTCTAAAATGTTTGACCTAGAAAAGGAGAACTGGGTTGTGAGGTAAAACAGGAAGGATCCATGAACAGAAACATATCCACGGTCCCTGCAGTTTAGGGTAAAATCTTCTCCCTGTCTTTTGCTAACTGTACTCCACCTCTTGACAAAATGAACTCCACCCCTGTGAGTGGGAGACACGGAGAACTGACGCTTTGCACTCACACCAATATGAAGTCAGCTGATCTGAAACTGAATTTCCTCCCACATCCCAAAGCCCAGGCTGACAGTCATTCAGCCCTGGCTCTGTAGAAATCTGTAATGAACAAGACATGGGGGTTCTCCTAGGTCACTATCCTCCAACCTGGCCATTTTAAGGGTTATTTAGTCTTTCAGCACTAACTCTCAATTCCCCTTAGATTCTGAATTCACTTGACAGAGAGGTGCTGTTTATTACGGGTGCTCTCAAACATTTTAACTCGTGCTTCTTAGTTCCGTTGTTCATTCTCTGAGCACGTATCAAGCACCTTGATATCAAAAATAGTGTTAGGCCCAGGACTGAGAAACTGTGAAGGTCAATATGCTTCCTGTCTTTAAGGAACTTATGGACCAGTGAGAGATATAACAAAGTGCAGTAGGGAACCAGCATTAAGTTGGGTTGATTCAGCCGCAGGGGTGGTGGGAGGAGGAACTGGAACCGGGAAATGATCTGCCTGAGAGGAAGGTGTATATTTCCAGTCTGAAAGAACAGTTAGAGATTTTCTATCAAATAAAAGGGTAAAGGCTGTTTCCAAAGGACAGAAGCCCAGAATTTAAACATGCCTTGCACATCATCTTGAAGGCTTGACTAATGCTTTGTGTAACTTTGCAGAATGCAGAGAAAGTGAGAAATGGTTAGAGATAGGCTGCAGAACAGAGTATGGCTAGATAAAAGAACAGTTAAAGGCTGAAGGAAGCCATTTAGAATTGATCTTAGCACAAATATGCAAAATGGGCAGAGGACTAGGACCAGCGAAGGATGTTCTGTAATGGATAGAGATGCAGCCTTCTCAGGATCCGACCCTGGACCCTAGCAATCAGCTTGTAATAAGAACTTTCTGGCCTGGATAGCTCAGTTAGTAGAGTGTGAGACTCTTAATCTCAGGGTCGTGAGTTTGAGCCCCACGTTGGGCACCAAGTTTCTAGCCTGGACTAGCCTTGAGATCTAGTCCAGCAGTGCCAAATAGACCGCCCACAGCTGCTTTGTCCCAAAAAATCACACAAAGTCTTATATTAATTACATGCTGTTTGGTTTATGGCTTAGGCTCATTATCAGCTAGCTCTTGCATTTTAACCCGCTTCTATTAATCTATGTCTTGCTGTGTGGCTCGTGGCTTATCCGAGTTCCTCTACATCTTGCTCTCTCAGCAGCAGCTCATAGCATCTCTCTGTGACTCTGCCTTTCTTCCCCTTTATACTTGGACTTCCCGCCTGACTATAAGCTGGCTTGCCATAGGCCAAAACAATTCCTTTGTTATCCAATGATAACTCACAGTGTACAGAAAAACATCTCACATCAGCCACATGAGATTTCTCTTAGCTCTTCCTGTAATATGAAATAAAGAGAAATAAATAAAGGTCTGAGATGGCTAGATACTTTGTTCAATTGCCCTCTCGACAGTGATTTCCTCAGGAGTGTGTGACATAATTCAGCCATCTGTGACCATAATCTAGTATTTCATCAAAATAAAGATTGGCAGTGCAAGGGCTATGAACAACACATCCTGAACCACAGAGTACACTTTGGATGCTAAATACACTCCTATTAAAATTGAACGTGATACCACAGCCATGAAGAAAGACGATTTCATTGGCTAGAGAACATGGTTTCTAAAGATGACAGTTCCTGCAGTGTAAACTAAAGCACGTCCACCACAGATGACTCTGAAGATGCATTATCTATGGAGTGGGGACTGCCATCCCCATCCATGGCTTCTGATGCTGAGTTCAAAGCAGACATAGAAATGAAGTGAAAAGTGATGTACCACCTAACCATCTTGTTCATGACTTCAAGTCCCCACAGCCCCACTGTCAGTTTTCAGTGTGAAAGTCGGCTCCAAAAGGTGGTAACTTCATTCCTTCTGCTCAGTCAATGAATAGAGAGCTACCTGGCTGGCTCAGGCCATCCCTGTTCATCCACTACCCACAGCCTTACACTGTGAACACGTCTTAGTCCTTTCCCTGTTGCTGTAACAAAATGCTCTAACAAAAGCAAATTAAAGAATAAAAAGATAATTTTGCTGCACAGTTTGAGAGGATGGTTCATTATGGTGGAGAAGATATTGTAGAAGAAGTCTGAGGTGGCTGGCACATTGCATCCACCATCAGGAAGCAGAGAGCGAGGAGTGTTAGTGCTCAGCCCCCTGTCTCTCTTCTATTTGTCCAGCAGTTAAGATGGGACTTTCTACTTCAGTTCCAACTACACAGTCTCTCATTGACATGTGAGAGGCTTAATCTAATCTATAAAGCCCTCACTGACACGTCCAGAAGCTAAGATAATCTAGACAGCCCCTCACTGACATGCCCAAAGGCTGACCTAATCTAGACAGCCCCTCACTGGCATGACCAAAGGCTAATATCTTAGCCGATTCTAGGTCCTGTCAAACTGGCAGTTAATACTAACCATCGCACATGCAGTGTGCCACCACATGATAGTAGCAAATTTTGGCTGTATGGGGGGGAGACAAGAAACAGATTCCTGGATGCAGCTTCGAGGAATTGAGAACAAAGATCCAATTCTTACCTGGTCTTCCCATGATCTTCCTTGCTTAGCCCAACTGATGAAACAGAATTACTTAAAGAAACAGCAAATCTTGGACTTACTGTGTTAAGAACCATTATTGGCACATAGTAGGCACTTAACGTTGTACTCTGAGGCTGTAGAATAGAGCACATCATACCAGATGACTGGGTTAAGGCATTGAGAAAACTAGCAGTTGCTAAAGTGTTTTTTCCTGGATAAATCTGAGGCCTGAGACTATCTCCTGCATCATAGCAGTGAGAGTGACCACAAAATTAATCTCCAGTCATTTGCACTCAACCACGATCCGAAAATATTCAACAGAAACTTCAAGAAATAACTTCAAGTTTCTAAATAAGTTCTATTGTGGTGTGGTTTCATTTGGGTTTAGTTAGTATTGTTTGTCTCTTACTTTGTCAAACTTATAAACTAAATATTATTAGAGGTATGTATAATGTTTAGGCAAATAGCATGATGCATGGAGAGTTGGGTACTATCCATGGTTTGGTGTAGGTACCTGGGTGTCATAGGAGGTGCTTGGAGTAAAAAAGAATTTGTGTAGTTGTAAAAAACCTACTCAACTGTCTTGATGAATTTGAGAAACAAAGAATCCAAAGAGGTTAATGCTATTATTCAACCAAGCCTGCTCTCTCCTGGAAGGACACTCCTCAGATGATATTGAAGCCTCTGTTACATGCAGTAAGGTCTAACTGAGCTGAAGCATCATAGTGATGAAGTCCTAGCCATCTGGACACTCTTTTCACTGAGCACTCACAACATCCCTGTGCTCAGCGTTATGTCCTAAAGTGTGAAGATAGAAGAGATGGAGCCCCAGTCCTCATGAGACTCACATCCAGCACCAAGAAGAACTGATGTGGGAATGCGTTTATGTATGCTGTGAATCTCAATCTTTAAATAAAGGAGCTGTTTTGAGCCATGGCAGGCACCATAGAAAAAGTAGGAGGAGAAATCAGAGCTTAGGTAGGAGAAGCAGGGCGGAGTTAGGCAGATCAAGCCAGCCACCCAAGGAGCAACATGTAAGGAGCATGGGTGAGCTACGGACCACGTGGCCAACAGATTAATAGAAATGGGTTGATTTAAGATATAAGAGCTAGTTAGCAATGTGCCTGAGCCATAGGCCAAACAGCATGAAGTTAATAGAAGCATCTGAGTCATTTCTGGGGGCCTGGGCGGCAGTGGGCGGCTAAGCGGTCTCGGGCGGCAGGTCTGTGGGTCTCTGGACCTCTGGCCGCCCGGGACCCGAGAACTCACTACAACAAAGAACCATGTCTGAAATTTCACAATGAACGGAAAATGTGACCAAGAGCTATGTTAGGCAGGGGTCCTTATTTGGAACTAAATTGTTTTCCAGCTGGTGACACTGTTCAGGAGTTGTTCTATAATGTCTCAGAGGATGAGACCTGGGTGACAGAGATGGGTCACTGGAGGCAGGCCTTTAGGGGTTATTTGTGGCCCAGAATTGCTTCAGTTTCCACCCTCTGCTTCCTGATCAAGTTGTCATGTGAAGACTCCCAACCCCTGTCCTTACTGCTGATGCCTTCCACACCGTGGTGGATTGAAACTCCCCTAAACTGTGAACTTTTTCTCTCTTGCATTGTTTCTCTTGGGTATTTTGTGACAGTTACATAAAAGTGACTTTCAGTAAAGCATGTGGGAATTGTAATGAAGGGGGAGGCCACTGTTATATGACAATGGAAGTATTGGAAATGAAACGGTCCAACCTTCAGGTAGTTCATTAAGCAGGAAGTAAACAACTCAGAAGCTTCAGGAAGTCCCTGAAACTGATCGGACCCACTAGGCTCCCCCATCCCCTTTACAGCTTTTGTAAGTATATATGTGTATGCTGTATATATAAGCTGTAAAGACTGCTGAGAGACATGCTCAGACAAGTTGAGCTTCTTAGAAGTGGTTCAGACAAACTAAGATGCCTAGAAGGAACTCTATGACCTGGTAAGCTGCCTACAGATTATATAATGTGCTCTAGGCTTTTGTCTGTCACAAAATTTCACCCATGATAGAGTGGGCTTTGATGATGCAACTGTCTTTGAGCCAGTTCTTCCAATGTAACTTTTTGCCTGTACTCCTGAGACCCCAATAGAAATCATTGGTTCACCATATTAGACTTCAGAAGTATCATTACTTTGATCTAGCATCTATTTTCTGTCTGGGGTAAATGGATGCTTGTTCTTGTCTCTCCAAGGGCACAACAACATTGAGGTCTTGCCTAGTAGTACTTTTGTCCTAGATGACTAAAGATTTTTTTTTTTTTTTTGACAGAGGTGATAGAGAGCAGTGTAAATCCAGGAAGACCAACATTAGTATGTATTTCCTGGTCCCTCTAGCACATTGCTTGGTCTGTGTGTATATGACTTACAGATTCATAAATCTTAAACAATGTTATGGAAGGTGCACTTTGATTTCCAATTGGCATCAACACAGTGCCAGCAGCAGAGACAATGGGAGACCAGGCATGTCCTCAATATGGGACCAGAACCCACACTTCCTCCACGAACTTTCTGCTCTCACCCATCAAACACATAAGCTATGGGGATGCCTTAGAAACCAAGCAAGATGATTGAGGCCAGGCCACTCCACATACCAGTTTAGGCCAGCAGCCGTTCTACCTGGGTACCTATTAGCTTCCCAGGGACCAAGGTCAGACTTAATGGAAAGTCCACTCCACTTAGGCACCATGAACCAAAATGGACACCAGAAGCCCAAGCCATAGAGTGTCACCAGAATTCATGGCCAGAGAAAGTAACTAATGGTAAAACTAATGGTCCTTGGTTAACTGGACCTAGGATTTGTCTGCTCATGGTCCTTGGTTAACTGGACCTAAGAGTTGTCTGCCCATTGGCACTGGATGTCTGTGTCTAAGTGAGAAGGATTTCCAGAAACATCAGTGGTAGTTGATGAGGGATATCTTTCTGTATGCTGTAAAATACCACTGGATAATAAAGGAACTCTTTTGGTCTATGGCAAGGCATCTTAAAAGTAGGCAGGAAATCTGAGCATAAAGGGGGAAAGGGGCAGAGTCAGAGAGAGATGCTGTGAGCTGCTGCTGGGAAAATCACAACCCAGCTGCCCAAGAATCAACATGTGAAAGAAACACAGGTAAGCCACAGGCCACATGGCGAGACGGATTAATGAAAATGGGTTGAGTTAAGATCAAAGAGCTAGCTAGCAATGTGCCTGAGCCATAGGCCAAGCCTCATGTAATTAATGTATGCCTTTGTGTGGTTATTTGGGACCAAGCAGCTGTGAGTGGTCTATTTGGGACAGCTGGTCCAGATCTTGGGGCCAGTCTAGGGCAGAAACTTATTACTACAAGTAGTGGTTAAACCAAGAAAGGCAGTTGTTGAGTTCTGTTATCTGCTTTTTCCCTTCCAAAGAACAAAAACAAGCTGTGCTCTGTGGGAAGATATTTCTAAACATTCTGACTGAGCAAACGCATTTGAATGCAAATGTTCCCTTGAAAATTTACAGTTGTCTTTTATGTAAGAGACACGGTTGACTTTGTTATTGTTGTAATTTAACTATTTCTTTCTTTTTTTTTTAATCTAGTGATTGTTTTTGCTGTCCCCAAAACATATGAGTCAAGCCTTTGGCTACTAATAACAGCCTGTGTGCACTTGTAGACCCAAGGCTCAAGGTTGTCATGATCTCCACCACCATCCTTCCTCCTCATCATTCTGTGGCCATTATCAGTACCAGGACACCCTTTAATCAAGGTGCTTCTCATCTTTATACACATATTATTTCCAATGCCTCCAAATACATTGTATGGTAAATACTGCTTTGTCCACATTATGGCAGCATTTAAATTCTTGGAATATTTAATGACTGGCTTGGATGCACAGCTTGTGAGTGGCAACCATTTCCTTTCTATATTGTGCATGGCATCCAATGCTGGTTCACTCCACCACCTATCTCTCTGGAACCTTTTCTTTGGATCTAGGGACTGACCTGGCCTTAATCCCTGAAAGGGTCTTAGTGTACACAGAAGCTTTTAGTCTGTCTCGCCCAACTCTTGAAGCCAATTATAATCATTTAGAGGCTTTTATTAATTCCAAACTGTTTGGCCTACTGCTCAGGTTTATTACTAACTCTTATAACGTAAGTCAGCCTATTTCTATTAATCTATGTACTTACATGTGTCTCATGGCTTTACCTGTGTCCAATACATCTTGTTCCCTGGCAGTTCAACAGCATCTGCCCTGACCTCACCTTTCTTGTCCCTGTATCTCTCTTGGATTTCTTCTCTGGCTGAATCCTATCTTGCCATAGGCTAAAGCAGATTAATTAACTAATGGTAGCAACACATATTTACAGTGTACAGAAAGGCCATCTCACATCACCTTAGTGCCCAAGGATGCAAAATTGAGGCACAGACAACAAAAACTCCTGAGATTCCAGAGGTTTCTAGGAGGAAGGAAATGTGAGTTTGCTCAATGATGAGAGGAAGTGAAGGCTGGTAGAAACCACTGCCTGTCCTGAACTTGGAAACAACAAGTATTAGGCTGAAGGGGCTTAGAACAGGACACACTGAAATCTAGAAGGGAGCTGAGCCCTGAGCACAATCATTACCGAAGCCACAATGACCTCATGACCTACACAATGACAGGCAACAGTAGACTCCCCAGACCTCTATCTAAACTCACAGGACATCTCCATCAGCTGTTTCAACAGATGCAGCAACAGAGAAATATCCAACGGATTATTCTTCTTTCCAAGGAGGCTCAGCATTTGTGCCTGTCTTAGCTTCCAAGGAATATTGTCACAAACTATCAAAGCACAATGGCTTTGAACAACAGAACAGTCCCGAGTTCTGCAAGTCAGAACTTGATGACACAAGGTATCACCAAAGCTATGTATTTCCCCGGGCACTCAGAGGAACCACCTGCCTGCTTGTCTAAAGGCTCTCCACCTTCCTTGGCTTCCGGCTCCCTCCTCCAACTGCAAAGCCTGTAGTGAGGCATCTCCCGGGATTTTCGCCTGCCCCCTCTTGCCTCTTTACTCTCTTTCCCCTTTTTCTTTCCTTCTCTTCCTCCTCCTTTCCTCCCCGTCTCCTGCTTCTTTTGCCCTACCCTCTACCCTCTGCCTCTTCCATTGCATCTCCTTATTTCGACCTTCCTGCCTCCATCTTATAAGGGACTCAATTCCTTGCACCCATCAGGAGAATCCAGCATCTCTTCGTGCTACAACCCTTGCTTTAATCACAGCAGCAAAGGCCTTTTTGCTAGGTAAGGCAGCACATGCCTGGGTTTAGGGTGTTAGGTTATGAGCATCTTGAAAGCAAGGCAGGAGACTGCCTTCTACATGGCAGTGCATCTTTCGCTGGAGCCTGTGTTGGGTACCCCGTGCCTGTAGACAATCTTATGCCTTGGCTTCAGCCTCTGCTCTTCCTTTCAGTGAGATGGCAGAGATTCTTTAGCTCATGGACCATGCCCTTTTTCTATAGTGGCTTCTAGACAATGCCACGATCACAGAGACCATCTGGCACGGTTTGTCCTCAAACCTCAGACAGTTAGTTCTCTTGCCCACTTTTCCAACATCGCTGTCTTCCGTGCAAGGAGAGAGGAGAGCTTTGGCAGTCTCAGGGTACTCCTAGTTCTGCCCTCCTACTTTCTAAGATCATTTAATCAAGAGGCAGCAAGGGGCAGCCCAAGCTGCCCTTCATCTGCTCCTGGTATGAACATCAGTTTCCAGAGAGTGCCATTTACCCAGGACCTAGCAGCAGCAGCACTAAAGGAATCCCTAGGCTTACATTTTCTAATTAAATCAGCACAAATTTAATTTGGATGTAATTTTTTAAACACTACCCATAAAAATATCCACAAGTACTGCTCTACTGGGCCTCCTGAAGGGAAGACAGCCCAGCATGCCACTGGAAGGGCTACTCTGTGCACTAATCAGCAGCAGATGCCACAGACAATGAAAGGTCCTGGGTCTGCACAGGCTCAGTACAGACATACAATTGTGCAGTCATGGGTGGAAAAGGTCACCCGTAAAGGGCAAAGCTAAGAACTACTAGGATTCTCTCTTTGACATTTCCCACAAACTGGACAAGGTGACGAACTGAGGGTTGTCCCAGCTCACAGAGACTGACAGTCTGCAGGTTGCTTGGCCAGAGTCCAAAAGAGCCAGAGCCTTGAGCCCCAAGCCCCTTCCACCATGCTCCTGGGTCCTGCGAGGCTCCTCATCCACCTGAGCCTTAGACTGGGAATGCTGTACTCTGCCTCCTGCACTATAGAGTGGTCTTACAGAGTGCCGAGAGCAGAGGCACCTTGGGAACAGCTAGGGTTGGGATGGCTCAGGCCACCCTTGGTGCATTACTAGGAGGTTTTTGTTGTTTTTTTGGTTTTGTTTTTCTTTCAGAGACGTCTTCTTGCTTTCTACTGAGCACTTGTCCAGCAGTCATAAGATGCAGTGGCTCAGCAGTCATTTGGACAGTGTGGCCTGTCACTCCCCCAGCTGCTGGTTCTCCCTGCCATGTGCTACCCCACACAGACAGTGGCTTCCAAGCTGTGGCTCCTCTGGCTTCTGCAGCATGGAGACCATACACCCCCATCTTTTGCAGAACCTGATCTGAATAAGCATCTTCGGTATGAAGCTATTGGGTCTCTGTTCCCCTCCATCTCTCCTGAACTGTGCCCGGTTTATGATTCTCCTGTTGCCTCCACACTTCGGGAAATTCCAAGGGAGTTTTCAAATCACATCCTCCATGTTCAGCCCATTTCTCTAGCCCTGCTCTCCTGTCTGTAGAAATTCCAGCTGCATCAGCTTCTTACAGAACAACATGGTCAGGGGTACAAAGATAAACCAGTAAGCTCAAGGCTTCCTGAGCTAAAATCCTAGATGGACCCTCAGCCAGCACCAGTATCCCTGGAACCAAATACAAGGCTCACTGCTTCTTACTCAGCTGTCTTTGCTAACTGCCACTTATGTGGAATCTGCCATTTTTAATTTTGTTGAAAAATTGTAAAAATGCACGAAAAGCAAGTGACAGTATTCTTATTTATCCATCAGAAATGGCTAAATTATTAATGTCTCTTGGTAGATACATATATGTGTATACACATGCATATATGTGTAAATATATATGATATACCAGTTATATCATGTTTGCTTTTTACATACCTATATTTAAATAGTTTTCATTTATAATGTTTGGCAAATTTACATATTTGTAGAATGTCATACATATCCAGGACATTACAGCAAGATTCTAAGCCCCTCCCCCCGACTCTCAAGGCAGGCCCCTTCCTCCCTCAGAGTAGCCATCAGAAGTCGGCCAGAAATACTTTTCCCTTTGTTCGGCCAAGTTCAGACTTTGGAGCCCAGTCTCCCCTTGACCTCGGTCTTTGTCCAACTTTGGGGAGCATTTTTATTGATTTCTGCTTTTCTGAGAAAGAAATACAGCTTAAAAGTTGTTGGCTTGTTGCAAGCATCTTGCATCATTTTCAACATTAACAACGCAAGCCTGCTTTTCTACACAGAGGGCATCTCCATTCTTCTAGCTCTTTCACCCCTGGGAAGGAGATTTGATGTACCTTGACTGTTTTATAACATAACATCCTGGAGAAATGAGACACTGTCAGCAGAAGCACGAAGAAGCTACAGGGATAAAAATTAGCCAGAGATGAAGACGGTGATAGTCAAATAAATGGTTTTATTTAAAATTGGATTTTGTGGCAATCGCTACAACAGGCGCTTCCCTGGACTGTGAAGGTCGCACGTTCCAATACCGAAAATATTCAAGCCCTGTGCGGAGAAGTTAGCTTTCCAAGGGCTGCTGCTGCCTGGACAGCTCTCAGGGCTGCTTTTTCCAGTGGCATCTCTGTCCACAGGTGGCTGGATCAGCACAGCAACAGTGGGTCAGCACAGCAACTGTGGGTCAACACAGCAACAATGGGTCAGTACAGCAACAGTGGATCAGTACAGCAACAGGGGGTCAGCACAGCAACAGTGGGTCAGTACAGCAACAATGGGTCAGCACAGCAACAGCGGGTCAGTACAGCAACAGTGGGTCAGCACAGCAACAGTGGGTCAGTACAGCAACAGCAGGTCAGCACAGCAACAGTGGGTCAGCACAGCAACAGTGGGTCAGTACAGCAACATTGGGCCAGGACAGCAACAATGGGTCGCACAGCAACAATGGGTCAGCACAGCAACATTGGGCCAGGACAGCAACAATGGGTCAGCACAGCAACAATGGGTCAGCACAGCAACAATGGGTCAGCACAGCAACAATGGGCCAGCACAGCAACAATGGGCCAGGACAGCAACAATGGGCCAGCACAGCAACATTTGGCCAGCACAGCAACATTTGGCCAGCACAGCAACAATAGGCCAGCACAGCAACAATGGGCCAGGACAGCAACAATGGGTGGGTCTAGCAAGGCTGACTCATAAGATGGACCAACTTGGGTGTGGAAAGAATGATTCAGTCCACCAGCCTTGCTCAGAACATAGGCTACGGGGTAAAGCCAGAAGAGTCCAGCAAACATCCAGCCTGAAGAAAGGAGCTAGAGACCCTAACCAGGTACCACAGAGAGTTCATAGGTGATCAGTGATCCCAGCATTTGTTTCTTATATCTTGCCTTTCTCCATCCTTAGACTCTAAAAGCTTTAAGAGCTACAACTTTGTTGCATTAGGAGGGCTTCAAACATAGGAGATACTCAGCAAGTTCTAGCTGTTGACTGAATGAGTGACTTCTGTGTACAGCATCCTGAGCCACACCAGAGACAAGCCTGTGGGATGAGAACAGGCTTTCTGGAACTAACACTTAGCCCAGGCCACCTTGGCAACCCAGCCCATCCTGCCAGATGTCCTCTTACTGTGGGATGGTCTTTGTGTACGTTGTGAATATGGGTTGCTACCATTGGTTAACGAAGAAACTGCTGTGGCCTATGGTGAGGCAGAACAGAGTGACGCAGGAATCCAAGATGATATACAGAGGAAGAAAGGTAGAGCTCGTCAGACGTGATACAGCCACCTAAGGAACAAGATGTAACTGTACCAGTAAGCCACCAGGCACATGGCAATACATAGATTAATAGAAATAGGTTAATTTAAGATGTAAGAGGTAGCTAGTATCAGCCCAAACAATAGACCAAACTGTTTGTAATTAATGTTAAGTCTCTGAGGACCATGGAGGCTGGGCAAGACAGGAAATCTTCTGGCAACACCCTCTCCAGGAAGCTTCCCCTTGCCAATCTAGTATTTGCTTTACTCTCCATATTTTATGTCTTCCTGCTCCATGGTTACCATCCCAACTCTCTCCATTTGGCCCCATGGCTTCCCACACTGCCCCCATCTCTGCATCTAGTGCTGATCTTGACTCTGAATCTACCTGGTGACCTAGGGGAGGTTATCTGTTCTCAGAGTGGCTTCTTAGCGAGCACAAAGACCATTATAGGTCCCAGGCCAGGAAGAGAGCATGCTGTCATGCAGGTTCCGGTGAAATGTCCATTGTCACTTAGTTCATGGTATTCTTGTGATAGGACAACTGAGCATTCTCTGGGCCATTTGCCATGCTAGTGGGACTCTATTGTAGTCCCCAGAGATGAGGCTGGGAATCAGGGCAAGCAGAGTGACATGAGAACCCATCTTCTAGACACTCAGGTGTTGTAGGACCAGGGAGTGAACTCTATTTTTGCATCGGAAACCTGCACAAAGTGGAATACTGTAGCTTTCCACAGCAAGATTCCAAACCCATTTAGTAATAAAGTGCTTTCTAAGTTTAGTGAAATGATGGCTGATGTCCCCAGCATGGAGGAACATTCCAGAGGCATAACCCATTTTCCTCACCCACAACACCTGTCTCTGTCCCGATCATTACCTCATGACACGTTTATGGATCTACCACAGCATGCAGGGAGCTTTGAAAGGCACAGCTGTAAGTGCTTTGGATGGCAAACCCTTCTCTTCTAATGCCTGCTGGAGTGGGCTCTATATCTGCTTGTCTAGCAGTCCAGAAGCCCTGGTTCTGATCCTCAGCACTGAACCAACCAAAGGCAGCAGTCGTTTATTGCTTTACCACCACTCAGGAGTTGGAGGCAGGAAAATCAGAAGTTTAGGATTGTCTCAGCTGCATGTCAACTAGAGGGCTATGTCTCAAAACAAAAAACAAAGAAAGAATAGAAAAGCTGGAGATTCTTGCCCTGCAAATATGAGGGTCACTCTTCAGCTCCCCAGTACCCACACATGAGAAAAGATCCGATATTCACCTCTGAGATACACACACACACCACACACACACACCATATACCAGCCAGAACCCTGTGACGTGGAGCCTCCTGACTCCCCACGTGCTCTGACTCCCAGGGTAAATAGAGTGGGTCATCTGCTCATTGGAGCCTACCTGCGACCCTAAGCAACTGCATATGGAGACCCATGGATGTCGAAGGCCTCTCACACAGTAGAACTGGTGGCCAGCGATTGGCACATTCTGGTTCTACTCTTCGGCGCCCTCTTTTCTAACGGCATCTCATCACCCAGATCCTTTCTCTCTCAACCCTGAACTTCCTTGGAGCATGATAACAGAGTATCAGTAGGGAAAACCAGGATCTTATGACTATTTATTTAATTATTTCGTTTTTGAGACAGAGTTTCTCTGTGTAGCCCTGGCTGTCTTGGAAGTCACTCTGTAGACCAGGCTAACCTCAAACTCAGAAATCCACCTGCCTCTGTCTCTGAATGGCGGGATTAAAAGTATGCGCTACCTCTCCTATCTGTGACATTTATTTACTTACTTACTTGAGGGGGGAACGACACACGTGACACAGCACAAATGTGAAGGTCAGAGGAAACGTTGCCTTCTATCCTGTGAGTTCTGGTCATTGTGCTTGGCAGCAAGCACCTGTATCCTCTGAGTCATCTTGTGGCCCTAACGCAGTCTCAGAAGTGAGGCTAGAATGAGCACAGGGCCACTTCCTCTGCATTCTGTACCTAGAGTGAGTGATAAGTCAGACCAAAGTCAGGGCAGAAGACATGGACTCCCCGTGAGAGAACAGTACCTCCTCCCCACAGGGAGTAGGGGTTGCAGGTGGTGTTCAAGGAGAGGTGGCTGTGGGAACCTTTATTCCTTCATAGTATGATGAATGGCCCTTGTCTGTCACATCTATTAACCCTCACACAGAGAGTCCTAACAGACCAAAGAAGGGGTTTCATCCAAGTGCTTAAAGGCAGCTACACCAAGAGGAAGTCTCCTGGGCACCCACTGAACGGTTCCACTCACAGCATGAGCACTTGTGAGAAGCTACCACTGAAGGGTCCTGGGGCAACCGAAGGGCACCTGCACTGTTAAAGAGTGTGCACAGCTAATCACTTACCTCTCATCTAACCTAGGGAGGGGGTCTTGCTAGGGTCTCCTAAAGATCCATGGATTATTCAGCTCCACCTCATAAGAATCACCTGGAAGTGACCACACATGCCCTCATCCAAGACGGTGCTAGTCATGTCCAAGTGGGAAAATTCAAACAGGAAAGAGTCATCCTGAATCCAAGAATCCTCTTCCAAAGACCCATACAGGTCCATCCACTTCAGGACCAGAAGCAAAAAGCCAGGGGGCAAAGGGGATGTCACAACCAGGAGCAGCCCACAAAAAGACACCGTCATGAGAGGCCCCCAGAAACCTTACAAAGTGTTTCAAGAAAGAACATTATTTGAAATGGGCCCTCACTCTGGGACACATGAGCTTTGACTACTCACCTCTACTCTACCTTCAGCACAGAGAAGCTGAAATGATGGCTTCCTGACCTAGGGACGTCTCGGGGAAGGGTATCTGGGAAGAAGCTGCTTAGAATTAGAAGTGAGAGGAGAAGTTCAATTATTCAAAAGATAGATTTTAACAACTAGAGAAAAAAAACCGAGATATTTATTAATCCCTAGGAGTTCACAGGAAAGCTGAGAATCTGTTGAGGTTCCTTCTAGGAAGAGGAAAGAATTCGACAGGGGAATAAATTAATGGGGCAGAGTTAAATTTTAAATTACTTTCTGCTCAAAGACTAACAATTCCAGTTCATTCTAAAGCTCAGTTCCCTAGACAGTAAAAATGTACAACAGCTAACTGCAAATTCTGAAATCCAATTGATGACAAACCAGCTATCTAGGACTAAGTCCCAGCTCTGCTACTTTCTATCTGGGTGAGCTGAGGTAAGCTGTGTGGCCTCTGCACCTCATCCATAAAAGGAGATCTAGTAAGTGAATCATGAGGCTACTGTTACAGGTCAAAATGGTAAGTGGTTGAGATTGAGGTGTGACTGGTTCATTTGGTAGAGTACTTGCCTAGCGTGGGTGACATCCTGGGTTTGATCCCCCAGCACTACATCGATCAGGTGTTGTGCCACATGCCTGCAAGGAGAGAGAAAGATCACAAGTTCAAGGTTGTCCTTGGGCTACATGGTAAGTTCAAGGCCAGCATGGGCTACACGAGACTCGTCCAAAAATGAATAAGTAGCAAAAAAAAAAAAAAAATCTGTAAAGGGGAACAGGTATAAATGCTATTTTACAGGATTTGTGGACAAATGTTTTCTTAAAAAGGACTTAGACTCACCCTGGAGAGAGAGACAGTATCCACAGAAAGCATCTCAAGCTCAAATCTCAACTCTATTGCCACTTGATAGATGTGCGACTTTATCAAGTGACATAACCTTTTTATGCATCTGTTCCCTGGATGTTGGCAAGTGAGTTAACCTCTTTGTGATTCTGTCTCCTATTTCATTAGCTGTACTAATAGTACAGTTTCCTTAAGTTTAGATGATATGAAGATGTGTAGTGGGATTGTGTTCTATTCCATTATAAATATTCATCCTGCCTACTGGTTTAATAAAAATGCTGATTGGCCAAAGGCAGAAAGGAAGTGTGGGTGGGGCTACCAGACTAAGAAAACTCTGGGAACATACAGATTCCAGAGAGACACCAGGAGAAGCCAGCAGGTGCAAAAGACAACTATGCTGCTCTGAGAAAAGGTACCAAGCTGCATGGCTGAACAAGAATCGCGACTTAGTTTAAGGAGCAAGTTATATGCATGGGCCATAGGTCAGTCAGTGTAAAATTAATATAAACATCTGTGTGTTTCTGGGGGACTGTGAGTCTCCTGATCTGGACCACAGGCTGGACAGGCCAGAAACTTCATACTACAGAGATGAGCTGTGTGTTTATATAAAGTGATGAGACTGTTTCCAGCCAATGGTGGTAAAGAGGTCAGAAGTGCCCTAGCTAAAGTTTAATGCCAGGTCTCTAGATCCCAGGAGCTACACATTTTCCTTACCCTTTGAGAAATAAAATTATAAAAGTTGCATGCAGTGAACAAGAGACACCCCACTAGGCTATCACAGGAGCCCAGAAATAGATGGTCAAGTGTAATGTTTGCAGACACACTGGTAAGGGCGTTGGGATCATTCTCTTTCACCCTAAATGCCCAAGACAGAACTACCCTTGATGCGGGCTCTGTAGCTAGCTGGAATTGGTCTCTCCTGCCTACCCCAGGCTTCTGGAATGCCACAGTCAGCAAAAAAAGCCAGGCTTTGTGGCTTGTGATGGTTAATCTTCCTTGTCAACTTGACACACCCGGAGAGAAACAACCTCAGGTTAGGAATTGCCTCCATCAGGTTGGCCTGAGGATAACATGTATGTGAGGCATTTTCTTAGCTAATTTATGCAAGGGGCCCAGCCTACTGTGGGCAGTATGGTCTTAGGCAGGTAGACCTGATCTATGTAAGCAAGCTGGCTGAGTAAGCCAGAAAAAGCAAGTAATATTCTTCTGTACTCTTTGCCTCAATTCCTTACTCCAGTTTCCTGCCTTGAGTTCCTGCCTTGACTTCCCTCAATACTGGACTGTAACCTGGAAGCCAGATAAACCCTGCCTCTCCTCAAGTTAGTGTTAGCCATAGTGATTATCACAGCAACAAGAAACCAGGCTAGAACATAGCCGAACCCCTTCCCCTAATGAGAGTCTCCTCTGTTGTCAGCTGGGTTATTTCCCAGATACCACTGATACTTGGTGTATTTGAAAAGCCAGTTTAGGCTACAGGATACAGGATGAGTTGCAGTTTTGAGTGGGTGGAAGCCTTCATCTATTGCCCTACAGAGCCCACCTCTTTGACACATCACTGCCTTGAAAACACCCAAAGATTCGCGGTAACAAGAAAGACAAAGGGACAGGTAGATACATGCATTCTGCCCCCACCTCTCTGGTGACTGTAGCCACAGCATATCAGAACCAGACTACAGCAGAAAGACCCCAATCAGCCCAGGACCCTGATGTAAGTAGGGCCTGATATGTCAAGGCTACCTACCTAAGAGCATTCCCAAACAGAAATCTGAGTCTGAAGTTCAAGACCCAACAACTGGATGGGGGTTGGGGGAAGCCTGAATCTTAGCCACAGGGGCCTTAGGTTCACCCTTAGGACTAGGTTGCTGGCTGTCCTCCAAACCTTACCATGTTCATCCCAAGTCCTGAGGCTCTCCAAAGAGAACAGGAGGATGAGCGAGACCCTAAACCTGGCTGCCTGAGCCAGCTCCAGAAAGCTGCTGCCCAAAGTCTATGAGCCAAGTCTTGTAGTTTCTACAACTCAGCCTTATCCATCCTGCAAGCACACAATTTCTGCAAGGTTCATTCCCATCAGGAACAAGCTCCAGGCTTCCAGGCAAACCTCTGCTCCCCCTGTGGGGAGGGCTGGCAGGCTTTCTTCTGCCTGCTCAGCTTTGAAAGGAGAGAGGCAGTGTGAAATGGCTCACCCCCAGGCAAAGTCCCACACCTGCGGTGGAGAAAGATGAAGCTGTCTCCTGCTGTCTGCTGGAGCTTTGTAAAACAGAGTCAACATGGCTCCTCTCAGAGCTGGCCCAAGCAGCCCGGGGCCTCAGTTCAGAAAGCCAGCTCAGCAATTCAGAGATCAGCCCACCATATGTGGGCAACACAATTCTAATGCTTCCGGTCCCACATCTGCCAAGGACTTTCTCATCAAACCTGCATCCTATATTACTACAGGTCTGACCAGGTTGGACTTCAGGGACCCATGACCCAGGCAGCATCCTCTGCTCCCTGCAGCCAGAAGAGGGTTCAGAGAGTTAAATGCAATATGCTGTTTCCAGATTGAAACTCTGAACAATGAGTTTTCATTCTGCATTCAGCCTGCCAAATGAGGTAACTGGGCTGACGACTGGAGAGTCGGTTTGTGATCTTTTCACACTTCCACACTTTCCTTCCTGAGTCTGTCCCTAACAGGCCACCAGAGATCCCATAGGGACTCTAAACTGGGATCTGGAACCAGAATGAGGTCAGTGAGACACGTGGGGTATAAAATATAAAGATGCCTCCACTATCTGGGCCATATACATGCCAAATCTGCAGATGCATGGTCCTACCAAGTGAGCCCTTTAGACCCAGTGTACCCTGGGTGCCTATCACCTCACCCAGTCACAGTGCCAATGGATAAGACTATATAAAGGGACGTCTATAAATTACAGCCTCCAAGAGGAAATCCCATGATGCTTACTCCTTCCCATACTTCCCATATACCTACAGGCTTACCAGGTCCTGACCATCGCTCTCCTGGGCAAAGGGAGAAAAGAAGGCAGAGGGCTGGGCACATAGACCAGGCATGGGGACCGACCATGAGACCCTGAAACAGTTAAGGCTGTCTTAGACCAACTGTGTCTCATAAAAATAGGCTAGAAGTTCAAACTTTTGCATACTGCAGAGCCCACCTCTCTTTTGAGGCTGGATGATATTCCATTATGTGCATAAGCCATTGCTTACATATGTAGACATCTAGGCTGCTTCCATACGTCCACTAGTACCAACAGTGCTACAGTGCACATGGAGGTGGTTAATGTCTCTTTGAAATCTCAATTTCAACACTTTGAAACAAATACCCAGCCCAGGAATTGTTGGGTCCTATTTTTAATGTTTGAGGAACCCCCATACTGTTTTCCAACAAATAAACACGATATTGCCCTCCTGCCAAAAGTGTGCAAGAGCTTCAGTTTCTCCGTGTTCTCACCAACACTCACTTCTTGTCTCATTTATTCCAGCGTCCTCACAGATGTGTAATAACGCAGGTGAGCAGGAAGTCACTAGGCTAAGTGTGAATTGAGTCACATGACAACAATTACTTCATGGTTTCTCTTAAAGAGGAAACTGAGACAGTCAAGTTTGTAGAATTGAAGAGTAGAGTGGTGGTGGCCAGGGAGGGAGGGAGAGTAAATCCCAGCACAACTGAGATACCATATTGTACACATACAAGCTTTGTATGCAGTGTCCTATTTAATTTCTGTTGCTGTGACAAAAACACCCTGACAAAAAGCAATTTGGAAGAGAAGAGTTTATCTTAGTTCACAGGTCCAGGCTACAATACGTGAGTCCATCAGGTGCAGAAGTCCCAGAGGTGGGAACCTGAGGCAGCTAGTTGCATCCTTAGTCAAGAGCAGAGAAAATTTAACTGTTGCATGCCTAGAGCTCATTTCCATTTCTTCACTCTTCCATAACACAGGACTGCCTAGGGAATGGTGTCGCCTACGCTGGACCGAGACTTGCCACATCAATTAACTTAACTAAGACAATCACCTGCAGACGTGCCCACATGGTAACCCAATATAGATAATCCTGTTCTATAAAGTTTCTGGACCTGCTTGCAGCCCTGCTGCCTGTTAGTTCCCCCAAAATGACTCAGATGCTTATATTAATTACATGCTGTTTGGCCTATGGCTTGGGCATATTGCTTGCTAGCTCTTGCATCTTAAGTCAGCCCATTTCCATTAATCTGTCCTGACACATGGCTTGTGACTTACCTATTTTTTTACATCTTGCTTCTTGGGCAGTTGGATCAAGTCTCTTCTGACTCTACCCTCCTTCCCCTTTAACTATGCCCAGATTTTCTGCCTCCTTCTGAGATGCCTTGCCATAGATCCAAACAGTCCATTTATTAATGAATGATATTCATTCACAGCATTCAGAAAGATCACCATCCCTCTTTGAGACTCCTCAGAGGTGACACTAGGTTATGTCAAGTTATCAATTAGCCCTAACCATCACAGAACACAAACAGATTGGCAGGCACTTACCCCAGCCTGCTAAATAGAGTCTGTACTTCAGTAAGACCCCAGATGTTGTTAACGCACTCAGGAACAAACCACACTACCAACGACCCACACTTGAGGGTCATTTATTTAATACGGTTGTTGGGCAGGTGCAGAAAGGAAGAAGATGAGTCTCACATGGCATTCCCTTAAGGGGATGAAAGGGGAGTGCCCAGGTAGCATGGGGGTGGGACCTTTAGATGTCTCTGCCTGGTAGTGCAGATGGCTGGGGGCATGTTCTGACGGCACCATGTTGGGTTAGTCAGGTTAGCATGTTTACCAGGTAGCTACCATGTGCCAGGAATCCTTACACCAGAGCCTCTGCAGACCACCTCGCACACCAGTTAAAAGAGTAGAAAGGTTTACAAAATCTCTTGACCCAGGCACTGAAAGTTGATTTGGGAATCATCTGGGACTGCCTGAGTACATCTAACTGCTTCATCTCAGATTTTTACTTAAAGTACAAGTTTGGAGGTTTGGTTTTTTTTTAACTGGAAAAAAAAATAGGGCACCAGCATTAAACATAAACTTTAAAGTGATTTTCCACATCTCACAGCGTGTATGATAATGGATTAATAACCCAAATTTAAGAGCTAAAACTATAAAATTCTCAGAGGAAACATAGAAGAAAGCTTCCTGACTCTGGGTTTGGTGAAGAATTCGTAAGTCTGACACCAGAGGAAGAATAAGAGGGGAAAATACAAGAAAAGCCTTTCCCTGGAGAAGCACGCACCGCGCTCTCTAGCATGCTTTGCTCACTTCCCTGGAGCCCCTTTCTTGGCCTTCACACT
This sequence comes from Phyllotis vaccarum, assembly GCA_033318265.1. Taxonomy (NCBI): domain Eukaryota; kingdom Metazoa; phylum Chordata; class Mammalia; order Rodentia; family Cricetidae; genus Phyllotis; species Phyllotis vaccarum. The sequence goes on along the minus strand of JARWLC010000003.1, from coordinate 10,189,694 downwards.
AAAAACAGCTTTGATAAACTCCAACTCTGCTAGAAGAAAAAAAAAGATAAATTAGGCCACATCAAAATTTAAAATTTATGCTTCAAATAATCACTGTCAAAAAAAATGAAAAGGCAACCCTTAGAATGAGAGAAAATATTTGTTAATTGTGTATCTAATCAGGCTGTAGGGTCAGCTAAAGAACTCACAAAATCATACAGAAAACTCCCACATCTCAATAACAATAAAATAAACAACCCAGTTTTAAAATGGACAGAGGATTTGAATAGATACTAGTCTAAAAAGATAGGCACAGGGCCAAGTGACTTAGGATACTGGGCATCATCTGCAGCCAGCCCAGAGCCACAGAGAGCTGCCCCCCCACCCCAGCCACTGGGACAGCTGATTTAAAAAAGAAAAGGAGAGAGAGGGTGTTGGCTTGTGAAGGCTGGCGTGTCTTCTTCAAAGAGCCAATTATGGAGCTGGAAAGCTGGCTCCATAATAAAGAGCTTACCTTCCAAGCGGGAAGAAGAGAGTTCAGATTCTCCAGCACCCATGTAAATTCTAGGCAGAAATCATAGCCCATCTGTAATCTCAGCATACAAGAAGCAGAAGATCTCCATGGCAAACTGAAGAACTGGATTAGCCAAACAAGGAGCTCTGGGTTCAAGTGAGAGATCCTACCACAATATGTAAGGTGGAGATTGATAGAGGAAGACACCCAGCACCAACTTCTGTCCACCACATACAGGTGCACATACGTGTTCTTGCACACAAGTGTCCATACACAAATGCACATATACCCATTAATCACACGCGTGCATACACACACACACGACTAAATATAGAATTGGCATATTATCAACTCCACTCAAAAACATGAAACAGGCACTCAAACATATTTTGACATATCCATTCTGAGAAGTGTTATTCCTAGTATTCAGAAGGTAGATCTGGCCACAGGTGGGCAAACAAAAGGTGCTATGCACATCCAACAGAATATCCAGCCATAAACCAGTGCTGATACACAGTTCTAGAAAGCTCAAAACTGTTCATCAATACTAAACAGATGATATTAGTATATGTTTCCAAACATGAGTTAATGCACAGAAGCAGATAGATTAAAGTCCACAGAGTCTGGGAAGAGCAAGGCACATTTCTCCTTGGAATGATGTCAAGCCTTTGTTCATCAGCAGCAAAGCTGGTTGCACAAGCCATCTCCCTATTGGATAAGAAAATTTAAGCTTGGAGGTGTGCAAGCACACCCATACACACACAGAGAGAGATCGTATCAGTGTTCATCTCCTATGGGTCTGGGGTCTCCACAACCTCCTGTAGATCTCTTCTGGGACCCTCTTTCCTTGGTCCTAGCAGGAAGGTCCCCATCCAGGCAGCTGCCCCTAACAAACCCATGTAATGTATTCCCTGACATCCCTCCACCCCTTCCTCTCTGACGTGGTAGACCTCCTTTGCAGAGGAGCATTGACAAACACAGCTATAGCGTCTTCACTACCCTGAGGAGCTGTAGAGTTTGAGGCCCTAGAGATCTGAATTCCACTTCCTGTGCCATCCATCATCAACCTGCCCAGGAACCTCTGCCAAGCACCTCCATTTTCTGAGGCTCAGTTTCCCTATATGTAAATGGAGTTAAAAGATACTTTATGCTTTGAGGGTATATTAAATCAAAAATGGGAAGCTTATTATTAATTCCTAAGGGGATTACTTTGGGTTTGTTCGGTGGTGTTTTGAGTGTTGTCTGTTTGTGTTACTTAGAATGGAACCCACAGCCTCACACATACTAGACAAGTATTTTCCCCCGAACTATACCTTCAGCCCACAAGAATACTTTGTAGCCTTAACCAGACTAAAAACCGAGGACAGACACAATGTGTCTCCCACTTTCAGTCTATAGGAACTGAACTGGGAATACAGCAGGAACCCAGCAACTGAGTAACACACACATACACATTAGCACTGTTTACTGGTTGGAATGGCAGAAGGAAAGCCAGTCTTTCCCGAGCACCACCCTGAAGCAAACACAGGGTATATACCCTCCAGCAGCCCAATGGGCAGGCTGATCAAAGGAGAGACTAAAGTTGAGAGAGATTAACTCCCCAGCTTCACGGCAAGCAGGTGGAAGAGCTCTCGAGGCCTTGTGGGGTGGCACTGCAGCTCAGGCCTACCTCCACCTCTCTTTTTCTCCAGTCGAAAGTCTCCAGAATGTCTCATAATACATATCTGCACACCCAGCATCTGTGACTGGGAGGCCCAATCTGAGACTTCCTAGTTCAAGTGGCATTTCAATAACTCCTGCTGGGGCACAGCACCCCTGGAGCCTGCTTGAGCAACTTGGAGCCCAATGAAAGTTGCTGAGACTCTGATTTGAAGCAGCATCCCTGGCTCTTCTGCTCACCAGAACCTCACCACCTCCTCCAGCCACCACAGCTGTGGCTTCCCAACACATTAACAGCCCTCTCTGCCTCCCTCCCACGACCCTCGCCAGAATCAGTCGAGGAACAGGATGCGAAAACACCTTGCAAGCTGAAAAAGGCTGAGCCAATGGGAGATGCTGTTGGAATGAATTAACACCAGCTCGGCTGCCAAGCCCTCCCTGCCTTCCTTGCCTGCCACGAGGCTCTATCTCGCCACATTGTTAGAGCAGAGCATGTCTTCCCGAGAGCTTCAAACACAAGCTGTCTGGTGGAGAACAGTGACTGACTGCTGGGGAACGCAGCCACTATTCATGAACGCAGAAGACCTGCCCCATATTATCTACAAGTTAATGCTGGGACTCAGAAGGTTAGAGACACTAGTGACCCCTTCCCACCCAGACTCCATTATTCCTTAGATCCCAAACAACACACTGCCAGATGGACATGAAGCCACATTCTCTTATCTTAGCCCACGGAGCTCAGGTCTTGAACACTGTATTCTCTAGCTGCTGTGACCACAGAACACTGGTATTGTGTAACTTCGAAGCACCTCACAAATCCTAAAGCTAGAAGCCAAAGACAAAGGGGTTAGCAGGGCCATATTCTCTCTGAGGCTTCTAGAGGATAATGTGCGGCTTTTGGCTTCTAGAGGCTGCTATAGTAACCCCAGGCATGTGGCTGCATCGCCTCAATCTTAGCTTTGGTTATCACATCCCTTCTGAGTCTGTATACAACCTCTATGTCTTTTGCGATAAGGTCCTGTGTGGTGGCCTTTGGGGTTCTCAGAGTAATTGAGACTAAATCCTTCCTCTCTTGATTCTCAACTCTGGTGCATCTGTGCTGGTTTCTGCCACCCTGACACAACCCTTGCTATCTTAGAAGAAAGAGTCTCAAATGTTAAAATACCTGCATCACATTGGTCTATGGAAAATCTATTGGGTATTCTCTTGATCATCAAATTGATAGTGGAAAGCCCAGTTCACTGAGGGAAGCCCAGGCAGATAGTCCTGAGTTCTATAAGAAAGCAGGCTAAGCAAGTCGTGAGTATCAAGCTGTGGCGATACATATTTAATACAACCAGTCTGGAACATCAGAGAAGAGATCCACCCACAGTCAATGTAGGAGGGTCAGAGAGTGGTAACTCACACCTTCAATCCCAGCACAGGGAAAGACTGAGAGTGGTAATCTACCCCTTTAATCCCAGAAGATCTGAGTTTGAGGCCAGCTTGGTTTACAGAGGGAATTCCGGGCTCCCAGGCAGGCAGTGGTGGTGCCAGACCTTTAATCCCATAATTCCAGAGACAGAAATCTTTCTGTGTTTCTGTGAGTTCAAGACTAACTATCAAACAGTAGTAGCTCACACCTTTAATCTTAACCTGGATGTGAAACAACTGGGCAAAGGAGGTATTTAAGGCAGGCGTAGAAAGGCAGATTCATTCTGTAGACAAGGAGCAAGGCTGAGGAAGCTGGAAGACAGCTGGGTGAGATCTGACTGTGGTGTTTCCTCTCTCTGATATTCCAGATTTTCCCTGAGATCTGGCTCTGAGTTTCCTTTAATACAACCAGAAATCGTGCTACATCAAGCCAGTAAGCATCATCCCTCCATGGCTTTTGCTTCAGTTTCTGCCTCCAGGTTCCTGCCCTGACATTCTTCAGTGAACTGTGACCCGGAATGTGGACCCCCTTCCCAAGTTGCTTTTGGTCATGGTGCTTTATCACATCAGCTGAAACCCTAAATTAACATCCTTTGTCATCTAAGATGCAGGTTCTAGAAATAATGGCAAGGACATACGTTTTGAAGGTGGCACCCACAGCTTCATACTAATTCAGTAAGAGGGGAAAATTGACTCAGACGCTCCATGAGGGCTGACCTTTGTGTGACATTTGTTCTGAGATTTGTAAAAGTTTAGTGCTCCACAGAAGTCACTGTCATACCCTCACTGTGCCTGGCCAGCTCCCTCAACACCTCAGCATGGCTAACTAGACTATGCCTCCAAAATTTCCTTTGCAGTCTAGCCTGGGAACTGCTCCAGAGATTTTACATTACTTCAAAAAAAGCAAAAAACAAACAAACAAAACAAAATTGTTTTCTTTGGGGTTATATCCAGGTCAGGTGATCAATTCCTAACAATTTTTCTGAGACTTGGCTGGTTTTAGCACTGAAATTTCCTAGTCAACAATACCCGTCAGTTCAGTTCTAGACAAGTAGGAAGAGCCTGTCACTCTGAGCCTGGGTTAGCTTAGATGGTAACTGTAATTGACAGGGCAGATTTTCAAAGCTTTCTCTGTTACTCATATCTGTCTCACTGGTGGCTCACAGGACAGCAGCTGGCACACCCCACACTGAGCACAGGTTCTGTCCTCAATCACCTCAAGATCTTCTCTTTGTCTCGTCCCTTGTCCTAACATCGTCTAGGAAAGGAATCTCAATGGAATCACTGTCCAGATCAGACTGGCCTGCGTGCATTGTCTATGGGGATTGTCTTGACTGTTGACTGACGTAGGGAGCCTGTCCCACAGTGGGTGTCATCATTCCCTGGGCAGGTGGTCCTGGACTATATATAGAAGCTAGCTGAGGATGCTGGAGAGATGGCTCAGTAGTTAAGAGAATGTGCTGTGCTTCCACAGGACCTGAATTTGGTTCTAAGTACCCATGCTGGGCAGCTCACAACTGCCTGTAACTCCAACTTCAGGAGTTCCAGTGCCCACTCTAATTCCAAGGACATTTGCACATGCACACACACACACACACACACACACACACACACACACACACACACACACACGAATAAAAACAAAAGAGAATATATTTTAAAGATAAAAGGAAATAATAAAGGAAAGGATAAAAAAAGGAGGAAGGAAGGGGGAGGGACAGAGAGAGGAAGGAAGAAAGACAGAGAGAGAGGGAGGAAGAAAGACAGAGAGAGAGGGAGGAAGAAAGACAGAGAGAGAGGGAGGAAGAAAGACAGAGAGGGAGGGAGGGAGGGAGGGAGCTAGCTAAGAATGAGCCTCTGAGTAAGCCAGCTGGCAGTGTTTCTCCATGTCCCTGCCTTAGGGCTCCAGCTTGAGTTCCTGCCCTGACCTTCCTCAATGATGGACTGTGACCTGAAGTGTAAGCCTAAATACTTCCCTCCCCTACATTGCTTTTGGTCGGAGTGCTGGATCACAGAGATTAAAGTAGGACACCCTCTCTGTTTTCTGTCCTCTACAAATAAATCAAAGAACTCTTTCTGATGTCTGCTTAAATCCTCTCAAGAACAAAGGGCTCACCAAAGACTGAAAAAGCCGATTTACATTCAATTCTGACTGTGGGAAAGGAGACCCCAATTCCTCGGTTGCCTTGGTGTGCGCTACAAGAACTTCCCATGAGCTGGGCCCTCCAAGAGCACCTGTAAGCCAAAGAGCTCACTCACCTTCTCCACGCTGCTGAGCCTTCTAGAAGGTCTCCACTTTCTGTTCTCACAAGCAACCCACCCGCTGCACCTCCAGAGACAGCACTCAGGGCACAGGTTAGCAGAGAGGCGAGACCTCCTGAGCATCCAGAGAGACGCCAATGTAAACTAGTGTGAGAGCTGCCAAATTGAGAGAGATCGATGTGCCTGGCCCTGGCAAGCTTTTGAGCAAAGGGCACTCGCAAACCTGATAGCGGGCGAACTGTGACTTATTTCAACCATTTCAGAAGGTAATCTACCAGGATTTATTAAAGTTAGAGATGCGGAGTCCCTTTGACCCAAGCACAATGCTGCTTCTGGGAACTGATCCAACCGAAATAAAAGTCCCAATCCAAAAGATGTACGAGGAAGAATGTTTCAAGGAGAATTGCTAAAAATACAAAAATGAAGCCCAAACTTCACATTTTGGTGGAATACTACATGGCTATTATAAAGAATCAAGTGGATCTTGCAAAGATGTAGAGGAAAGTAAAAGTGTAGAGAATATACAGCACATTTGTGTCTGTGCAAACTAGTGAGTGAGACATAGGCCGGGCCACCCCTGGAGGAACAGCAAGATGGGCAAGGTACAACTGAGGCCTCAATATTTATCATTCAGTTCAGACTATAACAACAACCCCTACAGAAACCATTCAGGGAAGGAACGGGAGATTCTGGATCATGCTCTTAGCAGGTGTGGAAGGGATCAGCTCCCTCACATGCTGCACACACTGGAACAGACGGCTGCACTGGCACCTGGATCCCTTTCCTTGGCTCATCCATGCCTCAAGCCCATGGGATGCTGCCACCTGCATTCAGGGTGGTTCTTCCCCATCAAGTAATCTTCTTTGGAGATGCCCTCACAGGCACACCCTGGTTCTAAACCCAGTTAAATGTTCATCACTCCTAACATGTCAACACCACCTGCTGACTTGCAGCTGTGGGGAGCAAGCACCACCATATGCTCAGCTCCAACCTTCTCAGAGCAGTTTCACACCTCTAGACTCCAGTGAGGTAAGTCCCATGAGAGATTGGGGGGGAGGGGAACAGCCACTTCCAGGGAATAGATTTCAGGGCTCACCCCCTCACGATGGCACCTTCCAAACAAGTCCAGAGATCTCCTCGAAGAGGTAGACCCCCTCCCTTGTTCTCCAGGTTAAGACATTTGCCTTCCATGAAGAAAAGATAGTTCTTTCAGATTCCAGACATAACCTTTGGGGGTTTGGGGCTAAAAGCGCACTGTGGCCAGAGAGAAGCAATTCTTTCCTGTGTACCTACCGTGAACACACACACCCCCCACATTATCACTGTGAACACTATGTAAAGCAACACCATTCAGTCATTGATGACCAAAGCACTCTTCAGAGCCTGGGGCAGAGCCTGGAGCAATTCAGATGCACACAGTTGCCATTCTGGTTGAGGGTCACAACCAAAGCCTCAGGAAAGAAGTGAAGATTCTCCTATCACAGACCCTGTCTCTACATAGGGGATAGATTTCCAGGCCCGGTTGCTCCTCCAAACCATGCCCGTGCCTTGCTCTACCTTGGGACCTACATCTGAAAACAACTAGAGACCTTATGAATGTGAACTTAGACTATTTCATCTTCCGGCATTTAACTTTTTAAATTCATTGGTAGAGCTCACATTAAAGACAAAACAGCTAGTATAGTCAGCACTGACAATGGAACATCCCACACTGTGAATGGTGCTGATGGCAAGACAGGGCGCAGAGGTAGGAACCCCACTTGGTATTCTGCATAGTCCTAAGTCTGTTAACCACTGTGATCTGGTACTAGTTTTGTTTTGTGATCTGAGAATTTGTAGAAAGACTACTGTGTGTAAGGATCTGACTTGCCTTTGTTGTCCTGTATCTTGATATGTGCAGGTTGGAGCAGGTTAAACAGTGTAAGCAGGAGGACAGTGTGAAACCTCCTAGGTTCTCAGTCCCTCATCACTCAGGAAGATCCTGGAGATGAGGATGGGCAGTGAAGTGGAAATGATAAAGATGGAGATAAAGGCAGAGATAGAGTGGAGATGGAACCAGAGGTGAAGATGATGGAGATGGGGGTGGAGATGATGGAGATGATGGAGATGGGGGTGAGCAGTGAGGTAGAGATGGAGATAACGGAGATGGAACAGTTACCCAGGCAGCTTCATAGCAAGTCACTGCCTGCTGGGTTTGAATTGTGGCCCACTCAGGCTCACATTAAACCTTAATCCTCAGAGCCCTGAGGACTCTGCTCCCATAATTGTCACTACAAAAAGGTCCGCAGGCACTGACCACTCTCTCCTGGGAAATTCTGCTATGTGAAGAAGAGTTCTTACTCCCCGGAGAGCCCCATGTTCAAGGCACCATCTTGGAAGTGGTCAAACCAGCTCTCAGCAGACACTAAGCCTGCTGGCTTCTTGACCTCAGACTTCCCAGCCTCAGGAACTGTGAGAAATAAATTCACTTCTTTAGAGGCAGCTAAGCCCATGTGTTAGAGCGGCACAAAAATTAGTCAGACAGTATCAGGGCCAGAAATGTCTTCTTTCTGACACCCAGATGTCACTCTCTCCCCACCACAACCACAGGCCCCAGCTATGATCTAGACCCATCCCCCAGGAGCTCCCAGTCACCTCCCTCAGGCACACCTCATCTCCCCTGGGATAGGTTCTGTAATTTTTTTTTTTTTTTTTTACTGCTGTGGTCAAACCCTTGATATGAACAAGCTTAAAGGGAGAATGACTTATTCTGGCTCAAGTTTAAGGAAACACAGTCCAGCATAGCAGGCGTCCTACCTTCTCTTTTCTATTGTTAACAATAAAACGCAGTGACCCAAGGACAATTTGTCAAAGAAAGGGTTTATTTCAACTTAGAGCTCACTGAAGGGCTATAGGAACTCAAAGCAGGAACTGAAGCAGAGGCTGTGAGGGAAGGCTACTTCCTGGCGGGCTTTCCACAGCTTGCTCAGCCTGCTCTTATACCACCCAGAACCACCAACTCAGGGATGGTACTTCCCTCCAATGGGCCCTCTCACATCAATCAAAAAAAAAAAAAAATGCCCTGAAGTCAGCCTATGGACAATCGAATGAGGGCATTTTCTCAATTGAGGGTCCTTTTCCAAGACAACTCTAATTTTTAAGAGTTGACCACTAAAAAAAATAAAAGCTAACCAAGACTGGGGAAAATCGTGGATACAGGACTGAGGCAGGTGCTCATGGTTCACTTACAGTTAAGAAGCATAAAACAGACAGGAATTGGAGCTGTCCACAAAGCTTAAAGGCCCAACTCCTGTGACCCATTTCTCCCAGCCAGGCTCTACTTCCTAAAGGTTCCATGGCCTTCCAAAACAGCATCATCACCTGGGAAGTGTTCAAACACATGATCCCATGGGAGAGGTTTCACACTCATCCCCAAAAGGGGTGATGGGTACAGAAAGCTACTTGTTGTCACCTCTAGATAGTCTTTCCCCAGACACAGACACCATAAGGGTATTAGCGGAAGACACTTCTTGGGGAGTTTGACAGCTGCCTGTGGAACGTTGAGTCCTTAGGACATGGCTATTGTTCTCAGTGTCATCTATCTCCATTCTGGGGACTCAAATTTCAGACATAAAGGCTGACCCAGAGAACAAGTGTCCACCCATAGTACTATCAGAGAATTTTCCAACTGTGCCTTTTAAAAGAATGCATGTGTCTGAACTCAGGAACCAGCATTATAACCCTTGGGCTATTCTGAGGTGCACTCTATGGAGAACCCCTTTACTGTGCCGTATGTAATATCCTCTGCTTGCCTGAAATGTGTGCTTTCCATCCTTCTAAGTGATGAGCGCGGCCTCCTCTGGAACTGGCAGCAGTGAATGTCTTTCAGGTGAATGTATTGAACAGAAGGATCCTAAGGAAGCTGGCTGGGGGGGCATTGGTGGCTCTTGCCTCCTTTTAGCAGCCTGTGTGGTCTCAGGAGGAATGGACCCTGCCCTTCTGTAGAAGTGGAGGTGGAGATTGGTCTTGGCAGCAGTACCAAATGGTGCATTGATTCAGCTAAGTCAGTCAAGCCAACAGTCAATTCCAATTGTCAGCAGCTGACCCGACGAAAGGAATGGAAGCCCAGAGGTTCAAGCTGCTTGACATTTTCCTGATGATATCAAAATGATGCCATTGCCAAATTCATGGCATTCTGACATGAGTCTTGTTCCCTTAAAACTTCCTTAACAAGTAGCTTCTTCCAACCTTTAGTCACAGTTGGTGGTGAGTGAAAACTCAGCCATGGTTAGCTTTTCAGCACCTGGGATAGCGACTAGCCCGCTGGGCTCTCAGGGCTGCTTCTAAGCTTTGGAGCACAGGGCTTGCAGGTGCCCTCCAGCAGTGGGGCCCAAACCTTGCCTTCCCTAACTAACCCAATGGACCACTAAGCTTTCCAGATGCCAGGCTTCTGGAGAATGGGGACTAATGTCTTGAACCACTCGTGGCCAGGGAATCTGAGCAGGTTCAGGACTCCACCAGGCAACACATCAGTCCATAAAAACCACAGTAGAGACTGGAGGGAGTTTCTGCTCTTTTGTCCCTTCTGCCAATAAAAACCAAGGGAGAAGGAAAGATCCAAAAACAATATGTTCTTATCAGTAAAGAAATAAAGGAGCCGAGTACCTTCCCTGGTCCTCAAGACATGCCCAGCCTCCATGGCTCTCTTTAGGTATGTCTCAAACTCTCCATCCACAGAGAAACATGAGATGTAAACAAATAACACATTTTTTTTTCTTAAGAGCAGCAGATCTAATTTCCACTTTTTAATTGTTGTATATTATTCCACATTTTAAAAGACACACATTACTAAAATATGTTCTTACTCATAAGTTTATCAGCAGAGATTTTTCAGAGATAGTAATTAATAAAAAAAAGAAAGAAAGAAAGAAAGAAACAAGAGAGAGAGAAGTAGGGGGCAGAGATAGAGTCTAAGGAATCAATTCACAACCATGGATGAATTCTTGATAAGCCCTGCAGTGCAAATTGGCAAACCAAAACCCCAGGGTGGACTGTAGTTGGGTCTAGATATGATCTGTTGGCAAAATTTCATCTTCTTCAGGAAGATCTGCCTTTTCGCTTTTAGGCCATCAACTGATAGGGTGAACCCCACCCATATTATTCATGGAGGGAATCAGATCGACTCTACTCAAGATCTATTTATTTAAATGTCTTTTTCTGCTGTCTTCACTGTGATCTTATGAGTACCCAGAACTACCCTGTCATTCGTGATGAACTAAGGATCAGGATCCAGGTTTATTTAATGATAAGCTTGGGTTCTGACTCACTCTGTGTGGCCTGCTCTATGGGCCTTAGCCTCTTGCCTCAACTTTCCCTTCTGTTAAATAGGCTTCACATCAGCACTAATTATAGGGTTGGTATAAGGGTTCAATGAGATGAAGATGAATCTGAGATCTCACTCCTAACAATTGCTTGTTATTACACATGGATAAATTTTTAAGGCAGTCTCCTGCTCATAAGTATATGTAAAAGGGCTCTCTAGAGACACATAACCATTGGGACAGACAGAGAGTGTATTATATTGGGTAGAACAATGTTGAATAATGAAAAGATACCATTTCTTCTGTTATTCTGGTGAATGGGACTGAATCCCACTTGGATATGGTCCTGGAGTGTCCCCAGGATCCTGGTCATAGACAGGTGCATAGACTATTTCCAACCTGCAGCTGACATCAACAAGCTGAGGAGGTGCCTTTGTTAAGAAGCAGCCCTCCTGGCGCCCGGCAGTGACTTTCTGTTCCCTGGCCCGAGCTACACTGTTGTCACAGTTGATGCTCTGCAAAGGAGATCTGAGAAACATTAGCACTCTCAAAGCCCACGCTCCAGACCCACTGGAGGGCCCACCTCACCATCTGCTGTGGAAAAGAGGATTTAGAACATGCTCTCATTTCAAAGCACAGGAGGCTACTGAGCTCTGGCTGGGTGAACTCTGTTGGGCACCTTCCCTCTGTCAGGACCAGCTATCTCGGAAAGGCTCTGACCTGACCCCCCTCTGAAGCTGGACTTGCCCCAGGACCACAGGATGCTGAGAGGCCACTGCCATCTGTTCCCATCTACAACTTCACACCACCAAGGGCTGGCAGGGGAATTCTAGTGGAGGGAAACGGGAATCTCAGACAAGACAATCAGCTTTCTACTCCCCTTTCCTTCCCTGACACACACCTGAGAACTGGGGTCAGTGTTTGCTTCTAACTGTGAACTGCCGACTCCAAAGGAGACAAAGTCGTGGATTTCTCAGCTTCAGAGCTAGAGACTGGGCTATGAGATGCGAAGGTGGACAGATCCTGGCAATGTGGTCTGCTGGCTCTTCTTGCCCAGTACTATGTTAGAATGCCACACCCGTGCAAGAGAAGAGAGGAAAGACCCAAAGCTGAGGGTGGGTGGCAAAGTCCCTTACTTTCCCAGTCCCGGGACAGGAAAGGGAAAAGAGAAAAATGGAAGCCAATGAAATGAATGGAAGGTAAAGAAACAGAAAGAATGGATGTCATTTGCTAGATGTTGGGGCTAGAAACCCACAGAACCCCACCCGGGGCAGAGTGCATGGATGAGACCCAGTGGGATCCATCTTAGCCCAGATGCCAGATACTTAGGTGACAAAAGATGAGCCCTAACAATAAAAGGTCCCCACATTAGAGACCCAAACAATTGCTGAATATGTGGGACTTTGTGAGTATAAAGATAACTATCAGAGAAAGACGCCCCCAAAGAGAAACGACAGCCAGCTATCCAGGACACTACAAACACTGGGCTGATAAGCCAGGACCTGGGACTTGTCCTTCTGCCAGAGATACATCTCAACAAGCAGCATGACAAAAGATACATCTCTACCCCTCACCTGTGTGTCTGTGACCTCACACCAAGGCCTCTGCTCATCTTTTCTTGGGGCTGGAAAAGAAGGAAGGACCGGCAATAAGCAACTGAATCACCAGTTCCAAATGTCCCAGCCCTAGAGGAGATGGACAAGCTAAGGAAACCTAGGAGGGGCTGATGGAGCAGGCTGCCTTGCACAAGTTGTGTGCTAAGAGTCAAAACACATGCTGCATTCTGGAAATGAAGATGTGGCAAGACGCACGTCGGTAATAAGCATAGGGCTCGTGATGAGATTCATGATAAAGGCCTCTCATCATTCACCGTGAGGCTCTGAGCGCTGAGAGAGATGAAGCCTGGTGCAAGGTTTCAGGCTGGAGGTGGAACCGTGACTGAAGCTGTGCCACCCGTGTGAGGGGACTGATGACACACCCAGCCATTTCTTTTCGGCGATTCCAAGTAGCATTAAGTTTTTGGAAATGTAACTGGCCTGTGCCTTGACTAAACAGACTCACGGACAAAGCACCACAGGGGTTTGCAGGGGGTGGTAGCTCAGCAGGGAGGACACTGCCAAGACCTGCCATGTGCCTGTACCTTGTGGAGTTACATGTGGCAAGCCTTCTTGAGTCTAGGTCATGAACCAGATAACTAGAATGGCATCCTTAAAGTCATTTTCTCACCTTCATGTGTTCCCTGTGGCACATGTGCATACACACACTCACATGCACACACACAAGATAAAATAAATATCCAATAACAAAAACAACTCTGCTTTTTGGAAATTGGAAAAATGGGTTGGACTGTGGCTCAGTGGTAAGTTACTTGACTAGCATACACAAAACACTAAGTTCAATCCTCAGCACTGATAATAGGAGGAGGAAGAGGAGGAGATGGTATTTTTTTTTTAATAGACAATTCTCCAAAGAAAATATGAAAGTGATAAAGCACACAAGATGTCCAGCTCACTGATGATTAAGGAAATGAAAAAAGACCACAGTGAGATACTCCTCCACCTCTACTACCATATCCATAGTGTGTTTGCAGAGGAAAAAATAGACTATTGAGAGGTGATGATGGTGTGAGAAAGGAGTGTCCATGTACAGTGATGTGGGAATGTGCAGTGGTCTGATCCCAGGTGATTCCTCTGAAAGTACAAGATAGAAGCCTGGAGCAATGCTCGGGGTAAAGCACTTGCTATGCAAAAGTGAAGACCTAAGTTTGGATTCCCTGCACCTGTGTTAAAAAGCCAGCCATGGTGGCATGTACCTGTAATCCCAGAGCTGAGCATTAAAGACCAAAGGAGCCATGGAGCTCATTGGTCAGTCTAGTCAATCAGTGAGTTCAGATTCAGTAAGAAAGTCTGTTTAAAATGTAGGTGGAGGTTTACCGAGGAAGACACCTGAGGCCAGCCTCAGGCCTCCACATGTGCCCACACAACCCACACTTGCCCAGACACACGTGCATGCATGCACATGTGCACAAAGGGGAAAAGTTCACGTATAATTGCTGTGAACCTATGATTTCACTTGCACATACACACGCTAAAGCAAATGCAAGTACAATATGTTCTTAAAAGCACAATTAATTCAAAATATAATCTAGAAACAGTACAACATCCAACAGTAACTAAGTGGAGAAACAGGTTGTGGTATGTTAAGAGGATGAAATAGTTTTAAGCCAATAAAAAAAGAAATAAAAATTAAGCCATAAGCAAAGCAAATAAAAAATGAAGCAAGAAGTGAATGGTGTGACCTCAAAAATAGTGTGCTTAATGAAAGAAGCTATATTCAAAAGGTCAGACCTTTCGTGGTTCCACCTATAGAAAAATTCTGGACAGAATACGGTGGGAGGGCAGAGTGGGCAGTTTCTACATAATGCCTGGGGTTTCCTTCTGAGGCAGCCAAAATGTAGGAGGAGCTTCATGCAAATGGAAAATCAAGTAAGTCAGTGGCTGCAGAACACTGTCGATGCACTAAATACCACTGACCTATTCATTTGAAAATGATTCATTTTATGTATATTGTACCTCCACGTCAAAATACTTAGTTTCTGCTTTCAAGTCTGTATACTCGTCACCAAGGATCATTCTTCATCTCTCAAAAACAACACCGAAATGACTCAAAAATGAGACAATAAGAGTCCCCAAATATAGTGAAGCCAGCAGCTTGTGGGAGGTGGGTGGACACTCTAGGGGAGGGAGGCTCCTCCTGGAGGGATGACAGGAAGGCAGTCAGCAAGAAACAGTGACTTGTAATTCATGCAGGGAGATATGAAGTGTGGACATATCTCCTGAAATGGCCTAGGGACATCTCTAAACTCAAGGCAGCGACGAGCAGAGCAACACTGTGCAGGAAAGCCAGAGAAGGAGGTCAGCTAGCAGGCTGGGGAAATGAGGGCACTGATTATGGGCAAGAAAGGTCCTGGTTGTCCCAACAAGCACGAGGCAGGGTTTGACCTAACTATGCGAAAATGGGAGATGCTGAAATAAGTCTCAGATATGAGCAATAGCGCCTGTAGGAGAAAGGCTAACTGTAGATCAACAGACAAGTCTCACATCAAAGCTTTAGGTGTCAGCCATGTCCAGGAGCCCAGATTCATTCAACTTCAACTTCTGGAGTAAATGAAGAAGCGTATTTGCACCATGACCATTTATTTGAGTGTGTGTGTGTGTGTGTGTGTGTGTGTGTGTGTGTGTGTGTGTGTGTACATTTTATTTAAAAAATGTTTACCTTTCCACTTGTGGTGCATTCTTATAGTTTATATTCTGGTCTAGTCTGTTTCATTTTTTAAAAGGTTCTGGCCACAACCCACTAACACAATTTTATGGTCTATGTTTCC
This sequence comes from Phyllotis vaccarum, assembly GCA_033318265.1. Classification (NCBI taxonomy): domain Eukaryota; kingdom Metazoa; phylum Chordata; class Mammalia; order Rodentia; family Cricetidae; genus Phyllotis; species Phyllotis vaccarum. The sequence goes on along the minus strand of JARWLC010000003.1, from coordinate 10,174,183 downwards.
ATAGTAACTACATCACTATCCAGACACAGATACCCCCTAAGATCTGAGGCTGGAACGAAGGTGAGCAAGCATCAGAAGGCGGGGGGGGGGGGGGGCATCTGCAGATGTTAGGCACTCTCTGGAGATCCTCCAATTGCTGCAGATGTGGGGGGCACAGCCAAAGATGGGGCTTCACCCCTCTTGCTGTAAAGAAAACCCTGACTTGATCAACTCCCAAGAGATGTGGAAAGAGCTCTGTGCAAATCAAAGACAAACATGCACATTTCACAACAGGGCAAGAACAAGCCTGAGTTTGTGGCTCGCCCCCACCCCCAGCTCTCTGGGGTTATTCGGTCTGCAGAGACGTGAGAACTGAAGAAGAAAAAAAAATGCTTAAGAAGCGCTGTTTGAAGCTCTGAATTAGAGGCCCTCTAATGCTCTTTGAGAGACACAACTAAAGCCTTTTTAATTACTTTGGGCACCTTGTCTGAGCTTCTCTGATAGAGCTGCTCCATGCTGGGCCTCAGGGTGGGGTGAGATGGGGGAGCTTTTGCTTGCATTACACAGATGGCAAGTCACTCATTTTCCCTCAGGAGCAAAGGCATGGGAAATAACAAGGCATTGCAAAGCTCTGTGATCCGCGGGAACGCAGAGACGAAATTGGGATGAGTTTAAAACTGATAAAACTAAACCAGCCTTCCAAAATGTGACCTGTTACCAGTACTGACATTTAAACTGTCCATGTTCTGTGACTCATCAGCTCCTCACACACAAGCACACTGAAGTGAATCATGGGGCTAGGTACATGCCTATATCCACCAGGGGGTGAGCCACTAAGACGGTGCAAATGTCCATCACGATCATTTACCTACCATTCCCTGGGTACCAGACACACACAGAGTGCTTAAAGGCTTCACTGGAGTTAATCCTCCTGTCAGCTCTGTGGGATGTGTGTTGTTATCTCTATTTAGAGCAAAAGAAATTAAGACATGGGAAGTTTGACATGGCCACATCACAGCAGGACTGTAAGACAAGATTGTTCTCTGGCCAAATACCCACTAGGGAGATGTTTAAAGGCAATCATTTACATGAAAAGCATTTATTGAGGGCTGCACGTGGACACAGATGATGAACAAGGATGATAGTCCCAGCTTTCAGAGATAGTCCTTTGTTTTTCATATAGCTTCACATAGCCCAGGCTAGCCTCAAACTCACTATTTAGCTGAGGAAGCCTTTAGGTTGTGATCATCTACTCCCACTCCCAAAGTGCTAAGGGTATAGTTGTGTGCGTCTGCACCTGATGAGCGTGGGGCTGGGGATTAAACACAGAACCCGTGCACACTAGGCAAGCACTCTACCCACTAGGCTACATCCCCAGCCTCTTGACAGCGATCTTCTGGGCTGACCTGGAAAGACTTCTACCCTATCAAATGTGGGAAAGGCAGGATAAATAACTGCAACATTCATAGCATGCTCCATTTACTCCCTTAAACGATACTTTCCATACGCTTTGTTGGGCTCTATGCTGGGCCCACCCCAGATTACAAGACCCCCAAGTCCACAAAGGCCTGACTCTGTGTCTCCTTATGTGGAGACTGGGCCAGGAGCAGACACCAGAGTGAGTTCATCAGATATGTGTGTCAGTCAATATGGGAACAAAGGAGTGGAATGCATGAAAGACAGTGGGGCTTTGGGACATGAGTCTGAGACTTTTCAATAAAATTATTCCACAATTATCATTCTTAAAAGATTTTACTAAAATCCCATAGAAATATAGAAAGTGAAACCCCTCCTCTGCTGACTCTCCTTTAGAGATGATCTTGACCCTGCACTTGTGTGTGTTAGCTTTTGTGACTGTGGCAAAATGTCTGAGGTAACCAACTTCTGGGGAGCATATTTAATTTTGGATGATGATTAGCAGAGGTATAAGTGCATGGTCAGTTGGCTGCATCACTCTCCACAAGCTGTGTAGAGGCCGAACTATTCCAAGAGGCACGGTGGAGAAAACAGCTTACCTCACAGCAGCCAGGAAGCAGAGAGAATACGTAAGAAAGAGATGAGACACAGGACCCATGGAGGACCAAGAGGAAGGATCTTGAAAATGAGGGATAAAAGAGGGTCCCACAGAGATTAATCAGAAGAAGAGTTCTAAACAAGGACCGTCTTCAAGGCTCATCCCTCCCCTCCCCTCCCCTCCCCCCTGCTCTCTCCCCTCAAGCATCCTACCAGCTCCAAACAGGGCCACCTCCTACTAGCCCTTTCAGTTTGAACTGGTCAATGGTGAGCCGACTGAAGAAAAGAGATCTTTGTCCTCCTGTCCAGTCATCTCTCAGGAGTGGCACCAGATGGAGACCAAGGGACAACACGTGAGCCTTTTAGGGAGCACTTCAGATTCAAGTCACAACACATTTTTCTGCTGCCGCTCCCAAGCCATTCGCTTTCTGCATACACTACACTGTGGAATGCTCTTTCCCCCAACTCCTTGTCTCAATCACCTGATGAGAATATGACTTCACACCTAAACCTTAAAAAAATAAAAATGCCCTTCATTTCATAGCACTCAACGGCTAAAACTGGAGCCCAAGACCCGGAGCTTTCTCTCAAGTAAACACGAAAGAGGCCTCTAGCTCTCTCGTGTTTCCTTCATCCTGATCTCCCAGAGCTGACCTGCACTAGCCCTAGATCCTCTGCCTCCTTAGGTTTTGGAGGCTGTGGTCCAGAAAACCCCACTTTTACAATAATCCTGAGAGCCAGTGCTCTAGCCATCATATTCCTACAAGTGCCTCAAGGACCAGCCGGGGGACAAACCTAAGCTGGAGGCCTTTGTCCTGCTAGGCTGGGTTTGGGATCTGTGGCGTCCTGAGAGCCATGCTGTGGCAGCAGGTGACAGTGATTCCTGAGGGTGAGATGAGGTTGCGAAAGATGCAAGAGCAGAAGCAATTTAAAAGGCATTAGTTGGCTTCTACATCAAGTGATGTTCTTAGAACTAATTACTTATTCATTAAGGCTCCCAGCCTTCATCAGAGGCTTTGTCACGTGGGAAGAGCTGACAGACCTGACTCCTGCTACAGAACCAATGGCTTCGCAGAATATGCTTTGTGGCTGTGAACAGCCTTACTTCCTAGGGAAGTTAGGACCTACCTTCTCACTGAAGCCTCCGGGTTTAGGAGTTAGAAATGAAAGCGCACGTCTTTCCTGCTTGGCTCTCTGTGACATGGACACTAAGCAGGAACACTATTACCATGATTTCCTGTTCGTCTTCTCGATGTGTGCCAATACAGACCTTCAGTGATTCTAAAAAGAAAACACTGGAAACCGCGGGCTAGTCACACCTGTGTCTTCCCTTTCTCACCTGAAATCCTGTAAATATGAAGGTAAAAGAAATCACAGGTCTAGGCGAAATGACAACAGACGAGCTATGGCTACACAGAGGTCTAAATGAATTTCTGGATGCTAGAAAGTGGATATTTGATGGGGAAGCAGCACAAAGCAATCTCTAAACACAGACAAAAACAGACACCCCAGAACCACCCTACCCCCCAGAACCCTGGACTCAGGCTAGAAACTTCAGGAATAAATAGAAATGGAACACCAAGCTATAAAAGTGTGTGGGGGGGTGTTAATTATCTACACATGGAAAATCTGGACCTACTCTCATCAAAATTCTTCAGCAGACATGTATTTGTATGGGGATGAAATACATGGAGGAAAGATGATATGTGTATTTCTTATCCACCAGGGCATAACAAATTACCCCTGAAACTAATTATTTGTAGTAACAAGTATTTACAATCTTATCATTTACATGAGTTAGAGATTTAAGAAGAGCTTAGCTGCGATTTTGGCTCAGGGTCATTCACAAGGTGACAAGCATCTAAAGGCTGAACCAGGGCTGGAAAATTGGCTTCCAAGATGGTGGGCCCAGAAGGCTACTGGCTGAAGGCCTCAGCCCTTGCCATTCCACCTAGGGCTGCTAGAGTGACTTCATGGCATGGTAGCTGGCTTTCTCCAAAGGTGAAAGAATACAGAAGCTGGCATGCCTTTTATTACTGAGCCTCGATAGTCTCACCCTGGAAATTTTCTGTGTTCTATCCACTAGTGTTACCTCTAGGTCCCGCCCTACTTGAAGGAGTTTGAAATGAAGTGGCTCCTCTTGAAGGGGAACATGCTCAAAGCTTGTAAAAATGACTGAAATGAATATCCCCCATTAAAGTATACCTCTATAGTCTAGCATTTAGGAATCTTCTAACTCTAAGATCTACTCGATGTGGGAATGCGTTTATGTATGCTGTGAATCTCAATCTTTAAATAAAGGAGCTGTTTTGGGCCATGAAAGGCACCATAGAAGAAGTAGGAGAAGAAATCAGAGCATACGTAGGAGAAGCAGGGCGGACTCAGGCAGATCCAGCAAGCTGCCCAAGGAGCAACATGTAAGGAACACAGGTGAGCCACGGGCAACGTAGCAGACAGATTATAGAAATGGGTTGATTTAAGATGTAAGAGCTAGCTAGCAATGTGCCTGAGCCATAGGCCAAACAGCATAAAGTTAATATAAGCATCTGAGTCATTTCTGGGGACCTGAGTGGTGGGCAGCTAAGAGGTCTGGCGCGGCAGGGTCTGGGCCTCTGGCCGCCAGGGACCAAGAAACCCCATTGCTACACTACTCTTTAACTGACATATTTAAAGCAAATTCCACAACTTAAGATCCCTCCACACTCATAGGCTACTGACCCACTCCATAAAATTGAATCTAAGTAGTCAACCAGGATACTTGGTGATTTTTTTTCTTGTGTATGTTCTGGAACTAAACATATATACTATCAAATAATGACTGGTGAGAAAGAAAAACTCAGTCTTGCTAGGGGATGAGCTATTTAATTGGTTATTCAATAAAAAGTAGTCAACCCTAAAAATACATGCATATCTGCTGAATGGTCCCAGTAGGTTGTATTTATGTTTGTGTGTGCATATATGCGCATATATATATGTAATGACAATGATTAAGGGAACAGAGGTCATGAATTTGAGAGGGTGAGACATGGAGGAGAATAACATAAACACGGTACTTGTATATGAAATTCTTGATGAAAAATAATTTTAAGAAAGAAACATACATGCTAAGGTGAATACTCTATTACAGACAAAAATTAGATCGTCAGAGAATAAAAGCTTAACAGTAACATGGGAAAAAAACTAACCCTAAAAACTGACTAAGGAAATAGAATATAATTTAAGTAAAAATCTCTAGTACCTTCAAGGGGACTTCAAAATTATTTTTAAATATGTAAAAGAACTTTTGAAAATGTCAAGCTGAATAGTCAAGAAACCATCACAAAGAGGAAAAGGTATGAAATGGGAGGGAGATCACGGAAGTGTCCTGTGAGTCTAGGGGAGTTAACAAATATCAAACACCCAATAAACTCCCAGGGATGGAGGAAGAAAACACACTTTTATTTACCAAAGCTAAGAACATGAGCATCCAGACTGAGAAATTTATCCCATGTTCAAGTCTGATTGATAAAAAGAAAGAATTCTCTATCAACAGTCAGTGGGGATTTTTAAAGTGCCAAGGACAATAATACCCTGTGGCTTTTTAGAAGCAAAAGTTAGTAAACAGTTCAGGTAACATATCTGGTACATCGCTTGTTTTTATAAATAAAGCTTTATTGGAACAAATGTGTATCCCCCTGTTTACATGTAACCTATAGTTCCTATTGTAGCAGAAGAGGGGAACCTTGACAATGTACTAAGAGAAACTTCCAGAAGAGATGAAGGTTCTCTTTCAAAAGAACAAAATGAACTGACATTACCCACTTCGTTATTCATCATTGAATGCTGAGGATGATGGGTAAATGTCCCTGTAACTAATGGGCCCATGAGGAGCCATGATTTTGAACATGTCTGCTGCTGTAGGGACCAAGACCCCCTGAACTGTGGCCTGAAGACTAGGTTCACTTCCCTGGTTTTGCACATCTGGATTCAAGATTCTTTGTCTCTGGGAGAAAGAATCTGATTGGTTCAATTTGAGTGGATTGTCCTCACTTTGGACCAATCAGCTGTGCCCAGGGGTGCATTCTGAGGGGAAACATTCTGAGTCTTGGGATGTTACTGAGTGAGCCAGACAGACTTGGAGGAGGAGACAGCGAGGGCTCTACTAATGACTAACATGCTCTTGGGCAGAACTGGTTGCTTTTAGATCTATATACAACAGCATCCAGATCTGATCAGAATGGTCACAGTATTTTACCTTATGTCCTCTGCCCTCCCCAACCTTGAACAAACCCCTCCAGCCAAGCCTGGAACCAGGAATGCATCACCCCTAGTCCTGCCTTCCAGCATGGGGTGACTACTTGCAATTGGTCATCACGTTCAGTCACCGTGGACGTCTCTCCTACCCAGCAGCATCTTTTCACACACAGGGACATTCTTCAAAATGTTCTGCTCAAACAAGCGTGAGACAAAACAACTTGTCAGGCTGTCTCTTTCTCGGCAGAAAATGAAGCGGTGATGTCAAAATCCAGTCCTTTACTCATTTAGAAACGATCTGATAACAGAAAGCTGGCTTAATTTCCGGAGAAAGTGAGAAGTTTCTTCACTGGTGGAACTGCCAACCTCATACACATGCGCACACAGAGAGCGAGAAAGGGGGAGGGAGGGAAGAAGAAAGAAGCTGTAGAGTGTAGGCTGTTCAAAAGCAGTTTACAAGGTTAATTCCTGGCTCATCTTCACAGCCCGTCAGCCCCACAGTGTGAGTCAAACAGTATCATCGGGTACAACTGATTAGAAACCCATGATCAGTTTCTCTGAGGTCCTCCTTTGTAACAGACTTGTGTGACTTCTGTCTTCTCAGGCTAGTTTTTGAGGTACATAAGAGAAATCAATGATGTCTGATATTGTATAGACTCCAGGTTCAATATGACGTAGTACGCATCAACACACACTAAGCAAGTGCCATGCAGAGAGCCTGCAGTGAGAGCCTCCAGCCTCACACTCTGGATAGAGTCTCCTTTGAAGACAGTCAGTCACCTATTGCCCTTCTGCAGACTCCACAATGTGCAGGCTCTTCTTGGGATAAGGAATAATAATACAGTTATAGTGCTGATCTGTTCCCACCTGCCCTCCTTCATGGGAAAGATAAATGTGTATATTTAGAGGCTGCCTGTGCTTGCCTGAGTGGCATGTGATGCAGAAGGATTGGTCCGTGATTCAACTTCAGATGTTGAATATTTCAAGGCATCAGGGACATCCAAGAACAGAAGGACACCAGACAGGAATGCAAAAGCAAAATGGCCCTGTCTTTTATGTGTGTCCCCCCCCCCTTCTTCTCATATAGACCCTTGGGGCTTGATGAAGATTGAGGGTTGCTATGGAGATGGGTCGGGATGGAATCAAGTGGGGACAGACACAGACAGGCAACCGAGGGAAGAAAGAAAAGAGAGTTTGTTTCTTGAGTTGGACTTGAAATAAGGATGCTTCTGGGGAGCATTTTCATGACATGTGTGTGCATGCAAGCAAGTGCACACACGTGCGCACACGCGCGCGCATACACACACACACACACACACACACACACACACACACACACACACATGTATGCACACAGCACCACCCCCCAGCACTGCTGGAGACTAGAAAGGTATAGGGGATCTTGAGTTCCAAAGTGAGGAGCTTGGGCCTTGCTCTATGGGAGGTCTTGGGAGGGAATGATGAAGCCTTGTCCTTTAGGAAGCTTGGATGTGTAATAATAAGTTTTTGGCCAGGCTTTGCCTGCCTAACTCTGAGGTTCTGATCCACTCTCAACCCTACTGCTGTTTAGGCCCCAACAATCACATAGACGTTTGTATTAATTTCATGCTTATCAGCCTAGGGCCCAGGCACATAACTTGGTAACTCTTTACCCTTAAACTAACCCATGATTCTTATTGTGTTCAGCCATGTGCTCGGTACCTTTTCTCAGAGCAGCATAGTTGTCCTCTGCATCTTCTGGCTTTCTCGTGTCTCTGTGACATCTCTGCTCTATTCTTCTGTTACCAGAGTTTTCTTAGTCTGGTAGCCCCGCCTACTCTTCCTGCCTGCCTTCAGCCAAGTTTTCTTAGTTTGGTAGCCCCGCCTACTCTTCCTGTCTGCCTTCAGCCAATCAGCATTTTTATTAAACCAGTAGGCAGGACAATTATTTACAATGTAACAACCTAATCCCACTACAGGCATGGGCAAGACCAGTGAGGGGATGGGCAGGGAGTCCCATGTGGAGACTGAGAAGCCATTAGAGCAACGGTGTCCTGGGTGTCCTGATGTATGGAGGTGACTGTGAGGAGTAGACAGAAACAGTGTCTGAGATAGCAAAGAGTTAGGGGGTAGGCACTGCAGAGTAAGGGGACAAGAGTAAGGGACCCAGGCATGGGAGGACGATCATGCACTTACCAATAATAGGCTTCTTAGAGCCAATCACCATGCTTCCTTCCCAGCTGCCTTTCATGACTCCATAAGAAATAACCCTGTTAGATTCAGTCTCACTGTTCTGTTTTGTTTACATGGCACTCTACATTCTAGGAATTTCCTCCTAAAAGGCCCTCAGAGGTAGACAGTGAAGGCTCAGGGGTTACACGGCCAGGAGGTAGAGGGAAGAGCCCTAACCTCTGACCCAAGGCAGCTTTCTCCTGCTATTTAGGCGCTGGAAGAACTAGCTAGCTTCTTTGTGGTGGCTTACGCTGTGGTGAGGAAATCCTTTTTCATTGTTCTTCTTGCTGTCATAATCATATTTTCTTCCTCTAGAAGGGAGCACAGCCAGGGAGATTATTTTGACATATTTCTCAAAGATGCTGTTTCTAGAGCACTTGCCTGATAAAAAATGATATATTTATTTGGGACCGCCAAGAGCTTGCTGAAATGAGGAATTTATCTGCATAGCTTTTGTTATTAAAGTGATTCTTCTTGTGTATTTCCTTCTAAGCTACTGATTCCATCTATAATACATGAGTTTCAGGTAATAGAAATTTTTCATGCAAGTAAATATTTTAATAACAACATTATGGTCTTGATTTCAAGACTACAGGCAGAAGCCTGGCACCGTGAACAGACGCACACTGGAGGGTGGGGACCTGGGTTGTTGCTCCTGCATTAAACCTTAGACAGTACCAGGCCCTTTCTTAACTTCAGTCATGTTATCTGTCTATAAAATATAGGGTCTGCTACTCACAGGAGCTACCACTAAACTTGGATAAGAGTCCAGTTTCAAAGGAGCCCTGGCCTTGGGCTTTGGGATCTGTAAGGGGAGCCAGCAAGTGTCATGAGCTAGGCAATAGACTGTCACCAAATGGTGAGATGGCTCAGCAAGAAAAAGTACCTGTCATCAAGCCTGATGACCTGAGTTTAATCCCTGGGACCAATATGGTAGGAGAGAACTGATTCTTCCAAAATGTCTTCACATATTCATACTGTGGCACATGCACACACACACAATTTAAAGACAACATAAAATGGCTTGCTGCTCTCATAAAGATATCTGGGAATCTAAATACAATGAATTCCCACTCTACATAGTCAACCAGAGACCCAGCAGACCCATATTCCCACAGACTTATACATCCACACTCAAGGCATGGGTCTCCATTTCTGTTCTTTCACAACAAATAAACAATATAACAGGAAAAGTCAAATGGCTTTGTCTTTAATTGATGAGCTAAAAAAAAAAAAATTGCACATGGCCCTTCATTCATATCCCAGAGTCAAAGGCTCTTACATGGCCACTTTGCCGCAGAGGAGCCTGGAGCTGCAGCTCTCAACATGGTGGTCATACAGCTGGCTAGCTCATAGTGTCTCATCCTGTACAAGCACTTGGAAGGGAGACTTGGCACTGCATACAGTGTATGGATGGGAATTACCACTTGGAATAGTGACCACAACATGGAAGAACATAGAATTCACGCACCTGCCCCATGTACACACAGTCATATATGTATTCACAGGCGGTCAGACAGAGTTGAGCCCACTAAGCAAAAGGATGGGACAAAACTCAGCATGCTATCTGGTGTTCAGAGTTTGCTCTGATCCAAGGGACAGGTGACAACAGTGGGTGTTAAGACAGAGTATCAAAGATAGAGGGAGGTAGATGAGTTCAAAATCTGTTTCCCTCCAAAACAGTAGAAGAAGAAGGGACATGGTGAGGTCTAGCGGAGGTTAGCAGACAGCCCAGACCCAGGAACATTACAGCTTCATTGAGAATATGCCTCCATCAGACCCTGTTGCACGAATGAATGAGACTCAGGGATAGATCTCTGAAGAAGTTGGAGATACTAGAGGGAGTAAACACCACAGTAAGATCTTACCCAGCTGTCTTCCAGCTTCCTCAGCCTCGATTACCTTGGAATGGCTCCCTCTGTGTTTCAATCCTGTCTTAAGTACCCTTTCATAAATTAAGGCATGGCCCCACCATACCTGCTTGGGAGCCTGGAATTCCTTCTATAATCTGAATTGACTTTGACTCAGTTGGGATTAAGAGTGTAGGTCACCACTCCCAGGATACTCTCTGTGCTGGGATTAAAGGTTTGAATCACCACTCTCTGATTTTCCTAGACTGACTGTGGTTAGAGCTCTGGAACTTCTGGAGCTTTTACTAACCCCCCACATAGACTGTGGGTAGATTCCCTCTGATATCTCCAAAACTTCTGAAACTTTTATTGAATCCCCACAAGACCCAAGGCAAGCAGTCAGTGCTGTGATAAGCTGGTAGCCAGCCCCTGATCTTTCCCCAGATGGACTCACTCTACATGCTGTGAAAGTCTGTCCTCCCCATCAAAAGGACATGAGCCAATCCCCCCAAGTTTCGGCCTGAACCTAAGGACCATGGTGAGCCTTGAACCGTAGCCCTCTCTGTCCCACTATATCCTGGTCACCCTGTGGCTATCACTTCCACAACCAGAAGTGGAAAACAGCAGAACCAGAGGAATTGTCTCTCCTTCCCAATCTCACCAGTAGAAGATCAGGTCTTAGAAATCTCAGTGTATAGTCATTTTTTTCTTCCCTAAAAAGCAGAAATTTTTTTCCCTTAAAGGAAACACTTTCTGAACACTATTTGACATATTCAAATTGCCCAAATTGGAGACTTTATTGGGCAAAATGAGGCTACTTGAACACAAACAGCTGTAGCCTCAACCTGACAGCCCAGCAGCTGCTAAGAGCCTAATGGGTGGGCAATGGGAGGGGTACAGCACAGCTTAAACTTTTCACCAGCAAGGAAAGAAAAAAAAAAACAAAAACAAAAACAGAGCTGTGGCTCATAAAATGCAGACTGGCCTTGCTATGTAGCCAAGGATGGTCTTGAACTTCTAATTCTTCTGCTTCCACCTGCCAAGTGCCAGCATCACAGACGCTTGGTACTGGCCCAGTCTACACTGTGCTGGGGTGGATCTCAGCATTTTATGTATTCTAGGCAAGCACTCTATCAACAAAGCAAAATCACCACCCCACCAGAGGCTTTACACAACCCTGGGTATATAGATGTTTATTAATAATAAATCGTAAAGGAAATTATCTCTAAACAATCCATTAGAGTACATATTGAAGTCTAAAGAAAATCTGAGTACTGATGAGATGGATACCATGGCTTATTTCTACACAATTAAATCTTGGTTAAAATATTTGACACTGCAGAACATATAGAATTTTCCTACATTTTTTTGGAATTGGTCGATACTTCTGTTGCTATAATCATCAGTGCTGAGACCTCTGCTTTACATACTCAGGTGAAAGAAAGCAGCAGTTGGATGCTCAGAGCCTTTCAGAAAGTCTCCTCAGAAATTCCGTTTCAACACCCAAACAAAATTCATTTAATGTTTTCTTTTTTATTTGAACAAAGTTCAAGTGAGTAACTCATCCAGCAGTTTCTAAAACCAAATATTCTAACACGGTCCAATTCAAAGAGATATAAATTCGGTATATGCTAAGGAATGATGGGAACTGGGCAACGTCTTTGCTTTCAGTAAGTAAGCTCTTGTGTTTCTATAAAGCAGGAAAATTTCTGTGTGCAAAAATCACTGCAGCTTTGGGGCACACAGTCCCCTCACTCTGAGCTGTTTATTTGCTGGTGTCGTGAGAAGATGTGACAACACACAGGTGCATAGAGCGCCTGTCCTGTCTCACAAACAAGGCTACAGTGAAGCTACACGGGACTTCATGGACAAGGGCTGCCAGAAACGTCATGGAGCCATTATATATTTGATTTTCAGCTAGTATTTGCTTAACTTCTTACTGGTTTCTGAACTAACTACAAATCATACAGTCACGTGTAAAGATTCAGGAAAGAGCCATCAAAAAGAAAGAATATACTGCATTTGTCATTCTGGTTCTGGATTACCTTACTCCATTTCTAGTTCATTTGTTTACCTGCAAATCTCAGGATTTTGTTTTTCTTCAGAGCTGTGTATGTGTAAATCTTCATCATCAACTCATCAGTTGGAGGAAATACAGGCTGTTCCCATTTCCTAGCCAATGTGAGGGGAGCAGCGGTGACCATGGCTGAACAAATGTCTGTGGGGTCGGATGCCTTCTCCTTTGGGCGTATGGAAGGAGTGGGAGAGCGAGAGCCGAGTCGTATGGTTTATTTACATTTTGCTTGTTGAGAAATTCTCCATACTGATCTCCACAGTGGCTAGCAGTTTGCAGCCCCAGCAAGAGTGAATGTTCCCATATTCTTCTCAGTATTTATTGTTAGCTGTTTTTTTTTTTTTTTTTTCCATTGCCAATGGGAACCTCACATTCGGTTTCATGACCCCATCTAGGCTCATACCCTGCAGTTTAAGAAGTCCTTGTGTTCACAATGAGGGGACATTGCACTACAGGGTCACTCCTGTCCCTTGTGAAACAGTGACAGAAGATAGGATTGCATCCGGCTACTCAGGAAGATGAACTAGTTAAAAACAAACCACCTGATTCTTCCATAATTTCCCTGATAATGTTGGGTGGCTGAAGCCATACAGTGACGTCATGGAGAAGAGGAAGTATCGTATACAACTCCAATTTTGCTGAAGACTCTGCCCTCCAGCCACATGGGTTCTGTCTGCCCCAACTGATTGTTGATACAGATCAAACCCTGAACCTGACCCCACTCAAGACTTCCCCAAGGACAATCCAGGAGAGGGTTCTGACTGTGAGGCAGGTGATTTAACACACACACCACAGACCTGTTTGAGTATCTATTCCTCACAGGAGGAAGAAACAAGAAATTCTCCTGCAGTAGGGAGAAATTTCCAGTGTGAATTGGCCATATGGAGATATAGGTGTGTCATATTAGCAGAGGGGCAGTCACTATGGAAAGCCCTCCCCATGCCTCAGGACCTCAGGAGCTCACTGATCACACACTTCACACCCAGTAGCTACCCTGGTGTATTCACATCAGCTCACTCATAATTATTTGCCAGAACGGCTTTTCCCTTCATTATTCCCTGCTGAGAGTGTGAGATTCTACAAATTTATGTTGTAACTGTCACCAGCTCTAACAGCATCACAAAGGAAGAGAAACAGAGCCCTGACTCATTAAAAAATGCTTAGTTTGATACTCTAGGAGAGAGTGATCTAATAGATTAATTTTTAAAATTTATTCGAAGTCTGTAATGTTCTGGGCAGGAGTGGCACTGTCCTCTGTTCTGCTGTGGGGGATGAGGTACAAACAGCCTTAGTAACTACGGTTAAATGTATTTACCAAGAAGGTGTCATAACAACTGACTCTGGCCAGGACAGGAGATTGGGGGTCATGTCTCTATTTGGGGACCGGGGGACAGATCTTGGTTTCTGATGAAGAATAGTAATACGTGTTGGGCATTTCAGTTCCAGATAGCTGTCTCTCTCAAGCAGGCATTATTCCTCAAGTGTGCCCTGGTTACTCTGTCCCTCTAGTTCCTTACATCTACCCTATTATATTATTCTCACCAGTCAGTCACACCCAGAGTGAACCTTCAAACTTCATGTCTAATGTTATCTTTCCCCTCCCCAAGACCTCTGTGCAAGTTCTTCCTCTTTCTACAATCACCCCTCTGCCTGGCCCTCACTTAAAGCATCATTTCACTCAGCAGAAATAAAGTCCCACAATAGTCAAAGTGTAAAGTGACCTATTATTATTCTATTTTGTTTCGGGTTGCTTTCGTTGTATGCTGCTTGGCTGTGTCTTTAGAGGGGGTCTCATGTAGCTTTGTCTAGCCTCTAACTCGCCATATAGCAGAAGATCACTTTGAATTTCTGATCCTCCTGCCTCTCTCTGCCTCACAAGTGCTGAGGTGACTGGTGTGGACCACTGTTCTAAGTTCATGTTGTGTTAGGGATCAAACTCAAGGCTTCATGCATGCCTGGCAATCATTCCACCATTTGAGCTACATCCCCAGTCCCTGGTTTTTGCTTTTTGAACAAAGGTCTTGCTCTGTGTCCAAGGCTGGCCTGATATTTTTGATTCTCTTCCATCAATCTCTTAAATAATGATATTATGGATGTGTGCCAGCAGATATAGTCCTAAGGTTTGAAAATGAAATGCTCCTTATCGGCTCACATGTTAAACTCAATCCTTGGCTGATGGGCACTGTTGTGAAAATTTTAGGTGATGGGACCTGGCTGAAGGAAGTGAGCTGTGTCCTTGATGCACGTCCCATCCCTACACCCTTCCTGTCTTGCTCCCAGCTTCCTGGCTACCAATCAAGTAAATACCTTGGCCGTGATGTTCTGTTCTAACAAGTCCCTGTGGCTAAGCAGCCATGGATGGACCCTCTGACACCAGACACCATGAGCCAAAATAAACCTAGTTACTTATGTCGGGCATTTTTGCTGACATCATGCAAAGAACAACACCCGTGCTGTTAGCAATTGTGAATGAGAAATATGTGTAAGTGGAGGTATCCTTCCATGGCGTGTTCTCATTGGCCAGCCAGAGTCACCTGAAAGCTGGGGTGATTAAAGTCATCCAGAATATCTGGAGTTTAACAGTCAAAAATAATTTGTGGGAGTCCAAGGGACTAAGCCAATAGGAGATGCTGTGTGGCCCTCCAGAACTGGTATCTGTTTTATTTTCCCCAATGTCTCTATGTAGCTTTAGACAAGACATTTCTTCATTTAGTTCTCTCAAGTGGAATGAGAGAAGAAGGTGCCCTACCCCACCAGATCTTCAAGAACACGGAAGAAGTAATGCAACCATGCTCTCTCTGGAAAGGGGCAAATGCGGAGACAGCAGACACTCCCCCCCCCATTTTTTCAAGCCATACATCCAAGCTCCTGAAGGTTCTGTACTGGTATCACTCAAGTTAAAGCCCAGTTTGGCTTCCCACTGTCTTGGTGCTCAGATGCTACCTCCTTCTGCAGCCTCCATCTCATAGCCTGGGGCACCTTCCCTGAGCCAGAGGAGACAAGATCCATCACTCTTGTACAGAGTTCACACCACACAGCCATGACCTGAACAACACATCTACAATTAGCTAATGTGAATCATTTTCAGCAGAAAATGAAGCATGAAATATGCAAAAATAATGAGCCCTTCACTGAGATTCTAGTAGCTGCTACAGGGCAGCCAATTTGAATAGCAGTTGCAATTCCTAAGGAAGAAACCCATTAATAAGGACAATGCTGAAATCGTTATATATGGACCCTGAAACTCACTCGATAATTAGTTTGTTAGATAAACATGGTATTAATCCTCCTACAGTTTGTAACTTAAATGAGGCTTTTATTGAAATATTGGGTCCAGTTTTAGGTTTAGCTAGACTGAAAAGCAGGTAAGGCCATTGTCAATAGAACAGACACTGATATGAGCAAGGGTAGGTGACAAACCACGGAGGAGAGAGCCTTCCCTTATGGGCTACAAGAAGACACCATGTTACTTGGGCTTCCAACGAAAGATGTCACCTGTTTTCGGTATGCAGGGTTTCTGTTGCTGAGATGAAACACCATGGCCATAAAAAAACAATTTAGGGAAGAAGAGGTTTAATTTTACTTACACTTTCTCATCATAGTTCATCATCAAAGGAACTCAGGACCAGAACTCCAGTGAGACATAAACCTCAAGGCAGGAGTTGATACAGAAGCCATGAAACAGTTCTGTTTACTGGTTTGTTTATCCTGCTTTCTTCTCACACACAGGACCACCAATCCAGCAGTGGCACTGCCCACAGTGAGCTCAGCACCTCTGCATCAATCATCAATCATGAAAATCCATATGAGTATACAAATTTACACCCACCCACAAATGGAGGGGTGTTCCCCTTGCTCCACATCCTCTTCAGCATAGGCTGCCATCTGTATTTTTGATCTTAGCCATTCTGACAGGTGTACGATGGTGTCTCAGAGTTGTTTTGATTTGCATTTCTCTGATGGCTAAGGATGTTGAGCAGTTCTTTAAGTGTCTTTCCGCCATTTGGAGTTCTTCTGTTGAGAAAGTACAGCCACTTTGGAAATCAGTATGGTGGTTCCTCAGAAAACTGGGAATTAATCTACCCAATGTTCCAGAAAAACCACTATTGGGCATATACCCAAGAGATGCACATTCTTACCCCAAGGGCATTAACTCAACTATGTTCATAGCAGCATTGTTTGTAATAGCCAGAACCTGGAAACAACCTATGTGCTCCTCAATTGAAGAAAAAATTGTGGTACATTTACACAGTGGAGTACTACTCAGCAGTAAAAAAGATGAAAATGACATTCTGAAATTTGCAGGCAAATGGATGGATTTGGATAGTATCATCCTAAGTGATGTAACACAGACACCCCCCTCCCCCGCTTCAGCAGCTGGTAACAGGAGAAAGTTAAGAGAGACATCCATAGATCCCCTGGTGGAGGGGAAATAGAGTAGATCTCCTGAGTAAATTGTGATTGTATGGGGGAGGGGAGCAAGGGGAGGGGAGAGGATGACATAAGAGAATGGAGTTGGAGAGAGCAACAGAGAGGGAGAGCAAAGAAGTGGATATCCCGATAAAGGGAGTCATGGTTGGATTAGAGAGAAACCTGGTGCTAGGGAGCAACCAATAACCCACAAGTTGAGCCCAGCTAGGACTCCAAGCAATAGTGGAGAGGGTGTCTAAACTGGCCTTTCCTTATTATCTTTTGAATGACCACCACAATTGCCATTAAAGAACTTCATCCAGCAGCTGATGGAGGCAGATGCAGAGATCCATAGCTAGACACTGGGTTGAAGAGGAAGGAGGTGAGTGATGGAGAGACCCATAGCTAGACACTGGGTTGAACTATTGGTCCAGGTGAAGAGGGAGGAGGTGAGTGATGGAGAGACCCATGGAGTAGGCTGTCCCTGCTGTTGGGAGCTCGCAGACTCTGAAATAACAGCTGATGAACCTTCATGGAATGGATCTGGACCCTCTGAATGTAGATGACAGTCAAAAGGCGTGGGCAGTTCTGGAGCCTCTTGTACTTGTTCCAGAGTCTATTCCCGGGGCATGAAATGGCTTCTCAGAGCCCATGCCTTGTGGGGGAACACCTTTCTCAGCCTTGATACCTAGGGGAGGGACTTGGTCCTGCCTCATCTGGATATGCCAGACTGAAGTGACTCACTCGCCTTGGGATTCCTTGCCCTCTCTGGGAAGTGAACAGGGGTGGGGTGGGGAGAGGCTGGAGAAGGACTGGGAGAAGGGGTGGGAGGGAGAGCAATGTGGGTGTGGGGGAAAAAATTAAATAAAAAATCCGCATGGGTTTGTTCACAAGCCAATCTGATGGGGCATCTTCTAAAATGTCCCTCTTCTGAAGTGACTCTAACTTATGCTAAGTTTACACAAACTCGCCTTCATACTGACTCAGATGTTCGACACCATGATGTTCAAAGCTTCCAGGTATTTCTCCTTGAAGGTCATGGCTAATCACTGTTCTGCCAAGTGGTAGCCTGTTTCCCCCCCTGCCTAGGAATTCTGAAAATAGTGGTTCCCAATCTATGAGTTGCTACCTCTTTGAGGATTGAACAACTCTTTCACAGGGGTTGAATATCAGCTGTCACACATATCAGGCATTCACATTATGATTCATAACAGTAGCAAAATTACAGTGTTGAAGATTCAATGAAAATAATTTTATGGTTGGAGGTCACCACAGCATGAAGAGCTATATTAAAGGGTCACAGTTGGAAACCACTGATCTGGATGGCAGAGATGACAGACCAGAAGCATCAGCCTTTGTTTTCAGACCAGTATTCATATCTAGACTCTGCTTATTGGCTCCTGGAACTTCAGTGTGGTTGCTTTCCCAGTCCGAAACTAATTATCTGTTTTTACTGATTTTATGAAGAATAGACAGAACAATGTACATGCCATGAGTATAGTGTGGAGTAAGAGTTTACCCAACAAGATCTCCATTGTCTATTTCTTTTATCCAAGGCTGGACTTTGGTTCTCAGAGGCACCTCCTACGTAGGTGACATGTGGCTCTTCAGAGCAAGTGCATGTTCACATCCAAACTGAGTCCAGCACCTGATATCAGAAGTCTGGACTTCAGGGATTACTGTTTATCCTGAAATACCACATCCACTGTCCACAAGTTAAACCAAGAGCCATATCATGAAATATAGGACATGCACAAAAAAGAATCCACAAAAGGCTCGGACTGTAACTAAGTGGTGGAGTAGGTTCTTGTACACTGTAAATATTTGTCACTCCTATTGGTTTAATAAAATGCTGATTGGTCAGTAAGCAAGGAGGAAGTATAGGTGGGGATACCAGACTAGGAGAATGCTGGGAAGAGGGAAGGCAGAGCAGCAGACACCAGGCAGATGCAGAGGAAGCAGGATGAGAAGACTGCAGTGAGAAAAGGTACCAAGTTACGTGACTAAACATAGATAAGAATTATGGGTTAATTTAAATGTAAGAGCTACTAGCCAAAAGTTACTATAATATTAAGCCTCCAAGCCAATTATTTGGAAAGCAGCTGCCAGATACTTGAGAGTTTCTGGTGAGACAGAAACCTACGACTATCGTGGAGTGCTTGACTGGCATGCTCTAGGCCTTGGGTTCAATCCCCAGAACTGGAGTAAATGAAAGGAAGGTAAGAAATGGAGTGGAGTGGAGTAGAGTGGAATGAAATGCTGGCCATGGGTTGAAAGCTGCTGACATTCTGTTCTAACAGTTCAAGTCACTGTGCTTTCTAGTTTGGGTGTGCTTTTACTCATGTCTTTCCTTTTTTATTAGCACATATTTACTGTGCATTAGTGATAGTTACATTGATTTTCACGTACACAAAGTGTGTATTGGTCATGTCCATTCACTCTTTTCAGCCCTCTCTGTCCCTTCCCAGTCCCTACTGTTTTAATTTTCAGGAGGACATTTTTAAAAGAAATGTCTACACATCAGAAGACATGCATAAAAAAAAATGTCTTCTTATGTCTGTCTTATTTCACTGAACAAGACACCCTCCAGTTCCATCCATCTGGCCACAGATGACAAGATTGCATCTTTCTTCATCACTGAATAAGGCTTCATTGTGTTGTGTATACCCCATTTTCTTTATCCATTCATTGACGGGCACCCTTATCTTAGACATTTTGAGTAATATTGTGATACGCATGAGTGTTCATTCCTTTGAACACTGAGTTCATTTCTTTTTTATATATAGCTAGGAATAATTTAATTTTTAGAGACCTATCCAAAATGGGTTTAATAGCACTTAGGTGTCTGAAACAGAAAAATCAGGAGTTCAAGTCAGCTTGGGCTACAGTGTATTGTCTCAAAAATAAAATAAAGCCAGTTCAACTGAGTTACTAAATTCCACAAATAGGGAAGAAACTGGACAAGCCAGGCTGGCATTGCTCTAGCCATCCCGCTGGGGCTGTCCCCTCTGGGTGAGGCTTTTCTTTGCTAAAATCTGTATTCAGTTGCGAAGGGCCCGGAAAGAAGAAAGCAGGCTCATGGACTTGGGGCAGGAAGAACACACGCAGATCATCTGTGTGGTGTTTCTAGGTCTCGCTGACCCTGGAGGACAAACATAACTCTGTCCCTGGTCTCTAGAGTTGGGGCAGGAAGAATCCAACCATGAGGCTGAGAACAAAGCTGTTGGGCACCGTTATGCTCTCTCAGCAGAATCACCTCCAGATATCTGGTAAATGATTTCTGTTTAAAGCTGCATACTCTGGACAAGAACCTACCAAAGAGCTTCATGCTGGTCTGGGACTCTCTGCCCTGGGCCCAGAAAAGAAGACATGGGCATACCCTGGCGCATGATAAGCTCTGTCGTGGTGAGCAAATATGGGATATAGGATATGATAGGATACAGATGAGAGGGAAAGGTAGAATGGCTCATGTTCTGTGGAGAGAGACAGAGCCAAAGAGGCGAAGGCAGTGAGGAGGGAGGGAGAGCTAGATTCACTTCTTATTTGTCATGCAGCACGGACAGGAGAAAGATGCCCTCTTGTCTCTCACCCCTCACTGACTACAGCACACGGGATAACAGGCCCTGAGCCTTGTTTGGGCACCATAGTAGTGCTGGCCCTGATGGTGGTGGTACAGGTGAGCGTGCCCTGAGGTTGTAAGAATGGGCAAGCTGGCCCTGTGCCCATTATTTGACCCACCTTGGCCCTTGTCACCTGTGGCAGATGAGAAAGCTGATCCTGCCTCTCACCAGCTGCAGAACTAGGGAAAGTTGGTCCTGCACCTCACCTGGCCAACACGATAGATCTGATCCTGTTGAAGGGGACATAGGTGAGTGGGTCCCAAGAACATAAGTGTAAGAGATCAAGCCTCACCTTCTCATCTACCATATGGTGGTGTGGGCAAGAGAGAGAACCCCCCCCCCCATGTCCCTAGAGGTGAGGATGAGGGAGAACTGGCCAGTTGACCAACCCAGCAACCACTCATACCCAGAGCTATGAGTTGGCCCATCCCATCATCCACCCCATTTATGATCTGCTGGAGCATGTGAAGTGTCTGGTCCCACAAACCCAAAACCACAGGATCTCCATGACACAGTACAACAGTATATCCAAGAGAAGACCCAGTGAGGACCCAGCAGCGACAATGTAGCAAAACCCAGAGACCTCAAACCGAACCAATGAATCATTGCAATGAACACTTGCAAGCAATAATATACGGCCTAAAGAATTGAGTGGCTCACGGTGTCACACTACAGCTTCCACAATGAGATTTTTCTCTTTCTTTTGAATTTTACATTGTTTGATGATGGGGAAGGTTGCCATGGTAGAGAGTAGGTGACAAGGGACGGGGAGATGCATGATGTGAAATCTACAAAGAATCAATAAAAAGTTAAATTTGAAAAAATAAATAAATAAAGCAACCAAGCAAGCACAAAAACAAACAAAATCCTGTAAAAAAAAAATAGCACCAAGGACATTACTAGCCCAGGAAGAACTGCTTAAATGAAGGGAAACAAAGTATTAACTGTATCTGTTACAGACAATGAAATTCTAGTTGACACTTCTATGATTGCCCATCCACCACCAGACTAGGAGAATAAGAGCTGTAACTTGGAACAAACTGGGTTTGTGCTCCTACACCTCATGCTTGCTCTGCTCAAGACACAGAGAGGAACTTGGGTATCTCCAGTGCTCACAGTGCACACCATTATCCCAGGGGTTACGGCAGCAAAAACAAAGGTCACAGCCCACTAATGTTACTACCACAAACTCAATACACAGATTTCAGTGTAACATCCCTTTCAATTGCAAAAACAAAGTCATAAATAAAGTAACTTTTCAGGGCCGTGGTAGTGTTGGCTCTGTTTTACAGCGAGAAAGTAGAAGGTTACAGTCATTAAGTGACTTGCCTAGGGAAATACTGCCTGGAATGCCAGTCCGGTTTTGTTTTCTTACTTTGAGAGACACCTGAGACAAACAGTTGAAAGGGGAAAGGCTGTATCACTCTGGCTTGCCATCTCAGTCTGTGGTGAGCTGGCGCCATTATTTCCAGGAAATGGTAAAGCAAAGCCGAGTGGCAGAGGATGTGATCACACAGGGATGTTCACTTTGTGGCAGACAAGAAGGTGAGTGAGTGAGGGAAAGGTGAAGGGACTAGAGACAGTGGATAGCCTATAAGGGCACGACCAGTGACCTATCACCCCCAGCCAGCCTCACCTCGCAATACCCTGCTCAGCTATGAATTTACGGATGAATCAGTCTACTCATGAAATTAGCACCACCATGCTCCAATCATCTCTTGGTAGTTGTCTCCACCAATGGGGACCGAGGCCTATAGGTCAACCTTTGTGAGGACACTCTACATTTGAACAATATGTAAGAAAATTTTACCCAGGTCTGTCCTGTAAACCTCCAAAGTGTCTGCCTGGGTATTTGAACCCTTTCCAATGTCCTCACTTTGCTGATGATGCTGCAGGGGTACCTGTATGGTATTTGCCTCTCCTATCTGCCCGAGTTTATTCCAGAACTAAAGATTTTTTTTAATCGGGAATTTTCCCCCATGTTATTTATTTCTGTACCCCTGGTACCGAGAGCAAGAAAGGCTAAAACAGTCAGAATGTGGTACATGAGTGCATAGACAGACAGACAATTGTGTGACAGACAGAACAGGAGTCTAAGATGAACATATGTAGTTGTTGGTCCCAGAGACCACACGGTAGCTGTCAACTTCAGCTGCGTGTTAGAGTTTCCCCTGGAACCTTTTAAGAATAGTGATGGGGAAGGTTTGCACCTGCAGATAGTGAGATTTCACAAGCCTGGGTGTGGTCCAGCCCCATCCTACCCGAGTATCCTCTCCCACATTTCTAACCTCTAGTTGTTATTTTTAATGATTAGTATGATTCATTTTTAACTCTAAATTTTGCTTGTATTTTGCATGCCATTTCAATTTGTATCCTGGTGTCATTTTCTGTTCATCATTCCTATTTCTAGACTTTTTTTTTTTCAGATGGATTATAAAAGGCATGATTTCTGAGTCCTCAACACCTGAAAATATCTCTGTCCTCCAGGGCATTCCAGGCTTGGTATGTAATTCTAGCTTTAAATTGTTTCCCGCCCCCCCCCTCCCCAGCCTGGGATGTGGCTTCTCATTGCTCACACTTGCTACTTTATGAAGAATCCATTTCTCTGCTTCTTCTTTTTCTTTCTAAAAGATATTTGTGATCTCTCTTGCTCGCTCTGTGTATGTGTGTGTGTGTGTGTGTGTGTCTACTGCATGAGTTCTATTTGATATTATTAATAAAAACCTGGAGCCGGATATTGGGGAAAGCTGGACTATCAGGGAGATGAGGAACGAACACAGCCGCTTCTCCCCGCCAACTCCTCAGGCCTGTCTCCACGAGTCCTCAGACTGCAATTCTCTCCATCTTCAGCCCTCAAAGGGAAGTCACAAGAGAAGCTGAGCTCTCCCTTCTCTCTCTCTTTTCCCCAGCTAGCTCACTTCCTAGAGCTAGGATTAAAGGTGTGTGCCACCACCACCTGAACTCACAGAGACCCAAACAGATCTCTGTCTCTTCAGTGATAGTACTGAAGGCGTGGGTTACCACTCCCTGACCTTCAAGGCCTGTCTTTGAGAGTGGCTCTGTCCTCAGACATTCCAAACAACTTTTATTAAATATACAACATATCACCACATGGTTCTGAATTTTTTTTTCTATGCTCTATCTGAGACTAGCTGCATTTTCTCACCATTGTGTTGGCTTTTCCTTTAATCCGCGATGACAATAGTTATAGTATGAATGTGAATGGCTGGCACTGAGTTCTACCACACTCCAGGTTATACCAAGTCCTCTATGTACACAGTACTTCCCATGGCACTACTGTGGTTCCAGACTGATGCTAGATACAAGAGGAACTTGATAAGCAGAAAAATCATCCTCTTCTGGCTACAAGTTACTGTTACTGCTTTTAGAATTCCCTTTATTCTTTTTCTCTGGCAATTCCTATTTATTCAGCATCAATAACTGGAGATCCTCTGATATGCCAATAAGCATGGTGGATGCTATTGGAAAAAACAAGTGTGTCCGGGAAAGCCCCTGGTTCATACAGCAGCCACTTTTCTAGAATCACAGCCCACTACACAGTAGCATGACCTATCACAGTTTGAATCTGAAGTGTACTCTACAGGCTGCTGTGTTTTGATACTTGCACCATTTGGATAAATCTGGGGTGGTGGAAGCTTTAAGGAGGTGTAGCCAGTAGCCTTTGTGGATTCTATTCTACCTTCAATTCCAACCATGTCTCTGGTTCTTGTTGGTCAAGATGTGCGAACCTGCTGCAACACACACACATCATCGTGGAGTTAGCTCTCCTGCTATACTTTCCTCTCCTTCACAATGTGTAATTCGAAGTTTCTGGCCCAGACTTTCCAGCCTACCTCTGCTGCCACTTAGCCCCAAATAATCATGCAAAGGCTTATATTAATTTCATGCTGATTGGCCTATAGCTCAGGTATATTGCTAGCTAGCTCTTTTTTCTTAAATCAACCCAATTCCATTCATCTGTTTAGCCATGTGGCTTGGTACCTTTTCTCAGAGCAGCACGGTTATTTTCTTTCCTCTGCATCTGCTGGCATCTCCCTCTGACTCTTACTCTTCCCAGAGTTTTCTTACTCTGGTAGCTCCGCCCACACTTCCTGTCTGCCTTTTGGCCAATCAGCATTTCATTAAACCAGTAGGCTGGACAAATACTTACAATGTACATAATCCCACCACAACAATGGCCTGCCCTTCTAGAATGATGAGCCTGATAAAAGAAAGAAAGCTTCTTCCCTTCACTTGCTTCTGTCAAGTATTGTGTCATAATGACAAGAAACATAGGGCTTTGACCTCCAAAGCCCCCCACACCCCACTTGGCCACAAATTACCAATAGATACAAATGTGAATGCCTGACTCCAGCCAAGCTAATTAAAATATTTTACCTCCCAAAGTCTAAACCATGAAAAAATATCTTTAACTTACCCAAACTTCACCATGATGAAAGACACCATGTAGCTCAGCCTGTTACAGAAGTCAGGTTTTAGGAGGTTTTCTTACCAGTGGTGAATTCTGAGACAACCAATCCCTTGAATTCAGAGTTTCGCCACTTATCAAGCTACAGTTATGCTCATGCTTTGACCTTGATTCCAGCCTTGCCTCTCCGGAGCCTCATTTCTGACCAGATAGTGAACTTTGATCCTCACCTTAGCCTCGACCCTCTCACAGATTGCATAGAGCTGAACTCTGGCCCCATCAACATACTAAGCCCAATCCCCACTCCCAACATCTCAAGAGCATGCACCATTGTCCACAGTATGAGAGCAGATGGCCTTCCACTCTGTGGGTTTTATATTAACATCTGGTTTCCCATCACAGCAGCCACATCAGTCCATCCTCACAAGACACCAAGGATGACCAGGCCCTGGAACTGGTCCTACCATAGTAGGTCCAGGACATGTTTCTCAGTGTGAGACCCAAATACTCAGACAAACAGTCATTAGCTGTTCTTTGTCCTGAAGGAACATGAGCAGGCCACACGTGGGTGCTGGGAAATGTAACTCCAGATCCAGAAGCTCTGTCTTCTGACCTCCATGGGCACTGCACATACATGGTTCACACATGTAAATGCAGGCAAAGCCCTCATACATGTAAAATAAAAACACATCAGCCTTCAAAGCAAACACAAAACCTGAGCAAGCAACATGGGTTGAAATCTTCCACAGAAGGGATGGAACGTGTCTTTAAGCACTGGGAGCACCTTGGATTCATATCTCTGACTCTGTCCCATGTGCTAATACTCTCTTGCTCCTGGCACTTCTACAAACCCCTCTCTGTTCTCATCTTGATTTCCCTTGGTGGGAGATTGCTCTCAAGGCCAAGTCAGGCTGTGGAAGTTACATAGTGCACAGAGTGGTTCCCATTGTTGAGTGGGCCTTGCATTAAGGAGATACTAAGGGGAAAGGGATGTTCCTGGTGGGGTTTTCTCCCCCAGCTTCATCATCCCTCTCTCTCCCTCCCACCAATTCATCAAAAACTCTATCTGACACAATCCTGTGACATCCCTTTGGCCCTCAGACAAAGCCCTGCTTGGCACCATGCTTATCCAAGGAGGAGAGCGGTTACTTCTCACGCAGGCCATTTGCCCCAAGCTTTGGGGAGCCCTGTGTGCAAAACTTCCTGTAGAGGAAGTGATGACTTTATTTCTTTAGAGTCCTGTCACTTTACACCATGGGGAGTTGGGGCGGTTATAATTATACATTGCAAACTGAAGCTGTTATTATATCAAAGCATCACCCAAAACCTCAGAAACGTGCTGTGACATCTCAGGACTCTTTTCCCCGCTGGCTGCCATGCAACTCTGAAAGGAAGCTGACCTTTTCCTCAGCCGGATTATAAATGTCAGATTCACACAGCACCAATTCTTCAATTACTGTCACCTTGAAAGGGGAAAGCGCTGGAGGCCTCACACTTAAGTATTTTCAATCACAGATATATTTCAGCACTCCATCTCCTCAGGATACACGTGAGGGTGGGTGCAGCCTCACTGTGGTCCCACGCCATGTGCAGTGGCCCAGAACATCAGCCACTTAAAGGATGATTTGGGAATAGATCAGAACCACCCATCCAATCACCTCCCGTCCTATCTAAGTAAAGATTTGATTTTTCTTCAACTGCTATTTCCAGAAGCACCATGGGACAAAGACGCCTCCACTGTGTATTTCCTAAATGCAGATAATTGTAGACCGCGCTTTTCCCTTTACAAAATCATGTTTTTATTGTCCGTCTTGAAATAACAGGAGGGAAAAAAAAACGCTTCCTTCTGGTCACGTTTGTAGCCCTCATTTAAAGCCTTCACTCAACAGGAAGGCGGGGAGGGCTGAGTCCATTCAGAAGAGGAATGCAATCCAACATTCAGGGCTGACATGATCCCAGGGTATTTATAGCACACGTGCATCTCCACATATTAAAGTGTTAACTTCACCCTCTGTCTCCTGGAATCTATATTCACAGAAGGGACTTTCCCCTCTTTGCTTAATTAACAAAATTATTATTATATTTTAGTTATGAGAAAACACTGACAACCAATATAATCCTCTGGTGGTGGTAGTGGTGGTGGTGGATGTGTTTAAGAACATTCTGGGTCTGATCCGAACTGGAAAACCTGGCTCATCTCAGAGAGAAGAATTACAAATTCATGGTCCTCTCCAGGATGCCTGGCTGTCATTCAGCCAAATATATTCTTTCTACTTCTAATTCAACAGCCCCAAAACCCTATGGGCTTCAGTACCATCCGAGCCAGTGGGCAGCCGACCCTGAACTTCACCAGCTGGCAGCTGCCCTGTATGTCCGTCTATCATACACAGACATGGGGCAGTACTCACCCCTTTCTCGGAAGCTCAGTGGCTCTGATTCTTGAACCCAGTTCCAGAAAGTGGGTTTAAGACTATCTGGGGGTGAGAAGGTTTTATAAGTGAAGCAGTCACTTATCTTAGACCTATTAACAAAATGAGGTCCCTTTCTCACTTTCCACAGGTTGACATTGTAGCTAATCAGAGTCCATTAAAAGGAGATCGATCGGAGAGAAGATGGAGGCACAGTGAGCCACACCCAGCGGGCGAGCAAAGGGCAGGGCTGCATCCAAGTTGATACAGAATCGTTTTCTGTTTGAAAACAAAACAGTTTCCAAGATGGCAGGTTACTTTAGAGTTTAAATTTATGAATCTGTGTGTCATGTCCCATTTGGGGGTCCCATATCAGATATTTACATGACAGTTGATAGCACTATCAAAATTACAGCTTTGAAATAATAATGAAATAATTCTATCCTTGGAGTCACCACAACATGAAGAACTGCATTAATGGGCCACAGTGTTAGAAAGGTTGAGAACCACTTATCTAGATGAGGACAGGGGTCTGATTCTGTGCATTTCTACAGGCCCATTCCTCAGATGCACTTCTTGGCTGTGGTTTGTCATGAGGTCATTAAGAGACGATCACTTTCTGACAAACACATCAGCACTCCTTCTGGGCATGTATGTCTGGCGTTATTGGGTACATACTGCCCATAAGAGCATAGTTAGCTGGACAGATTGCTGATAGGTTTGTTAGAGACCCTGCTATAACCCAGTTCAGGAGCCAAGTTGGTCATTAAGTATGGGCAAAGCTAGTCCAGATTGGTCCTTGGGACTTCTCCTGACATCTTGCCCCAGCTGTGAATCTGGCCAGATTAGAGGCCACTTTGTCTCCACCCTGTTCTGGCTCTTTCCAGAGCCTTCACACAGGTTCCCAGTTCATGTTAGTGATAGCGTCCCTGTGCACTAACTGTTCTGCTGCCCAGGAAACCATCCATCCAAACTTAAAACCTTAAGTCACCAGGACTTGTGTCTCCCCTCCCTCATGACTGAAAAAAGAATCCACAAAAAGGCATCGGGAATCCAAGTGCATCTAAAATCTCATCGGTCTCTGCCTCAGCCCTTTGCAGCCTGTGATGACGCCCAAACCCCGTCCCAAACATAGGTCTGAGTCTTTTAAGATTGAGGTCTATCGTTTAATTCTCCTATTCCTCTGCTCAAAAGCCGTTCCTTGGCTCTCATCTCCCTCAGCTTAGAAGCCAAGGTTCTAATGGTGTTACAAGCCCCAAGCCCCAAAGCCACCCCAGGAACCTCCCAGCACTTCGCTCCTAGCTCAGAAGGCTCCCTTGTCTTCTTGCCATCCACGTGCCTGGCCATAGCCTCTGTACAGAGGCTCCTTTCTGCCTGCTGTAATCTCCCAGATGCTCTCTCTGATACTGTGTCAGGATCTCCTTGACAAGCACTCAGCCATACTCCCAATAGGCCCTCCCCACCCACTATAGTTTTCTTCTAATCGTCTCTCACGATTGAACATGCTAAACATTTTCTCTCCCATCAGAATGTAAACCAGATCGAGCCCAGCTCAAGCTTTTATGTCTTCCTATCTATTTCATTTCTGTTTCCATTTTCCTGACAACATTCATGAAACTCTTCAAAACAAGGCACGTTGAAAGAATGGAATATAGAAGACTCACAGATCCAGGAACATGTTGAAAACTTGGCTTTCATTCCTTACCTCACAGGGCATCAGCACCCCCAGCCATGTCCTTCCTTGATACACTCAAAGCAGCTGCAGACATCAGTGAACCTCAGCCAAACACTTTCTCATGTGTGTTAGCCCCATTACAGTGTTTACATCCGCTTCCTTTTCTGCTGGGAGGTAAGGCCTGCACTGAGGGAAAATACAAGTCTTAAGTGTATCGTCAACAAGCTCTGACAGATTCAAATACCATGGAATGTAAATATTTACCAGGATGCAGAAAATGCCATTTCCTCCAAATGTTCCCTCGCGGCCCTTCAGTACCAGACTCCAGAGAACAGGGTCTCCGTTGGCTTAGTTAAGCTGTTGAGCTTCCTTTGCTCTCTGGAAAGCATCTGGCACTTAAGGTGCTCAGGAGGTCCTTGTAGGATGAAAAGATGGTGATCTCCTTCAAGGGGAAGCTTCAGAGGAAGGGAAGTTTGATTTCATTGGCCCAGGTGTGGAAGTTGAACACTGGCTTCACTCAAGCTTAAAAGAAAAAAAAAAAAAAAACTGAAAATCTGAGTCAAGCCAAATGGACCTGCAAGCCCAGACCAAACAGCCTACCTGAGAATGATGCGTTCCAGGGAGCCAGGCCCTGCCATTACCTGCCCAGCAGCAGGATCTTTCCTGAAACCAGGTCTGCTCCAAGGACCTTTCAGATCTTGATTGAATGAGCCCAACTCAATAGACAGTGGCAGAACCAAGAAAGTATCTTAGGAGGGGGCTCAGTCACTCCCTGTCTTAACCATCAGCCATCCAAATAGCTGCGAACACATTGACGTATCCATTCAAGATGGTTGATTAAGGTTTGCTCAGCCATATGTAAAGTGTGACTCAAGTCCATTTGAAAAGTTGTCTTTTGCTCAACTATGCACAAGCTGAACCATACTGGCATGTCTAAATCCTTCCTATATAGGAAGTCAGAAGGCCACACAGGTAAGAATAAACAGAGCAT
This sequence comes from Phyllotis vaccarum, assembly GCA_033318265.1. Lineage (NCBI taxonomy): Eukaryota > Metazoa > Chordata > Mammalia > Rodentia > Cricetidae > Phyllotis > Phyllotis vaccarum. Next base: position 10,144,290 of record JARWLC010000003.1, on the reverse strand, counting down.
ATAACCCTTCTGCAGACCACACACACATTTGCACACGTGCACAAGCACACACAGTTATACACACATGTATACTCATGCACAAGCATACACATACACACATATACATACACATATAAGCACACACATACCTTGCTTTGGTAGAAGAGGCTGTTTCCTGGGGATAAATAGAAATAGGTAACCGCCATTGCTGTGGGTTCAATCAGAAAGCGGGGACAGCAGAAGTGCTTTCAATCACCACTAAAATTCGGGTCAGAAAAAATGCAGACTCAAGGAGAAAGACACGGACCGAGCTCGCAGAGACAACCACAGTGCCTAGAAAGAAAAGAGGTAAAGAGGTATGAGTTCAGTGTAAAGTGGGTGATGGAGTCTTTTGCAGAAGATGGCTTTGGGAACAGAGAGTCATACGTGGGGGCTGCTCTATGCAGAACCAGAAGTTTGGGTCATGAAAATGAAGCTTGTACAGGATCACTGCATGGAGCCTTAACTCTGAGCATCGACAGGTTGAGGATTTCATTTGGGATCAACTCAGTGAACGTTCACTTATAGGTGTTCAGTCCACATGCTTGTAGCCACTACTAAGGTACCTGGGCCTGGTTCCAGCCTAAGCAAGTCCTGGTGCAGGTGAAGAGAGGAAATGTAAAGCCACAATGCTGCTTGGAGTCCAGCCTGGAATGGGATTCTGAGAAGAGGACAGTGACCATGGTGGCATCAGGCTAGCTGAGCAGGCCACAGCACCCTTCCTCAGGTGGCTCACCTAATTCCTCATGGAGGATGAGGGGGCCATGAATGGCACAGATCACTGTATGACTCGCTGCTGAACACATAGACAGTATGCCACCTGTAAACTCTGTTGCTCTAGGTATTGCAAGCTTATGTAAGTCTTGCCTCACCCTTTGGTCAAAAAAAAAAAAAATCTTCCAGGTCAACGTCAGATTTAGAAAGATTAGGATGTTCTGTAGATTTGGAACTGAAGTGGTCAGCATATATCATAACAGCTAGGGTGGAGATAATGGACCTAGAGGTACCACCTGACTGACACAGGTGTCCTGCTTGTCCCCACTCACTGCTTCTGAGGACTCTCCAGTACTCCAGGTCTCGGAAAGAAGACATTCTTCCTCATATACTAATTGTGGGGCCAGACACGAAAGGGGTGGGAGAGTTCAGGATATGATGAAGTCTCTGTGTCTGTCTTTATCTCCTCCCCTATCCACGGCCCTGGCTGCCCTTCCTCAGACAGCTGTCATCATCTCTGACCTCCCCCTCCCATGTCTCCACACTTTCTCCAAGTAGATGGAACCTACCCATGCTCAGGAAACTAGTCTAGATAGACTAAGGGAGATAGTCTTAGTTCTGCCTGGTTCTCCACATTCCCCACAAAGAACACACACATACACACACATATACACATGCACATATGCATACACACACACAAACTCACTAAGTTTTCCATACCCTCCCTGCCTGCTGTTTCCTGGGTCAGAAACTAGCCCACACTTTCTCACAGCTTCTTATAGTCACCCTCAGAACCCAGCCCACCCCATCTTAAAAGCCCTCTAGGACTCAACCCTCTCTCCTGCTTGCATGCATACATCTCATCTCGACCTTGTACCATACTGATCTATATTCACGATTTATTTCCTCCTTTGATCCCTTGATATTATTCTTTATTCTTTGATATTAAGTCCTTCATTCTAGGACTTAACAAGTTTTGGCTGGTTGAATAAACCTTTCAAATATTTTGCCTGTGATGTTGCTGGTGTATCTCAGCTGTCTTCTGTCTAGGGATTTGCTGAAGGACAGTCTAACACCCATCACACATTGAACAAAGAAGCTGAAAGTGAGTGAGAACCATCAGAGTGGAAGTTGGGCAGGGCAGGCACCCTCCCAATCTGCTTTTCCCAACTCCTTGAGAATCAGAGTGCAGAGGGCAGACCCTGGGCAGAATCGGCATCACCCTGGACCTAGGCAGTCTGTGTGGGAGTTTGTACTCCCACCCAAGGCTGGTTCTCAATGAGACTACATCCTCACAGTGACCTGCCTTTCCACCACCCACTCCAAAATACGCTCTTATCTTCAAAGGCTAGACCCTCCTGTGGGTACCTAGACTGCCTACATTCCTGACCTCTCCAGTCTCAGACCTCGGGTGCATCACAAGACAGCATGACTGTCACTTCTGCTTCTGTTCTGTTCACCATTCCATGCTTGTCCCAGTTACCTCACTGCTCCAAAGGTCTCTCTCTCTCTCTCTCTCTCTCTCTCTCTCTCTCTCTCTCTCTCTCTCTCTCTGTGTGTGTGTGTGTGTGTGTGTGTGTGTGTGTGTGTGTGTGTGTGTGTGTGTGTGTGTGTGTAAGGGAAAGAGTTCATGTTTTGGAGACAGGGTTAGAAAACAAAGCCCTAAGATTTGAGGGTCCCACACTCAATTCGATTATGTTTCTTAATTATCATGCGCTCAGAACAAAAGAATGCAGCCGCATGCCCTCTTTCTATGGGCAGCCTTCCACAGCGAGTAAGTGGGAACGGCTCCCGGATGGTCCCCGGGCTCACACAAGACCACACTCCACAGTCAGTCCCGTACTCGAGAGGAAAGCCGCGAAGTACCTTGCTAAAACAACATCCTACTAAATTCATGTTTTTAATTTGAATTCTATTGATTTCTTACTTCACTGTTCTATAATTTGCCCATTTCTGGTCATCTGAGAGTGTCAGCAGAAGGAATTTACTCCACTATCCTGGGGGTACAGATTTTAATGGCACTCGTATAAAAATCCTCGAGGGGAAAGAGTTCCTAGAGAGAACTTTTATTTTTAAAGAGGCATGTGTATGGCTGGGATTGGAGAAATGTTTTCTTCAGTGTGAGACTTCTCAGGATGAGGTCAGAAGCTCTCGGGTTCTCCCAGTTGCAATGATTTCTCCAGGAGAAATCGGTTTTCCTGCTGTCGATGCGTCCATGTTGATGTATTCCAGTGGTTCATCTGTTTGGAGTTCTTGGAATCAAACCTAGGTCCTCACATGTGTTAAAAAGGTGCTCTACAGCACTCACAATAAACCTGAGGGGGGAAAGGATGTGAGGCCACCCCTGTGAGTGAGAACAGGAAAGATGGGGACTGTCACAGGAGAGTCCCTGCAGAGACTCTGCCCCCAAACGGTCATCCCAGCTGGGGCAGACCTTTCTCTCACTATCTGGTGGAAGTAAACACAACCACAATCACACTGAAGATTTTTTTTTTCTTTTTCTTTCTCTCACAATACAAAGATGTGGTGGGAGATGCCATGCAGGGTGACTGAAGAGCTTGGCAGAGCTGACAGTTCCCAGGCAAGCAGCACAAATCCTACTTAGTCCCCACTTGCCCTGATTTTATGTTCTAATTAGTGCATAGGACAGTGTATAAAGCCAATAGGAAAAAAATCACGCCACACACACAGAGAGAGAGAGAGACACACACACACACTGCATTGGTAAAACAAAGACACAGCCCACCAACCTGGAAAAGTTATAACACATACCTGAGATTTTGCATCCCTCTACAGACTAGCCCCTTGTTTTTTCTGGCTCCCCATCACACGCCAGCTGCTGTCTAGGAGATTAAAAGGGAGACCCTTAGACCACTGCTACATCTCTGCTTGGAATGTGTCCCACCCTTTACAGACTAGATGAAGCCTGCTTGTCTGAGATGGCATGTCACATCCTCCAGGTGACCATCACTGATCCCTGCCAAGACTAGAATGGGTACCACTCCTCTGCTCCCAAATAGCATCCCACAGGGACCCGTACTTCTCAGTGATGCCTTGTGGTTAGAGTGCTTGATGCGGATTCCTTAGGAACAGATCTCCAGGCTCCTCTAGAACCCCAGTCCTATGCACAGTGGCCAGTACATATCCAGATACTCTAAGTACTTTGAAGTGTGGATAGAGGAAGACATACAGAGCATACTCTATCACTACAGGGGAGCTTGGCAATGACCTTGTGTGTCAGCTGTCCACTCCCTTCCATATTTACTTCATCCCCCAGCACTCCCCTTTCTGCTGTAGGTTGTAACTTTGTTGGATTTATTACATTCTATTTTCAACTATACGTATATGTGGGAGGTAGGAGCTGTGCACATGAGTGCAGTATAGGGGGGGGCATAATATGATACTCTAGAGTTAATAAGCAGCTGCTACCCACCCAACCTGGATACTGCAAATCAGATCCTGGTCCTCTTAACCAATGAGCCATATCTCCAACCCTGCCTGGGTTTTGACTGTTTACACCCTTGAACAAGAGAGAACTTCAGACTAAGGCCTTAAGGCTGACACTGGCCCCAATTCCCTGGCTGCCAGGCATCATTCAGACTCATATCTATCTGACCCAGGATCCAGAACAAACTTCTAAGTATCCACCTCCACCTCGGATGGACATGGCCTGAGATACAGAAGAACACCAGGGGCCCTAGTTCATTGTCAACTGATGTGGGATGTCTTTCTGTAGGCTGTGAATATGCTTTATTAACATTGGTTAATAAAGAAGCTGTTTTGGCCTATGGCAAGGCAGCTTAGAGGCAGTCAGGCAATCCAAGCGGAGATAAAGACCAAAGAGGGCAGAGTCAGGGAGAGAGGCCAGAAGACGCAGAGGAAGAAACATGAGAATGTTGCTCTGAGGAAAGGTACCAAGTCATGTGGCTAAATGTAAGTAAGAAACATTGGTGTAGTAAGTGGTTTCTGGCCCTGACTTTCGGGCCTAACCTTAAGGTCTAGGCCCACAGACCAGCAGGCCTGCAGACCCGCAGTCCCACAGAGACACACAGATGCTTTCAATAGTTTTTGGCTGATCAGCCTAAGGCCCAAGCATACAACTTGCTAGCTCTCTACCCTTCATCTAACCCATGTCTCTTGTTCAGCCATGAGGCTCGGTACCTTTCTTTAGAGCAGCATAGTTGTCCTCTGCTTCCTCTGGCATTCTCTCTGGCATTCTGCTCTGTGCTTCCTGTTCTCAGAGTTTTTAGTCTGATAGCTCCACCTACACTTCCTGCCTGCCTTTGGCCAATCAGCGCTTTTTATTAAACCAGTGGGTGGGACAATTATTTACCATGAAACAACACAATACCCCTACACATGGGTTAACTTAAAGTTAGATAAGAGTTAGATAATAATATGCCTGAGCCATAGGCCAAAGAGCTTCTTTTTGTAATTAATATAGCTTTTATGTGATTATTTGGGACTAAGTGGCTGTGGGACTGCGGGTCCAAACCTTAAGACTAGGACAGGTCAGAAAATATATGATTACACTCATCTGTCACTACAATTGTAAAATTAGCCTTTCTTAGGTACATCTATCTCATCACTGGCTACTTGTATCCCAGCTTCTCACCAGAATGGGTCCTGGGTGCAAGTTTGTTTTCCCTCATTGTCAGAGCACAGCTTAAAAATCTGATTGTCCAAGGCAGGCTCATAAGAGTCACCAGGAAGGGGGCCTTCAGATGCCTCACTACCTACCCTGTTCTGTGCATTACAGACTGTCTCCTGACAACACAAGAGTTCTGTATCCCCTGATACTAGGATATATGAACCCCGAGGACCACACCTTAAGGCAGTGAGACCCACTCTGCCTGTGGGACAGGAGAAGAACAGACCTGGGTGGAGAGGTCTCCTATCTAGCTCTCTCTTTCCTGTTTTCTTGCTGCAGTCAGCCCTGCATCCCACTTTCCACACTAGGGGGCGGGGGAAAATCTTCAATTCAAACTGTAAACGCCGGTTTCTCTCTGCCTCTAACATTCCACCCGAAAATGAACCCTAATTTGAAACACGCAGTAAAATGTAATCTTGGCTTTTTTAGCACTCAGACTCCTTCATTTTCAAAGAAAGCCAATGGCTGGGAGATTGGATTTTGTTTTTGCCAATTATACATTTTTGCCTCGAAAGCTGCCTGCAGTACAGAAAAAGAAGTGAGGGCGTCCATGCTTTGAAGATGAATCATGTTCAAAGCCGGCGTTAGAACCCATGGTGTTCACAACCCCGGTCTTGAGACAAATGCACCAGTCATTCCTCTGAGCGCAAACGACAGCATGGAGTTATGACTAGCGTTTGTTCACCACAGTAAAGAATGTCCTCTATTAATGACAACAGCTGTCGGTTTAATAACCCCAGAAAAGATCATTACATTCCTTCACATTTCCAAGAAACAGATGGAAGAATTTTAAGAAGGCCCAAGCAGGTTGGATTCAGCAGCTCCAAAGAGCAACCAGAAATCTCTGTCTTCACTGGGTTATGAATAAATAAAACACAAAATATTTCTGTATTATAACTCTCAAAATAATTGATTGGTCTTATTAACTAATAAGTTGAACCTGACTCCCCTGTGCACCCATACACACACATACATACATACACACACACATACATACACACATACATACACATACATACATACACACATACATACACTCATACACACACATACACACACACAACTATATATAGTTGAACTCAGAATGTGACCTTATCTGAAAATGAACGGCAGATTCAGTGTGTTAAAATAAGGTCATGCTGGAATAAGATTAGGTTCTTTGTCCAGAGTAGCTGGTGTCCTTACCAAAAAGTGGTCACCATGTGAAGACACAGGTCCAAGGGAGAGCACCACATGAAAACAGACACCAGGATTAGAGCTGCATAGCTTCATTCAAGGACACTACAAAGAGCCAGGGCCATCACAAACCAGGAAGAAGTGGGAAGGACTCCCTGCTGTTTTACAGGGGACACTGGGGACATTGGTACTGAACTTCTTGCCCCCAGAATGATGGAAAGATAAAGCTGTGTTGTTTTAAGCTACAGTTTGTGAGACTTAATCCCAACAGCCCTCAGAAATAAACGCAGTCCATTGAGACGGCGCACAGCAACCTTTGACTTGTTCACAATCAAGTCTGAAGATGCTTTCTGCAGCCTGGGCACTAGGAAGCCCCTTAATCTACTTTACAAAAAGGGAAGACAAGGAGGGGACAGAGACTCATTAAAAAGAGCAAGACAGTATCCTCCTCCATGGCTTCCTTCAGTTCCTGCCTCCAGGATCCTGCCTGATTTCCCTGGATGATAGAGTACAAGCTATAAAATGAAATAAACCATTTCCTCCACACGTTGTGGTATTTTATCACAGCCATAGGAACCTAACTAAAATACACTGTGAGATTTTCAAGTACAAGTCTAACATAATTAAAGTAAGAGTGTACTGAAAAAAAAAAAAACCATTGGCTGCAGATCTGTGGGATAAGAGGCCTCATTCTTACATTGGCTTCTTTAGAATAATAAAGAATGGATGACATCGGAAACATCTGAAGTTTATAAGAACAGAAATAATTGTCTAAAGGTGGGGGAAATTTGCAATATGAGAGCAAAAATTACTGGATCATTACAGCGTGTGTAAGAACAAATACTGCGCTTACTTGAAAAGCTAGATAATTTTAAAATGGCATCTTTTTAAAGTCTGGAAGAGAATATGTGTAAATATGTAAATGATTACTGAATAGAAAAGAGCTATCCAGGCAGAAGAAGATGAGCTAAACAGTAATAGTACAAGATTTGATGACATTCCAAACCGATGTACCTCCAAAGAACCATGAACCAAGAGGAGAGGTGAGCAAAAGAATAAAAAACACAGCACAGTTATGACTGAGAAAGGACCACCCATTGTCATATATAGCAAAAGATCAGTAAAGAAACACTATGACTCCATTAGAAAATAAACAGACAGTCTAATAGCTCATAGATGGCATAGAGTTGGTGACAGGATTTGAAAGAGCTAGCATACTACATCCCAGTAATAAAAAATACACACTGTAAAATCAACTATCATGGTTGGTGCAGGCGCCCCGCTTACTTGGGGGGGGGGGGGGGGTTGGTTATTGTCAACTTCACACTTGACACAAACCAAGGCCACCTGAGAAAAGAGAATTTCAATTGAGAAAATGCCTCCATTAGATTGGCCTATGGGAGGACATTTTCTTGATCAGTGATTGATGTGAGAGGGCCCGGACCACTAGGGGTGGTTCCAGCCCTGGGTAGATGACCCTGGGTAATATAAGAAATCAGACTGAGCAAGTCATGGGGAGAATCCAGAAAGCAACAGCTCTCCATAATCCCTGCCTCAGTTCTCTGTCTCCAGATTCAGTTTCTGCCCCAATTCCCCTTCATGGCTGACTGTAACACCCGCATTATATGCCTAATAACCACCCCCATTCTCACTCATACTGCCTTTGGTCATGGTGTATTGTCATAACAATATAAATCAAACCAAGACAAAATAATTTTTGTTGTTTTTTAATTTAAAAAAATGTTTCTAATTGACACATAGTCATATATACTTGTGGGGGTGATGTGAGGTTTCCATAAACAACATATTGTGTAAATTTTAGCATACGCATTGCCTCATTCATTAACTGTTTCACTGTAGTAGAACATTCAGAATAATTTCCAACCATTTAAAAATATTCAATATAATATTAACCTATTAAATTAGCAAAAACACAAAAATATGTGTTTGTCAGCCAATTGACAGTCTTGGGTGTCATCCTTAGGAACTCTGTCTACCTCCTCTAAGACAGGCTCTCTCATTAGCCTGGGATGCGCCAATTAGCCTAGACTGCTGGATCATTGAATCTGAGGACCTGCCTGCCACTGTCTTTATGGAACTGTTATTACAATCATATGTCACCACACCTGCCATACAAATGCAGAATCTGGGCATAGGATAGGGTACTAATACTTGTAACACAAGTGCTGTATCCAGAGAGCCATCTCTCCAGCCCTGATCTGGCAAATGTAACGAGGTCTAAGCACTCTATTGTGCAGAGTCCATGAAAGAAATCTAATGAACAATCTTTTCTGACACCGATTTTGTCCGCAATCCTGTCTGTCTTTCTGCACGTTTCTGTAATGACAAAAAAGTCATACATAGTGGGCACAAGAAAGACATCTCAGAGCCTGGAGGACCATTATCCATGTGCTTCCTGAAGTCTGTGCTCTAAGCCTAAATGTCTTAAACTGTGAGTCAGGACCTCATATGGGGCCACAAAACTGAACGGGAGTCAGCTTTAAAAAATTGGCAACAGTAAAAATTTTCTAAACAGATTGACCAAAAATTGAGTCAAAATCTAACACAGAATAAATCCAAGTATTTTTAGCAGTACTTGCCCGGTTGTATCTGCAATTTCAGTGCGTGCTTGCTCCCAAACACCCACCATGCATTGGACCATGCTTTGCACTGTGCACACTGACAGTCTGGGCGATTTCAACACACGCTACCTGAAATGCCTTGCCCTGTATTTGAGTCTGCTATGAGTTATGAACTATGGTGTTTTTGCTGAACATCCTTTTTTTTTTTTTTTTTTGCCCTTAAGGCCATATAATAGTCTAATTATTTTTAAAAGGGTTTTTTAAGTATTTTCCTATTACATTCCCTAGCTTGTAAGTATCAAATTCGTATATCTTCGAATGGTATTACGTAGGACAAACACACCCATCTTATAAGTTTGTCTTCCATTTTATTTCATCTTTTCTTTTATCCTTAATAAGAAGGAAAATTATATATGTACCAAAGAAGTATTTTAAAATATACTTCTTTATGACTTATTACTCTAGTGAACATTTGGTTTTATAACTTTATGCTCAGGGTCACGTAAAAATTTTCTCTAGCAAAGTCCAGCAAATGGATCAGCAGGTAAAGACACTTTGTGCCAAGGATGACAACTTGAACTCAAGCCCCGGGACCCACACGGCGGAAGGAAAGAGTCAACTCCCGAGAGTTGTCTTCTGATGTCCACATGTGCACTACACGCTAAATAAATAAACACAATAATGTTTTTAATTATTAAACGGGGTCATGAGTAGAAAATGGTTTAGGAAGTGTCATTCTAAACCAGCAAGTAGCAGCTGCTCAATTCAAAGTCCTTTCCCGACTTCCTCATCAGCATGCTCTGTGCTTGGTGCTTTGGCTTCTTGCTCTGCCTTAAAGCCTCTGGTTGCTGACTGCACCTCACTCTCTAGATTTGCCCCCTCAGTTTTATGCATCACCTTCTGAAAAGATTCTCATCTCACCCACCCTCACGTCTACTCTTCCCGGAAGCCACCTACAAATGTAAAAGGCCAATATTTAGTAGTGTAGTTACTTGATTTATTATGAGTATAATTAACTTTTAAATAGCATTTTATTAGGATTGTTATATTTTATTCATGCCATGGTCACGATGTAACATAAATTCTGAGTGATCTGCCTCAAACCCATTTTCCCATAAAGCCATGTTATTTGCATCGTATGGTTTTTCAAAACATAATATTTCTAACATTTATATGACATATACACATATACTTCACATTATTATAGAATACATTACTTGATTTATCAAAAACGTAAAAATGAGCCAACAAATCCATTTATAGAAATACATACACAGGACAAAATCAAATCTAAACAACAAAAATAATATCCACAGAGGTGTTTATCAAAGACTTATTCATAAAGCTGAAATTAACTGGAAGATATCCAAACACATGATACAATTGAATACATAATATTCCACAAAGAATTGATGAGCAATTAAAAATAATCTTTTCCAAAACTATTTTTAAAGATACTAAGAGTAATAAAAAATTATGTAATAGATCATTAAGGGGGGAGGAGTAATCTCTAAAAACGATCACATAATATCATCCAAATTTCATAATACAAAGTACTGAATTATATTTTTTCTACTTTTACTTACAACAAATATATAACTACACACAGCAAAATGTAAATAATGGATTAATACTGGTAGATGGGATTGTGCTTTTCTATGTTTCCTATCATGAATTTTAATCTATATTACACCAATAAATAAACGGAAAACAAACATTATTTTCTAAGAAATGAAATATTTATTGGGTGCTTTAACAAAAAGGAAAGCAGATAGGCACAGTGGTAAACACTGTGACCTCAGTACTCAGGAGGCTGAGGCAGAAGGATCGTGTGTTTGTGGCTAGCCTGGGCTACATAAACAGAAAGAAAGAGATAGGAAAGAGGGAGGGAGGGAGGGGGAGAGGGAAGAAGGGAGGTGAGAAGGCAGGAAGAAGGAAGGAAGGAAAGAAGGAGGGGGGAGGAAGGAAGGAAGGAGGGAGGGAGGGAGGGAGGGAGGGAGGGAGGGAGGGAGGGAGGGAGGAAGGAAGGAAGGAAGGAAGGAAGGAAGGAAGGAAGGAAGGAAGGAAGGAAGGAAGGAGAGACAGAGGACAGAGAATAAGAAGAGGCCAGAGATGAGGTGAGGAGAGAAGACTCCCTGCCTCTCTAGATATTACTTCCTATATACCCTTGGATCAATCCCATAAATCCCTCAGTTTGCATCTTGGGGCTCAGGTGCAGCTCAAGAGTCAAGATCTTATCCCAGCATACAGGTGATCAAGGCCAGGTCCCACATCAGAACCACTGGAGGGGCCCATTCCTGTAGCCTACCCAGAATTCCCTGAAATTTAGGGAGGAGATCCAGGCTGTGGTGAGTGGTACTGAAACCATCAGGAATAGCATTAATCACAGAAACGAAGCCCTGGGTTGAGACTGTCCCAGGACAGATGAGTGGAACTTCTCCACCTGCGCCACACAAAAAAATGACAGTGTGATCAGTTGTACGCTGCTCTCAACACTCATGCCCTGACATTGCAAAGCTGCTACCCATTCCTGATGAGATAAAAAGAGAAATCCCAAACCTACACAGGTAAAGCTGTGATTATTTTAATCCATTCAGTTATAATGAATGGCATAATGGCGTGTTTCTAACCACAGGGTCCCCCTATGGGGCTTTCTGGGTGAAACAACTAAGAAATCGCATAAAACATGTTCTAACTCTGCTTACATACATCCCTTCTCTACACAGAGAAAAGCTGTACAGAGTCCTAAAACCAGGAAGTAAGACTTTGGAAGGAAGACAAAGGCTAATGTTGCTTTCTCCTGATAGACCCTACAATCCTTGTGGCCTTTCTCTGAGACCACCTGAGGTAAGAGGTCAAGAGGGTGAACTCAGTCACAGACTAGAATCCCAAGGCTGGGAACAAGGTGTGAAATCCTCACATAAAGCCTAGGACTAGAGGATCCACATATGCTCAGTGTGACCACAAACAGGGAAGGGTTTGGCTAAACCCTGACATTAGCTGTATGAAGGAAGTTTACTATGAGAAGTAGGTACATTGTGAGGCCCATGAAAACCTTAGGTTGAAACCTTGGATTAGGGCCACAGTCACTGCAGAGGTAAAACAGAAATCTCTCTAGCAAAAAAAATAAGCATGAACAAAAGCCCCAGGAATGTCTATGAGGGAAATCCCAACGCTGATAATCAGTTTACAGCCCCTAAATACCAAACACACAGAGAAATAAAGAATAACAATTACAAATTTTCAGAAAAAATCGTAGACTCACAAGAGCTTCAGCTATTGGGATTTTCAGGTATGGAATTTAAGGTGCATACAAAGACTGGCTAGAGGTGCTAGGGATTTGGCCAATAAAGTATTATAAGCTCAAGGACCTGAGTTTGATCCCCCAGAACACATACTTTTAAAATGTTGAGAATTGTGGCATAAGCTTGAAATCCCAGCACTGGGAAGACTGGAGACAGGAGGGTCCTGGTCAGCCAACCTAGTCCACTTGTTAAGTTCCAAGCCAGTGATAACCATGTCTCAAAAAAAAAAACAAAAAAACGGTGAGCAATTCCAGAAGAAGCTGGCAATCCATTCTTGGCATCATAAGAAGAGAAAAAATTTTCAAAACCATGAGGCAGTTGCCGTCAAGCCTAATGGAAGGAAAGACTTCCGTAAGCTGTCCTCTGGCCTCCATGTGCACACATGCACAAAGTAAGTAAATAAATGTAAAATAAAATTTTAACCAGAGAAATACCAAATTCTCTGGGCTGTATTCAAGGTACCTGTGATGGGGCCTCTACTTAAGGGCGCAGCCAGATCTACAACAGTCACTTAGGCTGGCTCATCTCAGTCATTCTGAATAGAATCTCATTCCAGCCAGGATGAGGAAGCTGATCTTCCAAGTCACAGCCCATCTTCCTTGAAGCCATCCCAGAAGCCCGGAAAAGACTCCTTTAGTCTTACGGTCTAGTTTAGCTTTGTCTCATTTCGTTCAGCCTCTCCCAGCTCAGAAGCCCCCAAGGCTATCATCACTACATAAACATGCTAGCCATCCATCCTAGGGGATTCTCATGAAAAGAAGCCTTCAGGAACATAACTCTGGATGCCTGGTCCCTAGCAGAGTGCCTTGTCAGGCTCCCACCAACCATCCTGCCAGAAGCAGGAAGGCCTCCTAGCTTTTGGACCAGCTCATTGAGTTCTTAGCAGAGCGTAAAATGAGCTCTCTGGGAAATTAGGAAAACATTCAACCTGCTGTCTGTCCACAGTACACAATGCCTGCCTGTCAGCAGGAGCCCCTCCTTCTGTGCTGTGGTGTGGGCTCCAAGAGCCGCTTCTCTGGCCACTGCTAGGCTCCCTGAAATGGCTCACAAAAATAACTGGCCATAGCCACTGACATAGGAGGGGGGTCAAGGGGGAACACTCTGACCCCTTGAGGAAAGCCATGCTCTCACACACACACAAAAATAATCTGTCTTCATATGTGGGGCTGAGACTGACCAGCAGCCACTTTTGAGGCTGGTACTACTTGTCCTTCAGTGATACCCCACTTTTAGCATCATGGGGTACAGAGACAGAGCCTGGGCTCAGCCATGCCTGTTCCCAACAGTATTCCTACACAGCTCAGCTGATTTCCCCAACAGAGCAGCTGTGATTTGAAGAAATTCTATTCCATGGCCTGGAAGACAGGGCCCAGTAGGCCTCACTTTTCTTAGTATTCCGAATACCCAGTCTCAAGGAAAGCTAACAGGCATTTGGAGGAGCTGCAGGCAGGCCTAGCCTTAGCTCCCCGTATATCTTCTGATGGCTCCGCAGTCATTCAAGAGACCTAACTCTCATCTCCATGCATGCCCTCTGAGAATGAGAAAGATGGCTTCTAGCAGCACACCTAGAGGGACAGACAAGGGTCAGTAGCAGTTAGACTGGGAAGACCGTGTGCAGAAGGAGAAGCAGCAGGTTTTCTACTAGAGAGGCAGAGGAGGACCACAGGGACAGGAGAGGGGGGCTGCAGCACCCTTGGGGATCCTGTGGAAATGGGAGTTTCCAGCACACTGAGAGCAAGAGTGTCTGGGCCAGATCTGTGCTTTACAAAGATCACAATGGCTGCCACTGAGGACAGATGCCACTAGAGGATGTGAGCCTGGGCACTGCCGCGGTCATTGGCAGTGAGATGAGGTGGCTTGAGCCCAGCGGTGCAGCTAAAGAGACAAGACCAGATCATACCCTTTGCCACCAACAAGAAGAAAACCCCAGCCATACCTGAGAGACACCTGCTAAGGTCCAGACTGGGATCCAGCACTGACGCTGTCCCTTTCCCTGTTATGAACCTCTTGGGACCTCACACCCCTGCTTCTTTATAGGTTAATTACTGTCAGATGGGCAGCCTCTTCCCATGCAGCACCTTACCGCCCCCGCCCACACACACATGTATGTACATACACATGAGAACAGTGAACGCCCCAGGCTCAGATGTCCAGTCCCTCAGAGTCCCTAATACTGAATGCTCATCCTGGCTCTGCCCTTCATTCACTGTGCAACCAGGTAGATGACCTCAACACTTTGAGCCTCATTTGTCTCCCTTATAAAGAAGCAATAATGGTTCTGGTGTGAAGGACTATGCCACAGCAAAAAATGACAATAATATCTCTAAAGCTCCTGGTATAACTCAAAGTTGGTGCTCAGGAAGCAATCTGTGTGCTTCTCTTTCCTCAAGGCTCATCTCCCCCCAGGAAGCATTCCTTGGCCACCCAGGGTCAGTCTCTCCCTGTAACTGCCCCATCCTCTTCGGCTCACCACTGGAAGCTGACACCTCTCCACAAGCTGTCTTCATCTCTGCCAGTACACCGAAAACTACCCAAGAGCATAAAAGCCTTCTCTTGTTTCTGCCACAGTACAGGGCTAAGCCTATCACAGATGCCCCAAGAAGTAGGGCATCACCATCATCTAGTTGACCCAGAGTTGGAATTTCATCCTATATGACAAAGGTACTAGGGAGCTAGTGAAGGCTCGGGAAGAGATAGAAGGGCCATTTGAGTGAACACTGAGCCACAGCCAGTGATGTTCCCAGTCTGTTTCTGCTCTTCCCCACAGGGGCCAGCAGTGCATGAGGAATGTGCCAGGAGCCTGGCATTATTAATCATCTTAAAAGCAACCATCCATCTTGGTGTAGGGTTTTACTTTTCTTCTCTAATAATGGATTGGGGCACCCAGATATTAATGGGCCAGATAATTTCCGTTTTGCTTAACAGAAAGAAATAAACCATCAGACACTTGGTGACGCCACTTTCTGACAGATTGAGAGATAGGCTTGATAAACTGCTCTAAAACGCGAACATCGCACGCTCATTCACTGATACACAAGAGCATACAAGTGCTGTGATTTCTGTACACAAATAATTACCATTCCTCCTGAAGGGCTTGCCTCTCCTCCTTGCCTTCCCAATTGCTGAGGGCAATTAAACCCACAAGTCCCCTGTGCTCCTGCTAAAAACTCTGACCTCAGTCCCCAGTAAATCAGTCCTTGGAGAGAACAAACCATGAGTGGCATGTAGGGCCACCAAGAAACAGCAGATGGGCTACAGACAGTGTCCTGCTGCCCTCGCTGCTCTCCTAATGGGCATCCTAGGGAGGTCTCGTCATCTTCATCCACCCTGTTTGATCACTGTTTAAAAAATAAAATCGGCTGTCACACCGTCTAGAGTTTTAGCAAGCGAGTGAGATATTACAGAAGGCCATTCGCAGTGATTTACACAAATGAACAGAACAGACCAAGAGTGTGACTTTGACCAATTTCTGGGCTGCTGGTTCCCCACCTGCTCAATGAAGGATTTGGTTCTGATGATTCCATCCTCTGCCATTTTACAGTTAACTCCTGGATGCTCTGGAAAGAGAGGAAAAAAGTAGAGGAAAGCAGTAGAAAGAAAGAAAGAAAGAAAGAAAGAAAGAAAGAAAGAAAGAAAGAAAGAAAGAAAGAAAGAAAGAAAGAAAGAAAGAAAGAAAGAAAGAGAGAGAGAGAGAAAGAAAGAGAGAGAAAGAAAGAGAGAGAGAACAAACAACTCCCAACTTACCTAGGTGAGATACTCCCTGCACATGCTTACCATCAAAATGAGCACCCATGGGGCATTCTCTGTCCCCAGAGAAGCTATTTGCTGAGAATCCTCAGTTGAGATAACCTCTGAGCAAGCTCGGTGCCCGGGTGCACTGAACATATCTAATCCCTAAGCGAGTTACATTTTGAAATTATTAAGTCTCCAGATGAGCTACTCACTGAGATTAATACTCAGTTAAACTACTCACCAAGAGAGTGAAATCCTCAGGTGAGTGACAACTGTGTGCTGCCACTGAATGTGCTCAATTCTATGTGCACTGCTCACAGGGCATGCTTAGTGGTAAGACCGTCAAATCCCTACGGCACCAAGTAGACCACGCATCCCAGAGTTTTCAATTCAAGCACAGGCAATGATAGCCTCCTTGTTGATGAAAGCTTTACCTGAAATTTAGGCCAGTCTCCCTCTGTTAACTTGATGGTTTAGGTAGAAATGATTGTAGCAAAGGAGGGCCTCCGTTGAATGTTATACCAAAATCTAAATCCTTGCAGATAAACCTTCTCCAGTCAGTATCTCCAAAAGAGAGCTGCTGCTCCTCACATATCTACAAGATCATCATAACTATAAGATTTGGACACTGTCCTCTAAGATGACCGCTTTGACATTTACATATCTGTCCACATAGCAGCAGAATTTACCTCCCTGTTGGATACACAGGAAATCCTCACCAAGCAGATCATGTGCTTCACAATAGAGCATGTCTCAGCAAGTTTTTAACTATTAAAAATCATTCCGGTTACAGTCTCTAGTCGCACAGAATTAAACTTGAAAGGAGTACACCAAGATTCGGGAAATTAAACAAACACTGTTAAGTAAACCACAGATCAATGAAGAAATTACAAAGGAAACTGGAAAATATCTCAAAGAAAATGATAACAGAAGCAACACATTAAAATTTTAGAAGTGTGGCTAGAGCGCTGAGCCTGAGGTTAGAACTTTAAATGCCCAAATTCACAAAGAAAAAAAGAGAACGTTAAACTGGCTGTCTGAACCTCTTCCTACAGGTGCAAAAAATAAAAAAATTAAATAAATTTTTAAAAGGCAAGTAAGTTTCAGTGATGAAAAAATTGGTCAAAGTTTTTCCTTTAAAAAGATTAAAAATAAGTTTCTACCCCAAGACTATGCATGGATCTGTTTATAAGGGAAAGAAAACACATACTACCAATATTAAGAAGGGTTATCACTCCAGACCAACAGATTTTCTGTACCCCGATAATAGGTTTCTCCACTGACTCAGTAAGCCAGATCAAGCAGAATAGAAAAAGTAAAAGACCAGGTTTATTTTGGGCAAAGAAACTCCCAGGTGAGTCCTCCAGCTGCCAGAGATGGAGGAGGGAGAAGGGGTGGGGGTGGGGGGGAATCACAGAGCTGAACTAAAATCAGGGCACTTCCATACCCTGTAGGCTCAGAGTGATAAGGCCGGTGCCTGCCACAGCTGGGTTTGTACCCAAGCGTGGTCCTCATCCGACGGGGCCTTCGAGAGGAGCTACCACAGTGTGCACCCAGAACGAGGAACTGGGCTTTGTGGAGCCTTCTCTCTGGTGGAGATTCTCTGAGAGGGCGGGCTTCCGAGAGGCAGGAATGTGGCTTTCGCAAAACACAGACTCTTAGACACTTCTAGAGCAAGCTGGAAGTTCCAGCCAAACACAGACTTCATATACCTATTTCTAAAAATGAAAATATCCTGAACAATTTTAAATCATGAAGTTGACAACTAATCAAAATACACAAATTCCTCGGAAAATAACTCACCCAAATGAGCAAAACAGAAAATGTTTAAATTGCCCTACATTTGTTCGCTTTTAAATTTTAGCAAAATTTTCTCTACAAAGAGAACTTGAAACCCATGAGACTGAATAAATATTTCATAAATAAATAATGCCAATATTAAGCAAATTCCTAGAAAATCAAGTTGAGAAGTCAGTTCCTCAATGCATTTAATGAAGCAAGAATAACCCCAGAGCCACAACTGGCAAAGACTAGAGAGATGTTTTTAATCCTATGGAAATATTATCAAATTAAATGTAATAGAAAACTAGTTTACCAAGTCCTGACCAAGTGTTCAAGGATGCAACAGGGGTACAGGGTTGGTTGAGTGAACCTTCAAAATGTTTGAGAAAAGAGTCAAGTGAAAAAATGCAATCCATGACACCCACAACATAGTAGAACCAAGGAGAAGCTTACTTTATGCTTACTGAATAAGGAATGTCGTGTCACAGTTGCAAAATGTTTCTGTTGTTAATTAGTAATTCCTGTGTATCATAGAGAAAGATCCTTTATTGGATGTTTGTACTGTGATTTTTTTAATGTAATGATGGCATTTGTTAAGTACTTGATAACATTTTACCTCATGATGAAAACTTCAAAATTCCTTAAAATTAATGACATTGAGTTTCTACAAATTTGGAGGGAGGCATAAGCACACAAATGCACACACACATGCACACACACGTACGCACATGCTTGCACACAAACACACTCACTCACATGCACGTGCATACACATGCACACACATACACACGCTCACACACACTCACACATGCTTGAATACAAACACTCACTCACGTGCACATGCACACACATGCACGTGTATACACACAAGCACACACATACATACACATATTCACACGCACACACATGCACACAATGCACACACACATACTTGAACACACACTCACTCACATGCAATTGCACACACAAAAGCACGTGTATATACACAAGCACACACACACATTACACATATTCAAATGCACACACATGCACACACACATTCACACACATACACATGCACACACATACACATATTCACATGCACACACAAGCACACACATACATTCACATGCACACTTGTGCACACAATGCACACACACACATTTTTGTGCTCTTTCTTATTTTCTTTTCATCGTTGTTTGTTAGTTGTTTGCTTTTACTTATCCTTGTTTTGTTTTTTATTGACACACTTATATTCTTAAGAGACAGAAAGAAGGTGTGGACTTGGAAGCATGGGGATGTGGGGAAAAGAGGGGAGGAGATGAGGAAGAATGTGATGATCAGCATATATCATATGGAACTAACTTTTTTTCACTTTTTTAAAACGTGGCCCAGAAGCCTTTCAGACATCATATTAAAAAGTATCAAGAAAAATGCAAAAAAGTATTATTTTAACCATTATCCTAGAAACATAAGACTATAAAGCAAGACAAGAAAAATAAGCCATAAATATTGGAAGCGAAGAAGCAAAGCAGTGACCACTCATTGTAATGTAGCTATCAACACAGAGCTCCAAAAGTACACCAACACTGAATTCATCAGTCTTGCATGTCATTATCCAAAAAATTTGTCTTACCTTTTAGCAAAACATATTGAATAAAAGCTTCTAAAATTATCATTGGCAGAAGAATTTTTTATTTTTTAGAAATGAGTCAAATTAAAAGTTACAAATTCATTGTACCGAGAACTGCAATTCAGTGCTGAAGGACTCTTTTAAAAACCTAATTAAGTACAAAGACATTCCATAACCGTGCACAAAACTTGATACTGTTGAGGTTTCTGATCCTGTTAAATTAGCCTGTCACTCATAAATCCAAATCCCAGTAGAGGATTTGGAAAACTGGAAATACCGAAAGATGGAAACTACTAGCTTCAGATCATTCCATAACAGTCGAGGGAAGTGGGGTCTGGGTGCGAGCACAGGCAGAATGCGAGGCAGTGTACACAGCACAGACAATGCAGAATACATACGCCAAAACCGGACTCAAGTGTAAGGTCGCTTAATTTTTAGCCAAGCTAATTCAACAGGAGAAGGAAGCCTTCTTTACACTGGTACCAGAACAATTTGTAATCATACAGAAAAAAATCTTAACTCCTACCTCATCCCATGTATAAAAATTAATTGGCAATAGAACACATCTACTCTTTTGGCAAAGAGCAAATGTGGGTGGGTCACAAACCAAGTATACTATGGAAAACACCTCCAAAAAAAAAAAAAAAAAAAAAAAAAACCAAAAGAATGTCTTTGAGACTTGGCAAAGACAAATAACAAATTAATTCAAATTAAATTCCTACTCCTTAATATACACCATTAACAGAATTAACAAGCATTCCACAAACTGAGAAAAAAAAAAAAAAAAAACCACAACACAAACATCTAACAAGGGACTTATCTCTAGACTGTATCATTAATCAACAGTAGTGCTATGTCCAAAATGGTTAAAGGAGCTACAGGCCTCTGATGGCTGCTGAGAGAGAGAGGCCCCAGGAAGGAGCCCCCTAGTTATTCAGTGCCCAGTGTTCAGTTCCAGAAACGTATACACATGGGCAACACTAAATGGACGCAGCAGGTTGTATTTACAAATTCATATACATATATAAAAATTAAAGAAAAAGAGGTCATTGTCGCGCGCACCCTCGCCCACAAGGACGACGGGACACCAGGCTCTTCTTTCAGTGGTTTATTCAGGACCTTGAAACTTCTGCTGCTGCTTCTCCCACCGGGGAAAACCCGCTCCCAGCTATATACCCTCTGGACTGCTAGTCACGGGGTGCCATGTGGGCCATGCCAATAGATCCAGGTGCACGGAAGCAAGCCACACCTAGAAGCAAGCCACAAGCTTAGCCTTAGCCAAATGAGTTGTTTATCTCAGAGAGCACTCACCATCAGGAAGGTGGAAGGCGGAAGCCAGCACCAGCACCATCTTTAAGGTGCGGCCAGGCTCTCTACAGGTCATGAATTTGAAAGGAATGAGGGCGGGCTAGAGGGAGGGTGGAAAGGGAAACTTGTGAATGCAATACACACATTAAGAAAGGCTTAAATGCATTTGACTTTTTAAACAGTTTAGAAAATGGGGAAAAGGCTTAAAAATGACATTTCATGGGGGCTGGGGCCATGACTTTGCAGGTAAAATGTTCGTGTGAAGGAGTGTCTGAGTTCATACCTCCAGCACCCGTGTAAAAAGCAGGAGACCTGCTTGCAATCCCAGCTCCAGGACAAACGCAGACGGACCCCAGGGGTTCTCTGAACAACCAAGTCTAGCAGAAACAAGAAGCTCGGCCAGCATTCAATGAGAGACCCTGTCTCAAAAAGTAAGATGTAGAAAGTGAATGAAAAAGACATCTGGACACCTCTGGCCTCCACATGCACCTGCACAGGTGAGCACACATGTACACACACACACACACACACACACACACACACACACACACACACACACACACACACACACACGCACATTCATACAAATCTATTTCGAGTTTTTGAGACAGCATCTTGACAACATAGCACAGACTGGGTTTAAACTTGTGATCTCCCTGCCTCCACCCTCTAAGACTAAGACGCTGAGAGTACAGGTGTGTGACATTAATGGCATTAACCTTCAAGGGTACTTTTAAGTGACAGAAAAAGAGCACAAAGAATATTTCAGTGGAAACAGTCTAAAACTAGACAGTTACACGGCTAAATAGATTTAAAACCACTGAACTCTGCCTCTGAATAGGTGAGTTTGATACCTACATCGTTTCTCGGGACACTCACACAATGTTGTTGAGCGCATAAATCATGAAGCAGACTTTAAAGGTGAAACCGGAATGTAAAGAGAAACTGAAGAATGGTAAGCACAAAATTTAGGACAGAAATTATCTATGAGAGGAAATGGGAGTGATGGGCTGAAGGAGGAAGCTGGAGGCCTCTGTCAGTCTTCTGCACCAACTGGTGAGCTTTGATGAGAAATGCTTCCGCACCCATTTGGTTCCCAGCTGGTGGCACTGTTTCCATGGGGTGGAACCTTTAGGAGGTGGAGCTTTGCTAGAAGTAGTGTGTCACACAGGGTGGGCTTTGTGGGTTTATAACCTCTCTTCTCTTCTTATTTGTTTGCCTCCCAGACACACACACACCTTCCTGCATGTGCATGGAAATGTGGTCAGCCAGCGCATCATGCCTTCCCTGGTGTTATGGACTCTAGACCTCCAGAACTATGAATCAAAACAAACTATTCCTTAAATTGCTTCCATAAATTCTCATGGTCTTTTATCACAGCAACAGAAAAGTAACTAATGCAGAGATATATTTTATACCTATGGGTTTTTATTATTATTATTATGGGGGAGCTGTTTCTACTCAACAAGTAAAACTAG
The DNA here is from genome assembly GCA_033318265.1 of Phyllotis vaccarum. NCBI lineage: Eukaryota > Metazoa > Chordata > Mammalia > Rodentia > Cricetidae > Phyllotis > Phyllotis vaccarum. The sequence continues at coordinate 10,121,932 of JARWLC010000003.1, read as the reverse complement.
CCAAAATAAATTATAAAAGATTGGGTATTGGCATGTGCTAGATCTGCCCTACAGTAACTAAGTACCCAGTGCGAAGTTGATGGGCTAAAACTTTAGAAAACCATGGTAAGCAGGGTAGACAATCCTTAGAAGCAAAACAATGGAGTGTTGGTCAACTCTTTGCTCTTTAGGGGGCCACCACCCAGCTCACAAATAAATCTCTGGAGGTTTATTCTTTCTTATAAATGCCCAGCCTTAGCTTGGCTTGTTTCTAGACAGCTTTTTTTAACTTAAATTTTCCCGTCTACCTGTCACCTCTGGGCTCTTTTCCTTTTCATACTCTTGTATATCTTATTTTCACTCTTCGTGGCTGCCTGGGTGGCTGGCTGTGTGGCTGCCTGGGTGGCTGGCTGGGTGGGTGACTGGCTGGCTGGGTGGGTGGCTGGGTGGCTGGCTGGGTGACTGGCTGGGTGGGTGTCTGGGTGGCTGGGTGGGTAGGTGACTGGCTGCCTGGGTGGCTGTGTGGCTGGCTGGGTGGCTGGCTGGGTGACAGGGTGGGTGAGTAGGTGGGTGGCTTGGCTGGGTGGCTGGCTGGGTGACAGGGTGGGTGAGTAGGTGGGTGGCTGGGTGACAGGGTGGGTGAGTAGGTGGGTGGCTGGGTGACAGGGTGGGTGAGTAGGTGGGTGGCTTGGCTGGGTGGCTGGCTGGGTGACAGGGTGGGTGAGTAGGTGGGTGGCTGGGCTGGCTGGGTGACTGGCTGGCTGGCTGGGTGGCTGGGTGGCTGGGTGGCTGGGTGGGTGGCCCCTAGCATTCTCCTTTCATTTCTTGTTCCTCCTTCCCTCCTCCCAGATTTCTCCTATCCATTCTCTCTGCCGTTCAGCCCTGACTATCCTCTCTCCTGCCTTGCATTGGCTGGTCAGTACTTTATTAGACCAATCAGGTGTTTTAGATAGGCAAAGTATCACAGCTTCACAGAGTTAAACAAATGCAACACATCTTTACATCATTAAACAAATGTAACACGTCTTAAAATAGTATTTCACAACAAATGTAGAGCCACATAAACTGATAGGCAGAATTGATATTAATGAGGAAATAGACAGTACCAAAGAAGAACATGGTGGGCTCACAGCATCTCTACTTTGAATGGACAAGGAACAGAAACTGCACCAAGGGCTCCCAGCCCCTGACTAGTGCTACTTGGATGCGAGTCCACAACACTTCAGTTACAATATGCACAGACCTTCCTTCAGACAAGCTCACTGTCTTTTCTGGCTTGTTCAGAAAAGGAAGTTTAGAAACATGGAAGAGTGATGAAGGCCAGTGGCCATCCAGTCCATGCCAGAACCTCACTGGAGACTACTGCGTAAAGCTCAAAATCTTCACGTTGAAGAATTGTACTACATTATAGAGAAGGCTAGGCTGCCAAAACAAACAGACCCTCGAGGCTGGGTGTGGTAGCTCATGCCTTTTATCCCAGCACTCTGAGTTCGAGGCCAGCCTGGTCTATAGAGATAGCGCCAGAACAGCCAGGGCTACACAGGAAAACCCTGTCTTGAGTACAAACAAAGCAAAAATAGATATGCTGATGCTAGTGGCTTAAATATAATCAGCATTCTTTCCTGCCTATGCTTTTCAGTCCAAAGAAGTGGTCTTGAGTGGTAACTCCCTCTCATGCAGTAGTGAGGTCCCAACTTCCCAAACACCTTTCATGTTATGATTTTTCTCCTCCCCAAGGTGTTGTGTCACCTGTTTTTGAAAGTCAGGGAGGACGGACTAAGGAGGCAGAGGAGAATACATCTAATTTTTTTGTAAGCGTTTGACTCAGTGACCTCAAAGAAAAGATATCTAAGACGGGACACCACAGCACTGAATCATAGAAGAAAATGTCAATAGGTCCATAAACTGGACTGCAAATAGAAATAACCACAGGTCCATTTCAATGGATACTATTAGCAGAGTGAGAGTGCGAGCCACAAAGAAAACCTTTAAATCAGGCTTATATCTGGCAAAAAGCCTTGTGTCCAATGTACATTAAAAACTCAATAGTAGTCAGTCCAAAATAATTGGAATGAGCAAAAGTTTTTAAAGCATTTACAAAAGTGTGTATCCAAATGGCCAAGAATCACATTGAAAATGCTTGAGAGAGGTGGTGACCAAAATGAAGCCGCAGTGAATACTGTGGCACACACACCCGTAGGGCTGAAACTGAACAGACTGGAGTTATCAAGTGTCGGAGAGGCTGTGGCATACTGTAGCTCTCCCATGTTGCTGACTGGGCTGCAACCCTCACTGCAGGAAACAGCTTACCTCTCTCTTGCAGTCAAATAGTCACTGTGTGACTCAGCAATTTCATTTCTAGGGAACAGAAAGTCTAGATTCATGCGGAGACTGATGCGGGTAGCTTTACCCACTGTAGCCAAAATTTCAAGCAAGCCGGGTGTCTGTCGCAGATGGTAGCATGCTCATACAATGGAAGGCTACTCCAAAGAGAGTGGGGGAACCTACAGATCCAAACGACAGGGGTAGATGTTCAAATCACGTGAAGCAAAAACACTCAGCCTAATTCTGCATGTCATATGAACCCAGGTATAGACATCACAGAATTCATTGCTTCCACCCACTGCTAATGGGGGTGTGAGAGATTTATTGCAAAAGCATGAGAAGGCACTTTGGGGTGATTCAAATGTTCTGGAATGGCTGTGGTGAACTACATGACCTGGGAGTGAGGTTATGTATCAACTTGTATACTGAAAAGGAACATCTCACGGTATGTATGATGGGAGATGTTAAAGGATATGGATCTCAGCCCAGAAAGCACATGTATAGCCTCTGGCCTCTTTCTTATGGTCAGAACATGCCATCTTAAAGGCTACCCAACTAGAAGAGAGCCTGAGAAATAAGGTCCATCTGAGTGGCCATCCAGGAAGAAGGGGAAACTGTTTTGGTGGGTTTGATTTGTCTTTATTATCAACTTTCCTGGACTCGGGGACCACTTGGAGACACACTTCTGTGTCTGTCCGAGACTGTTTCCAGAGAAGTACAGATGATGAAGAAAGATCCGCCCTGAGTACAAGTAGTCCTGTCCCATGAGCTGGAGTCCTGTACAGAACAGAAAGGAGAAAGGAACACCAGCTTTCCCCTCTCAGCACACAGTGTGACTACCACCTCTCTCCTGTGCTGTGATGAAAGCATCACCTCAGCCTGTAAGCCAAATTAGGTCAGTGCTTCCCTTTAAGTTGCTCTGAGCCTTTTATTACAATGGAGAACCACAGCACTGTGGCCACAGATAACCGTCTACTACCCAAACAGTCACTGAGTACCACTTCAAAGACACCTAAAACATCCCACGTTTTTTTTTTTTTTTAAACACAATACTTGTTGCTAGGTGCTTCTTTTTATTCATTTTTTTCTGTCGTCTTTTACATCATGCATATTGATCCCATTCATTTCCCTGTCCCTTCATGTTACCCTCTACCCTTGCAACCTCCCGACCCCCCCCCAAGAAAATTAAAAAATAAAAAAGTTAAGAGAGAAAAAAAGGGGGAAAATTACAGTCTCTTTGTGGAAGCTGTAGTGTGACCTAGTGAGTCACACAATAAACTCTTTTATCCATTTATCTTTACTTGCATGTGTTCATTGAAAAGAATAATTGGTCTGGCTGGAGGCCTCTGGTTTTTGCTATACTACCAATGCTGGGCCCCTCACTGGGGCTCCTCTTGGATATCCTGATGTTCCCTGTGTCGTGGAGATCCTACAGCTTTAGGTTTGCAGGACAAGCCCCTTCAGGTGCTCCAGGAGATCATAGATGGGGTGGATGTTAGGGTGGGCCAACTTATAACCCTGGTTCTGGGCCTGGGTAGTTGCAGGGTTTTTCCCCTGACCTCACTACCAAGGTGAGCTCTCCAGCATTGCCCTGGTAGCTCACTCCTTACAGTGATGAGCAAGGGGTGGGGCTGTTCTCCTGCTTTCATGCCCTCAGGGTTGGCTCTCCCACACCTTCTCCATCAGAGCCAGCTCTACTATACTGCCCAGGAAAGGTGAAGGAGCCACTTTCCCAAATGCTACAGGTGGAAGGGGCAGGGACAGCTCTCCTGCTCTTATGACCTCAGGGCCAGCTCTCCCACATGCCACGGTCAGTGAGGGGCAGGGTGGGAGCATCTCTCCGGTGCCCACACCACCATATGGCAGACGAGGGACGGGGCCCAATCTCCTATGCTCAGGTTTTTGGAGGCCTCCTGACCCCCCCACCCCACGTCCCCATCAACAGGATCAGCTCTGCTGTGCTGTCCAGACAAGGTGCAGGGCCTGCTTTCCCAGGTGTTGCAATTGGTACAGGGGATGGTCAGCTCCCTCACCAGCTGTAGGCAGTAGGGGGGAGGGGAGAGGGTATCTTTCTCTCACCCATGCCACCACATGGCAGATGAGAAGGGCACAGCATGCTCCCCGCTTCTCATGCCCTCAGGGTCAGCTCTATTACCCTGCACTCGGAAGAGAGGGTCCTACACCTGGGCAGCATAATAGAGGATGATGCTTTTTCTCCTCAGGGCCCAGGGCAGTCCCCGATGCTAAGTACTTTCTAATGAAAGAAGATATATGTAACAGTTTAGGAGGCTGAACGCCAATGGCTGAGTGGCCCTGTCTCTTCAGAACATGCTGAGGGCCCCTTGGATATGTTACAGCATAGGGGAGGAGCTGAAAAAAAAAATGGTTTATGAATGCAGAAAATCCCAAGTCCAATGAGTGACCTCAATTTACAATCATCTACTCTCTGGGAAACTAACTCTCCAGAACTAGAGTTAAAATTGTTTGTGAGCTACCATGGAGTTCCTGGGATTCGAACCCAGGTCCTCTGCAAAAGCAATGCTCCTAAATGCAGAGTCATTTGTCCAGTCCCTTGAAAACCAATTTTCCCTCAAGCACAACAGTAATCCCTTCCCAAGGTGATGACCTAATCACATTAACCATCACTTCCACCACACTGTTACTCTAGAGAACAAGCCTGAATCCTTGGGACAGTCTTCCAGAAATGAAGACGTTTCAAAATCCAGTCCTAGAAAAATTAAGCAGGGTGAAAACAGGATCTGAAAAAGCATGAGAGTAGGGGACCGTATCCCACGCATCCTAAGAACTCTAGAAAGGCCTGGAGTTCCGGCTTTTACAGTGTGACGAGTCTATTTTCCTACCCTGTGTAAACCCCCATCCAGCTCCTTCCCACACACTTAGGAGTAGGGCAGATCATGCCTTCTAGACATCCCAAAGACTGGGCTGGAGGCAGCCTCTGAACAAGAGGAAATGAGAAAAATCCCAGGTGGTGACTAAGGCTGCACTCCAGGTAGCAGAAAGATGGAGGAGTTAGTAGCAGAGGCGGGAAGTCATTTGTGGCTAGAGCTTACTCCATCTGAGTCACAGCAAGGCAAAGGCTGCTGTTGCCCAGCAACAGAAGCCCCAGCTCTTGCCTTGGATTCCAGCTGGCTAACCCTTCCCCTCCCAAGGAGGGCAATCTGGTCTCCAGCTACCTTTTCAAAGGCCTGCATTCACCACATCAAGCTACTTGCCATTCCACCGGAGAAAGCAGCAGCAGAGGACACAGGGTCCACTGTACTCTTGCTCCCCATCCCGCTAAGCAAACCAAAGCTCAGGGCCTCACCCAAGCATGCACAGTTACCGAGGTGGGAGCTTCAAGTTCCTGGCTTCTCCCTTTCATATATGAGACGGCTTTATCCATTAGGTACAAGCTGAAAGTCCCTAGGGCAAAAACACTGAAGGCCTAAAGGAGGATTGGTTCCAAAAGATGAAAAAGAAACGAAAAAATCAAATTGAATAAAATGTCTAACGCTTATAAAGTCGGCCATTGCACCAGCTTCATGAATGGGAGCCGTTTATAATGTGTAATTGAATCGGTCTCTTCTGACCAAATCACTTCAAAAAGCAAATTTATTTAAAATCCTTTGGTTTGTTATAGCAAGAAAAAGAAAAAAAAAAAAAAAACCAACACCTAATGAGAGATAAATGTTATATATGATGAGAGAAACTTCCAGAAGTAAGATGGTGGCAACCCAGTGGAGGCTCTACATGGCACTGACTGGGCCATCCTCTGGTAAATAGGGCTTTGAGTTAAAGCTGCAGCCTGGTCAAAGGCTGTCCAGGGGCAAAGACGTCCTGCAGAACTTTGCTGAATACAAAAACTTGGTGTGTAGTTAGATGAGTTGCAGCCTCCGGAGCAGCCGCTTCCCACCCAGGCTGAGCATGCTCGCTGCAGCTCCCACACCCTGCAGAATCCTCTGATCCTATTAGTGATAAGGGGCCTGAGGAAAGCCCAATCTTGTGTTCCAAACAGATTATATTGATGGAAACAAGATAGAGGCTGAGTGCTCAGCTGTCTCGGGGTGCCTGGGAGAGACCTCCCTACAGTCAAAAGTAGCACATCCATGCTGCCCGAGGAAACAGGAGATGAACGGTGCTGTAATCTCATTTCCGGTAAGATGATCTCCCCACACCAAGGAATCCAGCTCCCCACCCCCTCCCATCTTCACAAGACCTCTGAAAGAGAAGTTTCTGGAAGTAGCTATGGGGTAGAAAACTCGGGCTTAGGACCTGGAGGCCTGACTGACCTCTACTCCTGGATACAGTCAAACTAACTGACTTCAGCAGTTTACCCCTCTCAAGCTTCATTTCCTAGTGTATAAGATGCAAGGGGGAAAGAGATGGCCAGCCCGAAGCTTACCTCCAGCTCTAAAAAGCCCAAGGTCAACTTTTCTTTGCAGCCTTGTAGTCTCTGCTTTGAGCTCTGAGAGATCCCAAAGCTTCAACCACCCTAAGTCCCCACTGGAGGCCCTGGAGTAAAGGCTTCCAAGTCCTTGCCCCTTGATGACCTAGGACTATGGGGGCTGCTGGTCCTATCATGGATTCCATCATTTCAATTGAACACATACCTAGACATCAGTGATGTTGGGAATCTCAAGGGTTTTTCCTTTTAACCAAAAATCTTCCGTGGTGTAATTCTGCTGACCCACCCTGTCTCCATGTTGCTCTGCTCACACGCTCTCCTTCCCGTCCTTTGAAACCCTCAATAAACAGTGAATATTTTCCACCGTTCCTCTTTCAAGGAAATATTCAAAGAGAAAGACAACACCGATTTCTCTATTTTGTCTGTCTTTCCACTGCTGGAGCCTTCACTCACTTTCTCTCCTATCAGAATTTCTGTCTGACGCTGTCTCCACTTATCTTGAAGAATTTCCCTCAGAATTTTGTGTTGTGAGTGTCTGCTCGGCTTTTGTTCATCTGAAATGGCTTGATAATGTCTTCATTTTGATACGAAATGTCTATTTTTTCACTGGATGTACAATTCTGCATTGGCTGCTTGGGCTGTTGGTTCTGGATTTCCCCATGCCAGCAACATCACTCTGTTGTCTGGGTGAGACATCCATTATTACTCCTGTCAGTATGTAGAGCTCTCTTGTCTCCCTCTGTTGTTTTCTGGAGGGTTTGATGTTGATATACCCAGGTTTCTTCTTCTTTGCATTTGTCTATCTGTGGAGTGTCCTGGGTTTCTTAGAGCTATCTATTTGTGTTTTCACAAATTTGCAGAAAATTTGGAATACCGTTCTTTCTTTGCATCTCTCTGCCCAATTCTCTTTCTGGTCTTCTGGTTAATTATGCATATGACAGTGCACTTCTGTTGTTTCAAATGCCACTAAGGCCACATTCAACTTGATCTCAACCATTCTTTTCTTCTTTATAAACTGGATAATCTCTTTGGGCTATCTTCAACTTCAGGCATCTGTTCAGTTTCGCTGCCATCTCCAATTTGCTACTAAGCCCATTAGTAAACGTTTTTCCATTTCCAATTTCCTTTTAAATTCCGGAATTTTTATTTGGCTCTCACATTCTTCCTCTTTCTCCTGTGTGTTAAGCATGGTGATTGTGTCCATGTGTGCTTTTTTAGATTTATTTTCATTTCTTTATAAATAGGAGTGTCTTGCTTGCATCGATATATATACACCATGTGCATGCCTGATGCCAGAGGAGGCAAGAAGAGGGTGTCAGATCCCCTGGAGCTGGAGTTACAGTTTTTCTTCACCATGTGGGTACTGGGAGCTGAACCAGGTCCTCTGGAAGAGTGACAAATGCTCTTAACTGCAAAACCATCTCTTCAGTCCCAAGTCAATGTATATTTTAATAGCTTTTTTAAACGGGTCTTTTTATCAACTAATTTCAGTTTGAGTCATTTTTGATGTCTGTTTATACTGGCTTCCTTTTTTCTGTGGCGTTAATCACATTCTCCTGCTTCTTTGTATACAGCAGTTTTTAGCTGTATCAGTGTGGGTGACACATTGTAGACAATGAGTTCTTTATTTTCTCTCAGATGAGAGCTGGGTTTTGTCCTAACGGTAGGATAAGTTACTAGATAACCACCCTGTACTCCTGGTGTTACACACTGTTAAAGTATATCTGCTTTAGCTTTGCCCTCAGCCATACAAGTCCCTCCACCTAAGTCACAGATCCTCCTCCATAATGAGACCTCTCTCAAAGTCCAACAGGAGGGAAACCCAAGATTCCACTAAGCTCCTGAAGGATCCATACTTCACTCTCTTCCCCTAAAACTCTGTGTTCAGATGCTTTACCCTGGCCACTAGAGCTGTCTAATTCTTCTGTGTTCCTTAGTCTCACCCCTATATTTCAAAGATTTGAAGGGAGTGCTTATTTTGGTCTAGTGGCACCTCAATGGCACCGTGATCTCTCTCCTAGTCAGCCTTTATACTACCAGCCTCTATCCACTCTTGAAGCCTTGAGTTCTATGCTAGCGAGACTGAGCCCTCCAGCCTAGATTGGATCCCAGTCTGCATTTTCTGAACAGACACATCGTCCAATGCATCCTTCTTTTCAGGGATAGATGACTTTTCATTGTCTGCCCACCACAGGACACTGAAGTATCCACAAGTACAAGCTCATAAGTATCATCTGTAAAAGAGACAAGCTGGCATAAACCACTATCAAAACTGGAAGTTGAACTGGAGAGATGGCTCAGCGTTCTGAGCATAAAACTCTTACAGAAGATCCGAGTTCAATTCCCAATGCCTACTTCAAGTGGCTCACAACAACCCAGAACTCCAGCTCCAGGGATCAGATGCCTCTGGCTTCACAGACACCCTGCATTCACATGCACAGTTCTACCCATATACACATTACTTAAATAAAAATATTTTTAAACTGGAAATAAATCTAAAGAATTTTTATTTTATAATCGATATTCTATTTCCCTAAAATAGATAAATAAATAAAAGTAAGGATAGTATCCATTGTAGGAAAAATCAGAACCTTAAAATGGTTTATGTTTGGGTTAGAATTTAGTATTTAGTAGGCTGAGGTTTGTGTCCAAGGGAGGAATGCTGAGCTCTGGTGCTGTTAGAGCTTATAGTCATGGAAGGCGTCGGCTTTGAGATAAGGCAGAGGCTATCACAGTAACTAGAACCCAAGATCAAGACAGAAGAGGGTCTCAGGCCAGAGGACCAGGGTGAGACAGGGCCACCTTCAGTCAAGTTACCCACACCATCAGCTCTCCAGCCTGCTGACTCTAGATCTCAGAGTCTGGCAGCCTTGACCTGATGAGTGAGGGGCAGAGGAAAGATTCCTTCCCTGGGTCGTGTACTCTGCCATGGTGGAGAAAGCAGGGCAGAGACACTCATCTCATCTGAGGCGGAGGGAGTGTGAGTAAATGGCCTGGTGACAGCACTTAAAACCAGAACCAGGGTCATGTCTTATCTTTGAAGGTCTGCCCATTGGCAGCCTACTTCTATCTCCTAAAACCTGCACAGCCTTCAGAATTGTACCACTAGCTGGGACTGAGTGTTCGAAATGAGCCTATGGGGGAACATTCCAGTTTCAAATTATAATAGGCGTTGGCAAATTTATAGTCTATGTCCTTCTATAGACTTGCAGCAGGTGTGTCTTCCTAAAAAGATCCAGATCAAAGGTATTGTGTCTTCCTGCCTCAAGGATCCCGACTAGAAGTGAATTCAACCACTTCAAACAAAGCAAAACATTTCTCACAGGTGTACCCTCTATCTCTGGATTGTAGTTCATTCCAGATGCAGTCAGGTTGACAGCCAAGAGTAGCCATCACAGAGGTTAATTTCCGTGTTGATCCACTAAATAAATCATATTGTCTTTCCCAAAGTAAAAGTAAAATAGAGTAAAAATTAAAAAAAAACATTTAATGATCTGAAAGTCTCACTAGACTAAAAAGATTGACCTGCCCACAAGTTAGTGGACATCATACCTGGAAGGTAGCATTGCCATCACACACTGTACCAGGGTACTTTCCACTACCCTTAAGCTGAAAGAAAATAGATCTAACCTACAGGAAAATGTTTAAAACCACCAAATAAAAATAATTCATTACACACCATATAAGAGATAGTGGAAAGAGAAACATTGTATAATAAAAGCAATATGCATTTCAGTATGTAAATACATGAACTTCACTACACTGGGAGACATCATGATATAATCAGCCTTCTGTGTTTATATGCAGAGAGGCACATGTGGAATGACACAGGAGGGTTACACTGATGACTCAGACATTATGAGCATCGTTGCCATCAGTGATGATTTCAAAATGGGATCCACTGTTGGAAATGTTCAGAATAGAGCCAATCCTAAAAATTCCTGATTTACATAGCTGTGTCCTCCACTAGTCGGCAGAGACGAAAAAAAATAGACCAACGAGCTTGGTTTCCAGATTCAGACCATTGTGAACAAGTTACTCACCCAGAAGAACATCTACCTGGACATTTGAAATCCAGCAAGACAAAGGATAGCTTGTTGAGACCATCACAGAACTAGGCACACTGTCTTAAACCCATGTTGAAGTTTGAGGTGGCCCCCAGGGGGCGCTAGTGACAGCTGAGAACAGTCAGCCAGAGAAGTGTTACAACAAGGCTATATATACCACAGACCCATTCTCTGGAAAGGCTTCAGGTCATCATCATAGTGCATCATCCGGTAGAACTAATAATGAAGTTCTGGGAAGTAAAGAAAGTGTCTCTGAGGAGGTAGTCAGGAAAAGCTATGAAAGAAGTAGCTGTAGCCCCAGAATATCCATGGAGAAGTGTAGTATTTCCCAGACCTCTCATAGTCAAGGACTCATAAATGTGGCCCATGACAGACAGATAGATAGACAGAGGTGCCTCATAGACCCCCACCATGAGACCATGAAACTGGCAGGTGAGCAGCTGTTTAGAATCTTTGCTAGGAGACTTGCCCTTCTGTGGGAGAAGGGGCCAGGAAAATCTGATTATTTCTACTGAGAAAGTCTGGCCCAGGAATTCCCTTGAGAGATTTAGCTTTGGAAGCCACAAGCTTTCGCCTCAAATTTTATTTGAGCAACAAGAGATCATCCCAGCTTGATCTGATGACTGAGAATGATGTTACCAGGTCCCCACAGTCACAGGGAGACAGCCAAGGCCCTGCTGGTGCCTGATGTGGCAGGTACCACTCTCACTGTGATCTATGGTTGTGAAGTCATTTCTGTTAATTAAACTCCTTAATATAATTTTGAGGTAAGGGAGCTTTGGCCCGTGTTCCAGACAGTCCCTGGAGGCCTGGGGAAGTGGGAGAACATGCCATCTGGCAGAGCACCACAAAGTTTAATCACCTGGGAGAAATCCCAGAAAGCGGCACTTGGGGGGGGGGGGGGGACAAATGGGAAGATGGAATTCTCTGTTGTCTGCTCACCTGGCCAGGGGAGGAGGCTGAGAGGCCTCTGTATCCCAGCTGCATGCCCTTCCCAAGCCAGCTTCCAACTGCTCCTGCATCACCAGGAGGCTACCGTATGCTTCTTCTCTAGCAGGCAGCTCTAGATCATGAGCTAGCACTAACCTCACTGATTCGTCTTAACTTTCCCCACATCAAGCAAACCCCCTTCTTCCTCACACTGTTTTTGTGGGGGGCCACGATGGCTCCACGTTCCCTCACAGCTGTGTCTTTGGAAGGAAATCAATACATAACTGTGTTCTGTCTGTTACACAGCTCAGAATCAAGCAGATCGGGAATTAGCAAGAAGGAAACCAAGTGGTCAAGGCTGGCCCAGCAGGTGCACTCTGGCTGAAGGGAAGAAGCTGGGACCATGGACCAACTGCGGGTTTTCACCACCTCAGCTCCACTTCACATAGCCATGTTTTCAAATGAGCTCAGACAGGGCCACTGGCTGAATGGCTTCTCCTTGTCAGAATTCACAGATGAGTCTACAGCAGCCTCCTCACCTGCCCCCAGCCTCCAGTCTCTAAGGAGCACAGATGTCCTTCACCCAGATCATCTCTCCAAAGTGCAAATTGGGCCATATTACCACCCACTGTGGTCTGTCTTCCAGGCATCTTGAGATTTAAAGCATCTCGCATAAAGTCACAAAGGCCCACGTTTGACGTGTCTGGGCTAGTAAGTTATCAGTCCAGCCAGTGAACCCTCTGTGAAGTGGCAAATGTAAGGATTCTGACTTGGCTACACTGTGTGGGGGGTCTGAGGGTTCTGTGAGATAACCAAGAACTTCTTCCCAGGCCTGGTACACTGTAGGCACCATGGGACTAGCAGTCATCTCTTCAGCTTTTGCTATTAGCACTCTCCACAGCTCCCAAAGCCAGCGCCTCCTCTGCCACAGGCCTCCTTCACACATTTTTCAGAACAGCACTTAGAATGCAAAAGCCTCCAGCATTTTCTCCCCACCTGCAGAAGCTCCAAGGTTTATGGGACCCAGAACCAGGATGCAAGTCACACTCTCGGGTGGGGGAGCCATTTCTCTTGGGGGGGACATGATGATGGCAGATGCATGGGAGGAGGTGTGGGCAGAGGTGGCTGAAGCTAGCTCATGAATGATGCAAAGATCTGTCTGGGTCTGGAACTCAGCCTGGAAAGGGGGTCAGAACTCCGTCCATGGCTGAGATGTGTTGTTAGCAGAATCACAGCCTGCAACCGAATCACAACCCATGTTGGGGCCAAAGTGACTCTAGACCCAAGAATAGAGAACAGTGATTCCTGACATTAGACTCCTTTGGTTAAAAGAGTTCTGTGAAACAGGCCATAGCCAAGGCTCTGTGGATTTCCAATGATAGCTGGGCTACAGCTGAAATGCAGTAATTTCCCTGAATAACATCACTGCATCTTCCAGAACCCATGCAGCAGGTATGCAGTTTTAAAAACAGATGTGCTGATACTGGTCGTGTATCTCTCACAACAAAAACAAACAAAAAACAACAAAATGAAACATGTATTTTGCCACTTACTGCCAAGTAAAAGGAACCCTCAATGCCTATGTTTCCTATGGCTAAGATGGACAGAAGGAAAGCAAAAGTCTTCCCTTTATTATATCCAAAGAGGCAGGGGTTGGGGACCTCTACATGGAATATCTCACCCAAGTGAAGAGAGCCCCATATGGCTCAGTTTGTAAAGCCTTACAAGGATAAGAACCCTGAATTTAATCCCCAGGACCCACATTTAAAAAGCCAGGCGTGATGGCATGCATCTGTAAACCCAGCACTGGGAAGGTGGGGACAGGAAGATCTCCTGGGCCAGTCTCTTGGTGAACTCCAGGCCAATAAGAGACCCTGTCTCCAAGAAGGAGGAGGAGGAGTGGTAGATAGTTTATAGGTAATGACACTGGAGGTTGTCCTTTGGTCTACATGTGTACATGTACACACACACACACACATACATGAACAGACAAGGAGACAAGGAATTTCTATATATAAATGGACATATATACAGAGTGTGTGATTCTCAGGACCAAAGGCACAAACTAGGAATACAGGAAGCCTGTTGAAAGTAAACCGCAGAGCAGAGAAAGAAGCCTGTGGCAAAGATTGCCCCTGTGAAGAGGTGACCCGAAGGGAGCCATGAGTGTGGTCAATGTTATCTTACTCTTTGTCAGGGAGGAGAGTTGGGATGGAAGGAGCAATGTACAGAAGTCTCTGGGGACCAGCCCCCTTGTCTTCCAGGTAAGAGGGGATCAATGCACCAGTAGCCACCTCCACCCACGCAATTCCAGATTCTACTGGGTCCCACTTGATTCATGTCCTCATTCCCTTGAGGATGACTAGACCTCCCCATCAGGTCCTTGGTTTGTTTTCTATTTTGGTTTTTTTTTTTTTTTTCTGGACAATGTTTCATGATGTAGATAGACCTATCTGACCTAGAACTCACTATGTAGATCAGGCTGGCCTCAAACTTACAGACATCCTCCTGCCTCTGCCTCTGGAGTGCTGGGGTTAAAGGTGTGCACCTACTTGCTCAGACTTCCTATCACTCCCCTCTTCCAGACCGTGATAAGTCCAGCACTCTGCAGGCCTGAGTCTCTATTTCATCTGAAGATTATTTTTACCAAGATGGTTCCAGAAGGCAAATTCTTCCACAGCATTAAAGAATAATTTATAGAAATAATGTTCCTTTAATAAAAGCCACACAGAATTATACAATTTTTATAGTGCATGACAGAATAAGAAAGGTCCAGGCTCTTGTAGGAAAAAATGAATGTCTCCAGCTGTAGCACTTGGGAAGCAGCTACCTCCTCGGGCTAGTATAAGGTACCGACTCGGAAAGCCAACCACTCATCCTGCAACCCAAACCTTATCCGAAGACAGTTTATCTCAGCCTGGCTCATAGTATGGGGACAAGAAGAACAAACTCGCCCTGGCTGCATCTTCTTTTTCTGCTTTTTAAAAAAATATATAATTAAACAGTTAGTGGCTAAATTGCATTGTAATTGATTGCAAAATTGCTTTTTTAATGAGATTTAGACACTAGGAAAGAGCTCCCCCCCCAATGTGCCCAAAGTAGTGAACTTGGTCATTTTAACAACAAACTGTCTCCCTGGTCATCTTCTAGACACATATAATTCTGAGATTAGCAGAGGGGAGTATAGTGGGATTGTGTTCTGTTCCATTGTAAATAATTGTCCCGCCTACTGGATTAATAAAAACGCTGATTGGCTGAAGGCAGCAGGAAATGAGGGCAGGGTTACCAGACTAAGAAAACTCTGGGAACAGGAAGAACAGAGCAGAGACACAAGAGAAGCCAGCAGATGCAGAGGACAACTATACTGCTCTGAGAAAAGGTACCGAGCTGCATGGCTACACAGGATAAGAGTCATGGGTTTAAGAGCAAGAGTAACTAGCAATATGCCAGAGCCATAGGCTTATCAGCATAAAATTAATACAAGAGTTTATGGGACGTCAGGACTGCGGGTCAGAATGTCAGGGATAGGCTCAAAAGTCTAGGCCAGAAATTAAATACAATGGGGAAGAGGGGGCACTTGGATACCTTGGAAAGTGAGGACTGAAGCCAGGAGGCCCTCCTCTATCCTAGCAGGGATAACACCTTTGAGACACCTTCTTCTCAGAACTCTCAGAGCATCCCATTCCACCATGCCCAAGGTTGTCTTAATTGTCAGAATGAGGGGAAGCCTTTGTTTCCAAGCTCTGGCTGCTGAAGTGTCTCCTGTGCACCTTGGGAAGGCATGAGGCACACATGTACCCCCCCCCAGCATGTGTGGCAGACTAACACCTTTACACATAGCTGCAGAGTCTCAGGCTTTCCAGAATCTCATGCAAAAGTTCTCAACATGCAGTTGTGAAAACATAAATTCTCTTTATACTCTCCAAAGCTGAGACACCAATGGTTATAACAGTTCCCAATGTCAACTTCCACTAGGCACCTACTAAGGCATTGACTTAACAAGGTTCTACAGGATTCTTGAAATCTGGGGCTTTGAGATGGGGCTGACAAAGGGAGAGGGTAGACAAAGCACCTGGACCACACACACACATTCACACACTCTCTCTCTCACACACACATTCACACACTCTCACACACATATTCATACACACACATACACACACACACTCACACACTCTCACACACACAGTTGGTTCTGTTTGAAAATTGGGCTTCCACTCAAGAGATTGTAGGAAAAGTTCTAGTGGAGAGAGGATGTTAGCACAAAATAGGTATGGCTTGATGATCGAAGACTTAGCTAGCACCATACAATACTTAGCTAGCATGTGGGACACCCTAAATTTGACCCTCCTGAGCTACCAAAAGAAGGTAAGGTCCTTAGAAACATGGCCCAGGAGAAGAGTTCTGGTTCCTGTATTTTGTCACCAGATGGTCAGATGTGGTGATGGTCAGATGTGCCTAAAGATCAGAGGACTGTCAGCCACAGAGTTAGCCATAGAAGTCAGGAAGTGGTGGCTCACACCATTAATCCTAGCACTCTAGAGGCAGAGATAGGTCTGGATCTCTGTGAGTTCAAGGCCAAACAAAGCAGCAGTGGAGGCACATGCCTTTAATCCCAGCACTTGGGATCTCATGCTTCAGCTCCCAGTATTTGGGAAACACACAGGCCTTTAATTCCAGCCCTAGGAAGGAAGTGATATGGCTGGACAGAGAGAGGGAGATAAGGCAGAGGAGACAGAGTTCAACCCCTTCCATTTCATCTTTGTTCACTTCCCCAATTCAATCTGTCTGAGGATTTGTGGAGACAGGATCTACCCCTTTAGGCCTGAGAAGTGGGCTAGGTGAGAAATGGCTGTGGCTTGTTCCTCTGTCTCTCTGATCTTTTACCATTTGCCCCAATAACTGGCTCCTGGTTTTTATTAAGAGACCAATTAGGATTTGTGCAGTAGTAAGCAGAGAAGCAAGAGATGGCAGGGGAAGGGCTCAGCAGATGAGTAGCAGTATGTCCAGCCTCAGCCTGGCCCTGGAGAAGCCATTCAGTATGCATTTCTGGGATGTAACACCCATTGGACCAGACTGTATCTTCTCCAAAGAAACGGGATATGAGGTTTGCATGTATTTCAACTCAAAACTAGCTTCAAGTGTTCAAGGTTTATGAAATGAAGCAGCCTGAGGCATGTCTTGCAGTGAGGTCGGACTTACACAAAACAATCAACCAGGGCTGGGAAATGTTCTTATCCCCTGACCTCTGGCAAGCCCCCTCCTCACACAACAGTTTATTCTCAGGTGTTACACACCGGAGCGGGATCAATGTTCACTGGAGTCTCTCTCTACTCGAAGAAAAATGCTTTAATCAATTAGGTCTGGGCATTAGGCCAACATTTTCACATTCTCACCATAAACCATTCTGTAAGCTGAAAGAGGAGGCAGAGATACTTGAGATTCACTGAAAGGAGGCTGAAGTTATCTCCCTTTAGGCCGTGGATCCACTGGATCTCAAGGCCAGTGGGAGCCAGAAGATGGGCAGGTCACTGCTAAAACTTTGCAGGTATCCAGCAGCCCATCCCACCTGCAAAAAAAAAAAAAAAAATCATATACTTCTCAAACCTATACACTAGGGACTGCTGGTCCCAACACATCATTTCACAAGGGCACTAGACCTGGACAGCATCTCTCTTCCTTATCTGCAGGGAGAGATCCCAGTTGAGATGATGAACAGCTAATTCAACTTCCATGAGGAACTGGGGAGGTGGCTCAATGGGCAAAGTGCTTACAGCAAAAGTGAGAAGGCCTGGGTTTGTATCCCCAGAATCCACATATAATCTGGGAGTGGTAAATCACATCTGTAATCCCATCACTCCTACAATGAGATGGAGGCAGAGGCAGGAGAATCCCCAGAAGCTGGAGGACCGGCTAGCCTGACGCACACTCCAGGGAGCAACAAAACAGTACCCTGTCTCAAACAAGATAGAAAGCAAAGACCCAAGACCCGAGTTCTCCTCCAACCTTTACACGGGGGCTGTGGCAAGCGTTCATCTGTGCTCCCGCCCTCACACAGGTATGCACACCCACACGTGTGCAGAGTAAACCAATAAAAGTAAAAATTAAGAACTTTGAGCTGAAGGAGCTAAAGTAACTCCTCCCTCTCATTTATCCATCACTCCTTGAGGAAAGCTTAGCAGCAGGTTCTTCACCGGCACTGGGTTCCCAGCTCACCCAGCATCCTTCTGGCCTGGTACGTGCAAGAGCCACCTGGCTGAAGAGGGGAAAAAAAGCAGGTCAGAAATGGGGCTAGTGGGAATTTCAGAGCATGTGCAGGGAAGGAAGCATTTGATGGAACTTCCTGGTTCGTTCTGAATAGTAATGAGTGGCATGCAGAAGTCAAGATTTTTATTTCTTGTTTTTCAAAAGCCACATTGATGGGAGCGAGCTCACAATACAAACAGTGGTGATTGCAATCACTTGCCGTTCCCATGGCAACAGACAAGATTAAAAGGGCAAACAAGGAAGCTGGAACTCTCTTCAGATTAAACTCTCCCGATTTTAATTGCCAGGCAGCACGCTGACACATGAAATCCCAGACTCTGTTTAACGAAATCAAAACCTCCCCTCTGCTACTGACGGGACTAATTCAGGCTGACCATCCTACCCACTCTCCCCATTCAGGACCTGAAGCATCACAAAAAGTTAAACCTTGAATACCTCCAGCCTTGGTATTTATTACCTACAGAATTCCCCATTGCTAGTCCTCCTTTAGGATCTCATGCTCTCATAGGCAGTTCTGAGTGAGGGCTCAGCTCTATCTCAGTGCCATTTAGCAGGGTGGCATTGAGGCTGTAGTGTTCTTGGGTTTTCTTCGTTCTGGGGTGCCTGCCTTCCCTGGCTCCAGCTTCTTCCTCCCCTGAGTGGTGAGTCTCTGTCTCACACAGCTGCTCAGAGTTTAATCAGCCTTGTTCAAAGCCACCTGCATAAGCCTAGGGAGGCACAGTCCTTCGGAAAAAACAACACTGAAATAAAACCAAGAATTCACTGGGAAATGATGATTGAACAAGCCACACGGAGCATCTGCTCTCCAGCCCCAGAGGAAAAAAAAACAGTCTTTCTCTAGCCATGCAGGCAGACATTAGGTGCTCTTCAACTTCTTACTGGGCACCTACTGTACTCAAAAGAAAGCTGCTCCATCATTCAGCGCAGGGCCACGCAGCAGGTGCAACCATAGAAGATACAAAATAACACATGATGCTAGACCACTGGCGGCTGAGCCAAGATCCTGGAAGGCTTAGGGAAAGAGCCTTTCCACTGCTCACTCAAAGCAGCAACTTAACTAAGTGCCAAAGACGCTACAAGTGTGAGTAGAAAGCTGGTTCCTACAGCCTGGAAGCCTGAAGAAAAAAGTAAAATATTAAATATACCCCATGCCACTCCAGATTCCATGGAGAAGCAAGAGAAAGGAAATAAAACACAGAAACTGGTCTTGGGAGTAACGCCTGGGTTGAGATGGGAGGAAGGAGGATTTAGGAGGAGAAAGGATTATTGAGAGTGAGGGGTCTCCCTTGGAAACAAATGGCCCAAGTCAGGTGGGGAAACCAGTAGTCTAAAATGATACTCTATAAGAAAGGTCTGGTTACTTACCCCCGTGTGCTAGATGGCCGGCATATCCCTGCTCAAAGGGTTAGCTGGCCAGAACCCTGGGAGAAGGTGAGGAGTTTGAACCTGACAAAGGGTACATTGTTGGAGGTAGGATGATGTGTGTATCACATACTCGGGCACAGCAACGCTTGGCATGGTATTCAGCTAAGTGCAAATAGAGAAGATACTTGTTCCATGGTCTTAAATCTCCACTGTGCCCACAGTGAAGCAATTAAATTGAAATTAATGTTTGAGTATCTGTTTATAGAGCTGCTTGAGGTTTTAAACACACCCTTTCTTTTATTACACACTAATTGCCAGGTAGGATATTTGAAAAAGAAATACAGTATTTTTCTATTTCCATACACTTTTTTCAAGAATAGAGACTTTAGCCCCCCCCCCCCCTCTCTCTCTCTCTCTCTCTCTCTCTCTCTCTCTCTCTCTCTCTCTCTCTCTCTCTCTCTCTCTCTCTCCTACTCCCCTCTGCTACTGATGGGACTAATACATATAAAGCCAAACACATGGAAATGTTAGCAAGACAGCCAGTTATCACTGGCCATCAGAGGACAAGGCTATGATGTTGTTTTGAGTTGAAATACATACAAGTGCGCACCACACACACACATGTGCAGACAACCATGGATTTTTTTCTATTAATTCCCATTCATTTTTTGAAGCAGGATATCTCACTGAACCTGGAACTTAACAGTTTAGCTAAATTGGCTGGTGAAAGCCCTCTAGCCATCCTCCTATGCTCTCTCCTCAATGCTGGGGCTACAGACATACGCTGCCACCCATGAATTATAAGTGGGTTCTGAGGTTTGAACTCTGCTCCTCACACATGCACAGCAAGTACTTTACCTTCTGGGCCAACTCTCCAGGCCCCAAAGACACAAACAGTTTTAATAAACAAACAAACTTTATAGCTACCTCAGACTCATACTCTCATTCAGACAGGGGGCCCTGTGTGACTTGGGCTCAACCATCCTAAAGCATGCATTGCAGGAGACACAGACCTATGATCTGCCGAGCTATAATAATATCAGGTAACCAGGTTCCTTCCTTGGTTCCCAGCTTCATATCACTCTAAATGGTTTGTGCTACACTTGGTCATTTTGGTTTTTTTCTTCACACAAAACACAAATGCGCATTTCTTCCCAAGTGGATTTTTACCATGACTGCAGGAGACTGAGGGAGGAAAAACCCACCGCTGCTGCTCCCTTACGTCAAGACTGAAGCCTATATTGAAAATCAAAGGCTGATCTTTGTACGCTTTACAAATGTATTGTTTTTAAGTTGGCAATTTGAAAACTAAAATCAGCTTGAACAATACAGTGCAAAGGGGGAGCAGGCTGAAGTATCATTACAATTCTAATTAGATGCTTCCTCCCCCTCTCTTCAGATTTACTTACAAAACAATCTTGGTTTTAATGGGAAGATACACCTCCTTCTCTAGATTCTCTTCCTGCTGAGCCATCTCTCAGCCCCTAAAGCTACACGCAGTTTTAATAAACAAACTTTAGAACTACCTAATGCAAAAATGCTATTATGGATTCAACCTCCATCCAGACAAGGGGCTGTGATAACTGCTGTAGAGTTTTGCTTACCTTGGGGTGGGCTGCAAGGTCCTGGAGAGCATGAACTCAGAGGGGCCAAGACAGGGTCACTGTCTCTTGCTGCTAAGCAGAACTGCTGGCAAACACAGGAGATGCCCCTGAGAAATGCAACGGCTGTTCTTCTGTTTCTTTACTTCAAATATCCTGAGTGCTCTGAAGATAAATGGAATTAAGGTTTCCCACTATTTGGGGTACCTGAAGAGCATGGGGGAGGGGTAGTACCAGCCTTCTTGTCACCATAATCCCTCCCAAGATGAATGGGTTACTGCTGTGGGGCTATGCTCTTATACACTGTAAATATTTGTCACTGTAAATATTGGTTTAAAAAATTCTGACTGGACAGAAGCTAGGCAGACAGAAAGTGTAGGTGGGGCAACCAGACAAGGAGAATTCTGGGAAGAGGGAAGAGAGAGGAGACGCCAGGCAGATGCAAAGGAAGCAAGATGAGAATGCTGAACTGAGCAAAGGTACCAAGCCATGTGGCTAAACGTGGATAATAATCATGGGTTAGTTTAAGAGTAAGAGTTAACAAGTAATAAGTCTGAGACATACACCAAACAGTTTATAATTAATATAAGCCTTTGTGTGTTTATTTGGGATTAAATGGCTGCAGGATCAGCTGGCCGGACAGAAAAACTTCTGATTATAGGTTGTTGTACCTGGCACTTAGATGGCTTTGTGAATCTAAGTTTTTGACAGTGTGAGTAGAAGTGTAAGGACTCTCCAGAAAATGTCAGACTTGGATAGTCTGAAAGTCAGGAAACTCATGTTGGAGCTCTAAAATGGTTCGTAGAAGACAGTTGTGAACCGGAAAGGCAAGACAGGAATGGCAAGTCTGGTGTGAGAATGTATGCCTGTCATTTCAACACATGATAGGCTGAGACAGGAGGATAGTGCATTTGAGGCCAGCCTCAGCTACACAGTGAGTATGTGGTTTGACTTAACCTTGTCTCAAAAGAGGGAGTGGAGAGGAGGGGAGGGAAGGGGAGGGGAGGGGAGGGGAGGGGAAGGTAATAAAGACGCAGGAAAGGCAGGAAGAAAAGCGTAATTTTCCTGTTTCTGAAAGAAGAGAATCTAGGAAGATATCCACTGTGGAATGAAGCTTAGGCCAAACCTTTGCCTTGACTTGGCTCTGCTTGCTACTGTTGCTAAATTCCAGATAAACTTTGAAGCAACATCCTGGAAGTTCAGCAATGGTCCTCACCATCTGAGATCCATGCTGGTTACTCTTGAGACTGTGACTACATACACTATTGAGGTGACAGTTTTCCATAACCAACGGCTTAAAACAAAACACATTTATTATCTTACAATTCTAGGGATCAGAAGTCCAAGATGGGAACCACTGGGCTGGGCTGTCAGAGCTGGGTTCCTGCTTATAGGGCAGATGGGAGATGAAAACAGGAAATCACCCGAAGCTCATGGGTGAGTAGCTATGTCATGGTCAGTAGATCCCTTTCATCAGAGACCAGTGATCAGATCACATGGGTGTGCTCTTTCCTCTTGTTCATCCCTCTTTCCCCTGCCAACCTTCCTCCTCAAGGAGCAAGTTTGCTCCTCAAAGCAGCTGGCTTCCCTAAGGGCTCCCCTTCCCCATGGACAGATATCCACAAACCCTCTACATCCCCCACCCCCCTCCCGTGCTTATTAACATTTGCATTCCCAGACTCCCTGCCCTTCTCACGTTGCTACAGATCACTCACATGTCCTGTCCAGAGGATCCTCATGGTTCCTATACTCCCTGGCTTTTTGGTTTTGCTTCGTCTTCAAGTTGACTCCAAGCTTCCGATCATCCTAGCCTTGTCCTCTGATGGCCAGTGATAACTGGCAGTCTTGCTAACATTTCCATGTGTTTGGCTTTATATAAAGTCACCTTCCCCTCTAAGTAAGAACTAATGGGCTGTTCACCTGGACCAATTCCCCACTGGATTCCACAATCCCACCTCAGCACCTAGACCATAGTGGGCTCTAAATATCACCTTATATAAGAACTGCATACATAATTCAGTGGCTAGAGGGCTTAGCTAACATGCAAAGAGCCTTGGGTTCAACCTTGCACTACCTTTAACTACATAACACATTTGAGGCCAGCCTGAGCTACATAGACCATCTCAAAAAAAAAAAAAAACTAACAATGCATCCATTCATAAATTCATCCCTCCCCACAGTGGCTTGGCTCTAGAGTCCAGCTGTGATCCCTTGGGAGCATAAGAGAAACCATCACACTCTGGGGAAGAAGGCCAGTCCATCAAGTCTGCCCAAGCTTCTCCTCTCATGAACGCCTCACAATGTGAGAGGAAGCTGTTAAGTCTCAAATCCTGAGACAAATAGCTGAGATGCTTATTTAACATATCAAAGAGATGGTTATTTATCTACAATAAACTTTCTCCTCCATGCCTAGGAGCAGTCACGTCTTTTCCTTCTTATTTTTTTTTTTAATTTAGAGATCACTGTGAAAAGGGAGCTTAAGATATCACCTTATCTAAGAACTGCATACATAATTCAGTGGCTAGAGGGCTTAGCTTGGCCCCCAAAGAGGTGTCACATGGGCCTGGGAAAGTCCCCACAGGGACTTTGTCTCCAGCCCACTTGTCTCTGTAGTTTTTCTAACCCAGTGGGTATAAATTTGTTGGGAGAAAATTCACCTACCTCATCACAGACCTTGGTGCCCTGACGAAGGATCCAGGAGAGTGTTCTGAGTCTCCACCCTGGAGGAGTACCAAGTTTCCAACCTCATCCATTGTGGTGATATATTTTATATTTAATAAAATCAGCCTGGAATATCAGAGAGAGGAAACAGACCACAGTCAATTCTCATGCAGCCAACTTCTCAGGCTGAACCGGGTAAAAGCTATCTTCAAGAGTCCTCCGCCTGGCTGGTCGCTCCTGCAGAATGCTTGAATGTCTGCCTTTGCCTGCCTTAAATATCTTCCCCACCCAGTTGTTTCATTTCCAGATTAAACTCTGCATCATAATCTTAAATTAGGATAAAAGGTGTGAGCTATTCTTGTTTGTTAGGCCTTCAACCACAGAAATACCAAAGGATCTCTGGCTCCTGAGTAGTGGGATTAAAGTCCGGCACTATCTGAGGCTCACGGCTGGACTGTGAGTGGATCTGTTTTCTAATATTCCAGGCTGATTTTATTAAATATAAACTATATCAATCATGTTCCCTTCTGAGAACTAACAAGAAGGCCTCCCGGCCTTGGGTTCCAACAAGTGAATCTGGATGATGCAAACTGTGTTGAGATGGCGGCATCTGGCCTCTGACTCAGCCCCTCCACCAGTTAAATCTGCATCTAATTTTAGCCCAGGCTACTCAAGAACATCACATCCTTACATAGCGGAGGCACCTGCTCCGCAGAGTTTTCTTGGTGTGAATTCACATGGAGAAATACAGGTGACAGGTGTGGAGCCTGCCGGGTTCTGATTCCAAATGTACGGTGTTGTGAGGTGTTTGACTCCAAGGGCCCCTTGCATAAACCTACTGTTGCTGAAGTAGTTGGATGCACCCCTTTAACATTCAGACATTGACACTGAATGGCAGTATCTTGGCACTAAGAGGCAAAACCTTCTACAGTCAAGAGGCTCATGACCTTGGGACTTTCCAGGCTGGAATCAGACGCCACTATGGAAGGCCTTCACAAGAAACCATCATCCCTTTGCCTTCCATCTTCCCCCACAAGGGAACAATGTTCCCTCTGGGGGACGCAATGTTCAAGTCTGGAACTTTGAAAGAGGAGACAGAATCCACACCAGATAGCCAACACCTTGACTTTAGACCTTCCAGTCTCCAGAATTGAGAGAAAAATTTTTTTTACCTTTTTATAAGTTACTTAGTCTGATTTTTATTTTAATGGCAGCATATACAGACTGCTGGCTAGTTTTATGTCAACTCGACACAGGCTGGAGCCATCTGAGAGGAGGGAACCTCTGAGAAAAAAATGCCTTCATAAGATAGGCTGCAGGCAAGTCTGGAGGGCATTTTTTTAAATTAGTGATTGGCAGGGAAGGTCCAGCCCATTGTGGGTGGTGTCATTCCTGGGCTGCTGGTCCTGGGTGCTGTATGGAAGCAGGCTGAGCAAGCCATGAGGAGCAAGTCAGTGAGCAGCACCCCTCCATGGCCTCTGCATCAGCTCCTGCCTCCGGAGGTTCCTGTCCTGTGTAAGTTCCTGCCCCTGCTGCTTTTGCTGTGAACTGTTATATGGGACTAGGAGTGCAATAAACCCCCTCCTCCCTGGCTTTTGGCCATGGTGTTTCATCACAGCAATAGAGACCCTAACTGGAAAACAGGCTGAAAACACCAGGATGTACAAACAAAAGACCCAAAGAAGTTCCGGAACCACTGGGAAGATGTCAGAGGTTTATACGGGGCAAAGGCATCACTAGCATACACCTAATCGTGTGACCGTTACATGAATCACCTTTCAGTGCAGGGTCCCTGTGCACCCAGGCTCCACCATCTCCACAGGATCCTCTCAGACACCTCCCTCCCCTTCTGTGAGTGGAGAGGAAGGAGGAGCCAAGGGTGGAAGTGGTCTACATGCCTCACCCTATTCCATCAGCTGGGATGAAGGCCATAGGAGGCAGAAGCACAGGATGACTGCCAGGGGTCAGGGGAACAGCTTTGGGCCATCCACTCAGCCTGCCATGGGATCTCTCCATCAGAGTTCTAGGTTCTCAATTTGCCTTCAACTCTTCCAGAATAACCAAGTTTACTTACTTGTCCTTGATAATGGAGACCCTCACCAAGGGAATAAAATGTCTTTGTAACATAGACTAAGGATTCCCTACCTTCCTCTACCATCTATCCCATAGTCAGATTCCCTTTGAGAGCAAGGGCATAGGGGGCTGGGGGATGGAAGAAGCAATTGTGAGGACACCTGCATCCACAGTGGGTCTGAGAGAAAAATCTCTGCTGCTGCCACCACCCTCCACCAAACTCCCTCTTCCTTCAGGGCCAAAGGATGTCTTTCATGATCTCCCCTTTGAACTTCAGACCATTTGTGCATCCCAGGAATGCATGTGCAGCCGGGAGGGGTCCACCAGAGCTGCAACTTCCCATAAGCCCTCCTGAAACAGCAGTGGTTTTCTAAGAGACAGGTGTGACGGGATGAATACCAAGCTGGAAGTCCTGTGTCACTTGTCTTTCTCTGAATTCCCCAAAGCAGGTCCTTAAAAGAAGCTGTGAAAAAAACTGAAGGGTCTGTGCCAGCCACTTGGAATATTCATCACAGGAAAGGGACCATAGTACAAGGTTGTACACTGACAGAGTAGGCAGCAGCTTCTCTCTCTCTCTCTCTCCCTCTCTCTCCCTCTCTCTCTCTCTCTCTCTCTCTCTCTCTCTCTCTCTCTCTCTCTCTCTCTCTCTCTCTCTCTCTCTCTCTCTCTCTCTCTTTCTGGAGTTGAAAGAGCAGGGAAGCTGCCATATTCACTAGCACCTAGAACTAGGAAATGAGGGCTACAACAGCCACCTGAGGAAATGGGAATCTGGCCTGACAGGATGGGCTCACAGGTGAACCCAAGGTGTTGTGGATAAAAGTCACTGTAACAGAAGCGGATGTTGTGTACCACAGTGGCCAGCCTGTCAAGGCACCTTGGTGAGAGATAGCAAAAAGTATGGGCTCTGCTGTACAAAGGAAGAAACAGTATCTCAGAGACAATAAGCAAGTTGTATAAAAACACACAGCTGATTATGATGTAAACTTGTATAACCATCTAGAAGTCATTATGGAAGTTTCTGGTGAGGGGGGATAAAAATGTGTGTTATATGAAAGGAGAGAAGGCCAGAATCCTCCTTGACAGGGATGGAAGAGGCTCTTGGCCTAATCATATGCACGGTTAAGGCATTGCCTACTGCTTTGTGGCACGTAACCATTGTCTTTTGGAAGGAGAGAAGCAAGTTGTCCTGACTGCCACATGTGCTATGGCAAATCCCCTCTCCCACCTCAAATAAATACATGTTTGTTTGTTTAAAAAAAAAAAACTATCTTATGACACCGAGTAAACACATACCACAGAGATGCTTCCTCATTCGTGTTCAATGCTGCTCTATTCAAACAATAAAACCAACCTAGGTATGCATCAACAGATGACTAGATAAATGTGTCTCTGAGATGGTCTCTGAGGGACCTCCTGACTGGTCATTATCACCAGTGGCTTAGTCAGTGTAACAGTGGCCCCATGTCAGAGGAAGGGGACAGCCAGGGGTTTTTAAAATCGCCATGCAGAGGGGAAATGTTTGGGAGGGGAACGCTGCAGGTCAGGTTGTGAGAGGCGGGAACACCAGGAGTCGATCTGCTGTAAACCCTGGCTCTGAGCATGTTACCCTCAAATCCTCTAATCATAAAGTGGGAGATACACTGTCCAAATTGCTAAAAAGATTAAATCAACCGAACAGCCACAGTCCAGACAGCTTAGAGGTCCAAAACTCCAGCACGCAACAGCACCCTCTATGGACAATTTGAGGAATGCCGGGGAGGAGGGCTCAGCAAAAAGTTAAATCTCCTGAAACCCAATCATCCCATCAACAAGTAAGGTGACCAAAAGAACACATCTTCCCCAAAAAGGAGACCTGAGTGGTTCGTGACTATTAAAAATGTGTTTAGATCCTCAGCTGTTAGGAAATAATAATTAAAACCTTCCTCCCCTGCCCAGAAAGCAAGCTGACCTTGGCTTTTCCACTGAGGCACCCATTGAAGAAACCAGGGATGGGAATGGAGTGTGTGCATAGCAGAGCCAGTCGAGAAAGACTAGGAAGTTAACGGGCAGGCCTGTTTCAGGTGCTCCATGAGCGTGCAGGACTAGGAGAGGTGATGAACGCATGAAGGCTCAGGAGTTCAAGGCCAGCCTCTGCTCCATAATGGGATGTGGGATTGACTCAGAGAGAAAGACACATGACAGTCCTGAGTTCTCAGATGAGCATGAAGCCTGTGCTCCGGCTAAGAGGTGAGACTCAGCTTTGCCTTCAAGACAGAACCCCAGGAAACCTTGACAGCATTCATGTCTAAAACACCAAAAATGAAAATCCCTCCAATCCCTTACGGTGACCAGTCTAGAGGACATTGCCCCTCATTACACCTTAAGCAGGGACTTCTAGCCCCAGGCCTATGATGGCTGGCTGGAGAAAGGGGGCAGAGTCCCAGCATCAGCTGGCTGTCACATCCAGTTTGGGATCAGCCCCCCCCCCCCCGACTATCTAGAGTCAGAGCTGGACATCTTCAAGCCCTGCCCCTCAAAATCCATGGGCCAACTAAGTGGTCACAAGGATTCTGACCTAGCCAGTAGGGAACTGTGCAAATTAGACAGGGGTGTCTTCTTACTCTCTCCTGCCATCTACTGGAAACTGGCAAGCACTGCACATATCTAAGGTAGATGCAATGAGGTTAAGGCTGAAATTCTGCCAGGGTAGCTGTATCCACAGCACCAGGGTCTTCCACGAGACCCCTCCTCTCCTCCAACACTGTTTCTTGCCTAAACTACCATAGGACTCTCCAAGCTGGCCTCCCTTCCCCATTTCAATACAACCTCAAACTTGCCACAGAACGATCTTTCTAGAGAGCTAATTTGATCAAGCTCCCTTCCTGTGGGCGCTTCATAGACACTTCTCACAGGCTTTTAAGATGCCTGGATATGACTCTGTCTGACCCCCTTCCCTCTCCCCAGCCTCTTCCTAAGATACCCTGCTATCTATGGGTTCCCTCATGTTCTCACCTAGACAGTACATAGACAGGCCCCATGTCCAATCTAATCGGTCTTGTCTTGCACCAGGCCAAAAAAAAATGCTTTGTCTGATGACAATAACACCTCCCCAGTAAGGGCCTTGAGAATGTCATAAGAAGAAGTGTGGAGACAGAGATGTCTATACAACCCAAGGCAACCAGGGAATGCAAGCAAACAATGGTCATCTGGAGAAAGGCCCAGGACAAGCTTCTCCCTCTAAGCCTCAGAAGGAACCACCCACTGACACCTTGATATGTCACATCCAGACTCCGGAAGTGACAGGTGGCATTCTTGTATCAACTTAAGTGGGCCCTCCGGTTCCCAGAAGTTTGGTGGACATTATCCCTGGCATACACATAAGGGCATTAGGGATTGGTTGGCATTTGAGTCAGCCAAACTGAGCACAGAGGGTTGTCTTCCTCCTGGGGGTGGGTCACATACAATCTGCTGAAGGTCTGGCTAAATCAAAAATGTCAACATTCACTCTTGAAGGAGAATACAACTTACATATCAACCATCCTGGTTCTCAGACCTTCAAACTTGGAACAGACCCATACCCCTGGCTCTCCTGAGTCCCAAGCTTGTCCACTTCATTATGAGGAGGTTCCTTGAACATCACTAAAACAAGCTTCTCTTCTTGGGTGACAAAAAGTCTGGGTAGAGGGTAGACTCAACATAGATGGTCAGAAAAGAGGCATAGCTGCGTCTCAGACTCAGCACGCTGGTCTATGAGAAACTATGGTGAAGGACATATCCAACCCTGTGGCTCGGAACCCAATTCAACACAGATCAAGGCAGAGCAAGTAAAGCTCATGATTGTCTGCTCCTAGTACCTGCATCCTCCCAAGGATGGTGGGGAGACATTTAAGTCCACACCAATTTTTTTCCTGTTGAGCATGAACACATCTGTGAAGAACAATAGCCCACAGAGAGGCTAAGCAGCTACAGAAATTGTAATTGCAGCTATCTGCCCCAAGAGCATGCTAGCAGGCCCCTTCCATCACCCAGCTTTGTGTATCTCAATTACCCAAACCTTCCTCTTCCCTCCCTAGACTGCCTGCACGCCTCTTCATCTACACCTGAAGGAACTAGCAGACCCAGAGTCATAACCCCAGGCAGATGGAAGCTGTGTCTCCTTTTCCCTTCTCAAGGGAGGCTGGGAACTGGGGAGCAAACTGCCAAGCAATCTATCCTGGAAGGCTACAAGCCAAAGAGGCTCATAGGAAATGAAAAAGAGGACCTGGAGAGATGGCTCAGCAGTTAAGAGCACTGTCTGCTCTTGCAGAGGACGTGAGTTCAATTCCCAGCACCCACGTGGCAGCTCACAACCATCCGTAACTCCGGTTCCAATGCCCACTTCTGACCTCTATGAGTACCAGACACAAACACTGTGCATGATCAGACATTGCCTATTGTACATAGGCAAACATTTATGCCCATAAAATAAAACAAATCTTTAAAAAGAAGAAGAAATGAGAGGGAAGGAGAGAACGGGGTGATGGTTTTAAGAGAAGAAATTAAGCCAAACTAAAGTTTAAAAGGGGAGCTTGAGGCACAGCAGTGGTGGTGCACGCCTTTAATCCCAACGCTCAGGAAGCAGAGACGGGCAGATCTCTGTGAGTTCAAGGCCAGCCTGGTCTACAGAGAGTTCCAGGACAGCCAGGGCTACACAGAGAAACCCTGTCTCAAAAAAACCAAAAAAGGATGGGGAGGAGGTTAAGATGGCTCAGAAGTCAAGATCAAACACTGCTCTTGCAGAGGACCCAAATTTGGTTCCAAGCACCCATGTCAAGAAGCTCATAATTGCCTGTAACTCCAGCTCCAGGGGTGTCTGATACCTCTGGCCTCCAAGGGTACCTGCACTCATGTACACATATCCCCACACAAACACATACACATAGTTAAAAATAAAATACTTTTCAAAAAGAAAGAGGAGGTTCAGGCCAGCAAGATGGCTCAGCGTGAAAAGACCCCTGACACCTAGCCTGACAACCTGAGTTTGAATCCCTAGAACCCACACAGTAGGAGAGAATGGACTCCTGTAAGTTGTCTTCTGATTGCTACACATAGTATCACAGGCATACACAAATGGCAATCATAATAATAGGAGACCGTTCCCTTAGGAGACCACGGGGGGTGGGGGGGACGGGGACAGAAAGAGAAGAGCAAGGCTATGGTTACAAACAGTGGACCAGTCACCTAATATACACAAGGGCCTGGATTCTAATCCCAGCAATGCAAAAACAAAACAATGACAACATTCAAAAACTAAATAAAATGCTGTCACCAGAAAAAAAAAAAAAAAAAAAGTTGAAAGAAGGAAAGGAAGGAAGGGAGGGAGGGAGGGAGGAAGGGAGGGAATGTTGTGAGATTGATTTTATACACTGTAAATATTTGTCACTTCTATTGGTTTAATAAAATGCTGACTAGTCAAGTAGCAAGACAGGAAGTAGAGGCGGGCATGCAGACTGGGAGAATTCTGGGAATCAGAAGAGCGGAGAGGAGACAACATTGAGATGCAGAAGAAGTTGGATGAGAATGTGTAGTGAGCAGTAAGGTACCAAGCCACTGGGCTAAACATTAACGGAAATGTGGGTTGACTTAAAGTGTAAGAGTTAGCAAATAATAAGCCTGAGCCATAGACCAAACATCTTGTACTTAATATAAGCCTCTATATGTTTATTTGGGACTAAGAGACTGCAGGCCGGGTCCTTAGGACCAACTGGTGGGGCTGGACAGAGAAATTTGTGACTACAAAGAAAGATCATGGGTGAGTTGACAGAAATGGCAGCTCCAGACCAGAATCCAGTAAATATCCCAGCTTGTCCTGCCAGACTTTCTGCTTCCACCTTAGCCTTGACTCCTGTTGCTAGGGATCAGTTTCCCTCTCTGCACAGCAGGGTGTTGGACTAGTACATGTCTTGGAGTCTTTGCACTAGGCAGCAGCATGGACATGAGTTTTTCAAGGGGTGTCCATGGTTCTCACCAGGAGGAGACATCATTTCAGTGACTCACTCACACATACCACACCTCTGCCCTGAAAAGGAAGTGACAGTGGAACCACGAGCTTTGATGCTGCGCAGAAAACGCACTCACTCAGGCTCATCCTCCAATGGTGTTTTTATTGGTGGTGAGAGGGAAGGTAAGATCCCTTGCTCATCATAGTCTCTCACTAATGAGCACAGCAGAAGGATCAGGGCAGATGAAATTAGGCTGGCAGCCACAGAGACACAGGCGTGGGAAATAGGTGTGAGGGAGGCTTGTCTTCAAGGAAGAGGTGAGAAGGAGAAAGCAGAACTCCAAATGGCCTCCCTGCCAAGCAGTATGATGCCACCACTCACAGACCAGTGGACCAAGGTGAAGTTCAACATGGCGCCTCCAGCTACAAAACCTGGCAAGTCCAGGGAGGGAACATGTGTGCTGGCTGTCAGAGGAAGTAATACTGGACATCTGAAGATTGTCATGAGCTGCGATGATGCCAAGATTCCCTGACTTTGCATTGGACAGATCTGTGCTCAGAGGAAAGCCCAAACAAGCCTCATGGAGTGTGTGTGTGTGTGTGTGTGTGTGTGTGTGTGTGTGTGTGTGTGTGTGTGTGTGTGTGATTACAGGATTACAGGATTACTCAGTTTGTGTCTGTGGTTTAACTGCCCAGGAGTTTCCCAGGGGACTTCCCCACAGAGTAGCTGCCTTTGAGTGTCCTGTGCTCTGTAACCCCAGCATGCTCAACAGTCTACCGAGCCAGACTTGAACAGCACACCTTGCCCCTGGCTCTCAAGCTCCCATCCTAAACTATTGTCAAGAACAATGAATGGCCATACAGGAAATTAAAGACATGTCAGCCAGGCATGGTGGTGCACATCTGTTATCCCAGCTCTTGGGAGGTAGAGGCAGAAGGATCCACAGTTCAGAGATAACTTTGGCCACATGAGACTATGTCTCAAGAAAAAAAAAAAAAGCTGAGCTCCGTTCATCCCGCAGCCACGTGACCATCAGACACACATAGGCGAAAGGGTTCCAAGGCCTGACTCTAACCCCTGTATATCACTTCTGTCCTCTGGCAATTACAGCTGTGTGACCAACCCAGATGTGCCAGCTGCCTCCCGGAATGGCAGCTCCTCTGTCAAGTGGAGCTATGAGACTCACCTTGGCAGTGGGGAGAGTCACCCTTCGGGGCACAGCGCTGATAAGCTACTATGTCAGTTCAACGTGACTGAGGCTGCCCCAGCAGGTTCTCACAGACATGTGCCTTGGCCTTGTGACAAGCAAGCACTGGGTGTGAACTTGTCCAGCTGTCAAGTCCCACCTGCGATGATGTGGACCCTAAGACTGTGTTTCTGGCAAATAGTTCCTCATTTGAAGCCATCTGATGATGTCAACTGATGTCCATGTAAGGGGTGAGGATAGGATAAAACGGGGAAATGTCACCTCTGATCCCCTTTGTGACTGCTGGGGCTCAACTGACTCACTCTCAGCCCTGCCACTGTCCTCCAGCCTGAAGGACATGTGACAGAAGACGGGTGGCCACTTGAAAGATCTGTGAGTGCCCAATAGAGGTGTGGAAGAAAAACTGGAAGAAACAAGGAAGAGTGGTCACCAGGAGCCTGGAGAGAGGGACCTGTGGTCATATGCATGCCTGAGGGACCGCCACTCTAGAGACATCAAGAGCTGAGGCCAAGCAGCCAGCCCTTGAGAACACAGGTCAAATGTGATATAACAGCTGACCAGCTATGTCCAGAGGAGAAACAAGTGTCCACAAAGCTTTCTTCTACCTGAGGTTCCTGGAACCACCTGTTGGCCAAATCAAGAACACAGGTGAAGGAACCATGGTGTATGTGTATAGCCTTCAGGACACAGAACAGGGCAGATGGTGACCGTTGTAAGATGAGTGATGTCATCCAGTAACGCCCATGTCCTCACCTCCAGAGCCTGCATATGGCTTGTGTGGTACCACAAAGACTGTGCGGGTATGGTCAAAGCAAGAGTCACAAGGCAAAGACAGTATTCTGAGCTCTCCATGTAGGCCCAGCATCACCCCAAGAGTCTCATGAGAGGGCAACAGACCAGGGGACATAGAGACTCAAAGATGTTCCCCTTCTGGCTTGGAAGGGGGAAAGAGACCAGGAGTTAAGGGACACAGGGAGTCTCTAGAAGCTAGAAAAGGCAAGGCAGACTCTTTCAGGAGAGTCTAGAGAGAATACCCCAGGCTAGCCCATTCCAGGCCTATTCAGACACAGAAGGGATGCTGTGTTATTTCAGCCACTGTTTGTAACACCTTGCTATGGGAGCTGTAGGGTCTAACACCTACAAATAGGACAAGCCCACATGATTCCCACAATTACTCTCTGGTCTCTGGACCTTTGTCCATTCCAGTTAGGACACAGTTCAAACAGCGTCTCGCCTGGCCTGGCCCAAATGCCCTGACTAAGCTATATTGACTCTAGGAGGGAGGAAGCGTGGCTGAGAAACCCACATGGGCCCCTGTCTCAACCTTCCTAACTGTTCCCAGGCAAAGGCCACTGGTAGGTAGGCCTGCTTCGCTACTTAAATTTTACATTTTTTTCCTTTCCTTTTTAAGGCATCATTCCCAGCATGGATCACCTGCTGAGAAGCTCAGAGCAGTACAAAATATTCCAGACGGAAGTCTGAAACAAGAGTGCTCACCTAGATTCTACCTTCGATTTGATTCTGGACACTCTTAAGCCTCAGTTTCCCAGACTGTACCAAGGAACTAGATTGTCCCCGAGTCCCTAGTCTTCCAATAATCTTGGTCTTTAGTTCTAAGTGTGCCCTAGGCTGTGACCACTCTACAGGCATCAAGAGTGGTCATAGGAGGTGTAGACTGACACTCCCAGGGACTGCAGGCTGCTTGGTGTCTTCTGCCCCCTGCTGGCCAGATGCTAGAACCGGCACCTTCTAAAGGCTACAGGTGACATGCCCACTTCCCAAATCCCTCAGCCAGGACCTCATAGGAGACCGCTTCCCAAACACAGAAGGAAGTCCAGGCAAGCATCAGAGTCCTGGATGGATAGACTGCATCTCGACCACTTCCGCATCACACCTTCTGCACTAGTGAGGATATAGGTATAGGATGCAGTGACTTCTGAACAGGACTTCCATTGTCCGTTCATCTTTGGGTGCCAGTAACAAAAGGACTTTCTCCTATATGCCTCACACTGTAGTCCACAGGTGTCCTGGGCCACAGCTTTCTTGGTTCTTGGACTTGTAAATGTTCTAGGGTGTCAGAAGGGATGATCCCCACCTAGCAAAGCCAGACAGGATCCACCAGGGCCCTGACATGCCTTGAAACGTTAGTCTTTGTGATGAGCTGTGAGCTGTATACTGACAAGTAAGGTGGGATTCTCTCTTTCTGCAGAAGGAAAGGCGATGGAGGGGACACAGTACACAGAAAAGCATAGCACACCGTGCAATCCCAACACTTGGAAAGCAGAAACAGAAGGATTGATTGCAAAGTTCCAGGCCAGCCTGAGCTCCACAGTGAGACTCTGTCTCAAAAACGGAAGCAGGGAAAGAAAATAGAAGAAGGGAAGAGAGGCAAGAAAGGGAGAGAAATGTGAGGCAAAGAGAGAAATGGGGAGGTCTGAGGCCGTTATTCCCAGCCCTTCAATGTCCCCTTACCAGGCTCCTCACCTGCTCAGAGCCATGACGTTGGTTGGCAGTGGGCACCATCCAGGGGTCTCCTGGGGCAGCACTTCTGGAGGAGGTGGTGAGGGTCCTTCTGCCCTCCCTCCCTGCCCCACAACTCAGGACTCTGTGGCCTTGTGATACTCTTCCCTGTGATCCAGCAGGTCACGGTGTCCCTTCCTCGGTCCCCTCCTGCCTCCTGCTCCCCCCTCACCGTAGACACAGGTGGTCTAATAGACTCAATTTAAAATGAGCCACTTTTTCTCCAGGCTAGGGGGGCTGACATTGAAACCCCTAGATGCCAGAAGCATCTTTGCCCACCATGCCTGGGGATCAGAGAATTGGAAACCTGCAATGGAAGGTGGGCAGGGAACACGCTAGCACAGACACAATCATTAAAATGTTGTTTATTAATTTTCAGATTTTTGAGTAATTCTGAGTACCAAGCACAGTCCTCATCCGTTTGCCGAGCTCAAGGTGGATGTGAACTACAGGCATGATGGAAAAGAAAGTACATCCAGCCCTTGTGGAGAGAAGAGCACAGTGGATGCTGGCACTGTCCCCTCTTTTAGGAGTACCCCCGGAGCCACAAAGTCAATGACAGTCTGAGGGACTCTGTGTCTAGTGACCATAACGTGACAAAAAGAACCAAGAGAGTTGGAAATCACAAATAAAGCTACCCAGACTCAAGAAAAGGTGGGAGAGCCCGTTTGTAACCAACATTGATACATGATACAGCTGCAGCGGAGACTAATATCAGAAAAAAAGACCTACCAGAAAAATAAAACTGGGCACAGTGGAAAGGTAACAGGAGAATCCACACAAGCCGATTTTCCTTGAAAACACCATAATAAAAACTAATACTGTGAGCACTGATTAAAAAAGGCTGGGCAGCTAAGAGTGCTTGCTGATCGTCCAGAGGACCTGAGTTTGGTTCCCGGCACTCAGGCAGGGCAACTCACCACCACCTGTAACTCTAGTGTTATAGTATTGCAAGCCCTCTTCTGATCAACTTGGCTGCACGTACGCATGTGATATACACACAGAGACACACATCTACACAGAAATTAAAATTAATACATCTTTTAAGAGTATGTTAAAATAAAGTTGATCGCTACACCCGAGCTAAGGAATGGGAGCTAGCCTGTGCCATTTGTTAATTTAGGGTTGGGGGGAGGGGGAGATGCTTTTGACTTTCTTGGGTGTCTATGACTTTGGTCCCCCAAAATACATGTATTTATGTGTGTATCTCTTTATTACTGGAGCTCAAACTCAGGACTACAGCATTGATAAACAAGCTCTCTACCACTGAGCTATATCACCAGCCCTCAGAAATTAGTCTTAATATGACTTAATAGGAGTATGTGCTAAAAGGTGACATCAAAGTCTTGGTTAATTGAATCGGGGATCTCAGACCATATATGTTTGTTGTATGTGGCCCACAGGCTGTGGGACTGCACAGGAGTCACTGGTAGTCAAGGACACCGCACCCTGAGGTGCCCTGCAGCAAGTGGAGCAACTACCTAGTTCTTAGCTCCAGTCCTCAGGCCAGCACTTTAGCCCAGCCCAGCCAGACCCAGCCCAGCCCAGACCAGACCAGACCAGCCCCGCCCAGCCCAGACCAGCCCCGCCCCAGACCAGCCTAGCCCAGCATGCTCCGGCAGCGCTGCCGCTCCTCCTCCTGCTTGTCCGCCAGGCGGCTCTCCAGCTGCCTCAGCTCCCTGAGCACCGCCTTACGCATGGAAGGCTCCAGCTCCAGCACTTTCTCGAGGTCTGCCTTGGCCTCCTCAGCATTCCACACCTCTGAGTGAGCGCGAGCACGCACATAGTAGGCCTTCACGATCCCTGCGGAGAGGAGCGAGCTGCAAGCTGCACCCACCTAGCCAGCCCCAGAGAGCCCTGGCATTAGACCTCCTGATCTTGGTTTCTTTCAAGTCCTGAAACCAATTTCACTTCCAGAATTCTTGTATTGTTCCCTCTGAGGACCCAAGCTTCTTTACCATCAGACCCTGTCCTCATACCTGACCAGTCTGGGTAACAAGTGAGGCTCAATGCAATTAACAAGGGTAGAGTACTTAGCACTGGAGTAAGCGTGTGATGTTATATGGTCTTAGTAAAAGCCTGCTCAAATACTGCCAGAGACAGTGTCAATTTTATATCTTTCTCTAGATTGCTGGCTTCCTTTCAAAGCCTGGCTACTATTCCCAAATCCATGGAATGCACAGTCACATGCACACTTGAAAAGCATAAAAATAAATAAGATTTTAAAACCACCCCCTAAAATCAATATTGGTGCACACCTATAAAGCCCATAGCTCTGAAGATGAGGCAGGAGAATCACAAGGTTCCAAGTGAACCTTGGCTGGATTGCCAGCCTCAGTCTGAAAAAAAAATAATAATAATACCTCTCACAATAAATATTGGCCACCCAGAAGCACCTACAATGCAGTTGTAGGCTTGCAGAAGTCAGCTGGGTAAAGACAAGCTTCCATGCATCACAGGGAAGTAAAGGTCTGCTGAAGCCTTTGCAAGTGGCTGGGCCTGGCTGCCTGTATCTTCTCCACCCCCAACTCCATCACCCCTGTCAGGGCTGCACCTGGGTGGTGTCGTATGATGTCACTGGTATGCTCCAACACCTCATAGTATTCTTCCCTCTTCAGCAGGCACTGGCAGTAGTTGAGGATGAGGGTGTTAATCATCTTCTCCAACTTCAGCCATTCAACCTCCCAGGGCTTCTCCTGTGGGGCAGAGGCTCAGCCACCAGCTGTCGAAGGCTCACCTCAGCCCACCCAGCCAGAGGTAAGCTCCCAACCTTGGTCTGAAGGTTCCTCAGGCACACGATGGCCTCCTGGTATTTGGTGGCAGCCTGATCATAGCGACCCAGCTTGTAGAGCCTGTTGCCTTCCCCGTGAAGGAGAGGCACAGCCTGCATCTTCTCCTCATTATTCAGATTCCACGTCTCCCTCTGGTACTCACTCGGGGCTTCCACCTAGCCCAGGAGGACACACAAGGACCAAGCAAGATGGCCTCAGTATCCTGAAGTGGTGTGCCATGTCCCAGAGTGAGGCACCACACCAGAGTTGGGCATGTTGGTCAAGACCTTGAAAACAGAGCAAGGAAGCAACATGCCCAGCCCTGCCCTAAGCAAATCAGTGCCTTTGAGTAAATTATGAAAAGGCTTCTTTCTTTAGGAAAGCTTACTTCCAATAAATGGAAAATTGTCATGAGTACTCACTGTGTTAGAACTGGACACTTTTATTGCCATCTGGTGGGGACTTGTCATTATAATAACACAAATACGTAGTATCTACAAAGAGCATCTTTGAAAGGATGTCCTGACAGTGCACAGACCACCCAACTGTTCTTTTTTAGCTTTACTTCCCTGTACAGCCCTCAGGTTGAGCCTCAGCCTTGGTTATAAGCTGAGTTCTGACCTTGATCCTGGCTCTTCCCACACCGCACACCGGCTCTCTTACTGTGCCAGACTCAAGTTCAAACCCACAAACCACAAAAAAACAAGGAAGCTGCAACTCTAAATCGTACAGAAGTGGAAGCAGATAACCAATTAAATAAAAATGCTTCAAAAACTAAATTAAATCCTACTTTTCAAACTAGTTCCAAATGAGTTTTTCCCGGGGAGCAGGGGTGTTGCAACTTTCAGTTCTGCTGGGATCCCTGACCAGCCTTTGCTTTCTAGAGAAGC
Source organism: Phyllotis vaccarum (assembly GCA_033318265.1). NCBI lineage: Eukaryota > Metazoa > Chordata > Mammalia > Rodentia > Cricetidae > Phyllotis > Phyllotis vaccarum. Next base: position 10,082,911 of record JARWLC010000003.1, on the reverse strand, counting down.
AAGTGAAGTGGCCATGGGGTGGGGGGTCCTGCAGGATCCCTCCTTACCTGGGCCAGCCCCTCCCACACCTCGCTCCCACCTGCAGCAGCTCAATCAGGAAGATGAGTGGCTGCGGCTCCTTCTGCAGTTCATCCAGGTCCTGGTAGCCCAAAGTATGGTATGCAAACATGTTGGCCAACCCACATGTGTGTACATGCCAGCCTGTTGGGTCCTTGCCTTCAGCCACCTGTCGCAGACTGCGGGACAGCATAGGATAGACCCCTGTGTGCTGTAGGAAAAATGAAGAGGCGCTGTCCAAGCTGTCTGTTCAGAGCTACCAAGGCCACACCCAGCCCATACTGCACCCCTCTTGAGTACTGCCATTCAAGGATGCCCACCATAACAACGGTATTTCACAGTGTGCCACCAACTGCTTTATACTTGCTGGCACCTCTAACCCTTAAGACCACTCAGCAAAAGAGCCACTGTGAGTATCCCTGTGAAGAAACAGGAGCTCAGAGAGCTTAAGCAACTTGCTCAAAGCTATACAGTCAAGCATGACACAGACAGGATTTGAACCTGCCTTCCCATGCTGTGGCTTTAGCCACCTGTTGCCCCTTTATAAAAAGCCTTGTGGTCAGCATAACACGTTTCTTCCCCAAGGAACTCTTGAGCCCCACAAGCCCAGGGCTCCCAGGATGCAGCAATGGAAGGAGCAGGGTCCCAGATCTGAGAGAGCCATCAAATGCAACAGTGAAAATGCACGTCTGGTCTGATCCAGCTGTATCCGGTATTGTGTTGGCCCTTGAAGTTCAACAAGGCCTGCTCCACACTAGGCCTCAGCTTTCCAGTAGAGCCTCAGAGCCTGTCTCCTCTGAAGTGAAGTTTCCCAGTTCAGACCCCTACAAAGCAGTCTCAGTCCCTCCCCTGGTGGAAAGGAGAGATGCTGAAGGCTGAAGGTCACTCTCCCCACCCCCACTGGCCTGGATTAGCCCAAGATGCCCCAGGCTGACTTCTGAGAAGCACAGCCAGGTGGCAGATGTTTGAAGGATTAAGGATGGAATACAGGAGGGAGCACCCACCTCCCTCCAACTTGCTTTGGGAGGGAGCCCGCTGAAGCCATTTAATCAAGGCTTCAGACAAAGGTTGTATTCTGCTAGACACCTGCCAACTTGGCAGGCCTGGTACCCAGGCCATGTCCAGGGCTGTGCAATGACATCGGGAGCAGGGTAGAAGCTAGAAGAAGTCCCCCAAGGTTGGGAACTTAATTCTCCTTGCACCAACTTCAAGAAAGAGAAGGATCCTGGAGCCCTCCTACCTGGCTACAGGCTGCAGGAACAGCCATTGGCACCCATGGACTCTAGACACTGAGGAATCAACCAATCAGGAAGCCCATCCCTATGATTCCCTCTTTGCTCTGAGGTCAGAGCCTAGTGCAGGCGAAGGCCCTATCTAGATTGAAGGCTATCTCCTATGCCCACTGACTCCCAGCTTGAGTCCACCTTTCCTTATAATGTGTTGAGCTGGAGGAGGGAGTCTGGTTTTTAGATGTATTGCCAGTGTTTAAGCACGGGGTATTAACAGACTAATGCAGAGCTGTGCTGGAATCCAGAGCCCAGATATCCTGCCACTGATAGCCCATTGGACTTGGAACAGCTGCCCCTGACCGTTGGGCAACTGAGGACTCAGCTCCTGTGGAATCAGTTTGTTTCTCTGGCCTCACAAGACTGAGCAGCAATCACAGGCACTAGGTGGAGAGGCCCTTGAAGGCAGACAAGGGGCCAGAAGCACTCACCCACCCTGCGCCTCTGTAGTCGGGGAGAAGGGGAGGCAGGCCCCTGCCCCTGCAAAGATCTAACTTCAAGGTGACCAAGCAAGGACAGTGCAGGCAGAGTACAGACCAAGGTGTGACACATAGCAACTGCTTAATCAGACCTTCCTTGGCTTGTGATTGCCCTGCTGGTGGCTCAGTCTGCCTAGAACTTGGGTTCCTGAGTAGAGACAGTCTCCAGAGAAGGGGCTAACTAAACGTACTTACACATACACTTTCTTGGCCAGGTATTTTGGTTATGGTCTTTACTGCGGTGATAAAATACCGTGACCAAAAGCCACTTGAGGCAGAAAAGATTTATTTCAGCTTATAGGTTTACATCACAGTCCATCATCAAGGTAATCAAGGGAGATACCTGGAGGCAGCAGCTGATGCAGAAGCCACAGGGAAGGATGCTGCTTACTGGATTGTGCCTCATGGCTTCCTCAACCTGCTTTCTTATAACACCCAGGACCACCAGTCACAATGGTCTGGGTCTTTCCAAAACAATCATCAAAATGCCCCCGTAGGCTTGCTCACAGGACAATCTAGTGGGAGAATTTTCTCAACTGAGATTGTCTCTTTGAAAATGACTCTAGCTTCTAGCAAGTTGGCATAAAACTAGTCAGTACCCCATGTGAACTCTTACTCATCCTTCAAGACCCAACTCAATGTCACCCTCTTAAAGAAGTTCCCACAGGACTCTAAAGCAGCTAGCTTTCCCCCTTTCGTGACCCCAGAGCACTGTGCCCTTGTTCTCTGTGTCAAAGTGTTCTGGTTACCTAGAACCCTCTAAAGGGCTAAGTGTCTTCTCCTCCAGAATTCAGTTTGTCCAAGGCTGGAGACCACTTGTATCATTCATAACACAGAAGACCAAAGACAGACCAAATAGGTGCCCAGCAAAGCATGATAAGAAGAAAGAAGAAAGAGTAGGTATAAAAGAGAAAATAAGACAAGACATACTGTGTGTGTGTGTGTGTGTGTGTGTGTGTGTGTGTGTGTGTGTGTGTATGGGTGTATGGATGGATGGATGGTATAGATATAGATGTCGTGCTGAAAAACTAGATTACGGGTACTAGGGAGATGATACTTTGAGGAAAGTGTTTGGTGCACAAGGGTGGGGACCTAAGTTCAGAACCCTGGAACTCACATAAGGCAGGTGTGGTAAGTGGGGCATCTATAGACTCAATGGATATAAAACATATGTGGTAGGTGGTGCATCTATAGTCCCGGTGGACAAAAGGCAGGTGTGGTAGGTGGTGCAGATATCAGTGGTTCTACAGGCAGATGAAAAGCAGAGACAAAAGAATCCCTGGAAGCTCATGGGCCAGTTAGCCTAGTATACTTAGCAGTAAGCAACAAGAGACTGTTTCAATCAAAGAGGAAGGTAAGAATGACTATCAGGATTGATCATGACCTCTGACCTCTATACATGTACAGACACACAGATAAAAACAAAAACTTTGATTATGAATGAGCATTGATTGAATTGGAACCTGTGTAGAAGAAATGGTGGATGGATGGGTGGATAAATGGATGAATGGATGGATGAATGGATGGATGGATGGATGGATGGATGAGTAGATGGACAAATTTATGGAGATGTGGGAGGTTTAATGATTAAAGACTAGATTGTGACTGAACAGTGGTTGAAGAGAAGTATAAATAAACTGATGCCTGGGCAGGTGGGTGGGTGGATGGATATGTCGATAGATAACATGGCTGTGTAGGTGATCAAGCAACTCATATACACATTTATGAAAGCCTTGGAAAAACCAACAGTCACCATGTTCTGAACTTCTCAACCTATGAGATGGACATTGGACATCATATGGCTGCTGAAGTGGCTAAACACACACACACACACAGAGTCACAGGAGACAGCTCCTGGAGGGAGCAGCACCTTGTGACTTTGCACAGAAAATCAATCAACAAATCAAGATTTCATTGACAGCCCTCTGTGCATGTAGTCTACCATATTAACAAATATATACCCTGGGGGAGGCGGGGTCTTGCTGGCGTCGAAGCCTTGTAGACATAAAGCCTGAAGTAGGCACACAGGGCTCTCACAAGCTCAGGGATGCCTGAGAGCAAAGGCAAAAGGGGTGGTTCTAAACTGACATATCACAGAATAAGCCAATTGGATGAAGTCCTTAGCTGCCAGAAACATTTCATTTATCTATCTATCTATCCATCCATCCATTTATTTATTTGGAGTGTTCTGTCTGCATATACACCTGCACGCCAGAAGAGGGCACCAGATCTCATTATAGTTGGTTGTGGTTACTAGAAATTGAACTCAGGACCTCTGGGAGAGTAGTGAGTGCTCTTGACCTCTGAGCCATCTCACTAGCCCCCAGAAACCATTTTTTTAAGTTAAAGGACATTAATATTAAAATAATAACAATGGGAACATTGCAAAGAAAAGATATGCTGAGTTCCAGTATGCTGAGGAACACAGGGGAGTAATGTGTTGCATGTCGTCCCCTAACGGTAGACAGTGGCACTGCAATGTGGCTCAGTTCCAGCTGGAACCTGGCCCTGAACTTGTTTAAACCAAAGCTAATGCTTCATCTCTCAGAATCTCACTCAGAGTAAGGCTCCTCAGTAAGATGTAGATGTTAATCTTCAGCATCATTCTAGCTCAAAATAATCGCCTTACGCACAGTATGACTTCTGCTCATTTATATCATATCCTGTGACTCCCGGAATAGCCCTGAACCTGCCATTTGTTCATTTCCAGATGAAGAGACAGAGTGGAAAGAGGAGAAAGACTCTCCCCAGGTCACTCCACACTAATAGAACACATCTCAATGCAGTCTCTCTCTCTCTACCAAACTGCTCTTTCAAAAGCAGTTTAGCTACCCATGAAATAAAGAGTATCTCTTCACCGTCCACTGAGAAGATCCAGGAGGAGATTTGTGATGGATAGCTCAGCTTGTCAACACTTGAACTCACCCAACAATCTCAATCTTGCATGAGAAAGGTAGGCACAGTGCAGCCCTCCCCTTGGGCAGCTGGAGCCATCCCTGACTTAACAAAACAAAACAAAAGGCCAGCGTGGGACACTGTTGGTAGAGTGCTGGCCTGCAAGGCACAAATCCCCGAGTTCGATCCCTAGTACTACATAAACCAGATGTACTAGTACACATCTGTAATCCTCACAGGTACGAGGCAGGAGGATCAGAAGTTCAAGGTCATCCTCAGCTACACAGGGAGTTTGAGGCCAGCCTGGACTACATAAAACTCTGCACAAAATCAGAGAAAGGAAAGAGAAAAAAGAACTAGAGTCTTTTCAAAGTTGTAGGCAAAAACAAAAAAAAAAAACAAAAAAAAAAACCACTAATTTGTCAAAAATAAAAGAAAGAAAAAGAACAGATCTGCCGATTACATTCAGAAGCAACCAGCAGAATCCAAATGTGCATCTCTCTAGACCACTAATTCGGTTCCCTCCATGACCCAATGGGCCAGAAGACTCAGGGGAGAAAGAAGACACAGCCATGCCGGTAAAGCCCGCTTACCACACTAGTTGTATTTAGATCCTGCCTGAACACGCAAATGCCACTCATTTGTAAAGAATAACTAGCGATCTGGAGAGAAGGCTTAACAGCTGGGAGCGTTTGCTGTTCTTCCAGAGGAATGGAGCTCAGTTCTCAGTACCCGTGCCAGGCAGCTCACAACCATCCACAGCTCCAGCTCCAGGGAATCCGACACCTTCTTCTGTGCCCTTTGAACACTTGCAAGTGGGCAGATCCACATAGATACACACATGCATAAACACACTTAAAATAAAAGATAAATCTATTAAAAAGGAATAAACGAGATGGTCAGAGAATCCTAGCATGAAGGGAGTGTCTGGGCTTTTCTGAAGGATTAATATTGGTGTTGTGGTTGTGTTTTTAAATATCCAGTAGCTTTAGAGGCACAAAATCTAGGTGAATTGCCATGATGAATTGCCATGATGTCTGGAATTTGCCCACATGGTGGTATGAGGTATGTGATATGAGAAGAAGGTGTTGTGGAGGGAAGAAGATGTAATACAGGATTGGGGGGGATGCTATAGTGACAGCCTCGGAGGCTAGAATTTGATAGCTTTTCTCTTGACTTTTGCGTGTTCTCAAGTTTCCCTAAGAAACACTTGTCTCTCCAAATCACAGAACAAGAAGCCCTAAAGATGGCTTTTGGTTGCTGTAAATATGAACAGAATCATAGGTTTGATAGGAATAGGAGGAGGGTAAAAAGAGCCCAGCGGCCACAAGTCTCCAGAATCTACAATGTTGAGTAGAAAGAGGAGGGAGAGCGAGGTCCTCTCTACCATGCAAGGCGACATGCTCCCAAGGTCCCCCAGCCAGCCCTACATCCCACATCGCTTTGAAGCACGCTTTGTCTGAAGGACTGGGCACCACGTTTGTAAGGGCAGAGAATGGGGACTCAGGCTGTACCTGCAGAGGCTTGCTTTGCCCTACCTATCCTGAACCTTGACAGTTCTAGGCTGAGTGTGGGGGAAGCAAATGGGGAAAGAGCTGTGCGGCTTACTTACGATGGTGTCGCACCAGAACTCAGCCACTTCACCAAGCCGCATGGATGTCAGAAGCGTCTCCCACACCTCCAGCTTGAACATGTTGCCAATGATGATGTGCATGGGTTGGCCCACCTGCCTACTGTCGTCAATCACTGTGTGCTCTTCGTCACACTTCATGGTTCGGAAATGAAAGGTCACCTAGTCCCCAAACAGAGGGCATTGGTGGAGACCTATCTCCCGAATTCCAACGGCAGCCACCCAACAACCACAGACCCCTAGAGATGTCTTCACCATCAGCTCACCCATACTGATAAGCTAAGGTACCTCATATACACACCCCCATAGCTGCAAATCCCCACAAGGAACCCATTCCTTTCCAGCATATCCCGTGCCCATTTCTCACAGCCAAGTGGAAAGAATTCGTCTGCAACAAACTCAAATGTCCAAGGATGTGTCCATCCACCCAGGAGACCCATCAAACATAAGGGGACAAATATCACAACCCCTGAGATTCCTTCCTAATCACTTGACATTTAGAGCTCTGGAAAATTCCTCCTAACTCCCCATCTTAGCCCACTAAAGTTACCCTAAAAACTACCCCCCACCAAAAAAAAGCTTGTTTATAAACTTCAAAGCAGAGCAACCTATGTGCCAAGGGTGGGCAATCCCAGAAAAAATGCCTGCCTGACTGGATTAGGGCAGAGCCTAAAGCTATTTTCAATGCCCTGGGCACAGCTGAAACTTAGAAAGGACCACAAAGGGATACAGGGATCCTGTCTGAGGGAAGGATACTCACTCGGGAGCCAGTGATGAAGTTAGGGAGGTCTCCCGTTCCCCCATGCAGAATGGTCTTCTTGACACCCTCCACATTGAGGAGTAGAGAGACATCCATGCTGCAGGTATGGAGAGAGCTGCGCAGGTCTAGATAATCCTACCAAAGCAGGGAACAGTCATGTGACTGACACCCAGTTAGAGGCCTATGCGGATTTAGATTATCCCACCAGGGAGGGGTGGGGGCGGGCAGTCCATTAGCTGACACCCAGAGCATTTCCGGGCAGTGAGAAAGGTGGGGCCTCTGGCCACTACAAACTCCACCCTATTTAGGATCCCTGTCTGACACCCACAATGACTATACTAGGATCTGCTTTCTGTTCCACCTCAACAAAAGGATCCCCTGCAGACCCCAACAAAAGGGGTCAGGGGATGTGGAATTGGAGAAAGAAGGCATCAGGAGAGGGCTGGGGCCATTGAGGGGAAATCTGGAAACTTGTCTCTCATGTGTCTGCAATGCTGACCTTGTCCAGTCTCTGTCACGTAACACTTCCGTAACATTTTCCTCTGGGGACTGAAAGAAGGGGTCAAAGGTCAGTAGCATGGTTCTTCTGGCTTTGGGTATAACTAAGAGAGGTTGGAATTCTGGGGAAAATTGAGGCATTCCTAACACCGAGCTTCTGTCTCTGCTATAAGGTCTTGCTGGGCCTTAGAACTAGGTCCTGCAAGACAGAGTTTATTAGGAACCCTAGAGACGCCCTTGGGAGACAGAAGAAAAAAATGTAATATGAAGACTAGGTGTTTGGCACCACCTTGTGGCCAGCTGAAATTTGCATGCTTCTCTCCAGGGTCTTAAAGCAGATAAAGGATTCTGAGCACCATAAAACCAGTCTCTTTGGAATGTTGACTTGTGACCAAGAGAGACAACACTGACCCTGCCACAGGGGGACATTGTAACTGGGCTAGGAACCAACCAGAACTTCCTATGTCAAATTTAGTGGCCTCATGGCCTTAGGTGTCTCCAATCCACCCTTCCTTAATTCCCTTCTCTGAGAAGGCCAGGGTTCTGGGGCTCCTTATATCCAGCACCCTCAAAAGCCTTGATTTCCACGAGGAAAGGACCACAGACCTAGGTCAACTGGTCAGATAAAGAATACAACCTTAAATTCTAGAAAGCCCTCCTCAGTGCCAGCTTTCCAACTCAGTGCTTATTCCCATTCCCATCTTGGAGAGATGAGATGACTGGAGGTGTATAGGCCTTTTTCTCTTCCCCATCTTTCTCCAGCCACACAGCAGCCTAGAGGAGCATTGTGCTGGGAAGGTAGAATGGATAGTCAGGGACATCAAAGTCATCGCCATGACCATGTAGTCAAGGAGCAGAACCCAGGCCAGGGCCAGGCACTGACTCTGAGATCCCTGCAGTATCCTCCCCTGACATGGAGGACGGTCTTGTTAGTTGCTTTATAATGACTCTTTATAACACACGTTCTGCTTAGAACGTTGTTCTGTCCTGATCAGACGCACAGTGGGGGAAAAGGACCAAGCCTCGCTCCTTTACATGCTTGGCACTTTGCTACTGTTTCCATATCTTACTTGGAGAGTCAAAAAGCACACAGCAAAGGGGAGGGGCAGAGGGATTCTTGGGACCAGGGTCCACTGCTAAGGGGAGTGGTCCATTGCCTGATGAGGCCACAGTCTCCAATCTTTTCAAGCCTTTATCACCTGCTTCTCTCTTCAAAGCCAGCTGACTTCCTACTAAGCTCCTGCCCTAACCCGTGCCTCTGTTCCTGCCCCCACCCTGGTCATGCCCTCTGCTTTTCTCAGCTTTGGTCCAGTCAGTCCTGGAATGTGGCAAGGTTCTTGACGTCACTCTCCACCCACAGCCTCAGCTAGAATGTCACATACTTGAGAAAGCCAGCCACCCTCCAACCCCAGTAAAGTCCTTATGTCCCTTTCACTTCCCATAGCCCCTGGCCCCTCCTGTCCATGGTATTGTGCACATAGTAACTGTTGGATGTCAGTTTTTTCTATAAGAAAATAGCTAGTGGATATTTCACTAGGGTATAACTAGTGAAAGCTTTGTGGCTGGAGAGAAATCTGGGGGAGAGGGGGTTGTTGGAGCACCCCTCTTCTACTTCCCTCCTCAGCAGAGGAAAAGGTGGGCTCAGGCCCACCTATGCTACTTGCTGCATTGTCCTCCTCCAGTGGAGCAGGAGACCCTGCACCCACCCACTCATCAAAGAGCTGCGCCTGTGTGAAGCCCCCCTCCAGGCACTCTCCATGCAAGGCTGAAGGGAGCAGCTTCCCATTCAGAAGAAAATACTTCTTCTGCCTTCTTTCGTTGCCATGGAGACTTCCCTTCATTAACCTGATCTGCCAGTTGTGTCTCCTCCGAGTGGCTAAGGGGTAGCGAGCTGCTGCGAGCTTTGAGAATACTCTCTACGCACAGCCCAGATGTAAGGATGTGAGACCCAAAGAGAGGAACACAGAGCCCAGAATCAGAGACCCAGGCTCTCGCCTGTCTGAATTCTTGTCATCAGTAATAAGAATAAAAATAGATCCCACTTCCTAGAGCTGCCGTGAGAACTGAGGAGGAAGAATGTCTATGCACTTAGCTGAGTGTCTGGCACGTGATACGGGCTCAGAAAATATAAGCTGTTATTATGAATGCCCTGACACACCAGGAATGGTGGCAGGAGCTGAAGAGATGAATGTGGGGAAACACTATTGGGGAAATCCATTTCCCAGCATTCCATTGAGACACTCTGAGCTGTCTTGACAGAAGCCGCTCTCTCTTCCTCCGCCTGATTCATTACATGCATTTCCTGATTATGATCACAAAGACATGGGGCATACGCCGGCTGAGATCCCTCATGAACAGTCCCATAGAGGAGAGGCTGGAGGGCAAAGTCCACACATAGGAGCAGTGGCTTGCAAACCCCAGCCTATACCCATTGCTCACCAGAACACAACAAAGCCTCTTAGGGCACCATCAGTCAGAAGCCATTCTCTGAAGACTTATTTGGGATTGTGTGTGTGTGTGTGAGTGTGTGTGTGTGTGTGTGTGTGTGTGTGTGTGTGTCGGGTTTCTTACAAGAAACCTCATACATGATATTCCCTGTGCAAAAAAATCACAAACACACACAAAAATACATGCCTACAAACACATAGGGACAGCATACACTCTGCCTGGCCACCTCATGTCCCTGAGTTTCAGGTTTAGATAACATGTGCTTCTCTGCCTGATTATTGGAGATTTGATCTGGAAATATTTGTCTCTCTAGACACACTGAATTTGAGCCCCATGGAAGTAAGAAATGGACAATTTTCAGCCCAGAGTTTAATAAATCACAAGTTTCCACTTGTAAGATTAGGAGACATTTAAGAGGGGGAGGACCAGGGTGGCTTGTTGGCTTTAAGTAACAGCGGGAGGTGATAGGACCCAGAAGACCTGCTGGCTTTAAGAGTCAGGGGAGAGATCCAGGCTGGGGAAGGAAGTGTGAGGGCTGAGAGGTAGCAGTGAGAGTCAGTCCTGGTCCACATAGACCCTGCTCCTGCATAGATGGCATTGGGATCCTTCACCCTGCTGCACACTCACACTAAGGGAAATGTGGCCAGCTTCAACTCAGATACCTAATAGAGTTGCACAGCATTGAAAGTAAAAGGTGTTTATGAATACACAGGGGGTACTTGGAAGTGCTATATACAAAGCAGGGGATTGGAAGGTAAACAGAGACTCCGAGAGAGGGTCAGACAATCTCAACACTCGGAAGAGGCCAGAAGAGTCTCTAGGAATCATACCCCACCCCAGGCAAGGGGCAGGAGAGGAGAGAAGGGGTGCTTCTTGGAGAAGCAGGTAAGAGGCCTGGGCTCCTTGATTTCAGTATTGGGAAGATTGAGCCAGGAAAGTGGCCAGTGGCCAGTAAAAGCCAACAAAAAAGGAGGAAATGAAAGGAAGAAAAGGAGAGAGAGAGAGGAAGAAAGAGGAAGAGAGAGGAAGGAAGGAAGGATAGCTCAGGCCTTAAAAAGCACTACTGCTCTTACAGAAGTTTGTTTGGTTGAGTCTGAGTTTGGTTGTAAGCACCCATATATGGTGCCTCACACACATTGTAACTCCAGCTCCAGAAGATCTGACTTCCTTTTCTGCCTCTCACCCCCAATCCCATCCTGCAAGTATTCACATGCACAAATCCACACGGAGACGCATAATTAAAAACAAAAATAAATCTTAAAACAAACAAACAAAAACTTCAAAAGTCAAAACAACAAAACTAAAAGTAGGTACGTAGGAGAAAGCAAATCAGGCTGGTTTTGACGGTTTTGACGTTGTTAATGATAATGCTGCTGCTGTTTTAAGCTTACTGGAAAACTAAGGGAAAGATGGCTGGGGGAAGACCAGGCAGAGGAACTGACCTAACGGGTGGAAAGGGTGGTCAACGGTCTGTTCCTTCTGAAATGTGCTTTCTTGGGCGCCAGACGGGTGGTGAGTTTGAGGAACTGATGGGGCAGGGCCATCTCTCAGGAAGGAAGAGGATCAGGCGGGGAATTTGAAACAAAACTTCCCAGAGAGCGCAGAGCTCGGCAGTCCCAGCCTAACGACCCGAAAAAACTACTGGATGCGAGAGAGAAGTTAAGTGGGCTGAAGGGCTGGAAGGGGGGCCCTGGGCGGCAGTGATCCGCGTCCCCGAAGCATCTTGCAAAGCAGCCTGATCGCAGGCTCTGGGGAGGGCCTGGGCGTGCTATGGACGAGGCGCAGTCACCCCAAACCAGCAGCTGGGAGATGGCTAAGCGGTGGGGCAGTGACAGCGGTCATACCTCAACTGCCGCGCCTGCTGGACCCATTGCAGCGATCCAGGCCGAGCGATGTACGAGCCATGGCCTGGCCAATCCCAAAGCACAATTTATGGTCGCGAGAGAAACAGGCCAATCAGAGTCCATGGGCGGTGGCGGCGGAGACGGATAGGGACAATAGACTGCAAGCACCGGGCTGGGGCGGGGCCGCGCGGAGTTTCAAATCGGCTGCAGTGGTCGAGGAGTGGGGTGTCGATTTTCGGGTCCCGGTATCATCCAGCGAGGTGACCGCGCGGGGAGGCGGCTTGGAGAGAGGGTCTCAAGGGCAGCTCCGAGAAGGTAGCGGGCCGGGGCTCTGGATAGGACCCACAACGCAAAGAGGGTGTCTGGAGTAAAGCACTCCATCGGATCTGAGGCTGTGGGGGTGGCCAGGGCCTGCTCCGGAGAGGAGAACAAATCTGTGAAGGAGACGCTTGCTGATGGTGCCTGCAAAAGCACCGAGGCTCGGTAACCTCTGTGCCTCTCCTATGAGCCTCGGTGAAGGAGGCTGGGATAGAAAGTTTGCTGCCTTGCAGTCGAGGCAATTGCTGACCATGATGCCATGATTATCTTTCTGGCATCCACAATTGTGCAATAGATCTACCCCGAGAGGTATTTGCCAGGGTCTTCTGGGAATAGGGTCAGGGAGTACTCTGGTAACCTTTTGACCTCCCCAGGACTAGCGGGCAGAGGAGACTGGACCAAGCACATGGCGTCTCAGTGGCAGGGCATGACGGCCTCTATACGCAGACGATCGCTCCTAAAGGAAGAACATCTAGAGAAGGCTGTGACCCGATCTGCTGAAGGCCATCTGGAGACGGGTCCCCTGGGCTCCCTGTGCAGACAGTTCCAAAGGAGGCTGCCTCTGAGAGCCGTCAGCCTCAACCTCGGGACTGGCCCCTCCTGGAAACGCCTGAAAACCCCAGAGCCAGAGCAACAGGGCCATCAGGCTGCAGCTCGCTCAGCCAAAAGCACCTTGAGTGCTATGTCCCAGGTAACAATGACACCACTAACCGCCTATTTAGAGAAGAGCCCTATCCTCGAGGAGGCTCCAAGAATATTGAGTTGGTGTGGTCTTGGAGTTTAATTAGGTCCTTGCATTTTCCCCCAGCACCCACTCCCTACCCCACCACCCCAGTTCTTCTGGCACATAATAGTTTCCCAACAAATCAGTGAGTGAATGAGAAAGGTCATAGAAGAAAATTACATACACAGCGTGTAACCTGCTGTGCCTTATAATAGGAAATTGCAAGAAAATGGCTAACTATAACAAGGTAGCAGTCTCAAGCCTAGTGGATAAAGCTTCCCTAAAATAAATCACTCTTCCAAGATAACTCAGGAAAAGGGAGGGAAGTATATAGAGGCACCGGACCAGTAGGATGTTATGAATCCAGCCTGGATGCTGAAGGGTCCTCAGTGTGAGGGGGATATCCTGTCTGCTGATACCCGTCCAAATTATCCCAGTCATATTTATTACACCTTGGCTATCGGCTAGGACAAGGCAGAGGAGCTGGGCTTGCAGAAAGGCTGCAACTTCTCGAGGAGTTCAAAAGGCAGATTTGGTGAGTGGTGTTTGGGTGCAGAGTGCCCAGGAGCCTTCCAGGCAGGTATCTTTTCTTGATATCTATTTAAATGTCTATATTTATTTGGGGGGGAGCGTTCCTGTGGCGGTATTGGTCTGGAGGTGTGAGGACAATGTGCAGGAGTGGGTTTTCTCCTTCGACCATGTGGATTCTGGAAATCAAACTTGAGTTGTCGGGTTTGGAAGCAAGAACCTCTACCTGCTGAGCTACCTTACTAATCCCACTTTAGTCTTCAAACCTGGAGCTGGCTGGCGATGTGGGCAGGTGTCCTCTGGAAAAGAGAGAGGCTATGAAAATGAGCAGAGACCTCCAAGGAGAGAAGGGCATGGGCATCTTTCTGAGCATTCTGATGGTGTGGGGAGAGAGCAGAGGCTCCTGGCAACTCTACAGAGAGCCAATCTAGCCAAAGTCTTGCTCTGAAAGTGATTGCTTTCAACAACTATAGCTCGGAACAATGAAATGTGACATCTTGTCTAAGGTCACCCAACTCATCAAACTTACCTCGGGCCCTGCTCCAACTTCTGGACTCTGGTTTGCCAAGACAGAGGCAATCTCCAGCCACGTGTAAGATCCAAGGGTTGAGGCTCAGCTCTATAATTATAGGGAGCCACGGAAGGAGCCAGAACAATTGTTATAATCAAAACTGTCATGGGGGAATCTGTGTAGGCTAAGATGGAGGCAGATAGGGAAAGAATGAGTCCAAAGTGGGTAGCAAGTGAGACAGTATTCTGGAAATTGAGCCTTCCTCACCTTCTGGGTTAGTCTCTGCCTGGGGGCTTAGTTGTGGCTCCACCTATTGCTTCCACCTGCTATGTCCCTCCGCTGGGTCTCTGGGAAGGTCTCACAGGGAATCACACTGTCACTCTTGAGACTAAGAGCAGACTGTGTTTGTGGGACAGACCCTAGGCTGGAGGGAGAGCTGAAGGCTGGCAGCCCACCTTGTGCCTATCTGTGCTAACCTTCCCACGTGAACCCCTCACAGAGAATCCAGGAATCCTGTCAGAGTGGCACCAAATGGCTGATGGAAACGCAGGTGAAGGTGAGGAAAAGACGAGGAGCCCAGAAGGAGAGAGGGTCCCCACCACCCAGTCTGAGCCAGAAGAACACTCGGCTATGCAGGGCCAGAGTGGGGGGACATCTTCGCCTCTCTGGCCAGATGGGTCCACATGCTTATCGACGTCAGAGGCTAAGAAGGGAAGCTGCCCTCCGGAGCCCCTGTTCCTCCACAGAACCTCTCTGCTCTCCCAGGCGAGTAGTCTCTCAGCCCCACATGATTTCCCTTTCTGTCCCACAAGTCTCCTCAGTACTATCTGGGGCAAGGACATCCTGAACTGTCATATCCTTGTTCTGGCCCAAGTCTGCCCCAGAGCTAGTAAGAAATTCTCTCCAGGTCTGTTTCTTTACCTGTAAAGAGGATAGGAGATGGGTCCCACTCATTCTAGATGGGAGGCATCTAAAAGACTAGGGCATGGGGGCAAGGCCAATAGCAGCCTCATCTGACTGAAAAATAATTCCCATGGTTCAGCCTCACAGGCTTGTCTGTCACACACCACAGTGAGGCTCTAGTGAGGCTTTCCCAGTCCCCCAGGATTGCCTGGGCCCTGCTCAGGGCACTTGCTAACCTCTGCTGTGGCATCTCCTTGTATGCAGTGAGTCTGACAGTGACCTAGAGCCTGTGGGGGCTGGGATCCAGCATCTCCAGAAGCTGTCACAAAAACTAGACAAAGTCATCAAGGCTGAAGAGAGGTGAGCTGCATCCTGGGGGGGGGGGGGAGGTCAGGGTGAAACGGCCATGGGCCCCTTGAGCCATGCTGTATTACTAGAGAGGGTGCTGATTCCAACACCAGTCTGCCACATGACCAAAACCAGCCCCTGTCCCTCTGTGCTTCAGTCTCCTGGGATGAGGTGAAGTCCTCCAAGCCTTGGACTCCCACCTTTGCCCATCACCTTGAACCTCACATGTAGCTGGGAAACTGCTTTCTGAGAGACATTCCTAATACCTTCCATGGCTCTGCTATACCCTGTTTACCTATGGCCTTGGATAAAAGCAACATGGTTGCTATGGAGTCCCTGGTCAATCTGCTCAGGATTCCAACCTGGAGGCAGAGCCTTTGCTCTGTATCTGCCCTAACTTAGAATTGTTTTCCCATTTGTATAAGGACCCACAAAGAGTTCTTAGGCCGTATGTCCCCTGTGGCCATGTTCCGACCGTGCCTCCAGGTGCCACCGTGTCTAGTCTGGGCTGGGGTGCCTGCAGAATATGAAGCATCCAGGTCATCAGTCCCTCCCCTTTCTCTATCCCTAGCGGTGACATGACTGTCTCCCTTATTCGTGAATGAGGCCAGCAAGTATTGTACAGGTAATATCCCCTCCCTCGCTTTCTGTCTCCTCCTTCTCTGCACATAAATATGCATGCACACTTGCAAGAGTGAATGGACTTAGAAAACCGTGGGGTGGGTGGAAAAAAGTAGTGTCTGGGTCTTCTACTTCCCTCAGCCAGAGCTACTAAGACTGATCACATCAGAACCCCGTGATTTCCAAGGACTGAAATCCACCTTCCAGCCTTTTGTTTAGAGAAGAGGGCTATAACTTCCTACATCCCCCGCCTTGAGAATAGGGAGCACAGTGGAAGCTCTGTCTTACAGGAAACAGGTCCTTGTCCAGCCACCAAGCCACCAAGATGATTGTTCTACCCACCCCATGAACTTCTAGGAGGAGGCATTGGGCTCATCAGCATCCCCAGGCCACTGCGGATAAGGACTTGACTACCATGGGATCCAGAATCCTTCTATTTCAGCCACATCTGGGTCCATTGGTAACTACTGGCCACAGTCCAAGAGTGTTGTCAGAAGACTTTGAAGAGTGATGGGAACTGCCCATGCTCTTCCAGGGTACCCATACTGACCCTGCTCTCCAGCCTCACAGTGGCCCATCATATTAGGAATGTACCCGAAGAATCTAGGCAGTTCTAAGCCTTGTAACTAGGACCAAGGCCCTGTAGGAGTCATCCCATAAACCATACCCTTTATTCCCAATGCAGATTCTTAGGAGTCCACTTTTACCCCTGATCCCACAGGGCCCCACAGGAAGAGAGGAGATATTTATAGACTGCAAGCCTGAGCTCTTGGGGCCTAATTATCAGCTCGGTATTGGGACACTGTGGACACACAGGGAGGAGAGGAATGTTCAAGACTAGTTTCTGCTCTTTGTAAATTATTTAAGAAATCCGCTTTTGTCATCTTATTAGAAAGATACCAGTATGTCAGTCTCCTAGATCGCATTGCTTTTTTTTAAAATAAAAATTCACTTTAGACACTTGGCATTTTTTTTTTAATACACTCTGACACCACATTAGTGATGCCGCTGTAGGTCTAGAGCTCAGCTTTGTGCCCACCCCCCTCCGCCCTATTCCTTCTGCTCTTCTTCTCTCAGAGAGTACCAGAGTAAAAGAAAATGGCTCAGTGGTTAAGAGCACCGTCTCACAATGTCAGTCACTCCAGTTCCAGGGGACCAAACACATGACAAACCACCAATGCACATAAAATAAATATAAAGACGCATTTTCGATTTAGCCCAAAACAAAGCACATCTTAAAGGCAAATAAAGTTTTTATTTATGTGACAACGTTTCAGAGTTAAAAACAGCTCACATCAAAATCAAGACCAATTGTAAAAATCTTTTAACTCCATAATGCTGTTTTTGTCTTTTTAGAAATTGGATATTTTACATTTTTCTTTTCTAACGGATTTTGTACAAGGCAGCCACGAGGACTCTAATAAGCCTTTTCTATCACAGAACCAGCCATCACAGAGAGTTACACACAGGGACAGGCAGACCACAGACTAGGTCGGGCTGGCCACCACAAAGAGAAAAGGACAGTGGGTCTGGGTCTGAGGGGGTATGTCCCACACTAGCCACTGTGCCTACCTCTCCTTAGTGTCCCCACCTCTTCTGAGACACCACAGGGTGAAGTCAAATTCTGACTTTCTTCCCAGCAACCCCGTTAATTTCTCAGCCAGGCTTTGCTTCTTGTACTAAATGCTTAACTTGGGTGTATAAGAAATTCCTCCCTAGCCCAGAAGGGAAAGAAAATGGAATTTTTTTTTTCTTTTCTTTTCTTCCAGAGCACTTGGAATGGAACCCCGGGGATTCCTTTGGAAAGTGGTTGTTTAAGGCGGGGTCAGCTGCAAGGCTCCTACAGTCAGGGTGTCCCTCCGGAATGGGGCTTCACCTGAGCTGAATGGAGAGTATGCCTGCAAAAGTGGCACCTCCTGCAGACCTGGGTGCACCAGTCTGGCAGAGTCCACTCAATTAAAGACAAGTGCCTTGTATTATCTGCAGGATACTTCTGGGGCACAGCTCTGGGCTGCAAAGTGCCCAAGGTACAGTTTTAAAACCATTAGATACAGCCTTCCCTCCTTCAGAGAACCACCCCAATCTCAGGAATACTGAGGTTCAGATACATTTGTTGTAGCCCAGCACCCAGGCAGGAAGGCTGTTTGTCTGAATGCATGAAAATAATTTATTTTTTAAAAAATATCTTGTGGTGCTTTAGGGAGGGGTCAGTCTTTGGGAGTGAGGAGCATGAGGCTGAAAAAGCAGGCTCCAGCAACCCACAACAGGACAAGGGGTAAAGAAAGGTGTTGGTTATCCCTCAGCCAGGTCAGGACAGGACAGCCACCACACAGGAAGGACAAACATGCCACTCAGATACGGGAACTTTGGTCAAGCAGGAACACGGTTTCCAGCAGCTGGAGAGCAGGCACACCAGGAGCTAGAGGTCACTAGAAAACAGCTGGATGGGGTTTCACAGAACTACTGAAGGAGGCAACAGCACCCCCCTCTGGAGAGCTCTAGGAATCTGTTCCTTTTGTCTCTGACCTATCTAAACAAAGCATTAGTAGAAAGCGCACGCGGAGTACAGTAGCCAGGAAGCAATACTGAACTGATCGCTCTCAACGGAGCAGCGAATGCATACTTCACAGGCACCGGCCACAGCTCTAACGGAGGGGTTCACAACACCTGTACACCAGCGGCATCCCACAAATGGGGTCACCCAAGCCCCTCTGCGGGGCTCTAGCGAAAGAGGGGTGGGGCCTCTGGCTGGCTCTGACCAACAGAGCCCTGTCACTGGCTCCAATCTCCCTGGGGGTCCCCCAGTCACACGTACACTCCAGCCCGGGGCTCTCAGAAAAGGAAGAAGCGCGTTTATCATTTGAAAATTAGACTCTCATCAGTGGTTCCTGCCGAGAGGAGATGATGAGCCGTAAGAGAATCAGTCGGGTCTATCCAAGCTTGAAACCCAGCATTTAGGAAAAGGGACTACAGTTGAGGTGGCTATACCATATGAGCTAGCGCCAAAAGGTAGCAAGAGTGATGGGGGGGGGGGGCAGGTATGATCTTCTAGGAGGCGGGACAGAAAGGATGCTGAAGCTGGTCCCATACCTCCTTGCCCTCTCTGCAGCTCCCCGGCAGTGATGGGCTTGGTTTGCTAAATGCAGTATTGGTGGTGTTAGAGGAAGAGCTGGCAGATAGGATGGGATGGGCGGAGGGAACAGGAGCTGGCAGGCTGGAGAAGACATTTGAGTGAAAAAGGCAGGGAGGGTGCTGGGAGCCCACACCCCCTCCAGCCCAATTGAGGCACCCAGTTTGTTGGGCAACTCACAACATGGTGCCAGTCACCCCCACCAGCAGCCACCACAGGCTGCCTGGGAGCTACAAGAGGTAGACATTAAAACGAAGCAACACTGAGCTGACAAGTGCCTGCTGTGTACACAGATATTTGGCTCTGGCTTCAGTGGCAGCCCAGGGGGTTCTAAGACACCCAGGTGGCCATACAAGAAGTATCAGCCTGGGCCAGGGAGCAAGGGGAGACTGTGCCAAGGCCAGAGACTCGGCAGCAAAGAAGCATCCCCTGCCACCACCCTAAGGGGTCTGACTACCCTAGAGGAGGTTCAAAGCTCAAACCAAACTGAGTGGCCAGGGGGAAGGAATACAACAGCTTGAGCCAATATTCCATGAACCTCCAGAACACAAGATCTCAGCTCTGTGCCTTCCAAAAACCTGAAGAGAAGTCGGTCCGAGCAGAGCTATGAAAGGGCCCTTTTCTTGGTGGAAGGAAATGGTTTCTTGTTTCCCTCCGGGTACACAGACCAGCTTGTTCTCCGGGAAGTAGTTACTTCCTTCCTCTGAGGTGCTGGGCTCCCTTTCAGCCCCACCCCAGAATTTCTCTCCCAGGGTGGGGAGGAATGGGGATGAGGAGGAGGCCCAGTGGGCATTCTGTAAAGCCCTAAAGAGCAGAAATTCTGGACAGCCTGGGAGACAAACCCCACACCCATCTCAGCCAGGAAGACCCTTCTAGTTACAGAAAAAGGCAGGCCCCGAAGAGGATATGCTACAGACTCCAAGGGCACACAGCCGGACCAGCTCGGGCCAGAGTCCATGGCTGCAGCCTCTCAGGGAAGTGCACAAGGCAAGACTCAAGGAAGAGGAACGTCTATCTTCAAGGGCCACAGGAGAATAAATACTGAGAACTAGGAGGAACAAAGGACGGCTCCAAGACAGTCAGCACCAGACCCAGTCCCCAGGGTTGTGGACAGACTCCGCATCCATAGATCGGACCCAGGGAATGTCCTCTCCCATAAAGTGATCTCACTGTGTCATAAGACAGCCAGCCCCAGAGTGGTGCCCCGGATGTCACAAGGAGGACGGGCACAAATGCCCCTCACTCTTCTACACACAGTCAAATTGCTGCACCTGCAAAGCCCTAGAGGCAAACTTTGTCTGTCCGTCTACTCAGTGCTGGGGGCTTCTCTAGTTTGAACCTGCCTAGTGCGGCTACAGAAACCTCAGGACTCGAAAAGATGGTCGACTTTACCCAAACACGGGGCACAGGCAGGCTTGGCCCAAGGGTCACACTCACACAGCATCCCTGCCTGACTCTGGCTTGTGGGCACAGGCATGGGGAGGCGGCGGTGACTACACTGAGGCACCCCAGCTTTCACCCCATCGCAGCCCAGAGAGTTCCCCAATGTCAGGGCAAGGTCCCTCCCTGCTCTGGTCGGACACTGCTGGACAGACACAGGAGGGAAAAAGCAGGAAAACGCCTGTGTCAGGGAGAAGGCTATCCTTCTCTTCCCTGCAGGCCGCCAAGCTGCCCCTACTGCTCTGAGCACTGCCCACCCCTCAGGGCACAGACTCGAATTTAGGGGGGCCACGCGCCCAGCTGAGTGCGGGCAGCGGCCGCTCGTGGTCCTTGTCGGACTCCGGCTGGCTCTGTGCCCGCTCCGGCTTGGGGTTGGGTGCCGGTGGGTCCGGCTGCTGCACCGACATGGTCCTGCGCAGGTGGTTGCGCTTGCGCAGAAATTCTGGCTGTGCGTGCAACCCAAAGCTGCCCTTGCGCAGGATCATGCGCGAGTTGTTCTTCTTGGGGCGCGAGCGGTGGCTGGCCTCCAGTGCCGCCAGGTGTGCGGCATAGCCTTCACTCAGGAACTGTGGAGGGGACAAGCATCAGGCTGGCATCTGACCCTGTTCCCCAACATCGCCGCTTCCCAGGGGCACCCTCCAAGAGAGTCTGCAGCTTCTCTGGGACCCCAAAAGCAATAGCAAGGAGGCTCCTAATAGTTTTAGGGTTCCCGTGGACCACTGGGCACTTCTGTCTGACCCCTGCACTCTGACACAACCCCGGGTTCTTTCTGTCCTCCGTCATCTTCTCAACCCTTTCCAGATTTGCACTGGAGTCTAGCTTTGCAACTCATCTCCAGGGCCCCATCATTCTGCCATTCAGAATGGCGCTTGCCATTTTCTCTTTCCCCTAGATGACATTACACCCGCCTCCTCTTGAATTCTCCCCTGCGTCCAGCAGGGGGCCTGGCCCAAGGCATTGCTCAATAGAAATGAATGAACGCGTAAATGAAGGGGTGAGAAGTTAACTGAAAAGTAGGAGTTGCCCTCGACTCCTTTCCGTGGCCCTCACACACCTGGCACTGGGTTTGGTACTTCTTGGTGGGCCGGCCCACAATGAAGATCTGGGATGCAGGGAGGCCCAGCACACTGTAGACAGAGATGTCTTTCGTGGAGCCATACGCAGCAGTGATTTTGATGAAACACTGAAACGCAAAGCAAGCGGGTGAAGATCGGAGTAAGGCCTAAGAAGACTGCTGTGGAACCCCTCATCTGCACTCAGACACCAAACCATCAGTCTGCCTTTGCTAGGAGCTACCCCCAGACGACTGCCCCTCCCTGCCCCTATTCCTCCCACTAGATCCAAAGCAGGGCTCTATGGTTCTACCCTATCCCAATGCCCCGACCCCCACCCACCTACCCACCCACCCCACACACCTCCCACAGTGGGGTCAAGTCCCTTTGTGGGTGAATAGGGAGGTTAAGTTCCAGGTTTATGCATTATGGACCTTAAACTGGAGGCATGTGCCCTGCCTCCGGACAGCTGGTCTATTGAGCTCCTCTAAAGTCCAGGTCCAATTTAGAGATTCGCTCTCCTTTCCCTGGGGGTGCTTTCTTTCAGCCTTAATCTCCCACCTAGCCAACTGGTGGTGCTCACTACCCAATGTCTATCAATGCCAATCTTTGTCTGGGGATATGCTGGTTAGTCTTCTGTCAACTTGGCACAAGCTAGAGATATCAGAAAGGAGGGAGCCTCCATTGAGAAAATGACTCCATAAGATCTGGCTGCAGAGCATTTTTTAAAAATAGTGGTTGATGGGGGAGGGTGGGTTCTGTAGGCTGGTGGGTTCCGTAAGAAAGGAGGCTGAGCGAGCCATGAGGAACAAACCAGTAAGCAACACTCCCCTAGGGTCTCTGCATCAATCCTGCTTCCAGCTTCCTTCCCTGACTTCCTTCAGTGATGGGCTATGATGTGGAACTGTAAGCAGAATAAACCGTTTCCTCCCAGCTTGGTGTTGGTCATGGTAACAAGGACAGCGGACTTAAGTCTGAGCTGCAGTCTCCCTCCCTTTGAATGCACTGTTGTCACTAACATGACTCGGTCACGATGACTCAAATATGAAGTGTACCCTATAGGCACATGTGCAGTGAGCCTGGTCTCCAGTTGCTCGTGCCATTGAGAGGTGACTAGATAATGTGTGCTAACGTCATCAATGGGTCGACCCACTGATGAGTTCAGAGCTGAATGGACTCAAGGAAAGTTCTGTTAGAGGAAGCTTTCTTCGGGTTTTCTCTGCTTCCTGGCCACCACCAGGCAAGCAGCTTTCTTCAGCCATCCATTTCCACCATTATAGTTTCCTGCCACCTGAAGCCTACAGCAATGGAGCTAGCCAACCACAGACTAACACCTCCGAAACCATGAACTGAAAGCCTTTCCTGCTACAAATCGGTTTCTCAGGTTTCTAGCACAAGACAGAAAGAAAGGAGATGTCCATACTGAAAGCCTGTTACCTCCCACCCTTAAAACCTGTTCCAGGTTGAGGTCCACCTTCACACTGCACCCTACCTCTCTACCCCCTTGGCCTTCAGAGGTGTCATCTTCTCTCCAGGGTCATCCACTGGCCAGGCTTCCACTGGCGGACTACTGTCACTGTCCCACTTTCACAAGAAAGGGTCTAGTCCTTGAAACTGTCCCTGTCCTGACCCTAGTTCCCTCTAATTGCCCTCCCTGTTCTCAGTTGGCTTTTCACTGGTCTCAGAAGCACAACACAGCTTCACCTGGCTCCAATCATTCCTGGTGGTGCCCGCCCCAACTGTGGAGACCACAGCTCCACTCACTCGTATCCAGGGCTCCAGTCTCTGCCTACAGTCCAGGACACTGCCCCGATCCACATGCTGAAACTCACATGGCTCATGATCCATGGCCCTATCAGCTTCCTCATCTCCACATCTGACCTCATCTTCTCCCTGCCTGGTCCTCCTCCTGTATCCTTTCTCATTTCATCCATTTATTTGTCTATGCTACTAGCACTTACGAGCACCCCACTGTGTGTCATTCATTACCCCAGATCCTGAAGATACATTTTGAACAACACAAACCCAATGGCACCTTGATCTCTCTTGGTCACACAGCCCGTAATCAACCATTCCCAAGTCTTGACAGCACCACCTACTGTCTCCTGACTGTGCCTGCCTTTCTCTCAATCTCATATTTACTGTCTGGATCCGGGTCTTCTGACTCATACTGGAGGAACAACCTCCCAACTATCCTCTCTCCTTTACTTTGCCAGTGTGTTCTTCAGTGAGGGCCATAGGGACCTTTCTACAACCCAAACTAGATGCTGCCACTACCTATTGCAAATCCACATACACACTGCTCCACACTGCCTTTAGCAGAGAGCCCAAGAGCTTGAACTTGTTTCCAAGGTTTCTAAAACCTACCAAGCTTGGGCCTCTCGTGATCTCTAGAATCTCAGCTCCCACCTGTTCTTGATCTGACCCTGCCTGCATGTACCCCCCCATCCTGTATTCCTTCAGCCTGAGAACATTCCAGGCTGTTTCTCACCCCTCTACCTTTGCATCTGGTAAAAGTTGTCAAAATTATAATGGAATAACTTGAGTCAACGCCATGAAAAACACCAATCAAAGAGATTATGAAGGAGGTATTCACACTCATGATATCCTGATAATCTCTCTCTCTTTCTCTCTCCCTCTCCCTCTCCCTCTCTCTCTCTTGTATATGTGTGCACACACACACACATACACACACACACACACACACACACACACACACACACACAATTTGCCAAGACCACATCCTTACACAAAAGTCTGCATTGGCCAGGCATGGTGACATACACTCCTAACACCAGCATTTGGGAGGTAGAAGCAGATGAATTTCTGTGAGTTCAAGGCCAGCCTGGTTTACATTGAGAATCCCTGGAAAGCTAGGTTTATACAGTAAAATCTGGTCTAAAATATAAAAATTAAGTTTTAAAAAAAATCGACAGCAATCTCATACAAGCAGTACTTCTCCAAGAACATTTGCTCAGCAACTTTCCATTCACCTTCAAACTGAGGTTGTCATTGTTATTACTTGTTACGACCAAACAGTATTGTCTTGAGATAAATTTTGTCAACCTCCTCCATTATTGCCTTTAAAAAAAAATCCCCCTTGCCTCAATCTCTTTGAGTGGTCCCATAAACCACTATGGCATATGCATCTGCTCACAGAGCTATTCCCAAATAAAGCCTGATTTCACGTCCACCTTAACCTCTTTGTATTTCCCCCTGGACCAGCACATGCTGCCTCGTTGTCTACCTGACAATGAGTCATATGTCAAGACTAAGCCCAGAAGTTATTACCTGCTAGAATCCTGTCTGGCTTTCCCAGGCGAACCCAAGTCCTTTCTCCTCTGTTTGCCAATATTGCCCCTTTTCTGCCACACACTAGTAATTGTCAATTTACATGCCTTTCTTTCTCTAGATCAGCAATTGGCAGACTTTTTCTTTGAAAAGCCAAATAGTAAATATTTTAGGCTTTGAGCTCTGCCACAGCAACTCAGCTCAGCTCTTTCACTGCATCGTAAAGACAGCCACAGACAATACATAAACAGTTGAGCTCGGCTGTGTGCCAATAAAACTTTATTTATGGACACCGAGATTTGAACATGCATAATTTTCATTTGTCTACTCCTGCTTTTCATCTGTGAGTCTCTCTCTCTCTCTCCCTCCCTCCCTCCTTCCCTTCAGACCCTCCCCATTCCCAACATCAAAGGGTCAGGATTTTATGGAGGGCTTTGCACAAAGATGTCCTAGTCTCCTTGTGGAGTTTCTACTGCCTGGCTACCCGTAGGAATTTGCCCTTTTAAATGATTCCTAGGTGCAGCTGGAGATTCACAGGTCTAAGTAACAGATTCAGGAAAGCAGGCTAGAAACACCAGCACCAGGCAGAGAGGAACACAACAAAGCCTGAAATATCTCAATAGGCACTGAGCTATCTATTGAAGGAATAACCAGACTGAGAGACAAGGATTTAGGTCTTGGAGCCAAGAACAGATGAGACCTGAAATCTGTCAATGGAGGTGACACCTGCCTCCTGGGTCTGGTAAGAGACCCCACATTCTGCCAACAAAATGTGCTTCCCTACACTAGCAGAGGATCCTAGTGCCCAGCCCCTTGGAATTAAAATGGGAGAGTGTCTTAAGGCCTTCCTAGGCCCAGACTTCATGTGAGTGTGGCCACAGTCCCACCCCAGTCCCTCCCACACTTACCTCCTGCATGAGGTTGCGAAGGAAAATGGCCTTCTGTCTCAGGGGATCGTGCACCAGTCCATCCGAGAAGAAGATCATGCCCTGTGGGAAGTTGTGCTGCGACAGCCATGACACTACTCGCTGCTTCTGCATGTCCGGCCGCCCCGTGATGTAAAGGATCATGTAGCCCAGGTCCTGCCAGTGCCTGTGGAGACGGCACTGCTGGGTCCAGCTCAGCCCGCTGCAGGCCACCCGCTGCCCAAGAACCTATCCTGACTGCTGCTATGCTCGGGAGAAGCCTGCAGTAATGATAAGGGGGTTCTCAAGTCCTTGCTCCCAGATGGCCTGTTCCTCACCTTTACCTCTTCTGCTTCTGCCTTCTCCACTGACAAGAAACTTCCAATACTCCTAGGCCAGAAGCTTTGCACCCACCTTCAGTGCATCGCCTTAGTTCTGCCCATCATCCCCATGGACGACTACAAAAGTTGTTAGTGGCCTCTTCTCTGGTTCTCCCAGTTAGATCTGACCCTGTGTAACCCTAAGTTAGTCTCTCTCTCTCTCTCTCTCTCTCTCTCTCTCTCTCTCTCTCTCTCTCTCTCTCTCTCCCTCTCTCTCTCCCCCTCTCTCTCCCTCTCTCTCTCCCTCTCTCTCTCTGCTTCTCTCTGTCTCTCTTTCTCTATTTCTCTCTGTCTCTATTTCTCTCTGTCTCTCTTTCTCTATTTCTCTCTGTCTCTCTCTCTATTTCTCTCTCTCCCTCTCTCTCTGCTTCTCTGTCTCTCTATATTTCTCTCTCTCTCTCTCTCTCTCTCTCTCTCTCTCTCTCTCTCTCTCTCTCTCACACACACACACACACACACACACACACACACACACGTGCGCACACTTATTTTCCCCATCTGTAAAATGGGGATAATCATCCAAACACCCCATAGGGTTATTCCAAGTAAAAGGAAATTAATCCCAAACCCAATTAGCCTGGTCTGTCATCCTTGACTGTTTCATGGCAATTTCTATAAACCCAAACCCAACCCTATTGCTCCTTTTCTTGAAAGCATGCCTGGCTCCCAAGGGCTGAGGTAGCATTTCAAGGCTTCCCTCTACTCTCGTACTCCTCCCTTATGAAGGGAATCTCCCTATCAACATAGGGATACTCTGCCACTCCTGTATAGACCCGGTGCTCCTGGCTCAGGACCCTCCCTAGACAGCCTGCCTGTCTATATCTTCATCTTTTAGGATCCCTTTTCCAGGAAATTCTCTTCACTTTTCAGGTAGAATCAGTTCTTTACTCTATTTTCCACGGATGGACCAGGATACAGATGAGCCCAGACCTAGGTAGGTATTTTTGTGACACTAGCCACCAACTGGCTGCCATAGATTTGTGTTTTCTAAAAACCATCTGGGAAGATGTGAAGATACGCAGTATGGGTATTATAGGGATACTGAGAGTTTCCAGAGGGATGCCCAGGCAGGTAGGAGATATCTTAGACTCATAGGAAGCAGCTTCTGGCAACTAACAAAATGTGGCGCCCACAGACCTGTGTTGAATGAGGTGGGGAGCCACAGAGGGAGAGAGCAACAACTCTGCGCTGTGGGATATGCCAGCCAACCCTCCCAGCAGGCTGTGTAAGCCCTCTCCTCCAGAGCCAGAAAGCAGCTGGAGATCCCCAGAGCCCCCAAAATCAGCCCAGCTTCTCTCCCTGAGCAAGGCAGGGTAGTCCCTACCTCAGCTGTCACAAATTCCCAGTGGTCTCCTCCCCACCCTTTCCCATCCATTCTTGAGGTCTGAGCCTCAGATGTCACCAATGACCATTTCTCATCCTGGTTTACCTTCCTCCACTGGTGTCAGAGTCTCCCAACAGCAGCTATCTTTACAACAAACCCAGACCAGAGCCTGATCTGGAGCTGAGCTCGGAGAACATGCTCAGGAGAGGAGGAGAAGGGAGGAAGAGATAAATGTACTGAAGTTCACAAAAGGGATTGATCTCCCCAAAGACTCCTAGTGAATGACTCTTGGAGGTAAAGCCAGAACTCTGCAGTGTCGGGGGGGGGGGGGGGGGGGAGGCAAAGACCTACAGAAGTCCTAGAGAAAGCTGGGGGAGGTCCTAATGCACTTCCTCCAGAGCTGCTAGCTTCTGCCCTAGGGAGACACCTTCTTTAGGGGAAGTAACACTCACCGAACAACATCCACTGCACCTGGCCGGACCTTGGGGTCACTTCCCATGATAGACACACTGGCTGCAAAGGATCCATCAATGCTGAACACAACGCACTCCATGCCTCGGGGCAGCACTGTGAGGTAGCTCATCGCACAGGTCTGGTCACCCCTGAAAGGTATCAGCCTAGGGGTCATCCTGGAGTTGAAATCAGTCAGTCTGGAGCCAGGTTCTGGGTGGTGCCTCCTGATACCACGGCTGGTGGCCTCTTCCCTTCTCCCCTCTCCATGTAAACGAAAATAAACTCTATCTTCCAGCCTGGATAGGAGAGCCACCCTGAAAGCCCACCATGAGAACCTCGCACACACTCTTGCCTACCTGACCACCATCTTTACAGGGTAGACACCAACCCCTAGGCGCCGGGGTCGGGGCACATTGTAAGTGATCCTGCCACTGTTGTTGGTGACCTCTGTGTCCAGGTGGACCCAGCGGCCTGACGATGGCTCTGTCATCACCAGGATGTCCACCTGCAGACAGGAGGGAGGGACCTACTGAAGGCTGAAGGACTATGTGCTTGACAGCCAAAGGAACAGACTCCTGGGCACAGGTTCCTGACTGCTGCATCTTAGGGTTTCTTAGAGCCTTCCCTCTGTGTGGCAGCCACATTGTCTTCCCCACCTCTTTGGAGACACCAAGTTCCCCTCATCCCTCTTTGGTCTAGTAGGCAGGGGAAGGGCTCCAGCACTGCTGTTTCTGTAACCCTCTCTGCCCTGTGGTGCTGTGAGTCATGTGAGGCAGGTGAGCCAAGGAGATGCTCAACCCTTGGTACCTTCTCTCCAGTCAGAGCTACCATGTCAAGTGGGCCATACATGAAGCGTCCAACCAGGACCTGGGGACCATCTTCAGCAGCAATTACATCATTGGCACGGTGGTTCGCAGTAACGTTCTGCAAGAACACAAAGAAAGACCCAGCTCAGCCTTCACTGACAAGGCTCATTCTTGTTTTATTATTAAAGCCTTGTAAGGGTGGCTTCTGGGCTATGGCCCAGCTGAGTCAGGCGTCCCATGAGCTCCCTGCACTGTAATTCCAGAAACAGCCTGTGAGTTACAACCCTGCTTCCTAGGCTGCCCACCAAGGTACACCCCATGTTATTGAGTCTGCACACCTCTTGAAGTAACAACTGACCTTTACAGCTTGGCATTCATTTTTAGATTCCTAGGCTGGAAACCACTTAGTCACCTTTGGATTTTTCTTCTGTACAAACAGATATTTATTGTATGTTTTTTAATGGAAATTTTCAAATACATCACAACAGCCTAGGCAAGCTTGTGAGCCTGACCAGAGCATATGTGCCGATCAGCTGTCTGCCGCCCAGGTCTCCCTTCCCTGAAGCCTCAGCCCTGCACAGGATAGCATAGAATACTTGGGGCACTGCCCTGCATGGTGAGTTAGCCCCTCCTCACCATCTCTGCATCCTTGTCACACAGTTCTGCCCACTCATTCTGCAGCTCCAAGTCCCATGTGGCCCCAACTGTCCACCACTCCCCGGCTAGCCTTTGAGTCCCTAGTCCTTCATTCTGGTGACCTTTTTACTTCATATTGGTCAAGTCTCTGTGTCTGCCATGCCCACAACTGTTCAGATCTCTATATTTCAGGGCTGCCCTCTGGTAGATCTTCTGTGTTTACAAAGCACAGATCTAATTCTACCTGGGCAGCATCCCACACCTTCCACTGAAGTCCAAGCCCTGAGTGTGGTACTCCTAGCCAAGCCCAGCAGAAGCCCCTTTGCATTCTCCTTTCCTGGTGCACCTTCTCCTCCCTCTCGTCCTCACATTCCTTTCTTCCCAAACTTCAACCCATCCCCTAGCAACAGACTCAACTCCAACCTACTACAGCTATTGGCTCCCCAAAGATGTGATCTCCACCTCCTCTTATGTTGTAAGCCATGTGATTTAAAAAAAAAAAAAAAAAAAAAAACCTCTGCAGAATTCATCAACAACAGTCCTTGAGAGAAACCCTCTATGGGACCTGTCCTGGATTGGAGCTTCCTGTATGGGATCACTGCAGAGGATGGATGGATGCTTGGAAATAAGTATGCACAACGGGCAATCGGCCACAGTGTGGAGAGACAGACAATAACCAAGGCTGTGAGGAGGATATGCCGAAATCAGAACCCTCGGACACTGCTGATGGGACAAAAAGCCACCATGGAAAGCAGCAAGGTAGCTCCCCAAGAGAGTAAATATAGAACTACCACTTCCCATTATACCCATAGAAAATGAAAATATATGCCCACACAAACTGTGTCGATGGACACATAAAGCGGAATTACTCAAAATAGCCAACAGGTAGAAACAACCCAAATGTCTATCCAACTGACAACTAGATGAACAGAATATATGGATACAGTGGAATGGTATCCAGTCAGGAAAAAGGAGACAAGTTGCTGCTATATACTTGACATAACATGGGTGAACCTTGGGAACAAACACACTAAGTCAAAGAAAGAAGACACAAACACATATGTGACTTCATTTACACACAATGGCAAAAATAGGTGAGACTCAACAGAGGGAACCAACAGCAGAGACCACCGTTAGATGACTGGTTGGCTACTGGGGTGGGGAGGGGAGCCAGAAGAAGCAGGGAAAGGGGTTTCCTTTATGAGGTGACAAAAATGTTCTAAAACTGACTAGGGGTATCCCATACAACTGTGGATATACTAAAATCCATGGAATTTGACACTGTAAATGGCTGGATTGTGTGATAGGAGAATTATATCATAATAAGTATGTCCATGCACAAAAATGTTGATTCGTGAAGCATTGTCACTGTGCCTTTTAGGACTGATTTTAGGATCCGCATTTTATGTTCCTTCTCACCAGAGCAACACTGCGCTGATACATTCTCAGGCCACGCCTCATCCCAACAGAGGGACTGAGACAGGATGGGTAGTGGTAGCAGTTGGCTGAGAGAATAAGGAAATGGATGCCTCCCAAACTCCTTTAACAGATGAGCCCTATGTTGTCAGATATTATTTTAACGTAAGGGATGTTACTTTTGTTTATGCTGCATTTGAAGCTGTGTTACTTGGCCTGACTAAAACACCTGATGGTCTAATAAAGGGCTGAATGGACAATAGAGAGGCAGGAGAAAGGATAGGCAGGGCTGGCAGGCAGAGAGAATGAATAGGAGAAATCTGGGAGGGAATAAGGAAAAATTGGCCCGAGAAGGAGGGGGAAGCCCAGCCAGCCACTCAGCTATACAGCAAGCCACAGAGTAAGAAAGAAAGGTGTACAGGAATAGGGAAGAAAAAGCCCAGAGGCAAAAGGTAGACGGAATAATTTTAAGAAAGGCTGGTAAGAAATAAGCCAAGCTAAGGCCAGGCATGAATAATTAAGAGTTAAAAAAAAAGCAAAAACAAGCAACAGCAGCCTCACCCGAAGCTTGACCTGGGTCCTCTTGCGCAGCCACTTCTCACGGGGGTTAGCAGGGCTCAGAGCTGTGGGGTCCAGGCCAGTGTTCTCCTTCACACCTGCGCTTTCATAACGCATCACCTAGCCAAAAGTGAGTAGGAGCTCGGTAGCATATTCTCAACTCTTCTGCCTCCCTCAACAGTAGCCAACCAATCCCTGCTTCTGGCCTCCCTACCACATCACTTGGACCCTTCTGGGGCTCTGGGAGCTGAGTCTGGATGACTGGAGCCAGAGAACTGTCCCCTTAATAGCTCCGCTTTGGGGGGCAGCCTCTTATCGTGCCTCTACCTAATTAGTATTTGTTTGTTCTCGGCCTTCCCTCCCACATTGCAGGTGACCTTTGCCTGAGGCTAGCTGCAGCCCTGACTCAGCCTTGTTCCTTTTCACACACATCCCTTCAGCAGCAACTCCCTTCTCTGGTCCAGATCTTCCTTGCTGGGTCATTCTCTTTAACATCTTAAAATCCTAACATCCTCACTGCTGCTTCACATCTCATAGAAATGTCCTCTTATTGGAGACCCTTAGGTCTTTTCCGTGGGACCAAGTTCTCCATGAGACTTTGGCACCCCCTCTCTACTTAGTCATGTACCTCCTCTCCTCTGTTCGTTCACCCCAACAATTCTGACCCCAGCTTTCCACTGAAGCCACTTTGCTATGTCCCTGGAACTTTCATCACATCTGTCTACTTGTTCTGGGTTCTCCTCCAATCTATGGTGATGGTCTCTTATACCCCTTAGATGGACCTTCCCTGTGTTCCTGGGGAGCTCCAAACTTGTCTCTGAACTGCTTTCTGCGGTGACCTCTTTTGTATCCTTATGAGTTTTCAAGAACAGCCAACGTCTGATGACAGCCACCTTTGCATCTCCAAGCTCCAAACTCACTACCTCTAGCACCTGCCAGGTGTCTCAGCTCTCAGAAGCATAGCCTTGACTCACCCACGCCCCCCCCCCAGCCCTGCTATGCCAAAGTCCTAGGAAATGGCTCTCATAGCTACTCAATGAGAAGACATGGCTACTTGGCTGGCCCCTTCCCTCAGCTCAGACCTGAATAAGTACTGCCACTAGAATCCACATGTCACCATCCCTTAGCACCTACTCAAAGCTGCCATGTCCTTATTGGGCTCTTATACTATGTCTGCTTCCCAGAGACTCTAAGTCTCCTCTCTTGGACCTGCTAACAATGGCCTTCTCAAAGCATAGGTCAGCTGATAGACCGCTCTCCCTTGCTTATATCCTTGCCATAGTCAGATGAAACCACACTAGGCCTCCAGAACTGCTCCCAGCACTGTGTCTTTCTATCTCCATGTTCTGGCCCTTCTTGCCATTCCTTTTTAAAAACAAAGACACTGAGACTCAGAGAGACCAGGCACGCATTTCTCCAGCCTCCATGCTGACACATGGCATGGCTTCCTCTGCAGCATTTACTCAGTTATCTAGAGAGTTGGTATCCTTAGAGGAACCCCTTCTATAGCCTGCCACTTTCTCTTGGCACTAGTGTCCCCATGCTGTCAGAGGCCAACTGCTCCATGTGGCCCCAGGAGAATCCTGGGGTTCCCTAGAGAGGCCAACAGGCTGGGCCCAATAAGGGAGCCACCATACCTGTCTCAAAATGAAAGCAACCACATCAGTAGACTCCCAGTAGCTGGCGTGGAAGAGGTGGGGCAGGGCCACAGTAGGGAAGGCAGTGAGGACATCAGGGCAGTACAGGGCATAGTCAATCCTCTTGGTTCCCCACCACTTGGCTGTGACTGTGGGGCCAGAGAGAGATGGGGACATGATGGCCAAAAGCCAGCAGGCACAGACTCAGTGAAGATGTGCCAACAAGCTGAGGGCCCAGCACCTTCCCTGAATGAACTGGTTGGCGAGGGCCCTTTCATCAACCCTTTTAATCACCCTCCACTAAGATATGGGCTCCCAGATAGTCTCAAGAATAAGGACCAGTCCCTCAGAGACAGTCATTGTTACACCCCCATGGTGCAGCTCCATAGTAATTTCCCAGGAGCTCTCTCCAAGGTAAGAAATCAGTCTGTGCCTGAAGAGGTCAAGGTGCATGATCAAAAGATCAGAGGCCTGTCAAAGGTCAAAGGTCAAGACTTTGATATCAAATATGATATCAAAACTCAGTGGACCATGGTCAGAAGTCAAAGGTTCATTCAAAATCAGAACTCAGACTCAAAGATTGGAAATGAGGTTGGAAATGAGCTCAAAGGTTGGTAATGAACTGTTGGTGTTGGCCTAACATATGGCTTAGGCTTAATACACAGTACTGAGTTTGGGGATGGGAAGAAGGTACAGCCCTAGTATGTTCCAGGTACATTTAGGGATCTATCCTAGTCAGAGCTTAGTCTAGTACATCAGTGCAAACTCAGCGGGAAATCAGTCCTCCATCTACCCACCCCTAAGCCCCCATCTTCACCTCTGTTCCCAAAGATAGGAAGGTTACCACAATTTCTTTTGCAGCTCCTCCCAACCTAAGAGCCTGCCTATAGCAGCCCTCCTGTGTCCCCCCACCACCACCCAGGGAAGACCCTAAAATGCAGATTGGGCCCCAAAAGGACCTCACTCACTGCGGGAAGCTCCCATAGGTGCCAGGCTGTCTGAGGACTCTGAACTGTCGCTATGAGAGCTGTCTTCACTTAGCCTTCGTCCAGGGTGCTGGAATCTTGGGACTTGAGAGGGTGAGGCAGGGGCATCCAGAAGTGGGGGGCTTCCCCGGGAGCTGCTCTCCAAGAATAGGGGGCTGTGGGTGTGCAGGGCATCAGCTGGAGGGGGAATTGCATGGTCAGAGCAAGCATTGAGTCTCCAACAGAGTGGTTTACTTAATGCCAGCTCTATGCTGGGCAAGAAACTGGAAATGCAGAGAAACCAGCTCAGGTTTAATAGGCCACTGGCACATCCTACCCCCTCACTACACACACACCAGCATGACACATTGTAAAGTTTTGCCTCTTATTAAAGTGTAAATAATATAAACATGAATGAGAATCTCAGAGTCACCCTATCTCCCAAAAGCTACAGGAATCCTAGGAGGTAGGCCCTAAGGCCTAGCTGAAGTCATGATGTGGTGCCCAACAATGTCCTCTCTTACCCAGTTCCCCCCACGACCCACAGGGGCATATGGCTGAGGTGAAAGTAGATGGAGATCTCTAAGGTTGGGGGGAATCCCCTTCTTTGAGGAAACCATCAAGGTAGTAGAAGGGAACTTTGGAGCCCTGCTTCCTCGTGGGACCTCTAGACAAATGTATGCCTTTGAGATGGAAAATAAGGAAGGGTAAGTTTTAACCCCTAAATGAATCATAGGTATAGCACCCCTTCATCTCTGGCCCAAACTCTGAAAAGAATTAGGGTGGAGTTTCTCAATGGCAATATGGAGCTATGGAGCCAAGAATCGATTGTCCAGTGTCTGGCTGACCATTCCATGCCTGCTTTTGGCCACATTCCCAGTCCTGTACATACTCCTTTTGAACCTAGAAGCTACTGGTCCTTCTCTAACCCACTTGCCCTGCTCTTATTGACCCTCCAATACCTCTCTTCCAATCTAAACACATCCCTCCTCCAGGCCCTGGCCAAAGGCCACCCCTTCCATGAATTCTACCAGGACAGCCCACACCCTGATGTGTCCTTGTCTGGGATGTGCAAGGGGAAATAGCACTGGGTATGCACCTTTAGCATGCCCTTCAGGGTCAACAACCCCACTATTATTCCAGCCTTAGCTATAGAAGCCCAAATGGGAGCCTGCCAAGGTGTGGGGTGAGCAAAGCCCTGGCACCAAGTTGCCTGGCACAGAGCATGTCCTTGGCAGAAGCAGCTACTCTAGGCGTTGAAGCCAGCTGGCTTCCTGCCCACTTCTTTAACAGCACAGCCCTCCCCGCATGGCTGACAGCTTGAGAGGTTAAGCCAGAGCTTCCCAGAACCTGCCAGCCTCTAACTCAACACACTCTCACAGTCCCAGGACCTACCGAGCAGGAGAGACTGTCCATCACCCAGGGGGAACCTCTGGTAGCGAGGCACGCTGACAGGAGGCACCAGGTGGAACTTGGGCTCCAGCAGCGGCTCAAGCCGTGAGGCAGAGGGATCTGCACAGTGGAAGAAGCTGTAGACTTGGCTACAGGCAGGACGCATCTGGAAACCTGGGTGAGTGGGAAGAAGACACATGCAGAAGACCCTTTCTAGTGACCCTAAAAGGCTCCCTGAAATGTGGCCTTCAGTAGACTTATCTCCTACTCAAGAACCTCCCCTGGGTCCTTGCTACCAATCTTAGTTAAAGTTTCTATTGCTTTAATAGAACACCATTACCAAAAGTAACTTAGGGAGGAGAGGGTTTATTTCATCTTACAAGAATCAGGTCACACTCCATCACTGTGGGAAGTCAGGGCAGGAACTCAAGGCAGGAACCTAGAGGCAGGAACTGAAGCAGAAGCCATAGAGGAGTGCTGCTTACTGGCTTACTCAGCTCGCTTGCTTATACACCTGTCCAGGGACAGGACCACCCACAGTGAGCTGGGCCCTCCACATCAATCATCAGTTATAAAAATGCCCCACAGTCCTGTCTACAGGCCAGTCTTATGGAGGCGCTCTCTCAGTCGTGGTTCCCTCCTCTCTGATGAATCTATCTTGTGTCAGTCTGACAGAAAACAAAACGCCCATTTTGACATTGAAGGCCTTGCCAATGTGTCCCACTTAGGGGCTCCATTGTAAATATCCAGCACTGCAACCCTTGTGAACATCTGTAAACTTGCTGCTTTCTTTCCACTGTGTTTAAAACAGTCCATTCTTCAGAATACCAGGCCTTCCTTTTACTATTTTAATATTTCCTTTTAATATTTACAGTATTCTTCCTTTTAATATTTACAGCATTCGCAACAGGCAGATACTTCTTTCGGTTCCTCTAATCACCACTCAGTCACTACTTGATCTATTAAGTCAATCCAAGTCCCTTCAGTCAAGTCAGTGCCTCTTGTTGGGGGAGGAGGGGGCGCTTTCTCAATGTTAGACAGAGCGGGTGAAGCACTTCCCTCACCGGCCAGCAGGTGTCTCCATAGAGGTCCATGCCTCCCTCCTGTCCCAAGTCAAGGGCCTGAGGCGGCTGCCCTCAGGGAGCCCTAAGGCTCCTCTGCAATACTGAGAGTGGCCATGAGTTCTGGCTTGCCTCAGCTCCTCACTTCAGAGCCTCAGCAGAGAGCAGTGACTGATAGCCTGCACTTCTGCCCTCAGACTCCGTAAGGCCCAAGCTGGTCAAATAGCATCATGAGACTGCTTTGTGGGCACTGGAAAGAGCTTTAGGCTTCAGATGGTACATGGGCAGACACCAGTGCCAGTTTGGGTGGAGAGGTTCTAAAACCTATCTGGCTTCAGGGAGTCTGCTAGGGGCAGGAAAGTAGGGTTTGCTGTGATAGGGTGAATGTTTGAGACCTATGTTCTCCGGGGACATAACTACATGGCAGCAGAGCAAGTAATCTGTGGGCACGTGGAAGCGACAGTGAAGTCAATCAAGCTGTCTCACCTCTGCCCCACCTGGGGAAGCTACCTGCCCTCTCCCCCCAGCTCCTTCTCTGTATCTACTCTGGCTCTGTCACTCTGTCACTCCACCAGTGTGATCCCCTGAGTCATTAGCCTAACCATACCCACCATCTATCCCAGGCAGCACTGTCCTCCGCATGGCCAGGACCAGGCCCAGCGGTGAGCCAAAGAGGAAGAAATCAGACACGTCGAAGTCAAAGCGACCCAGGCTGACCTCAGGGAGCTGGGGTGTGCCAGCCGCAGGAACCTCAGCCTCATCCTTCAGGACACTGGAGTGGATGCTGCCAGAGGGGGAACAGTGGATCAGAAGAAGGCCAGGACCGTGGCAGTCTCTCCAGCACAGCTACACTCTGAGATCAGGGTGCCTAACCCTCTGTCACTGCAGTGGGACTCAGAACCAGAGATCACTTTTGACAACATCCACACAGGCTGGAGACCCACAGCATTAGCCACCCAGGCCTGGCCAACATTTGGCTGGAGCAGAGTTTGGCAAACATTTTCTGCACAGAGCCAGGTGGTGAGTCTGAAAGACTTTGTGGACCACCTGCATCCACTGCCTGGACTTACTCTGCCATGTCAGATTGCCACAGATCATGTTTAAACAATCCGTGCAACTGGAATCTGCCGCAGCTTTTCTTATGAAACCTGGCTGAGCACCTGAGAGCACTTGAGCATCCTGCAGCAGACATCCCTGGCCCTCCACACTGTTTCTTAACAGCTACCCTGAAAGCCCTGCACTTTCTGGAGGAGGAGCCCATCCTGGCCAGCACAGGGATCAGCTAGCTGCTGTTTGGCACTGTCAGCACCACGGCTTTTTCCATAACTCATGTTCAGGCAACAGGCAGACACAAGTGCAGACACCCTGGCCTCCTTACTCCCCTGGATAGATACCTGGGGCCAGGATCCCCCATTCTCATCCCAGGAACACGGCAAACCCTGAAGGGTCTAAGTTGTGTTTAGCCACAGATGCAGACCTGAGCACTGAAGGTAAACAGAAGCCAAAGCTGCCTCTCTGGCCTTCCAACAAACACCAGGGACAGTACAGAGGTTAAACCACAGCAGGGGAATGGCATGATTTTTATCAGCCAATGTCTGAAATCAAATCCATCTAAAATACTCAGTCAAGCTAGAGTAAAATGTTTCAAAGTAACAGTTAAAATGCTACATGCGAGGGTTACACCCTCAGGAGAGAGCCAGCATGCAGACAGGGCACCCACTCTTCTGTTCTCTCAGCCAATGATGACAAAGTTTAACCATGTATATTTCATGTACAGCATGGTCCCTAAACACATGCCAACTACTTAGTTACCAGAGAAACAGCCATCTGTTCCTGAACCAACAGCAACCTGGCTATGTTGGGCTGGCTACTGAAAGTGGCAGATGTCTGGCTCTCCTTGGACCTGGGTTTTCCTAAAGGATGTTTCAAGGCTGAACCAGCAATGTTGAGGTTTTCATCTTGAAACCCTCTTTTGCACAAGGCCACCGTTCCAAAGGCTGATCTGATAGAGGAGCCTTAATATTCAAAGTTTAACCCACAGAACCTTCAGCCTCCTATCCCGCCTCCTGGAATCCACCTGCGGAAAGGTACAGAGGTCCCCACTCATCCACAGGAACATAGCCCAAGACTGCAGTGGAAAGTGCCAACCCCTTTGCATATGGTGCTTTTTTTCTACACTTAAAGTGCCTTGGGATAAAGTTTAATTTATACATTAGGCAATTAAGAGAATGCCTGATAATAAAATGCAACAATTATAGCAATATATTGTAGTAAAAGTTATATAGGTGTCTCTTGAAAAATGTACTTTCACATTTTCTCTTGGAGAGGGCACCTGCAGCTACTCTTCGTCATTTCTGAATAGCATCTCTATTTACTCTTTTATTCTTTGGAACCATGACAAAGTAAAGGAAGAGTCACATCAACACAAGCACATTGATGTACCACAACAGTGGATCTGACACCTGAGATGACATCTAAGTGACCAGCAATGCAAAGGAGTGATTCGTGCCCACAGTAGGACAGCATGAGACTTTAACATGCTACCGGGTAGAATGTGCAACTTACAATTTAGAACTTATTTACTTCTGGAATTTTCTAGTTAATATTTTTCAGATCATGGTTGGTCATAAGTAAGTGGCACCGTATTAGACAAATCCATGGACAAGGCAAGATTACTATAAATCTAATATATACATTCATGATCCTGCACAAAGATCTCCAGCCTAAAGGCTAGAGAGATGGGTCAGTGATAAAGAGCATTGTGCTCTTGCAGATACTGAATCCCAGTACCCACTACATACATACACAGACACCACATAAATATGCAGATACATATATACTTAAGGAAAATTAAAAGTAATCTTTAAAAAAAAATGTCCAATGCGGTTCTTTTTATAACTGCAAAGAACTGGAAAAGCACAAAATATCCAATTATTGGGATTAAGGAAGCATTATTCACCCAAATTTATATTGCATTAAGAATTTTTGCCAGCCGATTAGTAGTGGCACATGTCGTTAATCCCAGCACTCAGGAGGCAGAGATAGGAAGATCTCTGTGAGTTTGAGGCCATCCTGGTTTACAGAATGAGTTCCAGGAAGCCAGGGCTACGCAGAGAATCCCTGTCTTTAAAACAAACAAGCAAAAAGAATCTTTACCATGTATTTTTAATTATATGAGGAAAAGGGACAGTATGAGGCTTTGTACATATAAATTATGAGTTTAAAAAAAAACACTTTTTTTGAGGACCCTTGATGCTTATTACTTAGGGAGCATGTAAGTAAAGGTGGAAAGGGTGGGAGAGGGGGAAACTGAAGAGAAATTGAGAGGAAAAGAATCCCCACCCTGACCTAATTTGGGTCTGTGTTCAGTGTTCATCTCTCTCAGTCTGAACCAATGTGCGGGTGGTTTATTTATCTGCTCATCATCCATTCCTTTTAGGAAGTGGAAGGATAGTTTATGGAATTCATCATGTCCAAGACACTGATGTGAGGACCAGAAGACCAGAATGCTGGCAGCAGCTCTCCAGGACCCAGTGATCCTCCCTCCCCTGAGAAACAGTAAATATGAAGCTCTGGGGTATTCCACCAAGTATACCCCTAACTGTGACTTCTCTGGATTCTTCAAGCAATACCAAGAAGCAGCTGGATAGCCCTATTCTTTCACAGAAGAGGAAACCAAAGTCCAAAGAGGTAGAGCAGATCATACCCAGTGTCTGCAGGTTTGAACAGAGCAGAGGTAAATAGGAACTTCCTTGGTGTGGATGCAGGGCCAATGACAAGCGGCCCTGGTTCCAGAATTTCCACCATCTATGGGCCCTCGTGGAAGGGTTTGGGATGACTGCCTGGTCACAGGCTCCTTTGATGACTCTGAGCCAAGTTCCTTACATAGATACTGTTACTCTGTGAAGGCAATGACTGGGGAAGGGCTACCTTGAGAGGAAGGCGTGATGCTGGGTGATGGCCTCACAGTCATAGGTAGAGGAGTCACTCTGTTTCCGTGGCAATGGCCTTTTGGGCTCCTCATCCTCCACTCCACTGGATACATCGATGTTGCTCTTGCTGAGACGCTTGCTGCTAGCCAGATCACAGTCCTCCTCTACCACAGAGGTGTCCTTGAGCAAAAAGCAAAGAGATCATAGGGGCCCCCAGGGCCCTGCCTCCTTCCCTGGGCATAAGTGAAACCCTCTTCCAAACATGTGGAAACTATGCTTCCAAAAGTCTCATGGCACTTGGGGGAGGGTGGTTTAGGCACAGACCATCTCCTATGACACAGTGATAGATAGACAAATACTAGGCCCAGGTCTCCTCTGGGCCTGTTTCTTGGTCTGTGCTAACATGCTCTTGCTATTTCTGTATAACCCTTTGTACCATCTGACGCCATAATGTCAACATGAAAGCCCATCACTACCTTCCCTCGGGGAGCCACCTGCTCCTCTGTTCTTATGAAAGACACCCAGGGACACGCCCTCTCCCATCCCCCAGCCTGACCACACCTGGGTACTGCTGATGCTCCCCTTCCGGCTGCTGCTGCCAGGGCTATCCCCAGAGGGCCCCGCACTGTAGCAGATGGCATCGAAAGCCAGGAGACCACCTACACAGTCCCCGATGAGACACACCTGCAGAGGCACAGCTGGGCTGCAGGTTTGCCTGCCACAACCCTCTCCCCCCAAATCCAGTCAGAGCACAGGCATGTTCCCATGATAGAATAAGGAATCTGTCCTAATGAGTTGCTTAGCACACAAAAGGGGAGGGGGGTAGGCTTGTCCTGACAATAGATTTCCTTTGGGGTCAGCCTGAGGTCAGTGGTCAGGCCATGCTTAAGAGTCAGCCTAGCTCAGGGTCATCATAGACTTCAAATCAGGGAAGTTTTTCTGTCTGTAAAATGGGGATCCCCCCCCCCATCAAAAGCCTCCTTCAATCCCAGATGCTATAATGCTAGCCTTGATCCTTACAGCAGATCCCAGCCCCCCTCTTTCAGGTAGCAGCTAACACAGAGTGGGAGAGAGAAGCCTGTCCTACCTGCCCACTGAAGCCAATCCCATCAGAAGACTTGAGAAACTCTCCATAGATGTGGTTGGCTCGCTCAATGACAGTGGCAACAGCATTCTGGTACTGTGGAGAGGAGATGGCCAGCAGGGGAAGGGCAGCCAGGGGAACGTGGTCCTGGCTGGTGCTGAGGCAGCCCTCGTCGTGGCTATAGGGGTTCAGGCTGCAGACACGGGGACCCAAAGTCAGCCTAGCCAAGACCAAGAAGTAGGTGGTGTGGGGCTGTGGGCTCTTAGGAAGAACACATGTGCTGTTTGGGCACCAGGCCCAGCTTCAGGAAAAATCTAAGGAGCCAGGATAGGTCCCTTGAGGCAAAGCACAAGCATAGGGCAGGGGGGAAAAAAAAGGATGAGGACTCAAGGCTGTGCTGACTCCATATATGCCAGCCCATGCCAGCCTGTTGTGTGTAACAGCCATGCTGTCTGACAGGAGCCTAAAAACACCCCAATTCTGAAGGAACCTAGAGAATCAACTAACAGAACAGTGTAAGAAAGGGGCATCCTGGTAGACCTCATGGAGGAGGAAGGGGCTGAATTAGACTCTCAAGAGAGGTTTTGGGGAAGCTGAGAAGGGAGCAGCTTGAGACTGAGGGCACATCAATTGTGGAGATAGGACAATGGATCAGTGTGAAGGTGGCACTTAGCTGCCTGTGTGATGGTATGTTCAGGGGACAGATCCTCGACTTCAGTGGCTTTTCAGAGAGGGTTGGGAGCCTGCCCTACAGAACTCCACTCCCAGAGGACACTGCATCCATCACTGTACTAGGAAGTCCTTCCCTCTCTGGACAGCTCAGACCCACCTGCCTTCCCTTCCCTACTTGGATTGTCTCTGTCCCCCAGCTCACCCAACCCTGATGCTTTGTGATAAGGAATGTCTTTCTGTATGCTGTAAATACACTTTGTTACCATTTATTAATTTAAAAAAAAAAAAAAAAAAAAAAAAAGCTCCTTTAGCCTATGACAAGGCAGCTTAGAGGAAGGTGGGCAATCAAGCAGAGATAAAGAGGAAGGAGGGCGGAGTCAGAGAGATGCTACAGGCTGCCACCCAGGTAGCAAGTTGTAATGGGACAGGGTCAAGCTACAAAGCCAGGTGACAATACACAGATTAATAAAAATGGGTTAAGTTGTAAGAGTTAATTGGTAATGAGCGAACCTGAGCTATAGGCCAAATAGTTTATAATCAATTCTTAATTATTATTAATTATAATTGTGTGATTATTTGGAACTAAGCATCTGCAGGACTGTGGGTCTGGACTTTGGGGATAGGCCAGGCCAGAAAGGACAGAAAATTCTGACTACAGCTTTGTTAGGCTTGACTTTTTAGAACAGACACAAAGGAGTCTGAGAACATCGTGCCCCTGGCCAACAGCCTGTCCCTACCCCACACGCCTAGCTGGAGTGTACCTAAAGTCTAGGGCAGACTGGGCTAAGACTGGCAGAATCTAGGGCAGGTAACAAGTCTCAGGCACCCTCAGCAGGTGGCAGAGTTCTAGCAGTGTGCAAGGCAGGCCCCATCAACCATTTCTCATCTCCAAAGGACACAAATTAGAGGAAACGGGCCTCAATTGCAGCCGGAGAGATTTTAATTAGCCAAGAAGGAGCTCCCTCCCAGCAGTGATTACGGGTGATTAATGGCCCCGGCAAGAGCTGCCTGGGGTAGAGGTAAGCTCCTTCTTCTCTCCCCTCAAATGGCCTGGACATCCGTCTTCCTGGAGATAGGGATGACCCAGCTCTGGAGGTCAGCCATCCTGGGGGTGGGTCTTGAGATGGATTGTGGACCAACAAGATTAACTCTGGGACTGCCTTGAGTGTGAGGGAGCAGAGCGGGACTACCAGCTCAGCGGCTCAGAAACCCTTCAACATAAGAGTAGAAGTAAGCCCTAGTCTCGGAAGCAGATTCCAGGGCTCCACCCACTCAGCTGCTCCACTGCACCAGCACATGGGTCACACCAGATACTGGGGCAATTGGCTAAACTAGGAAGCCATAGACCTAACCTGCTTCCTAATTTGCATATCTGATGGAGATCACCTGAGGGCATCCTAGGAACCCAGGAAAGCCAGCCTCTGGGAACCATTTCAGAAATTAGCAGGAATCGTCTAGCCCTTTTTTGATCCTGAGTCACCAGAAGTGAAAGGGCTCTTGGACCCACCCCACACCTGAGCCCCTCAGCTCAGAGCCCCATCTGACTGAAGCTAAGCACATAGCTAGCACCTCTTCTCTTGGAACTTTTGAGTATGCTCCACACAAGGAAAAAAGCCTGGAGGAAGGGCTTGAATGAGGAGCTTTTTGAGATCATGTGGCAGGGGTGGGGTGGGGGTGGCAGAGGCGCCAACAGCTCCCTTCTCACCCCTCCAGCAGGAAAGTCTGCTTCCATCTCGATCAAGTACTCAGTGTCTAGGCCCCATGGGCTCTACGGGTGCACAAAGACTACTTTTGCATACAATTGGCTCACTTTCAGCTACTTGAGCAGTGACACCTTGGGCTCTAGGGCACTGGAACCCTCCAGACCTACATAGAGAGTGTGGTTTCCCCCATAGGACCCAATTCCTGTAGAGCCCGTGGTCTCTCAGTCGGCCCCTCACTGGCACCTGAGTCCACAATGGGAGGAATGTAGTGAGACTTGCAAGAAATGGCTTAGTGTTCGGCCTGTGCCTCTGTCACACCATCCCTTCTCTCCTGCTCCTACAAGTTGGATCGCTACTGTGAGCTAGGACAGGACCCTATCATCTCTCTCTCTCCACAAACAGGAAACAGGGTGAGCATACCCCAGGCCCTAGAAGACTGTTAGTGTGGCAGCCAGTGGTAGCCCAGCTCTGTGGGTTTAGACCCACCTGCATACCTGCACTAGTGTCACCTCCATCTTACAGATGGGGGACTTAAGGTAGAAAGAGGTGACACAATTCTCCAAGGTCACACAGCCAAGATTCAAGTGCAGGCAGACAAAGAGGGCATACATGTAGCCACACTATGGCATTCAAAACAACTCTCCTCTAGGAAGTCTCCCCTGACTGAGTACTAACCCTAACTTGGGCTGTCTCCATTAAAGTCCCTATCCCTCCCTATAGGGCTGGACTCTGGAATGAGACTGCCTTGGTGTGAGACTCTTGGCTCCATTCTCTGGTTAGCTAGGGAAAATGGACAAACCTTCTCAAGGTGTTTTTCTTCTTTCATTCAAACTGGGGCACAGGAAGTGACTCTGAGCTATCACGGGGATCCTGGAAATTCCAAGTCTCTGACAGAGGACTCTTAATGACCATATCCCACTAAGGATGCTCTCAGCAATTCTGACTTGACACCAGACAGGCTCCCAAGGCAGGGGTATCCCCTCCACTTACACCCCCCACACACACCAAACCCAGACCGTACAAAGAAGCCAAAATGACTCACTTAGAGATGAGCGAGAAAGCCTCCGAGCAGATGGCAGGACAAGGGACAAATTTGATAAGGATGTGGCCCAGGGCAGCAGGGAAGTGGGCGCGTGTGACCTTCTCCAGCACAGAACTGAAGGTGTGAATGTCGGCCGCTTTGCAGGAAGGGTCATTAGAACCGGTGTCTAGGACGTTGCCCCCATGCAGCACCAGCAGGAGGACATGTGTC
The DNA here is from genome assembly GCA_033318265.1 of Phyllotis vaccarum. Classification (NCBI taxonomy): domain Eukaryota; kingdom Metazoa; phylum Chordata; class Mammalia; order Rodentia; family Cricetidae; genus Phyllotis; species Phyllotis vaccarum. The sequence goes on along the minus strand of JARWLC010000003.1, from coordinate 10,037,972 downwards.
TTACAGGAACGCTGTGAGCAGCCTTCCTGAGGGGGACATGACAGGGATAGAGACAGGCAGGCAGCGGGACCCAGGATGCACAAGGACAGAGACACAGAGATTATAGCTGACACTCCATGACCCCATGGGACTCCGGTGCATCCAGAAGACTACCAGGAGGGCCAGACCCCCAGTGGACAACACAGCAAATGAGTCTACAGTGACTCTTCTTGTGCCTATAGGAGCCTGAAGCCCAGAGAAGAAGAGGGAGTTACCCAAGGGTCATACAGCAAAGAAGAACCGGATGGAGGCTAGGCAGCCTGTCTACCCTCCTAGAGTTCTTCCTAAGATGTTGGCTACAGATGGACTGGATGCCTCTGAAACCCAGCACACCTCGCCATCTTCATGGATCTCGATGCTTCCTTGGGCTGGGAACCTCTGTCTTCTCAGGGACACCCGATACAGTTCTCCTGCAAAGAGGGCAGAAAGGATGTAATAGGCTCCCAACTGCACTATGCTCCCTAGGTGTAGCCAGACACATGGGAGTCCCTGGTTTATTGGAAAGCTGGAGTTATAGTCAAGAGCTGGGAAGGGTGACTGAGGCCAGGCCCCCATCTCTGGAGTGGAGTATATACCACACAGAATGGTTTTGCCAGTCTAATGAGAAGAAGCCCAGCTGAGGCCAGCCATCAGAGACAAGACAGAATGTCCTAAGACAGAGCTGCCCTGCTTACTTCATCAGTAATGGCAGCTCTGAGAACATGGCATCCAGGAACCTGACACAAAAACCCCTTGAGAAAAGCTAGAGAGTGGCTATGCTTCCTGTCTGCTAAGTGTGACCAGGCTAAGACATGCCCTGTGCCCCTGTACCTCCTGGGTGTGCCTGTGAAGGCCTTGCAGGGGGGCTTAGCTCTAACCACAGAGGCTGAGTTGAGAAGATTCAGCCCCTGGGCTAGGCAGGCACCGTCCCTTCTGCTGAGGTCTGAACAAAACAGGGTTGGAATGGTCATAGTGTCAGCCTTGGGTTTCTGGGTCTCCACCTTATGGCTGGAGTTGGGGATTTACATTTCTGGAGCTCAGGCCTTTGGGCTCGGACAGAAATGATACCAACTATGTTTCAAGGGCTTTGGATGGAGGGCGGATTATAAGATCTCTCAGCCTTTGCTATTGGACAAGGGCAGCACTCATTAGAAAAATTTCATCTTAATTTTGTTTTCTTCTCTTGGGGGAGTGCTGCTGATTTTTTATTATTATTACTTATTTATTTTGTTTGTATGTACATGTGGTGATATGTTTCATATTTAATAAAAACCAGTCTGAAACATCAGAGGGATCTACCTACAGTCAATCCAGGAGGATCAGAGAGTGGTGACTCACACCTTTAAATCCCAGCATGGGGCAAGACCTGGAGTAGTGGTGACCTAGGCCCTTAGTCCCAGCAGATCTGAGTTTGAGGCCAGCTTAGTTTACAGAGGGAGCTCCAGGCTCCCAGGCAGGCAGTGGTGGTGCCACGCCTGGATGTGAAGCAACTGGGCAAACAGGGTATTTAAGGCAGACATAGAAAGATAGATGAGGCAGTAGAAGCCACAAGGAGTGAGGCTGAGGAAGCTGGAAGACAGCTGGGTGAGATTTGACTGTTTCCTCTCTTTGATATTTCAGCCTTTCCCTGATTATCCTCTGAATTTCCTTTATTTGTGTGACATAAACATGCAGAGCACAGTCCACAGCAGTCAATTCTCTCCTTTGGTCATGTAGGTTCCAGGGTTTGAACTCAGGTTATCAGGCTTAGTGGCAAGTGCCTTTCTTTACCTACTGAGCCATCTTACCAGTCTATTTTTGTTGTTGTTTTGTGTGTCTATGAATGTTTTGCCTTAGTGTATATCTGTGAAACCCACGTGTCCCTGTTGTCCACAAAGGTGAGACATTGTTGTTAGAGGTTTCTGGTTCAGCGTGACCCCACGGTCCAGACCCACCCACAGCCGCTTAGTCCCAAGTAAATATACTAAGACTTATATGGATTATAAACTGTTGGCCTGTAGCTCAGGCTTATTACTTGCTAACGCTTACACTTTAAGTTAACCCGTATTTCTATTTATGTTCGGCCACGTGGCTTGGTACCTTTCTCTTCAGTGTAGCTCATCCCTCTTCCTCTGTACCTTGCTGTCATCTGTTGCTCTGCTCTTTGGCTTCCCAGAATTCTCCTAGTCTGGGTGTCTCACCTCTCCTTTCTGTCTAACTACCTGACTAACCAGCATTTTATTAAAACAATATTTGGAGCGACAAATATTTGCAGTGTACAAAAACATAATCCCACAGCAGGACATCAGATCCCCTGGGACTAGAATTACAAAGGGTTGTGAGCTACCATGTAGGTGCTGATAGTTGAACTCAGAGCCTCTACAAGAACAAATGCTCTTAACCACTGTGTCAACTCTCCAGTCTGAGCCTGCTTTAAAAAAAAATAGTATTTTCAAAAATATCTGCTTGGGACTGGGAGGGTAGCTCCAAGGTACAGCATACGTGCCTAACAGGAACAAGACCCTGGGTTCTATTTCCGCCACAAAAAATTAAATTAATTAAATTTAATGTAAAAAACCTGGTTGAGATAGCAAGCCTTTGAACTATAGGACCATGGTCCAGGGAAGCTGACCACTCGGAAAGGGAAGGTACCATCTGGCATGACCTTTGGCATCAGGCAGGCACTTTGGGGTTGCTTGGCTGTATTCTTAATCCTACGTAAGCCAACACCTCCCTCAGGAAGGTCTTCTTGGGGGGCCCTGGGCTATAGCCAAGGATACAGGATACAAAGTTTTCTTGGAACACAGACAGTTCATCCATTTCTGTATCATCTATGGTTGCCTCACACCACAGGTCTGACTTCAGTAGTGGCAACAGATGCATAACCCTCAAACCATGAGATATTTATCTGGACGTTTCCAGAATAATGTGCCAATGACCAGGCTCTGCATTTCATCAGACTGAATCAGACTCTCTTGTGGAAAGGAATCTCAGAAATCCTACAGCCACCCTTTACATAAACAATGCCTGACACCCCAAGAGTCCTTATCTCTCATCCAGCCCACCACGCCCCCTCTCCCTCCCCCAGGAAATGGATACTATTGCCTGTGTGCAGATGAAACTCCCCGTTGGACTATAAAGCATTTGTTTGCCTCTGTTGATGGGGAACCCACCTTCTCGGTCAGAAGTGAATTCTAGATGAGAAAAATCCTCCCCAATGCCCCTCATACGCACACAGGGTTAATGGACATCCTTCCCATCACTCTGTAGCCAACCTACATGGGGACAAACCTTCCTCAGTCTGGTCCAGGGAGAAGTAGCTACAAAAAAATTCTAGACAAGGAGTTGTTCTCAACTGGGAAGAGCAGTTCTGAACTGCCTGGTTCATAAGATACGACCCTAGGCTAGAGGAAACTGCTCTGCGAGCTCTGGGATGCTTCTGTGAAGATGAAAATTGTTTTCTGGGTGATGGGGCAGTTTGGCTCTTATGAGGAGGAGGCCAAGACAAGTGTTCTCAAGGCCTGGCTCCACCTGCCACTTTTTCTAATTCTTTTGTCTGTTTTCGACTATAGTTTGTGTGTGTGTGTGTGTGTGTGTGTGTGTGTGTGTGTGTGTGTGTGTGTGTGTGTGATATATAAGTGCATACATATGCATCCTTACCTTTCACCTTGTTTGAGACAGGGTCACTTGCAAGCTTTTGAGAACTCTGCCTCAATTTCCCATCTTGCAGTAAGAACAGTAAAATTGTAGACACATAGTCTATTGAGTCCAGCTTTATATGAGCCCTGAGGATTCAAATTCAGGCACTCACACCTGTGTGGTCAGTGATTTACTCACCCCTGCTTCTTGGGTCTCCCTAAATCGCCTGGGCTGATCTGGAATTCACCATCCTCCTCACCCCTGCCTCCTCATGAGTGCAGTGACTGAAGGCCAAGTGCCATCCTTCCCCCAGTTTTCCTGTCTTTTTCTGACTACAGAAGACCTGGCCCTGAGCCTAAATTCTGCACTCAGAACAGGATAACAGTAAAAGACAGTAGGAATGGGCCCACTTCAATGAGCCCTTAGTAAGGGTTGACATGTGTCAACTCACCCATCCCCCATCTGCCTTCTCAGTTTAGCTGGCTCTTGTCCTTAGCCCCATTTTACAGATGAACAAACTCTAAAATGTGTAGGTCATTTGCGTCAATAATATAACAAATAAGACCCAGGAATCCCCCGCTAGAGGGCCCCACCTCCCTAGACGAGGGCACTCAGCCAGGCATTGCCCCGCCCTTCCAAGCTGCCAGCTGACGGCTGTCCCTCTCTGCAGAAGCAAAGTGCAGAGAGCATCTGATGAATTGAGTCCGGGTCTGCTGCCCAAGTCCCCTTTCTACAATCACTTGTCACTGAGGAAAGAGTGTCTGGGAAGGAAGCTAACGCCAAAACAGAGTAAAAAGTCGTCTTGTGGTGCATGTGGCCTCTTGAGCACGTATGCTCCCCTGGAGCAGGTGTACGGAGGAACCCAGAGTGTCCCAAAGTGTCAGCAGAACCAAGGTTAATAGCAGGCGTGGGGCAGAGGTAGATGAGACATCTTTACCTCTTAAACTATGGCCACTAAAACCCTGGGCTTTGAAACCAAATGGCCTGAGTTCAAGACGTGGCTCTTATCATCTGTGTGACCTAAGCCTGTTTCCTCTCAAAGTGCAGGAATGCCACTGTGATAATCTAACTCCCTTATGGAGTGGCAATGGAGATAAGTGAGTTATTATGGATGAGGGGCTTTAGAATGAGGCACAGAATACCACAACACCTGCGAAACGTGTTAGCTGCTATTGTTATTTGTATTACCCAGGGTGCAGGGCGTGTGTGGCATGGTTGACAAGATGGGGTGGAGGCTGATAGGGACATCACTGCCTCCACACTCCCTATCCTGCCGCCAAGTCCCTCCCTGAGCCCTGGCAGGCTCCGCAGACCTCACTGGGCTGGGTGCCTGTTTGCAGTGTGATTACAGGATTAAATGCTGTGATTGCCACAAATTACCATTGCAAGGCTATAAATAACTTGCAGGGAAGACATGAGGGTCCTGCTGTCTTCCAGGCACCATGCCCTCTGCTAGGTGGGGGCTGAATCCTGCATCTTCACTGGTGACACAGACCTAGGAGCTCCCACAGCCTCCATCTGCCTAGTGTCGCCTCCCTGGGGCCCACACAATACTCGTCGAATTGGTAGGTGCATACAGCCTCTTGGCCATAGATGGTGCTGGCCAATCAGTAGTGATATCACCAGCATCACTTCTCCCTGACTCACCCCACACACACACACACACACACACACACCCCTTAGCGAAAAAGGAGTCGTCCCATTCCCTCTGCAGTTTGGGGACAGAATCTTGCTTCCTTGGATGCTCAGAGCCATAAATGTACTCTCAGGTCAGTAAGGCCAGGAGACCTTGCCTGATAGATGCAGACTCTGGTCCCTTGAGCACTTCCTGCTAAGACCAGAGTCACCCACGGAATAGCAGAGGCCTCTGTGAACAAGCAAGAGAGTAAGCCTTGTCTGTCTTTCTGTCTGTCTATATGTTTCCCATAAGGCTTTACAGTGTTGCTATTATTGCTATTGTTGCTGCCACTGCTGTTTCAAAGCTAGATCTTACTATGTATCCCAGGCTGGCTTTCAATCGTTGGCAATCCTCCTGCCTCAGCTTTCTGCGTACTGAGATTTTAGGCAAGTACCCCCACAGCCAGAAAAGCTGGGTTCTTTTACGAACCTCGCACAATAATCAAGATCACTGGGTGTGATTCTTCCATAAGACAGAACTCTTGTACATCATCTTTGCTTATATCAAGCTTTATGCCTATAAGCCTTCTGTCCCATTGCAAACTATAAAACTCATGTGTTTTGCAAAAAAAAAAAAAAACCTACTCAATAGTCACCCTTTCTGGAAAGTCTGCTTGGACCTACTTAGACAAGGACGGACGTGGCCTGCTATTATAATTAATATATATTAAAGTATATATTACTTTTCCCTGTGGGGCTATTTGGAAAAATGAAAATAATATATAGGTTTATTTTCCTTTAAACTAGGAGTCTCGTAAAAGCAAAAGTTATTAGCTTTCAGGGTCTGGCATTTTTGTAAAAACTGTTAATAAGTGATGATCCCAGGGGCTCACAGCTACACAGCCTCTCCAAGCTTCTCAAGCCCCTAGAGACTCCAGGTTCAGGGAACAACCCCTCTCTGTCATTGGTGAGGCAGAATTCCCTGAGCAAGTAAGCACTGGGAAGAGCTAGAATCTAAGGTGCTCTGGGGATGCTAGTGCCTCCTGACCTGTGTGATGTTCCACATCTGGAGGATTCCCCGGGTTTTCTGCTGCTAAGAGGCTAGCAAAGGATCCTGGGTGGTGAAAAGCCACCTGCAAGGGGCCCCAAGACTTAGGCCTGTTTATTTCTGTTTACATGGCTCTGTTCAAGCTGGGTCCCTATTGGGCTCATTTTTAGGACAGATAAACTGGTTTTGTGACAGTGTTTTATGATGGGTTTTGAGGCAGACCAGATACCACAGTGCCTGCTCCCAGCACCCTGCCAGCCCCAGCTCTGGGGTTGGTGACCCACCCAGCTCACCATGGTTCTTTCTGCCGGCTGAAGAACAGAGGCTATTTTTGCTTAATCACAGCCTTGGGAAAGCACAAATCCTGATCATCCCTTCTAATTACCATGCACCATATTGCTCCAGAGACAAAAGCCAAGGTCAGCACCCACGTGTTTGGTTCCCTAAGCAAAACATCACCCTAGCCTGGTGGGAGAGCCCAACTGTCCCCAGTCACTTGCCACTGTTGCCAGGACCCAGCAGGAGTGAATGCTCACTACTCAGCTCCATTCTCCTCTGTCACCTCTTCTAGCTACCCATGGGGAGAACTGAGTGGAACTGGCCCAGTCTAGAACTATGTGGCTTATCCTGAAAGAGACCTAAATGTCTGCAAGACAAAATCACACTCCAGGTAGAAGCATGGTTTGGCAGCAACCTGGTGGCCTTGCTCTCCTGCTCTGAACTAGATATTGAATGTCCCACCAGTACCCATGTGGTGAAGGCTTGGTCTCCAGGCTTCAGTTCTATTGAAAATGGGACCTGGTGTAAGGAAAGGCGGTGGACTTAAGTGTCTCTGGGGCCCCAGACCCTTGCTGTCTCTCCTTTTGCTTCCTCTACTATAGGTTCTCAACATGGTATACCATGCCCCCAGACTCCAAACAACCATTGACTGACACCTCTGAAACTCTGAGCCAAAATAATAGATGGGGACTGATCCCCAGTAGCAGAATGCAGACAAGATAGTAGAAAGCAGGAAAAAACAACAGGCCTTTTCCAGAAGATTCCTGGTTCTCTCATAAAACCTAGAAATTTTCTACCCAATAAAACTTTCCCTGGGGGGCTATTTGGAAAAATAAAAATGAACCAGTCGAATTCCATTGAGTGTTCTATCTTTCTTTAAAGTTAATTGTATCAAGTTTAAAAAAAAAAAACAAACAAACAAAAAAAAAAAAACAAAAAAAAAAACAGAGTGTAGACTAACATGTGTAGACTTCTTTTCTCTGGCCCAGACTTGCTGTTTGGCAGTACCTGGAGGCTCTTCAGAGCTGGACTTCGAAGCCCCTAGCTTCAATCATCAATCAGATACTAGATCCACACTGCATGCCCAGACTGCAGATCATACTGCAGATCCACACTGTATACCTAGGCTGCTGCTGATACATGCTGTAAATCCACAATGCATGCCTAGGCTACAGATCCATGCTGAAGATCCACACTGCATGCTCAGGCTGCAGAATCCACACTACAGATCCACTCTGAAGAATTCATGCTAATTCCCATAGCAGATTTAAGACACTAATTAACGCTGCACACTGCAGACCCATGCCATGGGTTCCCCACCATAGGCCTACTTCTTCTGTGGATGCACATGGAAGATCTATACCACAGATGCATGCCACAGATCCATACTACAGATCACTTAGTAAATATACACAGTAGTTCCACATCACAGATCCACAGTGAAGACCCACACCACAGATCTACACTGCACATCTACAGTGCAGATCCAGTGAGAGATGCATGCTGAGCCATGCTTGAGCCAAGGAAATAGAGGGCAGGACAACATGTCATGGTGGGGTGAGTATCTCCTGGTTGAACAAGCTTCGGAAGCATTTACAGCTGTCCACAGTGACCTGTACTGGCCTGCAGGCAGGGAGTTCTCATTTACCTAGGTTATGCAAGCAAGTTATGCAATATCCACTTGGTAGGGATGTTAGGATGGAATTTTCACCCAGGGTTAGTGGGATCTAGAAACTAAGATCTCTCATGTGCCTCCTTAACCCTCTCAAGGTCAAAACCTAATTATATCCACCAACTTTGCCTAGCTAACAGGCAGAACTGTTGTGTGTATACCTCAGTAAACCAGTAGCTTTAAAGAGATACTAGCCAGATGAAAACCTGTCCCTTATCTCTTACCTCTTGCCCCTTGCGAGGGGTCTGGGCCTTAGACTCAACATACTGTTGGGCACCCTAAGTGGGCACAGGAACAGCTGGGAGAAATAACTCAGGTAAGAAAACCATCTTCAGGGCTAGAAAACCATCATCTTAAATTAGGCCTGGTGAAATTGCCAGAAGAGTGTCACTTCCCCAACCCTAGTGTCCCCACGGAGCCCTCTGTACTGAGCACAGGTCCCTTCGCCTGTGAGTCCAGTGTGCAGTGCTCACGCTGTGTCTCAGGCAGTCTTCACATTCTCCCAAGGAGCCAGGATAACCTAACCACTTCACAGAGAAGATCAAGACGCAAAAGAGTTGAGAGACTTTTCTCTGGATGGAAGTGTAGAATGCCCCCCATGGACTTGAGTTTCTGAATGAACAGTCCCCAGCTGGTGGTATTGTTTTGGGGATGTTGTAGACATGTCCAGGTGGCAGATATTGACCTCTAAGAGTGAGTCTTTGAAGGTTACAGCCATCCCTGCTTCCTGATCCTCCAAGGTATAATGAGCCACTCCACAGGCTGTCATGGACAGGTCATCCCTACAATTCAAGTTGTGAGTCAAAAAAAAAAAAAAAAAAAAAAAAAAAAACAAAAAAAAAACCACCTTTCTGCTTTAAATTCCTAACATATTTCGTCTTAGCATGGGAAAAGATAACTGATACACACGAGAGGATTTGAACTCAGGTTACAGATCAGGCTTCTTACTTCCTAAAGTTAGGGAGTGAGTAGAAGAGAGGTGATCTCTTCTAGCCTACAAATGCCTCCTCCAACCACAGCCCTGGCATCTCACAAAGAGCCAGGGCTGGGAGAGAAAGCACTCATTGGGCACAGGAGCTTGCTGGGACAGTAGAGCCTGACTCTGTTAGGATCGACTGTCTAGTCAGTCCTGGGCTTGCCTGCCCTGAAGTCCACACTCTCACAATGGAATGTAGCCACAGTCACCTAACACAAACCCCCTCTAGTCATTCCTTCCAAACTCACTGGCTCCCAGCCAAGGGACAGGAAATGACTCTCACACACAAAAAGGTGCTGAGAACCTTAAAGGTTCCTGAATCACCCACAATTCCTTGCTTTTGCTTCTCAGATTAGCCACTGTCAACACCCTGTGAGAAAAACAGGTTTCCGTCACTCTCCTTGCTGGTGAGAGTGAAAACCAATACAACTTCTCTGGAGGGCCATCTGACAACGCCATTCAAAATACAAAACGCCTGTGACCCGGCAATGCCAAGTCCATGTGACAAACATGTTACATGTACCCCATTAACCACTGCTACATTGTTTACAATACAGAGCAATGAGAGATAACCTATGGGAAGAAGCTCACTAAAATACACCACAGAGATCTAGCACACACTCAAAGCCTTGTAGGTGTTCTGAGACAGAAAGAGAGTCATGGTGTATTATCCACAGAAGGCAATGAGGGAAACAGCACACAGAACACTCCCATCTGTGTGGGGTATATATAAAAATATATATGGAAGTGAATATTTATGGATATGTTCATGTTTGAAGAGTCTGGATGGGACATGAGATACTTCTCATCCTCTTCATTTCTGGGAAGAAGAGCTGGGTGAGCAGAGCTGGGCACAGAAAGGGAGAAAGGGAGGTACGTGCGTCATCCTTCACGTCGTTTTGAGATTTTTTGCCTTGTTCACGCACAGCCTACTCAAAACAGATCAAAACTAAGAATATTTTCAAAGTGCATGTAACAAGGTGATTCTTTTTTCCTGAGGTTTGACTTTGTATTTCCTGCCTGCTCCAACTCCTTTGCCTTAAGGTTTGCTGGCGAAGCTCCCCAGCTCCTGTTTTCTCTTTGTTACCAGGAAAAGCAGATTTGAATACGAAAGCAATTCCTTCAAGTTAAAAATAAAAGGTTCCCACCTCACCCACTGCAGTTAAGGGGAGGTTGGAGATCTGGGCTGGGCCCTTCACAATCCCATGAGGGAAGGAAGCCCAAAGGCCTGGCCAACTTGAGACCCAGGAATCCAGCAGGAGTTACAGATGGAGATAAGCAGGAGACCAAGAACTGGAGTAAAGGTCACTGTATCCGCCAGTGTGGGCACAGGGATCCTGCCCATGTGTGCATGGTACAAGTTTCAGATACCAACCAGTGTTGGGGAAGATGTCTCTGGGAAAGTGTCAGGAAAATTAGAGAAGGAGATCCTTGTGCACTCATCAGAGCTCAGCCAGGTGGGACCAGGGCCAAGCCATACTGCCTTTCAGGGAAACAGAGGACAGTGTGGTTCCTCCACATCAAGTCAGTGGGCTACACTGAGTGGCCTCCAGTGCCCCTCCCCCAGCCACACACCCTAAGCCCTTTCCCTGACATGGAGGTTCTATAGCTTCTGGTAAGGAGCCATGGGAGGCATTATAGGAGAACTGGAAAGATGCATGCTCCCTCTGTGTTGGGCACTCTCCAGGAAGATGCCCCCATGGATGCCAACTGGTTCATCTGTGAATTAGGTCCCTGTGCAAGGCTCTCCTCCTACCATGTGGTTTATGAGCCTTTCCTCTGCTGGAGCTCTGCCTGAGACCCAGGCTACACTCTACAGCCCTGTCAGTCACCATACCCTCTGGTCCCGTCTCTCTACCTGCTACACACTTCACAACCATAGTCTGCCCACAGCCCCCATTCTGCCCACCTCTACCTCTATTCCATCGTTTCCTCCAAACTCAGCCACCTCTGCCTCTCAGATAGTTGGCAAACATCTCCATTTCCCTCTCACCACCAGGCCCTTGAACCTCTGCTTCTTATGCCTGGACTTTTGAATACTGCTCATGTGCCCAAATTTCTTACAGAAGTATTCCTGACACACACAAAACATGATGGAACTCTTTCCTGGGATAAATATTTACAATTGTCTTTCATTTTTTTAAATTTTATTTTATATGTATAGGCATTCTGCCTGCATGGGTGTCTGTGCAGCACTGCATGCCTAGTGCCCATGGAGGCCAGAGAGGATGTTGAATCCCCTGGAACTGGAGTTAGAGATTGTTGTTAGATTCCATGTGGGACCCAATTGAACCTGGGTCCTCTGGAAGAACAGCCAGTCCTCTTAACTGCTAAGCCAACTCCTTAGCCTAGAAATTCTTACAGTTTTGTGTGTGTGTGTGTGTGTGTGTGTGTGTGTGTGTGTGTGTGTGTGTGTGTGCATGGGTATGCACATGCACAAGCAGGCAAATATCAGTACTCATGTGCCATGGTATACATGTGGAGAACAGAAGACAGCTTGTGGGAACTGATTTTCTCCTACCATGCTGGTTCCAGGGATAAAATTTAGGTTGGCAGCCTTGGCAGCAAGCGCCATTATCTTCAGCCATCTCTTCAGCCTACAATTATAATTTTATAGTTATTTGAGGACTCTTTCCTCCAGCTCCCAGACTATAAAAACCCTTAAAAGATAGACTGTGTTCATTTGGCTCTGCTCTGTTTTATCCCCAGAGACTATCATAGCCCTGGCTAATAAAGGTGTTCATTAAGTATTTTTTCAACAAACAAGTGAACAGACTAATGATTTGTTCCCATTCTGCATCACAAACATCAGAACTGTACACAAACCCAATATGAGAGATGTTGTGCAGAGAGACTTGCATCTGTGCAAGTGGCACACGCCATCCCCAGGCAAATGAACACACCAGTGCACGGCCACATACTAGTGCATCACCACAGGTGTAGGGGCAGGAATTCATGCACAAAGGAAGGAAGCATCCCAGGCCCAAACATACGCACACTTGCAAGAAAAAGTGCTCCCAAGGCGGACGTCTGCCACCCTGAGCTCATTAAAGCGGGCTAAATATAGCCTGTCTGCAGCTGTGCTCAGCCAGCTGCCCACACAGGCCAGGAAAAGATACCAGTTACCAGGCAGAGGAGGGGAGGCCAGCTGTGGGCAAGGGGCTTTGCACACCATACCAGGGGCAGGGTGGGGGTGGGTCACCCCAGGTGGACTATGATCTGAGGATTTGTAGGGAAGGAAGCTGTCCTCTGGTTTTTGAGCCTAGGCAATGGGGTGCACTATCAGCCTTGTCCAGTGGGGAGGGTGATGCCAAGCTGCCCTTGTCATCTCTATCTGAGTTGAGGATCCAAGCTCAGACTTGAGCCAGGAGCTGGAGTCCGGACAGAGCCCCTGGATATATCTGGCTTTTACAGAGGCTAAGATAGGGATGAAAATACAGTCAGTCTGGGGGCAGAAAACTGGAGCAGTACTGGTCACTGCCAGGTTCTGGTCTGGGAATTAGAGGGGAGTTAGACTTCCGGTGGGCACCCCCACTCTGATCTACAACTGTGGCTGTGGTTAGCTGTCCCATACCTGGCACAGATGTAGCTGATGCCAGCACTGGCCCTTGAGAAAGCCAGTTGGCAGCCAGCATATATCAAGTTCTTATATTCCCTGTGGGCCAGGCCCAATCCTGAAGGTCACAGTAGGTAACTTTTGTCCATACAGAGGAAGCTTCAGGTGTCCTTATATATCCCTGTCCTCTGCAGAGTCTGGACCCAACGGTATCTGGGGGTGGGGGTGATGAATAGAAATGAAGCTGGTCCTTCAGAAAGTCCCTATGTGACAGAATGAACAGAGAAATGCAGGAAAGGAGGGAGCGTAGACCCAAACTGGCCAGGTATAGTCCAGCTCTGAGGTTGGTGGAGACTGCCTTCCTTAGAAATCACCTGCTCCTGGACATCTTTGTTTTCACATTGTGACCCTGAAATCATGGTTTCAGCCCTTCCAAACTCCAAGTTTTATAAGTATTAGAGGAGAAAGCCTGGGCAGTTCCCAGCACACCAAGCACCTACTAAGCCAAAGTGACAGGGAAGTCTTTGGGGAGTAAGTCTCATATCGTCCCATGACACTTGTGTGGGGTGTGAGGGGACATGGTGGACTTCCATCCCAAGGACAATGCAGGAAGCTCTCTGCAAGGACAAGACAGCTCCCTCCATGTAGCATGCCACCCAGTACCTGCAACCATGAAGCAGGAAGTGAGAAGTTCCCCTGGGACCTGAGTCTTTCCTGACATCTGCCAGGCAGAAGGATGCCTCTGCCCCACTGGGATGCTGGGTGGGTGAGATCTCAGGCTTCCCCACTACCCTGTGAGAAGTGTGTGCTGCAGATTGTTCTCTAGAAAGGACAGGGGTCTGTGGACATACACAGTCAACATCCAAACTACAATAAGGAGAAACATTGATGGAAGAAGGTGGGCCGACGGGGACAGGTAGAGCTGGGCAGCAAGTGAGTCAAGCGAGCCGGGCTAGAAGGCCTAGGTTTCCTCCCTGACATACCTAAACACCAGAATGGGAGACACTGGCAGCATGGAGGCCAGTGTAGAAATTCAGGTTGGCAAGAGGGATAGTGGCCAAGAGAAGAAGGTGAGCCTAAGTTCTGCTGGAGGCAGTGTGCTGTCCTGGGGTCCAATTTGGCAAGGTGGTAGTGAAGATGATGGGGTATTGTCTAGAAGGAGCCCAGGTTTTGAAATGGTTCTTTTTTTTTTTTTTCCCTCTGAATAAGAGAGCAGTGAGCTTCGGTCCCTGGGGACCTACCTGCAGTGGAAGGCTCACTTAGGCACAGGAAAGTATCTGAAGATGTCCCTGTGATCAGTAGGCAGTGACAGGCAGAAATGCAAATTAATACGGACAAAGGGAGCCAGGAGACAAAGAAGAAAAGATCCAGAGGGACTCCACATATCAACAGAGGGCTGGGCCTCAATCCTGGCCATGACTGCAAGACAAGCTGGAAGAAACGGCCAAGGCGCCCTGCTCCTCAGGCCAAGCCCTGATGCTGTCCCCATGCCTGAGAGATCCCCAGTTTCTTCCCAGCTGGTTCTAAATAGCACAAGTGGTCATGAACTTCCAGACCATCTGCCCAATAACAGACAAATTCAGGACTGTAAGGAAGCGACCAAGGAGCAGGGAATCCAGGGAACACACAAGGCCCAGAGCTGCTAAACCTAGGGCCAGACAATCTCCCACCAGTTAGCTTTTTACCATTGTGACCAAATGCCACAGAGATATAAGGTATAGATACAAGGGTTTATTAGGACTCAGGTGTGTCTGTGATGTGCCATGGCAGAAAATGTGAATTTGCAAAATTATTCACCTCAAGATGGCCAGACAGCAGAGAGAGAGGTCTGGCAAGCAGCTAGGGACGAGATATATCCTCCAAGACTATGACTCCAGTCATTTCTGTCGCCTCCCAGTAACATCCAATTATGAATCCATCACTTCTCAGTGATTGTACCCTGCAGCTGGACACTAATGGCCTGGTAGGGGAGGGTTACTTCATATCTGAACTGTACATAACAAAAGAGAAACATGATGGTAAAGCCAGGATGCCATTCAATGAGCTCCACAAGCTACACCTTTACATCTGGCCCAGGATCTCCAACTGTGAAGATTTATGCAGATGCAAGGTATAATTGAGAACAATAAGACCCTCCCAGTGCATCTGTTCCACAGCCTCTGGTACCCTCAACTAACCTAGAAAGCTGAGAGTTCAGCCATCTTTCCACATATAATGAGGCTCAGAGATGCTAAGTCACTTTCCCAAGGAGTCGCAATAACTACATAGGAACACTAAGTCACAGACCCTTAAAACACCAGACATCACAGCATCAGTCCCAGGCGGCAGGACTGACTCCTCAACTAGAATAATATTCTTATTTTCAGAGAGTGTTCAAACACCCAGTAGAAAAAGTCAGTGAGGTAAAAATGATATATACACAGAGGGAAAACACATAAGCCATGGATATAGTCTTTTCAAATTCAGGTCACAAACTTTTATTTTGCCTGTTTGAAATAAACAAACACATTGTCATCAATTACCACCATTGCCTCATAAAAGAAAAAATGATTTTAATGTCTGAAATTGTAGGCAGGACATAAATGTAGAGTTATGTGAAAAGCTTTGCACTCAGCTATACTTCAGCCATCATAGGAAAGCACGTGAGGAGTAAGTTTCCTCCCCGCCCAGCATACTGGGTTTAGACTTGGGTAGCATCAGCCAGGAAAACCTCCAAGACAAAGATTTGATGGCTCTAAAATTCTTCTGCACATCAACTGCTATTCTTTCCCTCATAAAACTATCCTCAAGGAGCAGGATACAATGACAGCTTTCAGCAATATAATTTTGACAAAATCTATAATCATGAAATAAAAAAGACTTCGATACTACTGAAATGCAATTTTTCCCCCAGGGAGTCACAGGAGATATGAAGCATTCTGTCAATTCAATTGTGTATGCGGGGATACAGGGTGACAAAGCCTGTAGCAGGTGGCTAGCTTTTACCTCCAAGCTACTGCTGAAAGCCCAGTAGCAGCAAGTCATAATAGTACAGGACTGCGCTCCCAGCACTTGGAAGGCTGAGACAGGAGAATTGTCAAAAGTTTGGGGCCAGTTTGGGCTATACAATGAGGCTCGCCTCTAAAATAAATAAATAAATAAGTAGAAAGCCCTGCAGAGATGATCTGGGCTCTTCCTGCCTTGCATATTTATATTGTGGTTTTTTTTTTGGGGGGGGGGTAATTTCCTGATGGTTCAGGATGTTGGGGATGTCGTGGTCAGTTAGACACTGGCAATCTAACGTGGGCTAATTCAAACAGAAACCAAACTTGCCCAGGAATATACCTTTCAAAGCCAGCCAAACACACCCCAATCCACACCCAGCCTATTGTAGCTAACCCTCAGCCACCACACCTGTCTTCCCTGAGGCAATCAAAGCCAGGTGCCAGGTAACTAGGGACAGGCAGAGTGACCACTCAGTCATTATTCAAACCACAAATCCCTACATTCTCCTGCTCTAAAGAACATCCACCCAGCCACCCAACACATACACAAGCTGCAGACGAGGCCAGGGTCCCCCTGGCTCCCTGTCTCCTACTATAGTGACTCAGCTCTTGCAAATTCTGTACCATTTCTTTTCATTAACAGCTCCAGTCTTCTCTGTCACCACTGTCCTCTCCATGATATAAGATCCTGCAGGCCCAAATTTAACTACCCCTCTTTCCTGGAACCCCGTCCTTTCTCTTTGCTATCATGCTGAGAGCAGAGCCTGAGAGCTGGCCCTGAGAGGAGGCACACTCATGACCCCACCAACCTTTGTCTGTGCCTTTAAGCATTGCGACATCAGGGTCCAGGGATGCTGTGCTGGAGATCAGTGTAGCCACTTGGGGTGGACCAAGGATTACAAATACTGAGGTTGACATGCCCTCCACAGATCAACTGAGGAAGGGACAGCTTGCAGGAAGGCCTCAAGCTGGGGCTTGGGGAGCTAGGAGGTAAAATGGGTTGAATGCTATAGCCACAAGGAGAATGGTGGGCAGGAAAATGGGGGAGTTCTGAGCCCTCTCCCCAAACCCAGCCTCATATAGAAGTCAATATTGCACATGGGGAAGATACGATTTGCCACGGGTGCTGCCCAGCAAGTCCACCTGCTGTGTCCATGGGACGTGTGACCAGTGTGCTGGCATGACCCTAGCACACTCAATCCCACAGCCATCTTCCTAAAAATATTGTCAGGAAGAATCAAGACAGGCTGTTGTCTCTCTCTCTCTCTCTCTCTCCCTCTCTCTCTCTCTCACACACACACACACACACACACACACACACACACACACACACACACACACACACACGATCGGGAAAACCCCAAACAGTCCCAGGACTCCTGACCATTCTATGAAGGGGTTTTAAAGAGGAGCATGTCCAGGGCCATTGAGATGACTCAGTTATAGAAAGCACTTGTTGTGCAAGCCTGAACCTGTGTTTGATCCCAGAACCCATGACAGAAGGAGAGAACCACCCCAGAAAGATGTCCTCTGATCTCACAAGTGCCCTCATCCACACACACAATAATCATATCTGAAAAAAAACAAAATGCCTTTAAAAAGGACTATTCTCTAGAGCCCGGCCTTGAATGCCCTCATTCATTGGGATTTTGGTCTCCACAAGACCAACTATGACCGCTAGAAGTTGCCATCCAAATGTTGATGGTCACAAAGGCTGCCTCTCCAGTCCCTCCCAGTCTCCATCCCAGTGAAGAGGACAGTCACCACACTTTCAGGGAATTCTGTGTTGTACCTCATCCCCTATCAGGGCCCATCAGCCCCATGCCCTAGTTCTAGCTCTGATTCCAAAACTGCCCAGCGTGGATGGCTTAGAAATCCCAGAATCTCAGGAAAGCTACCTAAACCCAGGCTGAGTGGTCCTAGGCTCTCTACCCCTGCCCAGGAGGAGATGAGTGAGATTCTTCCACCCTTGGAGCTTTAAGCCTGAGAGGTGATCAGGCCCAGGGGGTACCCTTTTTCTAAGGGAAGGAAAGGCTCTATGGGGCCAGGTGTAACTCACGTTGTTTCTCCTGTAAGATGCTGGATGTGCACGCTGTGGCCCCTTCTCCTGTGGAAACAAGAAAGACATGAGCAGCTGGATCCCTGCTCTGATACAACAATGCTGCACTCCCCAGAAGAGCTGCCGACAACTGCCACTGCCTCTTCAGAGTCAAGGGTGGCAGAGGCATCACCCAAGTTTCCCAACCTACTCCACCCACCTCAGAGTTAGCCATTGGCCTTTGTGTGTGACCCAGCCCTGAGCCCCCATAGGACCATTGTTGAGTGTAGCTGGCTCCTCCCTTCTCCTGCTTCATGAAACAGCTGCTGACAGATGCCCTCTCCTCCTTCACCCTGTCCCTATGAGGATCTGAGCTGGGCACTGGGTTCAAGCAACAGTAGTCAAGCCTCTCTGTCCTCGGGGTTTTAATCTGTGCATTCTGCTGCTTCTGGCTTCTATGGGCACCTCCCAGACACCTCACATTCTCCAACGACTAGGACCTTCCTGAGTAACCCTGAGTTGGAAAGAAGAAAAGAAAGAAAGAAAGAAAGAAAGAAAGAAAGAAAGAAAGAAAGAAAGAAAGAAAGAAAGAAAGAAAGAAAGAAAGAAAGAAAGAAAGAAAGAAGAGAGGGAGGGAGGGAGGGAGGGAGGGAGGGAGGGAGGGAGGGAGGGAGGAAGGGAGGGAGGGAGGGAGGGAGAAGTGTCTGAAAAAAAAAAACCCAAAAAACAAAAACCCTGATTCTCTAAGGAAGGGCTGCTCAGGGCATCTCAGGACAAACATCGCCCCTAGGATCTCCTAGACCATGTAAGGCTGCCCTGTCCGCTCCCCCACAGGACTCCGAGGCAGTGTCATCCAGGAAATGCCTCTGCCCTCCCAGCCTGTTCTCCATGGCCTTCTGTGACTCCTTTTCCAAATGTGTCTGCCTCTACATTTGTGATCCAAGACACCATCATCATCAGATCCCCTGTTCCTACAGCCCTCTGCCTGCTAAAGCTGCCCTCAGGGATCTTGTCACCTGGATCCCAGTCTCTCTGGTTCCTTCCTCCTTAGAAGAGGGGTCCGTGAGTGGGAAGAGCACACAGCTGGGGTTTGCAGGCTAGAATTTGGTTCACACCAACCCACCCACCGCATGATCTGATGCATCTCCCTCTCCCCACTCCGGAAGTCATTCCTACAAAATACTGCGGTCCCCATGCTCTCAAGAGATCCTCTAGTACTAAAAGCCTTAAGGTTAGACCCCTGCTGTCCTTCACTTCCTGTGTCTATGGGCTCATTTACATAGCCTCTATGCCAGTCTTCTAGAATGGAGGTTCCACTGGGACCTTGCTCAGGGAGCCCTTGTACAGTGAGTAATTAGAACACAGGCAGGAAGCTAACACTTGCTTCATAAGGATTGTCCTTTTTTTGTTGTTTATTTTTGAGACAGGGATGTCCCTGTATAGCTCTCTGGCCTGGAACTTTGCAGTCCAGGCTGGCCTTGAACTCAGAGATCTGCCTGGTTTTATCCTCTTAAAGTGTGCACCACCTTACCCAGTTTGCCTTTGCTGTTTTATTTACTGATTTCCATGTGACAACTGACTCATGACTTGGTCTTTTCTCATCTCAACACAAGGTGGAACCAGATGGCAGAGCCAAGGGCTAGTGTGTGCCCCAAGCCCAGTGGCAGGACAGAGCCTGCGGCAAGAAGAATCCCACTGGAGAAGAAAGACCTGGGCCCTTATGGAGTGGTCCCCACCTAGCATGATGAAGTGGCCACAGATTGTGTTCCAGGAATGAGAGTAACCCAGATGCAGACAGAAACCAGGGAAGACCCAGCATCAGACACCAATAACTTGTATCACTCTTTGGTATCATCTGAGGCAAAGGGGCATCTGGGCAAAGTCACTTCCTACTCATGGATGCCATGTGCTGTGGATAATGCAGAGATGAAGAGCAAAGTGTGTACAAGGCAAGAAAACCTCTGCATGGAGGGCGGTGCTGTGCGCAGTTGGCCATGATGGATGGGGGAAGGAAGGAAAGGGAGGGGGGCTTCTCCCAGTGAAGCCCTGGGAAGCCTGCAGCAAAGCCATGATTTGAGCTTCCAAGGAAAAAGGACAGGGTGTTGCAAACACCATGCTCAAGGCATGCCAAGTCCAGAGGAGGCAGGATGCGGGGGTGAGTGACCCCGGGCAGGAAGGAAGTCCATTTATGTGAATATAATAAGTCAGTCAAGCCTTGGTGCAGCAAAGACTTACAATATCTCCCACACCCCGGGATCCTGCCACTTCTATTGCCCCCTGAAACAGCTACGTAATTAGCTGGGTTCTAAGCACAAGGTCACTCTGCCCAGAAAGCAAGAACAGCAAAGGTGCCCACTTTGTTCTGAAGACTCTCAACCTGGGTCTGCTGAATGCCACTGTGTGCTCCCTCATACGCAGGGTTCCTTGCAAGCACAGCAGAGACTCTCGGTGGCCTGGGAGCCCCCACCCCTGACTTAGGACACACACATACTGGGAGCCCACTATCTCCCAAGTCCTCCACTTCTACCTTCTGCCAGCCACTGTGCATAATGGCCAGCTGGGGAGTAGAGAGATAGATACACCTGCCCTCCCGTGTACCTGCTGTCCCCAGGAGGATGACAAAAGTCCTCACCCTCTACAAAGGGAGCACCTGCTTTCTGGATAGGATGAATAATAGTTTGCTCCCTCTGAGTTACACTCAGAATACACTGTGACACTGCCAGCCTACGGTGACACAGGAGGTGGAAGTGCTTGTCACCTACTCTGCCTGTGCCGGGGCTCCTGTTGGAGGGAAGAGAGAGGTAGGACAAGACAGCCAGGTGGGACTGAAGAAGGCCAAGCACCACTTGGAAGCCTGGAGGTGGTAAAGTGATAAAGTACAAGATCACATGCAGCAAAGCCTCAGCCTGGGGCACATGACCTGTAGACTTCACTCCCAAACCACAAAATCGGAGATAAAGTAATTTCTAAATTGAACAGTAAAGTCCAAACCAAGGGCTCTTTGGAGCACTGGCCACAGCCCTGACTATAATAAAAATGCCCTGGCAGTTCTTAGGCACCTACTAGATAAGGAAAACTGTTCTGGTTCACCACTTCTGGATCTTCCCCGCAGAAGTTCAGCACCTAGACCCTTTATGAGCTGCTTGTCCCACTTGGTGCTCTCATGACCAAAAGCAAGTACAGCTTTGCGCTGGGGCAGGATTTTCACCAGCAAGATTATCTGATGGAGAGTTGCCCTAGGGCCTGAGAGTCTCACTGCTGGGGATGCTGGGATGTAGAGAGTGGAGGAAGCCAGGAGGCCCGTGATCTTGAGATACTGGAGCACAGGGTGCTAATAGATTTGGAGCAGGGAAAATGATCAGAGACAAGCCACCCAGGAGCGGGGGCTACTGGGAGTACGGGTGCCTTATGTCCTGCCCTGTGCTTTCCATGACTGAACTAACTGTGCCTTCCACCTGTGTAAAACAGACCCCTTCACAGAGAAGGAGATGGAGACTCAGTGGGGCTCCATCACTGGGCCTTGATGATGACTTCTACCCATTACCCTGCTTCTCCGTCTTGTGATCTCTAGGCTGTAGCTTCTTGAGAGGGCTCAGGTGGGGCGGGGCGGGGGGGGGGGGGTGAGGTAGAGAGGCTGAGAGTAGGTAGAAAGAGAGCTGGGCAGGGACTCTTAGCAAGAGGTGTTGAGATTGGCCAGTGTTTCCTACAGACTAGGTTCCCCTACAGTGATCCTGAGCCAGGTATCCAGTGGGACTGATGAGGGCATTAAGGAAGGTCAGACCGAGGCCGCTTTTTATTATTGCCATTTTGTTTTCTTTTTACCGATATTTTAGATACAATGCATTCTGCTTGCTCTTGTCCCCTCCCCTACTTTGACTCCCTCCAGACTCTTGTTTTTTGGTTGAAGGTCTCACTATGGTGCCCGGCTGGCCTGGAATCCAAATCTCCCTGTCTCAGCCACACCACTACCGTCACCTTCCAGTGTGCCAGGATTACAGAACTGCCACCACAGTGGGCCTATTATCCACACTATAAATAATGTATGTGTGTGGGGGGCAGCAGCAACAGCAGCAGGCTGGCAGCTGGCCTTGCCTGCTCAGCCCAGACTGGCTTTATCTCCCCTCTGAGCCTCCACCAGTGACAGAGGAATCATCTAAGCTGCAAAACCTGGTTTCCTGATTAGCAGGCTCCCAGGACGTGGGCCATTAACCAAATGTGCAGCTGGCTCAGCATTGCCTAAATGAGACCCCACTTGGTCTGGAACTTTCCAGGGCCCCTGGGCCCAGCACTTTGTCTCAGCTTAAGATTGCTCCTGTCACAGGAGCTGCAGGAAGCACGCATAAGCCATAGTTATGCAAAGAGGGCTGGGGGATGTAGGCTGGTGTTGCAGGCTGTGTTGGGGGGGTGAGAAGGTTGGAGGTTCCTGCCTGGAGTGGGAGCTTGGGACTAGAGGCTAGAGCTGAGGTCGGAGCTGGGGGTTGGAGACTGAGCTAGGAACTGGGGTTACTGCTGCTTTCAGGCTGTAGCTCCATAAATCTTGCCTTTCTCAAGTTCATACAGTCTGGGGAGTTTGGCCGCAGCATCTCCCCAGAGAAGACACTTCCAACCCTTTCTAATGACTTCCCAAGTGACCTCTTTCCTCTTCCTACCCATCTTCCAGAAAACCACTAGCTCCCTCTAAGAGAAGCAAAATGTGTAACTGTGAAGCAGTCTCTTCCCACAAACATAAGAAGTCATCCCCTGAATCCAAAGGCAGGTTGCACTGATGGCTGGGGAGAATCTCAGACCCTGAAGAAGGATGAGAATTCTTGATCTGTTCTTCCAGGGCATGGAATACTAAAGCCCCGATGTGCCCTATACTCTCCTGTGCCCAGCCCTTGGAAGCCCTAACAGGCTCAGGCCGGCTGTTTGTTCAGTTCATGAAGGAGGCTGTCTCGAGGAAAGTCCTACCTGCCCCTCCTTAAGAGGCCATTCCCCAAATGCTGAGCACTACTCAGCTGCAGGTGGTCATTCATTCCCTCCAATCCCTAGCCCACAGTGACTAGGTCCTGAGGTGCTCCTTTGGTCCTTCACATTGCTTTTCAGAATGAGTTCTGCCAAAATTAGCTTCTTACCACCTTGCTTAAAACATTTCACAAACCCAGGGCCATTCCCAAGGAAGCCCCTATTCCGGACCTTCAGCTTTCTTTCCCTGGCTCCTCCCCCGAGACCCTCCATACCTTTTTATTTCCCATATAATGCCTAATATTCCAACTTCCACGAGAATGAACTTTGTAGGCCAGGCATGGTGGTACACACTGCAATATCACCACTCAATAACCACAGGCAAGAGTGTCTCCAGCTTACAGCTAGGCTGAACTATGTACTGAGACCCTACCCCTTCCTTTCAAAGATAGGAAAGAAAAGATTGACTCCACATACTTCTCAAAGCTCCCTTCCTCTGGGACCTTCTTCCTCACCTTCACACATATCTCCTCTGCCTGTTCTGTCCTGCTGGCCTATTCTGGCCCAGAAGAGCTTCCTTAGCCCCTGGAGTCTGGCTCTGGCCCCTCTTAGCTTTGTCCTTATTTTACTCCTATCTTGTTAGAGCAACTGGTTAAGTGAACTGTAACAGTTCTAAGTGGGCTAGAGGATGGGCAATCAATCAAACGTGAGGCCCTTCCCAAGTTATCTTCACTGACTGGCCCAGGGTCTGAGACAAAGTATCATGTGAGTGAGTGAGAGCATGTGGGTGCATGAGGGCACCTGGCTGACTGCTCTGGTCAAGACAGACTCATATGTCAGGCTGTGGAAGAAAAATGCAAACCCCAGAAAGATGCAACTGTGCTCAGATGGGCAAGTGAGGGTCAGATGAGTTATGGGGGTGGGGCAGGACAGACAGGGTGAGGCTGGGATCTCAGGGAAACTTCCTGAAGGAAAAGCCCAAGATTGTGAGAACCAGAGATGAAGCAGGAAAGGATGAAGGTGGAGATGCTCCAAGTGGATTTTGAGCATCAACCCTCTCCATGAACTAGAAACACAGAGTGATTGGGGGCGGGGGCATGCTGGAACATCAGGGGTGATCTTGGTATGTCAGGCCTTAGCCATTTTTTAATGTTCTTCATGGTAGCTGCTCAAGGGTGCTTAATTCTTATAGTAACAGAGAACTCACTAACCCTGGGAAACGGCAGGTGTGGGAAATAAGGAGAGTCACACATGCCAGGATCGGGGCTGTATGCCCCATTCTGCAGGTAGCAATGACTCAGTTCCCACTACCACAGCGGCACAATGTTACTGCTCTCCTATTTTAGGAATATCACAGAAAAGGAGAATGAAGACAGTAAATTGATTGCATGACCAGACTTTTTCCTCTGCCCCAAATCTCTACAAAGAACATAAATTACTTCCATCTCAATCTTCAGCAGCAAAGGAAAATAAGAAGGAATATCTTCTGAAAAACAAAACTGTGCATAAGCATCCCCCCCCCAGAAAAAGAAAAGAAAAAAAAAAAGAGGTAGAAGGCAGAGAATACTGAAGGACAGAGTTGGGGATTGCTGCAGAATTGGGAGGAACCAGGGCAAAAACTGGAAGCTTAAAATCACCTTACTTGGAAACATTAAGGATTTCAAGATGGCAACAGCAGAGCATGATGTGGACTGTGGACCCTTCTCAGTGTGGAGCCTAATGCCCAGAAAGCCAGCTCAGCAGAGAGGAAGACCTAAGCTCAGCTCTGAGGGGCATGTGGAGGAAGCTCAGGGAACGCAATAGTCAGGAGGAAGCACCAGAGCCCCCAAAGCTGGGCAGCCACAGTGTATGAGACAGTGCAGTGGGCCTCCCCTGACCCCTGCGTGTGCCAAGCAAAGACATCTTTTTCCATATTGGGAAAAGGTAGACATCTGAGGGAGAGGACACCCTGAGAAGATGGAGATGTGCAAGTAGAATAAATCAGGAGCTGTTCTACTCACCCTGCCGCCGTTTCCTAACCCTCCCTACTAATCACATGGCAGCAGGTTGTGCTAAATAGACAGTCCCCGTCACTCAGAGCTCTGCTAACAGGCAGCTACAAACAAAGTGGAACACAAAACCGAATGTTGCCAAACACGAAAGGAAAGCCAAAGCTGTGCAAGCTCAGTGACTGAAGCAAGGCAAATAGAGGGAAACAGGGCTGCACATCCCCAATTGGCTGAGCACCATCATCCTTAATCATCCTTAAATCTGCACATACAGCAGAGTCCCTTAGAGGACCAGTTAAACAGGTCCTAAGCCCCAGAATTAGACTGGCTCTGTATGACTGGCTGGGACTCCCTCCCTCCCATTTCTGACGAGTCCCCAGTGATGCCAATGCCATTGTCCCTGGGACAAGTCTTTAGGAACCATTTGTCTAGATGCAGGGATATAAACCAAAGTTATAAGTGAACAGCTGGGGAGCAGGGCTCTTTGCAGAGATGGAGGCAGAGAAATTTATCAAGGATACCCAAACACTATCTGTCTCTTTCCCATCAGTGATATGATTGGTTAAGAATGAAAAGAGCCCTAGTCAGAGACAGCTCTGAAAGGATAGAGCATAGACTATTAGTATAAATGATTCTGGAAGACATGAACCTTGAGCATAAGAAGTTACAATATGGCAGAACCTATGAAGGACCTCAAAAGGTTACCCAGCGTATAAAATACACAGAACAAAAGATGAAAAACTTATAAGCATCTCAATAGATGAGCACAAACAGGCATTTGGCAAAACCCAGCACCTTCAAATAATAATACCCAACAGGCCAAGGAACTTTCTCAGTCAGATGAGGGACACCTTCAAAAACCACAAAGAGATGGCTCAGCACTTCAGAGCATTTGCTGCTCTTGCAGAGGGTTCAATTCCCAGCACCCACACAGAGGCTCAAAACCATTCATAACTCCAGTTATGATCTAGTCCCCTCTTCTGACCTCTGCAGGTATCAGGAATAAATGTGGTACAAAGACATATAGGCCACAAAACACCCATTCACATAAAACTAAACAAATAATAAATGGAAATCACTGAAATGAGTATATGTCATGGTAAGATACTTAAAACATCCCCAGGTGATCAGGAATAAGACAAGACTCTGCTCTTTCCACTTCCATCCGACATTATTCTCAAGGACCTAGTCAAGGAAATTAGGCAGCAAGGAGAATTAAAATGTAACCAGACTGGAGAGAAAGAAGCAAAACTACTCTATTTGGAGGTGACACAATCTTATATATAAGAAAATCCTAAAAATCTTTCTGCCCTTACACACACACACACAGGAATCTATCAGGTTTCAGGATACATACAGGATCAGTTGCATCACCACATGTTTGCAATAAACAGTCTGACAATGAAACTGAGGAACAGTTCCAGTTACAATAAAAGAAATTATTGAGGAGTGAATTTAATAAAACAAGTGTTCGAGCTTGTTCATTGAAAACTATAAAACATCCTTGAAAGAAATTAACAAGGAGGATCTTGGGAGATGGCTCAGGAGGTAGAAGCCACCGCTGTGCAAGCATGAGAAGCAGATTTCAAATCCTAACACACGTGTAAAATACAGGCTGTGGCCACACTGCTGCAGGAGACAGAGACAGGGGACTGCTGGGCTTGCTAGCAGCGAGGTTCAGTGAGAGACCCTGTCTTAAGGGAGTAAGAAAATGATAGAGCAGGACCCCTGACATCCTCCACTAACCTCTGTCCACTAGCCTCTGTGCACACACACGGGCATATACCACACTCTCATATATACATATGCACACACATACACACATTAGTTTGAAAGAAATAAATAAATAAATGTAAAGACATTCCATATCGATGTGTTAGGACTCATAATGCCATGCCAACAAGACTCCAGGCTGACCTCCAGAGGTAGCACAGTCACAGTTGGCCCCTTTGCAGAAATAAGCAATCTGATCCCAAAGTTCGGATGGAAATACAGAATAACCAGAGAAATCTTGCAAAAGAAAAATAAAGTTGTTGCTATTCTGCTTTTTAAACTTACTGTAAACATACAGAACTCTCTGGCACATACAGAGCCATAAGATGCAATGTCATACTGACATGTACTTCAGTATAGAAGAGGCTCAGAAAGTCATGACAAAGAAAAGAAATCAGACATGAAGCGCCACAGGGATAGGAGTGATTCCTTCCTGAACGGAATGGGCTTTCTTTGGGGGAACAATGAATGTTTTGGAACTAGGAAACAGTGATGGCTATGAACAGACATACATCACTGGGATAAACACTTTGAAAGAGTGAATTCTATGGCATATGAATTATGTTCTGCCTTAAAAATAGAACTTGGCAAGAGGTATTTCACTTGGACAGTGTTCGAGGCAGCTGCACGTTCCTGAGATGATGGAATCAGATAGCCACTGTCCTGTGCAGTAATCTCATTTTCAATCCGTGGCTAATTGATCATGCTGCAAATGTGTGGTCTGTTCTCACCCATCTCCAGTCAACAGAAAAATCTGAAATTTAATAAAGTAGGCAAAAGGAAACTTCAGAAAATATAACATGAACCTGTGGTCTTGGTGACTCCATGCCAGGTTGTTAGGTCAAAAAGGATGAGAGCCTAAGAAAGCAGCTCCACAGACGCCAACAGAAAGTGCCAAGGAAGTGTAGGGGGATTATGTTGTTTCATGGTAAATAATTGTCCCACCCACTGGTTTAATAAAAAGCGCTGATTGGCCAAAGGCAGGCAGGAAGTGTGGGCGGGGCTACCAGACTAAGAAAACTCTTGAGAACAGGAAGCACAGAGCAGAATGCCAGAGAGAAGCAGAGGACAACTATGCTGCTCTAAAGAAAGGTACTGAGCCGCATGGCTGAACAGTAAGAATCATGGGTTAGATGAAGGGTAGAGAGCTAGCAAGTGATATGCCTGGGCCTGAGGCTGATCAGCCTAAAACTATTGAAAGCATCTGTGTGTCTGCGGGTCTGTGGGCCTAAACCTAGAGGCAAGGCCTGAAAGTTCGGACCAGAAACCTCTTACTACAGTTAAAAAGGATGAGAGCCTAAGAAAGCAGCTCCACAGACGCCGACAGAAAGTTCCAAGGAAGAGAAGATGGACAAGCTGCAGTTGAGAGCCAAGGAAAACCATCCAGAACCCAAACAGGACCAAGAAATAAGAATACAGACAAGTTAGCCAAATGTAGTGGCATACCCCTTTAATTCCAGCTCTTGAGAGGCAGAGGCAGGCATATCTGTGAGTTCAAATCCAGCTTGGTTTATATAATGAGTTCGAGGACAAACAGAGCTACATAGTGAGACAATATCTTGGGGAGGAGGAAGGCAGCTCAGCAGGGGAAATGAGGACAAGATGAAATGCAACTACAGAAATCCCTGCACCGGTCTAGCATAAGCGTCGGAAGGACAAACAGGAACAATGTACTTAAACTGAAGGAACAATGAAAAGGAAACTTCCCAACAATGGTGAGCATAACCAGGTGCCGGTGCACAATGCCAGTGAAGCTCACTCAGGAACAGTGTGAGCAGAATGCCAAGAGGAAAACACTGGAGCATTTACAGCTTCAGGGACAGAAACCCCAGGTCATCCACTCAGCAGTGAGGATTACATTTACCTCCAACTGCTCACCAGAGATACCACATGCAAGAAAGGCAGTGACAAAGATCTCCTGGATGTAAGTGATGTCACATTCAAAGGCAAAAGAAAGACTTGTTTAGAAACACCAGGACTTGCAGAATGTTTCAGATGTTTCAGGGGGTAAAACTGCTTGCAACCAAACCTGACCTATGTTGGATTCCCAGCCTCTCAGAAACTGTCTCCTGGTCACATGGACACATACAAATAAGTGTTTTAAAATGTAACTTTTTAGAAATACAGTAAATGGATGTGTAAGAAATTCAGTTATGCCAATCAAAGGCATTTAAGAAACTGGCGGGAGAAAGCTGTACTGGTTGATATGTTTGACCTAATAGAGAAAATACAACCTACAAGCAGAGGAAATTTATTTTTAAAAGCATGTATGGAAGCCTTGTGTGACGATTAAATCTTTAATTCCAGCACTAGAAGCAGAGTCAGATGGTTTTCTGTAAGGCCAGCCTGCTCTACAGAGCAAGTTCTAGGACAGCCAGAGCTAAACTCAAAACAACACCACAAAAATTGTATGAAATCTTCGGGGGGGGGCATATTTTAAACAATAAAGAACCTCAAAGGAATAACACTTTAAAAATCAAACATTTTAATCAAAAGGCACTGAAAATCTCAAGTTAACAAAAAAATAATCTATTCATCAAGATTTTTACAAATGGTTCTGAATACTTATTGAATCAAGAAGAAAATGGAGGTTTTGAACTTCTTGAACATGACTGAGTGAGGAGATTATTTATTCAGACCCTGTGAGATGGCCCAGTGAGCGGGGTATATGTTTTGTGGTGACTGAAACTTGTACAATGTGGGAGTTCCCTTCGAGGGACAAAAAAAATCGTCCAAAGTTTGATGTTTGCAAAATTAATCTCCCACTGGAAAACTAATGGCACCAATGCCTCAGAAAGGTGAGTGTCTTCTGTTCTCTCTCTAAACTGCATCACAAGGAAAGTAGCAGAGAAAAATCAT
This sequence comes from Phyllotis vaccarum, assembly GCA_033318265.1. Classification (NCBI taxonomy): domain Eukaryota; kingdom Metazoa; phylum Chordata; class Mammalia; order Rodentia; family Cricetidae; genus Phyllotis; species Phyllotis vaccarum. The sequence continues at coordinate 10,008,602 of JARWLC010000003.1, read as the reverse complement.
GAAATAAAAGTAATATCAGTTTATATAAATTAAATAGAAAAAAGAGTTGGCAATAGAGCTGACTAAAAATAAAACTAAAACCATACTTTTTTTTAAATCAAAATGAGTAAGTCTTTGACAAAAAGGATTAAGAATGATGGGAAAGAATAGATACCAAGTAGGGAAAACTGGAAAAGACAATTTTTTTTTTTTAAGTTTCCTATTTTTCCCAACCTGATGATGGCCATTTCTAAAACCATAAGGTAGGGGCTGTACTTACTTGTAAAGTGGGTGACATCACAGCATCAGAATCAAACAAAAGCTTAGCTTTTCCACCCGGTGCCAGCCTACAAATGCCAAACACCTCAGCCGCCTACTGTACATACAGGTGAGATTTTTACTGTGAATTGGGATTTTGGCATTAAAAGTGGATTACTGGAGCTGGACAGATGGCTCTTCCAGGGAACCCGAGTTCAGTTCCCAGCACCCACATGGCAGCTCACAGCCACCTGTAACTCCAGTTCTAGATAATCAGATGCCCTCTTCTGAGCTCCATAGGCCCCTGCATACACAGGGTACATAAATTCATGTATATAGACACATATGCCCATGAATAAAATAGATAAATTGCTTTTTGAAGTGGGTTAACCTGTACAGAGACGGGAGTAAAGATAGAGGCAAAATTCTAAGAAAGCTATACGATGCAGTTTAAAAAGGAAAATAAGCAACGTAAATATTGGCAAGAAAATAGCTGCTGAGGTTTTTAAATGATACGGCACACTGAAAAACCCAAAAGCATCAGCTGACAAACTATTCGTGCTGGTAGAAGATTTCGAAGAAGCAAATTCTCCAATACACAGCTGCGACGGCTCATTGTGAGTCAGTTTTATTGCAGGATGGAAAGTCCAGGACATTAATGACGCACAATTTTGGATCTGTAGGGGTCTCTATGAAGGTTTCCAGAGAGAAACAACTGAAGACCCAACCCAAATGTGACCACACTGTCCCTTGGGCTGGGTTCCCCACTGACTGAACAGGAAAATGGGAGAGACTAGAGTGATGGGTCGGACAAAGCACTCATTAGCCACACAGGTGTGAGGACCTGAGGTCAGATCCTCAGCACTCACGTGAATGTGGGTGGGTATGGCAGCCTACCTGTGATATCGGCCCCCAGCAAGCTAACTAGCCAGGCCTACTATATGAGTAAACTCCAGGAAACCCTGCCTCGATATATAAGGTAGAAAATGATGAAGAAAGGCACCTAATGTTAAACTCTGGTCTCACACACGTGTGTGTGCACACATATAAACATGAATACACACATGCACGTACACCATAAACATAGACACCTGTTTAAACACACAAGAAAGGAAAAAGTCAGCTGAGTTTAAGCACATCCCTTTCTCTGATCTCGATCCAGAAATACGTGGTCCTTCTCAGACATGATAAATGATTTCCCCTGAGACAAAGTAACCCTTTCCTTTCTAAAATTCTTCCTGTCATGCCTTGAGTCATGGCTTTGAGAAAAGTGACTAATTCAATAACAGAAAATAAGTTTCATCCAGAGCATGTAAAGACTTCCTTTTAAATATAAACAAAAGACAAATATCCCAATAAGAGATGGACAAAAAGTGTGCTTAAGAAATCAGGTACTCTGGAGGCAGAGGCAGGCAGATCTCTGAGTTCAAGGCCAACCTGGTCTATATAGTGAGTTTCAGGACAGCCAGATGATGTTTCAAAATACACAATAATAATAATAAAAATAATAAAAATAATAATAAATATGAAGGAGTAGAAGAAGCGGCAGCAGAAGAAATAATTAAGAAGAGGGGCTAGAGAGACCTCAGCAGCTGAGAATACACACTGCTTTTTCAGAGGACCTGAGTTTGGTTCCCGCACCCATGTCGGAAGCTCACAATCACCTGTAGTTCCAACTCCAGGGGACTTCTGGTCTTTGTGGGAACCTGCACTCATGTGCATCTAACCGCACACAGACATACACAAGTATACATAATTTTCAAAAATAAAATAAATCTTTAATAATGAAAAATGTCTGTCACTACAGAACGTTTGTGGAAATGATAGTGCCTCTATTGTGCGATAGTTCAGGTAAAGAGAATGGGATGAATCTGTTCCCCATATAAAAAGCTCTTTAAGTTTTAAAAGGTGGCGGGGTGGGGGGGATTTGCAACACTGAAGTCTAATTTGAGCCAATGAACTATGCACATTGTAAAGCTGTACAATGAGTTTTGTGTGGAAGGGACCAGGAAAGAAAACTTTGGCTGTGGTTTTATTGCTTGACTTTCTTCCAACACGAATGTGTTCAAGAAAGAAGGTGGATATTTGCACACTAATGTTCACAGCTGCATTAGTCACAATAGGTAAAAATGGAAGCAACCTGGATGTCCATCAACAGATGAATGGATAAACACAATGGGTGTATACAATGGGAAATGATTCAGTCACAAAATGGAATAAAGTCCTGACTCATGCTACAACATGGATGAATCTCAAAAACACCACATGCTATGAAAAAGGCTGGCCAAAAAGGAACAGTGTATGATCTTCCTTCGGAGGGACCTGGAGAAGAGAGGGGAAGCAGCCTGCCATTTATCAGGGGCTGGGGGGAGGGGGTGAGGATTGGTGCTCCATACAGTGTGTCAGTCTGGAATAGTAACAAAGTTCTAAGGATGCACAGTGACAGCCAGACAGCAATGTGACTTACGCTTTTGAGCCAGACGCAACATACTTTTTAAAGTATATTATCTGTTACGTGGATTTTACTACAATAAAAAATGCTAAGTAAAAATAGGGCAAATAATAATAACTAAATGCACAGGGCCAGCACTGACGGGTCTCTTCTTAGTGAAATGCACATCCCCCAAACTGAACAGACAGCCAGGCAACAATAATGAGTGGTGATAAGTGAAGAACAGAAACAAAAACCCGAAGTGCACTGGAGAGGGAGACACGGATGCAGAGAAGACCAGGTCCGGGGACCCTGGATGGAGTACAAACTGCCAACTCCAGTCTGTGGATGGTGAGGAGCTAAAGAGGATTCTTGAAGGACACACACACACACATAAACACATATACACACAAGTACACATATCCACATAAATACTTAAACACACACATATATAGACAATACACTCACACGCACACAAATAAATATACAAACACATATGCATACAAACACTTAAACACACACATGTCTACAAATGGCACAATATAAACATGCACACAAACACAAACACGTACACATAAATGCATACACACATACATACAAACTTACATACACATGTACACACACTCAGGCACCATTCTTTTGGGGAAGCAGCAAAAAAACCATTTGCCGACAGTGAGAAAGAAAAAGTCACACTTGAGTAATTAACACCCTAAGCCTGTGCCACTTATGGGTGTGGGGTCTAAATTTATACTGTCCACGGGAAACAGAAACTCTGAACTGTAAATTTAGCATAAAAATATTCAAGGTGAGTAAAAACCTTCAGTTCAGAGAAATAAAAACAAGACCAGATAGACATGGTGGCACATGCCTTTAATCCCAGCACTTGGGAAGCAGAGGCAGGAGAATCTCCGTCAGTTTAAGCCAGCCAGATATACATAGTGAGTCCCGGGAGAGCAAGGACCACATAGAAAGACCCTGCCTTAAAAAACAGAAGAGAGAGAGCGCAAGACCAGTCTCTCTGAGATGATGTGCATGGTCTAGGACATGAAGAAACTCATAGAACAGACAACTGGATGACCAATATGAGTTCACAATTCAAAAAAAAAAGTATAACCCAAGAGCATGGGCACACAAGGTACACTCTCCCCAGAGCCAGCACCCTCAAAGTCTGGACATTGGGATGGCCAAGATGTCCCTGTGTGGCATGATAGAAACAGTGATGGGCAGAAAAGATGGAATGCAGAAGAAGATAATTCAAGGGGCAGAGGAAAGGCAGCTGCATTCAGAAGTTGCAGAACATGAGGAGTCTTTTAGTCAATCAGTCAGGGTGTTAGCAACATCTGTTAGCAACTCCAGGAGTCTGGAGGTAAGGTGATCAGCCAGGCCCTACCATGAAAGGAGGCCCCGGGGATGACATGTGAGTAGAAAACTAGAGAGCCTGAAGCAGACAGTGCAAGATTGTACACTCCATCACTGCAATGACCTGAGTGCATTTTTGAAAGTATTACCTCATCCTTATTACTTGTACTCCCACACTGCAGCTCGAGAAATCTAGACTTGGAGAGATCCTGGGATATGGTAGAACTGGGACTCCTGTCCAGACCTTACACTTGAGAAGCTCTGCCTGACCCATGAACCTCCCTTCTGCTTCCTATCCCTTTCATTCCTCCCCCACCTCCATATCACCCTCACAGTTCATGCTGCCTCTCCCTCACCCCTGCTGAGCTCACGCTGGGTCTGAGTCACCCAAGCCTTAGCAGACAGGTGGGGGTGGAAGTGAGGAGGGAAGGCCAACTGAATGGTGAGTACAAAGCCGAGTTTGTCTTTTTTGTGGCTACCAAGCATGGTTAGAGGGAGGGATCCAGAATATGCGACCCATTCTGGATTCCTTCTGAGCTCCTAGGGTGAAGCAAAGAGCAGGACCCATGTGCCAATACATGGCGGCGGCACTGTCTCCCACACCAGTAGGACCAAGTCTTTAAATGGTCCCTAGGTTACTGTCACATCCAGTCTTCATCTGGCCCCTAAGGCCAATTTAGAAATGGTGTCCCAGTTTAGAAGGACCATAAAGATTCAGACCCAGCTTCTCATAGCTTTTTCATTCATAAAATAAAAACAATAGCTTGAGCCTATCATCTCTCACAGTAGGTTCTTCTGCATGGGATAAGAACAGGGGTATTGAAGCAAGACGACCATTTTCTTGGTCTAAGTCAACACCACCTTCTCTGGACAGCTCCTGATAAGATGGATGTGGTTACTTAGCAACTCTGGCTTGCCCAGACTAAAAACTGTCTAGTGTCAAGGCTAAGAAAGGTTTGGAAAAAGTAAATGGATGTTAGGGAGTGGGTGTGTCTGTTCCCAACAGTTTAAGTGCCTGGAGCTTAGTCCCCAGTGTGATGGAACCTCTTAGAGATGGAACCTGGTAGCAAGTGATTGGGGCTGTGACTGCCTTGAGAAGAGATTCATGCAAGTCTTGTGAGCAGGCTAGCTAGTTCCTGGGAGCCTATCTTATCTAAATGATCCCAATCTCATATAACTAGAATTCTAACAGTTTGACCTAGATTGCCCTTAATTACCCATGGCTCCCAAGTGCCGCTCTATGAACAAAGGAAGTATCTTGTTGAAGTGCCTGAAGTTGGTTTGTTCCAGGCAGTCCCACAGACAGCCCTCGAGAGACTCCTATACATCCAAGGCACAATGGACAGCCCCCCCCCACACACACCCTGTAACACATACATGTACAGCCAGGCCTTGGAAGAGTCAGAGACTCACCTTGATGCTCATCCAGCTTCCCCATGGTCTCAATCTGCTCCACCAGGTCATTGGAGCTCCACTGGCTCATTCCAATAAGGATGGCGTTCTTACCTTCAGCCACCTCCTCTGAGGGAAGAGGAGAGATGTATATTAGCAGACAGGGCTAGGTAAGGATGGCCCTAAGCAAAGCAGGTATCTGAGGGAGTACTCATTTCACCCAAAAGTTAAAATAGACTTGAGCAATTTTTTTGCAGTGCGAGAGATGGAACCCAGGGCCTTGCACATGCCAGAGACATTTATTAACACTGAGTTTCATCCTCCAGACAAGACGTCAACACTGAGAGTCTCTTTACTAATAGGGACTAAACTATGGAGACATTCGTCATTGCAATCCTGCCTTGATGCTGTGACTCACCAGAGTCCTATGTCCTATAGCAAAAGAAAGTAACAATGAGATGGTCATCTACTACTAGTACTGAGACTAACATTTCTTGGAAAGAGAGGACCACGAAATCATTATTTGCCCATAGTTTTTCTTTAGGAATGTGACTGGACTTCCACGAACCTCCATTTTCCCATGAGTAAAATGAGACAGGCAATATCCAACTCAGAGTTCTGGGGTGGATCAGATGAGGTGGAGGGTTTTAAAGCCTTGGGGCCCAGAGATAACAGTCAGTCTGTTCATTTATTCTTCTGACAAGCCACTCATCAGTAGTGCTGAGGCTGGTTGGAGCTGGAGGGGTGCTGGAGCATCTCTGAGATAAGGATAGGGAGAGCCTTCTGGTTCTAGGCTGTATGCAATGTGTGGAGACCTTAGCTTCTAACTGTCAGTGTCTCCATTCCTTGCTCAACACCCCCCCCCCCAGCTCTGTCTCTGTCCTTAATGATTACTCTGGAAAGAAGCAATGGGGCATATCCCCTGTCTATACCACATACAAGCTTCTGGGTCCCCCATCTCCAACACCACACGTGACACAGTCCCTCATCATGAGAAGGAATGTGGGAACAGATGCAATTCTCACTGCCACCTCCCATCCCAAGATGAGCCCTCATGGCAAAGAGATTTGTGGCTTCAGGGTGTTGAGGAGAGTCTCTAGGTTCAGGATAATGAAGAATAAAACTGATATTTGCCTTTCTGGCAGAGGGTTTCTCCAACAACCAATATGGTAGCCTGGCCATTTTGGGAGCTGTCCAGTGTTCTGACTCACCTACCCCCTCAGTATTCCAAATCTTGTCTGTGAAAATGCCTCCTGCCTTATTGTGTTATTTATTTGATTGACCTAACAGTCCTTATGAAACTTTTACTAGTGATGTTGGTATATGTGATTTGAAAATATTAATTCATAAGCTACACAAGGTGGTGCATGTCTGTAATCCTAGTACTCAGGAGGTGACAGTAGCTTTGAATTCAAGACCAGTTTGGACTACATAAGACCTCTCTCAAACCATATAAAGCAAAAAAAAAAAAAAAAAAAAAAAAAAAAAGGAGAAAACTAATTCATTTCTTATAAAAATTGGACTAATAGATGGCAGGGCTAGGGATGGCTCTGGAGCATGAACACTTGAGCTCAGATTTCCAGAACCTAAAAAAAAAAATTACATGTCTGTAACCCCAGTGCTGGAAGTTGTAGAACGGAGAGACAGATGGGTCCTAAAGTTGCTTGAACAGACATTCTTACCCAATCAAGTTTCAGGTACAGTGAGAGACCTTGCCTCAAAAAGTAGAGATAGAGAGTCATCAAAAAGATACCCAATGTGTCTCCACATGCACACACCAATGAACAAACCCACAGTAACAAGTATATGCACCACACAACCACAAGACAACATCTCTCTCACACACAACAATATCTTTATTTTGTAGACAGGGAGTCAAGTTGAATAAGCCTTGCTCAAGAGTTCCGTCTAGCACCCAGATTCAAAAGTGAATATACTGGGTACCTGGGTAAACTCAACTGTCCCTAAACTTGCTGTTGTGGCATACATCTATAGTCCCAGCCCTTGGGAGCTGTGGTAGGAAGATCATTCAGTCTGGGACCAATCTAGGCTGAATAGTGAGAACCTACCCAGAAAAAAAAAGAAAGAGAGAGAGAGAGAGAGAGAGAGAGAGAGAGAGAGAGAGAGAGAGAGAGAGAGAGAGAGAGAGGAAGGAAGGAAAGAGAGAGAGAGAGAAAGAAAGAAAGAAAGAAAGAAAGAAAGAAAGAAAGAAAGAAAGAAAGAAAGAAAGAAAGAAAGAAAGAAAGAAAGAAAGAAAGAAAGAAAGAAAGAAAGAAAGAAAGAAAGAACTGCCCTCCTGACACTCTGTCCAGGACATCCTGTCCTGGATAACCCCCCACACCTGGATAGCTTCCTCAGCCAGGTGTGCTCCTTCAGTACTGGGCAGAGCTTTGACCTGGCTTCTGGTGTTAACTGTACAAGCTGTGAGCTTTTGTTTTACACGCACATGCCCATTGGTATTTCTGTTTTCTTGCCTCTCAAATGACAATAAAACTGTAGCCCCCCCCCCCAACTCTTCTAGAAAGCTGTCATAGGGACAAATAATATAAATATATATAATATATAAATAACAATATAAACCTAAAAGAATTATCCAAGCTAAAAATACTGTGCAAAAATAGAAGGTAGCATTATCCTTGAGAAAGCAGAATCGCAAAGAGCTTAAAGCCAGACATAGTGGCAAATGCCTTAATTCTGTCTCTCTGCTCCATTGGTTATTCAAGCAAGCAAGTATTCCTTTGCCCATTCCTTTGCCCATTCCAACAGCTATCCTACAGCAAACAGACTTCTGAGCACATACTGTGTGTGGAGGATGTGACCTCTGTCCCCCAGGAAGCCAGTGTTATGAAGGACACCACCATAAAGAACTCCAGTGTAGCAAGACCAGAGAGTTAGGTGCCAAGTAGATGCTCAGTACGTGATACTGTTTCCTACAGTGCAGGAGATTCCACCCATATGTGCGTGTGTGAAGTTGTCAGCACCCTTGGAGACCCAGGACTCAGTAGCTCTCCGCATGCTGACCTCTGTGCAATTAAGGTCTTCTTTTCTGTCTCTCCCTCCCTAATCTCCTGTGGCTCAATTCCTTTTGCCTTTGGTCTCTTGTTTGGTTTTCTGTCAAACACCTGTCTCTCGCAAACTCAACATGATCCCTCTGCCTGGTTTCTAGTCCCTGGCCCCTGAAGATGGGCTCTCTGGGGTTTTCTTCCCATAAGCCTGTACTTCCCATGGTCCTTGAACTTGCCTCTGTTTCTCTCAGACTCCCTGTGCTCTCTCGGTCTTCCCGGTCTCTTCCCTTGTTCTACCACACCCCACTATCTGTGCCCCTCCCCTTCTTCTGGGTCTCTCCTCTCTGAGGGGAAAAGCCTCTTTAATCTCTCTCATGTCTTCTGCAGGATCTTGTCTTGTTCCTACTTCTGGACATTACTTCATATAAGAAATTTTTCTGCTCTCTGTCCCTTCCTATTCACTGACTGTCTTAAGCACTCCCAACACTCACTCACCACACACCCTGTGCGTGTTCTCTCTCTCTCTCCCCTGTCTGTCTGTCTCCCCACCCCCCTTCCTTTCTCGTGTCTCCCCTGGGTTGTCCCCTCTCCCTGTCATTCTGCCCTGCTCTCCTTCTCCACGTGTCCACCCCTCCAAAAAACACTTTGTCTGTTGCCTCTCCCTTCCTCTGGAATTCTGGCCTGTCCTCCACTCTCCAGTCAGCCCTCAGATCTTCACTCTGGAAGTAATGGGCCCTTGCCCCCTACAAGGCCCAGAAAACACACATACACACCACTGTCACCCAAAGGGTATTGAGTGGGGAGAGAATGCCCAGCATGCAAAATGGCTCCTTTTGGAATGTTTCCTAACAAAGGGGCTACCAGGCCATCTCTAGCCTCCTCCACTTTCTCTCCCAGTAGAGCAGCTTCCCACAGTCCCCACAAAAACCCAGAGGAAACTTCTGGATGACTGCCCTGGGAATTGTGTGTGTGTTCCTTTGCATACTAATTCCCGTACCTAGGTAGCCTCTGGTGCAGACACTGCAGTGACATCTATGTCACATCATGGAGCTCCAATCCCCCTCACACACACACTAAGCTTCATGCTGAGTCTCACTCATCATCAGAACAACCCCAGCATGACTCCCGACCCTGACAAAGCCAAGGAGTGCCCTGTAAGCCCAACCTCCAGAGCTGTCAGGAAATCTTTCTTCCTTCCCATAGTTCAGGGACTGCCCTGTCATGGAGTAAAGGACTTGTTACCTTCTCTAGTAAGTTAACCAGTATCATCTATATCAGGCCCATGAAGTCTTTCTAAGTACCTGAGTACCTGTTGCTCGGTCTTCACTTTCACCTTGCACTAACACACCCCTCTCCCTCACCTTGATGATGGTCCCCACTCTACCCACCCCCAGAAACTTCAAGGCAGCATCATGGCACTCCCTCCCTCCCCTCACCTAATATGAAGCGAGGACAGGGCCTTAGAGACCCCTGTGGTTTGCATCTATAACAGCTCCTGTCTAGCAGTCACCACTCCACTTCCTGTGGTCTCCTTCCTCTTAATCCATGGACTAAATGGTTATCTCCCTATTGGTCTTCCAGAGGGAAACTCTAGCCAGGGGTTTGGAGATATGCCTGAGGTCAGAGACCAGCCATTCAGTGGCGCTGCCGTGATGAAGACCTGGGCCCTCAGACCCCAGGAGTCTCTGGGAGTCCGTGTACTCACAGCAGAAGCCCACCCAAGGAGGTAAGGCCTAGCCTAAGCTCCCCATCAGCTATGAGACTTGACTTTGCCTTCAAGTCTTCTGTAGAATGAGCTTATTAACCCAGTATCATCTTCTAGCTGCTATGGAAGGCGGGGGCCTACAACCATGGATGGACTATGCTGCCCAGCACCCAGTTCTACAGGCTCCAGCCTTAAATGAAGCAGAGACAGGAAGACTAGCCAAACCCTGAGTACCAAGAAAAAGCGAACAGAAATGAATAAAAAACAAAGGTTGGCATTCTGTGAGAAGGAGGGGGTGACTCCTGCTTTGTTCTTGCTTAGACTTCCCAGAGCCAGTGTACCTAAATATAATCAGGCTCCGGATCCCTCATCCATCCCCCCCCACCCCCACCCGGCCACTGGCCCTGTAAAGGCCAAGCCCAGCTTGTCATGCATATTCATCAAAGGAGGGGTGGATACTTAGGTGCCAGAAGGGAGACCCAAAAGGAACAGGTACTTCTCAGCTCAGTGAGGGAACGTGCCGGACATCATGGGCCACAAGAATAAACATCCCTAATAGGTTTCATACTGATCTTGATGCCTTTCAACCATCGTTAGCCTTTATTATGTAAATTTAAACCTCCTAATAAAAATTTGGGAGAAACGAATGAATGAATGAATTACTAATTAAACAAAACAGATAGCATGGTGTTTTGACAGCCGTAGATCCTGCCAGGCAGCAATTGCGAACGCATCACCACACTGTTCTCCAGTTATTTTCACTTCCTTCCACTCTGAGACACCATTGATCTGCTCCTGTCCCTGCAGGTGGCTTGGCATTTTCTAGAGTGTTTTGTTAGGGCAGTCGCACCGCACCGAGTGCTCCAGTCAGACTTGTTTCCTGTCAAGGTGACGTATTCCAATGTTGTCCCGCTCTGTTACATGCTTCAGTTCATTCCTTTCTTCTGTTTATCCAGGCGCTCACTGGTTTTCACTTGGGAAGTTTTCGGATTTGGACTAGAATAAATTAAGCTGGCATAACATTCCCCTTAATTTAAGTAAACACCTAGAAGTAGAAGGGTTATAAGATAGGATGAAGCCCGGGCCCTGGTGCATGCTGGGAGACTCCACATTGAGCTACATCTCTCATCCCCTTTAGTGGCTGCCATCAATTTTCTAAAATTGTTCATTCCCTCCAAGAATAGTTTGAAAGGACCAGTTCTTCCACATTGCAGCCAGTTATTTTAATAAACCATTCTAACAGGTACCTAGTGATATCGTTACAGTTTAAACAATTTATATTACTTATTCTGTGTGCACATGGAGAGGTATTCCTACTACAGAATACATGTGGAAGTCAGAGGGCAACTCTCAGGAAACAGTTCTCTACTTTCCCATTTGCTTCCCAGGATCGAACTCAGATCATCAAGCTTGGCAACAAGCCACTCCACCTACTGAGCCATCTCACTAACCCATCTTTACAGGTTCAAGTTTTCTGTTTCTGTTTTTGTTTGTCTAATGTATGTGTGTACACATACAAGTATATAAAGACCGGAAGACAACCTCAGTATCATCATCTTCCTTGAGACAGAGTTTCTCAATGGCCCCGGGCTCATCAATTAGACTGGCTGGCCAATGAGCTCCAAAGACCCTTTTGTTGGCCTTCAAACTGGGATTACAAACAATGCCTGGTGTCTTCATGTAAGTGGATTGCTGGGGATTGAACTCAGGTCCCTGTACTTGCAAGGCAAACACTTCACCAGCTGAGCCACCCTTCTAGTCCTCTCTGTAGCTTTGATTTGCCTTTCCTTGATAACTGATGGTATTGGACAACTTTCCATGTCTTTGTTTGCCATGTGAACACCCTCTGAAATAGAGTGTCTGTTGCTTTGTTGTTTTTATAGCAATTCTCAATGTATTTTGTTTGCTTGTGCAATGTCTTCTCCCTATCCACCTGTTACCTAAGCCATAGCTCCCTGAGGACTAGAATGGGGTCGGTCTTCAATCCCTACACTGATTGGGAGAGTGGGGCCTAGCATTGGTTGAACATACACCCAATAAATACTCGTGAAAGAAGGGATAAATGAGATAGAATTCTACTGTAGCCCTAAATAAGTCCCCACCTCAGCTTCTGACCTCGTAAAATGTGAAGATGGCTTAGCTAGCAAAATGCTTGCTGTGTGAGTGACTTGGTTTATTCCCAACACTCATGTAAAAGGCTGGTAATTTGTAATCCCAGAGCTGGGGAGGTGGAAACAAGTGGGTCCCTAGAACTCTTTGGCTAGCCTGCCGAAGCCAATTGGTGTTCCTCAAGCCAATGAAAGACCCTGTCTCCAAAATCAAGGTGGATGGAGCCTGAAGAATGACACTTAAGGTTGACTTGTATTGTCTATACACATAAACACATAAACATATCACATGCACAAGCATGTGGCACACACACACACAGGATCTTGAGGGATATCCCAGGTCTTATATAATCTGGGTTTGAGACTACACACTCAGGGAGAGTCTAGAATTCTGGGAGAATAGAGGGGAGAAAAAAATGACAACGCAAAGGGAGGGCAGAACAAAGATGTGCCACAGAGACAGAGGAACCCATGGGAAGGCCAAGTTCACTGAGGCTGGGGAGGAGAGAATGGACACAGCTGAGGGCAGCTGAGAAAGACGGGGATCACAGGGATCGGGGCAGGGAAGATGGAGCAGTAGGCCCAAGACAGATATGACCCAGTGCCACCCACAGATGCTTGCCTCCTGCAGCATGCCATCATAGCAGCTAGGGACACACAGCCCTGATGAACTGCAGAAATATTTAAATGAGACTCTTCTGCGTATCAAAATATTGAAGCTGTGTTGTCACACTGTGGGCTAGTTGCTATGGAGAAATGCAGCCCTGGCAGCCACTCCAATCAGATACCAAAGGAAGATGGGAAGTGAGTCCCCAACAGGCTGGTGTAGGGACAGCACTGGGAAGAGGTTTCCTTTCCCAGAGCCAAGGATGGGGAAGCTTGAGTGGGGACAGCCCCTGGCATCCAGCCATGCTTCCCTGGAAATCTCCTGAACCCCGATATTTGGGAAAGGTTCTCCAACTGGGGACATACAAAGCAGATGGGGAAACTGAGATACCCAAAAGGTATCTGAATCCCAAGTCAGGGTCATGTTCAGACCAGTACCCAGTGTCCAGTTCTAGATATAGATGCTGGCTAGCACCGTCTGTCTATCTTCAAGATTATGTTTCCTAGGCATTTCAAACTAGCCCCATTCCAAATAAGTCAACACCCTAGCCTTGGTGATGATGCCCCAGGGTAGGACTAACTAAGGACAGAAGGCACCGGGACCTTCTTCAGCCAGGATTGGGCTAGCAGGGATTTTCATCATTCACACCCAGCCTGGCTCAGCATGGCTACCCTTTCTTCTCTCCTAAATTAAGATTGACTCATCATCTACCACCCCTGCAACTGCCTGGTAAAATCACACCTTGGCTCCTGTGTTCTCTCTACCTAAAATACCATTCTTGGGGTCCCTCTGGGTGCTTTTTAGATGCCACTATCTGTCACAGCTCCCCTGAGCATCACTCTGCATATCTGTGAGGCCTGTCTTAGAAGCCACATAGATACTGTAGGCATTCCGGACCAGTCTCATCTACTGATCATTTTCCCCTGATGTATATCACCTCCACCACCGCATGGGACTCCCTTCAGACACCCAAATATTCTTCAGTCTCTCCTAATTCAGAGTCACCATATCTGCTGTCACATCTGTCTGGAAAGTTCTTTCTCCTCACCTGACAAGCTCTGCAGAAAGAATATCCTGCCCACATCAAAGCTGGTGCCCTGTCTGCATTCTCTCTCACGTCAGATGGTACTTTTTACTTGATGACATCAGTCCCACTAGTGACCTCTGTATCATCTTGCAATGTCTGCTAGACTATACGGTTATGAGGGCAGCAATCAAAACCACCGTATTCAATGGTATCCCAATCACCTTGCGCACATTAGGAGCTTTCAAAATACTTCAAATCGCACCAATTGTCTAAGTGTGGAGTGAGAAACTGGAGGAAAGGACAGTAGTCTTCAGCAGGTATCCACTTTCTAGGACTTCTCCAAAGGTCACCCAACTGGTAGTGTGGAGACGGAGCTCACTCACCTCTAGCATCAAAGAATTCATCATCTGAACTCTCCACCGAATCACTGAGGACATTCCGAAGGTGCCAGGGGGCACCGCCACCCGGGGAAGGGCCACCTACCAAAGAGAGTTTACAATGTTAGTCAAGACTAAGACAATGTCTCAATATGGTGGGGCCAGTCCCAGAGCCCTCGGATAAAGGTCAGCTACATCCTCCATGTCTGGGTTTCCCTCTGTAGTCTCAGACCACACTAATCCTTCTTACCACAGTGTTTTCCCTCAAGTCCAAAAACTCTCTCTGAAAAAGCTCCACGGGGAAAGAGTTGGGGGGAGGGGGTATCTGAGAGACTCAGCCAAGGAGACAGTGTATTCGTCAGCAGAAGTTGAACCATGGTAATAAATTATCTCAGCTGTTTATAGCAGCAGTGATTCACTTCCACTTACAAGGGTCAGATAAGACTCTTCAGCATGCTTCAATGGCCACCACCTATGATGTCACCGTCTCAAAATGAGATGTCAAGGTCCAGTGAAGCAAGGAAACGCAGAAAATCATGCCCAGTTTTAAACTCTTCTGCCCGGGAATTGCATGCTCTGTTCACATTTCATTGGCCAAAGTCACACGGGAAGACCAGGCATCCTGTTGACCACCAAAGCTGTCAGCCACACACAGCACATGCAGGCCATGACAGGACTCAGCCCTACACATCCAAGTGAGGATGCACACGATTAAGGAAGTGTCCTGTCTCTGCCATTAGCAATCTGAAAAGGGATTTTCTTTCCATCCCAGACTGTTTTCCCCTGCAGACGATCAATCTCCAACTGAATTGATAAGAAACTTTGTATTCAGTGCCTGAGTTTGGGGAGGATCAGAAATGTCAGCTGCTACCATTGGTCTCCTCAGAGACCGACATGTAGGGCTAAGAGCCCCCAGAACAGGGAGGAAACATGAACACTAACAGTGGCCTGGGGCCAAGGGGAAACAGGGCAAGAACACAGCTGGCACCTACCCTGTTCTCTAGTCCTCTCCACTGAGCACTTTGGGGATCTCATGGAACCAGCATGCACATGAAGCCCTCGGCATACACACTCTGAGGTCTGTGAGATGCAAGAGATTGCAGGCAGATTGCAATCTGATTTTAGAATGAAAACCATGGAAGTGGTAGAAGAAAATCAACCTGGTAATTTTCCGGAAGAAGTTCCTAATGACAGAGGTATGAATTGTCCATCACAGTATATCAGTGATACCAATACTACAAGATTGAACATACACAGGCTGCAAAATACTACATATAAGGTACTATAAGAGAAACCCCAGTGTTCATCTCCAGGAGATGAGCTACACACATCCATGTTCAGCCATACGAGATTCCCAGCAACAGCTGAAAAGATGAAGTAGTGCTTTAGGTGCGAACATGGAAAGATGCCTGTGGAGTGGGGTTAAAGAAACATACAATAAAGTTCCAGAACATTCTTTTAACCTCGTTTTAAAAATTACATACATCTGCATAGTGAGGGAGATGTGTGGCATGTTGATTAAGAGCTCAGGTCTGGGTCCAAGCTCAGGCCTTGGCTCTTAAAAGCTGTGTGATGTCAAGAGAGTTGCCTCTCCTCTCTGTGCCTCAGTTTCTCCATTTACACTATGAGGCTAGTCCATGACAGCCTTATGAGCTTATTGCAAAGACTAAAGAAAATGCATTGGAAAGCTTAGCATCATGTCTTGCAAAGATCAAGTGTTTAGAACAGTAATTATTATATAACTATACTTTAAGAGGTGTTAAAATGTTTGGGAGGACACACGTCAAGATGCCGTTTATAAACATTTATCTCTATGGAGTCGAATTTGATAAGAGACTTAGGAATCTCAGCTTTAACACTGCATGTGTTATCTTATATGATTACCAAGATTTTTGTCTCATTTGACCAGTTCTGAGGGGCACTTTCCCCACACTAGCATCTCTGGAACTGAGTGGTAACTTAGGTGATGGTGCAACGTGAGCTAAATAGCATCATTCATTCCTTATCCTCATTGATATGTAAAATAAGGCTGTATCCTGCAGTCTGTGCATGTTCAATTAAAAAAAAGTAAAACCACCATGCACATGGGGGACATCTTCCCTGGGGTAGAGGCTATGGCCATCAGACTCTCACATCCTGTCCCCACAGAGGCTTGGAGGTTAATACCAACAATGCTCCTGCATGAGCTTCCCCATCTGAGAAACATGATTGAGGCTCCCCCAGAGGAAAAAAATATAACTCTGAAACGAGGGGATTCCATCCAGTACACAGTAGTTACCAAGAACCATGAGAGGTGGACTCCTCCCCAGCCTCGGGCAGGGAGCACTTTCAATGCTGTCTGTAGAGAACCGCTATAGCCCCAGCTCACCCCACCCCACCAACCTGCAGGATGCTGGCACTGCTCCCCACTCTGTGCATGAACAGTTTCTGAAGAGGCCAGCCCTCCTGCCCTGCCCAGCATGAACTCCCAGACACATACCCAGGTTATATGGTTTGCAGCCAAGAGAGAGAACATTCTGAAACACAAAAGGGCAGAGATCACAGGGAGCACCAATGTGGAATCCCCTCTAGATGCAAGGTTATTTCTGTGCCCACACTTTCTGTGGAGCCTCTTGAAACCTCGGCAACACAAGGGCACTCAGTTTCCCACCCTCAAGCCTTGGATTTACTGAAAGGAGGTCTGAATATAGTACCATAACTGTGACTTTCTGCCATGGATCTGAGACTGTTTTTCAAATGTATATGGAAGTTTAGGGCTAGTGCAGTAAGACAAGAAAAAAATGGAAAATATAGATTAAAAACAAAATCATCTCCACAGAAAGCCAAACTCTACAGGAGAGAACCTGTATTAGTGCTGGAAAGCAGGAACAGAGATTAACATACAAGAATTCACTGCATTCCATAATAACAAACAGCTGAAATTAGATTTACATCTAAATACTTTTTGTGATATGGTAAATACTTTTTTATTTTCAAATATATGTGGAAGTTTTTGAGACTCCAAAACACAACCAATGGGATTAGAGACAGGCAGCAGAAGTTAAAGACACTACTCTTGCAAAAGGCCTAGCTTCCGTTCCAGAGTCAGGAGGCTCTCAACTGCCTGTACTCTAGCTCAGGGGGAATCTGACTCCTTTGTCCTGCAAAGGCCCTGCACTCATGAGCACCGACTACATTCACACACACACACACACACACACACACACACACACACACGAAAATAAAAATAAATCTGAAAAAAAATTAAGAATATATAAATAGTGGCCAGGAAGTGGTTGTACATGCCTTTAATCCCAGCACTTGGGAGGCAGAGGCAGGTGGATATCTGAATTTGAGGCCAGCCTGGTCTACAGAGCAAGTTCCAGGACAGCCAGGGCTATACAGAGACTCCTTGTCTAAAACAAACAAACAAACAAAAAATACATTTAAAATTTGTCCCTAACTTACATTAACTTAATTAATACAGTTTTCTCAAGGCACAAATGTCAGTTATTTGAATTATCATTTAGCCTATATAAACACATACTATATACTGATATATAAACATCCCTTACATCTAAGTCTATTTCATTACTAAGAACTAAGAGCTTGCTTGTGTGGTAAGAGAAGTGTTATTATCCTTGTCTATTCAGTTGCTGCACTTGGGACAGTGAATTGTGAGCACTTATGGAGTGATGGAACCATCTGGAGAGTTGCTAGGGTCTCTCTGGTCCCTGAGTTTGAATAACCGGAGATGAATGATGGGCCTGTGCACGTGGAGATGTTCACACACACACACACCATATGCACAAGTGCAAAGGCATGGGCATTCCTGCCAACCTCCTGCTTTCGATGTGTGCCAGAGCCTGAGAAAAAGAGGAGTAGGCTCATTATCCTCACAGTGGTACCCAGTATCAGCCGCATTATCTCAGGTCACTGCAATGTTCCGAGGGTCCCCAAGTTCTCCCAGTTGGAACAGAGCAATGAAGAGGTTGATGGGCATCAAAGGAAGATGCCACCCTAAAGGCACAGCAAGGAGTGCTGGAGACACCGTGCTGAATAAAAGGAACAGGGTGGGACTTCTGTCATGCTCATATCCTAAAAGGTCACCCGGATCACCTAAAGAACCAAATCCATGCCCGTGGGAATAGACCTGTCCCTTTCCACCTCTTTCTTCCACAAGTGTGTCCGACAGTGTCATCAGTGCCTGAGAGAGAAGGCACAGTCCTGGGTCTGTAGCCCAGCCTTGCTGTAGGAAGCCCTGGGAGACACGTGCTCGTTTTACATGTGAACCACCATGAGCTCCCTTCTGCAACTCACGGTCGATAATCTCCTCTGCCTGACCTTCCACTGTGTTCAAATTGTATCTTTGAGTTTATTTACAGTCACGCATTTTGACTTATTCGTGATCACTTTCCTTGTTTCCTTTTGTCTTTCTTTTTCCTGTTTTTTTTGTTTTTTGGGTTTTTGTTTTGTTTTTGTTTTTCAAGACAAGGTTTCTCTGTGTAGCCTTAGCTGTCCTGGAACTAGCTTTGTAGACCAGGCTGGCCTCGAACTCGTAGAGATCTGCCTGCCTCTGCTTCCCAAGTGCTGGTATTAAAGGCGTATGCCACACCATCACCATTGCCTGGCACCTTCCTTGCTTTGGAACTACTTGCCTGCATTCTTTTTTCAATGTGTACTGTAAGATGGTTTAAAGAAGACACCAGGCTTTCTCTCCCATTGGTCAGAGTCTACCCAAAACAATCTCAGTAAAAGTAACGGGGACCCCAGCTACATATACTGTCCTGGCTGATTTTGTGCCAGCTTGACACAGCCAGAGTCATCAGAGGAAAGAGCCTCCCTCCGTTGAGGAAATGCCCTCATAAGATCCAGCTCTAAGGCATTTTCTCAATTAGTGATCAGTGGGAGAGATCTAGCCCATGGTGGGCACTGCTATCCCTTGGTTGGTGGTCCTGAGTTCTGGCAGAAAGCAGGTTGAGCAAGCCAAGAAGTCAGTAAGCATCACCCCTCCATGGCCTCTGCATCTGGCTCCTGTTTCCAGGTCCCTGTCCTGTTCCTGCCTTCCTTTAGTGATATGGAAGCACAAGCTGAATTAACCTTTTCTTCCCCAACTTTCTTTTTGGTCATGGTGTTTCATCACAGCAGAAATCCTAATGAAGATATATAACAAAAAAAGAAGAAGAAGAACTTGGAGCCAGGTGTGATGGCAAACTTAATTCCAGTTCTCAGTAGGCAGAGATGGCCAGATCTCTGTCAGTTCTGAGACAGCTGGATGCACATAGTGAGTTTCAGGCCAGCCAGAGCTACAAAGTGAGAGCCTATCTTTAAAAAATTTTAAGGCAATAAAAATAAGCGTATAGGAATGTACATGTTAAAAGTAGCTGCCAAGGTCGACAAGTCAGCTCAGCAGGTAAGGGTGACCGTCATTAAAGCCTTCAGACTTGCATTTGATCTTGGGCTCCACACAGTGAAAGAATCGACTCCCTGAAAGTTATGTCAAGTGCATGTCTGCACACATACATGTGCATGCATGTACACACACATATAAATAAATAAATGTAAAATATATATATTAAAAAGACACAACTGGATCTCAAGTGGAAGAGGAAAGTCTGTGGACAGGCCCTCCTGTATGATGGCAGATGCCCCTATATGTTGTCAGAACCCCCTATACATTGGCAGACCCTCCTATACGTTTGCAGACCTCCTATATGTTGGCAGACCCTCCTATACGTTTGTAGACCTCCTATATGTTGGCAGACCCCCTATACATTGGCAGACCCTCCTATACGTTTGCAAACCTCCTATATGTTGGCAGACCCTCCTATACGTTTGCAGACCTCCTATATGTTGGCAGACCCCCTATACATTGGCAGACCCTCCTATACGTTTGCAAACCTCCTATATGTTGGCAGACCCACTATACATTGACAGACCCCCCCATATATTGACAGACCCTTCTATATGTTGGCAGACCCTCCTATATGCTAATTTTAGCAAACAACAAAGATCATATTTCAAAGAAGAAAAAGCACAAGAGGTTGTCTGAGGGGCAGACTGAGAGACTGATTGGAAAAGATACCAGGCAAGCTGGGAACTTAATGATAAGAAAAACCAGACACAAAATGTGTGTGTGTGTGTGTGTGTGTGTGTGTGTGTGTGTGTGTGTGTGTGTGTTCTTGAGGGATGTGAGCTCCCAACCTCCACTCTGCCTTCCTAGGATTGTTCCTACATTAGTTCTGCACAGAGCTCAGAGCGTGGGCTTTTGAGTGACACGACCTTGCATTCACTAACTTCTCTATGATTCAAAGAAAAGTAACCTCTCAGAGCCTCAGTTTTTCTCATCTCTAAAATGGGCATCATGAGCCTTACTTAATTGTTATAAGATTTCATTTTAAGATCGGCCACCAGAGTTTCCAGCCCACTGCCTGGAGGGAATGTGTGTCATCCATAGAACCAAAGCTCAAGGCAGGGAAATACCCAAGAAACTTCTAGCGGCTGCCAGGGGACTCCTTCAAGTTTGTCTTCCAAGGCCCAGCTTGTCCCTGCCTGAGGACCACAGTTACCTAAAACCTAAAATTATCATCAAGAAGAGGAAATGACCTAAGCCCCTCAGGTCCAAGCTGGGCCTACAGGAGAGGGACTGTTATAGCATCCCCAGTCTGCCTCCAGACCTGTCGGTCCCCTACTCGGGCCCAGTGTGGTCTGTAAGAACTTGTGACAGGCCTGGGTTTCTCCTACATAAATAAAGTCAGACACCAGCTCAGGTCACTGGCTCTACCTCAGGTCCCACATCTAAAACAGACAGAAAGGCAGACAGAGTCAGACAGGAACCTTCTGCTCTGTCCTAAGGACCTCAGGTCAGCATTGCCTGAAGGCAGGGTGACTTTTTTAAGGAGACACTGGCCTGTACTTAGGAGCCCTGGCTAGAGGGGAGACCACCCCACAGGAAGGAGGAAGAAGTACAAGCCAATGCTTCCTGGGCCAAACAGTAGGCCAGATGGTGCCTGGAGGGAGGAGGAGGACACCGAGGGGAATTGGAACCATCCTGGCCTTTTGGAGTGCCGGCTAGAGGCACAGCTCTCTTCTGCCTTGCATAGAGCAGAGGGCAAGGAGCTTGATCCTTGAGTCAAGTTCCATATAAGGGGTCTCTGTCCTGGCAGGGTCACACAGGGGTGGACCACACCTCTAAGAAAAGGCCCAGTGCTCTTTCTTGGGGAGGAGACTCAAGCTAAGCTTCAAAGAAAGGCATGAGCAGAGGTGATGATGAGAGAGGGGCAGAATAGGGCCAGGGAAAGGTATGACCAGAGTGCAGCCGTTTTTAGGCAGAGAGGGCACAGAATTCCCTGCCCCCCAGCTAGTCACTCGGTATGTCAGAATAAGGAAAGGACCATGGACACTGGCTGGGAGCCATGACTCTGGGATATCCAAATAACAAATCTGATTCCTACATCCTAGGATCAAGCAAGTGCCTCTGGGCATGGCCTGGGTTGCAGAGCCCTGGGCCTATCTGCATCCATACCTGCCTGCTTGGCAGTGATCATTGCCCCCCTGCATCTGAAACTGTCCAGACGGCACTGATACGCTGAAATACCAGCGTGTCAGCAGAGAAGGTGACAGGGAAGTGAAGTTACAGCCTGTAGACAGCCACCCCTACCCTCCACACACACATAGACAAGTGGGGTCTGTAAGCCAGTGCTGCGGCCTAAGTCTCGGCCATCAGTGTCAGTGTGTCTGACAGCACGCACACACACACACAAACACAAACACACACTTAGGAACACATGACTGATCCTCATGACAGCCCTTGGGCCTTAGGCAGCATGTGGAATATGGCACTTTGTGGGGCCTCCCTCAGACAGACAGGTGACTGACCTCAAGGAAGCTACTGCCTCTTTACCACTGCTTCTGCTGCTGTCTCCACTCCCCCTCCCCCTCTTCCTCCTTTTCCCCCTCCTCCTCCTCCTTCTCCTCCTCCTCCTCCTCCTCCTCCTCCTCCTTCTTCTCTGATACCTTCCTCCTGCCTTCAGGAAATCTGCCCACTTCCATTGGCCTGGTTCCCAGCTTAGATATTTACCAATTTCTTTGTGTCTCAGTTTCTCCTCTGTAAAACAGGGATAATGGGCATACTTACATCGTCATGAAGGGGGTAAATGAGTGAATATCTGAGTAAAGAACAGAAAAGTACCCAGTCTCCATCGCTGCCATAACAGGCCTTGTTAAGGGTATGCCAAGATGACTCCATGGATAAAGGCACTTCCTGTACAGGCCTGATGATCCCTGTTTGACCCCCCAGAACCTACATAGTATAATGAGAGAACCAGTTACTGCAAGTTGACCTCCAATCTCTGAACATGTCTGTCACACACACACACACACACACACACACACACACACACACACATATACACACACGCAATAAAGTGGAAAAAAAATTAGTAAAGGAACGTGTTAAATGGAATAAGAAACCGTGACTACCCAAGGGCTTATTCTTTGCTTATTTCTCAAGCGGAAATTTCTAAAAGCAGGCCACTCTCCTGGGGCCCCTGGAATGGGAGCTGCTCTCTCCTCTCCTTCCCTCATTCTACTTTCTCTCAGCCTCTCCTCCCACCATCTGGCCCTAGCCACACTAGCCATTGGAAACTTTCCATGCATCGCCCTCTTTCTCCAGGCCTTCAGTGGGGCCTCCACTCTCTACCCTATTCCTGCTAGAAGAAGGGAAGGCCAGACTAATACCTGATTCCTAACCAGTATCCCATCGCAGTCAGTGTCGGCATCCCTGCCATCCTGCCGCTCTGGACCACGGGCGTCCCCAGAGGAGATGCCTGGCAGGAACCCTTTCCAGGCCCATAGGCTCTTCCTGTGCAGGACTGTGTGGTAAAAGTTTTCTTGGGGCTCAGCATGGAACAACACAGGAAGGACCTCAGGAAGGTTCCTCTCTGGAGAGCATATTCCAAGGTGTGCCCTCAGTCCCCATTTATAGGTCAAGGTGAGAATGGGGACCAGAAGGTCCAGGAACAACCAACTCATGGTTGGTGTTCAAGGAGCTGTGCGGTCACCCAGAGAGGGATGAGAGGCCAGGAGAAACTGCTTCCAGAAAAAGGCATTATTGAAGGAAACCAGTGCTGGTCGGGGGTTGGTTGCTATAGAAACAGTCCTAACTATCTTCTAAAATGCTAGATGTGCCACTGATGAGCTGTGTGCTGATCTCTTTCAGGGGACTGTTAGGAATCCCAAAGGGGCTGTCTGCTACGGTACCCAGCTTCAAGAGCCAGCATCATGAAGGACCTTGAAGGAGAGATCAGCTTTCAGGATAACCAAGTAGATCCAATCCATGGGGAGCACACCCAAGGGCTATGGCTGAGCCTTCAAGATGCAGAATCATCCCCACAACAGCTGGAGTCCTTAAACCAACCATGGTCTAAACCTTGACCTCCATCATATCCTAACCTTAGGTTCAGCCATTAACACAGACTAGAAATCAGAACTTAAAGTCTGGCCACAAACCTGCCCTTAATCCAGTCACATGATAAGTGACAAGCAACAAACATGGGCACAGGAGGAACCCAGCCATGGCCACACACAGCACCCACACTAGACCCAAGTTCACATCAAATAATTTTCAGGCATATTCAACCTGTTGCCTAAAAGCCCACGTGTGGCTAGGAAGAACTATGATTGTGATCTAACACAAAACTGTAAATGTATGCAACATATTCGATTTTTGTTTTGTAACTTCATTGCACAGATCTCAAGCACTAACTTTGTAGGTGACAACACCATACCCCAATATCATAAGGTTGTTTATGCCAAAAGAATGTTTCTGCAGGCCAGGCATGGTGGCACATGCCTCTAATTCTAGCATATAAGAAGCAAAGACAGGCAGATCTCCATGAGTTTGAGGCCAGCCTGGTTTACAAAGCGAGTTCCAGGATAGCCAGAGCTGTGATACAGAGAACCCTGCCCCTCCCCCCAAAAGGAGAAGAATGTGTTTGCAACACACTCTGGATGCTGCCATGCATTTTATATACTGCAGGAGTTTCTGTAACCTGTTGCCTTCCCAAGTGCAGGAATGTCCCTATAGGGAGGAGTTGGCCAAACCAGTTGCTTTGGGAAAGATGTGCTTTTGAAGACCTGCTGGTATCTTATAAATATGCCATTTAAATACCCCTTAATTACCTTATTTAGGAGATAATGAGTGATTAATAGCTTTGGCTATCTATTGTGCTTTCATGTGCTCTGCCAATTAGGCTCCCAACAGTTCTGAATTCTTTGGAACAATCCCCCCATCCCCATTTCCTGCCATGAGGACATGAAGCAGAAGCCACCTCCTCTAACCCCTAGGAAACATTCTATAGCACCTACCAGTCACATGTGGGAGGACATGGGGAAGCCTGGCGTGTTGAGACAGAGGATGACATTCCCCTTAGTCATCCTAGGACCCCTTTGTGGGGACCAGAGAACAGGGATTCGGCATCTGTGCATGAAGCCAGTAGATAAGGAAGCCAGAGCAGAGACAGAGACTCCTTGGAAGATTCTGTATGTTCTTGCAGGAGCCAGCACCTTACTGAGATAGCCAGCTTTCGTTAAGAGCATCAAAGGAGGGAAGAACAGAAGAACAGCTCTCTGCCACATCCCAATAATGGCCAATGTGACCCCTATACAAATACCCCCCTGCAACTCCCAAACTGCAAGGATGGGCTTCAAGGTAATCTCTAACCTCAGGCCCCTCCATTTGGTGCCAAATCACAGTGCTAGCATTTGCCAGTGAGCTAGCCGAGCCCCGGAGGCGGGCCGGATAATTCTGTCTTCGCTGCCCCAGATTATACTACACAAGAATGAAAGTAAAGGTGAAGGATAAACACACTCCCCACACCAGGCCCTAATAGGAGGCTCAAAATAGCTATGCTGCCAGGGGTGACTCCAGAATGCTTAGCTCACACCAGGCTCATAAAGGGAAGCCACAGCAGAGTCGACAAGAGTTCTGATCCAGGAGGATGGCACTTGGGACCAATCTGGAACAATCAATCCAGGAAAGGTCAATTGTGTGACCAATGTAGGCATGAAGACTGGCTCTTGGAACATGCTCAGAGCCTTCCAGATGCCAGCCCACCTTGAACTCATGGTCACAAAGTCTGTAGACCTAAGTCTGTCCCTGAGGAGGGCAGTGACGTACTCTGCAAATACCCAGAGCCGAACAAACACAGCGTCAGCAACAGCCAGCTCAGAAGAGGCCTCTCCATCCACCAGAACTCAGCGCCCCTCCCAGACGGAGCCCAGTGTGTTTCTATTTCTGCTTTCAACCCTTGTTTGGCATCTCCAGCCAACAGGCGGGCTACTTCTCCTGCCTCCAGAATAATGGGTCATGAGGAGGCACGCCTTCTGCCCCAATACACCTAGACACAGCTTGACATTAGGAGACCCCCATCAGCCTCCCATACCCAGATACATAAGCCAGCCTCTCATCCCCTCAAGTGCACCAATACTGTGACCCACTCCAGCCAGTGACAGTCCCACCATGCCACCAAACACACCTCCTCAGCCTCAAACTGAAAGCTGATTGTGACACTGGCTCAAAGTCTGGTCTCATCTGGGATATGCTGGAGAAAGCGGGTCAGCTGACTAGGTGTCACTACAGGGGACCCAGCTCTTACCCAGAGCCAAGACAAGCAGGAGGACTCTGTCACCCTACTTACATGTGTACCCCAGTTGGGGGCTGTGGCAACACAGCTGTACAGGCCTCCGCAGGCACATGTGGGACCTTGGAGGTGGCATTTACCTCCAGAGTGACTCACTAAGGCTCCCATTCCTTGAGAAAGGGGGTGCAATTTAGCATTTTCTATTTCTTTAGAAAACAAGAATTTTAAAAGAGAGCAAGTAGAGAGATTTGAGGGAGTGGGTGGGGAGCTCAGATCTCATTTGATTTCCAAACTTATTTGCTATGCATTCTCTCCTGCCCCTCCTACCTCCAAATCTCTCCCTAGAGGGGCTCTGGCTAACCTCTTCCGTCAGGCTGGGTGACAAGCTGGAGTCAAAAAACCCTAGAAGGTTTAGGCTATGGATATTCTTGACTCCCCAAGGATCCTCAGCTCTAAACTTCCCCAAAGCCCATCCACATGAAGTGAGGCCCTTTCCTAGAACAGTAACGACAGACAGACCCCAGGGAGAGGGTGGGAAGAAAACAAAGAACACAGTTAGAGCTGTGCAGAATTTCCAGCCCCTCCCGAACCCACGTTCTTCTTCCTCGTTCTTTTTTACAGATGCAAAAGCTGAGACTCAAAAGGGAGATGTTCAAAGCCAAACCATGCCAGGTTAGACAATATAATGAATGCAAGCATGAAAGAGTCCTACTTGCTAGTTTCAGTCTGCCTCCAAGTCCATGGGTGAGTCTAGAACCAGATGCTCAACTTCTCTGAGGTTCAGTTTCCCCATCTCCGAAATAAGAACAACATTGTGATTGTATGTGTGTTCGTTCCTCCTCCCTAACCCCTCCTAACCTCCTACCCCACCTCTGCAAAGAAGGGAAATAATGTTGAGAGCTCCATACAAAGGAACCAGATGAAAGCTCCCAGTTCTGTCTCCCTTTCTGCAAGTCTGGCATCTCAGAGCATCCTTGGAAAGTGGGTGATTCTTTCTCAGAGATCTCCAATTCCCAAGGCCTTGGCTTCTGGAGTTCATATTCCTGCCCTTGGTTCACAGAAGAACCCTTTGCCTCTCTGGACTCTGCCTCCTATCATAAGTTGTTTTTTTTTTTTTTTTTTTTTTAAGTAGATTAGATTTATTCATCTTATTTTATGTGTGTTTGGCTTGTGTGTGTGTTTGGTACCCACAGAGATTATAAGAGGGCATTTGATCTCTGATCCCCTGGAACTGGAATTATAGATGATGGTGAATCCTCATGTGGATGTTAGGAATTGAACTTGGGATCATCTCAAGAGCAGCAAGTGCTCTTAACCACTGAGCCTTCTCTTCACACACACACAAAAGCCCTGATACATTTTCAACAGGCAGACTAGAAGTCTCCTAACTTCTGGCTAGGAACTACCACAGTTTATTGTGACGTACCCTACCCACCAGCTGCAGACACAAGCCCACAGAGTAATAGAGAGTGCATCTAACTGTCTTTAGTACATTTCCCAATGCTATGTACCAACACAGACCAAGGCACAGGGGTCTCCAAGGCGAGGAAGAAGCTCCAGACCCAGGGTCACATGCTAAAAGCAGAGCTTCCATTTGGGCTGTACCATCTTTGTTCCTATAACAACACTGCACCAGAATTAAAAGGCTGTGAAGGGTCTCAAAATATGGCCTGAATGTCAGCCGCTGTGACAAGTGATCTTACAAAGACTACATTTTCACACAAGAACCTAAGCACTGCCTGACTGTAGCAAGCCCAGGAAGGCTTCCTGGAGGCAGAGTTTGAAGAAGTCCTGGAGTCTGACACTGGAAAGGGGGACTGCAGTCCTCTTGCAGAAATGATGACCTTCCCAAGATACACAGGGATATTATCCTGGTACCCTAGGCTTTGGAGCTTCTCAGATGTGCCTCAGTCTCCTGTCACCTTCCCAAAGTGCAGCCTTTATCCCTTCCCCAAGCTTCTGGTTGTTTCCTCTCCTGGTCCACTTCCCTGATCCCTTCCAGAAATGTGAGAGCACATACCCACCCCCAGCCACCCCCATAGCACTCATATATACTATTTCCTTTTCCTATGACTTTGAGCGCACAACTAAGCCTCAATATCCCCTTCTTAATCAGGGCTTTGACTCCCACCCCTTGATGACTAGGCTTGCTGTTGTCGTGTCCCTCCCATCATCCCCTGAGTTGTCGTGGTCCCTGTCCTGTCACCTTCTCTCCCCCGCCCCGCCCCCAGCCAGCTCCTTCTCTTAAGAGCAGAGGCCAACACCTGGAAATGGCATAAACTGGTTCTTCCAGCTTGGAATGCCTACCCAGCCCTGTGGCGTGGGCTCTGGGCTCTCCAAATCCCTGCCTTTTCCTAGAGCCTCACAAACTCTCCTGCCTACCTGTTGTGTTTCTCTCTGGCCTAAGGACCAAGTTTCCCATTTGCATTGACCTGGGGACAGAGCAATCCGGCTGGCCCAGTGAAATAAAAAAGTGGGGTGAGTAGCAAGGTTCACAGGAAGGGAGGGGCAGGGCTGCTAAAAGAAGGCAGAGCAGGCCCTTCCCAACTGAGGCAGCTCCTGTACTGGCAGCCCTCCAGCCTCCAGAGCCCTCACAGTATGTATGCCAGAGGGATTGATCCAAACACACAAAGCTTACCACCTCGCTGCTGGCCCCTGTGCTTTCTGGAGTGCCTGCCTACCTCTGCACCAAGCCTCTAGAAACCGGGCATCCCAGTCAGCTGGGTTTCTCTGTAGCAGCCCCTGAACACTTGTCCCCTCTCTCCCCCTTTACCCAGTCTCTCAGCTTTTGCTCTGCGTTCTGCAAAACCAGGAAGCCTGGCCCTTTTCACCATCCTACCCAAAGTCTACTACCCTGAAAGAGTCAGCCAGAGAATCCAGCCTTCACTGCCCCAGCCTGCTGCCTTCCCGAGCCTATGGGTGGCTCTGTACAGAAAATTGCCATTTTCTTTATAGACTTCCAGTCTTCTCCTCCTCCCCATCCCGACCACTGCTTCTCATTCTTTCTTCTTTCGTCCATGGAGCAAGACCAAAGAGTGTTCTTCCTTTCCAAGTATTGGGGTGCTTAACTATAATGATTCATATGCGGCCGAGGTTGTCCCAGAGGTTAGAAACTGGTAACAATCAAGTCGGATCCACTCTCTGCAAGTTAATCTCATCCTTCCTAGGATCGGCTTACATTTTCTCTTGTTGCCTGGATTCTCCTAGCTACATGAAAGACCTTGGGCTGTTTTTCTTCCAGTCCTGGCACAGCTGGCACAGCCATGGCTGGCTGCTCAGGCTGTACATTGTACCTCTCTAGTACTTCCAGACATCACTATGTGATGACCTGGAGTCAGGTACCACAATAGCCCCAGGACCCAAACCTCATCTTTTCCCTTAGCAGCTGGGCTATGGACCAGTTTTTAGAGGAAACCCCCACACAAATCAGGAATCTTCCCTCAATGGGCAAGATTTCTCACAACCTCTACATGCCATCCTAAGGAGCTGTTCAAACACAGCTCCTTAGGGTGGCAGCTGAGTAAGGGACCCAGAATTGCTAAAATTTTGAAGGTATCAAGAACAGACATTAACTGAATAAGAGAATACACAATCGCCCTTTATTCTAGTCTCTCCTCTCAGGATGAAGGCCAGGCCTGGCCCTTCTGCCTTTTGATCTTTCTGCGAGTGCTAATAAATTGCACCCTCCTCTCTTGTGCACCCCCTTCCTTGGGCCTCAGTTTCTTCAGCTGTGAACAGAAGGACTTGACTCCCTCTGCTCTAAAGCTTACCTATATAGTTCAACACAAATGTGGCTGGTGAGAGAGACTAGACTTCCCTCTGTACTGTGCATTTTTAGGTCACTGGGTTTAGGCAGCTAAAGAAGAGAAGGGATGTTACAAGCTGCCAAAGTTGCCTAGAAGAGCTGAGAAAGGACTTGTGGTCAGATCTTGCCAGAGGCTGAGCTCCTTAGGGTGGCAGCTGATTAAGGGATAGACACCAGACACCGGGGTCACTGGCTTGCCCTGAAGAAGAGGACTAAGTGTGAAACCACAAAGTTGTAGAGCAGCTCCAGGAGGCAGTGCTGGAAGGCCTGGTAATTTCTTCAACTTTCACTGAGTAGTCATCCCCATGGACCTCAGCCAGGGACAAAATGACCCACAAGCTACTGCTGAAGGCCTGGGGCTGCCCCTCTCTTTGAATGGGGAGAGGGATGGAAAGATTCCTTAGCATCCAAACAACTTGGTCTTGTATGTAGGCTCTGCCCAGACCCTCCCAGCCACCTTAAGGGAGCTATTTGCTTCTGAAGGGGAGTGCCATCCAACCTCTCAGGATCATGGGGCAGTAAAGGGCTTTAGCATACTGCTTGGTGCACAGTACAAGAACGGATTGCTCTAACTGCTATTTCTACTGTGGTGCCCTGGCAAGAGACCTGGATGGAGGTGTCCAGACCTGTGCACACACATGAACACATGCGAAGTGGGTAGACAGAAACACACGCCCTCCCTTTGTGAAGAGTGGGGATAGGGAGGGACCAAGGCATGAGGGGAAAAAAAGGAGCAGAAAGCCTTTTCCAGCCTCTTGGTGTCATCTCACTGTGCCTCCCTCAGGAGGGCAGGGGAGGGAGGTGGGAAAGGGGGTGTTTACATGCATTTGGCTCTTGCTGTCTCACAGAACCAGCCTCTCCCTGGCATGATTCTTCTGTAATAGCAGGGAACAATAGCCCCCTGAGTCACAAGGCCAGTGCAAGCCCAAGGATCAGGACCTGTCCCCAGGTCACTGGCAGCTCAGTGGCACTCATGTCTAGAGTGTAGACAGATGGCTATGTTCATTCCATCTTTACCATGCCTTAAGGATGGAGAAGTAGCGTTCACACTAGCCCCATGGTGATGGCATGGCACCTGCCAACGTCACAGGCTGGGTGTGAGTTCGTGGCAGATTCTCACACGCCAGCTCCCAAGCTCAGGACTGCTGAGACCAGCCTTGTCTGTGTGTGGCCAGCCCTATGAATACAGGCTTCCCTCAACTTGGCCTCCTGGGGTACAACGGAGGTCCAGGGTGCAGACTGGGGGATAGGAGGCTGAATCTGGTCCGCTCCTGGTCCCAGGCAACTCAGGGCCTGGCACCAGAGCAGATGCTGATGAATGAACTCCTGGATGGGTGAATGAAGGAATGACTAACACCCACTCCCTGAGATCTCTGGGCAATAGCACTGAGCTTTCAGGAGAGTAGAGCCTATGGGACCCCAGCAGAGGCCCGCCTGCTTAACCCAGCACCTAGGCTCTGCCTCCAGGTCGGGTGGGGGGCGGGGCGGCTTCCCAGGCGCGCAGTACTCCTCTTGCGGCCCCACCAGGAATCCGGGTCTCCTGACCCAGCTGGCAGCGGGGACGGGGGTGGGGTGGGGGGAGCTGTCGCATTCAGGATGCAGAGAGACAGGACAAGGGGGCGCGTCCTGGTTTGCGTGGCGGGGCGTGGGATGGATCAGCGGCCACGGGACATCCCCTTTGGGTCCCGTTGCCGGGGTCTACTCCCGGGCCTCCCGGAGGGCAGCGACAGCTCCCAACTGCCGGACTGGACAGGGGAACTGCAGACCTGATCCTCTGCTGCTTGGAGAGCAGGATGCCGTGTCCCGCGAGGTGACCCGGGGCGCGGGAAGGACGCGGGGAGCGCGGAGCCCCATATGCAAGCCCGGGGTCCGACCGGGTCGCCACCGTCTCTGTGCCTCCGCCCACCAGGCGAGGGGCTCACCTGGGCCACGGGATCCCTCCCGCCACCCGCCGAGTGCCCCGCGCCGCGCTCACCTGCGCCGCCCGCCTTGGCCATGTCCCGGGCGGCGGGCTTCGCTGCGCTCCGGGCGCTGCTCGCTCCCGGCCGGGTCCCCCGCACCTCCGGCCGGAGCGGACTCTCCGCGCGCGCCGCGCCCCGCGCCCCCGCCCCGCTTGTTCGGCCGCCGCCACCGCAGCCGCCGCCGCCTCGCCGCTCCCTCCCGCTCCCTTAAAGGCGCCGAGCGGCGGCCGCGCCGCACCCCCCCCCTCCCGCCGCGCGCCGCCGGGGAGGGACTGACGACGGAAGGCGCCCGACACCGCCCCCGCGGGCCCGTACCCCCGCCCAAGCCGCACAGCGACCGCAGCGCGCGGGGAGGCGCAGCCCACCGGCCGGGGCCACCGAGACCCCGACCGGAGGAGAACGGCCGACGTATACAGGCTTAGGGTTCGCAGCTCGGAGACGCTGGAGGCTGAACAGGGATGGAGACTCAGTCTGCGAGCCTGGGGCGCAGTGACCCTGAGACACTGAGTCAGAAAGAGATACTCCTAGGGCAGAAACACCCTTGGGAGAGAGAGAAATTTAAAAAAATAAATAAATAAAAAATCGGAGCTGGCTAGAGACCCTGAGAGGGAAAGGGCGAGAGCAAGAAAGATCAAGACCCAAGAGACCGCAAAACCTAGAACGAAGTCTTGCAGAGACGTGAGACAGTGAGGACTTCTCTGTCAGCTCCGGACTCCAGAGAAGCAGGGTGCTTGGAAGGGCTTTTGTCCTTTAACACTAAAGGAGCCGGTAACCCTGCAAATCCCACCTGCCGTCCAGGCTGGGCAGGATTTATGCGGGCCTGGCAGGAAGCAGTATTCCTTAACACTTTGCTCATGGAAGTGCAGATATTCTCGTTAACAGACCTCCTGTTAACTAGACATTTGAATTGGGGTTTCTCCTTAGTGCAGCCAGGGGATCCACAGGAGATGGACAGTCATTTTAGATGGGGTCTAGAAGGTAGGGTCCAGGAGAGACTAGTCCTCTCCATAGTTCTGCAGGCACCTCTGTGAGCCCAGAAGATGTGGAGCCAGCCTTCTGCCTGGCTCCCTGCTGCTGGACAAGGTGAGGGATGTTCAGAGGACTGTTGGGCCTCTCCTGAAGCCTGTATTTCCCACACAGTCAGCAGCCAAGTACCTACCCTGTGTATCAAATGGCTCCACCAGTGAGCCAGCTGGGACTTTCATGTCTTATCCACTGCCTCATGGAAACAGACCACACAAGGGGCCTCCTTGGACACACCCACTCCTGTTTCTCAGCTTTCTAGCCCTCTTGAGTCTATCTGAAGGTAGTGGGCTCAGTACCTCAGGCAAGAGCCTTTCCAAAACTTTTGCACAGAGCTAGAAGCAAAAATGTTCTTCACCTGAACAGAAGTCTGTATCCTGTATCCTGTATCCTCTACTCATGGTCTCTCTCTGCCTTCTGATGCCTCACCCACCAAACCAGGATTTCCTAGGATCCTCTTTGTCATCATGCTTTGATAAGGATTGTCCTGGTTTTAGTTGTGAAAATCTCACCTCTCAATAAACCCTTTAGTATCAAGGACTCCAGACTCAGACAGCAACACAGACTCCCGTAGACGTAGAAGTTCAGAAGCCCCAAAGTCATAAATTCAAAGCTGTTCACCAGCTCATGCCATTGGCTACTAGCAGGAAGGGTGTGGATACACCCAACCCACCCCAACCCTGGTGTGCTCCCCCATACCGGAACTGCAATTAAGGTTACTGACCGAACAGTCTGTGTGCAGCTTTCCATATGAACTTTTGTTAAGTCCTGATGTACCTTTGAGGGGTATTGTGTCATCCCTGGTTTATGCAGAAGAAACAGGCTAAGAAAATTCACTGTTCGTGGTCTTACAGAATTCCATTTCAGGCCTGTGCTCTACCCCTCTGGGTCTCCATGTCCTCATACTGCCCATTTAAGAGTCCTAGTAGCTTGTACAACGGCTCAATTGGGCCACCTGGTCTTGGGAACATGAGTAGTGACAGTGGGCACCACTGACTACAGAAGACATAATAAACCAGTCACAGAGACTTAAGCACCACCCCAAGTCTTGGCTCACACCAGGAACAGTAACCACAAGCAGACAGCACAGTGGTGGTGGTGGTGATGGTGGTGGTGTGTGTGTGTATACCAATGCATGTGCACATGCATGCACACATGTGTATGAATACCTGTGTGCACATTCACATACACACAGATCCAGGGAAATGCATCGGCTTACAGATGATACTCCATAGGAGCGCCTAAGACCCTCTCTGAGTCTGGCCACCCCAAACCCTAGACTAGTGACCTTGGGGCAGGGGTGGATCATACAGGCAAAATGCCAAGTAGATGGGTACATGTAGTCATTTCATAGTCTACCCTCCCCATTCCATTCCTCATATGAAATGACAATGGACCAGATTGGCCAGGTGAGAACACAGACTTCCTGACTCCTTCTAAGCCTTCCCTGCAATCCCAGCCAGTGAGAAGCTCCTCTGAGAGGTGGGTGTGGAGCCCAGCAGGGCTTGCATAGCCTGGCATCTCAGGCAGTGTCTAAGCACAGATCTGGAGTGGCTGCCAAAGCAGTTTCTCGGCCCTGCC
This sequence comes from Phyllotis vaccarum, assembly GCA_033318265.1. Taxonomy (NCBI): domain Eukaryota; kingdom Metazoa; phylum Chordata; class Mammalia; order Rodentia; family Cricetidae; genus Phyllotis; species Phyllotis vaccarum. The sequence goes on along the minus strand of JARWLC010000003.1, from coordinate 9,974,363 downwards.
TTCAGACAGAGCAAACACATCGGGACTCAAGGCCATTAGATTAACTGGTGGGAGTTAACTTCCTGCATCGGAAGAATTGTCCTTAATTGAAGAAAGGAATAACTAGCAATTTGCAGCAGCTGACCTCGCTGCCTGGTGGAGGAAGGAGCCTGAGCCAGCTGTGTCTCGTAGACCTTCAGCTCCTAGTGGGAGAGTGCCTGGATTGGGGCTTCCTTCTGTGTTCACAGTGTTTCTGCCATCATGGTAGCCAGCCCCTCCTTCAGCCCAGGAAAATACTAAAATCTGGAGAACTGAGGGAAAGGAACAGGGTGCAGGCCATGTTTAGGCACAGATGTGGTCCAATGGCAGAGTTCCAGGCATGTGTCAGGATGATCCTCAACTAGCCTAGCCAGATCCCAGGCTTGAATATCAATCCTGGAGACATGGTATTCATGCAAGAACTGGGAGCCAGTGTGACTACAAGGAAAGTCAGGCTGAGGCCCAGCCTATTTTGTTTCTGGACTTGGCTGCCAAGGCTGGTGGAGCTGGGCATTACCATACCATCTGGGCTAGGGCACAGCTTCTGCTCCACTCTCCAATGACAACTCCATGAACAACACGGTGAGCCACGGGCAAGATGATGACCTGATCACAGGATATGCCTCTGTCACTCTGTGATAGACTCCAGTGGAGGGTGGCCTTGGGGCCCATCATGCCTGTTAGCAAAAGTGTACCTGACCAAGAGGCAGAGAGCCATCTGGCAAGTGTGTGGTGACTCACAGGGGTCTTCGCAGCTGGGGCTATGAGCCACAGCCAAGGGAATAAGATAAACAAGGACAAACAAGCGGATCTAGGCCTGGTACTTTTCTCCAGCCTCTCCCAAGCTCCAGGCTTGTGTTCCCACTTTCCAGTTTCCACAGTCCCATTTCTGTCTCCCACTGTCACTCTGCCACTAGCACATCATTATCCTGGGACCACTGGCAGCTCCCTTCTCTCCAGAGGGGTCTTGGGCCTCCTTACTAGTTCCCATACCTCCAAATCCCTCGATTGTCATCCATGCCTGTGGGGACCAGTCTCAGAAGAGCCCCAGACTGAGTTGCTCCTTGGAACCCCTAGAACGACCCTGCCAGTAGCTACCTTGTGTTCATCCTCATTTTCTCACTGCCCTAATTCTGCCTAGAGTTCAGGACACAGTGTGGAGAGTTCTATGCTTGTGCCTTTCTTTCTCCTTCCTGGCAGCCAGAACTCATTTACTGTGTGTGTGTGTGTGTGTGTGTGTGTGTGTGTGTGTGTGTGTGTGTGTGTGTGTGTGTGTGTGTATCTTCATCCCAGGAAGAATAGAATTAACTAGGCCTGTCCCAATTTCCATGGTGAGGACCATATTCCTAGTTATGTGGACATCCACGGCCTTACCCTCAAGGCAGATGCTATAGGGAAGGCTGTGGTACCTGGGAGTCCCGAAGAAGCAGGAAGACACCCTTATTATCAACCCTGAGAACCCAGGGTGTGAGGATCACAGACAAGACAAGCCCCTACTTTATAGATCAGGCTGCAAGCACGTTCTCATCACTGGGTTTCTTCATGATGTTCCCACTAGAGTGAGCTGTAGACACCAGAAACCAAGTGGGCACATTGTTCCTCAGTGTTCAAAAGATCCTGGCAACAACCTGCTGGGTCTGTTGAACTGGCCAAATGTGGGTATCATCTTAAGATTTAAGATAGCTGGACGGAAAAAGAGAGGAAGACAGGAGGAAAGGAGAAAAGAAAGGAAGGACCCCATTGATTCGAACTTCTAGAGGATCCAGGTTAGGTTCCCAGCACAAACAGTGACCCACAAACTATGATTCTAATTCCCGGGAACTGAGACCCTCTTCTGATCTTTGTGAGCACCACAATCCACGTGTTGCATGTACACACCTGCAAGCAAAACACTTAGACACATAACATAAAATAAATAAATGTAAAAAACTTTAATCCTGTTTACTATTATGGCATATGTCACACACACACCTCGGCAAGCATGTGGAGGGAGTTCTCTCCTACCTTCATGTGGGGTCCCAGGATCAAGCTCAGGTCATCCACTTACCCAGCCAGCATCCAGTAATGGGGGAACCATCTTTACTCACCACTTTTTCAGAAACTGTTCCACCTTTGTGGACTTCCATCTGACAAGATTTAAGAAAGGAGGTCTCAAGAGGTGATATTTTAACTCTGCCCTCCTTCCCCATCTATGCTCCAACTTCCCCACCTATTTTTAAGATGCCTGCCATAGGCCAAGACAGTTCTTTTATTAACAAATGATATTTACAGCATACAGAAAAACATCTCACATCAAGGTGATGAGTAAGTTTTTTAAGGAAAGAGGATGTCCGGGGAGTCGGGGAAAATGCAACAGTCCTAAGCTGAAGAATGGTAGGGGGAGAGCTTACTTCATGCATGCCCAGCTGGTTCTGACAGGACCCCTCTTCTCTGCCCATGGAAATGACACCCACAGTTCTACCCTCTTGTGTTCTCCTGCGAGTGAGCCTGTGTTTTGCTTTTGTTTAACGTGCAGACTGATAAAATTGGCCCCCGGCAAGTCCTGTTATTTTCAAATTATACCAGGTGTTGGGTAAGAATCTAGAACTCCCTAGCAGCATTGTAATGCCTTATCCTCTGCACTCCTGCAGTGCCTGGCAGCATAGAGCCCTGGAACCAGCACTTGCAGTGCCCTGACATCACAGTTCTCTTGCCCCATCTCTCTCTGTGCTGTCTGTCTGTCTCTCTCTCACACACACACATACCATTTATTTATTATGACTTTGGAATGCAGGAACTCAAACACAGTTGTAAATGATAACGTACTGAAAAAACAATACATAAATGGGGGGGGGGGGAGATAAATACTAATAGAGCACTATCAGCCAGGGCAGAATTCACTCTCAGATTATGTAAATAGATTGTGTAACAGGTGGGACTTTATCAGCATGTATTATGCTATCTACACATATTATGGCTCCCATCCACCTGCCTCAGGGAAGGCTTGCCTCTCTGGCTCTGGTGCTCTGGAATCCTTCATTGTTTCTAGATCTGACTATTCTTGTCAAAGACAGGGCAGAGAGTGGAGGTCTCCAGGAGATCACGGAGGCCCAAAGAACTGTTAGCCATTTGGTTTTTAGCCAAGATGTGGTTTCTGGCAGCCTGATTCTCCCACTGGTCAAAATTTTATCTACCCCTAAATCCCCTCCTCCCTTCTAAAGAGCCTCTCTAAAACGTGCATGTTTTCTGGTCTGACTTCAAAAGCTTTCCTCATACATATGCATGCAAAGACACTTTGCAACCAAGTGTTAACATAGTACATAGACAGCGGGCATGCTGGCACATGCCTTTAATCCAAGCTCCGGAAGAGTCAGAGGCAGGCAGATCTCCATGAATTCCAGGCCAACCAGAGATATACAATGAGAGCTTGTCTTTAAAAAAAAAAAAAAAAAAAAAGAAAAGACATTTTTTAGGGATACCACATTGGGTAGTGTCTGCCTTTCCCTTATCTTCGTAATGTTATCAGTACACTTTTATTTAGTGTGTGTGAGCACATGCATGCTCAGATGCCACATCCAGAGTAGTCAGGAGACAGCTTTCCAGAGTTGGTTCCTCTTGGATCGACAGACTTGAGAGCAAACTCCCTTGCCCACTGAACTATGTTACTGGCCCTCTTTTTAGCATTATTTTTAAGGGTTTTTTTTTTTTTTTGACATGTATATAATGCTTTGAGACCTGTATACATTGTTCAGTGATTAAGTCAGGATAATTGCGTATCCGTCAACTTAAACATGTAGCACTTCTTTGGTAATGAGAATCTTCAACATCTTCTCCTGTAGCTACTTTGAAACACACCAACACTGTTCCTAGTCGCAGTGCTGTACAATGGGCGCCAGCCTTGTGGATGTTCGAGTGTTCTTATTCCTTGTCGGCTGCATACTATCTTGTGTGACGCACTTCATTTTATTTCTCTATCCTTCCTAATAGCCTTTGAGGATTCTACACAATAGCATAATAAGGACAGCAAGCTGACCATTCATACCGGATGGGTAAAGAAACCGAGGCACAGAAGGATCTTGATCTCATACATGATACTGCCATAAATGCCTAGTGCACTTGGCTTGTTCCCATGGGAAAGAATTCAGACATGCGTGGTTTATTTCCACAAGCATCTGGGGCATTCTACCAATGTCTGCATTTGGTTGTAAGATGCTAAGACCCAGAGCCCAGGTGTTTTGACACCCAGTCTAGGACTTCAGCACTGCCCTCCCCTGGAGCCAGATTTTCCTGTAGAACTATCTGGGGCTGCAGCTTTATTGAGCCCTGGGATAGCAATATCTTTGTTGTCTATGTTGGATACATGGTACCCACTACAAACCTTAGGAGAAGAGGGTTTGAACAGGAGTCACAATGGAAAGGTGTTCTCTACAACAGAAACAGATATAGCTGGCAGAGAGCTTGCCTAGCATGTGTGAAGGCCCAGGGTGCAACCCAGAGGTAGAGGCTAGAGGATCAGAAGTTCAAGGTCATCGTCCACTAAGTGTTAAGCTCAAGCCCAACTGGAAATACTTGAGACACCTATTCAGAAAGAAGCAAAAACCAAACATGAATCTCAGAGCTGGGTGTGGGTATGTGGCAGAGTCCTGGTCTAACATGCATAAGATGGAGAAGAGAGAGATCTGTTAGGGAAGGAACCCCTTCACCTACAGGGAGACTCCTGGTCCCCTAACACTGCCAGCTGGGAGGCTTTTGGTTGTGTTTGCTCTACTGTAACAACACATGTTTATGTAAAAAAAAAAAAAAAAAAAAAAAAAAAAAAAAAAAAAAAAAACTATGAGTAACAGGTGTCTGCAGGTGAGGAGATCATGCTTCAGGAGCGCTCTGTTACCTGTTTTAATTTTTATATCAAGGGAATGAGATAGACATTCCAACATGCTCATTTTAGAGATAAGATAATTAAGACTCAGAGAGGTTCTACATCTTTTTTGAGACCCCCACAGCTTTTGATAAGTGACAGAGCAAAAAAGCAAACCGGAAGCTTCCAATGTCCAGTCTCAGTTTTTAGCCACTTCTGTGGAAAAAAAGACAGCGGACCAGAGAAACGACTCAGCGGATAAACATGCTTGTAGCACAGTTCTCCACCCGGAGTTCAAGCCTCAGAATCTGAAGGCTCTGCCCTCTGATCTCCACATCTGTGCCACACACAGAAAGACAGACAGGCAGGCATGCATATGCTCGCGCACGCGCACATACACACTACAGAGAAATGGGCCCACCAACTCGGCTGCAGCCTCAGCTGTTCACTAGCCTACTGTGTATGCTTCCTTGTCTGTGCTTGCTGTAGGCCCACTAGTCCCACGGATTTCTGGAAGCGTTGGCAGCACAGATACAATCCTGTGGTTTTCCAAATCCCCAAGGGAGGTGCTCTGGCAGGTAGAGGCACTGAGTCAGCAGGATCCTTGGGCACACAGATGTGACTGCCTTTGTCTGGGCAGAAGCTTCCCAGGGCTATCAATGAAACTGCCAAGCTGGTCTCCCAGGCAGATCTCCTGGGCTTCAGGGCTATCTATTCATATTGCAATTTGAATGCTCCCGGTCAGAATGACTAAAAGGCTGAATTTTTACAAGGGTTTTGAAAGTGAATTGATTCCACTTATTAAAGATATACTAGATTACATGCTGAGGCAAAGGACACCCCAGGGACTCCTGGTATCACAAAGATGGAAACAGCCCTTTCCCAGCCCTCTGCAAACCTCAGTGGGAGACATTTCACCAAGCAGGTGCCAATTTAATTGCGGACTCAAGGATCGCAGTCCATCAAGGAAATATCTTGGCACAGAAAGGCTGCTGGGGAATAGAAATGTGGTTCTAGAAATCCCTCCTGGTTATTTTATGCAAATCCATTTCTAAAGGCAGGAAGCGAAGGATAAAAGGAAAGTGTTCATGGGCACTTTTCCTTTCAGTCACAGAATTTACAAGGGACATGGGGGTGGGGGTGGGGTGGGGAGGTGTATGTTGATGGACAGGCTGAGAGCACCTAATGAGGGAATTGAACGTAGGCGAGACCTCCTTTACACTAATGAGAAAGCTGGCTAGTTAGAAGGATAACTTGATGTTGCCCATTGTATCCCACCATAGCCCAGTGTGCCCATTACCTTGCTGTATGGTTGACAAGCTGAGATCCAGGAAATACGGTGACCGTAAAACAAGACAAAACAAACCTGGTGCTGGAGAGACAGCTATGCCAGTAAAGTGTTTGTTGTGTGAGCATGGGGACCTGAGTTCCAATCCTCAGCGTCCTCTGGGGCGCAGCAGTACTGAGCAGGCAGAGATGGGAGGGAGGTTTTCTGGAGCTGGCAAATAGTAAGTTGAATTGATGAGCTCCGGGTTCAGTGAAAGGCATCATCTCAAACAATAAGGCAGTGCCAAGATGGCTCAGCAGGAAAAGCCCTTGCCATAAAAACATAAGAACTGGACTTGATTCCCAGCACTCATGATGGGTGTGTTGACTGCCTGTAACCCCAGCCATTTGAGAAGCAGAAATAGGGGGATCCCTGAGCAAGCTGGCCAGCTAGACTAGCTGAATCAGAGAACTCTATGTTCAATTAAGAGACTTTGCCTCCATATATAAGGTAGGGAGTGGTTAGGGAAGATACCAAAAGTTAGCCTTAGTCCTCTACATGCACAATACACACACACACACACACACACACACACACACACACACACACACACACACACACACACACGAGAGAGAGAGAGAGAGAGAGAGAGAGAGAGAGAGAGAGAGAGAGAGAGAGGAGCAATTGTCTGTCTGTCTGTCTGTCTGTCTCCTCTCTCTCCTCCCTTTCTCCCCTTTCTATGCCCAAAAGAAAGTTTATTTTCAGTCCCTGTCTCCAGGAGTCATGTGTACTGTGTCAGGCTGCATGGCTTATAGGAGTGATAGAAGGTCCAGGTGACAAGCGTGCCCCCCCATTGTAAGGAACAGACTCGGGCCCCCAGGAATCCAAAGGGAGTTATAAGCATTCTGCCAAGGTCTCTCGAGAGAGTAAAAGGAAACCCCAAGGCCTGGCTTAAAAAGTAGACAAGAACTGAGGTAGCTTGAGAGAGCCAGGAGTTATAAGCAGAGCAGCCATCTTTCCTTTGAGCAAAGATCTTAGACAGACAGTATTTCTTCCCCACCACACACCAGATCCGAAATGATCTGAAAGCCAGTGGCTCAGAATGAAACATCATATTTGCATTGCTTCTTCAGGCCAGGCCTCATTGGCCAATGCCAAACTGGATGAGCACATTCCGGGTTGAGGACCAGGAGATATAATATGGAAGTAGTACAGCCATGACCTATAAAAGTGTGATGGGAACTAGCACCATGAATCCAAACAAAGACACTGGGGGCAGGTTTATCACATAGACCCAGCAATCAATCCCCCAAAGCCCTACTAAAGTTAAAGGTTACAGAAAGCTTCAGGAAACACAGCAGCCCTCCACCCTCACCCCTACACACACACACATACACACACACACACACACACACACACACACACACACACACACACACACCTTGTAGAGGAGCATGTGAGTTAAGTCAGGTACTCTGAACCTGCATTGGACACTCAGCAACACTCCTTGTGGGAAGGGGTCTCGTGTACCTCCACAGGAAACTGCAGCCTAGGGGGCCAGGCCTCAGGATGTACAGCACCTGTCACCCTAGCCAGGCCAGCAAAAGGGTTGTGGGTGTCATGTTGGAGCTACTACAGGCTGTGAAGTTTTCAATATCAGGACATTGAAATAGTTCCTCTTTGGGAAATAACATCTAGGATTTTCAGAGTCAAGCAGTCTGAAGTAGAACTTAACCATAAGCCTTAGACCAAGATCCTGCAGGCTTCAACTGAGAAGTGGATTTCTAGCCCCGCCCATCAGTGAAAGCATTATAAATTCCTGGGGTGGGGGTAAGAATTGGTTTTTGTTTTGTGCATGAAGAATAAGCAATAGCTAACCAGTCAGCAGAAATGCCGGTGAGGTGGAACCAACCACAAGCTTTCTCTCTCCCTCCCCCTCCCTCACACACACATACACACACACACACACACACACACACAGAGAGAGAGAGAGAGAGAGAGAGAGAGAGAGAGAGAGAGAGAGAGAGAGAGATACACACTGCTTTCTGTGATTTCCTGGGAGTCCTGCCCCACTTTGGCCTTTTGTTCTCATCAGCAGACAAGAGGGTAATAATGCCCCCTCTGCCTCTGGGTAGGATACTGAAAAATGCTTGGTGCAGAGGGCATGTTGGAAGGGGTGAGGCCAGAACTTGGAATCATTGCTTCTGGGTGAATTACGTGAAGTTTGGCCTACCTGGACCTAGGGATCTCAGGCCCTAAAACTAGACAAGAAGTATTATATGTACATGTATGTGTGCATGTAAAGCCACATATACATCCATGCATGTGTATGTATAAAGGAACACATGTGCATTATGTTGCACATATTTTCATGCTTGTGCTTGTGTATATATGTGATAATTTTTATGTGACTATTTGTATATGCATTTACCTGTGTTTTTTCCCTAAGGATCCAGGGTTTTTATCGGATTTTTGTCTATTTCTCAATGCTGCTATCCAACTGAGGACCTTGTATGTGCCAGATAATGGCTCTACAATTGCCTTATCTCTTTTTTACTTCTGAGACAGTCTCCCAAAGTTGTTCAGACTGGCTGTGGACTCTGTTGCCTGAGCTTGCTCACACTTGTACTCCTAATGCCTTAGCCTCCCACGGAGCCTGGATTACAGGTGTGCCCCAGCATGCCAGACTTGATCGGGTTTAAAAGGGATCTTGACATTTCAGATTAGCAGTAACCCCTGCTTTGATCCCTTTGTTCAAATGAAAACAGTTCCTTGAGTTCATGTGGGGGAATCCAGGCCTTGCTCCTGACTGAGAGCTGTGAAGGGGTACCAGTTAATTAAAAGCGTTGGTGAGAGCACTCTAGCCAACATCCTGTCTTCCAGACTCAGGTGGCCTGTCACAATACAGGTCATAAGACAACGCAGCAGCATCCTCCCAGTCATATCAGGCTCAGAATGGAAGGAGGACCAGACACATTGACAGACAAAGAACAGGTCCCAGAGGCCTGCCCTGGACTGTTCGCATGAAGGCTTGACTGACTAGGTGGCACCACAATGAGCACACATGCCTGGAATTTCTGAAAGCAAATGCTGGCCAGAGCACCACCTAAATGGGTGACAAAGGCTAGGAAGGCTGAGAGGAAATTGGGCAGGTCTTGTAATTGTCAAGACGCCTTCATCGCACAGAGCAGACAAGCTGGAGAGCTGACAGGATATGCCTGCAGGGGCTTTGTGGTGAGGTTTACCTGGCCCTGACATGGCCACTCAGCAGTCAGCATCTGCCCCTCTGAAATGCGCGGTTCCCATTGTTCTCAATCCATTTTCTCATTCACTATAAAAGCCAGGCGCCTACAGACTCTTTCCTCCTTTATTGTGAAACTGGAGTGTGTGCAGGATTGGGTTTCAGAGGGATTGATTAACACAGATGGAGCACTTGGCAAGGGCCTGGGGCTCCCATTAGACTCCCCCATTTAGACCTGAAATAAAGATTAGAGAGCTGGAGGGTAATCTAGGGCAAACCTTGCTTTCAAGGGATGGGAGGGACAGGGTGGAGGAAGCTGCCTATTCAGGTTCAAGGGCGTCTTCTTGAAGCTGGATGAAGGAAAAAATGAATCAGGCTGAATGAAGCCAATGCATGCCACCTAATATCCAGCCAGCCTCCTGAGTCCAGGAAGCTCTCCTGTTCACCTGCACTGAAATGATGTGGAGAGGCCTCAGCCCTGAAGCTCCCCACACCAACGCTGTCTGTACCGAGTAGTACATTCACACCTGTGTCTGCCTTCTTCAGGACATTAGAGCCTTGTTTGTGCAGTCCCCTCTGCCAGCAGGCTCTTTCCCTATTTCCTGATGAATACAGTCTGAGTTATCTACTGCTCAAGGTCTAATCCAAGCCACCTTCTCCAGGAAGGCCATTCCAACTGCTGTCCTCATTCAGTCAAAACAAAACCCTCCTTTTCTTTCTGCCTGCTTTTGTATTTTTATATACACAGTGAACTTTAACATTAGCACAAATTGCAGTTTGCTACTACCTCATCTTGAGACAATGCTGTGTTTGTTTTGCTTCTTTGTCGGGAACTGACCCTTGGGTCTTCGCATGCCAAGTGCTTGCTCTACAACCTCCACCAGGGAGCTAGCATGCTTCTTTCACTTTTACTAGCTGGTTTTCCTTGGCTAGCATAAGTTCTTTCTGGCTCCATTTCCCACTCAGGTACAGCCCACGTTTATTGAGAAGATGGTGAGCCATCCTCTGTTCCAGAGGATAGGTGTCTATAACCTGACCAATCAGAGCAGAGGGATTAGATGGGAATGTATCTCATTGCTGGAAGTGGCCAATGCCAATAGCCCAGGAGCCATCTTGAAAAGATGAAGGCCTTTGTGTCATGAATGCTAAATGGACTGGTGGTGCCCATGTTGACTCCATGTGGAACTTTGAATCCCAGACCCACCTCTGTGCTGGGATTACAGATGTGTACCAATGTGCTGTTTATTTGGTGTTGGGATTGAACCTGGGGCTTTGAACATGCTACCCACTGAGCAAGCATGCTATCCACTGAGCTACAGCTCTCAAGTAGGTGACTCTGTCAAATACAAGTAGTCTTCAGTTTTGGTGAGAGAGAGTAGTTACTATGGCTCTGCTACAACTGCCACTGTGCTTGGCTCTGAGTCAAATGCCTTCTCTTTTTGAGGCAGCCTGCCAGAGAGCCCACACTCTAGTCTAGCTGCTGGTGCCATTTTCATCCTCTCCACCCTAAATTGCCTCCTTTGTCCCCTACTTTCCTGCTTAGGCAGGACCTCTGGAAGAACAGTGACAATCCAGTCACTCCATCACCTGGGTGTGGCTAAGTGATATAATTCAACTCATTTGATTCCCACACTAACACTGATAGAGTATTAATCCTGTCTACAGATGGAACTGAAGCCATGTGAAGCTGAGATTTTTCTAATCACAAAATATTATCACCAAGTCTAGCTTGAAATCCTGTGTTCCCCCACTTTGTGCAGCAGTGCCCTTCCCGGGACCCTGACATCCAGACTCTGTGGTAAAATAGAAGGACACTGGAGCTGGAGGTGAATGATAAAGATTGACAGTTCTGCCACTGTCTATCTGACCCTAATCAAGTCTGTCACTTCCATAAGCTTTGATTTTCCCATCTGTAAAATGTGGCGACTAACAATGCATCCACTGCATTAGGCTGGGATCTAGTTTAGAAAGTTCCGGTGACCCTGAGGCAGGACAGCAGACCAGCTGGAGACGGCAGACAAAGACAAAGTTAAGAAAGCACTGCCAGATGGAAGGACACAAGGGTCCATATGAAACAATGAATAGAAAAAAGGTAACGTAACAGGCCAGGAGAACATTCCAGAACCCAGCTGCTTGGTGTATGTCAAGGCTCTCTCCTAACAGGTTCTGTAAGAACCTAACAGTGAATAAATATCAGAACTTATGGCTAAGTGCTGATCTCTCTTTTCATGGTAAAATCCTTTAATCTTCACAATAACCTTGGCAAGTATCATTTTTTGTCCACATCACAGACTAGGAAACTAAGGTATGGGTATTACAGGGGATTTTTAACCATCTGAACTACTAGTGGCACAGATATATGCCCTAGAGAGAGAATAGCATATACCTAAAGGCACCTGGGAATTTTAAGACAATGGGTAGATGTGAGGTGCTGGTAAACTCAAGTCCACATGCAGCCACTCTTGGTCTGGTATCAGTGATGATGAAAGCCCTCTGATCTCTCAAAGTACCTTGGAGCTGTGGCTCTCCTGGGAAGTCTTAAGGGTCCTGAGAATTCCACAAACATTTTGGTAGCTGGTTGAGTCTCCATGGTCCCTGTTTCCTGTGTATCCCTGAGTAAGCAGTGTTTGCCAGGTTTTTCCAGGTCAAATATAGATTAGATTTGGTGAACCTGAATATCTGAGTACTCTTGCCCCTCTGAAACAGATTCTTAAGCCAGAAGCACTTTGGAATTCTCCCATGCCCATGAACTCTCAGGCAATGAGAGGCAGATTAATGGTACCCAAAGCCTCTCCCATGCTGGGGGTGGTGGTGGCAGGAACATACAGTGGGCTTCTCAGTACAGGCTTCTGCAGCTCATGAATGGGAGGTCATAGGAGACCTCACCAAGATCAGGCAGTCAGGAGTGGACAGGTGGGCAAGATGCTTGGGACAGACTCAGAGAAGGAAAAGCGCACATCTAGGCTAGGGAGGGAGATGGGGGCTGGGACAAAGATGGCAGAAGGGAGCCTGGCAAGTGTAGGCACGAAACCCCAAAAGACCGCAGAGGGGACAGGGTGGAGGGCTGCAGTGGAAGCAAACGACCCAGAGAGCTGGGAGTGGAGGTCTGGTAAGAGATGGCTGTCAGAGCATAAAAGGTCTCAGAGGCCAGCAGCTGGCCTCTCAGCCCTGCCCCCCCAGAAACTGCCATGATGCCTCAGGGCTGGGCTGCAGACAGTGCAAAGGTTTTAGAAACCACAGGGCAAGACTAGGGAGGCTACCCACAGAGGACTTCATGGTATTGGATTGGGAAAGGGAGATATGAAAGCTGTAGACCAGGGTGCTACAGGGAGAAGCTGGCTTTCTGTGGCCTGTGCACAGGTGCCCTGGCAGGAGGCTGCTGCAAAGTCAGGAAGCCATTGAAGGGAGAGATGCCTTCTCCAGGGCCATTCTTGGTTGGGGATACCTAAGACATGGATGGAAAAAAAAAGTACCACAGAGGGAGACTGGGTACGTTCAGCATTCTAGGAAAGGCAGTGGCAAGGGGGGCACCTGTCTTTGGCTAGACTGAAGACACAGGAAGGCCATGGGTAGACTGGTACAAGCAGAGCAAGGCCTACATTATAGGCTGGAGTCTGAGAGCTGAGGGAAGGCCAGTACTGGTAAGGACGTAGAGCTAGATGATTGCCCTCTGCTTTGCATGGACCCAAAGAAGCAAGGGCTTGTTTGGTTCTGTGGATCACAACCCCTAAAAGACCACCGGAAAATAGATTATTTACATTATGATCCCTAACAGTAGCAAAATTAGTTATGAAGCAGCAATAACAATAATTGTATGGTTGGGGGCAACATCGTGAGGACCGGTCGTAAAGGGTCACGGCATTAGGAAGGTGAATTTGCTGCTCTAAAGGTGCCTCCACGGTGAGCAGGAGCCGCAGTAAGGGTACACCTGGGTTTTAGCTGTTTCAGGAATTCCTACCAGTGTCAAACGAAGACACTAACTGCACTCAGAAGACACAGGAGCTTCAGAATGTGGCCCTTCTGCTTTACTTGGACTCCTTCACCTGTAGCCTGTGGCTGGTGTCCCCTCCCAGCACAGCCTCCTTTGCTCACTCTCCAAGAGCTCCCCGATCCTGAACCCAGTGTGGGAGAGGAGGGGGAGAACTTTCTCTCATCACCCTTGTCCCTCTTCCAGCACACCACCCTGGTGCGGGAAGGGCAACCATACCAAGAGGAGGGAGGGGTCGCCTTCCCAGCTGCACCCCACTGGCTTCTGTCATTAGCTCTCTAGGCCTGAGCCTGCCCCACATTCAGTTAACAGAAACAGCCCCACTAAGGCCCAGGAGCAGTTGGGGCAGCACCCCACGGTCTAGGTAGAGGGAGTTGGAAGCCAGCAGCAGTAGACCCTAGGGACCAATGTAAACCTTTCTAGATGGCAGTCTGCCAGTATCACACAAGGCTAACACCTACCTGTGGACTATACTGGATGTGATCCACCTCCTGTATTTTAATTCAAACAAGCCTGCAGAGCAACCATGTGCTAGGCAGAATCCCTGCCCTCAAGTCTTAACTGAAGACAAGGACTAAACAGGTGAGACACAGTCTGGCCTGGCAGTGAAAGCCTAGGGAAGGGTGCACTGAAAAGCACACAGGCACGTCAGCGAACGGGGAAGGGGAGGGGAGGGGAGGGGAGGGGAGGGGGCGCTCAAGCACCCAAGCATACTCAGCTCATGCATGGCTCTAAAATGGGCTGTGAAGAGGTCACAGGAAAACCACAGGTAATTAGAGAATGACTCACGTGTGCTCAGCCGTGGTCTGTGTGCAGGAGCATCTAGAGTCAGAGGATTTAACTCTTATTTCCTGTGGTTCACTTTTGTGTCTCACTGTGGCTGCCAAGAGCCACAAGCCTGGGCTATGAAGCAGACACTGGGCACAAGGAAGAAGTGAGGTTTATCCACCTGAGCTAATGAGGGTCACCTGGTACAGAGGTCCCCAGCAAGGACAGGCCTCAGCACAGAGTACTTAGCAAAGGCACTGCTCCACAAGCAGTGTCTAGGACTCTACCTGGAAACAAGCAGAGGCAGGAACATGTACTCAGTGAGACAGCAATCTTCATGGAACACAGGCCGTCTCTCTCTATTGATGGGGTGTGATGCTATCTGTCTCATAGAGTACACAAGCATTAAGTTAGTGCAGAGAACACCTTTGGAGCAATACCCTAGTATGTGCTCAATAAATGTTAGGTTTTATTAGCATTTCTTTTTCTCTGAGGTGGCAAATAGTCCACCATGTTCACATCAAATACAAAGTATGCTCAGTGGTGTTTGTAAATCCCATTTCACATTGCCTGTGGGAAAAGGAGATGTAAATTATTTCAAATAGACATGATCACAATGTAAAATATTGAGTTTATTGTTTTAAATTAGCACAGTAAAAACTGCTACACAGATGACTTTATACTACCAATGACAAGTGTTTCTATCGGCTCAGTCACACCCAACTCTCCAGACTGAAGACTGAATCTCAATGCCCTTTACATTCTGACGTTATGTAACATTAAGCAAGAAAATATTTTTAAAAAATCATTTTTTTCACAATTAAGTGTGACCAAGCAACTTAAATCATCACCTGAACTTCTGGCACCTTAGAAACAATCACAGGGGACCCCTCAGGGGCATCTGTCAAAGACAGATTCACATGAGTGTTTGGTGTGTCTTCCTTTGCTCTTCCATTTCCTTCACCAAACCTCACACAAATAACTGACCCAGGCAAAAACTTTTTTTTTTTTCCAGGCAGTTGTCTTATTTTTACACACATTCCTTTTCTTTTTTCAATTCAGAGGTTCTAAAATTCTAGCACCAGAACCTACAGCCTTCAAAAGGCCACACAGCTATCTTTGGTCCCCTGAAGGGTCCAAGTCTTTCAGTTACCCACTTGGCTCCCTCCTTCAGACAGGATGCTCTGTGGTGTGAAGAGGACTTTCTGCCCTCTGGGAGAGTAAGCTGGCATGGGGAAGGCCTGCTTTCTCCTCTCCTCAAACTTCCTCTGCATTGAGAGAAAGGCTTTTCATACCAGCACCGTGTCAAAACAGCAATAAATGATTCTAGGAAACTGAAAATGTAAAGAATCCCCTGGGAAGTGAGGCCAAGGCGTCAGCTGTGTGCTGGGCTGAGCAGAGGCTTGGTGGCCTCCCCACACTCTGCATTGGTTGCCACTCAGGAGGGACAGATGCACCAATGACAACGTGAGGCACACATTTACCACAGGAGCCAGGCGCTGGGAGCAGACAGTGACCGTACTTGAGTTAGCACTGATTGGCCCTTGCCTGTAGTTCAACAGAGGCTGGGATTCCTATGTGAAATGTCTTTATCCATTACCTTTCAAAACATTTTGATCTCCAAACTCAATCAGAGGAATGAACACACCATTTCAGTAGGAAAATTATACATTCTGAAAATACTGAATCATTATAATCTTCTCATGTTCCTCAGGTACTAGGAAATGTAATCCACCCTGTTGTAACTCCAGAACCCCTGCTAAGACATGGAGAAATAAGGAGTGAGGATGACCTCACTGGCTTTCCCTTCAGCGGGCAGCTGAGGACAAAGGCCCCCATGAGCTGACAGAGGGTGGTGCTGCCCTCCTCCAGAGATATGAGGCCCTATATGGACAGTGTTCATGCAGCAGCCTCTAGGAACTCTGAGGTAAACACAGCTTCTGCATAGTCTTCACACATATCCTGCAGTTCCGCAGCCACGGCCCCCAGGGCTTCATCTACCAGCTCATCTGAAAAGCTGGAAGACAAAGGACACAGCTGAAGGCGTAGGCAGCCAAACAGGGAGCTGTTCAGTATTCATGAAAACCTAGTAAATCAACTTGGAAATTGTGTGGAGATCCAGAAGCCCAGGAGAGTGAAAATATTTCTGGAGAAGAAAAAGGTGAGGGGCCTGGATCTCCCAGATATTAGGATGGTAGCACCTAGATCCCCAAGCCCTGCAAGGCACAAAAACAGATAGAGGGACATCACCCTTGGGATGGCTAACATTAGAGGTCACTGGAAATGAATGACCTGGCCACAGCCCAGCCATAGCTCAGTGAAGGTGCATGCCTTCTCTGCGGGAAATGGCAAGGTCCTCCAAATCCCAGATGTCTCTATATAAACATACGCATGCACACACAACACACAGCCATTTCCATTTAAACTTGGAAAGTACGCTACAGACCTGGTATCCCTCAAGAACTTCAGTGTGTCCTAGAAAAGACACCGTGCAGACAGCTATGGTAACATCACCATAAACCATTATTTAATCTTACCTACAGACTTTATTCAAACCTTCCCGATCATGCAAATAACGCCATTAAAACTTTTTATAGTTCTGGATCCAATCCAGGCAATTTAGTTATCACGTCTCTAGACTAATGAAAGTTCCACAGTCTCCCTTTCATGACCATAACATTTCTTGAGGAGTAGTTTTGTTTTGTTCTGCTTTTCTTACACTGCTCCTGTATCAGGGCTTGTCTAATATTCCCTTACAATCACTGTCAGCTACACATTTCTGGAACAGATGCCAAGAGGGCTACTGTGCCCCCTAAGTGCTTTCTCCTTCACTGATGATGCTGATTTTGACCACTCCGCTGTGGTGCTGTCTGGCTGCTTCTTATAAATCACTGTTTCCCTCTGTAGTGAATAGGTAAGACTTTGCTTTCCTGTCTTCAGGACTTGTTCCTTTAGAAACGATAGCCATTATCTCTCTGGACATTGTCTCAGACTCACTGTCTTCCTCTCCTCTCCGGAGGCAGCAACTTTACACATATTAGGCCATGGACCACGCCTCTTGGTCTTCTGTGCTCCCAACCCTGCTGACTTCACTTTTCATCTTTAATTTTGTCTTCCTATACCACTCTGGAGATATATATATATTATACTTTCCACATTCCAAGCCTCCAAGTTTCTCTTCTGTTCTATCTAATTTGCTACTGAGCCTATCCAATACATTCCTCAATTTAGAAAGTGTATTTTTTATTCTTGGATGTATGTTTGATCTTGATTAGCTCCCAATCCTCTGGTAGAATGCCGAGTTGTGTCTTTTGTTTCTATGACCACATGGGCAGTTATCTGAGTCTGGAAACAGCTTCACTATTTGGAGCTGCTATACATGGGCTGTTACTATTGTCTCTCTCTCTCTCTCTCATCTGGCTATTTTCATTATAAACTAGACACCGTTTTTGAAAATTATAGGAATAAATTAAGTCTCCCATGATGACATAATTTTCCTCCAGAGAAAATAAATGTTTGTTTTCATGTGGAGCCTGAGGAACAAGAATATTAGAGTCACCTCAGCAACTGAGAAGATGTAGCACTGAGTCAAGTCCATAAGACCTTTATATCTAGGTTTTCTGAACTTAGAGAAACTGCAACCTTTCAAAGTCTCAATCAGAAATAATACAAGGTCTGAGGATGTAGCACAGCAAGAGAGGTTTGAACTAGAATGTACAAGGTCCTGGGTTCGAACTGAAGAAACCTTAGCAAGGCCATAGCTTGGCACCCCTGGGCTCTGACCTGTCTTCTTCTCACCTGAGGAGGCTGTGGAGTGCTCTCCCCCACAGGGAACCATAAGCATCAATACCATGTGCTGAGCTCCCATCTTCTCCATGGTCCTGACCGACCTAGCTAATCTTCATTACCTAATTAGTATCTAGGTGCCTTCAAGGGTATACATTTTATCTTCATTTTTAATCCACTTTTCTATTAACAGTTATCCTCAGAGGAGAAGCAGTTCAGATCACCACGTGTGTCATTTCAGGAAGTGACCAGTCGGTGTCTGCTTCCCTCTCTACATTCCTACCACTGCTCCTCTCTATTAAACTATGAGGAAAACACAGGGCACAGCACCCAGCACAGGTGGCATATGACATGGGGATTCCTTTCAACTTCCTTCACTCTTCCTCAAACAACATCCTTCCTGACCTGTCTTCCTCTTCCAGTCTGAACTGGCTACTTCCTTTGCTCAAGGGCAATTTCTTTGAATGTCCCATGTTGGAGTCCAGGTTCCCTGAAGTCCTAAGTCTTCTTTCTTGGTGTGCATAAGTTCCAATAACTTAGGAAGAGGCAGTGCAGGGTACCAAGAGCTTACAAATATATAACACAAGAATGAAAATAAGTACGTTTAAAACTTAAGTAATCTATTTTGCTCAATGATGAAAACACCTTGCATTTTGTAATAAAGCAGCAGCTGGAGGACGGACTTGAGGTACAGAGGTGAATGAAGAACTGCTGTCAAAAGCTGGCTGTTTGTGAAGGCCAGTGTGTCTCAGAGGGTTTGGTAATGATTATTTCTTGCCCGGCAATATCTGTTGTGGAGTACACTCCTCCACAACAGCACAAGAAATCAGCCCTGACTTGAATTATGTGTATTTATACATTGAAGCCCTAACTTCCAATATGATGGCTTGAGCCTGGAAGGTTACAGTCCTTCACAAGGACTACCTCACAAGGGTAGAGTCCTTATGATAGGAGCAGTGGTCCCAAGAGGAAGAGACAGAAGACCTCTGTCACTAGAGAACAGAGTAAGGCAGCTGTTTGTCAGTCAGGAAGGACACACTCCCCAGATACATTGATCTTAGATAACTCCCCGCCTCCAGACTATGAAAAGAGACATTCTTGTTTTAAGTTCTTCTATCTACAATATTTTATGGCACCCTGAGCGTGGCCTAACAGTCTGCATGAGAGAAGGCTGCAGGGTACTCCGCTCCTCCAGGTGGCAAAGCCTGTGATGATTTTACGGCCTCCTGCATCTAAAGAGGAGCAGCTGCCAGAAGAGGCTGTCCATCAACCCACGAGAAGCCACCGGGACCCCAAAGCCTAGTCCTTTCTCCAGCTCCTCTTCAAGACTAAAATTTGGTCCTTGGCCCGTAGGTAGAGACACAGAACTTTACTGACCTTTCCGCTATTAGCCATGGGTTGAAGGAGCCTATGGCCTCATGAGAAATGATCCGTAAGAATTGCTCAAATCGGGTACAGTAATCACCAATGCTGTGCCGCATCCCTGGTGGGACAAAGAGGGAAGTTCGACCTTCTTTCTGATGCAGGACTTCTCTGACGGAGGGACAGGGGACCTCCCTTCTTTCTGGTTCCTCCTCTGTTCCCACACTTTCATCCAGTGAGCTGAGAACACATAAGAAGGATGAAGTCATTCAAATACAAGCAAGGGTGGAAGTTCCTGTACCACAATGGTCTACTCCCCTCATAGTGAACAAAGCTCAGCATTCTACCATCACTGCCCACTTCCCTTCCTACCACACTGCTCCTCAACACTGCACGCATTCCTGCCCCACAGATGAAATAAAGCTCACACTAAGTGTCAGGACAACACAGTGGAAGCAGCTAAATGCTGCCAGGTGCTGGAGGCTTCCTTACAATGCACGTGTTCAATGCCCACCACAGAACCACAGTTTTACTGACCCAGCAGTTTGCAAGAACTTTCTCCAAACAACTTCTGCCACATGTGAACTAAAGGGATGTAGACTTCAACTACCCCCAATGCCACCAACTAGAAAAATCACAATGTCATTGCCACTTACCTGGCATTGCAGGGCCTCTCTAACAAGATGTTCACAGCTGGGTCCTTGGGAGTTGCTGCCTTAGTGATCTTGATTGGACGGGGAACCAAAGGTTTTTCACTCACTGCTTGGTTGTTCTGGTCTAAAAAGGACAGGCAGAAAGTGACCACTGTTAAAAATGTGTCCCTCTTAAGAGTGTGATAGTAGCTAATGAACTGTGGGGAACCAGCCATCTTTCTCACATACTAAGACACAGGCCAGATGTGGTGCAGAGGGGCTTCAAACACATAGGTGAATTTTTAAGTTCTAGAGAAACAAAACACTGCAGTCCATCTTCAGAAGCAAGCATTGCTCCCTAGCTCCACATGAGACCCCTCAGGAGACACCACTTGACTTGGATCCAGCTGCCAGTCAAGGAGTCAAAGTTTTTTAACCTTTAAATGCTTTGATTATTGAAGAGAAAAGCTATTTAGACCTAAACACTTAATTAGCAGATCTAACTTGTCTCTGGACATTGCTGGAGAGTCAAAACACTAATTTATTAACGACACCTTGCAGACCTGGGAGCTCTCCTGAGTTTCAGATAATTTCCAATTTTACACATGTTCACCCAGGTAAAGCTGTTCAGGCAAGACACTTTCTCTGATGCACATACAAGCTATGACTTCACACTGTCAACGCTACCAAGGTCAAGGTCAGTGATTGTAAATGTTATCCCTACTGAGTAAAGTCAACTTTTAGTTATTCACAGAGTGGAGAGAAAATGATCAGACACCACACAACCCTAAGGTCACTCTAGGTTTGGTTCTGCAGTGTACTTGAGCCAGAGAGCATGTTGCCTGGATTCCTACAGTGGTCTCAGGATGAGGAATTACAAGTGTCTAAGACTAATCACAGCTTGGTCTTAGTGTTCCAAAAGCTCCTTTTTAAAAAACCAAAACCAAACATTTATGTGTATGTTTGTGTGGGGGTATGTGCTCAGGAGTGTAGGCACTTGCAGAGACTTGGAAGAGGGTGACACCCTGGAGCTACATTTGCAAGCAGTTGAGAGCTGCCTGATTTGAATGCTGGGAATCAAACTCCAGTCCTTTGCAAAAGTAGTATGTCCCTTTATTGCTAAGCAATCTCTCCAGACTCTAAAAAGCATCTCTGAAATGTAAATACGGCCTCTACACCAGAGACATACACACACACACACACACACCCCAATTACAAGTTGCCCTCTCAAAAGAAAAAGACACTAAATCCCTTCTAAAACTTTCATTCACAGTATGCAGTCTAACTTTGTGGTGCATGACCAAACCATCAGTAAAACACATCCCTTTCTTCTGCCTACAGATTAAAAAATGCTAAAATAGCCATTGTCTGACTACACAATCATTAGAAGGGTCCTTGCTTACCTTCAGTAGCCACATGGGGGCATGACTAACTGACTGACTTCTCTAGCTCTCAATGAACCTGGGGCTTAATTAAGACACCTTGAAGGACACCTGTAGCCTGCTAGAACAGGCTGTCCCAAGCAAGAACTAGGCAGGAGAGAGCTCTATAATAAAAGGTGGGTGTCTCTAATTTCTTGGAACCAGAAATGTTTCAGATGTGCAGGTTGCTCAGATGAAGATACCTGCATAAGCATCATTGACTGAGCATCTCAAATTGAAATGTCCACTACTCTAAGACTCTGGAAGCACACTGGATCTCAGCATTTTGTTTATGGTTGTTCAGCCTGTATAAGAAAAAGTACCTCACAGGCAGGATCACAAGCCAGGCCCAGAAGAACAAACAGTTACTAGCCCATGAGGTAGAACCCAAAGGTTATCATCATGAGTAACAACAAAATGCACAAAACTGCAGAAAACACAGAAGAGTACATGCATGTCTGTGACATGACCCATCTTTCAAAATTTAACATGGAGAATACTTTTTTAAAAACAAGGACATAAATTTGTATCTTAAAATAATTTCATGTGATATAAGCTGGTATCAAGCATCTACCTGCAACTTCCTACACATCTCTAGGTAAATGTAATATGCATGGAAGTTCTGTTAAGGGTAATGCTCAACCACAACTACTCTTCCATGAGGGAGGGTTTAGAAGTAACCACTGATACATACAGAGGTTGTTTGGGAATGTGTGAAAATAAATGTTATGGAACCGAGAAAGTAGCAATCAACAGTGATCAGACAATTATGTGAATATAACTTAAAAACACACACAAAGGAATATAGCTCAGAGTTACAGTGTCTGCTGAGCATATGCAAGGTCCTGGGTTCGATCCTCAGCACTGAAAAATACAAAAAACAGAAACAAAATAAACCAACCCAAAACATATATTTGATAAGGACTTATGCCTAGAACACACAAATAATCTGTATAATTAAAATATAAAAGGGCAACCCAATAAAAAAGCAGACAAAAAAAAATTATATACCATTGGCTACTAGTCACCTGAAGAGATTCAAAGTATTACTTATCAGGAAAGAGAATCTGTCAGGTGTTGGTGGTGAATGCTTTTAATTCCAGCATTTGGGAAACAGAGACAGGTAGATTTCTGAGTTCCAGACCACCCTGATATACAAAGTGAGCTCAGGGATTACACAGAGAAACATGTCTCAAAAAATTCCCCCCCACCCCCCTAAAAAAGGAAGGAATAAAGGGGGTGAAAGAGAAATGGAAAGGCTGGAGATGGCTCGGAGGTTAAGAGCATAAAGTTCAGTTCCCATCACATCTAGAGCTCCTAACCACTTGCAGATCTAGCCCTACAGGGAAATCCAATACCTCTGTGCATCCCACCTCCCATTTCTGCAAGCACACACCCATAACCAAAAATAATTATAAAACTAAAAGCATTATAAAAAGGTGAAACTGAATGCCATGAAATATCAATTCTCCCTGCCAGATCCGTTACAAGGACACAGTGTAAGGCAAGTAAGGGCAATTCAATGGAGACAGTGGGAGACAGGAGTGGACAGGGGTGGACATGACTCAGCCTCCTTGGCAACAGTCTGGCAGGTTTTTATAAAGTTTGATACACCTAGCACATGACCTGGAAAGTCTACTTCTTAGGTATTTATCCAAGAGAAATAAAAACTGATGACCCACACAAAGGCAACATATTAATATGCTTACAGCAGATTTATCTGAGACAGGGTCTGTGTATAAGCAAGGCTAGCCTGGGACTCATATGTCACCCAGAGTAAATTCTTGATCTTCCTGCTTCAGACAGAGATTACAGGAATCTGTCACCACACTTACTTTTAGATTCACTATTTTCTTTTTTAAAATAAATTTTAGATATATTTACTTTATTCTATGCAAGTATTTGCCTGTCTGTGTGTGCATGTACACTGTGTGTCTACTGCCTCAGTGGCCAGAAGAGATCCAGATCTCCAGGAACTGGAGTTATAGCCTACTGTCAGCCATCATGTGGTTGTTGGGAACTGAACCCGGGTCCTCTCCAAGAGCAACAAGTGCTGTTAACCACAGCCATCTCTCCAGCGCCCTAGCTTTATTCTTAGTAGTCCCAAACTAGAAGAAAACAAATCTAGATTCACAGCACACATGGAAATTAGATGTGGTATGTACATTCCAAGGAGCAGTACTCAGGAAGACAGAGGGAAGGAATAGGGAGGGGGAGAGAGAGGGCTAAGTAGTAGGGTAAATGGACCCCGAGATGTTTACAATCAATAGTTGGGAGTCTTTAAGATCTTGAGATGGTGGGGAGAGTAATCGGCATGTGTGATTGTAGGTGTCTTTACAATAGGCAAACAAAGGAAGGCCTGACCACAGGAGGAAAGATGGCTGACCATAGAAACAGACCCTGGATAACAGGGCCATTTCTGGGGAACACAGGCAGCCATAGAAACTGGGAGCACTGTGCAGAACAGACCTCATCTGGGTCGTCCATAGGAACCAGCCCTGCCAGCACCTTCACTTCTTTTTTGAGACTCATTTCCAGCCTTCTTATCTCTCAAGCTATAAGAGAATAAATCTGTGTTCTGAATCCATAATTTGTGGGTAAGAAGTGTTCCACACATACATTTGCAACAGGAAATAAGCAACAATAGACTATAACATGCTATGTTGACTGGAAGAGTCTAGACAGGAATACAATCTCCAGGAAGAGGTTGCACTTATTAGAACCTCTAGATTAGTCAAAATGGCTTAAGAGCACAGTGTAGCCTAGAGTTAGGGCACTGGCTGGGAAGGACATGGGGGAAATTTCTGCGACAGTGTGTGTTACACCTAGACAGGAGTACAGGTAAGAAACAGATCTGTCAAAACTCTTCAAATGACATGGTTAAGATCTATGTGTTATATGAAAATTTTTCTAGTTAATAAATTTGTGTGTGTGTGTGTGTGTGTGTGTGTGTGTGTGTGAGAGAGAGAGAGAGAGAGAGAGAGAGAGAGAGAGAGAGAGAGAGAGAGAGAGAGAGAGAGAGAGGTGCAGGTTTAAGAAAGCAAGCATGCCTGGAGGTCAGGACAACCTTTGATTTCAGAGGACCTTGCACTTTGTGAGCCAGGCTCTCTTGTTGCCTATGCTGAGCTCGCTGGCCCAGCAGCTCCTGTCAATTGTCCTGTTTCAACCTCTTACTAAGCCATCTCCCTATTCCTTATATGTAAATCTTACCTCAGAAAAACAAAACAAAACCATAAATAATTAAGGAACTCAAGCTGATGCTGAATATTTAGAGGAAAATGTGCTGCTATCTGGCAGTTTACTTTGAAATGCAAAACTGGGATGAACTGGGGACAGAGGGGTAGGCAGTAAGTAGCAGTTAACCTCACAGCTGTAAGGTGAGGACTGTGGTCATTACTGGCAGCTTTCCTCAACCTTTCAGTATGCTTGAAATTTTTTAGAGTAAAATATTGAGGGTGGGGTTGGGGAGAAACACCTACCATTTCTTTCTTCGTGCGTCCATAAGTGAGGGTCAGCATATACAATTTTATTATATCTTTGGCGAACTGTCTCCTGGTATTTCTTTAAAAAAGAAAGTTTAATTTATGAGAAAAGGTAAGTTTCATTATAAACTAGAAGTAGTAGGTGTGGAAACAGCTCAGCAGACAGACACTGGTGAGAATGGGTGTCTGCTGGGCTAGGAAGTGAGCAGCTTATGAGGGGAGCCTAGCAGGAACAGCATGACTAACCTCAGCCGGCTTGTCCCCTAGAGCTTGCTGTGATGCACACAGTGTCCCTGCCCATCTAGGGTCACCTGCATTTTCATCTTCATTCGCTCCCTGTTTCTACAGACATATGCTGGCCATTTCTACTGCTTAGGACAGCTCAGGTCTAGGCAGTTACCCCAAGAGAGCGGAAGTGGTTTAAAGAACAGGACAACAGTATGTCTAATCAACCAAAATGTGTCTTCTCTATAATCTTCTATTTAGCAATAAGGAAGAAGTGAGTTAATCATGACACAACTAAAACATAAATGCTGAGTGTGGGCTGAGACGTGGGCAGGGCACCCTAGCTCTCTGGACAGGGCACCCTAGCTCTCTGGACAGGGCACCCTAGCTCTCTGGACAGGGCACCCTAGCTCTCTCGGCAGTTTTTATGACCTTGACGGGCCATTTGATGACTGGGCTTTGATTTCCTGTGCTTGAACAATGCAGTGGGATGGCTCATGCCCAAGGTCTAAAAGTCTGTAAGAAAAAGGAGTCACTGTGGAAGCAGCAGTCTGGAAATTAAAGGTGGTAAAGGATGCCTGAGATGACAGGTCACCACAGCAAGTACAAGAGCAACTGAATGGTGTCTATAAGCGATGGATACAAGTCAGCACTTCAAACTATGGGACTAAGTCCTGGAATCCATGTTTTTGGAATTACAAGTCACTGTTAACAGGGTGTTAACAATATGGGCCACTTACTTGGTTATGTGTCAGATAATTTGCTAAATACTTTATATCTTCTTCTATACTCAAAAACCCGACTTAATAGACAGGGTTTAAGTAACTGAATCAAGGTACACTTAGTTGGCAAGAGAGCTTGGATTTAAAAGTAGGACCCTGTGGTTCTGCCATATTGAGCATCAGCAGGAGCAGAAGTGAACCCCCACTGGCAAAACAGACCAGCAGGCCCAGACCTTACTTCCATTTCCTCCATCCGGAGCATCATGGTCTCTAGGTCAGGGCTGTCCTTGCTGTTCCCCGATGTGGCTGAGGTTTCTAACCCCAAGACCTTGTCATTAGTTCTGGTCCAGAGCTCATGAGCAGCAACTCCCAAAGAGTCATCCGGCTGATGAATATTCCTGGGTTCATAACTGACACCTGAAGCCTACAAAATGAAGGAGAAAGGAGAAAAGGTAATATAAAGAGAACCAAATAAAAAATCAAAGATTACAGTTGATCATTATAACTCAAAAGCATAGTGATCTAACTGGCAGAGAGCCTACGGCCAGAACAAACTTCTCAGTCAGCCATAACAAAAGCACTAGTTAATACCGTTCCTACCGGTTGCTTAAGTGACTGCACTAGCCAAGCTGTGCCTTTACTGACAGCTTAACCAACCATCCCATCTGCCTTGCTGATTGGCAGAGCAAGACTCTCAGGGAAATGTACCCTATTTTATACATCTCACATTCTAGACAGCAGACCTTTTCTTTTGGTCTGCACCCTTGTAAAAGCCTCACAACACTACAAAGTTCAGGGTTCTTTTCTTTAAGAAAATTCTAACATTCTTTCCTGACTTTGTGTGCTTAAATTAACCAAGTACTTTATAGTTTTGTTTTTGTTTTTTTTCTTTTTTTGAGACAGGGTCACTACATAGCCTTTGCTTTACTGGAACTCACTCTGTAGACAAGGCCAACCTCAAACTCACAGAAATCCCCCTGCTTCTACTCCCAAGCAATGGGATTAAGGCTTCTGTCACCACATCCAACTATTTTTCTTGTTCCTAATATGTTCTATAATCTGATGTGTGTGTGTGTGTGTGTGTGTGTGTGTGTGTATTTGTGTGTTCATACATATATATGTATATATACATATCTGTGGAACTCACCCTGTAGACCAGGCTGGCCTCAAACTCATGTTTAAAAAATCTTTTAATTAAAATATAATTACATAACTCTCCCCCTCCCCCTTTCTCCACCCAATTCCTCCCATGTTCCCTCTCTTACTCTCTCTCAAAGTGCTAGCCTCTATTTCCTTATTATCGTTACACACAGACATTCCTCTATAAACACAACCTTAGTGTTGCTTGTGTGTACATGATTTCAGGACTGACATTTTGTACTGGATAATCAATTAGGGGGCTCATCCCTGGGAAAGACTAATCTTCCTTCTCTCAGCAGTCATTAGTTGCCTGTTTGATTATTTTTAACACTGATTATTGATGTACAGCCTGGAAAATTCCTTGCAGCCCAGAATTCTAAACAAGAGATGGAGTTTATCTTTCAAACAATTGTATTAAAGATGATTTATAGCCTAAAAAGTAATTTGCACATAAAAACCTTGTTTTAGTCATAATATTTATATGTGTCTATTTTAGTTAGCATTAATAATCCATTTCATTTTCCTTTCATATTGAAATGCTTTATGGAGCTGCTTTCCTAGGTTAGATGCTAGCCCATCACTTTGTTGGGAGGCTAAAGGGGGATTTTAGCAGCCATGATGCACAAAACACACCAAGCCATCACATACCTGAGACTCTAATGGCCAATGGAGGCTTAGCTCCAGTCTAACAGCCTGATCTCCACATGGAACTCCAACACAAAGCAACTCAGCCAAAATCCTGCTTAATATTACATTAGTTGGAACAATCTTGACCTAGAGTCTTCTTACTCCCAAGGCAGTGGCTATTGAAAGTTCACTCCTGCTGTCTTCAAATTCCTTTACACTGTTACCTATTTGGAGCAATTACAGCAGCAAGTCCCTTTCCTCGAGGGTTACAAGACTAAAGGAATGCAACTTGCCCTTTTACTGCAAAGTCCCTAAGGCCAGGCACACAGACAGTCCCTAAAAGCAAATCCTCCAGGGGAAGATCAGCCTCAACAACAACAAAACAGGTTTTTATTAGCCTTAAATGCTTTCATTTCTCTTCTTCTTTCCTTTCTGCTAAACATGGTCAAATGCTGGGCACTCAAAACTTGCTTGTTTAATAAAAACACTAGACCTTAAAAAGAAAGGATATTAGGATATTAAGTTAGTATGAGCTAAAGCAAGCTGGATGAAAAAAAAATGAGGGAGCTATTTTTCTCCATAGCCAACAACATGCGGGGCCACAGTTTATGTCTACTCTGTCATTAGGGAGAGAGATAAAAGTGCCCCAACAATCTGTGGCTCTAGGGATGTCTGTGAGATGTTTGCAAGACCTACTCAGACACGGAACTAAATATACACTCTAAGAATTAACATGCCACATATGAAAAAGAATTTTCACTCTCCTTGAATAGGAAAATGTAGTTTTTGCAAAGTAATCTGCATATCATTTTCCTTTGACTGGAGACATTATCATGTAATAATACTAGAATACCAATACTACATACCTGCTCTTCAGGCTTGGATGCTGCTGCTGCTGCACTCAGAGACAGATGATCCTTCAAACAACTATTTGCTTCCACAGAAGAATTAACTCTCTATTAAAATGGACAAATGCATTCCCAGATTATAAAGATTCACAACTCATACTAGAATAAACAGGCCATGTTACAGAATAACCTGTGTGGAACTATTCATCAGCTCTAGATACGGTAAGCTTCTTGCAGCAATTAAAGCATTCGGATCTTGTGAAAACAAATGCCATGTGCTGTTCTTGGTGCTCCAGATATTTATTTTAACCTCTCAACTTTGTAAACACTCCTTTGCTGCTTCACAAGTCATTCAACTTGTCTATTCTATACTTTTCTCAAGAGTCAAATGAGGAGACTGCACAACTCCATTTGTAGGAGCCCCTGAGGTTAATTTCCATGGACTCAAATAACCTAGCACTTCTTAGACTCAGAATTCCAATCAATCAATTAAGGTCGTATATTGTTCATGACCTCATCTATAAGCATGAAAATACTATGGTTTCCTTTTCCAGGGTGGATCCCTACTGCTTACAGGAGGGTGACATCAAATCGTGGTATGCTATAAGTCGCTTCATCTTTGAGAAACTTCTAGTTTGTGTAGAGAGGTGCCCCAAATCTCTCTCTCCTATTGTAAAATACCAATGATTCTCAATTATCAAGATCACAATTATCAACACCCAGAGGACGATTAAATAAACACCATTATTATCAAGAGACTGATTTGGAGAGAATGTAAAATTCACTCTAAACTCCTTCCCCAAATTAAAATGTCACCCTTCTCAAAAGCAGTGATTGCTTTTCTTCCCCTTACCAATACCCTCTGGCCCCCTATCCACATAGTGGATATTGTGTGGTGGTCTGGAGGTTGTGAAGGGGCCCAGCAGTGAAACCCTGTTCTGTACTGCAGGCTCCCACCACTGGAGAGACACTTGGTCCTCTAAAAAAGGGTCAGCGTGACCTATGTAACAAGTCTTTCATTTCAGAACTGCCACAGGCAAGCAAATGAGATGAACCACTTACCTGGGCCTTGATCAAGAGGGGCTTCAACCGCTCCAGAACTGCCTCCTCTACCTTGTCAGCTAACTGGGTGGCAGAAACACTGTTTAGAAGTAAAGTTGAAAACTCAGAAGCCAGAATGTCCTGTTGTATGTATGATGTAACTCTCCAGGTAAGGCGAACCAGTGACACAACCCCACAGTGCCCCAGTGCTGCAATGACAGTGTGCATCCCCTGGGGTCTCGTGAAAGGTAGATTTGGATGCATCTCTCTCCTTTTCTCTCTCTCTCTCCTCTGACCCTGCTTACAGACATCTCTAGCACCACACCTGCCTGACACCATGCTCTCTATCATGATGATAATGGACTAAGCCTTTGAAACTATAAGCAAGCCCCCGATTAAATGCTTTCTTTTATAAGAGCTACATCGGTCATGGCTTCTCTTTGCAACAATAGACTTCACAGTGACTAAGATGAAACCAACACATACAAGAAGCATACAACTAGCAAATCCACGCTGGGAAACTGCTACAGTGAAATGAAACCATATCACACAATATATACATGTTTATACAATTCTTAGCCATAATAATGCCATGCTAATGACAATCCCAGATGTTCCTCAGCTGCTTCTAAGATGAATGGCTAAACTATGAAATCCAACTCATCAACACAAAGAATGAACAAAGTGGCTCTCCAGGTAGGACGACTCAGCAGCCATTCGCTGTCAAGTCTGATGACCAGAGTCTGATCCCCACAGCCGAATGAGAGAACTGACTACTGCAAGTTGGCACAATACTTCCCTCCCACTGGAATAAACAAAAAAATTTAAAAGCCAATTCCAGAAAGTTATGCACTGTACAAATAACAATCTTGAAACAAAATTACAGAAAAGAAAAGCAGATTAGTGGCTGCCATGCTTACTGAGACAAAAAGTGGCTGGGGCAGCAGAGAGGCGTGTATGGCTATAAAAGGGCAACATGACAGATGTCGCCATCGTGGGTATGTTCCTGACTGTAGCAACGCCAGCTAATCACATATACCCTCCCTGTGTCAGTATCTACATCCTGGCTATGTGCAGCCAACAGTTTAAGATGTTACACTAGGTAGCTGAGAAATGATTTCCTAAGATTTTTCTGTATTACAACTTTGTGTAAATGTATAATTATTTAATAGTAAAAACTTAATTTTCAAATAAGAATTATACAATAAGACTAATAATAGGTATACAAAATTAGCAAATAAGCATAAAACAGACGTTTTAGACTTGAAATGTCTGAAAAAAAGACTCTTGTCTTTTTTCCAATTGTCTTGTCCAATTAATTAATTAATTAATTTTTATTTTAATTAATTAATTTATTTAGAGACTTCTCTAGCTGCTGTAAAATGGGTTGGCCTCATGGCAATCTTCTTCCCAGCGCTGGGATCACAGGAATACACCACTGTGCCTAGCTCATCTTCTCTAAGAAGCTAATTTAGAGGAGCTGATGAATGGCTCCTGGGAGAGGTGAAGAAGGCCTTTCATTATCACTGAGGTGCCTTTGGTGGTTGGATGAGAATGGTCTCCATAGGTTCACATGTTTGAATACTTGGTCCCCAATTGGTGGAACTGTTTTGTTTGGGAAGGATTAGAAGGTGTATCACTGGGCAAGGGTTTTAAGGTATCAAAGCCGTACTCAGTGTGCATCTCTCTCTGCCTCCTACTTTGTGGAACAAGATGTAAGTTTCTGGCCATCCTTCATGCTGCCATCATATCTAATTTTTGAAAACTGTAAGTCAGTTACACGCTTCCTTTTATAAGCTGCTTTATTTATGGTTTTTCTTTTTTCTTTTATAGCAATAGAAAAGTAACTAAGACTGTGGAAACCTGAGAACATTCACAAGGGTATCCCAGGGTGGGCTTTGGGAAGTGTGCCCCTTGGACACTTGAAGAAACCTGAAATTCCCCATATGGGAGATGGGGACTGCAGATGTGCATATTGACAGCAGGCTCAACAAAGCCATCTGGGCCAGCGAATGCTCCTATTATTTCTGCATTTGCCCAGAAAATGA
This sequence comes from Phyllotis vaccarum, assembly GCA_033318265.1. Taxonomy (NCBI): domain Eukaryota; kingdom Metazoa; phylum Chordata; class Mammalia; order Rodentia; family Cricetidae; genus Phyllotis; species Phyllotis vaccarum. The sequence continues at coordinate 9,942,913 of JARWLC010000003.1, read as the reverse complement.
GGACGAGTCACCAATCAGGCTCTGTACTCTGGTAATTCACACCCTTGTTACCACATTCCTAACCTATAGACAAAACAAACAAAACACTAACAACCAAACCACCACCCCCTGGACCCCCAGAACCTATAGACAGTCAGTGTGGATGAGAACTATCTGCAGTATCAAATGCAGTTATAAAATCGCAATTCAAAGAAAGAAGCTAAATGAGGCTGACAAGCACACAGTGAGAGGACACAAGGAAATACACGGAAGCAAGCCTAGCCTAGAAGCTTGTCTTGTCTTCCTATGTGCTGGGGTCCTCACCTCATCCCCACAGGCTGCCCAGAGGAGCTGAGAAAGCAGAGCTCGACCAGGCAGCTCACTCTCCAGACAATTCAGTGGATAGTTCACCTGTAGTCCCGAGGTGGTAAAACCTGTCTTCTCTGTCATGACTTCCTAGTTCACCTGTGGTCTTGAATACTCTGAGGAAAGCTTAAACCCAGGTTATAATCCAGATTCTGCAACCTATTCTCCTGTATCTTCTTCTATCACTAGCAAAACTTCCCTTCTCATGCTCCACCAAATTTGTACTTCTGTTTCCAAAATTAAGGATGTTGGCAGAAATGCATACATCAGTAGTAGATTTGTGAACAAGTAACAGAAAGATTAACTCAGAAATCAGGACAGTAAGTATCTCTAGGGGAAGGAGGTATAGCTTCTACAACAGTATTACCTGGTTAAGGAGGCAATGCACAGGTGTTCATTTATAATATTCTGGACCATACATGTGAATTTGGTGTTTCTATGTGTATGCTACATTTATTTCTTCAGAAAAAATACACATAAAGGAATAAATGAGATGCGAAAAGATAAGTAGATAGGAGTCACAGGCAATCAACCTTATAATCGCTACAGATGACCAAGGCAGACTCCCTCCCGCAGCTGTGACCACCCCATCACAGCAGGATACACATGTTGGCCACTTCAGAGATGGCAAAAGAAGTGTGGAAGTATCGATATGTGTGTAGAGGAGAATCCCAAGATTCTGTGATTGTATAACTGAAATCTTAACCTTAGCCACCTTTGAGGAAAGAACCAGAGCCCTGTAACTGGGACTGAACGCTGTCTCGAACAGTGATAAAATGTACAGATGTTTCAATCGGTGCTTGGTTCATTTGACTAGAGGGGAATGATTATCAACTGTGCCAGTGGCATCAGCCCCATTATATCTTAAGATATTTCTTCATTGCCTGTTAGGTGGCAGCACTCTTAGGGGCAACCTCATCTGAAAAACTCAGCCAGCATTCAGGCTACCATGTGAAACAAAGGCATCCACACACTCATCATTCATAAATGCCACACACATCCACTCACCCTGCCCTCAGGAACATTATTGCATCTGCCTAGTGCAGTGCCTTGGTGTGCTCTGCAGCAAACAGGAAACAGACTACACGGCCCTGCAGTTCCCCTTCACACTCTACACACTTCCAGGAAACTGGAAACATACAAATGTTCATATGTTCATTCATTCCATTACTTGATCTTGGAACGAGGTGAGGTCGAAGAAGCCCAGGTTGGCTGTTCAAACTATAAGCATCAATTAAAACAGGGACACATACTCTATCACTCACTCCCCAGGAGCAAACATATACCTTAATTTTTGAAGTCTATCCATTTCTTCAGCCTTCAATTCATCCAGCTCCTTGGTTCTTCTAGAAGTCTCAGCCTCAAGCCAATCAAGCCTAGAGGGAGGTAAAGTTATGTCAGCTCTCCTTACAGCAGTCAGGACTCCCTTAGCTTCTATCTTTGGCTCTACCACAGGCTTCGTAGATAGCTTTGCAGTCTTAAGAGGAAGAAAGCCAGTAAGCTGAAGTGTGGCTGACGTCAGCCATCCTGACTCACTGTCAAAGGAGTGGGGTGATGCAGAACAAGCCCCCTTCTGGTTTACCTCAGAACAAATATTTACCTCTGTTTTTGCATTCTTTCTGTTTCTTTGGCTTCCAATTCTTCTAGCTCCTTCAATCTTTTGGAAGACTCAGCATCTGGCCAAGAAAGCCTAACAGACAGTACAAGAGTCAAGGTAACCATGCCTCAATGCCTCAGGGTGTCATTATCACAGAAAAAGCAGAAATGAGACCCCTTCCCCAGCCCTACACCAATCCTGGCCCTACTAAAGGATTCAAAAGGTAATGTATCCTCTATATATACCCATGAAAGTTTTCACAAGAGGACGTTTAAGTGCAATTAGTACACACACAAGAAGCTTCTGACAAGAAAGCCAATCATCACCGTCCTCAGGACCAGTTACTTGTTTAGACAAAGAAACAGAACCCAGTGAATAATAGAAACGAAAGGGAAAAGTTAACTCTGAACAACTTTATTGCCTGTGTATGTCAAAAAGCTTTGATTCTTCTGTTTACAACATGTGAATACGACCAAATTATCTAATGACTCACTCTTTTTTAGGGGCTGAAGATGGAGCTATACTGAAGTACAGTGCACTTCATAAACACTGGAGCCATGCTGTACTCCTGAGCCCGTAACTGCCAGGGTAATTTCAGCCAAACAAAATGCAGAGCAAGCTGCCTTCCCTGCTGCCTTCCTCTGGAACGTTCTCATTATACCCTTACATTTATTCCTGCCTGTGCAAGTTCTGGTTTAATTCCTAACTCCCTGCATGGAGCTTCATTCTCTGCAGCAAGAAGTAAACACTCCCTGTTCTGAGCTTGCCCAGATCTCAGGGTGTATACCATGTTCTATCTTAAATCACAGCTAATTACATGTATTTTCCACTGGCTGCAAATAAGAAGGACTGGGGTTATGGTCCTATTTGCTCTTTTTTTAAAAAGTACATAGAGTGCACAACTGTGCCATTTACAAATTGGCAAATGACATACACAGAAGTTTTGAATGAATGAAATAAAGAATAAGAGAGTGGTGAGCTGGAGGTGTAATAGGAAAGTTCAGCAATCTGATTTTAAATAATCATCTTCAGGTACAGAGTCCTTTAATTCTGAAAAATGCTAATACAAACCTGGCTGCTTCTTGCTTAGCAGAACCTCCCAACTGGCTTCCCCGGTGGGTGTCCTCTTGCTGGAAGGACTGTTTCTTTGCAGCATCTCTGGGACTGGACTTCACCTTTAGCCACGCAGAACTGCACCAAATGGAAAAGGATGCCTTTTGCAATTATTCATCCACTTCTTGTGACTCATCCTAAGAGCACCACAGTAGTGCTGATCTAGAACTCAGTGCCTGGCACCTGATGGCCAAATGAATGTGAAGGGGAGAGATCCTCCAGCTCTCATGCGCAATGTCAAAGGGAGAAGAGACCTTTGCCTCAAAGAAGTAGTCACTATTTTAATTTAAAAAAAAAAAAAAAAACTGTCACAGAATAAAATTGCACATCAACAAAACCTGCTATAAATATGTAAATATGAGCCACTAATAATATCCCAAGTCCTCTTGGTGTCATGTTAGGTCTCACACAGCACTGTGATCTAGGAAGCCTTATCTGTCCCACATCTCCACCTACCACACATACTGTCTAGAGCAATGTTTCCCAAACCTTCCTAATTGCTGCGACCCTTTAATACAGTTCCTCATGCTGTGGGGACCCCCAACCATAAAATTATCTTCATTGCTACTTCATACTGTAATTTTTCTACGGTTATAATTGTAATGTAAATATCTGGTTTACAGCATATGTGATATGCAATTCCTATGAATAGGGTCATTTGTCCCCCAAAAGGGTTGAGATCCACACGTTGAGAGCCGCTGGTCTAGAAGATAGTATATTGTGCACTTGGTTAGCACAGACTTCAACCTGATGTTTTATATTTACCAACTCAGCTCGCATCCATGTTCTGATACGTATAAAACAAAGGAATCAACACAAAGTCATGAAAGCAAACAACAAACAAAACCACACAATCAGCCTAGTGATGGTGGCTCACACCTTTAATCCCAGCACTCAGGAGGCAGAGGCAGGAGGATTTCTGTAAGTTCTAGACCAACCTGGTCTACAGAGTGAGTTCCAGGACAGCAGGGCTCTTACACAGAGAAACTGTCTCAGAAAACCAACCAACCAAAAATGACAATAACAAAAAAACCACACAATCAGGTCAGAAGACCCAGCTCTGTGACACAGCGGAACGGAACAGGAGCTTCTCTCAGAACAGCTTTCTCCCTTTTCTCAAGGATAATGGGTGCACACGACTGTGGACTCACACCACGAGTGCCCACAACGGGGCTCCCTGCTGTTTGTTCCCTCTTTTGTACTGCTAGACTTTCTGGTTTTTTCCACTGTGCCATCAAGGACTCCTAAACCTTCCCATAAAAGCTCCCTTTTATCTTTAGCCACCTCCCCAAGCCTATTTCACACTGAAGCCCGCACTCCCAGGGCAGTAGCTCTGTAGAGAGCAGACTCCTGCTATAAGTATGGATGACAAGACAGTAACATTAGAATTACAATGACTAGCACCTGCAGGAAGGGCAGAGTCAAGGAAATTTGGATGAGCTCAGAGTTCACAGCTACATTCACTTGGAATTAAAATTATTTAAAAATAGTTACTCATCAATGATTAAGTGACTGCCTATCATGTGTAGGCACTGGACATTAATACATAACAGAAATGCAATGATCAGCCATGGGTAAGCACCATCTATTCACAGAGCAGACAACATAATCATTCCTACAATGAATGACACATACCTGTAGTGGGGCTATGTGTTGTTACATTGTAAATAATTGTCCTGCCTACTAGTTTAATAAAAACGCTGATTGGCTGAAGGCAGATAGGAAGTGTGGGCTAACCTACTAAGAAAACTTTGGGAACAGGAAGAACAGAGCAGAGATGCCACAGAGTTGCCAAATAAGCCAGAAGATGCAGAGGACAACTATGCAGCTCTGAGAAAAGGTACCGAGCTGCATGACTGAACAAGATAGGAGTCATGGGCTAGTTTAAGGGTAAAGAGCTAACAAGTTATATACTTGGGATCCAGGTCAATCAGTGTGCAATTAAATGTCTGTATTTTTCATTGGGGCTATGGGACTGTGGGTCTGTGAGTCTGGGCTACGAGGCTAGCCTGGAAAGTCCGGGCCAGAAACATTATATAACACATACCCACTGGGCACTACTCTACCCATGGACAGGTACAAAAAGGAACCAACAGGCTTCTCAACAAAAAGCTCATGTATCACTCACTTGAATAAATACATCCTCCCAAGGGGAAGAATGAAGCCTACTAGCTCATTTTGCTCTAATGTGTGTCATCTGTGAAAGAAAAACAGAGCCATGCAAACTCAGAGTCCTTCAATTTTTGCATACCATTTAGGAGAGGCTTGTGGGGATGTGGGGTTTGGAGGTATCCAAGGAGCCCTGTGGTCTTCCACAGGTTGTCGGCTCATTTTTAATCTGGATGACACTGTTGTCTTTTGCAACCTGCTTTTGCTGTAAGGTTGGTTTGGTGGATTTCTTTCAGATATATGGAGTCCCTATAAGAAGTAAACATGTGTTACAAAGACAAACAAGTATCCAAGACACTCTAGTTCCAACTTCTGACTCACAGGAAGCTCAAAGTGCCTCTTTGCATTCATTCTATAAGCTAACAGACAGCACATGTAGGGAAATGTGACAAGCATGTAAATCATACTGAGGTAAACCTGGGCAAGAGTGGACCTGGAATCCTTGGCTTTTCCACATTTATATATATTATCTTTTCCCTTAATTAAATCTCCCCTTTTAAAAGTTCATGTTTGTTTACAGGTAAATTATAAAATATTCTTGACTAAAGTATTTAACCTTTCTGAACTGTACTAACACAGTGAGTCACACATTTCAAATACAATTGGGCATGACACTGAGAAGAACATCCAACTATAATTCTTCCTTAAAGACTCAACCCTGACTTCCTGGTGACCTCGTTACAAGTTTATTTGGGAAGAAATAAAGATTTTATCCCAATCCGTGACTTGCTGGTTACAGGCTGTGCTGATCAGTGTTTTAGAGTCCTCTGCAAAGAGAGAACTTCAAATGGGAAAACACCTACATCAGACTGGGCTGTAGGCAAGTCTGTGGGGCATTTTCTTGAATACCGCGTGATGTGAAAGAAGCTGGCTCACTGTAGGCAGTACTAGGCTATTCTAACAAAGTAGGCAATTCATGGGGAGCAAGTCAGTAAGAAGCATTCTTTCATGGTCTCTGCTTCAGTTCCTGCCTTCCGTTTCCTACCTTAAACTCCTGCCCTGGCCAAGAGAAAACAAAACAAAACAAAAGAGACCTTTCCTCCCCAGTTGGGTGTTTCTTCACAGCAACAGAAAGGAAACTAAGACACTAGTAAACTGACAAACTTCTTTTTCCAAGGTCATGTGATAATACCCAGGTTTGCTACAGAAGCTTCTGGATAGCAGCACTACTGAATGGAAATCACAGCAGTAAGTGCACTCAGACCAGAGGTGCTCATCTGGACAGTTTTCCATTGTAGAACCATAAGGAAGCTTTGTATTGTTGCTGAGTTTTTTTTAATTAATTAATTAATTGTATACGCATGAATGTTTTGCCTGCATGTAAATCTTGCATGCCTGGTGCCCATGGAGCCAGAAGAGGATATCATATATCCTGGAATTGGAGTTACAGACAGTTGTGCAGTTGCGAGTCACCATGTGAGTGCATGGAATTGAACCCAGATCCTCTGGAAGAGCAAACAGTGTTAATTACTGAGCCATCTCTTCAGCCCTGTAAGAAAGTTTTAGATAGAAGCCTAAAAATATAAGGTAGTTTTCTGATCACAATTTGGGGGGGTATCCAATTAGCCCCCAAAGCCATATTACTATGCACTCAACTAAAGCGGTGCCCCCCCCACCTTTTTAAAGTTTTATTGATTTATTATATATACAGTGTTCTGCCTGCATGTGTGCCTGCAGGACAGAAGAGGGCACCAGATCCCATTACAGTGGTTTGACCCACCATGTGGTTACTAGGAATTGAACTCAGTAGCCAAGCTCTTTAGCTCTGAGCCATCTCTCCAGTCTCTACAGTGGCCCTTTAATATTCAGTGACTATTATGGATAATAAGTACATAACTTTAATAGAAACACAATCTTTAAAAAAATTTATGTGTACATAATCTTTTAAAAAATGGCTTTTGTTAAAATATAAAGCAAACCTAGAATTAAGTAGGTGGACTTAGACTGTTGGACTCAGGGCTGTGGCATCCATCTGCCGCCAAACAAAGGCTGGCCCTACCCTTTAGTGGCTCATGAGAAAGGACAGACTTCATACCTGCTGCAGTCTGGCTGACCCCGAAGAATCTTTCTTCCTACAGGGCACGTGCTCTGCGGCCGTCTTCTTCCTCACTGCTTGTGTCTTTGCGGGGCTTAGTGCTTCATCCCTGACACTGGTACCATGGCCCAATACAAAAGGGGCTTCTTCCTGAAGAGCATCCTCATCTACCACACCAAGTTCACTCTCCAGCCTTTGAGTCACCGGAAGTTCCACATCAGGCTGACAGACATCTACAGAGATTTCAGAGGAGAAACTTTACTTAGCCACTCAGGTGGCATGACTGGCACACAGGCTCTAACCTCCAACCCGGCTCTAGGAAAAGCATGGAGCTCTGTTCCCACACCTGCCGCCCTCCACCAGTCCCACCACAGCAGTCCCACACATGGCCAAGACCCTCTCAATGTCAGGACCCACACTTGTTGACTTTTCCACTCCTTGTCTACCGTCCTAATTCTGCAATATGTCTTGCTCCTACCCAGGTTGGTGTCTCAAAGGTCCCTAAACTGGGCCCCTGCTGACTGTAATTATATTTCCACTGGTCTGCCAAATTGACTATGCTGGCTAGATTTATGTTAATTTCACATTAGACCTCTATAAGGTCCAGCTGTAGGGTATTTTCTTAATTAATGATGATGGGGGAGGGCCCAGCCCATTATGGGTGGTGCTATTCCTAGACTGGTGGTCTTGGGCTCCATAAAAAAGCAGGTCCAGCAAGCCACGATGAGCAAACCCCTCCCTGGCCTCTGCATTAGCTCCTGCCTCCACGTTCCTTGTCTTCTGCCCTCACTGCTTTTGATGATGAATTGTTGTACGAATCTGTGAGTGACATAAACCCTTTCTTCACCAAGTTTGCTTTTTGTCACAGTGTTTCATCACAGCATTAGTAACCCTAACTAAGACACTATATTTCTAAAATGGAAATTCTGGAGCCACAGATGACTCGGTGTCTAAAGGACTTAAAGTTCTTGCACAGGATGTGAATTCAGCTCCCAGCACCCCACAGTGGCTCACAATCCTCCATAACCTCAGTTCCAAGGCTTCTAAACTAGATGAACACTGCATGCACAGGTGCACAAATATGCAGACAAAACATATTTTTATCCATACAAAAATCATAAAATATTTTATTTTACTTTTGTAGATCTCTTTCTTTTATGTGGATGAGTGTTGTGCTTGCATCCATGTCTGTGTGCTATATGTATAACCTCAGATCTCCTGGAACTGGAGTTATAGATAGCTGTGAGCTACATGTGGGTGCCGGGAACCAAACCCAAATCCTATGGAAGAGCAGCTAGTGTTCTTAACCACTAAACCATTTCTCTATCCTCAGATTAAAAACTTTTAAAAATAAAAACATTTAAAGACTTTCTTTCTCTACTCAACATTTTTGGAGCCCCTAATTTGATACAGATTATAGTAGACACTGTAGTCTGTACATGTGGCATCCAACTGACAATTAAAAAATTTAACTTTTAAGAAAATGAGATAAAGGCCTATATTCGCAACTCAGGAAAATCAGGATACAAATTCTTTTTTTTTTTTAAAAAAAAAAAAACTTATTTCTTTATTATGTATGTAATGTTCTGCTTGTATGTATGCCTGCGACCAGAAGAGAGCTCTAGATCTCATGTGGTTAGTGGGAATGAACTCAGAAAGAGCAGCCAGTGTTCAAGTTTCTACACATAAGGGCAACATACAAAAGTCACAAAATAACTACATAGAAAATGTAATAGGAAAAATATCCCATTAACTTGGGTAACACAGAGTCTAAGGTGGGGCTCGGTGGTAGTTCAGTGGTAGAGTGTTAGCAGATGTGAGGCCCTAGATTCCAGTCCTAGAACCACAAACAACAGCAAACACAAATACATGAGAACAAAATCTCCAAGAAAATGAGGAGGAAGTCTAACTTTAAAAACTCATAGGAATTTCACAGAACACATTCAGAGCTTTGATTTTTGCAGTGCTGGTATGTTCCTGACCACTGAAACGATGCGACTGAAAATTTGAATCGAGTTTTCATTTACAAATAAACTGAACATGGTAACAATGTCACTTCTCCACTAAGTGATCTATAATTTCAACTGTATATCAAATCAAAATTAATGTATGTGCGTGCATGCGTGTGTGTTTGTGTCATGTGTCTGTGTGTGTATGTGTGTCTAAACAGATTGATCCAGCTGTGTGGCACATGCCTTTATTCCCAGAACTCAGGAGGCAAAAGCGGGCAGATCACTGTGAGTTTGAGCAACACACCAAGTCCCAGGTCAGCCAGGGCTACAATAGTAAGTCTACCAAAAGAACAAAACAAACGAACAGATAAAACCTAAACATATTTATCCTAAAATTAGTTTGAAGAGGCTGGAGGGATGGCTTAGCTTTATGAACACCTATTCTTTTAGAAGACCCAAGTTAGGTTCCCAGCACTCACAAAATGATTCTTTAACAATCTGTAACTCCAGTTCGAGGGAATCCAGTGCCCTCTCCTGACCTCCGAGGGCACATACACACACAGGCAAAACATTCACACATAAAATAATAAATCTTATTTTAAAAATTCAAGTGATGTGCAAAAGTCTAAGAATTAGCCCAACATATTTGAATAACAAAATGGGAAGGGCAGTGGAGGCGGCAGGAGTCTTTCTTGACCAGAGATGAGAATCTTAGCAAGAGCTGCAGTAGTCAAGGCAGTGAGGAAGTAACATAGGAACCGAGGGTACAGGATGAGAGCCACAGATCAGCAGACATGACCTGAACATTACTACTGTCCACGCATCCGAGTGGAATTCAGGCTACACTGAACAGCACTTAGCTCTCAAAAGCATGAAGTCCTAATGTAATGATTCTCAACTCATGGGTCGTGACCCCTTTGGGGGGTCACATATCAATATCCTACATATCAGATATTTACATTATGATTCATAACAATAGCAAAGTTACAGCTATGTAGTAGCAACAAAATAATTGTACGGCTGGGGTCACCACAATATGAGGAACTGTATTAAAGGATCAGCATCAGGATGGTTGAGAACCACTGTCCTAAAGGAAGTGGGGTTTTTCTTAAGAAAAAGAATAGGAGAATATCATCACATCATCAGGACAGAAAAGACTTTCTTAAACTCAAATATGATATTGGCTTATTAGGGTTTATTTACAGTGAACTACAGCTTTTGGTCATAAGACACCGTAATAATGGGATTAATACTCAAATGATTAAAAAAACACTTTTACAAATCTATAGACTAAACAGTTCAACAGAGAAATGTTGGAAAGTATAGAAACTACAATTTATTCAGAAAAACAAGTGGTCAATAAAAGCATGAAAAGATGGCAAAATTCATTTAGTAATCAGGAAAATCAAACCATAAGCATTCATAGTCATTAGGAAGGGAAAATGTGAAGTATGATACCAAACATAGATGAGAAGTGAGGAAACCCAGAAACCAACACAGGAGTGAACTGGCTAACTCCTCTGAATGGTGGCTTGATCAACCAATCAATCGATGCCCTGGTAAGGCTGGAGATCTGTAGTGCAGCAGTTGCATCACAGACACCCTCGGCCAGGGAACTTGTTTATGTAAACATAAAGAGGTGCAGGCTTCCACTTCACCCTGTCACTGTTTGTAAAAGCAGAAGCAGCCATCATAGCAGCATGCTGACATCTGCAAATAGGTTCAGCTGCTCAGAAAGTGGGAGGGAGGATCGCTTGATCCCAGGAGTTCTGGGCCCTCCTGGTCAATGTAGTGAGGTCTTGTATCACACACACAGAGAGAAAGATCTAGGACAGAAACTGGAACAACCCAAGTGCTCATTAACAAAAATGAAGTGATGAAAAATTATCTATTTTTTATTCACACAAGAGAGACCCACACAAAAGTTAAAAAAGTTAGAATCCTCTGAGCTGGGGATATAGTTTTCCTAATGTGTAAAGTCCTAGGTTTTAACTCTAACACTGGGGAAAAATAGATTTCACCTATTTATATGAACAAGTCTACTAATTTAAATAAGAAGGAAGCACACTATAGGCTGACATATACTGTATGTGATCACGTGTGAAGCAATATAATATGGACACACACATGAGCAGCTCAGACATAAAAACAGAACAGGCTCATACAGTAACCTCTAGAATGGAGGGAAGGAAATGGAATGGGGGGAAAATTCAAGGAACTTTAACAGTATTTGTCAAGATTTTTGAAAAAAAATATCCAGACTAAAATTTAAAACTGCATAATAAATATGTGGTATTTATTATTTTGTTCCTTTCTGTTTAGAATATTTAAGACCCAAAGGAAAATTTTATTCAGATTCTTCCTTAGCATCAGTAAGTCAGGATCTGGATTTTCCCAACCACTGCTTTCTTCAGATGGTCTCAAAGCTCCATAGGTCCACAGCAGGGAACACAAACCAGAGCAGAACACAGGGCCGACTCCTCAGTCTGCAGCTTACCAGCTCCCAAGATCCCATCTATTGAAGCAACGCTAACTGTTGGGTAATGACACCTTTTCAGTTATGAATGGCATCAATCAGACAGCAAATGCAGTGCAAACCCTTGGGGAGCTAAGTCTGAAGACACTGTGGCCAGCGGAGTGGCAGCACCAGCCTTACAGCTCCTTATATCCTCACACAACACACTAATGCAATCAGTAGTCAGAGCCTCGAAGATCACTAGCCAACAATTACTTAAATCACAAGGTTCAATCAGGTTCAATCATAAATCCCAAATGACACAGACACTTTCCCTCCCGCAGGGCTCCCTGTGACATTTTAAGAGGTATTGCTAGGAAGGAGGAACTCTAGGAAATAAGAATAAAGAATTAGGAATAGGAAGAGTAGTATCTAAAACAGAAAGAGAAACATGACCTTCTAAAAGATCGTAAGAACAAGAAAAATAACACAAAAGATTGCCACATTGCTCTCCAGGAGCAAATGCAGAAAACCTACAGCTAAGCCTCACTCCACAATAAAGGTGATAGGGTGGCTGTTACCATGCCTCATGTTTGGTTCAACACTGTTTTTAACAGAACTCACATCTGAGTCCCACCATGCTACTTCCCAGAGCAAGCAGCATAGGTTCCCAAGATTCTTCAGGTGAGAAAATAACTGAGGCATTTGCTCAAGGTCACAGGAGAGAGAGTACAGAAGCAGACCTCCTACCCCGCCTTCAGGATAAGCTTTATTTATTCCATCCCCATACTCAAGAAAGAGTAGACTGTAGGCAGGCAGGCTTGAGTTTTAATCAAGCACGTCTACATGATGAAAGCTGTATGATAATCTCCTACACTAGGGCTGGAGAGCTCTGGGTTAGGGTGGAGGTGGTGTGCCCCTTCCCATATTCCTGGCCTCAGGCATCTCCCACCTGGCTATTCAGCAGGTGTAATATCCTTCATAATGGGTAAACTGAGTTTGGTGAGCAGTCTCAGCAAGCCTAGATGCAGAGTTGTGGCTACAACCCAAGACTTAAAATTGGTGTCTCAAGTGGGGCCTTCCATCTGTGGTACCAGGCTGGATGCCACCTGTCAGAACTGAGCTGAACTACAGAACCCCCTCCACACACACACACATTAGCCACTCCTCCTGGCATCACTTAGTGCTCCACTGAGGCTACAGGAACAGGAAGCTGCTCAGGGTCCACAGAAGAGCGGCACATCAGACACACTAAGTACCTCATCTCAGGAGAAGAAAAATAATAACACAGTAAATTACAATGAGGGAAGAAAACCCAAAGTTTGGCAAATCAAAAGCATAAAAAAAGGTCAAAGGAAATTCAACATGTCATTATTCTCAGAAAGGTTAAATGCAGAGATCTCCAAGAACGTTGACAATAGCATGGAGTGGTGACACACACCTTTAATCCCAGCGCTCAGGAGACAAAGGCAGACAGACCTCTATGAGTTCCAGACAAGCTTGGTCTACACAGTGAGACTGTCTCAGGGAAAAAATTAACTCGGGAAGTTAAGAGCAAGTGCTCACCAGCACCTAGTAGGCCATTCTCTCTCTAAGTCCAGCTCCAGGGACCCGCTGTCCATTTCTACTCTCCTGGGCACCACACATACACAATTCAAAGCGAAATAAAATCTTTGTAAGATAGAAAGGCACACGAGACAGGAGAAGAGGGAGGACAAACTAAGCGCTATGAAGTCTCTCGCTGGTGTCAGGTCAGCAGCGCGCTCCGTCTGTGCGCTCCATCTCCGTCTGTGCGCTCCGTCTGTGTGCTCTACCTCAACTTAGAAGAGAAGACTAGGGTCAGTAAGACGGCTCGGAGGATCCGGGCTTACTGTGGACTGACAACCTGAGTCCAGTCCTGGAACCTTGCTGACCAAGAGAACTGACCCCTCACAGTTGTCCTCTGACCTCCACACACACCTCTCACTCCTTCCTTCTCTCCAGTTATAATTACAAAGTAGAACTTGTTTTTAGAAGGAAACTAACTTACTGGTTTTCCCTGTAGATGTTTATAGGTTGATCTTATCTATCTGAAAAATAACAACACCCCAATCAACAAAACCTGTATTTCATCAAATCTAAAGCAACAACTTATAACACACACCACTATTGGGTCATTAGGAATCTTAAATACTGAAAAATTTAAATGTTACAACTACCGGACATATCCCTTAGCAGGGCATTGTTGTTAAAACCTATAATCTCAGCACCAAGAGGCCTAAGACACAAAGTCTGCAAAGTTACAGGTCAGCCTCAGTTAGAAGGCTCACTGGGCTATCAAGCAAGATGGGCAGGGATCCTTCTGCTAGCCTTGTACCTCAGTAGTGCTGTGTCTGCCTGCATGTGCAAAGACTGGATCTCTAGCAACAAAAAAGACAAGCTTTCCAGTTTCAGAAATCTTCAGCTGTGTAGGACCAACCAAACACAGAGTCATAATAAAAGACTTCAAGGCACTGCCAGATATAAGTCCAATGCACAAACCCAACAGCTTCTCTTTAACTAATGACAATATCATAATTAATAAAAAAAAATGCCATTCACAACATCAGTGAAAACTACAAAATAGAAAACTAGAAATACATGTACTTTATAAAGCCCTATGTAGAGCCCTTCCCTGGACTGGAGGCCTAGAAAAGTGGCCGAAATAAGCACTCACTCTGCATAGCCACCACTTTCCCATGGGCTGACAGATGGCCAGCAGCACTCCCACACATAACAAGCTCATTCTCAGCTTTTCAGAGTGAGCAATAACTAGCAAAATTTTGAAAAATAACAAAGAAAAATCAGTTGTCTCATCAAGTATTAAAATATGAGTAAGATGATAGTTTTGCCTACAAAATTAAGTTTATATATCAGATAAAAACACTATAAATAAATTCCACAGAAAAGTGACTAAGAGAGAGAAAATTTTTATAATACATGTAACCGCCCCCCAAAAGAAAGATTAAGACTACACTGTCCACAAAACTTTTATATTCATAAGTAACAGAAGTGGAGCCCAACATGAGAATAAGCACAGAAGAAGTAAGCAGCTAAGGAAGCCAGGAGCAGCCCTTAAGAGGACAGAATTGCAACACGCAACAGTGAGATGCCATTCCCCACTGAAGCTGGAAACATTCAGATCTTATTATACAAAACACTGCTTGCCAAAACATCACCATCTACCTACTCTTGAGGGGTGAATTGGCAGCATCTGCTCAGATGTGCATAGCACACTTTCGCACTTCATCAGTACAATACAGTCAGCTTAGCACTATGCTAGAGCAAAGGGATCTGAGTTGCTCACCATCTTCTGGAGACGTATACTCCAGCCTCCAGTCCCAGGACATATGTTGGCTGCCACTTCCTGATCCTAGCTGCAAGCAACGCTCATGGACAGGGTCACAAATCCCCACACCTCACCCCACCACTGCAGTAACTGCTGCAGCCACTTCCACAGAGTAAAATATCACGTACCAGCAAGAAGCCTCTTTGCCACAGAAGGTCGACTAGCTTCCTGTGGAAATGTCTCCTTTGTGACCAAGGGTCTCTTCTCATTTTTGGGTAGTACAGTTGGCCATCTCTCTAAGACTTTTTGGCTACCAAGAGGAAATCTGCTCCGATTTTCTGTGAAACATTTCTTCACTTTTTTAGGTGACAGTTTCTTTTCTAGGAGAGACTCCAAAGCCTGTCATGAAAACAGTCATTATTCTCTCAGTTTATCTCACTAGAGTATGATTTTAGTCACAACACTTAAAAATAACACCTTCCAACGAGACATGTCACTAAATGGCTATCTCTAATGGTTAGCAAGGGGTTTTTTTGTTTTGTTTTTTTATTTAAAAATCAGTATTATTTCAACATGTGATTAATTTATAAAAATGGCTTCTACAAGTTCTTTTTACTAGTTTAGCTCACTAAAATCAACAGCAAAGATGTTACAAGTATGATCATTTTTAAGTGATGGAAACTAACCAGTCTTCAGAACATGGTTGTATATGCTTTAACAGGGTGTTCATTTTCAACAAAACCTGATAAACTCAAGCAGTGTTTTATGTGAGTACATTATACTTAACATACACCTCTATAAGTTAACAGAACTTAGTGGGTCCAGTGGCAGTAAAGGCAGGTGTGTGTCCCATCTTCTTAGGCACACCCATTCACTCATCACCAGGGAGTGCTGGTCAGTGCAAATTAAAGACAACTGAGCTCAATTTGCACAATCATTTGGAAACAAGAGAGTAAGTCAGGCAAAGAATCAACAAGAATTCAATCTCCTACATTACTGAATACTTTCCAAACTAGGGGAGATCTACATTATGCTTAAGATGCACTATTCAAGGTGCTCTTACACAGGTATGGAGTAATCTCTTGAGTTCATTTCTAGGGTTTGGAAGATAGGTCCAATAAACAAAAATTATTTTGTCCAGTAATGTTTCATATAGATAAGTTGAAAAAGCATGGATGACACACACCTCCTGATAGTGAGCTATGTCTACACAGATGTAACCAAAGTCAGTCACAGACATTTGCTCAACAACAGAGCTGCAATAGCAAAGCACTATTTAATGACCACCAGAGCCAGGGAGTGTTAGACAGAATTCTCCCCATGACACTCTTCCACAAGGGCCAACAGCTTATTAATATAAGATTATCTTTTTCTATTTTTGGATGAAAATGCATGACAGTTACAGTAACACTGGCATGTTCCAGCCCTCAAGAGAACACTCTGACCTTGGCTTTAAAAACAACAATATAAATTAGCAGTAACAAACACATTTGCAAGTGAGGCTACTGCCGAAAGCATAAAAGGTTACATTGTGCAGCTGGACTGCAAAACTATCAATCTAAAGCCAGGGCTCATTGCTAAGGCCGTCTTTATTATCAATGAGAACTAAGAACATTGTTCATTCCTGATCAGCACATGGCACTTCTGCTAATGTTTGTGCCAATAATGCCAGATGTTTGCAGTCATCCCAAGAGCTGAGGCTCCTACTTACATGTATCTTAAGTGTTTCTTTTCTAGAACCTACCTAGATCAAATATTAATAATTAAGCACTAATCTGAGAATTCCTTGCCATTTTCCTTTTCTTTTTATTCTTCTATTACTCTGTGTACAGATGATGTGTGGGCATATGTGCCACTGTATGTTATCTGATGTATCATATCATTTCTTCTTTAATAAAGACCAGAGTGTAAAAACAATAAAAATGTAAACTTATGTTCTCTGAAAAGCACCAAGTTATCAGGCAGCAGCTTTGTCTTGTACTCTGACTAGAACTAGAGAAAGTCAGCATTATTCCCCTGCCTTAAAACAATACTCTTTTACAAAAACTGGAGTCTATTTTCTTACCTCAATTTGCTGCAAGATGTCTATGACCACATCTGGCACAGAAGGATCAGTATCCAGCTTGGCAGAACACAGTGAAAGCTGACGAATAAGGCTGCCCAGCTCCTTACATCGAGCAGGAACTGGGTGCTCCCCTCGGTCAGTAAACTGAGTGACAAACACCTGTAAGGCCCGGATGGCTCCTCGATGAGCGGCTGCCAGCCTAGACATTGCCCACGACTGCCGACAAACAAGAAGCAAAGGTTCCTCAGGTCCCGACTTCCTGTCTGGAGTCGTGACAATAAGGGAGGATAGCCTGAACTGGCAAGACTTCCAGTAGAGGAAGTGGTACTAACCTAGCCATATAACCTTCAAAATACTCTCTGCTGCCTATGTGATGTGAGGGTAGTGCAGAGATTGTGAGAGTGGCCAGCAAAAAACTGGTCCAGCCTTGGACCATGCCATGAGAATGAGCCCCCTCTGACACTGCCTGGAGCACCAGGACCCAGACACTGGATGCCCCAGAGACCTAGGATAGAACCAAACACAACTGGAGAGAAAACAAGTCAATGTAATGTAATGATGCCTAACAATATTCCACTGTACTCATAGATTGGTGCCTAACTCAGCTGCCATCAGAGAGGCTTCATCTAGCAATTGATGGAAATAGATGCAGAGACCCACAGCCAAACATTAGGCCAAGCTCAGGGAATTCTGCTGAAGGATTGTAGGAGCCAGAGGGGTCAAGACATCATAAGAAAACCCACAGAATCAATTAAGCTGGCTCACAGGATCTCACAGAGACTGAATCAACAACCAGGGAACCTGCATGGGACTGACCTGCCCTCTGCATATATGTGACAGTTGAGTAGTTTGGTCTTCTTGTGGGACTCCTAAGAGTGGGAGCAGGGGCTGTCTTTGACTCTTTGCTGGTTTCTGGGACCCTACTCCTCATATTGGGTCACCTTGTCCAGCCTTAATACAAGAGGACTTGGTGCTTAGTCTTACTGCATATTTAATATGCCATGTTTTGTTGATAGAGATAGGAAGCCTGTCCCTTTCTGAGTAGAAATGGAGGAGGAGTGTAGGGGAAGCTGCTGGGAAGAGACTGGGAGGAAAACTGTGGTCCAGACATTTAAAAAAAAAAAAAAAAAAAAAAGACTATCTGGAGTCTATCTGCTACATAAACTGTTCCCCTGTTGTAAAACCTTTTCCAGGGTGAAGAGAATTAAAAACCTCAAGTTCTCTAGAAACAGATTCTTTTCTTTCATGTTGTCTGTGAAGAGACTATGGCCATGGTCAACTCCAGCATGGTGAGCAACCTTGCCCTTCCCCCATTCCCTCTGCTTTGCTAAAATCCATTAGATTACATTCCTAAAGCTAGCCACCAAGGCCTACTTCCTTATTTGGCCACTTCCTCCTGAGGCTGATAACCAAGGTCCAGCTATCAAAGTATTGAAGTCCAACAGCCAAAAGTCCCCTTTGACTCACATAACTAACATGTCCATTTAAACACCTCATCCCAACACAGGCTTCTCCTTTTCCCTTTATAAACATGCCTATGGGCCATGTCTGTCTCCTCTCTAGCAGCCAGACAGTCCTGCCCTGTCTCCTTTGTTCCTTCTCCTTCATCCTCTATCTCCTGTCTTTGTTCCTTATTCCCTGATCTCTGTCTCTCTGGGACAAATAAAGCTCCTTTGGGCTGAGAACTTAGTCTTGGGAGTCCTGAGCAGATACCTTTCCTTTTAGTCTATATACCAGGAATTGTCATACAGTGACCCTCTACATCCTAGGAGTGACCGACCATACAGTGACCTATTTCAGATCTTTTTCCTTAGAAGGCGACTCCACATTCAGAACACTTAGTAGTTTAGTCCCCAACAGGTATACATAAACAGACAAAACACTGTAAAATGCACTCTATTAATAACCACTCTTCAGAATTATAGCATACCTTCTTAGTATGTTTAATTTTATGTGGACTCAGTTTATCCAATTCTTCCTGGATTTCTTTTACCTGTGTTGTGAAAAGGTGGAAATGAAATTTTTATACCTGTCCATCTTTCTTATGAAAAAAAAACCACCCTGTTTTGTCCAAATATAACCCTTATTAACTCAAGTCACTTAAAAATGAGAAAAGGCTTCTCATTCATTGCCCATACTCCCCAAACACTGACTGGTTTCCAGTTCAAATGATTCACAGAGCAGAGCTATCCTCAGCTCCAGTATAAGAACTGCACATGGACAACAGATAAAAGGACCAGCTCACCGAGTCTCCAGTGCAACACTAGCGAGTTTTGCTTTCTGCTCAGCACTAAGGGGACAGAAACTGGTAGTTATCTGAGTTCTAAGCCAGCCAGGTTACACAGTAAAACCTTTTCACATACCATATACATATACACACTGTGGGAGTAGAAGGTTACCAGGCACCACTGAAGTCTCTAAGTAAAAATCTGACACAATAGACTCATATTTCAAAACAATCTCAGCTAGAAATATATAAAGCCCAGGTAGAGCACTTGCCTGGAATAATCTCTGGCATTGATATAGGATAAGAACCAATACAGGATTCAAAAAGAATACATAAGACATTTTAACTATGGCATTTGCCTTTAAACAAACAGAAATATAGCTTTTGGTTCAAGCTATAAAAAGCCAACATGTAACTTCAAAGACCAAAAAGGATTTAAAAGTTTATTAACAGATAGAGTTGTCAGGCAGTAGTGGTGCACACCTTTAATCCCAGCACTCAGGAGGCAGAGGCAGGCAGATCATTGTGAGTTCTAGGCCAGTCTGGTCAAGACAGCCAAGGCTACATACAGAAACCCTGCCTGGGGGAGGGGGAGAGAAACTGAAGTTAAAAGTTTTAAAAATTTAAACATACATACACACACACACACACACACAATCCAATACAAATGTCAGTTTATCAACCATTAAATATCATTCTACCATGAAATAAATAACTGATGCTATTCTCTAAGACAAATCCCCTTCAGGATCATATGTATGAGCACTTTTTCAGAGAGAAAAATGGCTTTTCATAATTCAGTGGTCTATGCACAGTTTAAAGAGCCTGATCATATGCACAACACACACACACACACATCTGTCAAAAGAATATGAATTACTTGTTCATAAATTCAGGGAATTAAGCCTGAAAATTAATTCGAATTTATGGAAGATCCTTTGTGCTCATCTTTCTATGACAGAAGAAAAATTGCAAGTCCCCTAAGAAAGCCACCCGCAGGCCACCTGCAAGCCACCCACTTCACCTCACCTGCATGGCTTTTCCATACCTGCTGCTGAAGAGAGTAGAGCATACGGGCACAGCGCACAGCCTGCTCCTGTCTCCTCACTTGGATTCGATGGTCTTCATCCAGATCCAAAGCTTCTTCTAGTCTATCTGAAAGTATTTTCTCCACATTAGGTTAATAAGAGACACAAGGCAACTCAAAGAAACCTTAAGAACTTAATGGAGTAATAGCTAAGGATCTCAGATCTTAGCGGATTTAACCTCCAACATCCAAGGTTAAGACTGAGTGAGAGCCTGTGTACTGACTCAGAGCCAGAAGGGCAGGAAGATGCTGGCATGCTGTCCTGCACACCAGAACTCACTGAAACGAATCCCACTGGACTTTACTGTGAAGAATTTTTACTGTCTCAAAATTCCTTGACACTGAGCCAAAATCTACAAAGTCTCCTCTATTAAAAAAAAAAAAAACCAAAAAAACCTTAACTGGACTATTTTCATGCTGAGTGAGATTATTTTTACTTTCTTATCCTGAATCCTCTAACTCACATCACTTGAATGGTTTTAAGTCTAAGTCTCCATCTATGTGTCAAGAAGCACGCTCTTGTCCACACTGGCTCCCCATAGTTTTTAAAGATCAGTTCAGATGATTTCTGAAAGACAGTCCAGGGGAAATCCAATCTATGCACTTCTTCTAGACCACTGTTTCCAAATAGATTTACACAAATTCTTCCACAAAACTCTTAACAATCTGACAGAAACAATACTTTGCAAATGTGAGTATATTCTGAATTTATTCTTCTTAATGAAACGTTACACCTGGCAGTACAGCACCCACGGAGTATACGTGTGTGGGATTAAATTTCAGCACCAGATTTACAAAAAGATCAAACATGAACAATAAGGCAGTTAGGCTGCTAAGGTAAAACTATGAATTGAGAAGTTGCACATAAAAGAGTCACAGGGGAGCCTTGAGGCTAAATTATTGCCATTTCTATTTGGGTTACACAGTGGGGAGAAAACATGTTTACATACCTATAAAAACAGGAAGAGAAACAGGTTCAGGCAGGACTTAACTCCACCTTGAAGGTGATTCTAATGTAACCTGCCAGGCTCAGGAAGCACAGCTACTGAGTTCACGTCTTTTTAGTCATTTGCCCCAGTCAGGTCATTGTTATTACAGTTACCAAGTATTGGTGATCTGTGGTGGTATATATTTAATAAGATTAGTCTGGAACATCAGAGGAGAGACAACCACAGAGCCAAGCCATGAAGGGCAGGGAGGGGTGGCCACACCTTTAATCCTAGCTTTAGGAATGTGGAAAGAGAAGTTGAGAGAGCTGGGGGGGGGGGGGGAGAGGAAGGGAAGAGAGGTTTTTCAGCTCCCCAGACACTTCCTTGGTGGGCTGAGGAGAATTTCCTGGAGACAACAATGCAGAGGACTCGATGAGAACGCTGCACTGAGCAAAAGGTACCAAGCCATGTGGCTCAACATAAATAAAATATGGGTTAACTTAAAGTGTAAACGTTAGCAAGTAATAAGCCTGAGCCATAGCCCAATCAGCTTGTGATTAAAATATAAGACTTTGTGTGATTATTTGGGACTGCGGGTCTAGACCTGAGTGGGCAGAGCCAGCTCATCAAAAGTCAGTCTCCAAGCCTAACTCTTATAGTGGTTGCTCAGCTCTACTGAACCAATTAGCTCGCAGCAGAACCTGGTAGTGTGTGTATTGGGGAGAGGTCCCCCAAATGAACGCATCTGAATTATCCCACCCCATGACATCTCATCAAGTGAAGGATTGGTTTCTTCTCACCTTTTTTAGTGACTGCTTCTATTTTATGGATACAAGTGCTCAATTCCTTTCGGAGTCTCTGAACTTCTAGCAGGCTCTTCTGTTCCCACAGGTTTTTGTGATCCTCTATCCTGGGTTGTGGCTGAGGTCCTGGATCACGGGTAGGTGGTGAATTTGGCACAGTAAGATCTGATCGTCCTGGATGAGGTGTGTATATATAAACCTTGGCACCTGAACTGGAAATGCCTACTCTGGACGGCTGGTGGTCCTTCCTTTCCACCTTAGTGTGCACACACTTGTGAGAGCTGTGGGGCTGACTTCTGAGATGGTCTTTCACGTGTTCTTCAAGCTGTCTTCGCTTTACATCTCTTTTGGCTAGGTGAACAGCATAGCTAAGCCTCTCTTCTGATATTACAGAAAATGAGACAGAACTGCTTAGATCATTTCCAACTCTAAAATCCAAGTCTTTACAATGATACAATTCATTATGTGAATGTTTCAGTTTTTCAATTTTAATTGCATGTGGACAAGAGTATCGGACTGCCAAGTTGCTGGGATGTGTAGGAACGTTTCTATTAAACTGCAGCTGGGTCTTTAAGAAACAAACAAAAGTAGGCTCACATTAGAAAAATAACATATTGCAGCCCCCCCCCCCTCTCTCTCTCCAGTTTCTAATATTTTACCCAGAAGATTATCTGTATGTAGAGATATTTTCTGATGTGCCCATAGAACCAGTCACCTGCATACACCACATACAAGGTTCTGTACTAAGACACCTAGTCCTGCAAAGTCTTTCACCTGCTAACAGCATACTGGTCCTCCTATAAAGGCTGCCCCACAACACTCCATAGAGCAACCAGTAAGTTCATCAACGTCCAACTACAGATCTGTCCTACTTCAGAATGTCAAAGCCTAGCAAGACACAAAGACCTTGGATTAGAGTCTTCCTAAAAACAGCCCTACAGACACATACCACACAGCAGACCTAAGCCACTGTTGCTACCGAGATGTTCATCTGGACATTGTGTACACCTCTTATCCTGCACTCACATAAGCACCTTGTTCTAAACACTTCAGTTACCCAGGGTTACACAGACTTAAGTTTTTACCAGATTTCACCATATAGATAAGTCTTATGATGCTCTATATTTAAACATAAACATGATTCCACATTCTTGATGGTTTTTTAAAATGACTTTCAGACCTGCATTTTCTAAACTTCAAAATCCAGCCTTGCAGGATTAAGTTTCAACTGTATTAAATAGATTGTTCTAGTTCTTCCACTAAGAAGTACATTATTAGTGTAGGCTTGTCTTTAGAATTTTGTTTTGTTTTCTTTTACATTATTTTCTCAGGTTAAGTAATGTGCTCTAGGATTAACAGGCAAGAGAAATAAATAATTTTATGACTTTAAAACATAAAAGAAATGGACCCATGTGGTAGCACACACCTTTAATCCCAGCACTCAGGAGGAAAGAGAGATGGATCTCTGTGAGTTCTACAGAGCGAGTTCCAGGACATCCAGGGCTGTTACACAGAGAAACCCTATCTCAAAAAACCATAAAGGGGCCTAGGCCTGCTACGAAAGGGAGGTAAGGGAGTTCAGTGGACTCATGATACTTTCATTGGGAGATCTTCCAACACTCACAATAAATGTGCTCAAATAATCACACATATATGGTAAAATTTCAGGAACTGTTTGGGGGAGACAGGAGATAAAGGAGGAGTAGAAACAATTCTCTAGGCAGAAAATAACAACAATAATAGAAAGAAAACCCCCGAAAACTGCAAATCAAAAATTAGCTGATTGAAATCTGTAACTTTATTTTTCCTTTAAACATAGTTCAATAATTCTTCAACAGCCCAAGAATTTGATAATACACTAGGGGAAGGGGTGAGCTGATGAATGTGAACACAGGAAAAGTCTTTTTAAACTATGATTCAAAATCTATGCTTGATAAAAGGATCTCTGACAAGACAGAAAATGAAATGATAAATGAGTGGTAAATTTGACTGTATTAAAAGAAATTCCTTGGCTGGGCAATGTTGGTGCATACCTTTAATCCCAGCACTCAGGAGGTGGAGGCAGGTGGCCTAAGTGCGAGGCCAGCCTGGTCTACAGAGTGAGTTCCAAGACAACTAGGGCTACACAGTGAAACCTGACTCAAAATTAATTAACTAATTAATTAAAATAAAAATAAAATAAATTTCTTTTAAAATTCCCCCCCCCCCCCCCCGCTAAGAACCAGCTCCTTAGCAGAGGTTAAAAAGGAAACCACAGTGAGCTAGAGAGATGGCTTGGCAGTCAAGGGTGGTTGGTGTTCTCGCAGGAGACCTAGATTCAGCTCTCAGCACCTACATTAGACCACTCATTAACTGCCTGTAACTCCAGATTGAAGTGATCCAACACCCTCTTCTGGTTTCCTCAGATACCTGTATGTGCATGGTACAAAACAAACCAAAAACAACAAAAAAGCACTCAGCCATGCAGACATCAGAAAAGGAAGTAAAAAGCCATAGAAATGGAAAGGCAGAGGAGAAAAGGGAAAGAAAGAAGACGACTTTGAAATATGTGTGTACGGGGGAGGGGACGGGAGGGGAGGGGAGGGGGGAGGGGAGGGGAGGGGAGGGGAGGGGAGGGGAGGGGAGGGGAGGGGAGGGGAGGGGAGGGGAGTGTTCAACTTGAGGCCAGAAAGACGACTCAGCAGTTAAGAGCACGCACCACTCTTGAAGAAAAACCCAAGTTCGATTCCCAGCACCCGTGTCAAGCAGTTCACAGGCACCAGTGACAGCAACTCACAGCTCTGACCTTGACAAGCACCTACATTTGTGTGCACATATCCATTCACAAACCTACATACATTCACATAACTTTAAAAACCTTTAAAAAAATGTTCAGCCTTATAAAAAGATAGTGAAATTCCATAAATAAGAGCACAGCACTCCATGCTTTTGGTAAGACTATGGTGAAACATATCATAGAGTAATGCACATAAATTCACACAGACACACACATATGCACATTTTAAAAAACACAGAAAATGAAAAAGACAAAAGAGATGAAAGAGGGAAAGGGTAGGGAGAGGGAGGGAGGGGGGATGTGAGAGAGAGAGAGTAAGAGAGAGAATGTGCAATGAGCATGGGCATACTCCTTTCTGGGGGTAACTCAGCAATATTCAGCTGCTTTTGACCTAGAAGTCTAGGGCCATTACTGGACACTGTGGTGGTTTAAATGTAATTGGCCCCATAATCACATAGGGAGTAGGTACTACTGGGGACATGGCTTTGTTGGAGGGAAGTGTGTCACTGTGGGGGTGGGCCTTGGCATTTCCTATGAGCAGGACATCAATCCAGCGTTTCAGTCGACTTCCTGTTGCCAGCAAGATGTGGGACTCTTGGCTACCATCTGCCTGCAGCTGCCATGCTCCCTCCATGATAATGGACCGAACCTCTGAAACTGTAAGTCACCCCAATTAAAAGTTTTCCTTTAAAAGAGAAAACATTTCTGTGGTCATGGTGTCTCTTCACAGCAATGAAAACCCTAGCTAAGACAGATACCATGCAGACGTACTCCCAACAATACACATAAAAAGGCTTACTTAATTAGATGGTTTGTAATTGAAATCAGTGAAATCAACCTACATATCTACGTAAGGTTGGTTGGCCGTGGAGTAAACGTTGGGAAGCTGCAGAATGGAGTGCTAGAAACGTAAGAATGAGGACCTCTCTAGAAACAGCTCCAGGAACTGGTGTGGGAGGTTTCTTAGGGGAAAAAAGGAGGAAAAGAACAGCTGTACCACCAAGAAAAGATGATGCCGTAAGAATATGTGCATGTGTCTGGCCCTTTGGACAGAAAGAAAATGACAAAGAAAAGCCAGTTAGTGAGATTAGTCATCTACAGGACGTGAGTGGAAACAGATGGCAAAGAAAAGAGCTGCCAGACGGAAGACAATCCTTCCCTGAATATATGTTTCACATACATAAGGGAGGAAGGAAGGGGTCAGGGGATACAGCTCCAATAAGATAATGAAAAACCCTAGAAAGAAATACCAACAGAAAATAGTTGAATCAAAATCAATCACACTAAAAAGTGAGAGCAGAAAAAAAAATTAACCTGTAACTTTTGAACACAGCATTTGAACTACCCATCATTGGGTCAAGACACACAAAGGACTTTAACCAAGTACTGAATTCTTACTTTCCATACACCTGAAAACTGAGCAACTGAATAGCTATTTGTGGATAAGGCTTCACACTGTAGACTGGAGGGGTCCACAGCCCTCTTCTGGCCTCTAAAAGTACTGTGCCATATGTGCACATACACACTCAGACAGACACACACACATAAGTTTTGGGGTTTTTTAAAGTTATTTTCTTAAGTGTGATAATAGTCCAGTTAGGTAAGAGAGTTCATTTTTAAAGTATTCTGGAACATTTAAGATGAAAACATCAATGTTTGGAGCTTCCTTTGGTATGCTTACACACAAACCTTAGAGACAGATGGTTGAGCTGACAGAAAACAGAGCAAATTATTAACAACTGCTCAAAGTAGAAAATGGTGTCAAAATGTTCAATGTCTTTTTATTTTTCAACTTTTCTTTATGTTTAAAATGTTTTGTAATAAATATCAGAAAGAAAACAGCAAAACAACCTGAGGCTGAAGATCCCCAGGGTCATTCCTTCCATCTCGTTGGATACAGGATGCCAGATGAACACAGGGAGAAGCTGTCTGGCTTGGTCCCATCACGTCAGGTGACAAAGAACATCCGTGACCACTAAGTCAGCAGACTAATCTTCCTTAAATGAAACATGTCTAAAATTAAACAGTGCCACAATCTTCAAATGCCAGATGAAGCAACCCACAATGCTACGCTTATGTTGCAGCATTCCACAGTGAACCCACAGTAACCTCATATAAGAACAACTGCTTAGGAAGAGGTCTATTTTTTATAAAAGTAACCACTTTTAAAATTCTTATTTTCAAGAGAATAGGGAGCTAGCTACTGTTCTAATGATAACCCTTCAGGCCGTCTTTATTTCAAATCCCAAGCGTCTACAGTAAGACATTAGTTTTGTTCTACTAAACTACTGTTGTGACCAGACAGTTTCATGGACATAAATTCATCCTAATTACTGGTCAAAAGATTAAAATGTATTCCTCTGTTAAGTAGCTCAGATAAAAATTCTGAGCGATTCTAAACAAAGCTGGAATTTAAGCATGGGAGCAGGCTCTCTAGGTGTTTAGCTCACCCAACACCCATATCCTGTGTACATTTGTAATGAGCCTACAGCTACTGAAGGAACCCACCCTCATCCTTCTCTCTATACTAAAGATTTCTTAACATACTTAAATGGCCCTGCCACTCAAGGGTTAACCATGCTGTCACACATAATTATTTACCTATTTCAAGGTCTGTGTCTCAGCTTCCCACTGGACAAGGCTCCTTGAGACTCCAGGGCCTCATCACTCTTTGATTTCCCATGATCAGTATTTGAACACAGTAAATAACTTAACTCAACACGGTTGTGTTGAACAATTTTCTGAGAAATTATAAATTTTAAGTACACTGGAGAATTTTTTTCTCTCAAAAAATCCTATGGTAAATGAACTGGGAAATTCAAGGTTAAGAGAGAAAAAAAAGATTGGCTTAAATTTCTAAAAAGAAAAAAAATCCAAAGTTTAAAGACTGGATCCTCTTAAAGGCAGATGCATTTGTAGGAACATAAAGCCAGCTGTACATGATTCTTTGTTTCTAAGACTACAGAGACACGATCCAAGAGGCAGATGGGAAGGAGGCACACAAGTAAGGCAAGGCCAACTGGGCTGGAGCTGAAGCTAGAGCTTCAGTCGGGGCTGTACATCAATCCCACACACATTCACACACAAGTCCTGGGACACCCACCCCACCCCACTCCCCTATACAAAGTCCTGGGATAGCCCTCTCTTTACAATGCACTCCCCATCTTTCCAGAAGTCTCCCAGGTAGTTTCCCTGCACATCCTGTGACATTGCCACAAAGTATCTCTCCAGGAACCATAAGGTTCCTACACTTATCTATTCCTTCACTTATACCCAAAACAAATCATTCCCCAACCTCTTCCCTCCCAGAATCCCAGGACAATTTTGCTTTCTACATAGCTACTGGAAGGCACCCCATAATTCACCCTCCCTTCCCTCTCCCAAACCATTCACTCCCACTGTAGATGCAGGAATTCCCCCCACAACTCTGGCCTCATTTTCCTGCAGATTATCTCTGAAATGGCCAAGGCCTGTTTCCTCCCTTGAAACTGAGGGCACATTTCTCATTGCAGATGCTCTGGGAATATTCTCAAAGGTTATTCCCTCCCCCACAGGCTTTAGACCCCACATCCTGGCACCACGCTCACGGGTGCAAGACATGCCCGTAGCCCGGCCTCTCCCTGCAAGTCCCCGGATCCCTCTACTCCCTGTTTCCTCCCCTGATGCCCTTACTTCCTCAGTGGACTGCCTCCTAACCACTGCAAGGTCAGAGACACCTTCATTTGCCTCCTCTACGGAGGATCCAGTCACCCACACTGTAGCAGGCACATGTCCGACCATGGGAAACCCATCAGCTGGAAGCATCTCCTGATGCAATGGCCCCCTCACTACCTCAGAAACTGTCCTACTGTGTCTCCTCCACAGATCAGAGACACCTTCAGCGCCTGCTTCCATCTCAAGTTTGGGGACTCCAGCAGCAGTGAGCAAACCAGTCATTTGTCTTCTTTGCCGCATTTCCGAGCTTTCTCCACAGGCACTATCCACTACCCTGTGAGGTCCAAGGAGCCCAGAAGCCAGGGGTTCAACCACAGGCATTGAGGCGGACTGTCTTCTTTGTACACCCTCAGCTAGTGTCTCATCTCCCACAGCCTCAGGGAGCCCCAGAGTCATTGATATCACTGTAGGTGGCCTGCCTTCTACTGAGTCTGAGACTCCCCTAGAGTTAATATGCTCCCACATAGAACTAGATGTCCTAGGAGCCACACCCACACAATCAGGGGATGCCCCTCCAGTCACAGGTATACCTACAGTTGGTCTCCTTCCTGACAAGACTGAGAAACCAGCCTCTAACTCCAGAGACCCAGATATCTCAGGAGCCATGGGAACCCCAACAGCTTGTCTCCTTCTGGAAAGAGTCCCAGACTCAGTATCGTCTACCACAGATGAGCACTCCTCAGGAGCCATGAGCTTCCCAGGGGCAACACAAGTCCTTCCCTGCAGGCTCACAGCATCTGTAGAGCTGCTTTCCTGACACATGCACAAGGCAGCAGGTACATTCAGTGCTGAGGGTACTCTTTCTGTGGTACATCTGTGTTTTGGCATCATGACTGTCTCAAACACCCCCATAGCCTGCCTCCTCCCACACGGACACGAAAGAACTCCACAACTGGCATCCTGCTCCAGAGCCCTCGGTATCACTAAAGCTATAGGCACCTGAGCTTCTTGCTCTCTCATGACCTGTCTTCTTTCCCACAGGCTTATGAGATTCCCACTTTGTGTTTTTTCTGTAACTGGTCCTGGTAAGGTCTCAGGCAGAGCAGCCCCTAGAGCCTGCTGCCTTTCCCACAGACCTGAAACATCATAGCTGGTTTCTCCTCCCACATCTCCTGACACCACCACGGTGTGCAAGCCTGGTAACTGTCCTGTTTCCCACAGTCCGGGAACACTTGCGTCATCTGCCTCCTTTCCCAAAGCCCTGGGTGCTCCCATTGCCTGTTCTATATCCCAAAGGCCCTGGGCACCTTGAGAACCTGACTCTTGCTCCTCAGAAGCAGACAGGTCTGCAGCCTGTGCAGCTCCCCATGACCCTGGGTCACCTCCACATCTAGCTCCCTCTTCTCTAGCACAAGGCACTCCTACAGACGGTCCCATGGCCCTGAGGCCAGAAATACCCTTAGAACCTATATCCTCCACCTCTTGTCTCCTTTGCCACAACCCCATGGCCCCCATGGAGGTAGTTTCATCTTCCATAGCCCTGGGAAGTACCATCAAGGCATCAGGGGACCTGACAATTTGCCCCCTTTCCCATGACATATGTCCATATACAGCTTCTTCTGCCAGAGCCCCAGAAGCCTGCACAGACTGCCCTCTCCAGCATGGACCTGGAGTACCCCCACATTCCATCACTTCTCCATCTCTGGACCTTTTCACAGCCTCAGACCAACCTATGGCCACGGGTACCCCCACAGTTTGCCTTTCTTCCCAGGGGCCATGGGCACCACAGCCTATCTTCTCCGCTACCCCGGGTCCACCCACAGCAGGAGGCATCTTTCCAGCTTGTTCCTGCCTTAAGATAGAGAGTCTCTCACAACCTGCCCCTATTTCGCTAGCTGAGGGTGGTCCTGAGGCTCGGGGAAATGTCCTAGCATGTCCTCTAACCCAGGGTCCTGTGACACAACCTCGGCTGGTCTCTATCCAGGAAGCTCGGCCAGGAACACCCTTTTCAATTGGTCCCTCCCCAGCAGGAACAGGATGGAGCTCCACTCTGCTTCCTTCCCAGCATCCTGAAGCTACCCTCATAGCCTGCACCTTCAACCACAGTTCCAAAATGCTCTCCTGGCCAAGTGTTCCTGGTCGACCTTTTCTCTCATAGCGTGGTGGACTGCTACCGTCTGGCTCCTCCTTCCCAGATCTAGTCACCCACACAGACCCAGCTGGCCCAATCACTTCGGGCTCACCTACAACCCCGTTCACCCACACTGTCCCGGGGTCCATTGCTGCCTCAACCGAGCCTGCAGTCCCAAGTGTCCCAAAGGCCTTGTTCACCCCAGAGGATACTACAGGCTCTGTAGCTCGTTTCCTCCCCAAAGGCCGCCGACCATCCTGCAGCCTCCCTAAGCTTGCACAGCGCATCCGCCGCACTGAAGACCTCGCCCGGCGCCTTACTCCATAGCCTCGGGACATCCTTGCCCCCCACCTCCTTGCCCATGGGGGCCAAATACCACGCTGCGACCTGCCGGCTACCACACAACGAGCCGGCATCTTTACTGCCAGCGTACACCTGCGCAGTTCGGGCAAAGGCCTGGTGGCCCACCGCCGGGCTCCAGTTCCCGGACAATTCCTTTCCTCAACGCGATCTCGGGCACGCTGTCTCTGCACCTGTTCCCCTAGACAGCGTGCCCCGCACACGCACTCACAACACTCGGGTCCGGCCCTCGCCGCCTTTCTGCCTCTTAGCTCTCTCCGTACCCCCGCCCAGTCCCGGACGCCGCCCCCAGCCCCGACACCCCTAAAGCCTGACAAATGGAGGGGCGGAGCTGCAAGACCTGCCGGGGCAAGGTCTCCTCTCACTTGTTTCCCCTATCTAATGCAGCTTCCCAGAATTCCCCCAGCTCCAGCCCGAACCCACCTGGCCTGGCGCGACAATCAGAGGCAACCCAAGCTAGGCCTCGCTTCCGGCCTCTTGCATAGTAGCTATGGCAACAGGCGCGGGGCTGCTTGGGAACCGTTGCGCTTCCAGAGCCATTTGAGGATCAAAGTGTCGCATCGCGACGGGCTTTGGAGTCACTGTTTATGAGGACAAAGTGGGACCCAGACGAGATCAGAAGTCTAGATGTCATTGGAGAGCTGCTGTCAAAAAGAAACTCCAGCAGACCAAAATGACTATCCTACCGAGTTATGGCCTCCCGAGGCTCCCGTAGCACCGTACAGCTCCAACAGTACCTCCCATCCGGAAATTTGTCCACACCCTACTTGAGCCCGCCTTGAGGCCGCAAAACCCCAGAGCGCCTCCCATGCTCCTCTCTGGACTGTACCCATGGCCACCTTCAAGGAGGTGAGCGTGTCCGGCTTCGAGGAGTTCGACCGGGCTGTGAAGGAGCACCAGGGCAAGACCATTTTCGCCTACTTCAGCGGTTCTAAGGATGCCGAAGGGAAGAGCTGGTGTCCGGACTGCGTGGAAGGTGAGTCCGGGACTGGGGGGTTACTACACCACAGTAGTGGAGAAGGCGGCCCCTACTAAAGCCAAAAAGGATCGTAGTGACAAAGATGAGGATCTTGGTCCTGTAAACCCACATAAGAATCTGAGCTGTCCCCGCTGTCTCTCATTAGGTCCTGATTCGCTTCACCCAAGGGTAGCCCTCATTTTTATATGGACTCAGATCTTGGAACCTTGTTTCTTTAAAAATCTCAGTTCCCCAAATGATTAGTGTCTTACAGGACGCATAAGTTTTTTCCGTTACAAATATGTATTCTTTCTGATGTTCTGGGTGTGTCTTAAGGACAGCCAGGACTAGGCCTTAGTGATTCTCGAGTCCAAAGGGGGACACCTGACTTTAACATCTTCATTATTCCTGCAGGTTAAAGTCTAAGACTGGGGAGGGAGAGGGGAAGCGGGCACGGGCGATTGCAGTGATGTGTACTTACTTTAACTTTTTTTTAAAAAGCCGAGCCAGTGGTGCGAGAGGGCCTGAAGCATGTTGCTGAAGACTGTGTGTTCATCTACTGCCAAGTAGGGGACAGACCTTAGTAAGTGGCCATCTATACCACATCTCCATACATGGACTAGAGTCGGGTGGGAAGGACCTCACGTATTTGCTCTGGCTGTGTGTTTTAGGTAATGTCTCATTAGCCAAACAATTAGGATTATTTAATTCAAACTGAACGTTTTATGTTCAGCCACATAGTACCAATGAATTTGTTCTGGAATAAGTTCAGAATTCTATTAACTTTACATTTATCTTAGACACACTTTAAATGGTGATACATAAGTTAGTCTCAAAATGTTTAAATGTTAACAAAAGCAACTATAACTAATATAGACCCACTGCTGGGTGAACTGTAATATAGTATTTCTCATGATTCTCTTCCTTTTGGAATAGCTGGAAAGACCCAAATAATGACTTCAGACAAAAACTGAAATTAACCGCAGTGCCTACACTACTTAAATATGGAACGGTGAGTGTTTATGTTGTGCCTGTAATGTAGATGTTGACATTTAATATCCAACATCACATTGTTCAGAAACACAAGCTGGTACCCATTCCCTTGCCACTTTTATTTTTTAAGATTCCATGCTCTATGTTCCACTGGACCAAACTAGGCCCTCTGCATTCGGGAGACAATTGTGGCTTGGTGTGGTTGAAGGGGCCCTGGCAGTGGGATCAGGATTTTGAAACCTATTGGGGTGAAGGGAGGCTTGGTCTTGCCACAACTGAATGTACTAGGCTGTTCTGACTGCCCTTGGGAGGCCTCCACCCTTTTGTAGGAGGGAGATGAGAGGGGGAACTGTGGTTGGTATGTAAAATGAATTTTTAAAAATTCTTAAATTAAAAAAAAAATTGTGTTCAGAAGAAAGTTGACTCATTTCTGAAAGCACTTGTGTTGGTGTTTTCTAGATCCTTCTCAGGTTTAAAGGGGCACTCCCTTTATTTCAGCCCTGCCCCTAAGATCCTAAATTAAAGATCCAGGGAAAGAGATGGCAAGGCCCCGACAGGACTTGCAGATTCTTGTTTTCAGTCCGGGGATTCCTGGTAATGGAAGTCTAAGGGCCTTCAGGCCGAGTGTGTTAATGATTCATCTTACAACAAGTATCTTAACTACTTCATAAAGCTTGTTATAACTAGCTGATAGTTTCTTTCTTTTTTTCAAGAAATGGTTTCTCTGTGTAGCCCTGGCTGTCCTGGAACTTGATTTGGAGACCAGACTGGCCTCTGGATTGCTAAGATTAAATGATTGCTAAGATTAAATAATCACATTTGTATGTTCAAAAATGTGATTCAAAGTAGAATTCATGCCATTTCTGTAACATTCCATAGCAGTGGTTAAAACTTAACCTTTCTTTTTTTTACAGCCTCAAAAACTTGTGGAATCTGAATGCCTTCAAGCCAACCTTGTGGAAATGATATTCTCTGAAGATTAAGATTTGATGATAGCACTGGGTGGTGGTAGAGCATGCTTTTGATCCCAGCACTTGGGAGGCAGAAGCAGGTGGACTGGTGAGTTCAAGGCCAGCCTGGTCTACCAAGCTAGTTCCAGGATAGCCAGGGCTACACACAAACCCTGTCTCAAAAAAAAAAAAAAAAAAAAAAAAAAAAAAAAAAAAAAGACAGAGAGAGAGAGAGATTTGATGATCACAATTGTGTCTTGATTTCCTGGTTAGCTTAGAAGAAGCCATATACTTGCTTTGAATCAATCATTATGTCTAAACAATAAAGAATTAAAACACAAACCTTCTACTAGCCTTGTAACACATGGCTATCCAAAAGATTCAGTAAAACAGGTCTTTCAGTATGGCAATAGTAGCTCAGGAAATACTGAAAAAGTAATTTACTAACTTACAAATCTGCAGCTATTAGCTATTAAGGTAAATTCTATGCATTTTCTGCCTTTGAGAGATAGAACTTCACTAAACCATTTAGGGAAGACACATGGAATGCACAATTCAGGCAGTTTTGTCTCACACCTATCTAAAATGTGATTCCCTTAGAATGAGATGGGCTGGTTCTCCTAGCCACCGGCAGGTTACTGTCTAAATCTTAATCTCCTGAAAAAACAATTGTGTCAGGCAGTCATGCCCACCTGTGAGCTTGTCACTTTAGAGGCTAAGGCAGAGAGTCACAAGTTTATTCTACAAATAAAACAAGAATACGGACTGAAAGGGTGGTTAAGAGCACTGGCTGCTTCCAGAGGACCTTGGGATCTCAGACCCCACAAGGCAGCTCACAACTGTCTGTAACTTCCATCAGGGGATCAGATACTCTTCTGGCTTCTGAGCGCACCAGGAATGCAAGTGCCAAATAATCACACACATAAAATAATTTTTAAAGCAGTAGCATATGAGCCAGGCCCACAGTACTCAGGAGTCTGAG
The DNA here is from genome assembly GCA_033318265.1 of Phyllotis vaccarum. Classification (NCBI taxonomy): domain Eukaryota; kingdom Metazoa; phylum Chordata; class Mammalia; order Rodentia; family Cricetidae; genus Phyllotis; species Phyllotis vaccarum. Next base: position 9,908,025 of record JARWLC010000003.1, on the reverse strand, counting down.
GTATAAGGATTACAAATTCCAAGGCAGCCTGGGCTACAAACTGAGACTCAGTCTCAAAAAATAGAGAAAAACTAAGGACTAGAGAGGTGGCTCGGTGATTAACAGTACTTGCTGCTTTTGCAGGAGATCCAGGTTTGGTTCCTAGCACATGGTGACTCACAACCACCTTCAACTCCAGTCCAGGGCATCTGATGTTCCCTTCTACTGGCCTCCTTGAGCACCAGGCACATAGTACACATACATACAAGCAATTCTCAGATACATAAAACAAAAATCTTTTTGAAATTGATTAAAAGAAGCATTTTAAGGCAGTGCCTACTAGTAGTACTTGTCAAATAAATGCTAACTTTCCAATGAAAGGTATTGAGGCTTAACTTTAAGGACAAGAATCCAATTAGGTATTAATTACCAGTCTTTCACTGCCACCACTAGAGATAAGCTATCTTACAAGGCAGGGAGCAGCTGTATGTCCTCTCCTTCACAAAAGAGGAACCTTCTTGTAGTTCCTGCTCTACATTTAGAGCCCCTTGACTCTAGTCCCCTCTCCTGAAAAGTGTGTGTATCAGCTGATCTCAGTAAGGCTCCTAGATGATTTGGCTCAGGGTACCACTGTTATGTCACACCCATGTTCTTAAACAGCTCTATAACACCCAACATTTACATTCTTACTCACTTGGTTCTGTTAAATGCAACTGAAATTTATAAATCCCCAGAGAAATCAAAGTAGAACAATTCTGGTTTAACAGAAATAATCTATTAACAATATAAAGTTTGCTGACCAAAAATAACACTAATGGTTCTGAATGCTACCATAATAAAAGTGGGCAGGAAGAGTCTTATGGGTACTGTACAATAGCAATACATTATATACATGTCCTAAGAGCCTGGTTTGTCCCCAGCTCTTCATTTTCCTGCTGTGTTATTCTGCTGTTGCTGCTCTGCCAGGGCTTGCTGAAGACGCATCCGCTTCCGGGAATAGTGTTGCCAATGTAGAATCTGCTGTTCATCAATGAATTTTGCACACTGAGCATTCACCAGTTCCTTTCGAAAGTGTTCATATTGGAGCAGTTCTAACATGTGTAAACACTGAGGGTACCTGGGTTTAAGTTCATAAATTAATTGTCAACATAATTTAAAACATCCCAAGTTCTAATTCAAATACTCGCCTAAAAATGATCATAAGCCTACCATTTCTATTAACATAGCCACTCCCACCATGTAATTTCAGAACATTATGCAAAATTATAAAGTTCAGAAACCTTAACTTGCCCAAGACCACATAACCAAGTAAACTGGTAAGCAGAATCAAAATTGGCAGATAAAACATGCTCTTCTAGTTTTCTAACTTTTTAATTAAAATTTTTATTACATTTATTTATATATTTGTGAGAGGGAGAGTAAGTACATGCCATGAGATACTTGGGAAGGTCACCATGGGAGTCTATGGATCAAACTTGGGTCATCATTCTTACAAGCAACCACCTTTACTTATTGAGCTATCTCACTGGCTCTGAAGTCTTTGAAAATGTTATATTTCATAATAAGTTACTGGTTTTTCATCAGGGGTCATAAAAAGATAACCTTTATTTAAGTGAGTCAACTAAGTCCACAAGAATCATATACATGCTGGGCACACACCTACACTCCCAGTACTAAGGAAGCTTAAGAAAAGTAGACTGAATATGAGGGCTGTGTAGGATTACACTGCAAGACCCCTCCTCCAAAATAAACCATGAACAAATTTGAAATCTAATTATCCATGGGAACTATAGCAAGGAATCACGTATATTCTAGGACTGCATGAAGACAAGCATACCAGGGTAACAAGAAGGGGAGAGGAGAGGGGGAAGGGCAGGTAGAACATGTGATGTGTCAACTGAGCTGGAACTGAAAACAGTATGTCCTCATGGCTTTTTTAAAAAGTTATTTTATGTTTATGGGCCTTTTGTTTGCATGTTAAGTCTATGCATGACGGGCATGCAGTGCCCATGGAGGTCAGAAAAGGGTACTGGATCCCCTAGGACTAGAGTTACTGATGGCCGCCATGTGAGTGTTGGGTGTTAAACCTGGGTCCTTTGGAAAAGCAGCCAGTGCTCTTATCTATGACCCATCGCCAGCTCCATCCTCATGGCATTTAACATAGACACAAAGAAACAGACATAAATATGTATGTGTGCATATATAAGCATAAACATACACATATACCACTCCTAGTTTTGTATGCACAAGGGCCTAGAAACAATAAGCACACAAATCTCCAGAGCTTTGTTCTCAAATAGCCTTTTTCAGAGTTCCTTGAAACAACCAATTTCAGGGCTATGACAGACAAAGTACAACATGAATGGAGGATACAACATGTCAAAAAGAAGTACTAAACATGGACAGGGATATGTCAGAAGTACACAAGAACCAATCTAAAGGTGCTCCAGCAGCCAATTCTGCTGGAATAATTAGGGCCACTGGATTAAAAACAAGAATCCAAAAGTTGATATGATATACATGTTTGAATGAGTAAATAAGGTAATATTTTTCCTTGCTATAGAATTCTAATAAATATAATGAAAGAATTAGAAAATTCCAAAGTAAAATCTGAGGCAAGTATCCCAATAATGCTAAAATTAGGGAGAAGTAGACAAATGAGAGCAAAGTATGATGACATGTGTATGAAGATGTCATGATGAACCCATCACTTTGTAAGTTAGCCTAAAATATTACTTGATTAAAAAATGCTAAAATTGCCAGGCGGTTGGAGGCTAGCCTTGTCTAGAGTCATTTCCAGGACAGTTAGGTCTGTTACAGAGGAACTGCCTCAAAAAAAAAAAAAAAAAGAAAAGAAAAGTAAAATCTGTGGATAAATATCTATATAGTCTCAAAGTATTTTCCCCACAAGAATAAAACAGTAACTTGATGTGGGAAAATCTGGAAGGCACCACCTAACACAATGGATCAAATGAATATCATCACTAATGGGACAAGCCGACTTCACCTGACTGGATTATGACGAAGACAAAGTAACACAGTAAGTAACAAGTCAGTGTTTGGTCTGAGTGAGAAAGAGAGAGTTTGAGTAGGAGAGGAAGGCAGAGAGAATGAACACCAAGGAACTCAAGATTAAGAAAACAGGGTAACAGCATGGAGCATAGGAGCTGGACTGGATGTCACACTAGATACAGGAAACCAGTAGGACAACAGAATCTAATGGGGCCTGTAGACTACATAGTAGACAAATACTAATGTTCTATCAAAATAAAGATACTGGCAGTCTCTTTCCAGTGTAGCTTGTCTGCCTTTTGGAATTACTCAGAAAAATCAAGAGAAAGTGTCATCTTCCTAATCTCTGCTAAGCATGCCTTCCTTAACACCTTGGACTTGTATGCTTTTCCTTTGCTTCCCTTCCCACCAATGAGTACCTTCCATGTCAGCTTAACTCTAGGGCCAAGGCTTTCTCTCCTGCTCCCTTCCATCCTCCTCTAAGCAGCTGAGGTTTTAAAGCTTGCTTACCCTGGACATTTTTCTTGTAAATGCTAATAATTTTGTCCCAGAGCTTTTAAAAGGAAAGAGGATGGGGAGGTGATAAGAACATGAGAAGGGGGGATGGGGGGCACAAGGGTTAGGGGTAGGGATGGCTATGGCTGCCACTACAGAACCAATGCTACGCTTCCCTTCCAGTAAAGGCTTATTTATGTTCCAAATAAAGAGTTGTCTGTAATTATAATAGTTTAGCTCAGAATGCTCTATTCCCACTGTATTAGCTAATTCCCCTCATGGCATGCACATCAGTAATCTAAAAGATCCAGCTGAGAATCGGGTAGGTGACTTTAAAGATAGCATTTAAACTTCTTAAGTTCCATTTCTTTGTGTGCAAAATAATGTGCCCAGCAAGAGAATAATGGCCTGAAGTAGCATTTAGTCAGCAACTGAAATTTAGGAAGTGATTATTTCCTTATCAGTTGTGTAGAAAACAATGTTCTTAATACATTAGTCTATACAACACATCTACTCCAAGTCTACAGAATGAAATAGAAGAGGTACTGAGAAGGCCAGGCAAATACCATGATAGGTGCTAATAACTCAGCTGAGAAGTAGGTTCAATTCCTGCCTCTTGAAACTGAGCAGGAAGTTTCTGAGGGAGCCATGACAAAGGACAATCAATCACTGGTGCCCCTGACAATGATGATGGGGAGAACCGCACAGTGCACACAGCCAGTCTCCACAGCAGCTCAAGGTAACAAGCAAGTAAGGACAAAGCCTGGACATATCCAGGCCTATCCAAATGGAAAAGCTATACCTTGCTAATTAGGAATGTACTAATATGACTGCCCCTCGAGTAAGTAAGCCAGTCATATCTGACGTGACCTAACTGTTCCTAAAACTCCTCTTAGCTGCACTTTAAAGGAGCTTGTAAGCCTCTCTCAGGGTCACCATTTTGCCTTTGTGTAGGATATGTGGTCCCAGTATGCTGGTACTGTTATTCTCAAGATAATAAATGCTCTTGCTGTTTGCATACATGACAGTAGTCTTTCATAATAGTACAAATGGAAAGACATTCTTATTTTTAAAATAAACAAGACATAAACAGACAAGTTGAGTTGCAGCATTCAATTCATAGAAATAACTAGTGGATTTTAGTTGGTATAAAGTTTCCAGGAAGTCAACAATTTGACTCCCAAACCTCTTCCACTCAAAAAGTATAGTCATTTTATGTTTAATTATCAGGAGGAAAAGAAATGCCCTGTGGTCTGTGGTAACCTGACCACATTTGATGGCCTATGTTTAGTTTGTTTTTTAAATTTTAAGTTTTATTATTTCAATCTTATTTGCAAGGGTGTTTTAGTGCTATGTCTATGTATCACATATGTACAGTGCCTTCAGAGCCAAACGGCATCAAAACTGATGATGGACCTAGAGTTTGGAATGGTTGTGACCCCCATTGGGTGCCGAGAACCAAACCTAGGTCCTCTGCAAGAGCAAGTGCTCTTAAACACCAAGACATCTCCCCCACCCCACCCCCCAAAATGATTGAGCCTGAGTCTGTCTCACTATATAACCCAGGTTAGCCTCTGCTCCTTCCCAGTGCAGAGATTAAAGGCACGTACCACTTTGCTGGCCTTTATTTAGTTTCTTGTTCAACTGTCAATAATCAAAGGTTCCTAAGAACTCTGGAATGCATGGCACTAAAAACCAACTAAAGGTACCAGAACAGATGCTTATGCTGCTGTACACTAGTTCTCAGTAAACGGGCCACAAGCTGAGAGAGACAGCTCTCCTCAGCTCCAACCAGCTGCTGACCTGGGAAAAAGAAGGTCTCAGCTCTTCCCAAATTCCAAGAGTTGGAATTCTGTTACATAAAACCTTTCCATCTGTAAATTTTGTTAACTATTTTTAAAAAAATCTAAAACTGTGCAGATATAACAAAACTACCCAACAGGGGTTAATTCACAACCTCTCTTCAATTTAAACATTTGTAGCTGTTGTCTCCAAGAATACATAGATTAAGAGGAAAAAAAAAAAAAAGAAACCCTACAAACAGGTTAGAGCTACTAGGAAGTCTATCTGATCACAATATAAGGAAGAGCTATCTAACCTCCAGCTATCTATGGAGTAAGCTGTCTCTAATAGAGTGACATTTGCTCACTGGAAACCTATGAGCTGGTGAGAATGAACTTGAGGGTGACTAAGGCTCAATACCTAGTCTGTTAGCTTAGCACTAACCGTGTAAACAGGAATCAATAAATGCATGAAGAGCAAATCGGAGTGTAACCAGATCTGCAGGCAGCCAGGAATCAATTCAGAAATGACTAGGATATAAAGAAAAGGTTTGAAATGTTTTCCTCGGAATTTTTAAGATAGGATTTGTTGATGTGGCCCTGAATAGCCTGAAACTTGCTCCATAACCAATCTGGGCTGGAACTCATAGAGATCTCCCTGCCTCTGCAACTCATAGAGATCTCCCTGCCTCTGCTCCCTGACAGCTAGGACTGAAGGGGCATCAGGCTACACTTCTGGGGGGTTTTGTTATCCACCCCTTTGGGGAAGGGGGAGTCCAAGGCAGGGTTTACCTCTATAGACTTGGCTGTCCTGGAAGTTGCTTTGTAAACCAGTCTGGCCTTGAACTCGAGATTTGCCCACCCCTGCCTCCCAAATGCTGGGATTAAAGGTATATACACCAGCTTGTTTTTCTTTCTAAGACAAAGCAGAGATGTGAGTTTAAGGCTTTGTTCTATCATTAAAAGGGGTAGTTAGTTGTGTGTGGATGTAATGTTTCTTACAATTTAGTAAATCCTATAATGAAACTGTCTATTGAACAACTTGATAGTATCCATGTTTGCTTTTTACAGTGAGTTAATGTGCACATTAGCACAGTGCTTGACGCTCTGGACACTATAAAGGACAGTTAAGACTCCCAGAAAATTCCACTTCCTATGTGTTCATTTCAGCTTATGGCTACACCACTTCATTTTAGTAGTTTATGGGTTGGTGTAGGCATTAGAAACCCAGAGAGAAAGGGGGAATTAGACAGGGCCAAATAGCATTAGAGCCTTAGTCTAAAGCCAGTTAACTGGATTTTATCCCACAGGAATAGAAGTGGCAAGTTCTGATTTATATCACTAAGAGAGTAAATTGGTTTCCACGGACAGCTGTCTGGCTTCATTTGGTTTGTGAGGTAAGGATTCGAGCAAAAACAAGTGAGATCACTGTAATAATCCAAGTTAGAGGTGACCGTGTCCTATATTAACTAAAAATGGAAAGATTCAAAACATAGTTTTTCATTCTAACACCGAGAAAACTGCTAAACATCAGTATATTTATAGAAAAGTATACACAGATTTAAGATTATAAAAGTTAAACTTACTTTAGATACTTGGCATAGTCTGGTTCTTTCCAGTAAAGTAAGTACTTAAGATAATTGACAAAAGCTTTGTCTTTGAAGTATCCTCTTTGGGCAAGAACTAAAAGGCATAACAAAACAAAACAAAACTGTATGTCAGCCAGTTGCAGGAATACAGACTTATGATCTCTAATAAAGGCAAAACTTTTTAACATTCCTACCATCAAAACACAAATAATTAAAAAAAAAAAAAAACCCACAAGTCCTTGTTTGCTCAGACCAGCACAAGGAAAATCCCATTCAAACATATCAAAGTAAATACTCTTCTGAGTTACATCTCCTGTCAGAATTTATTAACAGCTAGCTACTCAATTTAACAATGTACTTAACTTACAATTAAGGTAATTTGGGTTGGCTAAACATTGCACAAATTCCAACTCCAACTGAAACCGAAGTCGATTTCCAGCATCATCTAGAAGAAAAAAGTTTCACCACACAAATATTGATTTGTAGAAATAAAAATAAGCAAACGTGAGAGGGCTCGGCAGGAGAGGTTCTTACAGGAAAGTCTGATGACCTGAGTTCTATCCCTGGAACCCACAAGGTTGCCGAAAGACAACCAACTCCCGAAAGTTGTCCTTGACCTCGGCATGCACCGCCCACCCCCATATGAAGGAATTTATGAAGCAAATATCAAAGTGCAGGAGAGACTTCCTTAGAAATCTAAGAGTGGAGCCCGATTTTAAACAAACAAAACAAGAGCACGCCTTTAGTCCCAGCACTCCGGAGGGCAGAGGCTGGAGGAGGATCTCTGTGAATTCCAGACCAGCCTAGTGTACATTGCTGGTTCCAGGCCAGACAGTATGTAGTCAGTCTCCAAAACAAAACAAAAACAATAAATTCTCTAAAATTAGTGGGGGAAAATAAGTGGGACGGATATCTCCCACCTGTGGGCCACTATTTAAGGACGCTAGCAGAGATCACTAGTCTGACTGTAATAGCTGTGCCGTCCTTTATGTTAGTGGGTTATAGCCGCAACTACTTAAGAGTGACCACGTTCTGAAAACAAGTGCTATATAAAAACAGGTAGCAAGGTGCAAAAAGATTAAACAGCAGAGCGAAAACGGTAATCTCCATTAGAACAATACACGTTACCGACATTTCAAACAAGTTCGCGGAAAAAGCTCCAAAGAGCTGACCGTTGAAGGGCTCAGTCATCTCCCTCAGCCTCCCCCCGGAGTGGGGTTTGAGCATCCCAGGAGCCAAGATGTTGACACAGGCCAGTCTGAGGGACAGAGAACCGCATTCCCCCCTCTAGCCCCAGCTCTAAGGATGCTGAGTCAAGCCCGAAAGACGGCGCAGGCAAAGGGGAGAGGAGAACTGGGCAGAGGACCATTCTATCAGTGAGGACTCGGGGCGCAGCGCACAACGCACCTGTCTCCATAGCGACGGCCGCAGCCATAACAAGCCGAGAGACGCAAAAAACAACCCGCTCAACTGAACCGCAGCTCGGGACAGTGAGGGAGAATCCGGAAGCCCCGGCTCTTATTTCCGGTCGCGGGGCAGGGTGGGACACGGGGGCGGGGACAGCCACATTCAGAGAAGGCGGCCCCGCCCATTGTGGTCTGGGCGGGCTGCGCGCACAATTATTGAACGGGTTTTGTGCTGAGGACCTCGAAGGCTGCAGACCGTTTGTGTCCTGAAGCGTGCGCTGACGTAGCACGCCAGCCTGACGTCACCTTTCTCTGTGTGACGCAGAGCATGAGCCTTGGGCCTCTTTCTCCCTCCTGACCTTGGCGTGCTGGCAGGATGGCCTCCCCCCTTAGGAGCAAGTCCTCCGCCCCGCGAGTGGAAAGCACCCGCCACAAGGAGACGTCGACCGTCCGCGTGGAGACCTCGTCCCACCGCGAAGAAACATCATCCCACCGCCTGGAGACGTCCTCCCGGCAAGTTCGAACGTCTTCCCGGCAGGTGGAGACCTCTCAGCGCCACCGAGAGGGTCCCTTGCTCACCTCCTCTGCGAAGCGACTCCCTAGATTCCTCGAGGTGTCTTCCCGGCACGTGGAAACCTCCTCTCAGTGCACGGAAACCTCCTCCAGCCACGTCAGGGCGTCGTCATCCCTGCGGGTGGAGACGACTGTGCACCGGGTAGAGAGCCCAGCAAGGCGGGACAAGCAAGCTGCTCGCCAGAGTGCCAAAATGGCCCGATGAAGTGCCACCCGAGGCCATGGCCCCTAGCCAGGACTGACGTGCTTCCAGTTGCCAGCCAGCCAGCCAGCTTCCAGGAGAGCCAAGCATCTTTGGTTTCGTGGAAACAGCCTATAAATCAGTGTAAGAAATAGGCTGTGGTTTCTGGGCGCTGCCAACATGTATTGACATTGCCCCACCTTAGACCACCCTGCTGTTGACCCAGTGTACTATTTAACTGGAGAGCAGCACAGAAGGGTTTCAGACTTGTGATACCCCGCCGATGGATAAAGAGGCTCTTTGAGTCTCTGCACCAGGTAAGTTTTGTAGTCTTAGGCCCTCCCTCTAGAATGCCTTGACCACTTGAAATTTTCGAAGAGGGACCACACTTGTCATGAATTTGTGACAACTGGCTTGATTATAATAAAAAATAATCTTGGAAGAGAAAGTGAAGAGGAAGAGCCATTGACACCTGACCTGAGGGGTGAAGTTGATAGAGGATGGTTACTAAGCATCTACTGTGTGTTCTGTACATGTCAGTACACGTCAGCTATAACAGTGGAAAAGATTAGGATCTTCCTGTACCAAAGAGGCAGAAACAAAGGGGGAAAGCTCCTGTGACGGGAAAGGCGTCTTGTAGGAGGGATCAGGGAGGTCAGGAAAGCCTTGCTAATGTCTAACATTTGATCTGAGATTGTGGGGTTGAACAGTGTGCCATACCAGTGTCTAGAGGAGAGTGCATTCTAGACCGAGGGAAAAGCCAGCATAGAAGGTTGGTGGGAACAAACTGAAGATGTTTGTGAAACAGAAAGGCTAGTTAGTAGTGTTTTTAAAAAAAGGAAGATGACAGTTCATACAGAGTCGTGGAAATCACAGGAGTTTGAACTTTATTCTGAGATCATCAGAAAAAAAAAAAAGAAAGGATGCAAGGGAGTAAAGCTCATGATGCAGTTTACATTTTAAAACTGTCTTTGCATCATTGGTGTGACGGTACCCACGCTGGGAGTGATTTTGTCCTCTGGGATGGGAGGCAGAGGCCTGTGTGTTTGGAGGAAGCAGTGGAAGGTGCTGCTGCTAGCCTCAAGTGCTAGAGGGCTGGGATGCTGCTAACACCCTACGCTGCATATCTAAGAACCGCTCTGCTGAGGAGGTTAGCAGTGGTGAAGTTGAGAAGCATTAAAGGTTCTAGCAATGTTGCCAGAGCTTGATCCACTGAGCAGACCCCTCACTTCTGCATAGCAGGATTGGGGGAAGACTGAAAAACAGTGCTGGAAGTGTGGCAATAGCATCCTCTGGAGAGGAGCAGAACTAGAGCTCTCAGGATGGGATGTGTTGTTCTGTAAGGAACCCTCCACCTCTCCAGTAATGTATGTGCTATTTACTCCTAGAAGAGAAGACACAATGACCCTGACTAAGCAGAGCTCTGAGTGAGTTAGAGTACTTGCTACTTCCGGGAACTGTTTTAATCCCAGGGAGTGGCCTGGGCTATTCCCTAGAATGAGGGCTCAGGTCAGAAGAAATATTCTGTTATTGATGCTATAATCGCCACCACCCTGATACCTCTTCGCCTCCTAAAGCTGCTATTAACTAGAATTTGCCTTGAGAATGTCAGTCTCTTCCAGCTTACTAGTTCTTTTTAATATGCCTAACTGTACCTTAAATACAAATGAACAAAGCAGTTGCTTCTCCTTAACAGAGTTCCTTATTAATCTTTTTATTGCAAAAGTGATGTCTAATGTAGCAACATAAATCAAAGATTTATAAAGAAATATTTAATACAATATCGTCTTTCATTTCTAGCCTGGAAATAATGTCAGAAATGTGTTTGTTCTTCAGGCTTTTCTTTATTAACAAGGATCTTGGCTTCTGTTTTCTCTTTAGTAGTATATGGAAGACTGGCTGAATTGACCTGGAAAAGCCAGACACCTGGCTTCTGGATCATTGATGCTTCAGGAAGGGCACAGGATCCTGGTAGATTCTCTGTTGTCCAACTCTTAAAAAGAAATTTTTATCTAGGTTTCTTCCTCTACATTTCATTGATTCATGTTTCAAAGCTGGAATGAAAATAGAGATACAGAAAGCAAGAAAGTGTCAAAAAAAAGTAATAGTTATGATAAAACCCATATTTGCCATAATACTATATCATACATTCCACAGGTTCAAAACGACAATGTGTGTTGATGAAAGTAATTGTTACTGTACCTGTTGTACTTTTTAAGTGTATATTAATGTTAGCCATCCTGTGTGTTATCCTAACATTGTTCTCTAGGAAATAGTGCTGTTGTGTGTGGTACATGTCATACAATGTTAGACAGTATCTCCATTTGCAGTCAAGAGAGCCTTTCATGGCACAATCTAATAATTGGCTTTATTATGCTAGGTAATGGTTGTGTACCACTTGCCTTCAGTTGTACCAGCCAGGTTAGTTTGAAAAACTAAATAAATGCAAATTTTTGTAAAGAAGTAACTTCTCATAATCTTCTCTTTTATATATTGCCTGAGGGTGATTTACAATATTTACTGCCTATTGTATTGAAAAGAAATGGCTGGGTGTTGTGCACACCCATAATCCCAGGACGAAGAGAGGCTGAGGCAGGAAGATCGCCATGAGTCCCAGGCCAGCCAGAGCTACATAATAAGTACCAGACCAGTCAAAGCTACAAAGGAAGATTCTAGTTCAAAAAATAAAACACAGAAAAAGGAAGAGCAAGCCCAGTAAGATGACTTGGAGCATAAAGATGCCTGCCACCAAGCCTGATAGCCCGAGGTTGGCTCCGGGTAACTTCCATGGTATAAGGAGAGAAAAACTCCCAAAAGTTGGCCTCTGACCTCCACACATTCGCCTCCCTGCACCCTTCTCACATACACACAATATATTCAATTAAAAAATTTTAAAGGTTGCCATTGACAGCCTCCTCTTTCCCCAAACTACTCAGGCCATAGTAAGAACCAGGAACCCAATTAACGAAGTGTTATTCCCACATCTTCTCTAGACTTTCCTGTTCCTCATTCTTTCTAATGCTCCCAACCTAGAACGGCTAAGCCCTGAATGTCTCCAAGCCCTGAATGTCTGAGCCAAGCTCTACTGTGTTAAATAGTTTTTACCTCTGCTTCCCCTGCCTGAGCCCTTACCACCCCCAGTCATCAATGGTTAGAGTTGCATGACTGTCAGAAACAGAAAGCCTGTACCAAACTGTCAGAAACAGGAGCAGTTTGCCTCTCCCATAGTAAGTCAAGCAGTATGTCACCCAGCAACAGCATCACATCAGTCTGTTCACTGTCTTAACACCTATACACAGTACATTAGTTATGCATGCTTGTTATTGCCTTGTCTTAGCGAGGGCTTCATTGCTGTGAAGAGAACCATGACCACAGCAACTCTTATAAAGGAAAACATTTAATTGAACGTGGCTTACAGTTTCAGAGCTTTAGTCTATTATCGCGATAGGAAGTATGGCAGTATGCAGGCAGACATGGCGCTGGAGAAGGAGCTGAGAGTTCTGCATCTTGAGCTGCAGGCAAGAGGACAAGACTGTGAGGCAGTAGGCCTGTTTCTAGCTTCTGAGACCTCAAGGCCCACCCCCAGTGGCACACTTTTTCAATAATGCCACACCTCCTCCAGCAAGGCCATGCCTCTTAATAGTGCCACTCCCTGAGCCTATGGGGACCTTTTTTTTTTTTTTTCAAACTGCCACATATGCCATGGTTACAAGGTACTTGTGTGTCTGCAGCATTTCTGCCTGCGTTCCCCTCAGCTGGGAAGCAGGAGCAGCATAGTAGTTCTTCCTGTCTGTGCTTTGCATGTTAGCTGGAAAGAGAGACCTTTGCCAGGGACTTCTAAATGCATCTCTTTGGCCCAAGTGGAATCATACATGATATCTTCGGTTGCAGGGGAGGCTGGGAGGAAGTATTTAGCTTTGAAAAAGGCTGGGAACTGATGCTCGGTGAGCCAATCTAGTGATGCACCCAGGCGTGATAGTCTATCTCAGGTGATCTTCAGTGCTCTTTTGGGGTTCTCAGCAGTGACTGTGTTTCTCCATCTTTAGCCTAACATTGACCAGGCTGCCAGGCAGCACTGTTCAGGGCCTTTTCTCTACTGATGCTGTGGAGTAGAACATGTGAGACACATTTTTACAGGTTGGTAATTCTATTTTTTTCCCCTCTTCCAAAACATTTAGGTCATTGCTTCGCTCTCTTCTGATCTGCATTGCTTCCAACAAAGCCTTGTCCATGTTCCTCTGTACAAAGGCTTCCCATGGCCCCTGTCCAGCGTGGTGCACTCTGAATTGTTAGTGCAACACTTTATAATATGCCATGGTGTACTTTAGCTCCCGTCTCTTACATTTAGGGTTGCTTGTACCCTTTGATTTTGTGGTCTTTATGAATTTCAGAAACTGGAAGGGGGACATTATTCCTTCAGATGTTTTATCCAGCTTTTCTGTGGATAAAAATCATGGGGTTAATAAGCTGTGTGAAGCTGAACCATATCTCACTGATGCTCCTTGGCTTTTTTCTCCCCATATTTCACTGGATTCTTTGTATTGCATTTGTTTTTATGTCTATACTAATCTTTTCTTCTGCAGTGTCTGACCTATAATAAATGATGTCTAGTGTGGCTTTTAATTTTTTTTATAATTTCATTTACTTTTTATCTCTAATAGTTAAAATTGGGTCTTTAAAATTATCTTCCACACATAAATAAGTTCCTCCATGCATTACATTTTTATCTTCTTGGCATATTTGGGCTGCCCTGCCATTACTCAAATGTATACAATGTTGTTTTAATAACCATTTCTTTTGTCCTTGTTTAATTTTATGATCTGTGTAATCTCTGGGACAGTGTTTATTGATAGATTTTTTTCCTCATTATGAGTTATATTTTGTGGTTGTTACTTTTCATGCCTATATATTTTTATTTGTATGCCAGGCATAGTAAATTTTAGCTTTTGAGTGTCTATAGTTTTCCTATTCTTATAATTCTTGAACTTTGCTCTAGTAACTTCTAAGTTATTTGCAAGCAGTTTGTTCTTTGTATCTACTTTTAAGCTGTTTTATGAGTCTTTGGTTTAAAATAGAAATGTTCTCTGAGGCAAAAACTTACTATGTCTTCTTTGGATATCCCCAAGTTAGGAGGTTTTTTGGCCCGGGCTGGAAGGAACAGGCCCTGTTCTCAGTGCGTGCAAACCTTGGCAGTTTCCTACCCTCAAGTAGTTTCCTTACGTGCATCGATCAGTATTCACTGAGTGTGTGGTGGACGCCTGTACAATCTCTAGAGTTCTTTCTGTGTGTTTTCTTATTTTCAGTATGAGACTGTGAATTCAGCTCCCCCTTCTCAACTCAGGATGATAAAAGCTCTGCCACGGCTCCTTCTCCGCATGCTGCAGACCCAAACCTCTCTCTGGGCAGTGAGCTGGAGCAATCACACAGCTTGGGTCCATTTCTTCAGCTATTCTAGGTTGAGGGAAGCTCATTCCTCCACTCTTCCTAGAATCCTCCTTATTTAATACAGAATTTGGCCGAAGGTTAATGTTACCTTTTCATTTCTAGGTAACAAAAAGTTCATGTAGGATTGTGAACAAATCTTTATGGTGGTTGTTACACTCCAGGGATATTGACCTGCTTTCTCATTTTCGAAACAGCAACGCTATGTAGCCCAAGATGGATATGAACTTGGATGCTCCTGTTCCTATTATCTGAGTGCTGGGATTACATGTATATGCTGTTTTGCCTGGCTCATCGTATGTCTTTGAGGAGATAATAATACCACTTTTTTCTGCGAGGAGTAGTTACGTTGTGATAAGTAGAAAAAGATTAGGAGGGTATGGATTAAATAAATATAAATGCTGGTTACCTGTGGCTCTTTGCTACTCTGCCACCAGGGGGTGCTGTATAACGCATTTTCTCTAGAGGACCAGAGATGCTTCCTGCCTGCTGCCTTCACAGTGCCTCATGTTTTCTGTGAAGAAACCAGCCACTTCACCCTTGCAGCTGAAGTTCCCTTCCTCTAGTGGCAACTGAATACAATTTAATAAAAAAAATAGAAAATTGAATTTAAATTTTCTATTTAAAGAACCCATTTTATTAACCGTAACCTCGGAATCCCAGCACCAGCCAGTTATCTGTTCTCAGAAGTCTGCAGTTTGAACTCTGCAGGAGTCTGCTGAGTTTCTCAGCTTCGATCATTTCAGTCTCTGCTCTCCTGTCTGCTACAGAGCCTCATGGTCACACAGGTCCCCCCTTCCCTTCTTGTCTAAGTTGCCTGTTCATAGCCTTTGCTCATTTTTCTTTTCAGTTTTTCTTAATGATTTGTTTATGAATACTAAATATTGATAGCTCAGACTTGATTCGCATTACATGCATATTCTTTTTTAAAAAGTAAAAACTTATGTATGTGTGTGTTTATGTGAGTGTGTGCTGTGTTTGTGTTGATGCCCATGGAGGCCAGAAGAGAGAGTGGGAGTCCGTGGAGCTGGTGTTTCCGGTGGTTATGAGCTGCCTGATGAACCCAACTCTGGCCCCATGGAAGAACACCACTCAACCACTGAGCCACCTCTCAGGTACCCCCTACATATTCATAGAGTTCAGGGATCACTTCTCTCTTTGAATTTTAAATCTCTCTTTCTTTATTTTATTTTATTTTTTTAATTTGGGGGTGGTGGATTTGTGGTGTTGTGAGGTTTTGTTTGTGTTCTGGGATAGGGTTCCTCTGTGTAGCCCTGGCTGTCCTGGAACTCACTCATCAGGCTGGCCTCAAATTCAGAGATCCACCTGCCTCTGCCTCTGGAGTGCTGGGTTTAAAAGGCATGCTGCTACCAGCCAGCTTTCTTTAAGTATCAGAAGACAGTTTCTCATCTCCTACGATGTGCCTTTATCTTGACTGGTTTCCTTCTTTGGTTTCACTTTATGATGGGCAGCAGTGTGTCTGTCTTCATAAACTAACCTACCAGGAATACTGTTCCTTCCAGTAAAAAACTATTAAGGGATGGAGAAGTTCACTTCATGGCTCACAATTGATATTTTAAAAATCAAGGGGCTGCAGGGATGGCTCTGATGTAGAGAGAGAAAGTGATGAACACTTACTGCCCTTACAGAGAGAGGACCCCCAGGTCCGGTACCTCTCAATGGCTTGTAACTCTGGCACCATGGGCTCTGTCACCCTCTCCCTCCCACTTGGGCACCTGCACACATACACACAGATAAATGAAGAACTTTTTGAGAATTAAACAAGACTGGTGAGATGGCTCAGCTGGTAAAAGCCCGAATAAGCCTGATAGGTTGTGGTCCCCACCAGGACTCATGGCAGGAGGAGAAAGGGAAAGTTGTCCTCTGGCCTCCACATGGGCACTACACGGGTGCATCTGTCCCTAGAGTTATCACACGTACATACAATAATAATAGAAAATAAGATTTAAAAATCAAATGAATTCAAACAAACAACACATCATGTTGCTTAAGAGGGAGGGAGAGGAGGAGTCCGGGTCTGGACAATTTGGTTATGGTTCAGAGTTTTTACTATAGAGTTGCACAAGGGAACAACTGGCTTCTAAGCCCATTTAACAAGCTCTAGTAATAGGACATTTGACAGGAAGTGGATAGTGAGACGTCAGAATTAACCTGAACAGAAGAAAACACGGAGTCTAGTTGAGGAATGCTAGACTGGTTGAAAGACATTAAGGGCCATTTGTTTACAAGGTTGACCTGAGCCGAGTGCATAGGTAACTGCTTTCTCAGAAGAGGCATTAGCCCCATTAAAATTCATCAGAAACTTGCTCAAGTGTTTTACTGGAAATACAACTGATTCCCAAAATGAGGTCTGCGGCTTATATTTACACAACATCCCTGCTCCTGTCTGTGTGTAGACAATCTTATTTTACAGCATACAGACATGTATCAACAAACTTGTGTTTCAGAACGTATGTGTTACTGTCAAAGAGATATAAAGTCACTATGCCTTCCCCCACTTGATTTATAAAAACAGGGGTCTCACTATGAAGATCAGGCTGATCAGTCTGCCTTTGCCTGCTGAGTGCTGGGATTAACAGTGTGTACCATCATGCCTGTTAGGATTTAAAAATTCCATGGGTGCTTGCACCTTCCATTGTCTAGAGAAAACTTACAGGCACGTGGTCTGTCCCTCTAAGATCCCCTCAGATTCATCTACATATCTATTAGACTAAGACATTTGTCCACCCAAGGACTGCTCTGTGCCTCATAAGATTTCATTTACAAATGGATCCTGGTCCTTAAAAAAAAAAAATACTCAAAAATTGTCAGGCTACTCTGATCCCTTTGTTCTGTGAAGAAATAGCTAATATCACTTGCTAGTCACACAGCATTTGGGTCATCTGCAGGACATTCATCAGCAGAGTTCAGCAGTGGAAACTCACATTTTAATGTCAGTGGCCTGTCCATATTGTCCTTTTCAAAGGCAGGAGAAAAGGGCTCAAAGCTCTTCATTCATTGAAGGCTACTTCATCCATTACTTAAGACAGGCTGTAATCCCAAGTTCTCTGATTTTGCCAAGGACCTGGAAAAATAGTCAAGGCCTGAAAAACTCATCGACTTCAAATTACAAGACAAAATTGGGTTAAACTCCAATGTGAATCAGTTCTGTTATGCATCTGGTGGCAAATCAGAACCTCTGAAAATAACAATGTATACAACTTTTCAGTGGCTATACAAAGTGTCCACATGCTAATTATATGCTCTGGGGAGATTCTGGAATGGGGCCTCTCTATCAGCTCATAAAACTGTTAGACTTAGCACAGTATTTTGTGAGAGCTGCTGAAGACACCTCTCATTGACAGACATTTGGGCAGTTCTGCAGGTAAGTAGATCCATCTATAGATGGCCCACTTCCCCTGCTGTGTTTGAACAAACTCCCCAGTTCTCTGACCAAAGTGTGGAATGCAAGGTGAGATTAGAAAGTACAGAAACATTCTTTTCTGTGTCATTTTGATGGTCTTTAGTTTGTCTTGGGTAAAAACCAACTTGCCCTCAACTTTGTGATTTCACCAATATTTTATGTTAGGCTGGAATGGGCATTTAAAAAGTCTAAGCTCTTTGACCTAAAGGAGGGATAATCTGATTGATTGCTTGAGCAGCCAGCCTTGGGTGTGGCTGAGGGCCTGGAGAAGCCTAATGCACAAGGCTGGGAAGCTTATTCAGGACTCGTTGGTTGGCCAGACCAGTGTTTTTAGATTCCAGTGAACACAGACGTATAATGTAACTAGCATTTTCTTGTTTGTGAGATAAAATAGAAAAAATATAACATATCAGAGTTTTCATAGTGAAAATTTCAATTGTCTTGGGAAACATTTGAGAGCCCCAAGTAGAATACATTTCTTCTGAGAGTCACTGTCAAAAATAATGTAGAAAAGGGCGTCTCTCAGGTCTCCCTGGCTCCAAAGCCGACTCAATCGGTGCCATAACAGACAATGGACAGCAGAGGTCAGCCAATCCCTACACAGCCTCAAGGTTCCACATCAAGAGAGCAGAACTAAAAGGGGGTGCCACGCAGGCAAGGTCCTGTGTTAGACCTTGGCCATGGCTGTGTTCATCTTGGAAAATCAAAGTATCACTGGATATGCCCATGTGGATCCAAAGGACTCTTCTGTCCTCCCCAGTTCTGGAGGGACATTTCGACACTCCCAGAAGTTTAGCTACCAGCACTCTGCCCCAGCACTAGTGAAGCACCTATGCCTTCCTCAGGTCTGGATGAGGTAGATTAGAAGAATGGGGGTCAAGAGGTTGAGTTACCTTACCCAGCATTCCTGGCCAAGAATCCAGACATGGGCAGACTGCTGTGGGATGGTGCCCTTAAACATCAGCTGTTGCTGCATAAGGACCAGTTGCCTGGTGCCCTGCATTGCACAAGGGAAGAGCCTTGGAGGTCATCGGAAGAGCAGACGACAGAAATTCTAAGAAGGACCAGGCTAGTGCTTTGTATTGCTGTGAGAAGGACTTCAAGCACCAGAATCAAGGAGTGAGAACCATAAAATGATACATGTGACCTGGGGGAAAAGTTTTTTAATGTACTTATTACAAAGCCTTAAATCTACAGATAGACCTAGAGCTCAACCCTCCTCAGCTGACCCATGGAAACTCCAGTTTATGACCTGAGTGGGTGTCAGAGGCACAAAGAAAACTGTTCAGGTTGAGCCTGGCTTAGATGTCCTGGGCCACTGTCTCCCCACATGTGCGTGCACACAGTAGTGAGCTCTGTGACTCTTTCTGTAAAAACAAAGGCTGGACCACCTCTTAGAAAGATGAGTACAGTTGGAATTTCTTGCGTCATAAAGGAAGCCTGGAATGTAAGGAAGCCACGAGGCACACAGGTCATGTCTTCCTCACCAAGGTCCTTGGGTGTTTCCTCTCTTGCTGTTCCTTCAACCATATCAGCACAGCATCTCCCCTCCCCTCTTCCCAAACCAGACACCCTCTTCTGTGCCCTCTGCCCACTCCACCTACCCAAGCTCATTATTCTCTTCCGGACTCTGGAAAGCTGTCACTGCCTAGGCTTCCCCATCCCAGAGTCTTTTTTCCAAATCTCTCTTCCTTGGCGCCTCTTTCCTGCCGGCCCCACTGTAGGATCCACTGGTGGCTTCTCGGTCCATCCTTCCTGTCCCTCCCGTATCATTGGACACTGGAGATATTTTCCTCCTCCAAGGTCTCCGTGGTTTCCATGAACTTGAATGCTTCCCTGTCCCAATGCTTCTGTCTTCTCTCAGCTTCTTCTTCCTGCAGTGGCCCCAGAACTCTCCACTGGGCCTTCTGCTTTCACTTGACACTCTGCTTAGCACTCAGTGTCACCTGCTGCCTGGCTACTGATGTCCCTCCCACCCAGGCCTCTCTCCCAAGTGAGCACCAAGCCTTTGTGGCCTTGTCCTGTAGGAAGCCAGATTCATCTTTTCTTTCCTGCTCCCTTCTCTTTAATTTGCCCCCCAAATGATTCCAAAGTTAGGGCTTTAAGATATATCATGTTTTCCTTCACCCTATTTCAAATACACCGGGGGCCTCCCTGCCTCCTATACTACACCTACCGTGGTCTCCAGTTTTCTGACAGCCCCTTGCCTCCTGGCCCATCTAAACCACATACCGGTGCTCACTCCTATAGGACACACTCAGTATGACTTGGTTTCCTTAATGTTAGAACTCCAGTGACATTCCTATGAAGAACAGACGTAGGAGTCAATGAAACCATAGAAACTAGAGCCTTGTGTCCTGTGAGGGCAGCAGCGCAGGCATTGGCTTGTCACTGCCCTTGTCAGACTCGGGCACCTTTGCCTGAGCCTGTGATTCCTGTTAGTACCAGCAGTCAAGTATGTCAGTGTGCCCAACCTGGCCTAGAAACCTTAAACACATGTCGGAACCGGAACCGAGCTATAGTACAGGAGATGTTGGTCCCAGGAGCTTGGAAGCCAGCGCCATGGCCAACTCTGGCTCCTTTTACTTTCTCTCTGTCCATTCCTATGGTTTGAACCTTAAGTGCCTCTCAACACCCAACTGCCCTGTGTGGGCAGTGGCAGGCACACCGCTGAGAGACGGGATCCTTTAGGAGATAGGATTTAATGGGAGGGCCTTAGGTCGGTGAGGGAACATACTCGGACCCCAGCTCCTCCCTCTTCTGGTTTGCTCCCTAGCTGGTTTGCCTTCCCACACACTCCTCTCATTACCATCAGGCCTCCTCAGCCAGAGTCCTCCATGCAAAGGTCTGAGGGACCATGGCCTAGAGCCTCTAACCTGTTAGGATAAGCAAACCTTTTTACTTTATAAGTTAATTAGTTTGGGCCTTTTGTTAGAGTGGCAGAAGGGCTAACACATGTACCTTGCTACCCACACATTAATCCTGAGACATGCTAATCCTCTTGCCATGAGACCCTTAGTCCTCCCTAGAGTTTCTTCAGAGTGTGTGTGGTCTGCTTCTTTACACTACTCACCAGATTCAGCTTTGCCACGTATGGTGGTTTGACTGAGATATCCTCCATAGTCTCCAGCATTGAACATTGGTCTCCAGCTGGTGGTGCCATTTGGGAGGTGTAGCCTTGATGCAGGAAGTACATCACTGGGGGGCTGCTCCAAAGATTCTGGCTATTCCAGTTCCCTCTCTGCTTCCTGTCTGCGGTTTAAGATGTGTGCTCTCAGTATCCAGCTCTTGTCTTCACGTCCTGACTTGACTGTCATAAATTCTAGCCTGCTGAAAGCTTGAGCTCAAACACTTCTACAAGTCATCTTGTTATGGTGTTCATCACAGTCACAAGAAGGTGACGAAGATATCACCTGACAAACACTACAGTTTCTCCCAGTCACCACTGGAACTCCTGTATTTCTCCATGACAGTTGTCACAACAAGCAGCTACATTCCTCACAGAGCACCATGGCTGTCTTACATTGCCCACTGAAGGGCAACAGCGTTAACTTGTTCACCCCTAAATCTGTAATGATACCTGGCCCCCAGCTGCTATCCTGTGGGTATCTGAGGAATGAACGGATGAGTGAGCGAGCAAGTAACCAAGATGAATTCAGAGTCCTGGGTGTTTGGACACAAACAGAGATTGGTGCTGACTGTGCTCCAGTCAGGGCCAGACTGACGGCATGGGTTCAAGGGCAAAAATCCAAGGGAGACCCAAGTAGACTTACACTTGCCCCAGACCTCCTGAGTTCCTAGTGTGAAATAGACTGCTGGTCCAACAGGCCCTGCTCCAGTTTCATACCCAGTCCTCCACCCCAAGATCCCCTCTTGGTGCCTTCACCACCACTACCATCTCTGTTGACAGCCCCCTTGCACATGATCCATAGTTTCCCTTTCTTGTTTGTCCCTGTCTCTCCCATGACACTAAAAGCACCAGGATCAGGGACTGTCATAAAGCCTCTTTGTGTTCAGTAGGATAACCCTGGACCAAATGAACAAGGTTGGCTTGTCTGGACCCGGACATGGTCACTGACTGTTCCTGGCCTCTGTGTGGTGGGACATGCTCTGGCAGGAAAAAAAAAAAAAAGGCAGACACAAGGGGTGCAGCATCCCCTGAGCTTGATTAGTGCCCGTTTGGAAGGCACTGAACAAAGAAGGCATTGTTCTGCTGACTTGCTCATTCACATATAGCACAGCCTCGTCCCTGCGCCTGCTCATTCACTCAGTTTATTGAAGTCTCCCTGACTGCCAGCTCCTGTGATGAGTACCAGGAGCAAGAAGACCCAAAGCTGATGACTCAGGTGCAGAGTCAGATTGTGCCTAATGTCAAGTCAGAGGAGGTCAAAAGAGATGACCTCAGGATCCTCCTTTAAGCTGTCTTCATCCCCATGATGCTCCCGCTAGAAATCCAGACACCAGCTAGCTTCCACAGACTGCTATGCTTGCAAAGAGCAAATGTCTCAGAACCTGGAAACCACCTTATCCCTTTTCTTAAAACCCACTTCCACCATCCCTTAACTTTTCCTGTTCGGCCTTTCCAGGTATGACTCACACAGCCCCTCTCCAAATCCCTAGGGCCGCCACATGAACCAAGCTAGATGGGCAGACTCTGCTGACACAGTACCCAGCCCACCCCAGCCTGAGGTCTGTGGATTAGGCTTCAAGATCACCTAGAGCAGATCCAGACAGGGAGTGGCAGGCCAGGCTGAATATGGCAAGGGTGGGGTGACTAGTCAACCAGATGGGCAGCCTGAATATAGGATCTCAGCAGGGCGGGGCTGCCCGGACTTTCCAAGCAGCTTTTATGTATAGGTGTTATTATTTATTTTGATAATGGAATCAATTTTTTATGCTACCTATTTTTAAAAATTGTTTATGCCCAGTCCTCAGGAGGCTGAGGCAAGAGGAGTCCAAGGACAGCCTGGCCTACATAGCAAAATCCTGTCTCAGAACAAAGAGATCTATATCCAGTGCAGCAGATAGCCCTGGCTAGTCATCTTATGTACAGCGCATTTATTGTCCCTGTTGGATTACTTCTTTACAACACATTCCCAGGAGTGGAATTAAAATGGAAGGAAGGTCTGAGCAGTTTAATAGCCCTGGAACCCTAAAGGGCTGTGCTAATTCACACTTGAGCTGGCAGCATGTCTAGATTGGTTTTACCATATAAGCAGCATGCACTGTTACAGCTTTGTTAATGTTTGCTAATTTAGTGGGTGTAAAATGGCACATCGAGGTTCCTCTAATTTGCCTGATTATAGAGAAGGTGAGCTGCCTGTAGGTGCTAATGTAAGTATCTCAGTGACGGGCTCCCCACAGCCTCTCAGCCACTGTTCTGTCTGTGTCTCCACATCACTGTCAGGCTCTGTCTTCACTCTTTCTCAGTCCTTCCCATGTCCAGCTCTCAGCTCCTTCTCTGAGTCATGACAGTCAGGGATTTGGCCCCTTCATGGAGGTCCCGGGTAAGTCCTGCTTAGCTGAAAGCTAGCCCTGGGCACAATGCTTTTCCATAGGGAACTACAGCTCTGAAGTACAATGGTGCCCATCTTTCTACCAGGGCCTCAACAAGGACCCTTTTTTATTTATCCAGGTAGCTTCACCTGAGTTGAACTTGTAGTTTAGAGTCAGTGGCACTAAGAAGTAACAAAGTGACCAGACTGTCCTTTAGTGACCCTCTCCAATGAGGTATCTGTCCTAAAGGCCACACTTCAAGGCAACCTGCCAGGTGGTGTTTCATGTCCAGGCAGTTGGAAATCTGTGGTCTCAAAGAGCCAGTGAGTGGGTCCCTCAGAGTTCAAATGTGTGGACAAAAGAAAGTTTCATAGAGATGACAGTGGCTCTGTCACTCCGACCAGCACCTCACCTAAAGTTATAGAAAGAACCCAGCCTTCAAGCAGAAAACCCACTTGGCCCCGGGCAGACAGAGGACCACTAGTAGTAAGTACCCTGTGGAACATCAGGGCTAGGTCTGGGCTCTTGCCACTACCTACCTTCCAATGGCACCAGGAGGATTTCAGACAGGCATTGAGACATCATGATGATAACGAAGTGTGTGCAGATGCATATGGCAAATGCCCATGGAGGGCAAATGGCTGCCTCCTGGCAGCATACCTGCCCCTGCCAGCCCACCTGCCCCTGCCAGCCCACCTTCCCCTGGCACACACCTGCCCTGGCACACACCTGCCCTGGCACACACCTGCCCCTGGCACAACCTGCCCCTGGCACAACCTGGCACACACCTGCCCCTGGTAGCTAGTCTACAGAGGCAGGTGAGTCTGGAGAGTTCAGGCCTCTGCAAACCACCTAGAGTGAGTCCAAAGCACTAGGTCCACAGGCCTAGAAGCCAGGCAGGATTCAACTCTCAAGTACAACTCCCTCACTTTAACTTCTAAGAACTTTATAAAATGTTACCCAAAAACCAAATGCTCATTTCTAGAATGTTTGAAAATGGCAAGAACTATAAAGAAAATATCAATGCTCTTTCCACTCATGCAGGGTAACTGCTTCTCTGGTCCCATCTCGCTTTGGTCTGTGCTGGCTGAAACCGTCCAGCAAGGACAACGTTCTGTCGACTTTCTAGCTTTAGGTTATGAGCACTCAAACTCATAAAGGACAGGGAAGTGCCCTTCATGAATACTTTCAATGACTGCATAACAGCCTTTTGAAGGGATATAGCTTAATTATTTACATTAATAATTGAATTATTTAAGTATGAAAACATTATGGTCAACATTTTTATAAGTCATGTTTTCATTCACAGCTTCACTTTTCTTTCAGCTTCGTGTCTCACTCATTTTATATGTGTGTGTGCATACACAACGTATAATATACAGATATGTATATATGCATATATGCTGTAAGACTCTGCGTATTTCAACTTTGCTTTCCTGGGTGATTGAATTCATACATTTCCACCTCACCACACACCATCGATGATTTCAAGAAATGTTTGTTATTTAGAAACTGGTAAGTCTACTGCCTTCTTTTAGAAAAAAGATTTATTTTTATTTGTGTGTGTGTATGTGTGTATTTTGGTCATGAAGGGGGGTGACTGTGTGTTGGCCGTTTGTGTTGGGGGTGACTGGTGACAAGAAGACGGCTTTGGATCCTCTAAAGCTGGACTTACAGGTGGTTGTGAACCACCAAATGTGGGTGCTAGGAAACAAAATTAGGTCCTCTGAAAAATCAGTATGTGCTCTTAACCCCTGAGCCATCTCTCCAAGCCCTATTCCTTCAATGCTGGGTCAATGGAAGCTTGGCTAAAGACATTTCTAAAGGACATAATGAAGGCCATTCTTGGAATGGGGCATCTCCTCCTGACTTTGAAGCTTCTAGTCTACAGTGAGAGATGAGCTCTCTAGGCAGCGAAGCAGATGAAGCACCAGAGTTAAATAACCTGTCCAGGACCACATCAAACACACAAGAAGCAGCCATCGTCTGCTCCCATGCTGTGGAAATCCAGGGCCCTCACCTCACCCTTCACTTCTGTTCTCTAGCTGTAGGAAGTCAAGGAGAAACTTGGACTTGAGTCAGTCCTGTACTCACAGGGAAACCATTCATAGATTTTTAAGTATCTAGGCCAAATTTCACAAGGATGCTTCTGGCAGGCTGGCTCTGGGAAGACTGGAGACAGGGAGGCCAGTTGGGGAGAGAGATCACCGAGAATGTGATGAACAGAAAGGACTGGCAGGGATGCATACGCGTGTGTGGCTGTGGGCAGGGGGCAGTGAAGAACGTTAAGGGTCTAGGGAGCCCTCCCAAAGAGCCCTCCCTTTTCACTGCAAAAGGGCCATTTTTATCTACTACACGTCAAGCAAAACCTGTGCTAACTGCCAAAGACTTCACCTCAAATCTCGAAAATAAGAGAGAGGCCGGTATGGATTACGTTATATTTAAAACAAGCCCACACAATGCCTGTAATTTTTTATTCTGACTCCATAATTACAGCCTGAGACCAGCCAGATCACAGTTATCCCCACACCGACCTGCTGTTGGGACACATTGAATTAGAGGGTTTGCTCCCCTTCGAGGGTTTATTTTAGGTGCCCTGCACTGGCAGGTAACAGGCCTTTCACAAGGCCCATCTTGTTGGAGCCTCTCCCAGACAGCCTGCTCAAAAGGCCAAGTCAGCAGCAGTTTGTGAGAAGGCAGCCGAAGGTGGGGAGCAGCTGGGATGCTGTGGTATTGCCCAAGCCCATCTCTGGACCTCAGGTCTGAGCCCAGAGCCTGGAACATCCAAACAAGCCTGGGAGCAGGCCTGGGTCAAGCCCATCTTACAGCCTCTGCCCTCTGGAAGATTCCAGAATGCAGCTCTACTTCAGACCCTGATCTGGGTTTGATGGATGAATGAACCGCTGCTTGGATATTTGATATGGTTGTTACAGTCAGGTTCCTGTTGCCCAAAGGAACCAAGCTCAGGAAAGAGGGAAGTATGAGAGAAGGGAGAGAGGGAAGAAAATCAAAAGCACAACACAACCAGTTCTACAGATAGCCCTTGACACCAACCATGCCTGGGCCAATTTACATCCCCTTCCCTACCCTCCTGGTAGATCAGCCCCATGATGATACCTCAGACAGAGCCAAGGTGGGATTGGGCCCCATTCATATGAACCCGTACCATCAGTGGGTGTCAGAGGAGCCCTTTCAGACTGAGTCCAGCCTCCTGGCAGCCCTTTGGGGATGGACGGCACCATCCATCCGAAGATGCAACTGTGGCTCCTTACATCATTCTACCCGGTACCTGTATCCAGGGTCAACACAACTTCCCTTTCAGACATGAGGAAATGAAGTTCAAAGTTTCAAAGAAGTGAAATGCACTACTAAATGCCACCCACTTCCCAAGGAGAGAGATCTGGAACCTAGTTGCCAGAACACCATAGGCCACACAACCGGCCTGAAACCTCCAGGTCTGATCCAGCAGCCCCATGGCTGCTCCCATGCCCTTGCTAAGTACTTGGACCTGAGGAAGCCTATCACAGGATCCATGTCTCAGTATGATTCTTCCTGGAGCACTGCTCCCAAACCCCCACCAAGCCAGATTGATCCTTGTTCTCATGACCCCCACAGGGAATGGGCTCCCTCTTTCTGCCTTGAAGCATCTTGCACACAGTCTTAGTTTTGTCTGAGGATAGGCAATGACCATCTTCTGCTAGACTTCTCAAGATGTGACCCAAGTCTATATTTTACTGGGCTACACATGGCCCACAGGTAGGTGCTCCCAACTGTCCTTGAAAGAAATAAAAAATGGAGAGCCTGAAAAAATTATTTGCCTTCAAAAGTTTGTTCAAAGTTCATTCTATGCGGACCTTTTCATGGCTCACATGGATGGAGCTCAGCCTTCAGACTTATCCTCCAGTGCAGGGGGAGAAAGTCGTTATTCTCTGTGACCCCCTGCCTCAGCACAGATCTGGTACCTAGTTGGGTCATTAAATAGAATAGAATTGTTCTTTACAGTTTTAAACACACACACACACACACACACACACACACACACACACACACACACACACATCTTTAGACTTTAGACTCAGATCAAGGGCACCCAACCTGAACCAGCCATCTGGGCAGAAACCA
Source organism: Phyllotis vaccarum (assembly GCA_033318265.1). Taxonomy (NCBI): domain Eukaryota; kingdom Metazoa; phylum Chordata; class Mammalia; order Rodentia; family Cricetidae; genus Phyllotis; species Phyllotis vaccarum. Next base: position 9,880,525 of record JARWLC010000003.1, on the reverse strand, counting down.
CCAGGAGCTGGCATGTGAGGACTGTTTGCTAGCTAAGAATGGGAGCACCAAAATAACTCCTAACTTTAAAAAAGAAACACACCCCATAGGTATTTTATTTATATAACACTGCTCCATTTTTAGGTCACAACCTTCTCAAGGTGGGCACTGCCTGCCCACAGGCCCCTTCTGCACCCCACCCAATAATCACGGCTCTACCTTCCCTCTCTTCCCTCCTGTTTGCCCTGCAGGGTTTCCCTCGATTGCAGGGTATAAGCTTCCAGACAGCCCAGGGGCCTGTCTCAGACCTGGGTCCAGACTCTTTCCCTCCCTCCCTCCTTCTCTCCCTCCCTGACCTGGGAGTTGGTGAGGAACAAGTCAGAGCCAGACCTGGAGCTCCAGAGAAGAAACTGTGACAGTCAAGGCCATCAGTCTATGAGGCTACCTCTCCCTTGGTTAGCCCAGTGTCAGGCAGGCTGACAGCCGGATGCATGAGAGGAGATAGGTTCTGCCATACCAGAAGACCCCACCCCACAGTTGAAAAAGCAGTGGGCTAACTTTGGCTTAGAATGTGAGAGGAAAACCTGTTGAATCCAGGGTCCTGTCCTGGACCTGTCTTCACTGTGGTCACCAACATGGATAAGACTCACTATCCCCCAGTCCTGAGCCCAACTCTTCCATGGCCTATGGAATGCCACCTGTTGAGAGGACCAGGGTAACTGTAAAGCCAAGGGGTTCAGATCGAGCTCCTGTGAACCTAGCATCAGGAAGGAACCAAATCAGAGGGCCATAGCTTTGTCCTGACACTTCCTACCTGTCCTCAGAATCATTTTGTGAACCCCAAACCTACGTAGTTTCACCCTGGTTTTGTGAGCCACCAGATGAACGCCTCAGGAAAAGAGCCAGTGGCTCAGTAAACAACACTGACAATGGTAAAAGTGTCTCCTGCTCTCCTGTCACTCACCTTCCTCTCTGTCCACCACTTTGTCATCATGGGTCCCTCACTGGGACACAAGAACAAATACCTCTGGTAGATTCCTGTTCCTATAGCAGAATATCAGGCAGGGGGAGAATGCTTGGGGAACCTTCTCTGAGGTGCTTGGAAGAGGCCATGCCAAGCTCATGGCTGGGCCTTGGGCCTTTCTGTCACAATACTCACACAGATTATAGCTGTGGTTTCCCACCGCAGGGACAGTAAATTGAGAAGCCTTGTAGCCATCATTGTGAAGTGGCCAACCACCAGACACTGTCACAGCTCAGCAGTGGGCAGGAGCCTGGTCTCAGATGGCCTGCAGGCTGAAGGCTTAGACTGCCAAGCCTCAGAAACCCAGCTCCTTTCCCAGAGCAGCAGCTCTGGGTCCAGGACAGAGGATACTGTCCTGCATTCTCGACAGGAGTATGGTGTCCTAGGTTCATTTCACAATCCTGATCTTATGACAAGGGGCCCTACCACCTGGGTATTCAGTGCTTTGTGGCACCAGGTCACAGCTTCAGGCCTCTGAAGGGCACCTTGAATACTGCCAATGTTACCCTAGAATAGATCAAAGTCTCACATGGCCTTAGTGTCTACCTTTACTGCGACCTCAGCAAGGAGAACCCTGGACAGCAGTAGCCAAAAGGGAGCTCTCTGATCTTTGAAAGAGTTGTGTGGCAGACAGGGGAGACCCCTGAGTATTATACATCACAGGAATGGCCCGGGGAAAGGGAAGATAAGGGAAGTCTTCTGCTAAGTCCTTTTCTCCAAGTCTTCCAGGGTGAGGTCTCTCTTCCAAGACTCTCTTAGACCACCTGGTGAAGATTTGGAGGGTGTAAGAAACCATTCGACACCCAGGGAGTGTCTCTGGTTTCTTCTGGTGTGCTGTGTACTCACATCTGGCCCTTGAACTTCCAGCTAAGGGTTGCTTGGATTTCTAATTAAAGCCTAGCTTCTAACCTGAGTCTGAGGATTGAACTCAGTCATCAGGTTCACCCAGAAAACATCTGGGTCTCCCCAAACCATCACTTCAGCCCCTTTAAAAGATTTTTTAAAATTTCATTTTATTAACATTTTTCATTTATTTTACATACCAACTATAAGAATCAGATAATTTGTTTATTATTTATGTTTGAGAGGTTTCTCTATGCACCTCTGGCTGTCTTGAAACTCACTATGTAGACCTGAGCTGGGCTTGAACTCACAGAAATCCACCTGCCTCTGCCTCCCAAGTGCTGGGATTAAAGGTGTGTGCCACCATTTCACAGCTAAGATTTTTATTCAAATGTTTTAAAAACAAGCTATTACATACATGGGCCAATGAAACAAGCCTGAATGTAGGAGGAAACGCCATCTTTTCACAGAAGGTGACAATGTAAAGGTATCCTTTGTTTTTCCTGACAATCTACAAGTCTATCATGGTACATTCATCCAGACAGGATTTATTGTGTATCTACTGTGTGTTCTAGGTACAGAATGATCCACGGGTAAACATATACTCACAGGGCTTGAGCTCTTAGAAATGGGAGAGATAAAATAGAGAAATAAACTGGTAAATTAGGGAAGAGAGGAGGAAGAAGTGCAATGGAGAAAATCCAAGAATGGCAAGGAGAATGCCAGGTGAACAGGCTGGGGTGCAATTGGAGGCAGTTTAAGAAGTGTTTCTAAGAAAATATTTGAGACAGAGAATGGACATCCAGAAGCCAGTGCAAGGGAGTCAGTTGCTCTCGATCACAGGGGACTCTGCCCTCCTGGAGATATCTGGCAATGTCTGGAGATATTTTCATTGTCACAGCTGGAGGAAGAGTTGCTATTGGCATGTATAATCAAATCCCCTATCATCCAGAGACAGCAGCTCCTTACAACACAACCATTCCACCCAAATTGTCCATAGCACTGAGGTCAAGGATCCCTGGGGTGAGGGGGGCAGAGGACTAGGGACAGAGCCAGAGATGTAGATGCTGGCCAGAAAGCCAGACTTGTTTTGGAACCAGAGAAGCTGATTCAGAAATTCTTATGGAAAAATATGTGAGACTGCCTTAGGACAAAAATCAAAAGAAAGAATAAACAAGAGTAGCCTTGGAGAATCTTGTTTAAAATCCCATGGCATATGGCTTATTTCTTCAATATATAAAAAGTTATTTCTTCAATATATAATGAGTTCTGACCAACGAGAATCTCTGTCTCTCCCTGTCTCTCTCTTTCACTCTGTGTGTGTGTGCACGTGCATGTGTACGTGTGTGTGTGTGTGTGTGTGTGTGTGTGTGTGTGTGTGTATCTTATTTTTTGAGACACGGTGTCTCTGTGCAGTCCTGGCTATCCTGGAGCTTGATATGTAGACCAGGCTGGCCTGGAGCTTACAGAGATCTGCCTGCCTCTGCCGCCTGAGTTCTGAGATTTAAAGTGTGCACCACCGATGCCTAGCTCTGAAAAGAACTCTTAAAAAAGACTTTCTTTTGAAAAATGAGCAAGAATCAGAAATCTTACTGGAAAAGACTAAATGAACTATAAATAATAGGAAAAATGCCCAACATAATTCACAACTTAGAGAAATATGTGGCTGTTATATCTGAGTGGTAAAGCTTAGGATTCATCAGGCCCTAGCATCACATGAATGAGTGAATGAATGAATGAATGAATGAATGAATGAATGAATGAATGAAGAATGAATGAGCAAGCAAATGAAAAGAAAAGACACTTTCTTAAGATAAAAGAACAAAGGTTGAGTATAATTCCACACAGAGTTGCTCTGGCATATATGAGATCAGGCCCAGGCACAGCTCTTAAAACACACACAGACAGAGTCTCTTAGAAAGCACATTGTTTCATGGTGGTATTCTAAAATCAAATACACATCCTTTGAGAAGCATGTCATTCTAGAAACATAATCTTCTTACTTGTGTGCGCTAAGATTCCTCTTAGGTAGCACCAGCCATATATGGAAAGTAACCTAAGTGTCCACCAACAGAGGACGTGTGACTCCGTGGTGCATACTTAGAGTGGTACATGAACAGCTTTTTGAAGAATGGAGACTCATTCTCGGACCTTCTGGAAGAAACAGAAGCATACGTCCACAAAAACAAAACATCCAGAAACTTCTATAATAGCTTTATTCATAATAGCCCCAAATTGGAAACACCCAACGTCCACCAACAGAATAGATGAATTATAGAGAGCTCACACGGTGCATTACTTCATGACAACAGAAAATAATGTGCAGATAGATATACACAGCAACAGAAATAAATTCCAAAAGCATTTTGTTATGCAGAATAAATCAGATCCAAGAGTGAAGTACAGTGGGTAAAACCAAGCCACACAGACAAACCAGGACCTGCCTGCCTGAAGGAAGAATAGATTTCTGGAGGAGAAGGGGAAATGTTTTGAGGGAGGGTGATGGAATCAGAGTGTTGCTTACAAAGTAGATGCCTTTGTCAAAAATCACTGGACTGCACACACTTCAGATCATGCCATATATAAAATTTGACTTTATCCTTCATTAAAAATATGCTTATTACTATTTTATTATATAAGTGTTTACCTACATGTATGTCTGCACAATACATACATGCCTGGTGTCCCTGAGGGCAAGAAAAGGATATTGGATCCTTGGAACCGGAGTTACATGTGCTTGTGACCCATGAAGGTGCTGGGAACGCAGTCCAGGTTTTCTAAAATAACCAGTTTTGTTAACTGCTGAGTGGCCTCTCCAGACCCTTTGATTTTATCTTAATTCAAATTCAAAATTAACTATTGAATGGGGGAAAAAGCTAGCCAAGCTTAATACGCCATGAAATAGAATAACCTTCAAGTAAACGATTTCATGCGGGATGTGCAAGGAAACAAGACAGAATATACATGCCCTAGGCTTCTATCTGCCCTAAAAAGGCAGTTTTTGTTTTGTTTTTTAAACATAATCTTGTGTATATGTAATGCTTCTAGAAGGCTATGTGAGCAAGAGTTGACAGTTACATTTGGGGAGGAAATGTGGGGACTCAGGTCTGAAGGGGAAGAAACATTAAGATACCTCTGTTCTGGTGCCATTCCTTAGTTTGCTCATATTTTTGTTATTTTGAAGCCTGATTTAAGGTCTTGATTGGGTAACAGGGTGTTCTGAGATTGAATTCCAACCTCTCTCTACCTTAGATATGTCAGGAAGGAGGGGGCAGCTTGAGGTTCCAAGTTGGAAGTGGCATTTGGACAGGCAGATTATGATTCCTTCAAGCTCCCGAGCATCTGAATTCTGCCTGGTTCCAGACACTCGTTGAAATTCATTGAAAATCTGGTTGCAAAGATTCCAGGCTGACATGTCACATTCCAGTTCCTGCTGTGATGTGGGGAGGTTCATGTGAATAAGAGGATTTTAAAAATGGTGACTCCTGTTAGGCTCAGAGACAAGACTTTTAAGATGCTGTAGGACTGGAAAGAGGCCACTAGAAATAAAGGACCTTTCTCTGGGATGGGACAGACAGATATAGTTTCTCAGCAGACAATCCAGTAGCTGGCTTTTATTTCTATAAATAATATGCTCGTATACTTACTAAGAATATTTTTATCTAGTTCAGGGGTGACCCTAGTGAGTTGATGTCCTGCCTGGAGTCTGAAGCCAAAGCTTTTCTACTGTTGGCAAGAGGTTTTGGGAGAAGTGACTTCACCTGTCCCAGGGAGCTACCTCAAAGAAACTGGGTTCAGAGGAAGTAGTAAAGGAGACCCACAGCCTGCCTTTAGCGACATCTTATTTTGGTAAGGAGTCCCTGAGCCTTGGCCTTTGGAATGAAAGATGTTTATGGACTCCTACATCCCTGGTAAAGACATTTGGAAGACAATAATGGTCAGAGGTTTGTGTTCAGCTTGTTGTGACCCCAAATATCTGGTTCACATGTTGAGAAGAGGGGGCTCAATACAAAATGTTGAAGGCAAATGTAGGTGATGGCCAAAGACAGCCTTCTACAACTGGTTAAACCTCAGGAGGGAGGCAGAAGTCGTGGGCTTGCTCTCTGCAGCATGGAGACAGAGGCAGGGATGCTGAGGAGGAGTTATAGATGGCCGGAAGAAAGGAGTGGTCGCCTAAGATGAGAGAAAGCACCTTACAGACCGACCAATATGACCCTTGCATAGTGGAAACATGCCCTGAGTGCAAAATGACTTGCTCCTTGTCACATGTGGAGACCCAGCCAGGTTTATGGCACACACTGTGATCACGAGCGTCCAGTGAGCCCCTCAGAGGAAGCTCGGTCCTTGGAAAGCGAGGGCAGTGCCAAGTTTCTGCTCTCTTATCTGCTGACATCTTCTTGCTGCATTCTGTGGAGATGGAGCCACCAAGTGGCCCAGAGAGATGACACCAGACATTTGCTTACCCAGCAGCTCCCCCTACCTTGCCTTTTCTCTTGCTAGAACTATATTCTCATTTTCATTTGTTTATTGAATGGAAATCTCTTGATCAGGAAACACAGACTAATTCCCAATTCATGGTATTGCAACTGAAACCCATCTCCTCTGTCCGTGGCTGGTCAAAGGAAATGCATGTGACCCGGTTCTACCCAGTGAAGCAGAGGGGAAGTCTCCACAGGGCCTCTGAGAAAGGCTGTATTTTTCCTAACAGAAGAGAAAGATGCACTTTGGCACCTTCAGATCCACAACTCCTGCATACTCTTTTTATTCCTAGAAGGAAGAGAGATATAAATATGACCCCAGGCTCAAGCAAGAGGGCGAAAGTATGACTCCCTAAGGATGACAGAGTGGACTGTGGAAGCCAAGCCTTTGATGGTGGAAGTGAACCACCGATGGTCTTATCTCTGCACTTCCATTAGGTAAACATTGAAGGATCCTATGACCAGTACACCAGCCACTGGGTTTCAGTCATTTGCAGCCCAAAGCATTCCACATGAGCACAGGCCAAACTGAGATGTCTCTAAGTGACAGCCTTAGGCCATTATCGTCCACTATAGGCCCTGCTCTCCAGGTGGTATCTAGTACTAGAGCCCTCTACTCACCTTACCAAATCCTTTTCTTCCCACTGGCCATCTCCGGATCAAGCATGTGCCCATTCTATAGAGATCAGTCCTTGGTCATGCTCATGGTAACCTGCTCTGGTTCAGCCACAGTGCTGGCTCTAGACCCAATAGCCATTGAGGATGTCAGTCACAATAGGGCTGTGGAGATCAGTGAGTGGGTAAGGAGAGGCCATCAATGTGACATGATGGTCACTATTTCTAACACACTCTCCTCAGGGAGAGTCTCAGGGGAAAGGACCCATTCTGTCTGCTCCTAAGTCCATCTTAGAGGAGGTAACTGGAAGGTCTTAGGTTTAGAGATATTTCCTGGGTAAGCAAGGCCTTAGGGTAGGCTGGCTCTCAGCCACTCACCTTTCCTGATAAGTCAAAGAAGGCCAAGGCCCTTCATAGCTAAAGGAAAGAGAAATAGATTAAGTGGGAGGTCTATCTTTATTGGAATCAGAACTCCCACTAGCCAGACTTACAACTTGTCCCCTGGCTACTCTAAGCCTTGGGGTTTTTTTTTTGTTTTGTTTTGTTTTTTTCTTTTCTAGGACAAGTGAGGAACCTAAGGCCGGCTGTCTCACAGGGTAGCCACAAATATGGAATACGATAACTAGTAGATTCACCAAATCCAGGATGGCCAGGCATCCAGGAGGTAGACAGAGAGTAACTGTTTATTCAGCTACCTCTGACTGTCTCCTCCACAAGGCACAAAAATCACAGACCAGTCAGCACACTGGAACTTTCCATAGCAGACAGATTATTTGACAAGAGTCAACCTTCAACAGTGTGGTCAGGAGTTACCCTCCCAAGGAACTAGGCACATACTTGGTTTAAATGGGGATTCCTTGGGTCCCCATACTGTCTTCTGCCCAGAACAATGATATCCATGGACCTTATCTCCCCTCCCCCACCACCCCATACTTCTTTTCGGGGAAATATAAGCAGGGAAGAGAGTATCACTGAGGAACAAGGGAGAGCCTCCTTCCTGTCTCCTTTTCAAGGGAGGGGTCCTATGGGTTCCCACAGACACTCTGGAGTAATTCCCCATGCTCTCAGGTCAATGGATTTACTCTGGTAGGATCTGTCTGCTCAGGAACTGATGAACATCACTCAGTTTCAACTCTGCTTTGTTGCCACCAGGTCTGGCCACAGTGTGCTGCCAGCAAGGGAAAGGTCTCCCCAGAGGAGCTCAGACACCAACAGGACAGACTAGCTGTGGGGGCTCAGTCCTTGGAAAATAGCTGCTGAATCTGCTCCGGCTCTAACTAAGACAAGACCTAGATAGGCTACTTTGATGCCATCGCCCAAAGTCCACTGTCCATGCTCAGAGTGTGATCCCAGTCGTACCCAGATAGCAGGAAGAGGGTTCCCAGAGGAATCAAACAGAGCTTCCTGGAAAAACTGCAGGTTTTTCAGGAGTCTTGGCTAGGGGGCTGATCAGCTTCTAGCCAAGACAATAAATGGATCTAGGAGCCAGAGGAGGCTCCGTGGAGAGCTGAGAAGGGGGTATGAATTGTTAATTAATAAGAAACAAGGCAAGTAGGAGGCAGGTCAGCCAAGGGTGAGCAGGAATGTCGCGATGGTAGCACCTCAGGTTGCTCAGCCTTTGGGTCCAAATCTTCAGGAGGCCTGGACTTGCACTCTCACTCCGACCATGGGAAGCTGCTCAAGATCAGAGTTCAGTCCTGGATAGGAGGTCCCTTCAGATTAACAGAGATGATCTGGGGCGTTCAGAAGAGACACGGGAGCTGGGCTCTCTTCCTGGTGATCTGATCCCCATGCGGACACCATGGGAAGGAGGATATATGAGGACCAGAGCCCAGCATGAGACCAGTCGTATTTCAAAGCCACATGGTACAGGATCTTGAGCCCTGGTCTCCCTCTCTCTGTTTCCTGCCTGTCCCGGAGGAAATGGCAGGGACCTGGGAAAGATGGGCCCATGGCCTCTCAAAGGGATTCACTCACTTCTCTTCCAGTCACCCATTGCCATCTCTGAATGTGAGCCTGGAGAAAGAGGTGGCTACTTGTCTAGATTTTCTTGGGGTGTTGGCATCATTGGGTCACACTGGGGTATGAGTACCAGTGTTCTGTGCAAAGTGTGCTGGAAGGTTCATAATCTTCAAACGGGTGGGGGGCCATGCTTGTGCTCTTGCGGCTCTTCCTAAGTGTTAATACTTGTTGAATTAGCCCAGTCTGGGAAATCATCCAAATTAAACAATGACCTTCCCCAGGTGTTGACTGACAGAAAGACACATGCGATTCCAATGAAGTTCATTATGAATCCTGTTTTTACCTACAGAATAAAAACAGGATCAGTCAGTAACTCAGGTCATGTCTGAGTTACGTAATTCTACTGCGGTCCTTAATTCTAGGCCCTCCTCATCTCCCAGACAAAGAAATTCAATTGTCATTGTTCCTAAAAGTATCGCTGGGAAGGAGTCAGCACAGCTAGGTTCTCTACACCCATTATGGCGTTGCAAGGTGACTTTGGAGAGGTGATGTGAGACATTGGCCACTCCATGTGACCCCCCCCCCCAGCTCTTTGTGCCACCCAGGCTGCATACTTTCGTAACACTCAGAAGCCATCACTCCAACGCCCTATGATGAACTTTTTGCTGGGGCTTAGCATCACATCTGCAGCATGTGGTTTCTGGGATCCATGTGCTTAAGGAGAACTCAGGAGGGGTCCCAGAGTGCCCAAGGTAAAGAGCAGCCTGGCTTCCCATTTCACTTTCTCACTCAGCCCCAGCCCAGACCCACAGAGTCACTTTTCCATCCGAGGTGAGAAAGCAAAACCTGTTTTGAAAAACTCTGTCTGTGACTGTTTGCTTCCAAGGCATCACCGACTCCTAAGTAAATCCCCTCTTAGATAGACCACAAGTCTCTCTGACTACCGTCCCCCTTCTGGATGTCCTCTGGATTTTTTTGCTAGTTGTGAATTCTGCATCACATGAGGGCCCCACTCCATCCCTTCCAAGGGTTCAGCCAGGACTTCCCTGAGACCATATAGAAACTTCCATGGGAACAGAACTCATGAGATCCTTTTAATAAGTAAGGCTGCACCATAAATGAAAATGTCAAATTGGTCTAGGTGTTCTATGATACTCTCAGATCTCAGGACATCCTTCTGTTATTCTTTCCTTGTGTGTGTGCAGGAGTGCTCCCTCATGCTTAGATGTGTGGGGGCCAGAAGCTGGAACTGAGTGTCTTTCTCTGTAATTCTTTGCCTTTAGATTTTTTAAAGCTTATTTTATGTGTCTGAGTGTTTTTGCCTGCATGTGTGTATATGTACAATGTGTGTGCCTGGTGCCTGAAGAGCTATAGATGATTGTAAGGCGCTATGTGGGTGTTGGGAACTGGACCAGAGTCCTCCATATAAACACTGAGTACTCTTAACCACTGAGCTATCTCTCCAGCCCTCTGCTTCATGAAGCTGAGCCTGAAGCTCACTGATTCGAAGACTACAGGCATGCCCCACCGTGCCTGGTTTTTATTGTCTGGGTGCTGAGAATCCAAAGTCAGGTCCTCACACTTGCTCAGCAAGCACTTTATCAATAAGCTGTCTCCTAAGCCCCGTATGCCATCTTTTTGAAACTCACCCATCATTCATAAACGGTACATCCCTCCTACCAATAACATCCAACAGGAGCAAATAAAGGAAGCCATTACCATGTCAACAACTTTGACGTGTCCATAGGCAAACACGATGGCATTAGGCGGGGTGGCCACAGGTAACATGAAGGCAAGTGACGCACTCATGGTACAGGGAATCATGACGTACAGAGGGTGGATGCCGATGGAACGAGACTGGAGAGACACACAACACCGCAGCTCACAACACAGAACGCACAGGAGCCCCCAGGCCAGACTTCAGCCGCATCCCTGAGGCCTGAGCTACATTTCCAATCTTCACAACTGTGTTGCTAGTCCTTCTGAACTTTGCACTTTTCTCCATGACAACTACTGACCACAAAAGGCTGAGCTCAGAGGCCATCTCCCCTGGAGGCCTTCCTGTAGCCCCTCAATTTAGTTCATATGCTTTTTGGGAGGGCACTTTCTGTGAGCCAGAGGACATACTGGACCTCTAGATTACACTGACTCGTAAAAGGTCCCATGAACCATCTGTTTGCCTCGTCATTTCTTCGGACAGAGGCAATCTGAAGAACTGGAGTCAGTCCTTCTTACCTGCAAATGCTTCCACGGGATGGCTTTGTGTTGGGAGCCCAGTATCCACCTTTTTCCGTCTACATTTTAAAATTATACTGTATCTAGTAGCACAGAGTTGACATTCATCATATATTTAGTGAATAAAAAAATCACATAATTTTAACAGCTGTCAAAGGGACTCTTTGCTGAGTATATTTCCATGTGTAAACACCATCTACAGAGATCTTACTGTAATGATTTAACATCAAAACACAGGAGACCGACTCATACAAACAGTGCCACTCAGTTAAATGCTCATCACTTTCCACATGTGGAAGTCCAGGCTGGAACATGAAGGGCCTTAACAGTGGTTCTGGGTGACTTTACTCCAAAATTTTTGGCTCTAGAAGAGCCTCTTCCTTCTTTGAGGTTTTTTTTTTCTTCTTCTTCTTCTTTATGTATATGAGTGTTTGCCTGAATATGTCTGTGCATCATGTCCACTCGATGCCGGAGGATGCCAGAAGAGGGTGTCAGAACCCCTGGGGCTAGACTTACAGGTGGTTGTAGGCCTCTATGTGAGTTCTGGGAACTGAACCTGGGTCCTCTGGAAGAATGGCCAAAGCTCTTAACTACTGATCTACCTTTCCAGCCCCATAGAAGAGCTTGTTTTCAAAGGACTCGGCTACTTGGTTAGGTTAATGCTGGATTTGCCTAGCCAGGGCTGCTCACAGGGTTCACAGGAGGTGACAAAAGCCTGTGTTTAAGAGAGGTGCATCCTCACTGCACACCCAGCACTAGAAGATCCGCCTTCCCCTGTCCCTGCTCCCTTTCCTCCTATCCTCCTCTTCCTCCTCTTCCTCTTCCTCCTCCTCCTTCTCCTCTGCCATTTCTTCCTTCTCTGCTTCCTTAACCCTTGACTGGGCCTGCTTAGGGAAGGAGACAGCTCTCTTGCTATTTTAAACACGTCTGTCTTCCCCAGAAATAAGAGGGAAAACCATTCAGATGTGCTATTTCTGAACGGGATGCCCCGGGCTGCTTGGATGGAAATTCATTAGCTTCGTCAGTGGTCTCCGATCTTTTGTGAGCCTGTCTCTGAGCTCGGACGAACCACAGCCTTTTCCTGTTCCTCTTCAGAGCAGGCTTTGGTGGCTCCCTCGTTCAGGTTTTCTGTGGTTCATGTATGGTTAGGGACTCTCAGCACACCTCTAGGATGGGGCTCGGGGCTTCTGACTTTTCCGGAACCCCCTGGGGTCAGTGCTACTTTTAATGAGTGACAACAGAAATATAAGACTAGAAAACAGCTAATTTCCCTCAGAGCTTTGCTTCTTCCTCAGTTACCAGCTCAACATTCCTCCTCAGGAATCAACATTCCTCAGCCCTTCCTCTATCACCTCCAATCTCTGTCTCAGACCCCAGTGCCCCTCTTCCCTGGGAAGTCTTTGATTTGCTCTCCCCTCCCCTCACCAGAAAGACCTGTCCAATCCTCCCACCCTCAATCCCACATCCCCCGGGCTTCTTTCTGTGTTCTCAGCAAGTGACATATGCCCTTTTCCTATCATCTTGAAAGATAACCCAGGTAGTTAGATTAATATAATAGTTATGTGGTTGGGGTGGGGGGGGGGGTTGAATGCAGGACCTCACACACGCCAAACAAGTGCTTTACCTCTAAACTATATCCTATGTATCCTATGTCCCTTGTTCCCCCCCCCCTTTTTTTTTCTTTTTTGAGACAGGGTCTCGCTAAGGCACCTTGAACCTGCAACCATTGTACCTCCATCTTCCAAACCATCTGACTCACTGATGGAATAAAGTATAACCACCTGGTCCACATTTGATGCTTTGGGCAGTTGTGAAGAAATACAAAGAAAAATGGGAAAAGCAGTGAAAGACAGCTTCAGGACCAGGGTCACCAAGTGTACACAAGACCACATCAGATTCAGGACCATATCTGAGTCTTCAAACCTGGTGAGACTTCAGATCCTAATTTTACTGCCACTCTCAAGACTCAGGGAATGGTCATGGGTTCACAACTTTCTATGAAATGTTCATCCCTTCTCCAGTGGAGTTACTTACCATGGCAGCAAAGATAGGCAGGAACAGAGTTGTGGTAGCCACGTTACTCGTGCACTCTGTGGTCATAGCAATAAGACAGGACAAGATCAAGGTAATGGCAGCAGGTTTCACTGAGCTCAAAGGCTCCATCTGTCTCGCCATCCATTCAGAGAGCCCAGAAGCCTGGGAAGCACAGAAGACCATCATTTCAGGGCTCCTGGTTTACATTTCCTCCAGGATGCAGGGAGCTTGGTCCACCCCATTTCCAATTCTCTCTCTCTCTCTTGCACATAGATAATCTGATCCATCCCTACAACTTCATCTTCTTCAGTCTTTTGGTTCCCACAACTTTGCTTGTGGCTCAGCTGATCTATTAACTAGATTCAAACCTCAGATGTTATCTGAAAGTTTCTGTCCAAATGTCCTATGAGTACAACAGGATCAACATGCCCCAATCTAGGTTCCTCCTCTCTAGTCCAGAATCTGCTTCTTCCTCTGGGGTCCCTAGCTAGTGAATGGATCCCACCTGCCACTGCTGTAGGGGGTTGTAGTGGAGGGTTCACGACTTGCTAATTCCTGGTACCCAGTCAGTCACAAGTCACCCTAGATGGCTCTTACCCACCTTCTCCCCTTAGTTCCCCACATTCTTAAGGCTTGGGAAAATGGTCTGGGCCATTGGGGATTTACCCTTGGAGGTCTGGGATAGGATGAGAACAATGAAAAGCAGATAGACAAGAGGCCAAGGGCAGAGCCTGGGAAAAAATGATCACATTTATGGGAGAACTGAAGAAGAGCCAGCGGAGGACGCTGAGGGGGACACTGAAGAAGGAAGGCAGGAGAAAGATCCTGAAGATCAAAATGGTGGCATGTGTCGAGGAGAAAGTGGCCACGGTCAGGAGTGGAGTCGGATGAAGGCAGCAGGGAGCCCCCTGGTCTTTCTCTAGCCCTGCTGGCCACTCCAGACTCGGGATGGCCGCTCTCAAGTGTGCATCTGACCAAGTCATTTCTGGCTGTTTCTCTTTGCCTTCAGAATCAAGGTCATGCCTGCTACCCTGAAACCAGACCCTTAAATCTTAAATGGTGGCTTCTGCTGACCTCTCCAACCTCACTGCCTCAACCAGGTACCTCTCTGACCTTATGTCCCTTCTTCCCAAAAAGCTCTTGTAGATGCACTGTGAAGTCTTCAAAAACATGTCTTGATGTCTTCTATAACTTCTGTACCTGGCCTATCACTAGGAACATACTAGGAATATTGGATAAGTAAAAGAAAATGCCAGACGGAGAAACTTCCTATGGTGGAGAGGGTAACTAGGCTGGTGGACTTGTTCATCTGAAGCATGTATTGACTTATATAAATATATAGTCTATATGTTAGGCTGTGGTTTAGTGGTACAGTGTTTTGTGTGGGCTTGATCCCCAGGACTAAAGAAATAACATGCATGTATTCACTGTGTACCGGGCTTTGCCCTAGATGCTAAGGCAACATTAAACACAACACAGAGCAAGTCTGTCTGTAACGCAACATTCCTGATGAGTGGAAAGAAGGCTGGATGTGTTGGATGGATGGACAGAATGGATGGGGAAGGAAGAAGGAAGAATTAAGAAAATAAGGAGGAAGGAAAGAAGAAAGAAAGGCAAAATGAGTGGGATGGGATGATGGAAGAGAAGGAAGGGAGAGAAAGGGGGGAAGGCAGGGAGGAAGAGAGAGAGCTAGAAGGAAGCAGAGGTGGAGGATGGGATAGATGGATGGATGGCAGCAGACCCAAGCTAGCTCAGCACCTTCTGCTCGGGAGAGTGAAACTGCATTTTCCCTTAAAATGGATATTTTCCTATGCTGCTAAGTACTTAGCTAGAGAAAAGTTTTGAAATTCTGAAACTGTCAACAAGGAGTTCAGCAAGTAGATGACTCAAAGGATCTGGTGAGAATGCTCAGTGGGACTCCAAAGAGGCTTCCGGGATGAACAGCATCCTCTGCCTCTCATGCTTTCCTGCTTCCCCTTCGGGACACTGTTCATGATGACAGCATAGAGCCTCATGCTTAGAGAATACGCAGTTCTGTGGTGGAGACAGATGGCCAGGGGTGGAGGGAGGGGGTGACATTTGCCACCTAGAGCTGGGCAAGTACCTCACATCCTTTTGCCATGGCAAATCCCCCTCCAAGGAGCAGGACTACGCTCCAGGGCACTTTCTCTTGGGTGAACTTCCAGTCCAGCAGCGTTGGGGGATAGAACGGAGTTTTCCTTTCTGTGAAGAAAAAGAACACGCATGCGCATGTGTGCATACGTGCATTAGAAAGTACAAGATGTAATCAGAAGAAATGCGCCAATAAAGATAATGAGGTACCATTGTGTACCTGCATATTTGCTAAAATTTGCAATAATCACTGTAGCTCTTACTGGGGAGGATTCATCAAGGCCACAGCATTCTCAGCCTCTCATCCTTCCCTGCTTCCCCTCCGATAGGGGCATAGTGAGTTAGAACCACCTTTTCAAACAGCCATTTGGTAATATATTTTAAAAAGTATTAAGCATTTAAGGGCATCTCCATTCTTTTACCACAACAGTAACAGTGCTTAGGAATTTAGCCTAAAAAACACTTTCAAAGAAAAAAGTGCACCCAAAACGCTTAACTTACAAGAAGTTCAGGGGCAGTGAACAGGGACAAAAGGTACTTCTCACCAAGTCTGAGACAACTCCTAAGAGTTGTCTTCTGACCTACACATGCACATAGGCACACACACGGGTGTGTGTGTGGGGGGGGTAAATTAAATTATTTTTAAGGGAAAAAAAATACTCCATAGCAGGATGGTTACAGGATCCTTCTATGTGATAGAGTATCGAGGAAGGTTGATTTGGGAGCTGTAGCACAGTGGGGATGTTTACAAAGAAATTCTGAACCAACATAAAAAGCAAAGCAACAAAGAGGCAGAGTTCAAGCTGTGTGTGCTTAGATGACAACTTTATAGTATATACGCCTGTCCCAAAAACAGGAAGGGAGAAAAAATATTGACACCTTTATGGAGAATTTGAAACACAAAAGTGCCTCCCATGAAGTATAAATAAGATTTCAAATACTAAAATACAAAAAGAGAATCCATATATCTTAAAGTTCTCTATTTCCCTGGGCTTTGGATTGTAGCCAGTCATGTTCAGCGGGACAGAATTCTCTGCCCTCTAGACCCAGGGGCCACCACATGGGGATCCTTTGCTCTCAGGACCCCAATCATGATGGCTGTAAAGTCATGACAGAAGGCTTACCTTCCTCAGTCTGGCTGCTGAAGTTGAACTTGGGCTTCTCTGAAGGTACAATGAAAAGCAAGATGGCCACAAAGATGGCCACCGTGGCGTCCGTGACATAACTACACAGGGAAGCACAGGCAGGAACACAGGGATAATCTTATAACAAATTCACACCAAGCCACAGCTCTCTGTCTAAAGCCTCCTTCAGAGGGAAACAGGCTCTATTCGATATGAACACCAGGGGCCTCAAAATCAAGCTTAGGAGTGGGTGGGAGGCTGAGTCTTGCTATAACCAATACCCTGAAATTCTGGGTCACCAACTTTGGGTGGTCACCTTCCCGCCCCCATCAGCCTGCCCTACTCCATGGTGAACTGACTTCTGGATTCACTGGACCTCACAGACTCTGCTGCTAAGTGAGTAACCAAGATGGGGCATCTTCTGCCTTTGCTAGGATGGCTGTGCTAGGATGGCTGTTCCTCAGCCTTTCATGTACGCTTCCCCATGAAAGCCGGGAGGGGATCCACATATGCTCTCTCTCTCCCACTAAGTTTTTTAGTAACCTTGATATATCTTAGATAGGTTCTAAAGAAAGGTAAGGAAGGAAGATGTCGGAAACCAGGGCTCTGGCCACCCCGCTCCACAAGCATTTTTGGTTCAGCCCGCTGTGGAACACGAGGGAGCCACGGAAACAAATGCACCTGTAGTCTCCTCATCAAGATGGATAGACAAAGAACGAAGCCCACAGAGTGTACCTCTAAAGCCTGGCTCCAGAACATAGGGCCCAAGCTGCACCCTCCTCTTGCTGCCTGTTGCTGAGAACAGTGACGTTTGGACAGCATTATCCCAAACTAAGGCCTCCCTCTACATCAGCTTACTTGGTTTTTCCATCGACCCAGGCAATGGACAGCCAGCCAGGCATGAAGCCGGGGTCTCGGGAGAACCACAGGACAATAAGCAGGATGAAGCAGAACAGTACGTTGCATTCGGCGTAGGTCAAGGGCCCCAGCTTGCTATACTCCTCCTGCAGCACTCTGAAGGCCACCTTCTCGTTGCCCCTCCTCTTCAGCCCACAGCAGATGCAGGATTTCTTAAATCTAGACCATGGAAGGGTGAGAGGACAACAGGGCACATGGAATATGACTCAGGGCCCCCCGGGATAGAGTCTGACCGAGTCACAGCACAGTACTGTAGCCAGATACACCGTGCTGCGGCCTGACCACTCTGGAGCCCGCACGGGTCCAGCCCTCCCTCCTTCCTCCTCCAATTTTCATCTGCTTTCCCTCCCTCCCAGATCATCTTAGGGAGAGATGGTTGAAAGGCGGAGTTTGAGGGCCCAGAGCACAGCTCCAGGAGCAATCCAAAACTGGTGGTACAGAGCAGGAGTACTACCATCTCAGCTAGGTCACAGGGACAGCAGTAGACAGAAAGGACAGGGTAGAAGGCTGGGTGGGAGGCTAGACCATGTTAATGGTGTTCATGAGCAGAGCTGATGTCACCGCCGTTAGCAGAGGGAAGATGGACAGCGCTCCAGAGTCCCCAGGGAGAAGCCTAAGGGATTGAGACTCACACAATCCTCATGTGATGCCCAAGCTTTCCTCTTCCTATCACATCCTGGAGCTGCCTTCCCCAGCGCTGGGATCTCACCCCTATCTCTAATGGTTCCGGAGAGCATGAGAAAAAGGAGGGTCCTGACAGAACTGGCCATGGGGGCTGGAGCTCTTGAATTCCCAGAGTCTAGAGGCAATGGATTAAAGACCCAGGAGACCTAGGGTGGGAAGGAAGCAGCTATGACGGAGACAGAAGGGAGTCAGCCTAGGCTCTACTTTGGGACGGTCCCTTCGGGTATTCCATTGGAAGGTAAGCCTGCCAGGATGGCTTGCCTGGGAAAGGAGGAGGGGGGATTTTTGGAGAAAGGCAATTGGGCTGCATGGAGTGGGGGAACTCAGGCTAGTGAAGAATAAAACACAGGCCTCAAGTTCTTCTCAGAGGCTACGGTACACATTATGTCCCACCTCTAAACAGTGGAGCTATGCCAAAAGCATTGTCCCTGAGGAGCTTTCCCTTCCAGAACCCTGTCAGGGCCCAGCACAAAATTCACAGGAGGGTCTGGCTGATGGGAAGTGTTCAGTCCCCACGGCCATGCTAATTGTGGACCACCTTTGAGGGCAATGTCAGTACCAGTGGCACGGCTGTCCCCCAAAGACACTAGGTCATCAGAGCTTGACTTCCTGAGGTACTTCAGGATCAGGGAAGAAGGCAGCAGTGAGACTCCTGTGTCTGCAGAAGCATCTGGGACCTCTATGATGAACTGGGGAAGTTCATCCCTTCATAAGACCCTCGGGATGGGCTCTGCCCTCTCTGCCATCACTGGCTCCGGAGTCTATGTTTAAGCACTGACCTGCCTCTACCTGCCATCCTAGAGACTTCAGAGCTGTTCTGGGGCTGAACATTCCAGAATAAAGAGTGGCCTTGGTATTTCTAGTTGCCAAGCATGAAGTGGACAGTGAGAAGCCTGGGCCTAGCTGGTACTGATAAAAAGCTCCTGATAGCACAGACTGGGCTGTGTGGAATATTCCATCTTCTGATGCTGGCCCCCACAGTGGTGACACTAAACCTCCCGACCCTTATTTGGTTTAACTGAGCGCCTTCTTCTCTGTGTGCATGTCATCTGGTGGCCACTGGATCCTGTGGACATCCTAAAGTTGGGTTAGGGAGCACAGTGTCCTTCTGCAGAAGAATGGCCCCCATTATGGTACATCACAGTGAACTGGATATGCTGCCAAACCACAGAAAGAGAGATTCTGTGTCCACACATGCCTCATCATGGCACCAGAGGGGAGAACTCTCAGAAAGAAGACTTGTCCTAACTTCACCTGAGGCTGGTTGGGATGCTGGAGAGCAAGACAGTTGTAACATACCACCTGGTGGTCCCAGGTGAAGGTCTGTGACTGCCTATAAACTTGAGCAAAAACGGGGTTTCTGCCAAGACCTTGGTACTGCTACCCACCTTCAGATGAGAATCTTAAGAATTAGCAAGACACAAAGAACAGTAGAGGTGTCTTCTGTGGCTGGTAAAAATGTGATTCTTGGCTTCACCAGACCTGGTCTAGGAAATGACAAATGCACGGGGAGATCACCATGTTCTGGTATGTGGTGGGGCATGGCCTAAGACGAAGGACCTCTCCTATTTCTGCTTAGCTGTTTATTCTCCACCCAGTGGATCTGGAATGGAAATTAGGCTACTTGTGAGCCCTGCTGCACTTGCTGTCTGAGTTAGAGTGATATGCCGAGACCTGGGCTAGGAGACTGCGTCTCTACTGCCTGAAGCCAGAAGT
This sequence comes from Phyllotis vaccarum, assembly GCA_033318265.1. Taxonomy (NCBI): domain Eukaryota; kingdom Metazoa; phylum Chordata; class Mammalia; order Rodentia; family Cricetidae; genus Phyllotis; species Phyllotis vaccarum. The sequence continues at coordinate 9,860,801 of JARWLC010000003.1, read as the reverse complement.
CCTAAAGTCCTGATATATCCATGGCAGATGTTGTTCAGGCTTCTCATTGTCTACAAGAGCAGCAGAAGCTGTACATAGCTGGGTTATAAGCTAAGCTTTCAGGGCTCCTGTGTCAGCTGTCAGCTGCTAGCTGGGAGGCTAATGGTCATTATGGTCTTGCTGCCCAGCCTGCTCCCTCCGCATACTTGACCTTGGGGTTTAGAGAAAACCAAGGCCATAGGTAGTCCCCCTAACACCAGGATAACAACCCTTGGCACGGGCTCTGGAGATGACTGACTGGACCCCAATCCTAGGCCTACCACTTCTGTGCTGTACAATGTGGCAAGGACCATATTACCTCTCCAGTTGTTTTACCTGTATATTGGCAATAACTATACTAGCACTTACTTCATAGACTGTCATGAAGATTAATTCATAAATGTATAGTACTTAAGACAGTGCCTGGCATGCGCTGTGTCTCTCCTTCTCCTTCCTTCATTCTTTTCTTTTCTCTTCTTTTCTTTTGGCAGTGTTGATGATAAAATCCAGAATCTACCACTGGTGGCCACACACTTAGCCCCTGGGGTTTTGCTTGTCTGTTTATTACATTTACTTGTGTGGGAGCACATACCTCTGTGTGTGTGAGAGAGAGAGTGCATGTGTGTGTGAGTGCATGTGTGTATGTGCCCATGTGTGCATATGTGTGTATATGAGAGAGTGCCTGTGTGTGTGAATGAGTGTATGTGTGTGTGCCTGTGTGTGAGAGAGAAAGAGAACATGTCTGTGTGTGAGTGTATGTGTGTGTGCCTGTGTATGTGTGAGTGCGTGTGTGCGCATGCATGCATGCATGTGTGTGTGTGAGAGAGCAAATGTGTGTGCGAGTAAGTACATGTATGTGTGCCTGTGTGTGTGAGTGCATACATGCATGTGCGTGCATGCATGTGTGTGTATGAGAACAAATGTGTGTGTGAGTGAGTACATATATGTGTGCCTGTGTGTGTGAATGCGTGTGTGCACATGTGTGAATGAGCGCATTGTGTGCATGTGTGTGCATGAGAGAGCAAATGTGGGTGTGAGGGAGTACATGTGTGTGCCTGTGTGAGTGTGTGTGTGTACACGTGTGTGTACGAGTGAGTGCATGTGTATATGAGTGAGTGCATGTGTGCGCATGCACGCACATAGACATGCTACAACACAGTATGGAGGATACTTGTAGGCTCAGTTCTCTCCCACCGTGTGGGTACTGGGAAATGGAACTCACATCACCAGCCTTGGCAGCACTTTACTCACTGACCTCCAGTGCCAATGCTGGCCCTGTGAGTTTATCTTCGAGACAAGGTCTAACTATGTAGTCTAGGCTAGTCTGGAATTCATGATTCTCCTACCTCAGGCTCCTGAAGGCTGGGATTACAGGCTTGTGCCACCACACCTGCAGGTTCAAGGGACCATCTGCTCATCAGCCCACTGGATGGATGTGAGTGAACAGCAGGACTTAAGTCCATATTCAACAATATGAGTGAAAAGAGCTGCTGTCAGTGCTTCCCTTGGGGGGAGGGGAGGAGATGGTGGAAGCACGGCCCTATGCTAGTAAGTGCTGTTGCAATTTCTCTGAAAGGTGTAGCAACTTTAAAATGTCATTTTGTGAAAAAGGTTCCTCTTTCGGAAGAAAGTGAATTTTTTTTAATGCCCCATTTCCCCCCATGAAGTCACAACAAGTTCTTAGACCTTTTGTCCTTTCTACCAAGTCTCTTCCATGCCTTCAGAGATACCCATCTTTTTCTGGGTTCAAGCTCTCTCTGCTGGTTCCTGTCTTCCCTCCCAATATGGCATGGTCTCCCAATATGACATGGTCACCTTTGTGCCAATGGTAAATTTATATCATTCAAAACAGCTTAGCTGGATGCTGGGGGAGGCAGAGGCAGGCAGATCTCCAGGACAGCCATGATGACACAGAAATCCTGTCTCAGAGTGGAGGGTGGAAGAAACTATTTGTCAGCTCCATGTCATAGTTTCTGTCCAAAGTCTGGCTACATCAAGGGTGACTCTGGGTGAACTTGACAGTATGCTGGGAATAGGAAGGTAAACTTTGCAGGCCTGGCACATTGCTGGAACACCACAGGCATTCAGTGAAGGCCTGAGCTTAGACTAACTCGGGCTGTATAAAGAGGACTGCTGTGACCTGGCCTACTAGACCCATGTGACCAAGTGGTAACGTGCCCAGCCAGCCGTGTTAGCTTGGCATACGGAGACAATCTTCTCTTTCAATTACCTTAACCCACATAGACGGCACACCTGTTCTTGCTCCCTGAGCCAGGAGACATGTAGGACTTGGTGGGGTGGGGGGGGGGCACTTGTTCACAGCCAAGAGAAAGGGGTGACATTGGAGCACAGGACAGGTGGCAAAGCATAGGGCTGTGATACACCCAGTGGTGGCTCAGAAAAAATGAGTTACTGTAAGGTGGAGTGGAGGAGAGGAAAAGCTAAGAAAGATACCGCCTTTGAGCTGGCATTTAGTGGTGGGGCGGTGAACAGGCAGAAGGTATGAAGAAGGCTCCCCCTGGGCTGAAAGAACAGCACATGCAGAGGTACAGCAAGCCTCCAGGCATGATGAAAATGGGAGAGCAAGCCAGCGGGCCAGGCTAGAGAGACAGGACCTGGTGGGAGAACTTTGTAGACTAGCCCAGAGCTGAGGGCTTGGTTCAGGGATCTGGTACCAGCAGATCCTAGCCTGAGAACAGCCCACACTTACTTGGATCTCATGTAAAAGCATTGGAGCCAAATCCAGGACAGCACCAGCATGATCAGCATGTTGGGGAAGGCATATCCAAACCAAGTTGCAAAATTCAGGACATCTTTACTGTCAGGAAACAATCTGTAAGGAGAAAACGCTGGTCTGTACCTCCAATGCCACGCTGAACTGTGGGGAGCAGGCTATGCAGCTGAACCCTGAGAGATGTCTGGGTCTGACCACAGGCCACATAAGCCTAGGGTCCGGACACCAGAGTTTGTCATTGTTAGGGACCACAGAACATGTCCTCAGCAAGAGATAAGACTGAAGAATGGCTGAGTAGACAGTTCTGTGGATACAGACTTTTCTGGACATTTCACAGAAGTACGGCTCACCTTTGCCACACACGCATCCCGTCTGGCTGACAGTTTTAGAGGGTACATGGATGGCTCTGAAAGCCCACTCTGTGTGCTTCTGCGAGGGACTTCTCTGTGGACTGGAAGATGCTCCCCAAGCCCTGCCTTCCTCTCAACCTAGACACTGCCTCTCTAAGGTCTCTTCTAGTCCTGTTTAGCTCAAGGACATGAAATCCCACTCAGAACTCAGTCAGGACAGTCTGCTTTTTGCAGAATTTAAAGGCATACCCTAGGGTTGTGATCGCAGAAAACACTTTCAGGTTCAACAGATCTAGTTGTTGGATCTCAGGTTTTTGACCTGACAGGCTGACAGCTGCCCTGCCTGCCGCTCTCTCCTTTATACCTCAGCTCCAGTGCCAGCTGCCCTCGCCACCTCTGTCCAGAGCTCTTGGCTACACAAAAGAGGCGCTGCCTCCTTTTTGTTCCTTACCACTATAATTTATACATACTTCAGTTAACACATTTATTTGCCAAGCTGCCTGAAGGTCCCTGTACCTGGCACCCCAAGCAGACCACAAAAAAGCCCGTGGTAGGGCCCAGACTTCTCCCCTCCATGATCTTCCAAGCCCACTCAGCACAAGACAGAGCCCACACATGGGATCTTCACAGTCAATGATAGACACTTCTAATGCACCTGAGGCCTCGGGGGGATTCTCAACTGGTGGGACTTTGGTGAAGGAGACTGCAAGGCAGTGGGTAGTCCATCCCCAACTCTCCGTGCCATCTACAGGTCCTGAAGATCACAGGACCCTGGCCATTATCAGTCAATGTTAGTGAGCTTGGAGAGGATCTCTTAGAGCTGTCTATTTTCTGTTAATTCAATCCACTACCAATTCCTATGATGTTAGTGCAGACTCCAGGCAACAGGGGCCTGAGATAAAAACCTTGAGCCATTGAAAGAAGTTAGACTTGCCCCATAGCAGAAAGCAGCCTTGTCCATGAGCTCCAGGTCTCCATTCCCTGGGAGGAGTCTTAGTGGGTGCAGGAATGTGGATATGCAGAGATTGTATGGGTTCACCCCCCCACACACCCTTCCCTGCCTGCTCCAGGGCCAAGACAGGGGGAAAGAGAGCTGAGTAAGCACCTCCAGACCCAGAAACCCATGGTGAGGTCTCCTGAAGGCACAGTCATGACTCACTCCTGCATCTGGCCCAGGAGCACCACGTTGGGTCCCGTCCCGGTCAAGGTGGCGGTACCCCCAATGCTGGCTGCATAGCACACACATAGGTTCATAGCCTTGTACATATTCTTTGTGTCTTCATCCTCATGCTTCTGCGCGGTAAGATCTTCAAATATCACCTGGTTTCCTAGGGTAGACACGTGGTTGTTAGCCACGACAGCTGTGAGGCCACCCAGCCGTTCAATGCTCTTTGCTACTGACGTGAGGTCAGGCACATACCTTGCCAGGTACACGCATATTCCTCAGCTCTAGCCCCAAATCACAGTCAGGTCCCATCTGCCATTCCCCAATCTCTTCACCTCGCTTCCCTAGGTATCCTCCATGTCCTTGTCAAGCCCAGAAATGTAAGGTGTATGTTCCTATTTCCTGGCTCCTTCCTGTTTTGCTCAAGCCACTCTGTGCATATAAGAGTGTCTCAGTCTACCTCAGAGGCCTCTCCTCCTAGTGAGATCCTCCCTCTCTGAGCTGCCATGCTATCAAGCCTGCCTAAGGCTTCCCCCGAAACAGATGATTTGGATGAGGGTGTCTGTTTTGATTGTCCCACTGGTCACGTCCATGTTACCAGAACCTCACCCAGGGCCTAGACAGCAGGCAGTACCCACAGTCCCTGAGTTCCTCTCACTCAGAGTCCTGAGGAAGAATAGGGAATAGGCAGAGGGTGAGGCACCCTACCTACTTATCCTGCATCTTCTAAGTCCTGAGCCTAGTAGGAAGCAAACCTCAAGACCTGTGGGAGTGGAGCAAAGAGTGGCCTGCTCAAGGAGCGCCAAGAAGGCAGCTCCAAAGAAAATAAGATTAGCAAGGATGAGGATTCATCAGGAGCTCAAAGATGCCTTAAAAAAAATATTAAATGACTACTCAATCCTTTTTGTCATGGGACCAGTTATGAACTCTGGCTAAATAATGCAGTATTCGAAGTTTAAGTAAAGTATCTTTCTTTTATGTGATAACCAAAGCCTGAATACTAATAACACAACTATTTTCCTATTTTTCCCCTCTATGCGTGTCTAAGGAATGGCATAGGAAGACTGGGGGGAAGGAGGGAGCCACAGCATCACAGCAGGGAGGGCCCTGGCTGCAATAACTAAACCAGTATGCACCTGGAAACTCGCCAGCTTTGTTCTTGTCCGACAGCTCCAGTGTCCCCTGGCAGGCATCCGCAGCTGCATTTGCAGCTACCATTTGCTCCAGCATGGCCTCCACAATGGGTATCATCATGGCTGTGGTGGCAGTATTGCTGATCCACATGGACAGGAAGGCCGTGACAAACATAAATCCCAGCATCAGCCTGCAGAGGAGGGGCAGAGTCCCTCATGTCCTACCCAGCGCACGGCTAGGAGCTGGAGACCCCCTTCCTGTTGACTCAAGGCCAGCTGTGCCAATGCGGGGTGCCGGTTTGAGCCGTTCTCCTTGCCCCCTTCCCTCCTTCCTCTCCTGACAGTGAATTTTCATTGTCCACTTGACTGGATTAAGGAATGCCTAGTCAAAAAGGACACTTCTGAGTGTGACTGAAGGGCAGAGCAGGAGATCATGAGGGCTCTGGCATGATGAATCGATTAAACCCTCAATGGATTTGGAAGGTGATGGCATCACCGGGTAGTGGGAAAGCATGAGAAGTGGCACCTATGACCTAGCCAGCCATGTGGCTGGAGCCCAGTTAATGGCACAAACATGAGCTCCATCTCCCGGAGACTCCTTAAGTCCAATCAGAAAGTGGTTGGTTACTCCCATTGTAATTGTGTCATTACAATCTCACAGGGCATATGATGTATAGAACTGGGGGTGGGAGATGAGGGGGATTTGATTAGCTAACACACACACACACACACACACACACACAGCGCATATGAAGTTCTCAAATAATGAGGAGGTGGGGCCTAATTGGAAGACTGTGTCACCGGGGCTGTCTTTGGTGTGTGTCATGGCTCTTGCTTCCTTCCTGTCTGGTAGGTGAATTTCTGCTACCACACACTCCCGCCACCATCATATTCTTCTCAGGTATGTAAGCTATTTTGTTCGGGTCTATAAGACTGATCAACCACAGACTGGTCGCCATTCAAAGCTAAAGGTGAAATGAACCTTGCTTCAGGTTATTCCTTTCTGGAATGCGGTCACAGAGATGAGAAAAGTGACTATAGATCCCCTCTCACAAACAGTGCCAATGTCTACACAAAGAGACCTCAAACTCAGCTGTGGGTCTAAAAAAAAAAAACCTCCTCCCATTCATCAGGGAGGTTGATCTTAGCAAAACCCAGAATGTGGTAGAGAAGCCCCACATGTAGGTAGATTAGTTTTCCACAAAGATCTAGAAGATTCCCACTGTTTTACATAGAGACTCTCCTCTCCTAAATCCCAAAGATCTAAGCAGAATCATCCTGCCCAATTCAGCGACCAACCTTCCTCCCTGGGTGTCCTGCTCTGTCACGCTCCACTCTCCGAGAGCCCCTGCAGTACTATGTGGCCAGAGAAAGAGGGTATACTTACCTCGAGGGCTTGGTCCCCACATAGAGCAGCATTCTCAAAGCAATTCTCCTGTGAAGTTTCCAGCGTTCCACAGCCACGGCCACAATGAGGCTGCCCAGGAACAGCATGTTAGGTTCCTTCATGTACTGGACACACACCTGGAAGGGAGTAGGGGTGCCCCATCAGGGCAATCCCCAGTCGCATACTACTTGGGTCCAAGGCTGCTACCCAAGGCCCCTAGACAGCTAAGCAAGCCAGATACTGGTTTCAAAGGTAGCTTGGAGTTATCTGTCTCCACACTTGTCTTCGAGGGATCCACTACTGGACTTCTGTAGTTATCACCAGGCCTTGGAAGCTCAGAGGGGCTCAGGGAAGGAGGAGCATACACAGGAGGACTAGAAGCCACCGACCCTGGTTCAGCTTACTCACCTGCTTGGAGTCCAGTATCTTCAAAAGTGGGAAGAGCAAGGCAGGCATGAGGGAGGTGACAGCCACCGGGATGACATCTGTGCACCAGTAGATGGCCATGAGGATGATGACATAGGCACACCTGACAAACTGAAGAGACCGTTCTGAGGCCTGGAAGGCTTCACTTCTGCATCCTAGTTTCACCGCAGCTGGGGGTGGGGTTGGGTGGAGGGCAGCTGCATGTGCAGTGGAGAAGCCTCTGCCCTGCTCCTGGGCAGTGTGGCTCTCCAGGACTCAGGACAGACAGGAAAAGCCAGGTTTTTCCAAGTCCAACCTTTCCTTGCCTCCCTCTTTCCTGCTATGTAGTTCTAGCACCGCAATAAACAAATGTTTTCAAAGAAATACGGCTCCCCATAAACAGACCGGGACACCTCCCTATTGACTGAATCAGTGCTCTCCAATCCCACGCACTGACTTTTGGGGTGGAGACAGATCCTTGTAGAGACTGTTCTCAAAACAGTGGGATATATAGCATCACCTTGCCTTCCACCCAATCTACACATTTCTTGCTGTGGGCAAGAGAGAAGATTGAAGGACTTCAGGGACTGTTATCCCCAAAGGTGGTGTACCCTGAAATGCTGAGTTTGAACTGCAAGAAAGTAGAAGGCAATAGATTCTGGACGAGGTTCTACTCTGAGGCTGTGTCTGCTTAAAGTTGGGTCCTAGCAATAAGAAAAATGGTCTCTGATCCCTTCTCTGAGTCTTCCTTAACTAAACTCAAAAATCAGTAAGAAAGTCGGAAGTCTGAGCCAGGCGTGGTGGTGCATGCTTGTAATTCTAGCACCTAGAGGCAGAGGCAGAAGGATCTTGGCAAGTCTGAGGTCAGCCTGGCCTATATAGTGATCTGCAGGACAGTTTGGACTACAAAGCGAGGCTAAAAAATAACGGCAAAAAAAACTGCTGATCTCATTTTTTAAAAATGCTACTAAGTCTGTCAACATACCTTAGAAACACTTGTCACATACCATTGCCCTCCACTGTGGATGATACTATTTCATTGCCTATCCTGTAGGATCCAATGGACTTTGTCCCTTACCACCATTTGTTTCTTTAAACTAACTGGATTACCCTAAAAATCATTTAGCAATCCCGGAAAGCCTCCTACATTCCCATGACCTCCTCCCCTTGGAACAGAGCATGTGAGCTTTGGAGTCGCTTTGAGTTTGTGGGGAGGGACTCATTTCCTGTGAGTAACGGATCTGTACATCTTTTCTCCTCACTTATCAGTCTATATGGTCAGAGAGCAGATGGGGGGGGGCTTTCCCTTTTCTCTCCTATAAAATGGATACTTATCCTATAAATTAGAAAGCCACTGGGGTGAGCTCTGGGGATGGGGGTAGTAAAGCAGGTTCCTCTTGGGCATGAGAAATAAAAATAAATAAATAAAATAAAAATATGTTGTAGAGAAATTTTAAGCAATAATGGTGAAAGCTGTCCTGAATTGTCATGGCGCAGCAATCAAATATCATCCAGGAGTCTCTTCTCCTCTTCCCAATCTTGGTTCCTCTTTGGGCTCATTTCCCATTCTTATCTGTAAATTACAGACTGTGTGACACCCAGAAACTCCTCAATAGCCTTAATTTTCTGAATTCAGACTGTAGATGGCCTGTGACCATTTTCACTGTCCCTATAGAGCATGGAACACAAAGGCTGCCTCATCTCCACCCACAAGCAGGAAGTCCAGGCGATGTCTCGGTCCTGAATCAACACACTCGGTCCTCCCTAACCTAGATTCACCGTGTCAGTCAAGAGTGCAGAGTAGGAAAGTGGTGTTGGACAGTACTGGGGGTGGGTGGGTGCAGGAGAGAGAGCTGAGACAGGAAAGTGTTTACCAGGTAAGCATGGGGACCTGAACTTGGTCCCTAGAACAAATGAAAACACCAGGTGTGTCACACACATGGACCAGCACTAAGAATGTGGAGACAGGCCAGATCCAGGCCACTGAGGATCCTGTCTCAAGAAAAGAAATGGATAGCAGTTGAGGAAAAGACACCTGATGTTGACCTCTGACCTCCAAATGCAGAAGGACACACATAAATAAGACACAAATGTCTAGGGAGGAAGTAGCAAGCTTAAAGAAGATGACGATTCTAAGTAAATATTGCACTCCCCTACCACTGAGAAGGTGTCTGGGAAGGAAACGGAAGCTGAGACCAGAGTAGGCTCTGGGGTTTAAAAGCCTACACTCTGCACAGAACCTAGCACAGAGTGGGTCGGGAGATACCCAGGCACTGTGGAATCAGCCAGAGCCAAGTGTTCATCTGACAGCATTCACACATCAGTCAGCAAGGGACATGTGCCTTTAGATGACATCTTTATTGTCAATGAAGGCCAAGTGATGTGACTATGACATCACTACGTGATAACTGACCGATATTGGAAATGGAGTCCCGTATTGAATAAAATGCCCTTATATGGCTCATTACACATTGCATAATAAAAATGAAGTAGGCAACACCCCCCCCGCCGTGTGTGTGTGTGTGTGTGTGTGTGTGTGTGTGTGTGTGTGTGTGTGTGTGTAAGACAAGAGATCAATTGGTATTTGGAGAGCTGTCCATCAAAACATTAATAATAAGGCAATGAAGGTACCTTATTTACTTTATACTTGTTAAAATAAAAATTTCTTACAAGCTTAGCATAAGTGATTAATTAAACTTGTCCAACCAGTTTTATTAAAATGAGTTTTAAAAGCAGAGGAGAACTCGGAGAAAGGGTAGGAAAAGGGGATCAGAGAGGTATCCTTGAAACATGGAAGGAAGAAGAGTGTCTGGGGAGGGAGCATGAACCACAGAGGGCAGCTGTTCTGGAAGTCATCATATGGTGGAGCAAAGGGTGCTCAGGCTGCCCCAGGGTCTGGCTGACTTTCTCTTGTGCATGTGTCCCAGAGTCCAGCTGACACTCTCTTGCATGAGTGTTGTGTATCTCTGAGTTTTCCTGCACAATGAGGATGATGGCCTGGTGAGAGGGGGCAGGGTGCTCTTTGGTGATGATCAAAACAGTGGCACTCAGGGAGAAAACAGGAAGCCAAGAGCCCAGGCTCCCAGTCGCTAATCCAGTTGGAGGGAAGGTGCAGAGAGATAGCTTTTGGAAGAAGTTTCACTATGGTCTACCCAGGCTTCATTCCCAGGGCATATACACACACCCCAGTTGGGTACCTGGCTCATTGTGCCCCCCCCCCTGTGTGTGTGTGTGTGTGTGTGTGTGTGTGTGTGTGTGTGTGTGTGTGTGTACATGCATGTGCCAGGGATAAAGCAGGGTCCTCTATATTCTGTCCTCTATCAGGAAGGTCAACCATGCGACTATAATTATTCCAGGGAACATCACTACCCACCAGCAGAGCTAAAATCACAGCTTTCTAGCCCAGCTGCCTCCCACAAACAAGAACAGTCCCAAATCTCGGCAGATGCTCACTAACAGTGTGGCAACTGAAAAGCCATCGCAGTAGACCTGCTCTCCTTGGCCCATGTGGGGCCTCTGCTCAACACATTCCTTTCCCCCAGTCTAGGAACCCAATGATCCCCTTTTACTCTCAAAGCTTTAAAGTGCCTGAATCCAATCACCCCATTGTACCCATCAAGGCACTCAGACCCAGAGAGCACAGGGTCTCGGTGAAAGGCACAAAGTAAAGTGAATAGAAGTACATCTGAGTACATTCCTCTCCTCTCAAAACTTTCTCTGAAGAGTCCCACTGTTTCCCAAACCTGCCTGTGGAGGGGAAGTGGGATCCATCCGAGCAAGGTTTCCTGTCTGGGCTGAGAGTGAAAGGCCTGGGCGAGGGAATGGAGGAAGGAGCAGCCAGCAGCCACAAAAGGCTTCAAAGAGCTCTGGCCTCGCCAAACTGGCTGCTTACAGCCCAAGAGCGTTGGGCCAGGGCTCCCGCCCCTCATCTGCCCTGCAGCCAAGACCATTCATTCTCTCCCTTCCTCCCAGGAGCATTAGGAGGCCAGGGCATGGGACGCAGCTTCCCTGCAACCCAGTGCCATGCCACCCAAGGCGTGAGGTCTGGGAATGTGTCCCACCTCTTGCCACAGCCACAGCAAGCAGTGGGCAGTGAAGACCAAACCAAACCTGTCTTTCAGGCCGGAGAAGGGTTTGGACTCAGAGGGGCTTTCTTGGATTCAGAGCTGGAAAGAAAAATAGATCATAGATGGGGAAACTGAGCCTCAAAAATCAGGGCCATAATGTGGCAGAGGCAGGATGCACACAGGTGATGCTCTCTTCCAGTAGGAACCTGACTGAAACCATCTACAGCTGGAGCATGTCTATTACCTAGGGAAGAAACACAACAGGGTCCCTGCTGGCTTGAGCAGCATCTTTAAACTGGGATAACACTGGTTGTGCATTCTTGGGATAGGGGAGATTCTGAGTCAGAGGCTAAGCCTGTGGCGGGCTCTGTGTGGTTCAGATCTGTCCCAAAGTCCAGGTCTCCGTGTTTGCCCGAAAGGTTCTTGCGCCCTGCAACTGGTGCACTCTAAGACGTGTTCACCTTAGAGTCTCTGCGTCCCTCAGATTCTTTGCAGGGCACCTCCCATTTGGTGCCTGGGGCATCTGAGCACGCACCCCAGGGGAACTTGTCCCCGCGGGGGGGAGGGGGGATCCGTGCATTCCATCTCAGCATTCCCGGGTTCCGTGCCCGTTATTGCACTGGGCACCGGGGTTCTGCTGGGCTGCCCAGACACGCAACTGACCTTGTCAGGTACCAGAATGACGAGTGGAAGCAGCAGGATCGGGGAGAAGAACAAAATCACGAAGGACTTGAACTTGGTCACGTAAGTCTTCACCGAGGCCATCGCGCCCGAGGCCATCGCGCGGAAGGGAGAGAGACTGGCGGGAGAGAAGATTGAGAGGCAGCTCGAAGCTCCACGAGCTTAAAAGCCGGCCGCGCGGTCCCACCGGATTGGGGGCGGCTACAACTCCGCCCCCCATGGCGGTGCCTCCCTGCGGTCCCGGGGCGGAGCTACCCCTCGGGGTCTGTGGCGAGCGTCTGTCCCGGGACTCTGCCACCCCGCGGCAGAGAGAGGCTCCTGCAGATTCCAGTGTTTGGCACCGGCCCTCTATGGAAGGACTGGACCCTGGCACCCCACGGCTCGCCAAGCCCTTTGGCGCTGCTCTGGACGCCGGCGCTACGTAGGGTGTGCAGGTCCTTCTGCCAGCTTAAGCGTGCGGACCCTTTCTATACCCGCACCTGCTCTCTCCTGGGCTCCGAAGGGTCCCAGATGAAAAGCTCCACCGGCCTGTAGGTTTCTCAGGCTTCTCTCTCCAAAGCTCTCTCCTTCTCATCCCGATCCCGGAGGGGTGTCTCTTAGAGGCGGTGGCTGAGCCCGGCGCCACCGCGGTCCCCTCACCCCCAGGATCCGCTGGCTTCCCCCTTGCGTTAGCCCTACTCTAAACATAGAACCCATTTCGCTCCTCGTGCCCTCTCCCACCCAGCGCACCCCAGGCGCTCTACAGGGACCGCTAAGGGAGACTGTCCTCGCAGTCCGAACGACTTTCGCCCTCCAGCGGACGCGCGTGCGCAGCGGCGGTCTCGGCTCCAAGCGCCTGCTGCTGCTCACGCGAGGAACACCTCCCTAGGACCATTTTATGGTGAGGAATGGGAAGATGGGATAACGAAGGGACATAACCCTGCCAACTATGAGAAAGATGTTTTCTCTCTCTCTCTCTCCCTCTCCCTCTCTCTCATCCATCCATCCATTCATAGAGCTATGCTTAGTGCCTGGTGTGCTAAGTACGGTTTGGGGCACCAAGATAGAAGGATGCAAAGACGTTGACACCTCGGTGACTTTCTCTCTTCTCCTCTTCCTGCCTCTCATTTTCAGCTTCTTTGGGAACGTCTTACCCACGCACCACAGGCTGCCTCTTAGCCATTACACGACACGTGGCTGAGTCCAGATTCCTGTACAGTCAGCTCTCACCAACCATCCAAATGTTACTTTATTGCTGACATGGTTAGATCCAGGATGGCTGCTTCTGTTCTCTAAACATGGAAAACGATCAGTATACTGTAAATCATACAGAGACCAACTATTACCATAGCATTTACGTTATGTTCGGTGTTGCGAGCAGTCTGGAGACGAACTAAAGAATAGGTTATATGTGATTAGTACGAATTATATGAGAAGACCCAACCTTTCCTCCTACTTCTCCACTCCCAACCCTGCCACCAGGACCATCAGGGAAGAACTATTATTGTATTCTCCTTCTTTCTCAGCCTGTGTCTATCTGAAGCACTAAAACTCAGCACGTTTGTATCAAGATCTCAGCTCCATTCCTGTGACCTGTCACCACTCTCTCACCATTCCCACACTGACTGCATTCTTCAGCCCTCTCTATTTCATTTTCTATGTGACCCTGGGCCCCACCTTCTTCCCCTCAGATCACTTAACACCAGAATTATTGATTGTTGTTTCAAGATTAAATGTATAAGTATTTTGCATGCATGTGTGCACGTGTACCATCTGTATGCCTGATGACCCGAGTCAGAAGAGCGTGTCAGAGCCCCCGGAACAGCGATTATAGATGGTTGGGAACCATCAGGTGGGTGCTGTGAACTGATCCCAGGTCCGCTGCAGGAGCAACAAGTGTTGATCGTAAACAGTGAGTCATTTCCTCCGCCACTGGGAAGTTGTTTTGTTTGTTTTTTTTTTTTAAATCTTGATTTTATTTATCACTGTGTATCCATTCAGCACCCTTTACTGAGCTTTGGGAGTGCACTCAAAGCTTTTGCTCTGGGATATATAATGCAAGTCAACCATTCTGTTATAATTCAAGTGCTTTAAAGAGTGCATAGTTTGTGTTCTGCATCTCCATGCCTGAATCCTTGTCCTTTCCCTGTGTTGTCTTAGTGCTGTGTCTGAGGTTTCTGTTCCGTTCAGATTCATCTTCTCACAAATAGAGAGAATCGTAGCAACCTTGGCTTCTGACAGCTGTTTGGACACCATGAGAAAAATGCTCTGAGTGTTTACCAAGGGCCAGTGCCCTGGAGTCAGCAATCAGTAGTATTTGCTCTTGCAACTATATGTGACACATTGTGGATGTTCTTGGGCAAAAAGGTCCTCCAAATGTGCCTAAGGCTTCACGGAAGAGGTGGCACTTGAGTGGAGACTTCAAGGCAAAGACTGCCAGACGTCAGTGTGAGCTAATCCAAACCACCACAGAGGGTTCTCTCATACACGGAGTTTAGATTTAAATTAAATGTGTATGTGTACATTTACATATGAGGGGTCATGAGACAAGGAACATTCTGTGGAGAAGGAACCCTCTACCAGAGAGAGCGAGAGTAACAGGATACATAATGTGACATAAAAGTAGAAGGGAATTGCATACTGACCAAATGCAGAAATGAAAAATGGTGACATCTTATAAAATTCATAAATATAGTCTAGATGGCAGTGGCATGGCCACTTCAATAACCTTGCCTCAGGGTGAGCACTGTACTTTCTTAATGTCTTTTTAAGGATTTTATATTTATTTTAAATTAGTGTATGTGTGAGGGTGTATATGCATGCAAATGAGTGAAGTGCCTGAAGAGGCCAGAAGAAAGCAGCAGGTAACCCCTGGAACTGAAATTACAAGGGATTGTAAGTTACCCAAAGTGGGTGGGAATTCAACTCAGATTCTCTGAAAAGGAGCAAACATTTCTAACTGCTCAGCCATCTCTCCAGCCCCTCACTCTCAACTTTTAAAAAATAATAGCCCTTGCTAGGCAATGGCACATACCTTTAATCCCAGCACTCAGAAGGCTGATCTCTGTGAGTCTGAGGCCAGCCTGGTCTACAGAGAGAGTTCCAGACCAGGCTCCAAAGCTACACAGAGAAACCCTGTCTCAAAAAAATGAGGAGGAGGAGGAGGGGAAAAAAGAGGAAGAAGAAGTCCTCAAAATATAACTCCAAATATTAAGATGCATTTGTTGAACGCAGAAATTGTTAACTGAAAATGTTCATGATGCACATAAAATTATTTAGATATATTTACTTGACAATGGTTATACAGTACGATAATTTTCATCCCCACCTGAATAATTTCATACAATTGTAATCTTAAAATGAAGATATTGGAAGTCTGCTGTTCACACGAGAGCTTTAGAGTGAAATGTTTTATCTGTCTGCTGTCAGCTTCAATGTGTAGTTTTTATTCTATGGTCAAAATGCACTAGCCTAATGGTGGATTTCTTACACACATGATGGTGCAGAAAATAGAGACAAAAATGTAACTTCTCCAAAGGCAATCTCCAGACTAGAAATACATCCAGCAAAAGCTTTCAACTCCACAAAAAACCCAAACACTGAACCCCGCCATCTCACTAACAAAATGGCTAGCTTGTAAACCACCTGTTGAGCAGAAGCATCAAATGATAAAACCGCCCCTAAACTGTATCCATTGATTTTTATACAGTAAGAGTTGAGAGTATTAACAGAGCTAAAAAGCCTAATGTTTCCACTCGGTCTACGCCATCAGTCTACTCCAGGAAGCCTTACAAATTAACATGAGGAGCTGTATGAAAGGGTCCCACCATTAGGAAGGTTGAGAAGTAGTGTGCTGGAGTGGAGGAAGCCCTGATGAAGTCCTGAGTGAACGTGTACTTCTCACTGAGGACAGCCATGTCAAAGGGCCTTAGATCCATGGGAAAATGTCTAAAGGCGCGCACGCACACACACACACACACCCTGTGGCAAGGGTCAGAGACATAACAGAGCCTTCCTGTGGGTTCCAAGGGTGGGTGTTGACAAAGTGTGCAGAAAATGTTCTGAAATCTGTTCCCCTCAGAGGCCGTTCCTACCCAGATCAGTTAAACCTGTCTCCTTGGCCCAGAAATGCTGTCCTCTTTTTTTCTGTATGTAATAGCCCTGCAACCTCATCCAGCTATAATAATCCCATCTCTCTTCAAATGTACACAATAAGCAGGCTGAACTTCTAGAGTGCTGAGGCTTCTCCATCAGAGAACTCAGTCCACCGAAATCCCAGCTTTTCTGTGTGTCCATGTGGCTGTCCCACAGGTACATTCTCACACTGGCCCAGTTATGCCTGTCCCTGGGCACCACAGGATTCTAAGATATAGGCATGGGCAGATTTTCTGAGAAGGACCGCAACAGATCAAGAAACAATAGAAACTAGTGATGAAGAGGACTATGTGAAATTAAAAAGTCTCTGCACTGTAAAGGGAACAATTGGCCAAACTCTGGCTCTCGCAGACCTCGCGGCCAGGAATGTAAAACACAGGTGGTGTGCTGAAAGTCAACTTGGCAGCTTTCTTAGGAGGCTAAACATACATTTACTATGAATCCAGCCATTCTTCTCTTGTGTGCGTATCCTCAAGAGATACAAGCCTGCATTCCCACACAAACCTTTGTATGAGTGTTTTGGCAGCTTATTTTGACTTGTTTTGACAGTCCCAAAGTGGAAGCAGCCCGAAGGGAGTGGATGGATACACAGGCATATCCATGCAGGGTACTCCCCAGCCATGAAAGGGACACGTGCATAGACAGAAGAGCACAGAGCTGAGTGAAAAGGCCAGTCTCAGAGGGTCATATATGGTGTCCCTTCCATTTATAGACCATGCCACAAGGGACAAAATTAAAGAGAGGCAAAACAGACCAGTGTTTGCCAGGGGTGAGGTTTGGAGGAGAATATTGCTAGTTTTTTTTTCTTTGAAAGCCAACTAGAGGGTGACTCTGTGGTGACCAGTCAGTATTGTGGCCTGATTGTGGTGACCAACACCCAAATCTGTATGTGTGGTAGAATTCTAAAATACCCACACACACTTACCAACTGCCTGTGTAAAAACCATCAAATCTAAGCACGACTCTTAGTTGAGTTGGTAGTATCTTATCAGTGTTAATTTTAACTGATACATGAAAACATGAAAATCATAGATACTTCTGGAGTGCCATGTAAAGTTCCAATTCATGTATATATTGTATGATGTTTAAGTAAGACCACATATATCTGTTTTTAAAGGGTTTTTTTTAAATTCCTCTTAACAGAGGACCAAAAATAGCCCTACTAAAATCTGATAAGCTTTTTAAACTAAAATATCTTCCATAGTAAAATTGATGAATTTATGTAATTTCTTGACAAATTGTTTCCAAAACTCCATTTGTGGTCACCTCTTCACCATGGGCAAATGGGCTGTTAGTACAGGGGGATCTGGAGAAAGGTGTGCAGAACTTGGTACATCCTTTTCTAACTCTGTAGATCAAACTGAAATTAAAAGGTCTAATAAAGAGTGTTTTTATGTCTTCAAGAATAAATAAGCTTCTGCATGATGAATTCGTCTCAGCTTATAGTTTGTATTGATATCTGAGCCCAAGAAAACATTATCATTGATGAGACTGTGGCCTGCACATTTGGGAATGTAGCTGATGAGTGAATCCTCCTGGGCTTTGGCTGTTCTATTTGGGCTAGTGTATGCTTATTTGGGCATGACGGCTTGAGTACTCCCACGGATAGGCTATTCCGATGGCTGGCCATCTCATAACCTCTGGGCTTTAACTTGGGAATGCTCTTATTTGTAAACAACTCAGGTTGCTTAAAAACGCATACATTGGATTCAAAGAAAATATCGGTCAGTTTTCCCAAGGCTAGACCTACAACAGAAAAATGTTACATGAGTTGTAAGTCACGTGGGGTCTGCTCCCAGCTGAGGATGGATGTTGAGCGGCACCTGGACAGTGGCTGGGCTTCACCTGGGCTGAGGAAGGGCGCAGAAGGCATGCGCAGAAGGGGCTTGTGGGAACTCACAGATCTCTAAAAGCCCGTGCTGCCTGCAGGCACCACACACACTTGTAATCCCTCACCTTCTAGCCAATCTAATCACCTGGCTAAGTTCCAAATCAACACACTGCGGGGACCATCTACAGAGAAAGGTGGGGGAGTTAACCAATGTGAACCAGTGGCGTCATCAGCCATCCATGACAGATACTAGTTCAGACAGGCATACTTGCTTCTCTTCTGGGTGATGTGTACAGAAATGGGGCCGACTCACATGAATTATTTGGATACAGACAGTTGTCACAGGGATGCAAATTCACCTCTATCCAAAATGGAAATGAAGCTACACTACTTTTTTGATAGTCTGATTCAAATAATTAGGCTGGCCATCACGACTAACTTGCCAATCAGATTTTAGAGCCAAGGCTTCACATAAATTGACTGAACTGTTTATAGCTTCATAGTTTTGACGGAAGTGTTTCTGAAGCGCATGGCGGCAAAAGGTCCTATCCTATCGCCCAGTCTCTGATTTAATAATCTACTTTTTAATTTATTTTATGTGTTTCTGTGTGTATATCTGTGTGCATATGTCACAACACACATCTTATCTTAGTCAGTGTTCTAACACTGTGAAGAGAGCCTCGATAATGGCAACTCTTATTTTTAAAAAAGCATTTAATTACAGTTTCAGAGGTTTAGTTCATTATCATAATGGCAGGAAGTATGGCAGCATGCAGGCAGACATGATGCTGGAGAACTAGATGAGATCCAATTACATCTGGATCTGCAGGCAGCAGGCAGAGAGGCACTGGGCATGGCTTGAGCTTTTGAAACCCCAAAGAGCACCTGCTCCAGTGATATACTCCCTCCAAGGCCACGCCCACTCCAACAAAGCCACACTTTGGAATCCCTCTCAAGTAGTACACTCTCTAATGATCTAGCATATGAATCTCTATGGGGGCCATTCTAATTCGAACCACCACATATGAGGACGTCAGGGGGACAATTTTGTGTAGTCAGTTCTTTACTTCCAACTTAAGTTTGGTTGTGAGGACTGAACTCAGGTCATAAGGCTTCACTGTCTGGCAGCAAATGTCTCTATCCACTGAGCCATCTCATCATCTCTCCCCATCCCCATTCAAAGACCTTAGCAAAACCCTTTTTGGCATACATAATGGTCTGAATAACTGTCTCCAGAATCTCACCTATTGTTTGTTTGAAGTGCTGAGGATGGGTCTCGGTGCCTAATTAGGGCTAGGCAAGCCCTCTACTATGGGGTTTTTGCTTCCAGACTTTATAAACTAAGAACCTAAGCCTTGAGGTGATGAATTTAGGGGGTGGACGTGATTGAATCATGAAGATGGCATCCCTCTGGATGGGATTGGCAGCTTTATATAAGAGACCCTAGCGAGTTGTCTTGCCCCTTCCCTCATGTGAAGACCCACTTAAAAGGTAACATCAATGGTTTTCATCTTCATGAAAACATTTCTCCAAGTTCACTTTCACACAGTGACATAGGGCTGGGACTACAAGTTCAGAGTCCTGTTTCCAACCAGTAACAGAAAACACCATCCAGGACTGGTGGAGATGCCAAGCCCCCAGCCCAGCTGAGCTCCCTTCCCAGGCAAAGCTTTCCTTTCATATATAATAATTTCTTGTCCAAATATGTGCTGCTATATCTGTGTCACTTTGATCAAATACATGCTTATGATACCTAACGTTATAACGACTCAAAGCAAGAAAAATAAATCAAACTTAGGTCTTTGCTTTGACAAGAAGCTTGAAAACACTAATATTCAACTTATACAGATTATTTTCCTGTGAGATATAATGGGGTCACAATGGAAGATTTTAATAAAATATGTTAATGGGGCTCTTGATGGTTTGTTGGACAAAAAATAATCTTAAATGGGTCTGGAGAGGTGGCTCAGTTGTTAAGAGCACCATCTACTCTTCCAGAGAACCCAGCTTCAATTCCAGCACTCACATGGTAGTTCACAATTGTCTGTAACTCCAGTTCCAGGGGATCTGATGCCCTGTTCTGGTTTCCTTGGGCACCATACTCATATGCTACGCAAACACGTATGCAGATAAAACACCCATATACATAAATAAGATCAATTAAAAATATATATCTAATGTCTCGGTTGCTGTTATTTCCAGAACCATTTTTTCCTCCAGCCTCTTGTTTTCCCCAGAAAAGGCAAATGAAGGGGAGAGGTATGGCACAGAGGCACAAGCCGACAAGCCCAGCACTTGGGGAACCTGGGACAACAGTTCTGGTCCAGCCCCACTACATAGAAAGATTCTGTCTCAAAGAACAAAATAGGCTGGGCAGGATGCCACACCTGTAATTCTAGCACTTGAGAGGCAGAGGTAAGACCATCAGGAGCTCACGGTCAGCCTTGTGAGTGTCAGGTCAGCCCACATATATATATATATATATATATATATATATACATATATATATATATATATATATATATATAAAATTTATTTTTATCTTATGTATGTTGATGTGTTGCCTGCATGTATGTCTGTGTGAGGGTGATGGAGCCCCTGGAATGAGTTTACAAAGAGTTGTGAGCTGCCATGTGGGTGCTGGGAATTGAACTCAGGTCCTCTGGAAGAGCAGCAAGTGCTCTAATCGCTGAGCCATCTCTCCAGAGGTGAAGCCCATGTCAACAAACAAGCAAATAAGAGAAAGAGCAGTGTGGAGATGAAAAGGTCATTCTGAGTGTTTTTAGGTCAGACAAGCTTCTTTTTATTGAGATGTATATGATGATGTCCTAATCAAGATGAGAACTTTTATTTCATCCCTGAAGTAATACTGAGTCCAGAGTTTTATGTCACTAAATAGCAATGATGGCCTCGATGAATAATCCTGAAGCCGAATTCCTTGGTCTGAGTGAGGTTTCAAATTCTGAATTCCTTTGGTCTGAGTGGAATGTGATTCTGTAACATTGCAGTAAGTAAGGTACTAGCTATTCTCTTTCCATTTAAAATATTTTTCATTTATTTTTATGTCTTGAGTCTTATTAGCCATTTTCAGGTATAAAATGAATGCTGCCTTAAAAAGAGACAGTCCCCCTTCTCTAAATGTACACATTAATATACACAAATATCTATTTGCATGTTGAAGGAAGTTTCTGGCCTGGACTTTCCGCCCTAGCCTCGAGGTTCAGACTCACAGATCCACAGACCCGCAGTCCCACAGAGACCCACAGATGCTTACATTAATTTTAGGCTGATCAGCCTAAGGCCCAGGCATATAACTTGCTAACTCTTTACCCGTAAACTAACCCATGATTCTTGTCTTGTTCAGCCATGCAACTCGGTACCTTTCCCAGAGCAGCACAGCTATTCTCTGCTATCTGTGGCATCTCTGGTGTCTCTGTAGCATCTCTGCTCTGCTCTTCCTGTTCCCAAAGTTTTCTTAGTCTGGTAGCCCCGCCCACACTTCCTGTCTGCCTTCAGCTAATCAGTTTTATTAAACCAGTAGGTGGGACAATTATTTACAATGTAACAACATAATCCCACTATATTTGCATGCAGGATTCCTTTTCATCAGCGAAGTGTTCACATTTCACAGACCATTGCACACCACTGCTGAAGAAGCCAAGAAGCCCCTGTCCTTCCTCTCCTCAGAAAAAAATACAGTGAGATGTCCTGGAATGCCCTCTCTGCTTGCCTTTACATTGCTTGCCTTGCAGGTTGTACTGGTTTGAATGATTAATGCCCCCTGTAGTCTCAGGCATTTGAATACTTGGTCCCTAGTCCGTGGCATTGGTTGGGTACGTTAAGTGTGGCATTGCTGGAGTAAGTGGGAATGGGCTATGTTCTAGAGCTCCTGACCCCACTTTCTTCCTCTCTTGCCTTGTGTTTGTGGTTCAAAATATGAGCCTCGCAGCTTCCTGCCCCAGCTGCCATGTCTGTTGCTTGCTGCCTGCTCACATGCTTTCCTGCCAGGGCAGATTCCTAACCCTGTAAAGCCACAAGCCCAAACAAACTCCTTCTATAACTTTCTGGTCATGGAGTTTTATCACAACCTAGAAAAGCAACATCAATACCCTGCTTCCCGGTCAGTGTTCTGTTGCTGTGAAGAGACACTATGACCATGGGATGCTTATAAAAGAAAGCATTTAACTGGAGCCTGTTTACAGTTTCAGAGTTTAGTCATTATCACTGTGGGGAGCATGGCAGCACCCAGGCAGAGGTGGTGCTGAAGAAGTAGCTGTTTACCATCCAGATCTGCAGGCAGCAGGAGAAGCAAGACTCCGGGCTTTGGATGGCCTTTCGAAACCTCAAAGCCCACCCCCAGTGACTCACTTCGTCCAACAAATCTGCACCTCCTAATCCTTTCTAATAGTGCCGCTCCCTGATGACCTAGTACCCAATGAGCCTTTGGGAGCCATTTTTATTCAAACCACCACACACAGCCATTGATGCTAATTGGTCAAAACTTTAAATCAGTTTCTTAAGTATTCTCAAAAAAAGCAAGAAGAGCCGGGCAGTGGTGGCACACATCTTTAATCCTAGCACTTGGGGAGGCAAAAGCAGGTGGATCTCCTTAGTTCAAGGCCAGCCTAGTCTACAGAATGAGTTCCAGGACAGCTGCCAGGGAAAAGATAGGAAGAGGAGGAAGCCATGGACCAAGATCCAGATCTAGTGTAGCTAGGAGAGTGATAGCTCAGCAAGCAGAGAAAATACTTATCTCATTATTTAGGGGACATTTTCTCAGTTTTATTTTCCAAGATAACTAAAGGTAACTTTTGTTCTCTAGTTTTAAATATGTATATATAATATATTGTTTTATTTGTTTCAGAAAACATCTATTGGGGGGCATAAAACATCCTTCTAGACTACAGAGAATATATACTGTAGAATATTACTTTAAGATGTGTCACATTTGTTTATGCTGTGCAACATTTGTTTAAGGACACAAAGATGTGTTGCATTTCTTTAACTCTGTGAGGCTGTGTTACTTTTCCCGTCTGAAACACTTGATGGTCTAATATAGAGCTAAATGGCCAATAGAAAGGCAGGAGAAAAGAAAATGGACAGTGTTGGCAGGAAGAGAAAATAGAAGGAAGGAATCTAAAAGGAAGGAAAGAAAAAGAGCATGAGAACAGGAGAGGAGGATGTGGGAGGCCAACAACCCAGCCACCCAGCCACCCAGCCACCCAGCCACCCAGCCACCCAGCCACTCAGCCACTCAGCCACCCAGCCACCCAGCCACCCAGCCACTCAGCCACCCAGCTACCCAGCCACCCAGCCACCCAGCCACCCAGCCACCCAGCCACCCAGCCACCCAGCCACCCAGCCACCCAGCCAGCCATGCATGGAGTAAAAGTGAAAGCAAGATTTACAGAAGTAAGAAAAGAAAAAATCCCAGAGGCAAAAAGTAGATGGGATAATTTAAGTTAGGAGAGTTGGCAAGAAACAAGCCAAGCTAAGGCCAGGCATTTATAAGTAAGAATAAGCCTCCATGTGTGATTTATTTGGGTGCTGGGTGGCAGATTCCTCAAAAGAGAAAAAATAAGCAACACATACGCATACACACCAGCTTTAGACTTTTTTTTTTCATGGTATCAATATTAATGATCAAAAAACATGGAAAATCTGTATTCTAACTCACAAAAGAATGGATTGATGATCGAGAACACTGTTGTATAAATGTATGTCTTTTTAATGTTTTTAAGTTTAAAAGTACTATGTTTATATGTGTCTTTGCCTGTATAGTTGTCTATGCACCACATGCATGTAATGCCCTTAGAGACCAGAAGAGGGTGTTGGACCCCAGGAACTGGAGTTATAGGTGGCTGTGAGTCATCATGTGAGTGCTGGAAATCAATCTAAGTCCTCTGAAAGAGCAGGACATGCTTTTAATTACCTATCCTTATCTCCAGCTCCTAAATGGATACCTGACGGAAATTAAAAGGAATACAATAGAGCTCTAGGTCCAAACACGGACAGAGCTCAGAAAGAGGAACACTTTGCAGAGATACAGATATTTTCATTTCATTGACAAAAGGTTGGACCATATGCAAAAATGGGTCCACACATATGTAATAAATATTTGAACCATATAGAAGGAATAGTAAACTCCAAACTCAGGAGAATAATTATAGAGAGAGAGAGGAAAGGATGCTGAAATGAACTTAAGAAGCTGTTATTTCCAGTATTTTGCTTCTCAAGCTATATGTGGGTAAATATTCTTTATATTTTTCATAGTATCTTTGTTTTCTCTAACATAGAAAGGAATCTATGAAAATCAGATATCTACTCAGATAAATCAGAACAAAAAAAAAAAGAGAGAAAGAAGAAAGTATCGCGAAAACCTGGCTACCATTACAAGATATTGGTAAATGGTGTGGTTTTGCTTAATTTAAATAAGAAAGGATAGTGGCTTGTACACAATTATACAAGAAAAAAATAGCCAAGAAAGAATTGCAACAGCAAGGGAATTATGCGGAGCCAGGATTTCCCAGGAGGCTAAAATGACTTTTTAAAATCATAATTCCAAAGGATATTATTGGACTGATTTGGAAATTGGCAGGTGCAGTACACACCGTCTCCCTGAGCATAATAGAGATGGAAGCATGGGTGGAGGAAGTGAGAGAGGCGGTGTGGAGAAGCTTAGACCTACACATCTATGTGAGATTCTCGGGGATTCTAGGGTTGTTCTTCCTGCCCACTCAGCTACTGCTGAGGAAAAAGAGGCCAGTGTGGCTTGCACGGCCTCACTCGCTGTTCCCATCAGCATCCTTACATGCATTGTCCCTGGAAGATGGCAGTCCTTTCTGTTGGTCAAGGCAATCACCCAGAAAACCTGTTCTCTCCACGCCACTTGAGAGAGCTGAGACGGTCTACAGCAATTGAGATGACCCCAGCAAGGACCCAGAGCAAGGTGTTCAATACCATAAGTGGATTATTATAACAACAAATGAGTCACCCTTCTACCCCACCTCTTCCTACTCTTCTTCAAAGGAAACACTTGCGACAGGGCTTTCCAGAAGGCTCTTCCAATGCTTATTTACCCACAGGCTTCAAAATAAAACAAAGTATGATTTTGCAACTTCTCAAGTTTAGAAACTGTTTTCTGACTTCTTCTGGTAAATTCTGAGTGCCAGAATTTTGCGTCTCTCCTCCCCTCCCCCTGTATCTTCTCAAAATATCACCGGTTTGGTTAAATCAATGCCCAAGTTATTAGGATAGGCTCTGTAATGTTGAGTGCTTCCTCGGCCTTTTACATTTTTCCTTAGTGACTGCCTTCTACTCATTGAATCTTCTACTACTTATTTAAACTCTTCCTGCGCCTTACACAGCCTCTTACTATGATGTCCCACACGGTCTAACATGAAGTCATCTATCACTGCTCCATTGGAACTAAAAGTAAATAAGTCCCTGAACCATCTGTTGGGCTCCAGTCTGAACTACCTGTCCTCTAGATTGCACAATTGACATCCGGGACTTCTCTCTTGGCAACCCAAGAATCCCCCCCCCACCACCACCACAGGATTTCTGATTTATTGATCCTTTGCAATACCCCTTCTTGGTTTATTTACTCATCTCATTGGGGTGTATCCTAGTGTGGCTTCCCAGAAGAGATTGTGAGTCACATGTGAATGCCTAGATTCAATATAATATACTAGATGGGGGGGGGGGCTCGATGCCTAAGATATTAAACTTCTCGGGCAGGTAGATTGTAGGTCATAGTTTCAGGCACTGTTCATGGCCAGTTGGCTCTGTTGCTTGTGGACATATGACAAGATAGATCATTTGGCAGGGAGCATGCTGGCAGGACAAAGATGCTCACCATAAAATAACCAAGAAGCAAAGACAGAGAGAGGAGGAGCCAGGGTCTCAGCAGACCCTTCAAAGGACATGCTGTCCCCTACAACTAGCCCAGCTTCCTCCCATTACATCCCACCTGCTAAAGGTCCCATCACTTCTCAGTGGTGCTGTCAGCTGGAGACCAAGCCTTCACACTCAAGTCTTTGAGTGACATTTGAGATCCAAACATAACATGTCCACTTGCATTTTTCAAAGCACTTGTTCCTCTGTTTTGCTCTGTTGTTGCTGTGACTCCTGATAAGTCCTGGTTTTTCTCTCAGGATATTTTTTAAACCATTAGTTTAGAGGAATTGGTGCCTTCATGCTGGACTTTGGACTGTGTTCAATTCATGTTGAGCACTCTGGGCCCATTCAACCTGTGATTCTTTTAGCTCTGAGGAACTTCCTTGAATACTTTTTGTGTGTTTTCACTCCAATTTTAGCTTTTGTGAACTTATGGACCCACCATCTTACTATGTACAGTCAATGCTGACGAAATGTCCCTGTATAACGCATCACTGTGTTTGAACGTGTAGCTACAGAATTTTATAAAAGTCACTCTCTCTTTTTTTTTTTTTTTTTTTTTGAGACAGGGTCTCACTATGTGGACTAGGTTGGCCCTGAACTAACAGACATCCTTCTGCCTCTACCTCCTGAGTACTGGCATTGAAGAAATGTGTCGCCGTGCCTGACCATATTTTGTCTTATCACTTCAGTTATATTGACCCCAGAGCCTAGTATACTGAGGTGAGTGCCATACCACTAACCTAAACAAAAACTCTTTTCTCATTTTAAACCCTCTAACTAACCACAGCCTGCTTCTTTCTGTTAAAATAGCAAACACAAAGAAGCCAGCAAGCATCCTCTAGTCTCCTGATTCTGTTATGCCTTTTATTAAATCTGGGCACATGTCACCTTTATTCTAACTTGGTTTCTTTTCGTTTCAAAGGTTCAAAGACTTAAGTCAACTAGTTTAGTCATTCCTAAATGCCTGGAGCTGTGCGTGCTTCCTCACAAACAGGCACACACTGACATAATGACAAATTTTGCACATATATTCTGGGAGCACCTAGACTCTTCAAGTACCCCAGGGCCCTAGTGACATTCAAAAAAAAAAAAAGGAAGCACAGAAGCCTAGAAAGGCTGAGTCCTTTCAAACTCCTAATTACACTGTCAGATGGCCTCCATGAAGGCGCTTCTGAAAGCATCATTTGGGATAAGGTTGCCACTCAATAAGCAACCTGAGTGTCCAAGGCCCTGAACAAAACCAAACCGATAAATGAGTAAATAAACCAAGCAAAAACCTCATTCGAAGAGGTAGAAAGGTCTTCCCAATGACCTTGAAATGTCCTTGACATTGGATTGGGATTGCAGATTGCCTGGAATGGGTTGGGATGTGTAATAAGGTGTTTTAACTAGGAGAAGGACAGGGGAACACGCAAGAGTCAACATCTCACAGGAGCCGATGAAAAAGCTCTGAGTGCTGGAGTGTCTGTCTAGCCGATGGGGTCAATGATCAGGTTCCTCTCCTGTACTCATCAACCACACAGGAGCTTCCAGGACATTCTCTGACTTCAAGAACCAGCCAGGCCCGAAGCCTGCCCCAAACACACTCACAGATATCCCCAGGCTTGAATTCTCCTGAGACACTAGTCATCTGATGCGATTGTATGTGGTTTGAAAAGCAAACTCCCACTCAAATTCAAAGTACTCAGGGAGACTACAATCTCTATGATCATGTCTCCCAGAACACGGACCCACTCTGACCACAAGGTCCTGCCACACAGCAACGGGAGTATGTGCAATTCCAACGTGTAATTTTTGTCTGGGAAATGGAGCTTCTCTGTCTTTACAGGATTTCCCTTAGCCAAGAAATCCCTTGAGAGGATTAAGCCTTAACAAAACTTCCCTCAAAGCAGCCACAGTAATATTCTTTGAATGTGTTCTTCTATCCTTCGTTATCTCAGACAGACACAAAATCCTTCACTGTCAAATCATTGTGTTGAAGTACGTATTATTTATTATTCCTTCTTAGAGTTCCAGCTTAGAGTTCTGGGGCTCAGGGAAAGGTACCACACAGCAGCCTTTCCAAATCATATCTCAGAGGTTGGTTCCCTGTACAAACCTTCACAAGCCCCCTCCCCTCCCCTGACCCACAGGCCAAACACAAAGTGACTGCAGGAGACTCCAGATGACCACCAAGCTGCCCAGCAAGTAGTTACTGTGTTCACGAAAGGAATTAAGTCCACAAAAAGAGTGATTCTAGCGTTTTTTATGGGACTGGATTGGGGAAGGTTGGTGACTGGCCAGAGATGGACAGTGGAACAATGCAGTCTGGCAAGCCCCCCACCAGGCTGCAAACTACAGTGGGAATGTGAGCAGGGTCTTGTGCCAACCAGATTATACTTTCATATACACTCTGGCTAAAAATAGTAATGGCTCAGGCACAGGCATGGTGGGCAGAAAGAAATTTTGTTTCATCTGTAACATTCCATGTTCTTTAAAAAGAACATGTAGTCATGCATACTTTCATAATTATAAGTTTTCTTTAAAAATCAAAAGAAAAAAATGGCTTTTCTTGCCGATTTGAGAAACTTGGAGTTCTAGTTGTGAGGGTGGAGGAGATTCCTGACATACTATTTAATTATCTCAAACACGCAACCATCCACATCCATTCAGGTCAGCCACCATGTGACTGCCACCATTGCAAACCACAGTTAAGTCATTGCCTTCTCGGACCAAGGCACATGGGTCCCTTCAGAAATGCAGGTGACAGACCAGAAAGGGCTTGGTGCCAGTCAGCTTTCCATCACTCCAATAAATGCCTGAGGTTAACAACATTTCAGCAACCATGGTTCCTTTGGCTCAGGTTTTCAGAGGCCCTGAAATAGTCATTAGGCACCTTTACTTGGGCCCGTGGTAGCGTTCGGCACAGGAGGACTATTCTTTTTGTGATACCAGGATGCACAGAGGGAGACAAAAAGGGGCCAGGATTCTAATTCCCCCTTTAAGGGCACACTTTGACCTAACTTTCCCCCATGAAGCCCTCTATCCAAATAACATGCAAATATCACTTCCCAGTAGGGACCAAGCCCTCAACATACAGGCCTTAGGGGGACATTTAAATCCCAAACTGGAACAAATTTGCTCTCAAGTCACCTACAGCTGTGGTTTATTGGGGACAGACTGAGATGAGCCAGACAAAAAGTACAAAGATAAAGGAAGTGAGTCCTCATAGGCCATGTTCAGTGGATATCACCGGAAGTGCCCCCCCCTTTTGAACAGAGGAGGAGTTGAACCTGGAAGAGAGAGGATGTGGAAAAAGGAAGTGGAGGGCGTGGAGGGGGAGGAAACTCAGTTGGGATGTAATGTATGAAAACTTTTATGTAAAAGAATAAAAGTTAAAAAAAAAATGGAGGATTCACTCTTTAAGCCCAGTTGGGATTTCGACAGGGATGGGAGGGAAGGAGCGTGGGAGAAGCAGTCAAGTCAGGTGTTGGAAGAAAAATGGCATTACAGGTGAAAAGCCATCAGAAGCCAACTGTAACAAAAGCCGCAAGGTCACCTCCAATTGCCCTTCCCATCCTTGTCACAGCCTGCTGTCCTCATGGGCGGCCCATCAGCAGCCTCTCTGGGAGCATTTTGGTTCAAAGAAGTTCCTTGGGTTTTTATTGTTCTAGGCAGGCACAGACGTCTGGAGGAGGACAAGAGTGGGCAGCAAGGTCTAAGGGTCAGAGGTCTAAGTGATTGCCCAACTGACGAGGAAGGGAATCAAGATGCCAGCCTTGGTCCCTCTGAACTCTTGCCCCAATTTTCCTGGTAATAAAACTTAGGGTGAAATCTAGGGCTCTGGCCATCCCAACAAGCCACGCTCAGCCACTGTCCCAATACCCCAGCTAAAGAGGAAGAAAGCTTGTGCACACTGGGAAGAATAATAAGTGGCCTTGTCTTGGTGATATTGACATGATATTGTCTTAGGCTGAAATAAGAGCACAAGATACACAACTAAACAGAGACTATCAAGGTGTGGTCATGTCTCACTGACCATTGTCTATGTCATAGTTAGGGTTTCCACTGCTGGGAAGAGATAACATGACCACGGTAACTCTTATAAGGAGAACATTTAATTGTTCAGCCCACTATCATCATGGTGAGACACGGCAGCTTTCAGGCACATATGGTTAGTGCTGGAGAAGCCTGGAGTCCTGCATCTTGCAGACAACACAAAGTGGTATGTCTCGCTGAGTATAGTTGAGCAAAGAAGACCTTTAAGGCTTTGAGCCCCCCCCCCCAACAGTGACACACTTCCTTCAATAAGGCCACACCTACTCCAACAAGACCACGCCCCCTAGTAGTGCCACTCCCTTTGGGGGCTATTTTTTTTTTCAGATCACCACAAACATCTTTGTCTCAGCTCCAGTCTCTCCTGAAAAGTGGTCAAATATGTTTTCAAAACTATGTGGTATCTCCTGCTGGCACCAGGTTCTCAGCTTTTCTCTTCCTCCGGCATGGGGTTCCTGGGTGAATCTTAATTCTTTGTGGTCCACTGAAAACAATAGTCTGGTGGCCAAAGGATACTCACACACACATACACACACACACACACACAAACACACACACATACATACACACACACATGCACACACACACATGCACACACACATACACACACATGCACACACACACAAGCAGACACACATACACACACACAAAATACACACCATACACACCGACTGTCAAACAGGGTCACCTGAGTCAGATCAACTCAGTTTCAATCCCAAACTTAACCTCTCTGGGTCTCCTTTTCAATGTAGTGAGAGATGGTAATGTTTACAACAACAGCTGTTGGGCAGGTTAAAATGGGACAGTGCCTGTGACAGGGCCACTGAAGCAGTCATTCCCTACAATCCTAACACTGATCATTCTTATTCCCGTGCCCTGTCTCTCTTCTTTGGTACCTGAATTGCAGAGTCTGCCCAGCCTCCAGCCTTATTTTCCTTCTCAGAGAGGGGTAGTAGGAGGTTTCTGGCCCAGACTTTCAGGCCTATCCTCAAGGTTTAGGCCCACAGACCTGCAGACCCGCAGAGACACACAGATGCATATGATAGTTTTAGGCTGATGGGCCTCAGGCCCAGGCATACCACTTGCTAGCTCTCTACCCTTCATCTAACCCATGACTCATCCTGTTCAGCCATGTGGCTCAGTACCTTTTCTCAGAGCAGCATGGTTGTCCTCTGCTTCTTCCGGCTTCTCTCTGGCCCTCTCTCTGGCAATCTGCTCTGTGCTTCCTGTTCTCAGAGTTTTCTTAGTCTGGTAGCCCCACCCACACTTCCTGCCTGCCTTTGGCCAATCAGCGCTTTTTATTAAACCAGTGGGTGGGACAATTATTTACAATGTAACAACATAATCTCTTACAGAGAGGTGTTCCCACCCCATGTACAGACCCCATAAGAATTCTTAGGGTCTGCTCATCATGACTCCAGAAGGCAGAGTGAAGCTTTTTTGTACAATTGTTTCTGCCTCCTGGGAAAACTCTAAGAAGTGATCAGTGTAAAACATAGCTCGCTGAGCCAAACATAAGTGATTGTAACTCAGGAGCACAGACTCAGGCTGCCTGGAACATGTTCCAGTGTGGAAAAATCCCATGAGGGTTTCTTCATTTGAGAACAAAGTGAGTTATATATAATTAAGGCATCAACCCAATACACCAAGTGGGACCACACGTAGATGGGTTACAGCAAATTGGGGAAACTGTGCTATAAGTCTCACATGCTTTATGATGGCATTCTTAGCTTTTGAATTGAAGTTGGTGGCTGCTAAGAATATAATTTAAAGGTTTTACCTGCTAGTCAAAAGGATGTGAGATCAGACAATAAGGGTGGGTAATGAGTGACTATTAAGGGAACTAAGAATAACCCACAGTAGTTTGACTCTGTATGGGCAACATTCTTTCTACACTCACAAAAAGCTAATCAGTAATTGGGTCTTATAAAATCTCTAACACAGGTGTGGGTCCCCCTCTTCTCCACTAAACTTCATTTTACAAACCTGAGGATGAGGTGGGTAACACACATTAGAATAGGTTCCTTGAGCTGAGCAGGGTATTAGGGGGACAGGAGAGTAAGGGGTGGGGAATGGGGGATGGTGAGAAGTGCTGGTGATAAGCAGCCCCCAGATCTTGTTGTCACATCCGTATGGCTTCCAGCTCTGCTGGCCATTCCAGGGTCTCTTCCCAGGCACTGCCCTGGACCAGCTCAGTGTGAGCTTGTCTGATGCTCTGGAGAGCTGGAACACCAACATTCAAACTGGGTGTTTGCTTCACCCAGCTTCTGAAGCCAGCTCTTCTCCCACTCAGAAAGTTTTATCCAGAAGCGTGTCAGGGGTCCCTAGGACAGCTATATGCTCATCCTGCCTCTCCCCTTTCCAGCAACACAACCATGTCACCGTGTATCGAATGGAGTGACAATGGCAGTCATCAGCCATAGGGGGATTGTGTTGTTCTATTGTAAATAATTGTCTGACCCATTGGTTTAATAAAAAGTGCTGATTGGCCAAAGGCAGACAGGAAGTGTGGGTGGGGCTACCAGACCAAGAAAACTCTGGGAACAGGAAGAACAGAGCAGAATGCCAGAGAGAAGCCAGAAGAAGCAGAGGTCAACTATGCTGCTCTGAGAAAAGGTACCGAGCCACATGGCTGAACAGGATAAGAGTCATGGGTTAGATTAATGGTAAAGAGTTAGCAAGTTATATGCCTGGGCCTTAGGCCAATCAGCCTAAAATTATTGTAAACATCTGTGTGTCTCTGAGGGTTTGTGGGTCTGCGGGTTTAAACCTTGAGGTTTGGCCCAAAAGTCTGGGCCAGAAACCTCATACTACAATCAGCACTTAAGAACAGGAAGGCAGCGGGCAGTGGTAGCACATGCCTTTAGTCCCAGCACTTGGGAGCAGAGGCAGGCGAATTTCTGTGACTCTGAGTCCAGCCTGAACTACAGAGCGAGTTCCAAAACAGGCTCCAAAGCTACACAAAAATCTCTGTCTTGAAAAACAAACAAACAAGAATAGGAAGGCACCTTGAGAAAGATGATTGGGTCAATCTGAGAGACTGGGTCATCAGAGAGTGTGAACAGTATCATCAGACAGCGTAGGTCAGTCACTCAATGGACTCCATACAAACACCATGGTAGAGAATGAAAGTGAGGCTGCTCCCAGAGGAACCTCTTTTTGGTATGAACAGAAGCCTCTCAGAGAGATGCCCTCCATAGCCAAGACCTTCTAGCAGGTTTAAATCTCACCACTTGGAACAAGAATGTTACCAGGCACGCTTGGATCCATAAACTGCCTGATTCACCCGGTGGGATTTAGAATCAACATGGAAACAAATCTCTGGGTGCATCTAGATTAATTGAGGTGGGAAGATCCACACTAAGTGTGAGCAGTATAGTATCTCATGGGGGGACGGGGGACTGGACTGAATTTTAAAAGATAAAAGCCAGTGAAATGCAAGCATATATCACTTGTTGATCTTAGCTTCCTGACTGCAGCTATAACGTGTGAACAGCCACCTCCTGCCCCTGCCTCTGTCTCGCCCAGTCCTGATGGACTATTATGGAGATTAGTTTCTTTGTGGCATCAGTTAGCCACTGGACATGAACCTGTTCTTATATTGACTGCTTGACAGTATGCTGTTTAAACTGGACATGCAGGTTCCCTATGAAAGTGACCTCTGAACTTTGGCAGAACAAGCTGAGATGGTCATTCAGGTTCCTGCTTTACGGAGAAAACTGTCAGACATTCTTCAGGACTCGAGGAGAAGCAACTGATGAGCTGCACCAAAATGGGCAGAGCAGATTTCCTGCTTCACTGAAATGAAAAGAGACTCTGAGCCTGTAGGCTGAAGATGGATGCCCCAACTTTATAAAGAAACTTTGGGTGACTGTCCAGGCAGATAGGTGTCATCTCTGTCATTTCTAGATTTTAGAAGTTGCTTGCACTTCTGGTTTACTTGGGTAAATATATCCTTCTGTGGTCTTTGATATAGTTGAAGATTAGATAGTTATAGGAATAGTTTTTCTTAGTCATTTAAAAAGTATATTGGATATGAAACTTTAGACTCATAAAGGTAGATGATAAAAGTATAAGTTTGCTAAACACAAATGGACTATATGTTGTAACTGTAATTCTTGCTTGATAACTGTTTTGTTATATATAATTTTGCTTTGTTAAAATTGAAGCCTTCCTTTTTTATTAGACAGAAAGGGGGAAGTGATGTGGGAATGCCTTTCTGTATGCTATGAATAGCAATCTTTAAATAAAGGAGCTATTTTGGCCCATAACAGGCACCATAGGAAAAGTAGGAGGAGGCATCAGAGTAGGTAGGAGGAGCAGGGCGGAGTCAGAGACAGACTCAGTCAGAAGCCCAAAGGAGCAACAGGTAAGGAACACAGGTAAGCCACGGGGCACGTGGCAGGAAAGATTAATAGAAATGGGTTGAGTTAGTAGGAAAGATTAATAGAAATGGGTTGAGTTAAGATGTAAAATCTAACTAGCAATGTGCCTGAGCCATAGGCCAAACAGCAGGAAGTTAATATAAGTGTCTGAGTCACTTCTGGGGGCTTGAGCAGCTGCGGGTCGGCTAAGAGGTCTGTGACTGCAGGTCTGTGAGTCTGGGCCTCTGGCCGCCCCGGACTGAGAAAGCACAATGTAACAGACTATCCCCTAAACAGTGAGCCAAAATGCACCCATCCAGCTTAAATTCCTTCTGTTACATACTTTGTTGCAACAGTGAGACAGTAACTGATACACCCAGTTCCCTTGTTAGGAGCCAGGTGTGATGGTGCATACACCTGAGATGTAAGACCTGAGAAGTCTAATCCTGGTCCGTGTCTGAAGCCACCATATAATTTACAGAAAGCCATGAAAAAAAGTCTAGAACAGATGTAAATTTAAGCACAATACTAGCTAATTGGTCCTTTCTTGAGAAAACGGGGCCCTGGGGTCCAGGCTGCCTCCATTCTCTGCTACAGAGCCACTTTATTAAGTCTGAGCCAAGAAAAATGAGGTCTTAAAGATCCCTTATCTCTCTGCTTCCTGCCTCAGACTCAATGTGACCTCATGCCCCTACCAGCATGCTTTCCCCCATATGCTGGACTTACCCCCACACCGTGAGCCCAGATTACCCTTTTTCCTCTTTTAAATTGTCAAATGTTTTGTCACCAGGAGAAAGTAACTCATACAAAGGGACATTAATCTGTCACGGTGGGGAGGTGTGGCAGTGGGCATGCAGCAGCTGTCTGTCACCTGGTTCAGAGAGCAGAAGGTGATCAGACAGGAAGCAGGGCTGGCCTATGCTCCCCAAGACCCACCTCTCATTGACCTGTTTCCTCTGGCCAGGCCCCACTCCCTGAGAGTTTCACGAGCTCCTAAAACAGCACAGTAGCTAGGGGACAAATATTCAAACGCAACAGTCCACAGCAGACATGTTACATTCAGTCAGACATGTCCTTGGAGGACCACGTTGTTGGGGAAGGGTGTTAACTTGTTTACACTTCTGGGACAGTCATGTTTTCTAAATTGAATTGTCATAGTTTTTAATGTTGATTATTTTTTTTCTCTTTTAAACATGCTAAAATGGAAGGTAGGAAGGTGTGTATGGTAAGCAGATGATGTGAGCTACTTGCCCAG
This sequence comes from Phyllotis vaccarum, assembly GCA_033318265.1. Lineage (NCBI taxonomy): Eukaryota > Metazoa > Chordata > Mammalia > Rodentia > Cricetidae > Phyllotis > Phyllotis vaccarum. The sequence continues at coordinate 9,825,340 of JARWLC010000003.1, read as the reverse complement.
TCCTAAACAGTTTGCTTATAGGTAAAGAGAATATATTCTATAATTGCAATAGGAAGCATAGTATAGTAAATTCTCAAACCAGAAATATAGCTGTCTATTGTGAGTATCAAGAGCTATACATAATGTTTTAAACGTTTCTTTCGTGTGTGTGAAGGTCAGATAACAATTCAAGGAAATTGGTTCTCTCCTCCCACCATGTAGGTCCCAGGGATTGAACTCAGGATGTCAGGTTTAGTGACACGTGCTTTATCCACTGAACCTATCCAGTATATAATTTTTATGCTATTTTTTTCTTATTATTCATTTGGCATCTTAATGCATGTATATAATGCAACTTGGTCATATTCGCACACCCTCTGCTTTCTTGCCAAGGGCAGCACATGCAAGTGACTCTTCTATGTGACATTCAAAAGCTGCTTCATCACTGGGTGACAGGGCTTCTTCAGTATGTGGCTACTGTTTTATGTACCGTTCCACGATTATGGGAAATGTCATTATTTGGTGGATGGCTGTATTTGTGAGCATATCAGTTGTCACTGAGATAGACTGTTTTTGGGGGGGGGGGGAAGGGACCCACCCCAAAGCTTCATGCTTGCTAGGCAAGTGCCTTTACCCTGACTATCCCCCAGTTCCTTTTGACCTCTTCATCCATCTAACTAACAACGCCCTGTTTCTTCCTGTGGGGAAAAAATGTAGAGTGAACACGAGAGCTGTTCTCTACCCACTTGATTCTGTTTTGCAATATGATAATTTTGGACATGGGCTGCCTTTAACAGAATTTGGTTTCTTCGAGCCTCAAAGATTCAAAGACACGAGGTTAACTAGTCTTGTCAGTCAATTGCCTGGGGCTGTGGGCACCTCCTTAGGGACAGACATATCCTGACATGACAGTGATCTTGCATGTGATTTCTAAGAGCACCTGGTCCCTAACATCCCCTGGGAGCCCCAGGCAGCCAGGAAACAGCTACCAGAAGGCTGAGGTGACTCAAGTTCCCTGTTAATTATCCTGTGTGGATTTGAATGCAGATCCCTGGCATTGCAGCTATGACCCAGGATTCACACCTTGGGCCACATCGCCTGGGAACTTGTGCAGGTTATTTGGCCCCTTGGTACCTCAGTTTTACCACTTGAGGATGGGATGACAAAGCCTCCTTGTGGCGCCTGTCACCTTGGGCTTACCTTAGTGTTTACCGTCACTGTTTTTTGCATTGGAGGAAGACAAACTCAGGAATTATCCATGGCCACTCCAAGGCTTGTCCCAAAGCCTATAGGCAGAGCATCCAGCACCCTGCACCCCCTGCCCAATTCCTCACAGACCTTGTTTTCAGTCACCACAAACTGGAGCCCAAGTAGGTAGGTGCAGGGGCTGCTTCTTAGGGGAGCAGACTCAAGCTTAACATCGGAGAACGGGACCAGACAGAGCAGAGTGGAGAAATAATGTCACAGGTTGAGAAAGGGGAGGGTATCCAGATGAAATGAAACCAGTGAGGGCGGGACGGGGGGAGTCATTGTGCTGCCCAGAAAAGACCTGCTCGCTGACCCCCACCCTGGAGGCCACGGTCACAGTAGCTCAGGGACAGTACCGGATGAGGGGCATGACAGTGTCCAGCAGCGGGGACCTGGGAACCGCCCTGGGCTGAGAAGTCTCCTCCTCCCTGCCGCCGCCCTGAGTCAGGCTGGGGAAAGACTTTCAGTTTTGATTTCTTGGGTGCAGCAAAGGAAACTCGACAGAAATCCTCCAAAGAGCGGACCATGGAGACAGACTTCCAGGTGTGCGGGAACTGGTAAGAAAGTTTTCTCAGGGCTGGCCAGAGAGAAGGGCAGAGCAGAGCAACTATTTTTGAAGTCAAGAGAATGAGGGAAAGGAACACCAGAGGGCAAACGGAAAGGGACTAGGACCCCTGCGGTGAGGAGGTCCAAACTAGATCTCTGGATAGAGTGAGTGGTTGGTGGTACCTCAGCATCACGGCACTCCCTCGGCGGTGTGGGTGTTTCAATCTGGCTGGTCAGCATGAAGTTAAGTAGTTTCAGGACTAATATGTTATTCGTTCCTGTCAAAGCTTAGGTCCTAGTGGGGGAGGAGGGCTGGCAGCATAGTCATCCCACCCATCTGTGACAGAGACCCTGAAAGGTGCTCCAGGGTTATTCTCATCCTCCACATGATAAGAGAGCTGGGAGAGGGAGCATGGAGGTCAGAGCAGAGAGCAATGACCACACCTCCGGGTAAAGGGGGCCTGCCACTCATCAGAATGTACGTATTGCAAGAACTGGGTTAAACCTTCCCCGGATCTCTGGATTCTGGAAGAAGTGCTGAGTGTATAGATAGGCAGAACAGAAAGGACAAGCAGAGCAAGGGATGTCACCCTGTGCAGCTGGAAACAGCTTTATCAGACTAACAGCAATGAGGCTTTCCTAGTCCCTCTGTGGCCAAGACCCAGGGTGCTAGGGCCCTGGTGTTTGATGATAACGCGTATACCTGTGTAGCTGATGGATGGGGACGGATGTTGGTCCATGTCCCATGCTGGCTCAGTGGAAGGTGGCCTGGTGAGAGAGACACTTAGACTGGGCCCATGTGGAGAGACTTTATTATCATGGAGAGAGGGGGGAAGAGACTGATGGAGAGGGGGGGAGGATGAAGAGTGGATCAGGAGTTGAGGAGTGTGTGCCCTCTGGCAGGGTGGAGAGAAGGAATGAAGGCAGAAAAAGGGAGGGTCAAAGGTGGGAATTTTTCTCAAATGGAGCTTGATGTCAGAACTCAAGGCAGGGTCAGGCTAATTGTCATTTGCCAGGTGTGGCTTCAGGAGCTAAGCCATTCTAACACCTAGAGCACCTCCCCTTCAGGGATACAGCCTGTTTCCTTTCTTCTTAGCTAGGGGCCATTAGCACAGTGGGGGAAAGCGTTAGCATTTCCGGTGATGAACTTATCAGAGGAGAACACCCTGCCCTGGTAGATTCTCCAGGGTCTCAGCACCTCTCTGGGTAGCTTCAGGAGAGCCCAGGAACAGGAGACAGCTGGGTGCACTTTGGCTCTTGGAGAGTTGGAAAAGCCTTGAGGATTCTGAAAGTTGTTTTCACCTGTGTAGGAAGTAGAAGCAAAACGGATGTGTTTGTTGCTTTGGTGTTATGATGGCTTTACTGAGAGATGACCGGAAGAGGACAGACTTCACCTCTCCCCTCCCCCATCTCTGGGGGGGGTGCTTGGCGCTGAGTCTGGGGTATTACAGAACAGTCAGTCACTCTACTGAGTTGTAGCCCCAGCTCTATTTTTGCTTTGCATTTTGAGACAGGGTGTCACTAACTTGCCCGGGCTGATCATGGACTCCCTCTGCGCATAGGTAGGCCTTGCTAGGTACCAACATGCCCAGCTGACTTGTACTTGTTTAAAGTACACACTTCGACATACATTACTTATCGGTGAAACCATCCTACAGCCTGGGAAATGAATCTGTCATTACTCTTGAAAGTTGCCCCATTGCCCCTTCATACTGCTCCTTCCCACCACGCTCCTGGGCAGTGTAGCGCTTATTTTTAAGGTGGTTGGATTTCCTGCCTTTTCACCAGTACAAGCAGGGCAGGAGCGCATCGTCCGTGTCACTGTATGCAGCAGGCCTGGGAAGAGCTTGTCCTAGGTATTCATTAAGACTTCATACCGTATCCTAAGACAATGAACCTTTCTCTCTCCCACACTTGATCCTGAAGCAAAAGAAATGTGGCCTCTGCCCACTTCAGCCTCCACGAGGCCCACTGCCTGCGCTTCCTGGTCATTTGCCCGGATTGTGAGGAGCCCATCCCAAAGTCAAAGATGAAGGAGCATGCAGAAGCTGTGCACCAGCAGGTGAGCAGGTGGCATTTGGGACAGAGGCCTGGGGGTCAGTAGCTGGAGTCCAGCCCTCCCAGGCCCTGCAGGAAAGTCATTTAGCACCCCCCCCCCCGTATTTGGCCTCAGTTTGGGAATAGAAAAGTTTTTTGTGTTACATTAAGGCTGCCCCCCCCTTTTTTTTCTTTTTACTCTCTAAATGTGAGATTATGGGGCTGGCAAGGCAGGGGTCCATTTTAAGAAAGGCAAAATGTTCTTTGGAGGATTGTAAAGAGGCAGCAGATGGGCCCAGCTCAGTCTTCCTTCCTACCTTTCTGAGTCAATCTCTTATGGCTTAATCTTTCTGAGAATCAAGCTCACGTGACCATTTGGATTCAGACTGGTCCAACAAACAGTTTTTGAGCCCTAGGCTATAGAGGAAAGCTGAGGTTGCCATTTCTGCTCTTTATCCTCTAAGATCTCATGGACCCAAGTGTGAAGAAAGCATGGCTAGCCCAAGTGATGTAAGGAGGGGCCAGGGGCTGAGGCTGGAACCTACATCTATGTACATGTGCTTGTTTCCTGGTTGTTGAAACTCCTGGGTCAAAACTTGGGGAGGAAAAGGGTTACTTGGATCAAGGAAGTTAGAACAGGAACCAAAGCAAGGCAGGAACCTGGAGGCAAGAGCCAATGCAGAGACCGTGGGGGGTGCTACTTACTGGCTTATGTTCCATAGCTTGCTCAGCCTGCTTTCTTATAGAACCCTGGACCACCAGGCCAGGGATGGCACCATCCACAAGAGGCTGGGCCCTCCCCCATCAATCACTAATTACAAAAATGTCCTATAGCCAGGTCTTATGGCAGCATTTTCTCAATTGAGATTCCCTCCTTCCTGATACTCTAGCTGTGTCAGGTTGACATAAAAGCAGCCAGCGGAGCTTGGGTAGTTTGTACTGTCATCAGCATGAGCAAGCTTGCTGACATTGAATTTCTCCTCTGTAGGCAAGCAGACTAACCTGAGCAAACGAGGCAGACAGGGGAGGAGAGGCCAGTCATAAAGATTCACCCAATCACTTTTCCACCTGAGTGACTAGGAGAACTGTGGATAACCATCCCACCTCAGAGATGCAGATTCTTCTGCCCCATATACATACTTGATATGGGAGATCTCCATGACCCATGGGTAACTCTATGTCCACTTGACACAGGCTATGGTCACCTGGAAGACGGAATCTCAGTTGAAGAATTCCATCATATTAACCTGTATCTGTGTAACAAGCATTTTCCTTATTCATGATTGATGTGGGAGATCCCAGTCTACTGTGGACAGTACCGCTTCTTGGCAGGTGGTCCTGGGTTATAAAGAAAGCAAGCCGGAGCAATCCATTTAGCAGCATCCTCCATGGTCTCTGCTTCAATTCCTGCCTCTAGGTTCCTTCCTTGAGTTCTTTTTTGCCCTGGCTTCCCCTGATAACGAGTCTAAGAGAACTCATGATACCCAAGGACAGTATCTACCTCTGACCCTTGCCAGCACTTTCTCTGATTGGCTTTCATTTCCTCCATCTCTCCACAGACCAAGGAAATCCAACAGCACCCTGCCACGTGTAAGTTCTGTGAGTTGGCTGTGCACCTCAGCAAGCTGGACGTCCATGAGTCCTACTGTGGCAGCCGGACAGAGCGCTGTCCACACTGCAACCGGCACATCATGCTCCGAGAGTTGGCCCAGCACATAGATGTGTGTCAGAGTGCAAAGGCCAGGTCTGAGGAAGGTGAGCATCAGGAGAAGCTGGAGGAGGAGAGGACAGTCTCCAGTGCAGGTTGCTGGGACAGGAACCTTGCCAGAACAGGAGAGAGTCCATTCTGAGCCTTTGTGTGTGTCTGCAGTGCCCTTCAATGACTTATCCAGGGACAACAAGAAGTCGGGTGTAGTAGGAGGTTTCTGGCCCTGACTTTCGGGCCTAGCCTCAAGGTTTAGGACCCACAGACCTGCAGTCCCGCAGTCCCACAGTCCCATAGAGACACACAGAAGATTACAAGTTTTAGGCTGATCGGCCACAGGCCCAGGCATATAACTTGCTAACTCTTTTCTCTTAATCTAACCCATTGCTCTTATCTTGTTCAGCCATGTGGCTCGGTACCTTTTCTTAGAGCATCATGGTTGTCCTCTGCTTCTTCTGGCTTCTCTCTGGCATTCTGCTCTGTTCTTCCTATTCCCAGAGTTTTTCTTAGTCTTGTAGCCACGCCCACACTTTCTGCCTGCCTTTGGCCAATCAGTGCTTTTTATTAAACCAATGGGTGGGACAATTATTTACTATGAAACAACACAGTCTCCTACAGTCAGGGGTGGGGTGTAAGAGCTATAGAGCAGAGAGAAAGAAAGCCATGTGGAATCCTAAATATGAAGGGCTTTCTTTACATTCCAAAGACATAATCTCAGCCTGGTAAGGGCCACCCAAATCATTCTATAAATAAAAATGCACAAAGAAATCAGGGAACAAATAAGACCAGACTTTCCAGCTCCAGCACTAAGCCTAAATCCTCCTTTTCCACTGCATTGTATTGCCTATTTCTACTTCTGTGATAAAACAACAACAAAAAAAAAAGTTAAGAAGCAGCAGCTTAGGGAGGAAAGGTTTAGGGAGGCTTACAGTTTGAGAGGGAACAGCCTTGTTATTTGGGAGAAGGCATGACAACAGGAACATGAGGCACTGTACTGGTCACTCTGAATCCACATTGGGGAACAGAAAGCACAAGATGTACCCCTGAGTTAAGGAATGTCAAGGCCTGTGCTCAGCACCGCACTTCTTCGAATGAGGCTCTACCTCATAAAGGTGCCACAACTTGCCTACACAGCATTAGTAGCAAACAATCAAGTGTTCAAACACAGGAGCTCACCAAGAGAGTGGAATGTTTATATTCAAACCACAGCAATGGCCCAAGGAGAGGCTGCTACAGCTTCAGACTGTAGCTTTGTATATCAGCTTTCTAGTATCACTATATTCTCCGCCCCCCCACCTCTCTCTCTCCCCAGTTCCAGTGCTGGGGATTTGAGCCTAACATGCTAGGCAAGTGCTCTACCACTGACCTCTCTGTAGTCTTTTGACCCGTTTCACGTCTTTTGTTGGCTTCATTGGTTATTTTGACAATGTGATCACATGTGGAGTGTGGGATAGTGCTCTTTATTTGAGAGTTTCTGGCCGAGATAGAGACGTCAGACATGTGGAGAAACTGTGAAACCCCTTAGTTCCACCAGGTCAACACTCTACCTAAGATCAATATTGGCCAATGGAAAGCCAGGAAGTATGAGATTCATGTACTTTTCTTAAGCTCTGTTGTGCCTGGTCTCCCTCCCAACCAACGGTCTCCCACAGAAGCTCACTGACATCTTCAATACAGCACAACTTTAATAAAGTGATGTAACAACCAACGCCCGGTTGAATCCCACGCAGAGCTTGGAAACCAGTAGAATAGTTCAATTAGGCAGTCTCTGTGTAAAAGGAAGTGCTTTGGCTCAGGACCCAAAACCAAGTTCTTGGCGCAAGGGAGATTTATTTGCCTCAGAGGGACAGAGGTCAGGGAATAAGACAAAGACGGGAGATAGAGGATGAGAGAGAAGGGAGCAAGGGTATTTGTCCCAGAGGAACAAAGGGCTGCCTCTGGATAGAGAGGAGACAGACATGACCTGTAGGAAAATGAGAGTTTATAAAGGTAAAAGGGGAAAGCCTGCTTAGGATGAGGTGTTTAAATGGACATGTTAATTAGGTGAGTCAAAGGGGACTTTTGGCTGTTGGATTTCAATACTTTGATAGCTGGACCTCGGTGGTCAGTCTCAGGAGGAGGAAGTGGCCAAATAAGGGAGTGGGCCTTGGTGGCTAGCTTTAGGAATGCAGTCTAATGGGAATGCGGGAGAAGACCAAGGCCTGCCAGAGCCACATGCTCAAGTGGCTAGTGTCCCTTCAGGACCGCTGTTCTGCTCCAGGAAAACATCTCTTCATCAGAGTCACTCTAGAAAAATGGCTGTCCAGCCAATCCTCTCCTGGGTGGCTCCCAGACGTGTGGGGAACTTAAGACCTGGCTAGCCTAGGGATAGTTAATGCTCACAAATACAGGTCATGAGAGCATCCAGGGGAGATAGGTGGCTTCCCATTGTCAAGAACAGTGATTTGTGTGTTTCCTTGTTTGCTCAGAGAAGAGAAGTGTATCTCCTAGAAGGAAAACCCCTTGTGATTACTGCAAACAAATGATTCCAGAAAATAAATATGTCTCCCATATGGTGAGTAGCAATTTTCTACTTTCTAATCATGCCAGTAGCTAGTTCATACTCCCAAAAGCAAGGTGTGAAAAGCAGATATTAGACCAGTTTTGCATGGCTCAGTTATTAAAGGTTCTGATGTTTGTTATTTCACTTCACTTTGGCTTGCTAGAGTCTAAGGTTTTCTTCAGGCGAATTTGGCATAATTGGCTTTCATTTGTGCCTGGCTCTTTAAGCAGCAACCCTGATAACTCCTGATGGCCCTGATCACCTCCAACCATCGGCCTGATTGGTTTATGGAAGACCCACTGCCAGACTTAGCCCCCAGGCCCTTAATGACTCTTAGTACACTGTTGAGTCAGCTACATTCTTCTTACAGAGGTTTTCCTCCTGAGAAACTTCACAGCTTCTCTCCCAGAAACTCATCTCCTCTCCACCCCCACATCCCTGGAACAGAGCTGTCTATCTTTCTTTGGAAAAAAAAAAAAAAAAAAGAATATCCCAGCACTCGGGCGGCAGAGGCAGGCAGATCTCTGTGTTCTAGGCCAGTCTGGTCTCCATGGTGAGTTCCAGGACACCCAGGGCTACATAGTGAGACACTGTCAAAAAAAAAAAAAAAAAACCACTGTGGACCAGCAGAACCACAGAATGGGACCTTAGAGATGAGCTGGCTCTGTTTCTTATTGCACAGCTGAAAGCTGTCATTCCTGGCAGTGTTGTGCAAGGACCTTTTCTGTGCCACTCACCTTTCCCAGCTAGGCTTTTCCTTGCACCCAAGCCCCTGGTTACAGGATTAACCACACACCTCTTGCAGTGTCTCAGCCCATTTGCACTGCTGTAACAAAAGACCACAGGCTAGGTAATTTCTACATGACAGAAACATATTCCTCAACGTTCTGAAGCCTCAAAATCCAAGTTCCGACTGCAGGCATTTGGCATCTGGGGGGGGGGGGGGGCCTTGCTGCTGCCTTGAATGGCAGAAGGCAGCTAGCTAGGCTATTTCAAGCCTCTTTTATAATCCCATTGGTGTGGGAGGAGCCTTTGTGACCTTTACCTCCCAAAGGTGCAGCTCTCTTCCACCATATATGTAACATTTGGATTTTAATTATTTTTTTTTAGGGACCAGGGGGAGGCAAGGTTTCTCTATGTAGCCCTGGCTGTCCTGGAGCTCACTGTGTAGACAGACTGGCCTTGACTTCACAGAGCTCTGCCTGCCTCTACCTCCCAAGTGCTGGGATTAAAGGCGTGTGCCATCACGGTGGATTTATTTTTATGTTTAGATGTGTGTGCCTACTTGTATGTGCATGCAGTGCGTGTGTGGAGGCCAGAAGGAAATTATAACCCCTAGAACTGAAGTTTAAGGTGAAATGCCTGACATGAGTGCTGAGAATTGGCCAAACCTGGGTCCTCTGCAAGAGTAGCCAGTCCCCTTTATGACTAAGCCATTTCCCCAGCCCCCCCCCCAAACCTGGATTTTAGAGGGATATATCCAAACATCCATCTTTACAACCTGAGTTCTCTTTCTTCTGGCAAAGCCAGCTGTAATATTGAATGTCTGCCTTTTATTACTGAGCATTAATAATTTTTTTTACATTTATTTACTGTGGGGTGTGTGTGAGAGAAAGAGAGAGTGTAAAAGCTGAGTGGAGATCTTGTAGAGCTAGGCTCTTTCTATCCACTGAGTTCCAGACATCAGACTCGGGTCTTTAGGCTTGACAGCACAGAGCTGAGTTGATACCCTTTCTCTGTCATTTCTAAGTGTTTATAGGGAGAAGCCTTTCAGGGGATCTCAGTTGTACTGTCCAACTATTACAGCTGAAGTCATTTTTTTTTAATTCACACATTACTCACATTTTCAGAAACAATGTCCAGCCTCAAGTACTGTGAAATATCTTCAGGATGGAAAGCCAAAAATCCTTCCTCCATCCCTTACAAGTCAGGTGACTGGAAATCAAGCATCCACATCCACAGTGAAGAGAGACGTTCGTCCAAAGACAAAAAATAGAAACAGTTCAACAAAGCAAGAGACAAAGGACCAAAATGGTACCCTGGATCTGCCTTTGAAGTCTGCACTCCAGCAGAGGGCTGCTCTTTTGACTGGAGATGAAGCAGCCTATGACCTCCTTCGGAGGTGTTATCAGTGTGGCATCTTACTTCCCTTGCCTGTTCTAAGTCAACACCAGGTACCTTCCTCTTCCCTCAACCCTGCTGCCTCCTCACCTGGCTGGGAACCAGCAGCACAGTGTCCTACCCAGCCTGGGGTGTGTGTGTGTGTGGAGGGGGTTAGACCAGTGTGGTGGCTGGACTCTTGGCTTGCTACCATGTGTTCACTTGGGTTCATGGGAAGAAGACAGTACACCCTAAGAATGTCTTTAGCCTTTCAGCTGCAGGGGGATTCAGCTTCTTTGAGAACTGAGACCTCTTCCCTTAGCCCGGGGCATTTTTACTGTTCTCTATATTTATGTTTTTAGCAAGTTGATTTTCCATATCCTCAAAACAACCTTACTGGGCCTCCAGATGGACAAGCCAAATGCACATCGAGGAATATCACAGTGTGCTGGATTTTTTTTTCCAAACAAGGTTTGCATAGGCTTTGTGTCCTTGGGGAGCTTTCGGACAAGATTCATATAGAGGGCAACCGAAGAACCAAAGATGAAGTTAAGACCAGGTGCTAGCACTCTGGAGCCAGGCAGGTGTGGCACAGCAGGAATTTAACACCAGACAGCCCCTCCCAAGCTTCCTCCTGCTTCAGTACCTGGCTTGTGTCACCTCCCAGTCACTGGGTCACCTTTGAGGGTAGACCTGGATCTCCCCCTCTGTGTCTGCAGCTATTCCAGGCCCAGACACATGGCAAAGCTCCAAGGCTGTGGAGTGAATGAGTAAAGCCCGGGCTGTCGGGGCTTGTTCTAGGTAGAGATAGGCAGCCTAGGCCTGAGAACGGAAGGGCCTGGCTCCAGACATGCTTGCCTCCAGCACACCCAGATTTATAGCTGGCTTCTTCATCCTGGGTTTTCCATCCAAGACTATCTTCTTCTTAAGGAAAACTTTATTCTTTGAATGCTGTTACTATTGGGAAGAGAGTTGCACTGATAAGCATGTGGAGGCCAGAGGACGGCTCTGAGGTCAGTTCTCTTTCTGCATCTCTAAGAGAGGTTGCCAGGTTTGGATAGCAAGCATTTTCACCCACTGAGCCATCTTCTAGACCCCAGAGATTATGTCTTGTAATAGTAAGAGTTGTCATTAGAAGTAGTCAGCCATTGTATATGTTACATTGTACAATGTTACAATGCTTGGCTATGACTGTCCTCCCTTACAGACAAGACAAGTTACTTTACCCTCATTGTACAATGAGAAAACTGGAGGGGGGGCAGCATCATTTGAAAGACCTTACAATGTAAGGCTCTAAGGTTTATGCTTTTAAGTTTTTGGCTGGAGGACTTAGTTGTTTGATACTTTAAAAAACACAAAATATGACTGGGCATGGTGGGGCATGCCTTAAATCCCAGCACTTTGGAGGCAGAAGCAGAGGCAGGTGGATTTCTGTGAGTTCCAGGCCATCCATCCTACTCTACATAAAGAGAAAAAAATTAATTTTGTTATAATAGACATTATTTGGAATCGTATCACCTGAAAGCTGGTTTTCAAACTAGCTCAGTGTCTTACATCATTTTCTATTGCTATGATAAAACAGTATGACCAAAGCAATTTAGAAAGGAAAGGGTTTATTTCATCTCCTGTGTGCAGTCCATCGCCCAAGGAAGATGGAGCAGGCACTCAAAGGTACAAGCTGATGCAAAGACCCTGAAGGAATGCTGCTTCCCAGCTGGCTCCCATATGACTTGTTCAGCCTCCTTTCTTAGAGCATCCATGACCACCAGCCCTGGGGTGATACTACCAAAAATAGACTGGGCCCTCCCACAGCAATTATTAATCAAGAAAATGCCTCGTGCTGTAGAGGGCTGGCTCAAAGGTTAAGAACACTGGATGTTCTTCCAGAAGTGTTGAGTTCAATTCCCAGCAACCACATGGTGGCTCTCAACTATTTATCATGAGATCTGGCACCCTCTTCTGGCCTGCAGGCAAACACTGTATGCATAATAAATCTTTTTTAAAAAAAGGAAGGAACGAAGGAAGGAAGTGTCCCACAGATTTGCTCCAGGCCAATGTGATAGTGGCATATTTCTCAGTTGAGACCCCTCTTCCAGATTATCCTAGGCTGTGTTAACAAAAAACTAACCAGCATTCTGTTAGGGCTATTGGAGAATTTTTGTAATCATAACACTTAGGAAAATCAAGACAGGTTTTGGGGAGATGGCCCAATGGTTCAAGTATTTGCTGTGCAAACATAAGGATATGAGTTTCAAATCTAACTGGAGAATCATCCTGTGGGAAAAGGCAGGAATTTTTCCAACTTGAAAACTATAAAAAACCACTGTTCTGCAGCGAACAGGAACATCAGCCATTTTTGCCTTTTCTCCCGAGACTTTGCAAGGTTGTAAAACTGCTTCAGTCAGTCTGAATACTTTTGGCCTCCCGACTTATGAAAGGAGAATCATGGTCTCTCACACAGTGATTCTTTGAGTCTCTGAAACCAAAAGTTAATGGGTCGTCCTGTATTTTGCTTGATAGCCTTGTGCTATATATACAAACGTGACCATTGGGAGTGTTGTTATACACCTGTGCTAAACCTCATTTCTGTAACATGGCACTGACCAAGTCAACAATGTAACTCACTGATCCCAGTGGCTACACAGAAACCCTACATGAGCTGCTTCCTGTACACCCATGATGTCCGCCTCTGTTAGCCACTACCCAAGTCTCTTCCCTGCCATCTCATCCCAGTCTCAGTCAGGCATGCTTCAGGACAAGGGACAGCAACACCCAGATCGGAACCGAGCAGCATTTGAGGGACTAAGATATAGCTGTGTGGTGAGCTAAGCACTGAGCTCCCAGGCCAGGCAAAGAAGGGGAGGAGGGATTATATGAGCGAAGGAGTCAAGATCATGATGGGGAAACCCACAGAGATGGCTGACTCTGGATTGACAGCTGGAACCTGCATGGGACCAAACTAGGCCCTCTGAATGTGGATGACTATTGTGTGGCTTAAGCACTTGGTGGGTCCTCTGGCAGTGGGACCAGGATTTATCCCTAGTACATGAACTGGTTTTTGGAGCCTATTCCCTATGAAGGGACCTTGCTCAGCCTTGATAAAGGGAAAAGGGACTTGGTTCTGCCTCAACTTGATACCCCAGACTCTGTTGACTCCCCATGGGGGAGGCCAAATCCTCTTTGGGGGGTGGAGGGATGGGGGGGGAGCTGGGGAGTGAATGGAAGGAGGAGGAACTGTGGGTGGTATGTTAAAAAGAAAGATGTGGCTGTGTGTGTGGTAGAGTGCTGGTCTAGCACTGGAAAAGCCCTGGTTTTAAGATCCTCTGTTGGTAGAAAGACCAACAACAGAAAAGTTTAGCAACAGGAAATACTTAGCAACTTGCCTTCCACTTAAAGGTTTTTAACATCTATTTTTATTTCTTTAGGAGAAGTGCCTGAGGCTAGCTCATCTAAGGAAAAATATGTGAAGAGGGCCAGCTAGCTCCTGAGCTAAGAAGCCCCAGGATTCAGAAGAGTGCTGCTTCATTATGGCTTCCCGCTTCCTTTTATGGTGGTCACAACTTGGTTTTCTTTACGGGTCTCTATTATTGGATTTTTTTTTCCCCTTTCATACACGTTTACAGATGTATTGTAATCATACTTATCTCCGTTCCCTCCCCTCATCTCCATCCCATTCCACTCCTGTGAACCTCCTTCTTCCCAACAGTTCTCTTTCTTCATATCTTCCGTCTGCACGCATGAGTGCTTGTGTGTGTGCCCACACATGCTGGCACACACATGCATATGCAGGTCTTGTGCAGATAACCACAGCTGACTTGTGCCCGTGTTTGCAACAGCCATGGCCATGCTAGATCCAGAAGAGAGGATTTCATAGCATCCCACCTGGCGCCACCCCTAGGTTCTTCGGTCCCATCGGCGATGTGTCGGGCAGGGTACTCAGTATCACTCAGCATGTAGGAAAAGAGACAGGCTCTAACCTTTAATTGTTGGGCTTCAGAAAACCTTAGGACTTTTCCTTCTGAGGCAGACCTTGTTGGCCCAGGAGCTACAGGTGACCCAGAGAAGGCTTTCTGTTCCACTCACTCTGTTCTTCCACTCACTGTTCACTAAGCACCTGAGTTCAACTGCTGGATTACCCAAGACACCCCAGCTCTGTCTTGAGTTTTCTCCTGTCTTCCTTGGCTTTCCTCATTGGTTTTGAGGGCAAGATATGTTAGGTCTGTTAGGATTGTGTGGGCTTGGGAGGGGTGATACAGTAGGACAGAGGGAGGAGGGAGGGAAGGGGAAATGGGGGAGGAGAGAAAGAAGGAGAGGGGGAGAGAAGGGTAGATAGGGAGAATTAAAGTTCCCAGGAAGCAGTCACCACAAACTGAGCATTCTACAAAGGTTGACTGACTAGAACCTGGGGCCTGTGGAGAGGTTAGCTCATTGCAGGCCCAGAACCAAGTATCTTGAGGTATCTTAGCCCCTTAAATAGCCACTTGTCATCCACATCTGCGTGTGACCTAATATCCTGTGACTCTTAGGTAAAGGCCTTGGAACATATGAGCCGATTCCTACCGCAGAAGAAATCTTCACACAGTATCTGGGGCCCATAGCAGTATCTCCCTGCTTTAACATGGTTATTTGGGGCAAACTAATCTGTATTTCTGGGGCATGATCACTCAGATTTGGCTCTAAAATAAACTATTTTCCATCTCCTTTGAAGTGAGAGCTGTGTCTTTCACATTGGGGAGGGGGAGGGTAAAAAGGTGAATGTGGGTTAGAGGGATGGGGGTAGGCAGTAAAGTAAAGGAAAAGTGGTTGAGGCCTCTTATCTGGGGACAGAGTACTCAACTTTCAGTTCAGGGCTTCAGCAAAAAGGGTACTCACCAGCAAGGTGTGTGGGTTGGGTGTGCACCACCTTCTGGAAGCTGGGAAGGGAAACTGAGCTCAGGCTTTGTTAATAGGTTCAAGCCAGGGCTGCTTGCAGACCCGATTTGAACCCCACCCCTTAGGGGTGGGAGGAGCCCTCATCTGAGGATAGAAATGGAAGCCCAAGCTTCCTGAGGTCAAAACTGGAGGGAACGGGCCTGAGCACAGAATCGGGATCAGAGCCTGGCGAGCCTCGGAAGGTGCGCCTCCCTCCAGCCTCCTGTCTCTGCCTGCACTTTCCTGGTGGGTCCGTGCAACGCCCTCTCGGCCCTGTTCCCTCCGCAGTAGCGGATCTGGCAACTCCGGGTTACGGATCCAGCAACTGATGGGCACTGGCAGAGCCAGTGGGTGGCAGCGCGTCATAAAGGTGGCCGTGGCTCTGGCCGGGGCGAGCGTAGGGTGCTGCTCCCGTTGCTCTCGGAGTCGGCGTGGGAGCAGCAGCGCGGGCGGAGGGGCAGGCGCTCGGCGTCCCTGCAGCCCGAGCGGGGCGCAGCGAGCCGGTAACCCGAGGCCCGAGGCACCCATGCACCGGGCGGGCAGCTGTGGACCCGCGCAGCCGCGAGGCCCGCGTGGGAGGGGCGCGCCGCCCTGGTGACGGGACAACCTTAAGTTTCCCTCGCTGGTTGGACCAAGCCCAGGTTTAGGAATACTAGCGTAGGTTCGGATCCCACACCCGTACACTTAGAACAGCGTCTAACTAGCAAACTTTATTAGCCTCCCAACACCTTCTGCCATTCACTGTTTGCAAAATGGGTGTGTTTCCATCTTCATAGAAAAAATGCAGAACTACCTTGGCCCCAACTTACTAATAGCGGCCAGCGCTTACAGCACTTTCTATCCCCCCCCCCAAGGATTTCCCACATTAGCGCATTTAAATTTCCCAGAACTAGGAGAAAGGAATTAACAGACCAGACACTGAAACAAAGAAGAAATTAACTAAGATCATAGAAGGAATTGACGGGCCACTAAGTCCCATAACCTCTTACCAGTGGGAGTGTCGTTTATTATTTGTGGGATTGGGGAGGGGCTCTATAACTCAGGAGCCGGAAAAGGCTGACCCTGGGACATGGTGCGAGTTCATCCCCAGGACTCACATAAAGTTGTAGTTGTAATCCAGGCTATCTATAGTAAGAGAGAGATACGGAACAAACCCCACAAAAGACTGTGTTTCAAAAAAAAGTGGAATGGGAAAATCTATACCAGAGACTGTCCTCTGACCTCCTGTGACCTCCTGTGACCTCCTGTGACTTCCTCTGACCTCCTCTGACCACCTCTGACCTCCACACATACACCACAGGACATGGGCACACATGCCCATAGCTCTGCAGCACCGACATATTCTTCTAGCCTGCGACTTTGCCTGGATTTTATTAGTAACACCCCCTTACCCAGCGCACGTGTGCATGCACACAAACACACACACACACACACCACATGCCCAGATTATACCAAGCAGCACCCCAGCTTTGGGGGGTTTTGTTGTTATATTTCCATTTTTCATTATTACCTATTGGTCTCTTGATCCACACTGTCCCTGGGAAAAGGTTCATAATCTCGGATAGTGTTTACAAACATCAGTTTTGTTTGCTTATTTGTTTTGTTAAGTAGAATTACAAATTCATGATATGAAAGCAATTGTTACCCCATCAGTGTGTGTGCAACACAAGTATGTATTCACACCTCTGCCTGTACTACAATCAGCTTTTCCTCTGCACTAGGCCAGCCTGGTCTGCCTTGCAACTACGAATCCTTCAAAACTTAATTCGGATATCACCTCCTCTGAGAAGCCCTCAGCACTTCCTCCTTACATAGAAACTAGTCACTTATTTGTACTATTTCCCTTACTCTCCCCATACCCCAACTTCCCGGTCATGCACATGCCTGGCCCCCCCTCACTTCTCTGCTGTGCTGTGCTAACATTCAGTAGGTTTTGTTTTAGAGGAGACAGAGTCTTGTTATACGGTCCAGAGTGACTGGAACTCACTGTGTAGCCCAGGCCTTGAGCTTATGTTCCTTCTGCTTTAGCCCCCTGAGTCCTGGGATTACAGGAATAGGTATCCCAGGCAGCTTCTCACTGTGCTGGTCTATGACCCTGGATGAACTAAGCATTCTTCACAAGTGTGGGGTGTGGCCTGGATTCACCAATGAACCACCTACATCTGGCACATGCCTGATACAGTCCAGTAGAGAAAGTGTGTTCAGTTGAGTTTGATCTCTGCTTGGCAGGTAACAGTCCTCCTTTTCTACCCCTCCCAGAGAACACGTGATTGCATTTCTTTCTCCATTTTGGGAAGCCCTGCTCACCACACCACTACACTGTACATCTGGGCCCTTTGATGGACGAAGAAGGTGAGGTGAGCCAGCCCCAAGAGCAGAGCTGCTGGGCCACTCTGCCAGATGTGTGCCTACGACGTATTTTCTGGTGGCTGGGAGACAGGGACAGGTCCAGAGCTTCCCTGGTCTGCAGAAAATGGAACCAGATGATGTACTCAGCTGACCTCTGGCGGTACAGGACCATCACGTTCAGCGGGAGACCATCCAGGGTACACGCATCTGAATTTGAGTCAGCCCTCTGGTACGTTAAGAAATTTGGTCGCTACCTAGAACACTTGGAAATCAAGTTCCTGAACCCTTACAATGCCGTCTTGACCAAAAAGTTCCAGGTCACCATGCGAGGGCTCCTGTCGTGCCTCGGCAAGAGTAACAACCGTCTGAAGTCACTCTCTATTCAGCACCTGGAGCTGGACCGACTGGTCTGGAGAAACAGCATCAAGGGGTCACTCATCAAGAGCTTGATTTTTTTCTTAAAGAAAATGGGCAAACACCTGGACCATCTCAGCCTGAAAGGGGCCCGGCTGACAGTCGAGCAAGGCTGCCACATCCTCAACTCCCTGAGCTACCTTCGGAATGAGAACTTGGCCTCGGAGCTCAATATTGAGGATTTCTTCAGCCATCATCTGGCTGTCTACGGCAGCTCCCAGTTCAACAAGGCCATGGCCACATTCCGCAACCTGACGTTCCTCACACTCAACTACAACTGTATCTCTGACGAGCTGCTAGAGACATTGAGTGAGAACAATGCCAGTACCCTCCGGACCATGAACATCAAATGCCACGTTCACGACCCCCACGGCCAGGTAGTTTGGGGCATGTCCTGGGCCAAGCTGGCCAGGCAGGCCAGCAATCTGAAGGTGAACTTCTTCTTCGAGCGAGTCATGAAGTATGAGCGCTTGGCCCGGATATTGCTACAAGAGATTCCAGTCAGGAGCATCAGCCTAAGAAGTTGCTATTTCAGTGACCCAGACTGGTCCATGAGGCCCACTCTGATGGACCTCTTGCCCACCTTCCGGAACACCTTGCAGGTAATTGGCAAGTGAGGCCCCCAGGAGCTTGTGAGGAGTAACTGCTCACAGCAAAGCCTGTTCTCGGCTAGGCTCAATAATTCTTTGTCAAAGTTCGAGATGTTACAAAGCTCACTCCCAAGCCTCACACATACTCCTCACAAGACCACTGTTCCCTCCCTGCACACGGGACTCAGAGAACTTCCTAGCTGGCTGTCAACCACGAAAACCTTCCTCACCCTTTTTGTAGAGCTGTGAAGTCTGAGCCAAGGGGGTGCCTTGCTGGCAACAGGCAGCCTCTTGCCACTGGCTTACAGCAGCAGATAGGCAGCCAGGTGGTTCCTGTAGTCAGCAATAAGCAGGGGAAGAGAATACCCAAACTTGAAAAAGAGACCTCCAACAATCCGGGCGGTCCCAGCACCTCTGACCCCTTCCCCCACCCTCCTTCTCCGGCACTTTTTTAGAAGTTAACATTCGAGTTCAACAATAATCATGAGTCGCTAGATGAGCAGCTACATCTCCTCATCCTGGCCTGCCGAAAGCTGTTTTATTTCAAGATCTGGGCTTTCCTGGATGTTAAGTTTGTGGAAAGGATCCTGAAGAGCCAGGAGGAGGGGCAATGCTCCCTGCGCACACTAAAGGTAAGGACCCTCAGCTGCTTGTGTGGGTTGAAGCAGGAACATCTAGACATGACACTTCTGCTCTGATGCAGGTTGGAAATTGGGATAGGAAAGAGATGAGACAGGCACTGCACCTGAATCTGTCCATGGGAGACACCCAGCCCCACAGACAGGATCTGGAAGTCCCTTCCACTGTCTCCCATGGTTCTACATCCATGAAGCCAGCCAACTTCATGTCTTTACTGAAAATGTATATTTTCTGATGCTATTCCCTAAGCATAACATTCATATTATGGTAGGTATTGTGAGCATCCCAGAGATAACTTTTACACGCTGTTCCATTTTACCTAATGGATTTGAGTATCCATGCATTCATCCTGGATTCCAAAAGAGGTCCTGGAATTAATAGCTCATGGATACCAAGGGAAATTGTACATAGGCTTTTTATGATTCAACCATTAATTTGTGTGTGTAGACAGATTTGGATGGTTGCCAGATCTTAAGTGATGTAGTCACCGTGTGTGTGTGTGTGTGTGTGTGTGTGTGTGTGTGTGTGTGTGTGTGTGTGTGTTGTGTTGTGTTTTTTTATCGGCACAGGTGAGAATTTATACAAACCGATATGAGACAAATGAAGAGGACAGGACCCTCCGGGAAATTTACAGGAAATACAGAAAGCTGATCGATTCAGAACTTAACTATTTTGTCATCGCCTACCCCATGATGTAAAGAAGAGCGCTCTCCAGAGGGACATCTAGATGCATTTTAGCCTGAAAACCCGGTTCTCCCATGCCTTCCTTCGTTCTCTCTCTCTCTCTCTCTCTCTCTCTCTCTCTCTCTCTCTCTCTCTCTCTCTCTCTGCCAGTTCTACACCATCATGGACAGCCTGACAAAGGCTAGACTGCTGGTGGTAACAAGGCCCTAGGGGTCTGTAAAGTGCTCTCTTGACCAGCAACCCTGGCTGATTTCTCTTTGTCATCAAAGTGTAGTTTGGTATAGTTTTTGTTCCATTTTGTTTCTGTTGGTTGGTTTGGTTTGGTTTTAGACATTCCCACTCAGCCTCGGAGCAAACTCAAAAGTAGTTTTCTGCTAAGAGAGTCTGACCAGCCAGTGAACACACCTTCTACCAACCAACTTTACCTATTTGGAAATGCTCTGTAGCCGGGTGATGGGGATGCATGCCTTTAATCTTAACATGTGGGAGGCAGAAGCAATTGAATGTCTGAGTTTGAGGTCATCCTGGTCTATGGAGCGAGTTCCAGGACATCCAGGGCTTCACACAAGAACCCTAGAAAAACAAAACAATAAATGCTCTGAATTCTGGCTGATCTTCATGACAGAGCCTCCTGACCCTGAAGTTGTCTGGGCCTCCTCACAGACAATGGAACCCATCATATGTCCTTGGATGAAACAGGACGGTTAAGGAAGAACTGCTTGCAGAAGGAACTCAGGTGCTGGGTTTTCAGCCCTGTGAAAGCCCTGCCTCAGCCTGGCTTGTCTCCTTTTGGTTTTCTATTCAGGTGGCGTCATGTTTAGCCTGCAGTGGGTGAGGACAGACTAGAAGTAGTATTTACATCCATGTTTATAATGAATCTGTCATGTAGTATGTCCTGATGTTATGTTAAGAAGGGAAAAAAAACCCACTAAATGCTGTATTTAGAATTATAACTATCATATAAAACACATCTAATGACATTTTAAAAATCTATGAGATGCAACAAAAATTGATATTGGAGGTAGAATTTTGGTGGGTATTTTTTGTCTTTTTTGTGCTTATTTCTCAAGTTTTCTACAATGGCAATGCCGTTTTTGTCAACTAAGAACATGATCTAGTGTCTCTGAACACGAGTGACCTCTGGGTCCTGGGTCGCCAGTGTTTCTTCTATCCCTTATGTGTCTTTTAAAGCTCCCTCTTTTTTTTAAATTGACCTATCAAATCCTAGGTATCATTATAGCATTAACAAAGTGTTTGACCTTCTTCCCCTCGCTCCTACCCACCACCCCCTTGTAAGTCCCTCCAGTCTCTTTTCTTAAACCATGCATCCTCATTTGTCTGTTCTCTTTCTGTCTTGGTATCTTTTTTAATGCCTTATGTTCTACCTACATTTACCTTCATTTGCATATACACGTGTATACATTACCAGGCTCAGACCCACGTGGGAGCATGTGGCTTCAATCAGTCTAAGTTCGGGTTTCCTTATTTCATACTATACTTTCTAGATTCGTTTCTTTTCCTGAAAACTTCATAGTTTCGTTTCCATTTTCATTATAGCTAAATAAAGCTGCTTTGTGTATGTGGGCATGCTGACTAGTTTTATGTCACCTGGACACAAGCTAGAGTCATCACAAAGAAGAGAGTCTCAGTGGAAAAAAAATGCCTCCATGAGATCGGGCTGTGAGGCATATTCTTAATGATCAAAGTGGGGAGGGTCCAGGCCATTGCGGGAAGAGCCATCCCTAGGCTGGTGTGTTGGGTTATATAAGGAAGCATGGGACCAACCTAGGCCCTCTGAATGTGGGTAACAGTTGCGTAGCTTGGTCTGTTTGTGGGGCCCCTAGAGTGGAATCAGGACCTGTCCCTGGCCCATGAGCTGGCTTTTTGAGGACCTATTCCCCATGCAGGTTGACCTGTCCAGCCCCGCTGTAGGGGAAAAGCTTGGTCCTGCCTCAGTATGAAGACATGCTTTGTTGACTTCCATGGGAGGCCTGCCTCTTTCTGAATAGAGGATTGAATGGGAGGGGCGATACCTGGGGTGCACTGGAGGTGGGGGGGGAGAGAACAGGAAGAGATGAAGGAGAAGAAGCTGTGGTTGGTAAAAATTAAATGAAAAGGTTTAATTTAAAAATATGTTTTATAAAAGGAAAGAAAAAGAAAGCAGGCTGAGCAGGTCAGTGAGCAGCACCTCAATGGCCTCTGCCTCGGCTCCTGCCTCCAGGATCCTGCCCTGTTTGAGTTCCCGTCCTGACTTGCTTTGATGATGAACAGGAATATGGAACTGTGAGCAAAATAAACCCTTGCCTCTCCAAGTTGATTATGGTCATGGTGTTTCACTGTGGAGATAGTAACCCTAACTAAAACACAGCCACATTTTCATTATTCATTCATCTATTGATGGGAATAGAGATGGGATCGGACACAATGAATAAGAGCAGCGGCGCCATTCAGAAAAGATCATACCGGTGGAGACAAGGGGCTCCCACCCATAGGAAGTTCCCAGGTCTAATGAGAAAAGATACCTTATAGCATCATAATATGACGGAACTGAAGTGCCCTGAGGAGCAAGTGCCCAGTGTGGCTCTGGGGTTAGAGGGAACTCTCAGCTGGAAACCTGATCATCTGGCAGACAGACCTAATATTTGCCTGTAATCTTAGATGACCCCTGTGAAAGGGTTTAGGCCACTAATTTATGTGGCCCTGAATAAGTTGTTCACCATGTTTAAGCCTCAGTTTTAGGTATTTGTAAAGTCAGAGGAGCTGAGAAATCTCATATCCCTAAGGTTCTTAGAATGCAAATCTTGGGACTCAGATCTGTGGTGCCGAGCATGCACATGAGCAGCCACATTGCCCCAAAACATCTGGCCTTGGAAGCCAAGGAACACAAGTGTGAGACCTGGCCTGCCAATCACTGTGTGTGACTTCTCAGATTAAACAAACGTAATTCATGAACCTGGCTAATAGATTTTCAATAAATGCTCACTTTTCTATTGCTTGATCATTGAGGAAACAGACTCATGAAAAGAAGCTGTCCTTCCCACAGTCACCAACTTCTTGGTGGCAGACTCAGTACTGTAGTTTCCAGATTTAGAGCCCAGATCTCTGTCTTAGGTAAGCAGTAAAAGAGGAAGGCTCCAATCCCTCTCCCTTCTCCCAACACAGCTCCTGATAGATGTTGCATGAATTCTGGTTGCAATAAAGGAAACTCAGAGCCAGATATCAGGGAAAGGCTGGAATATCAAAGAGAGGAAACACCACAGTCAGATCTCACCCAGCTGTCTTCCAGCTTCCTCAGCCTCACTCCTCGTGGCTTCTACTGCCTCATCTGCTTTCCTATGCCTGCCTTAAATATCTTCTTCGCCCAGTTGTAGCACATCCAGGTTAAGATTAAAGGTGTGAGTTGTTATTATTTGGTAGTTAGGCCTTGAACTCACAGAAACACAGATCTCGTCTCTGGAGCTATGGGATTAAGGGCCTGGCACCGCCACTGCCTGGCTGGGAGCCTGGAACTCCCTCTGTAAACCAAACTGGCTTCAACTCAGATCTTCTGGAATTAAAAGCATAGGCCACCACTCCTAGTCTTTCCATGTGCTGAGATTAAAGGGGTGAGTTTCCACTCTTTGATCCTCCTGGATTGACTGTGGGTGGATCTCTTCTCTGATATTCCAGACTGGTTTTATTAAATATATAACATATCACCACAAGACACCTGCGAAAAATGAATCCCACCCTCAATACAACCCCAGAGAGGAGAAACTAGCCAAGTCATTTAGAAAATTCTGAAAGTATCAAACCTAATCCAACCCCAGAGCAATGCTCTCACAGCCTGTCATTCAATTACTGAAGGAGTGATCCATGGAAATTTCTGTGGTCCTTTGCTTAGCCTGGACATGCTACTGTGTAAGATAGAAAACACTGTTGAGATATTAAGATATTGGGACTGGAGACATGGCTCAGCAGTTAAGAGTACTGGATTCTCCTCTGGAGGACCCAGATTCAGTTCCCAGCGTCTACAAGGCAGCTCTGCTCCATGGTTCGTGCCATCTTCTGGCCTCCTCAGGTGCCAGACACATGTGGTGCACAGACATTCATTCAAGCAAAACACCCACCTACCTTTTTTAAAATGTTAAAGCCTGATCTACAAATCGAGTTCCAAGACAAGAGTTGTCTTGAAAAACAAAAACAAAACCATAATACAATGGAAGCTGCTAGATCCCATCAAATGGTTCCTAGAAAACAAGGTGCTTCTCCCTAAACCCTGACTCCCTGTCGCCAGTTTCAGAAACAAACATAACATAAAGTTCTTAGCTCCAAGTCCAGTGAGCTTTCTTATTATGTTTTATGCCTGCAGAGGCAGCAAGAACCCAGTTCCTTACCTATGGCGTCTGAAATCTCAAAACAAACCCTTGGTCTCAAAGACCTTTGGCCTAAGCAATGAAACTCTTTCAAGCCAAGTATTCCAAGTAAAGTCAAAGATATGACTGCACCTTATGATATCTTTACTGCTTAACCACATTCTTTTCTTCCTCGGCTGACTTACCATCATCCATGTTTATGGGACGCAGAGTGATGACCCTGTCCTTATGCGCAGTATGTAACAACCACATCAGGACACAAAGCATTGCTATGTTGTTCTTTCTCATTCTAGCAACAAATATCTGATCAGTTACTGCAGACCACCAAGCACCTCACTATCTCTTCTCATTGCAGAAGATCATGCAAGACATCTGTCTAATCTAACTAACCATGTCTTGGTACCCACCATCTGGAGTCTGTTTGCCTCCACCTTTCCTAGCCTCTAGCAATTTCTATTACACTCCCTTTTTCTTTAAGAACAAGGTTTCCAGCTTCCATACTTAAATGAGAGGGTACAATATTTATCCTTCTGTGTCTGGCTTCTTTCCCTTAACACAGTATCCTCCATTTCCAACATCTTTTGCTGACAATTCTGGTGCTTTTAGAATTGTGAATGTCTCTGTTTCAGGGTGGGGGAAAGGTCACCACTGTAACTCAAAGGAAGCAAGACAAAATGTATCATATGCAAATATACAGACACGTGATATACACAGATATGACATAACAGAGGAGAACAGAGGAGAGAAAAGGAACCAGACGGAGGTGGGAGGGACAGAGGAGGGCAGTGGAGGGTGAGACTGAGAAAAGTACAATATGTACACATGAACACGTGGTCATGAAACCCATTGTTCTGCATACCAACAACTTAAAAAAGTTCTTCCCCAGAGAAACAATCTTATGCACGCATAAAATATTCCTCTTCTAGGATAGACGAACACCCTTTTATACACATTGCCAAAACAGGCATTCCAGAGAGAGGCACACAAACATGCTTTTCAGACGTTGCTTATGATTTGCAATCTGAAGCCACAGAAGCTGTGAACTCACTGGCTGAATGGCACACAGAGACCATCCACCCCATGCAACGTCCTGTGGGTGGTACCTAGAAAATAAGTAATTTAATCAATCTGATTCATGTTTCTCTACACTTACAATGCACGTATTTTTAAAATATAACCACACACACACATGCATGCACAGCCTAAATGTTCAGGGAAAATTCTTGAGAACATGCACATTTGCTTTGCTCATTGTGAATCCCCAATTTGTGAAGCCATGCTAGAATCAAAAAAAAGGGGGGGGGCACATTTGCATCTGAGTTGAATGCTCTCTTTTTCTTTTAAAGATTTATTTATTTGCTATGTATAGTGTTCTGGCTGCATATATTCCTGCACACCAGAAGAGGGCTCCAGATCGCACTATAGTTGGTTGTGAACCACCGTGTGGTTGCTGAGAATTGAACTCAAAAATTGAACTCAAAACCTCTGGGAGAACAGTCAGTGCTCTTAACCTCTGAGCTATCTCTCCAGCTCCCCTAGCCATTCTTGAATGAATAAAGTAAGGTTTGGTTTGGAAATCATTCTGACTTAGTTTATAGCAAACAGATGTTTCAAAGTGCTGTGTTCGGAGCCACCTTCCTGAGCATTAAGACAAATGTATCCTTTCAAAGCATCTATTCAGAGTGAAGAGTTTATAACCCTGAAGTGATAGTGTGATCAATCTCAACAAGAGTGTTCTGTAGGATTCCATCAGGGACTGGTAATGTAAGAAAGGCATTTCAGTAAGACAGAGTCTCACAAATCCCTTCCCCTGATTCTTTTGT
This sequence comes from Phyllotis vaccarum, assembly GCA_033318265.1. Lineage (NCBI taxonomy): Eukaryota > Metazoa > Chordata > Mammalia > Rodentia > Cricetidae > Phyllotis > Phyllotis vaccarum. The sequence continues at coordinate 9,799,418 of JARWLC010000003.1, read as the reverse complement.
AGATACTCAGTGTCCCTCTTTATACACAAGTAATGGAAAGCCATCTGCAGGGGGACTCACCTACTCCCTCCCAGTTAGAAGTTACTAAACAGTAGAGTGAACCAGAGATGATCCCATGTATGCGTGCTTCGTCAGCCAACCCCATCCCTGGGGAATGGATCCAATCCCTTCTCTCCCTCTGTGTCCACCCTCAGAACCACACCTGCTCTCACAAGTTTGTCAGGGGCCGCCTGTGGCTGAAGACTAAAAAGCCTCATAGAAATGCAGACTCAGAAAGGCAGGACAATGCTGAGTACGAGTGGCTGTTAAGAATAGAAATGTCCATCAGCTGGTGGTGTGGGATATCTTTCTGTACGCGGTGAATGTCATTGGTTAACAAAGGGACTGTCTTGGCCTATGACAGAGCATCTTAAAAGCAGGCGAATCCAAGCAAACAAGAGAGTCACAAGAGATGCAATCCAGTTGCCCAAAAAACAAGATATAAAAAAATAAATAAGCCACGGGCCATGTGACAGAACAGATTAATAAAAATAAATTAAGATGTGAAAACTAGCTAACAATATGCCTGAGACATATGCCAAAACAGTATAATTAATATAAGCATCTGAGTCATTTTTAAATGGCTAAACAGTGACAGGCAAGTCCAGACCATGAGGTGAGGCCAGGCCAAAACCCTCTACTAAAAATACTGTCCCTGGGTGGTGGGGCTAGACCAGGCCCAAAGCTTCTTCAAGCTGGATAATGGGCGACGTCAACACTAGTAGTTCCCAGTCATGTTGACAATTTAATGACTAGGGCGAAGCTTCATGTCTTGACATGAACATCCTTCCAGACTCTAAGTGAAAATAGCAAGCGTCCAGTCAAAATATCATCAGAGAGTCTATGTTTTGGAAACTCTAGGAAGTATTAGATATATAAGGCCTTGACTAAGCCAAGATTCCAGAGGTCAGCCCCACCTGAGCTGGCTACATTATTCAGTATTGTTGACCCTCCCAACAAAATCAGTCACTCAGGGCTCCTTAGCTCTTCAGGCTATTAGGGCTTGCTACTCTGTGCCATGGCCTTCATCCTACCATTTGGCCATCTCTGCAATTCTCCAAGGCAAGATACCACAAGTGAACATGATTTTTACAGATAATAAATAGTACTGCACCTTTAGAGGTCACCCCTTTTCCCTAAAATCAGGGGAAGGGAGCCTGAAGGACAAATTTTCTTTCTTGGCTGTTGTGGACACCAAGAAGAAATTTCCCAAGCTTCCGAGATCTCCCTTGCTGAGCTGTAGAAGATTGTGTAAACAAATCTGAGAAGCGAGAGAGGCAGAAGACCTGGCCTGGCCTCTGGGCTCACCCATAATTTCTAATTGGCTAAAGCTCATTACCCTGAGGGGTAACAGATTGAAGACCCCACACATCTGTCTGCCTACCTTCCAAAACTCCAGTGTTGGTCAGCTTTGCCCAGTCCATGTCTCAGCCAGAGCCTGGCTTGAACTTTGCTGTGTCTACACGGCTTGCCCTCGGTCCTTCTCTTTGGTCTTGGTTTGTATCACCCCTGTCCCTTGCTCTAGATGTCTACTAAGAAATCCAGAGGAGCTGTTCCTCAGGCACTCACAAGATGTCACCTCTGTTTGCCTTTCCCAACACATACACACACACACACCTCACACATATACAACACATACCCTCCCCAGGCTTCAAGAGCATCTTCCTAATGTTCACATTTTTAAAAATGCATCCCAACATTTATTTTTTAAAAAAAAAATCCATTAGCCACAGGATGTTAGCAGCTGTGTTCTTAAGTTCTTCCTTTGCAGTATTTGAAAAATTCATCATGAAGTATAAGGCTACATATTGGAGCTCTCCACAGGAAATGGATTTGTCTTCCCTTCTTTGGCCCGACCCATGTCCTGCCATGCACACTCCTGTCCTGTAATGGAACTCACTGGGTCACCAGAGGGTGACCTGTTCCAGGTCTTGGGTTCCCCTCTGGACAATGAGTAGATTGGATGAGACCTCAGGTGGCCTCTCTTCCCAGGTACTCTGCTTCAGCCTCAGGAAGTCTCCCTCAAACTTGACAAATTTGGCTTCAGCATTCTCTCCCTATAACCTCTTATTTGTCAACTCTCTCTGAGGTAACTGGAGTAGATGTTTAGTTTGGGGTCCACATCTTGCACTGGAGATGGGGCGAACACTGTAGTCCCACCCCATCTAGGGTAAACAGATTCTTCTGTGCTCTAGGCATGTAGGCTAGAGTTAGCTAGTTGCTTTGGGCTCCCATTAGTGCTTCTAGCCTCTGCTTCTTCTGACCTTTCCCTGTGGCTTCTGGAGACTTCAGTAGCCTTCCATGCCCAGCCATTGTCAAGACAGGGGAGGGGACATGAAGAGTTGGTCTTCTCCAGAATCCCAAGCCAGCTTCTTCTGTCATCTCCTTGGTCAGATCTGAGTTTCAAAGCACCACTGCCCCCAAGGGAGAGCGCACATTTTGCTCAGGGAGACCTGTGAGTATACATGACTGTTGGGCTGGGCAGTTAACAACAGGATTTGTCTCCTGTTGCTCTGGGCTCTGTGCACAACTGATCATCCAAAGCAGGGGATGAATTGCACAGATAAGGTGTATGCACCAAGCCACAGTCAAGTACGTCAAGATTTGAGGTGGTCAGGAAGCCCACAAAGCAGCCAACTCCCACAACAAAATTGGTAGCTTTCCTTAACACTGGTCTTCACTGGGAAAGTGCAGATTGTGGCTCCTCCATACAAAAGACTGTTCTGCACTCACCTGGGACCTGTGGTTACCCACCCCCTTCCAAATCTAAGACAAATTTAAACTTAGGGAGTTTGAGTCATCTTGGGAAACAGACTCCCCAGGATTAAGACTTTAAAGCATCAGGTCACTTCCCAGGATTAAGGTATTAGTCTCAGGTCTGATCTGGAAACATTACACTCAGACTCTAAATCTGACATCTGAGTCACAATGTGCCAATTACTGACCATGTCAGAGTTTTTCCACCCGGCATCACTTACTACTAAAGTCTGCTATGGCTCTAAAGGGCCAGCAGCCTACTTGAGTATGAAGCCTGTTGTATTAGGTTTCTGGCCCGGACTTTCCAGCATAGCTTCGTGGTCCGGACTTTCAGACCCATGGTCCCATAGCCCCACTGAAACACACAGAGACTTGTATTAATTGTACGCTGATTGACCTGGTGCCCAGGCATATAACTTTTAATGCTTTTGCCTTAAACTAACCCATGAATCTTCTCCTGTTCAGCCAGGCAGCTCAGTACCTTTTCTCAGAGCAGCATAATTGTCCTCTGCATCTTCTGGCTTCTCTGTGGCATTTCTTCTCTGTTCTTCCTGTTCCCTGAGTTTTCTTTGTCTGATAGCCCCACCCACACTTCCTGTCTGCCTTTGGCCAATCGGCATTTTTATTAAACTAGTAGGTGGGACAATTATTTATAATGTAACATCATAAATCTACTACAGAAGCCTGTGTTTGGTATCCTGTCAGGTCTCAGTTTTCCCACCTATAAGATGCAAATCATAGATTACACTACCATGTATAACATAGGCATCCCATGGGTGTTAGTGGTTGCATTACCAACAATATTCATGTAAACCTATCACAAGCCCTACTTGATTTAATTTGAGATTACAAAATACTTCGTAGGGGCCCAAATATACCTTTTTTTGCTATTAAAAATAAAGTTTCAGCCCCTTTTGACTCCGACTTTGCATACGCTATACCATTATGTCGAATGCCCCTTCCATTTCCACCAATGTAAAATCTATTTATTACTTTACCCACGCCCCTCTAGTCAGGCAGCCATGGCCTGAGAAAGTTCTTTGTGGAAGTCAGCGATGGAGGGGACAGAGGCACTCAACATGAGGTGATTTGGAGATCTCTCAGAACACAGGGGCTTAAAGCCTGCCCTGCACCTCAGCAGCAGAGCTCTAGAGGTGGGGCAGAGTCTGTTCTTGTCACTTCCTCCCGGTACACAGACTGCCACATTTTCTTTCTCATTGTCTGTTTCCAGTTCACATAACAGACAACAGCTGCCATCCACGCTTCAAAACCTCTACCCACGTGAGCAGCCAGATGGAACAGAAGCTTTCCTCCCCTATCCAAATTCCTCAAGAGAGGGGCTTCTTGACCCAGCCTCTATTAGCAGCCACTCCTGGCCCAGTCAACTGTGGTGGGAAGTGAAGGGGAGAGGGCTGGGGCTGCTGGGTTGTGTGGAGGAGGAGGGAACCCATACACACAGGGGAGAGCACAGCAAGATGGCTACCTCAGCCGCCCCCTGTGAGCAGCTCTTGGTGAAATGCCCTCACTCCAAAGGAGTGCCAGCAAATAGGGAAACAGAGACAAATTTGTCCTCTTGGAATTGCAGTGTTCTTGAATTTCATATTTACATTTTGAAAATGATCTCTGCCACAGTTGAAATAACATTTCCCACAATGATAGCACCTGCCTAACACTGGGTTGAGTGACCATTTTATTAGTCTGGCCTGACTTTTATTGTTGTATTGAGTGTGGGTTCATGTGGATCTGAGGAGAGAGGGAAGAGAGAGGCATTCGAGGACCATCAGCCAGTTTGTTCCTGCACCACAGAGGGCAGAGGCAGCTCAGTGTATGGAAAGGGCACTGAGAAGGTGAGCCCTTCCTAGAAGATGGGGTGAAGGAATGAGTGAGCAGTTCCTCTGACAGTCACACAGACCTGCCCCTGACAGTCACACAGACCTGCTCCTGAGGCAGCTGTCTACAGGCAGAGCTCCCACTGAGAAAGAAATACAGCCATGTGGAAAGTGCCTTTAATCAGGGCCTTTAAGAGGTGTCTAATTGTTGCAATAATAATGCAACACACGATCGGGAAGAAAACAATTATTTTTAAAATTGAGGCTATTTCTGTGAGGTCGGAACTTTAACAACATAAGAGTGATTCCAAATGGCTAGTAGTTATTGAGAATTTGCCTCCTTCCGAGGCAGGCTGGCCATAGGGCCCTGTACACAGGCTCTCATCCCATCCACCACAGGAGACCCCCAATCAGGGATGCCTGATGCCAGAACTTACATATGCATGCATGTTTGTGTGTTAAACAGGAGCTTCCCTTCTGAGATACACCTCTAGAGCCAAACATTTGAGGGGTGAGGGTTGCTGAACCTGGAGTCCTCTGGTGTAGCTAGACTGACTCACCACTGAGCCCCAGAATCCTTCTGTTTCTATCTCCCAGCACTGGGGATTACAGACACACACTGCCGTGTCTGGTTTTTTCTGGGGGGAGGGTTGTTTTTTTAATGAGTTTTGGGGGTTCAAATTCAGATCCTTGTACTCACACTTTACCCACTGAGCTACCTCCCAGCCCCCTTACACAAACGCACACACACACACACATACACACGCCCCTATTCTCTAAAATAAATTATTATTATTATTATTATTATTATTATTATTATTATTATTATTACATCATACCCACTACTTGGAGGCAACACAAGAATGCCGTGGAGCAAGAGTAGACATCAGAAGATGACTTGCAGGGGTCAGTTCTCTTCTCCCACCCTGTGAGGTCCAGGTATTAAACTCGGATCTTCAGGCTTTGCCACAGGTGCCTTAATCCCCAGATCCATCTTGCCAGCCCCTAGACACCTGTACTCTTGACCATTGTTAAGAGATTCGAACCTGTAGTATGAATTAGAGTCTTCTTTGCCTTTACTGCTACTCATTTGAAAAATGAAAAATGTAACAAAACAAAAAAATATACAGTGAGTACTAAATAGTCAAGAATCCAACACAAAACTGAGTTTCCCTTAAGAGTAAAACTTCTTTCTGCCACACGGGGGCGCCAAAGGATGCAGGCTGGACAGGGAACTGCCTTCTCAACCCAGCCCAGGCTACTGTCTTTCCCAGCTGTCCATCAGGAACTGCAGCTCTGAGTGTAGGAATCCTAGGCCCTAGCAGCAAACACGGGTCACCACTACTGCGCTTGGGAACTTGCCCTAGTTTTTGAGGCAGAGACATTTCCTCTCTGACCTCACAGCTACAGACACCAGCAAGTCTGTAGCTCCCTGCCCCCAGACTGGATTTTAGACAATTGAGGGAGTTCCTTTGTCTTGGTCTGCTTTCTACTCACCTGGAGGATGGAGCCCCTAACCACCTTCTCTTTCATCTGTTTCTGTGGTACTTGCCAGGAGGTGGGAGGGGATCTCTAAGCCAGTAGTCTTCACGTTACTTCCTAGGATAAATGGATTTGGAGGCCCCTGAGAAACGTTCACATTCCATTCTATGAATAAGTAGTACATGCCTTGGATAGAAACCCAACTTGAGCATGTGAGTCGAATGGATTTCTAACCTCCCCTGGCCCCAAGACCTGTCAGATCCCCATGGCTGATGCTAAATATAGCTCTGAATTGTGAAATATCCACCTCATCAATGGCCACAGTAGAACAGAACCTTGTCCCCAAGTTTCAGACCCCAGAGGGCCTGAGATGTTCTGCCAAGAGGCTGTGACAGGCTATCCAAAGCTCTGCCCACCCAAAATGAGAGTTCTGCACAACTGCTGTGTATGATGTGGTTTAATGAGGATCTGAACAGTACCTAACAGCAGATGGCCTCCGCTCGGATGCCCCCCTCCCAGGACCCATGGTCATCGCCATCTCGAGGGGGGATGGACTTCCTCATTGCCATACACAGCACCTCGTCGATATAGATGGTATTCTCTTTAACCTGGATTTCCTCCTGCAGGGCCAGCTGCCTGCGGTACAGCGCCTTCAGCTCTATCTGAGCCTGAGCCAAGGTTTCCTTTAACCTGGAAGACAGAGAAGAGCGTACGGAATCATCACTTGGCTCTGCACTGATTTTTCCAGGGGTCAGGAGGATGTGCTTGGACATTCAGTCAAACTAATAGTACTCATCCTCTTGCTTTCTGGCTGGTGGCCACAGGCAGGCTTATGACACATTTGCTGAATGTAGTGGTAGACACCTGTAAACCCAGAATTCAAGGGATGGATGGTGACTTAAAAGCCAGCCTAGGCTATGTAGAGAGTTCAAGACCAGCCCAAACTACTTAGCAAGAACGGACAGTAGTTGAGGACACTGCTCAGTGGTAGAGTTCTTGCAGAGCGAGCATAAGACCTTGAGCTTAATTTTCACCACTGGAAAAGAAAAGCCAATATTTAAAATGGCAGATGTTATCTAACACCTGGATTTGGACTTTATAACAAAATGTCTTGGGTTTGAGATCTGCTTCATGGATGACAGTAGCATTGGCTGAAGTTATCAGGCCTGCTTACTAGGAAGGACGCTCTTCCAATGTTACAGAGCCAAGAAAGAGCCTCTGCCATGCCCCTCCCTGCAGGAAATCACATCCCAGCAGGGGCTGGCCCACCTGGCAACATTATGGCTGATCTCCTGAACCTCCTTGATCAGCCGATATTGAGCAACATCGCGACACAGCTCCACGTTAGGTCGATGCGTCCTGGTCTCCAGACGTGTGTGCGCTACCTTAGCTGGCCCTTCTTGGTCCAAGATGGCATTCTCAAGAGCAGCAATGTTTTTCTCCTGGGAAGCAATCTCTTCCATAACCTGATGGAAAGGATTGGAGTAGGTAAAGCTGTGCTCTTTGGAAATCAATGATGCTATCGTGACCCTGCACGTTAAGAAGAACAGAACTCACATTCCCACCTAAGCAGAAATCCAAACAGTATGATTACTTGTCAAAGCAGAGTAGCTTCCCTGAGTAGCTTTTGATAAGATAGATAGATAGATAGATAGATAGATAGATAGATAGATAGATAGATAGATAGATAGATGAGCTATAGATAGCCCAGCTCAGCATGGTAGCACATGTCTTTAATCCCAACACTTAAGAAGCAGAGGCAGGTGGATCTCTGTGAGTTCAATTCCAGCCTAGTCTATGTAGTTAGTTCCAGAATGTCCAGGGCTGCACAGTAAGACCCTGTCTCGAAAACAAAAACCAACCAAAGACACCCAATATTACTTCATCCACATGTCTCTCTCTCCACCTCTACCAATTATACTACTTGTTTTATTTTATTTATCTTATTTTTAATTTTGATTTTCCTGAGACAGGGTTTCTCTGTGTAGTCCTGGCTGTCCTGGAACCCACTCTATAGATCAGGCTGGTCTCAAACTCAGAGATCCACCTGCCTCTGCCTTCCAAGCCTTGGGATTTAAGGCGTGCGACACCACCACCAGGCTGAAGCCTAATTATTTTAAAGTAAACCTTGGGTATTATATCATTTCAGTATCAAATATTTGAGTCTATGTTTCACTAATAAAAGAGTTCTGTTTTTCACGTAGCGCACTGAGAGCATAGTCCCTTACTAACTGGCTCAACTACCAACCCTTCTAGTTCCCAGTTAGCTGTTTTAAAAGCTGGCTTAAGAAAATTAGAACGCAGACAAATTCTGTACACTGCACTTAGATTAAGCTGCTTCTTAAGTTGAAGGCTAGAGAGGTGACTTAGTGGTTGGGAGCATTTGCTGATTCTACAGAGAACTGAAATTGATTCCCGGCTCCCACATCAGGTGGAACACTCCAGCTCCAGTTGACTCAGCGCCCTCTCTGGCTCCTCAGGCAACTCACATGCACGTGGCACAGGTACACATAAATAAAAATAAAAGTGATCTTTTAAAAGGTTTCTTAAGTTCACTTTACAGATACTATACTATTTGGAATTTAGCAAATGTAAGGGCAGCTCGGCCATTAAGAGGACCTGATGCTCAGGATCTGGGTTCAGTTTCCTGCAACCACGTGGCCATTCACAATCTCTGTACCTCCAATTCCTAGAGATCCGATGTCCTCTCTGGCTTCTGTGGGCACTAAGTATAGACATATATGCAGGCAAGACACTCACACACATAAATAATTATTTTCAATTTAGCAAATGCTCATTCTTTTTATGATTAACAGTTTCTTTGACTTCAAATTTAAGTAAACCCTTCATCTATGTACAGCTGCAACTATAAACTGATGCATATTTTGATACTTAAATATCTTAATAAAATAAATCTGCCAGTTTAATTTGTAAAAAGAATATAAATCATGCGTTCTTTTAAATATCCTAATATTGTCTTCAAAATAAAATTTCAGGGCCACTGAGGCAGTCAGAGCGCTAAGACATTTGTAGTCAAGGCTGACAACCTGAGCAATTTTCACAACATACACATGTGTGAGAATATTGTGCACGTACATACACACACACATACACAGAGAGAGAGAGAGTAAATGGTAAGTAAATAAAATATTTTTAAAATTTCCATTTTAAGATTGTGGCTAAATCAATTATTTAATTGCATACTTTAATATATTTTTTAAATTTTGAGACAAAAAGTAAAAATGAGGCTGCAAGCAAATTAAGTCTTCAGGAATGACAGATGAGCAAGGAAAGTCACTCACCAGCTAATACATCATGTCTGACTGTAGCAAGTAAAGGAATGACCAGAGAATATAAACTTGTTTGTGATAATTATTCCTTCTGCAAAGTAGTTGCTACCTAGAGACAAGCCGTGTGGACAGAAGCTCACGTCTCATTGGTGCAAATATCAAGGAGTGAGACGGATTGTGTAAGGATGTGAACAGTTTTGTGAGAAACCAGGCCCTTCTGCATTCCCACAGGTCATTAGTGAGAGAGAGGCCTGAACCAACAACCTCGCTCACCAGTGTCCGATACTGCAGGTGCATGGGTCTTCTCTTTGTTTTAATTTGAAATTCTTGATGTCATAAGAAGATGAGCATCTTTGCACATGTTTAGTCACACAAATAGAGAGTTAGTTATTAGCAGGGTGTCTGCCCACATCCCTCTCTGATGTTCTGAAATCTTTCCTCCTACCTTGCAACCAGTCTTGCATTCTGTGAAATTCTTTATATTTTAACAGACTGAAGAAAATAATCCAAAGCAGAACGCCTATGCTTTGGAAACTATGGAAGTTGTCGTTAAGTTAATTAATTAATTAAGTCATATTGAGATACAGTCATACTTGTTGGTTTATTTATGGCCACTTTTGAACAAGGACAGAGTTAAGGGGGTTTTGACAGACTGTGTGTGACTCTGTCATTGCATTGCACTGTTGCCCAGGACACTGTCGGTCCCAGCTAGGCAGTTACAGCTTCCCGGTTTTCCAGACACCCCCTTACCAGTGACATCTTATGCATTGTTTTGTTACCAGTGTCTCAGTCCCTTCCTACTGGTATTTCAAAATACCAAGAACTGGGAAATTTAAAAAAAAAAAACAAAAACAAAAAAACGGGAATGGATTGCTCACAGTCGGGCTGGGGAGTTCAAAGTCAAGAAGCAGGCAGATACCGTGTCTGCAGAGACAGCTCTCTCTACTTTGAGACAGCACCTTTATGCTGTGTCTACCCATAATGAAGACAGAGGGTGAAGGCCCCCCACCTCCACCCACTCCTGTGAGGGTCCTGAGGAATGTCTACTAGGGGACCCACTTCTCAGGGAGTGTGTTTCAGTATTAGTTTTGAAAGAGACACAAATATTCACACTAAGGCACACTGTGTACACATTGTGTTAAAACAAGGAAAGTGGACTTGAGTATTGCATGCTGATGGCCCAGCAGAGCTTTAGGTGTTCATGGGTTAGGAGTAGCACCAATGTACCTGTCACACAGTGACACAGAATGACAACACTATACACCGGCATCCTTAGACGATGCATCAGTTGCAATAGTCTCAACTTCCAGGAAAGCAATGATCAGAAAACTCCTGTTATTGCAGAGTCTCAGAGTGAAAATGAGGCTGAAGTCAAGGCCCCAAGCCATCCTTCACCGGCCAAGCAGGAAAGCCGCTGCCTGCTAATTGCATCGTGTTTGATGGCAGCGGCTGAAGGAAGTATGTCCAATGAACAGAAATTTGTTTGAGATTATTCATTATGTGAAATAGTTGCTCAAAAAAAAATAGTCCAGAGACTAGAATAAAGCCAATATTTGTATAACAAATAGGCAGTTTCATATGGTTTTCCTTTTCTTGTAATTAGTTATCGGGCATTCTAGGACTGTTCAATATTGTTCATTGGAGAAGTGTCAATGCTGAGTTGGATGAGACTGAAAAGTTAGCCTCTATGAGACTCTACCCAATATTTTCAAAGAGTTGAGCAAATGGGCTGAGGCTCAGCGATAAAGCACTTGTTAGCAAGCATGAGGGCCTGAGGTCAGATCCACAGCACCCACATAAAAGCTGGGAGCAATGGTGCTCTTTTATACCCCCAAACTAGGGACCGGTCACATAGACTGAGAGTTCTCTGGAGCTTGCTAGCCATCCATCCAGTCTGACCAAATTGGCAAGCTCCAGGTTCAGTTAGAGACCGAATGTAAGATAATAGATGAATTAAAAAAAATAAAATGTCTGGGGCGATGATTCATACACATGCGCACTCATACACACTCATACACACACGCACATGTACATACACACACGTGTACACACACACACACGCATGCACATGCACACACACATACTTACTTCAGAAGTTGCTAATTCAACACAACCTGAAATAGAATCTGCTAAGATGTTCTGGTACTAACACATGTTGCACAGAAATGGGCCGAACTAAACAAGGTGTTTAAAGCCTATGGTTAGTAATTGTACTATTCATTAGGAAGTGCTTTGAAGAGGTTGGAGGCCGGCTCACATGAAGTGCCTACATACAAGCATGAGGAACGGAATTCAGATCCCCATCGCCCACCTCTGTAAAAGCCAGGTGTGAGAGAGCACATATGTGACCCCAGTTCCGGGGGTTGGGGGTCAGAGATGAGAGGATTCCCAGAGTCACCAGTCAGTGGTTTCAGTCAGAGACTTGGTCTCAAAAAGTTAAGTAGAAAGGGATGCAAGACGGCACTCAGAGTCAACCTCTGACCTCCACATGTCCACACACATTCATACACATATGCTACACACACATATACATGCTTACTTTCAAATGGACTTTGAGTAGAACATTTGGCTCTGTCATGTGGTGCTGCACTGGCTGCATTGACGTGAATGTCATTAGCTCTTGGACTTGACAGTGAACTTCACTAGCTTTCCAGCTATTTCTTTAGAAAAGCAGCTCGGGGGTTCTGTGTGCTCCACAGCTCTGCAGTTCAGTGGCTTTGCCATAACTACATTTTCTTAGGGGTTATTTTAGCCCAGGGCTAAGATTGGAATTTGTCTGAATAAGAAGAACCCTCAACCATTGCTAACAAATGCTGGATGCTTGGGGGAATTAGCTTTCAGTATAGCCTCAAAAACAGTCATCCTTGAACTTGGCCTAAAATTTTGAAGCAAGACAGCCCAAGGTACCCAGCTAAGGATGCAGCTGCCTCCCCTGCACCTGATGTCAAGCTGTCTCACCCTTTGATGACTTCCACCCTGAGGAGATTTGCAATGACATTTTCCAACTCCCAGCAGCGGGTCCCAACCTCAAGGCAAAACAAAGGAGTTCACTTAATAGCTCTGTGAAGGAGCGGTGACCTCACCCTCAACCTTGAGGGATTTACATGCTAAAAGGCAAATATCAGAGGAAGCAGCTGGGCGGGATCCACAAGCAGTGCTCCCTCAGAAATGAGCACAGTCAATTAAAATCATTTGCTCGAATGCTTTGTCATTATCTGGCAGCACAGATCTGAATGAAATGATATTTTCAGATGAATTATGTAACAGCTTGTTACACATCAGCCTTGGCAAATGGATGCTTGCAAGGGATTTCCTAGGAAACAATGACTGCATCAGAACAAAGCAAGGTACTCCCTCCTCGCAACAGAATCACAGACCACAGTTTAAAAACTATACTCCACCACTGTGATTATTGTTACGACTGAATCTCTGTCAGTGAAGAATCTTTGGACGTTTGCTGTATAAATACCAATGTAATGCCACTGATTGATGCTTCTTGGCACATAATACCTATGGTATTTACTATTTGATTTTTTTTTATAGAAAAACATTTGCCAGCCTATGCCTTTGAATATTTTAAATACTACTGCTCAGTTGTAATTCTTTCAGAGGATTAGCCATGCTCACCAAGTAAACAGTTATCTCATTGTAAACAAAATAAGAGCTAAACAATGTCTCGTTAGCTTGCAAAGTCCCTTTCTGGCCAGGCAGGCCTGTCAAGTGAAGGCCAAGTGGGCCCCTTCCTTGTGGGACTGAAGTCCAAGGCTTCCAAATGAGGATGTAGGACCCCAGGGTCACTCAAAGTCCGTCTATTCTTCTGCCCGCATAACTTTACGCACACTCAGGTGGGCTGCGTCTCTATTGGATCTTGACATTTGAAACTCTAAAATGGTTGCCTACCAACTCTCAATATCTTGAACTAGAACCACTTATTTATAGTATAATAAGAGACCACATATGTTAGAAGTTTGTTTTGTGAAACAGGGTCTCAGTATGCTATATAGACCAAGCTGAACTCAAACTCACAGAACTCTGCTTATCTCTGTCTCCCAAGTACTAGGATTTATGTCATATGCCACCACACTGGGTCCTGTGTGCATCAGATTACTAGATTTTAAAAGTGTGTGTGTGTGTTAGACATGTGTATACAGGTGCACATGCCCATGTGTGCTATGTGCTGGCTCTATTGGCCTATTGCTCTCCACTTTGTTTTTTAAAACAGAATCTCTCAGCGAATCTAGACTGCACCACTCCAGCTAAACTAGCTGGCCAGCAAGCCCTCCAGATCCTCCGGTCTCCACAAAGCCCCCAACCCAGCCCTAGCATCCACCACAGTATAGACTTCCATGCTCTGCCTTTAACATGGGTGCTGGGGCTGCAAACTCAGGCGCTCCCTTATTCTTGCACACCAAGCACTTTACCATTTAATCACCTCTCCAGGGCCAAAGAGTTAATTATAAAAATATAATACATCATTAATTACCTGATAACATACTAAAATAATTTTTATATATTGAAAGTTAGGGAAAATATTATAAAATTAATTTCACCTACTTATTTTTACTGTCTTAGAAGTAGCTACTAAAAGACGCAGTGAGAAACATGGCTTGTGTTATATACCCCTCCCTCTTGCCATGGCTGCTCCGGAGCCTCAGCTTCTCTGAGCTGCAGAAGCCCTTGCATGACCCCCATGGTACAGCTTGGCTGAAGGATGCAGAGAGCCAGCAGGGTTTTAAGTCCTCCGGCTCACTGCTGCCAGACTCTAATGTGGGTCTCCTTTTAAGTTCAAAGTGAAGCCCTATCCCACTAAACTTTACTAATCCATGCCCCTGAGCTCAGACTACTGACAGACCACATGCCCTCAGGACCCCAGATCGTCAAGTAAGGAAGGCCATGTGGGAGCTGGACCCTGTGGGCTCTGATGGTTAAATTTTCAGTAACTCTGCCCGCTCTTTGTTAAACAGGAAGTGTGAAATGGACCATGGTGGAAATGTTTACACCATGGGAATCTGCAAGTTCTACACCTCAGAGATGTTTTATTTCTAACTCCTAGAAGCCAATTGTCAGTATACCACTGAGCAACTAGCAGGGGCAGTTGACCAGGGAGCTGGAGATACATTTGGAGAAACTGGGTGCTTCAGTTCACATGAACCCAGGGCCCTTCTCTGCATAGTACATGAGGAGGGTCTAACTAAGACTGTGCCCCATCCCAGCCTCTGTTCTCCTGCCTCTGGGCTCTGTCTCCTCGCCGATCTGTCCTCTGCAGAATGAACAGAATGCACAGATCTTTATGCTTTCATGGGGAGGCCTCATGAATACAGTGTGTCCTCAGGGACCTCACCTTGGACAGATGGTCAGCCAGTTTGTTCCTGGCATCCTTGGTCTCCTTCAGCCCATTTACGAATGCTGTGTCTACCACGTCACACTGTCTGCGCAGGTCATTTGCCGTCTGGGACAGGATGCGATCTATCAGAGTCTTCAGCATCACTGAGTTATTCCGCTGCTTATCTGCCTTCTCCACATTGGTGTTCGAGAAGTCCAACCAGTCCTCCAGACTCACTGAGCTGAAACACAAGTTTCTCACTAGGGCTGGGGTAGTGGGGGCATCTCCTGAGTACCACGGAAACTAAGCTACCTGCATCCCCACAACGGATGATTTTCCACCACTGCACAGAACCTATGGCAGTCTGTCAAACAGCCAGACACTGAGCTGGCACCCAAAGGCATCACCTCATTTCATCCACAGGAAGCCTACTAAGCTACCTTTATGACCCCAACTCTACAGAGGAGAAAATAAACCCAGAGAAACTTAGTCAAAATCACCCAGCAGGAGACAGCGAGCATCAATATGAGCTCAGCAATCATGATAACCTAGTACACGGAGTGGGGAGGGCAGGAGCTGAACAGGTGGCTTAGTTTGATGAGGAGCTATTAAAAGAATTCAAAAGAGTATCTATTTGGGGGGAGCAGAAAAAAGGATTAGGCAGAAGGAAACTGAGGGAGGTGGAGACAAGAGGATCTCAGCTTTGAGACAAGCCTGGGTTAAATCAAAAGCTTTGTCTAGGAGGAAGAGGAAAGGCAGAAAGGTTTCTGTGGTAGCAGGGTGGAGGGTGCTCTTTACCTCCACCCCAGAGGCCTGCCTGAGGATTCTCCACTTTGTGACTAGAGGCAGCCTCTGGCTAGTCCCCGGAGCTCCCTGTCTCCCTTGCCTCGGGATGAGAACAAATTTGCCAACATGTTTCCCACTGGTCCAAAGATGAGATGCCAGTTCTGAGGCCGGGATGATAGAAAGCACCGTGGCTTCTCTTACATCCCTCCCACCTCTGCCTCTCTCTCTTCCATCACTTGGGAGATGCTGCTTCCATGTCATAAACTGTCCTTGGAGAAGTTCATAAAGCCAGGAACTAAGAACCACATCATCCCATGAGAAGCCAACTCCTCCCTAGTTGAGCCTTCATATGGGTGCAGCCCCAGCCCCCCATTTGTCTTCCAGTAGGGACACCTTGAGCCAGACTACCAACTAAGCAGTGTCTGGCCTCTCAACCTACCCAAGAAACATTTATTATTCTGAAAAGCCAATTGGGAGGGTACTTTATCTTTCTAGTTTTTAAACATTAAAAAGATCACTAATACAAGGATAATTGTTGAACTTTGTATTTAGTATTTGCTGTATGTATTTTATGTATGTATATTTAATTTAAAAAAATAAATATGAATGAGTTAGCTCTATGATATAACACTAATTAAAAATTCAAGTTAAGAGCCCAGTGAGATAGCGTGAAAGGTAAAGCTGCCACCTGACCTGAGTGGGGGCACCTGGGGCACATGAGAGAAGGACCAATCCTCACAAGTTGTCCTCTGACTTCTACATGAGCACCAGTGTAGCCACCCATCAAACATACATAAATGCTTTTTTTAAAAAATATAAATTAGATGTTACACACATATCTTTGCAAACTAAACAAAATGGAGCCGAGCATTGAATGTGCGTGTGTAACTGGTAATCTTGTAAAAGGACTGATGTGGAAGTTATCAGTCACCCATTACTATAGTTTTTCCAATCTTCCATTTGTTAAGCTATAAACAGATGAAGGAATACATTGTAATTCTTTGGACATACTGTGTAACCAGTCTTAAAATGAGAGAAGGCTCTGGGCAGGAGCAGGGTAAAACTGCTCAGCAGATGCCTTGCCCCAAGCCTCCTGGCTCCAAGAAGCTACAAGATTCATCTCCTTGCCCTGTCAGACTGAAAGGACCAGAATGTTCAGAATATTCCCAGCACCATCTTATACCAGCCACGGGGCCCCACTCACTTGGGCTCGATTCTCACAACATTCTCAGAATATTTGATATTTGGTGAGTTATTGTTGAGTGAGAAGCATATGTCGTCGATAGTTAGGGCCGTAAACTTATCCTTCAAATCCTTTTCCAAATTATACTTGGCGGAGCGGTTCAGCCTAAAGGAAGAAGGCAAACCGGGTTTCTCTTTTGGGAAAGGCGACACCTGCAGAATCATGAGAGGCCCTGGAAAAGGAAGCTGAAACTAGGTCCTTCAGCACGGCCGCTCTTTGCGCCCCACTTCCACGTCCCCAGTGCACACACGTGCCGTTTGATGCTTGGAGACCAAGCCTCAGTTGAAATCCTCTCTGGTAAACTGTACCACAGTGGCCACAGTGGACTCCAGTGAGTCACCTTGGTGAGATGCCGCCACAACCCGCCGGCCACCAGGGGGCGCCAGTGTGGGGCGCAGGAACCGGGACTCCAAGCCAGCGGTCCACTTGGGGGTGCAGACTGTCTGTGGGGTGCGACACACCGGTTCTCCCGAACTCGGTTGGGATTTGCGATACCTGATCTGCTCCGTCGTCTCCTCTAGGGTGCGCTTCAGAAGGGCCATGACACCGCGGATGATATCGGCCTCCTTCTGCAGTTCCTGCTCCACCACATCGTGTACCAGGTCGATGCCCACTCGCTTCTCCCTAGCGGGGAGGGGCAGGGGCGGGGGACACTACTTTGTGCCTGTGCCCCTTCAAAATATCCAAAACACGTGCAGAAACCTGGCCTGAAAACCCCACGTGAACACCTGCCCCCCTTTGATGTGTTTGATTTGGGTTTTTTGGTAGCTTGCTTGGTTGGTTGATTTTTAAGACAGGGTCTCCCTATGGGTCCCAGGCTGGTCTCTTGGTCCTCCTGCCTCAGTCCTTGAGTGCGGGAACTTCAGGCATGTCCCACTTGCTGCCTCTTCCAGCTCAATTTGGCCATCTGCTCTCGAGCATTCCCCTTCTACTTACTCACTGCAAACAACTCTCTTTGACCTAGAATTTCAAAGACAGCCGTTTCTTTCCCTGGTCCTAAATTTGTTTTTAGACAAGAAATTGAATCCAGGAAGAATAGGGGGGGGGAGTTCTACTCTCGTGTTAGTAACAAATAATACCGATGCTGGTGTTCCGCCACTGAGCTCTGGCTGTGTGATATGCAATGTGCTGTTTAGTTTGGTTTTAATGTAAACATTTCCTCTTAATTTATTTAATTAATGGAACCCAGGCCCTGGAGCGTACTGGCTAACTATGCTACCACTGAACTACACCCTGAAACCCTTCTGCTCAACCTTTTAAAATGCAGGAGACAACTAAATCTCGGGAGTGAAAAACTTAGCCAATGTCACATGCTGGACATTCCATGGGCTTCTGCTACACCACTTTCCCAAAGCATCCACTGCCAGATACTAGTGGAGCCTGAGGTGTATTGTGTAACATTTGTCCCCTTCTGTAAATGGGGATAACTATTGGTACTTCATAGGGCTGCCAAGGAATAGACATGATAGAAAGCAGTGTTCCTGCCCTGAGTACACACATAGTATGTGCTCACTAATTCAGCACCATCTGTTTATGGTTAGTCTTGGGCTTGCAGGTGGGGGTGTCACTGCCCACCCTTGCCTTCATAGGCTCTCTAAATCTGGGAACCGCTGTCTGCTTGCTGCTCAGGGTCAGGGCTAAAGTCATGGGGGAACTGAGCTTCTACCGAAGCCATGTATTTGGGAACCCACAGAGGCCTCGGTGCTCCCAAGTTCCTCTATTTCAGGGTCTGGAGAATTCATCGGGGCCTAGTTATGACAAGCTCTGCTAAACTAAAGACTTTGAACTTTTTTACCTTGAAGCTTTTGGGACTTAGGGCTGTGATTACAGGGGTTGAAGCCTGGGGTGACCTGTAAAACTCAAGATTTGGACAAGTTCATTCCAAGGACAAAATGAGGCTGGGAATGCAGTCCAATGATTGCCTGTTGCTCAGGAAGCCCTAGGTATGATGGACAGTTCATGTAAACTAGACATGTTGGTACTTGCCAGTAACCTCAGCACTGAGAAGATCTGGGCAAGAGAATCCAAAATCATCAGCTACATAGTGAGTGGAGGCCAGCCTGAGCTACCCAAGTCTCTATCTCAAAAATGAAAAAGTCAGTATGGACAATATGCTGGATGGGAAAGGCCTCTGTTGGAGCAAAAGCACGTCTGAGAACCAGTTCAGTATGGACAATATGCTGGATGGGAAAGGCCTCTGCTGGAGCAAAAGAACATCTGAGAACCAATCATCGTGTGGCAGCATGGAGACTGAGGCGGGAGTTCCAGACTTTTCTAAGTAGCAAGGTAATTTGTTCTAGGGCAGCCTGTGCTATAAAGTGAGACCCTACCTTTAAAAACTAAACAGACATAAAACCACTCATCAGTTCATCCTAACTTTCCAACTAGACTAGGAAACCGGTCTAGAAATTAGCATCACCTAAGGAGATGAGACAATACTCCTCTTCCTGAGTTTACAGATCATCAGACGTGTGTCCATGCACTCTCCAGACAGCAGGGTGCTCTGTGCATCCCAGTAGGCTTGTGTCTTCCATCTGCAAGAGTGGTATCTTTCTCACCCTCTTCCCTAGAATTGGGACTCCTGACACTTTAGCTGAGCACCTGGCTGCCCCAACTAAAGACAACCATTTCCCAGTTTCTACTGGTGTAGTCTGGTCAATGGAATGCAAGTACAGAGAAATGGTGGATACCAAACTCTACTTATTCCTATTTGCTGGAAAAAATAGAATGTGTGGCTCTTAGGTTAACTCCTCAAATCATGGGGTAAACTAGAGATTAAAACCTGTATTCCTTGACACAACAAAACACAAGATGCCTGGAACCCTAATACTGTAGCATACCATGTCAATAGGCACTGGCCATTTCTAAACTACTTAAAAGTCATGAGAAAGGAGGCTGGAGAGATGGCCCAGCCGTTAAAAGAACTAACTTCTTTTCCATAGAAACTGGGTTGAATTGCCAGCACCTACTTGATGGCTAAAAATGTCTCTAACTCTGGTTCCATGGGTATCTAGCACCCTCTTCTGGATGCTTCTGACACTGCACACACCTGGTACACATACACATGCAGGCAAAACATACATACACACACACACACACACACACACACACACACACACACACACACACACGATAAAAAACAAATCTCAAAAATTATATGGTTGGTTCGAGGACAGCAGAGTTAATCAGGAACCAGATGTGGTGTTCCTTCCACAGACACCATGGGCAAGATGGGCCCCACCTCAGCTCCAACAGAACACCTGTCAGCAGTTTGCCTACTCTACCCATGTCTCGCAGAGTCAGACGGCACTACCTGGCACCAAGTCTGCCACAGGTGACTAACCTGTAAGCCAGGCACCTCTCAGTGATGTGCAGAGGCTCCTTAAAGCTCTCCAAGGATTTCTCCAGGCGAATCTTGTAGATGAGCAGATCATCTGTCTGGTGCACAAGCTGCTCAAGTTTGTCATCTAACTCCTTCTTCCAGAATTTGACCTCCTCGAGTCTCTGCTCTGAAGCACACAGAAGTCACCCCTGAGTTTGTGCGCTCTTGGTGGAGCCAACTGTGTGTGTGTGTGTGTGTGTGTGTGTGTGTGTGTGTGTGTGTGTGTGTTTGCTGTAGGTTGGTGGGTGAACCCAGGCCTCTCGCTTGCTCCCTGAACCCCACTACCCTAAAAGACTTTTCATGACTTTTGTGCTACTACCTGAGATTTCCTTTTCTCTCAGAGCTATGTGTTTGTGACAGCACCATTACCTTGTTTGCTTGCTTGTTTCCTGAGACAGGGTCTCACTATGTAGGAACTCAAAGAAATCCACCGGCCTCTCCTTCCTATGTGTTTGGATTAAAGATGTAGCTCACAATGCTCTTCTGACATTTTTATAAATGCTGATCAGTAATGGTGAGCAATGCAGCTCAGTTGATAAAGAGCTTGCCTAACGTGTAGGAAGCCCTGGGTTTGGTTTCCAGCACCCACACAGGCATGGTAGAACAAGGCTGTAATCTCAGTGGTTGAGATGCAGAGGCAGGAGATTCAGAAATTCAAGGCCTCTCTCGGCTACATAGTATGTGCAAACCAGCCTGGGCAACACTGAGATGCTGTCTCAAAGGTAAATATTTAAATAAACAAATATTTATTAGCAAAAGGGAACCGAGATATTTCTCCTTACACGCAACATAATATTTAACACTCTAAACTCTAATTCTTCGATTGAATTAATATTTTATTTTAATAACTTGTTTATTTATTTATTCATGATACAATCTTGCTATGTAGCCCAAGTTGCCTCTGACCTTTTTTCCTCATACCTCAGCCTATGAGTGCTGGAAAATCATGTGTGCACCACCACCCTGTGTGTGTGTGTGTGTGTGTGTGCGCGCGCACGCACTGTGTATATGTGCATATGTTCTGTGTACACGGAAGCCACAGGAGAATGCTAGGTGTCCTGCTTTATGATTCGCTGAGATAGATTCTCTTCCTGAACCTTGTGGCCAGCAAACCCTAACAATCCTCCTTCCTCTGTCCCACACAGTACTGGAGTTACAAACAACAACTGGCCTTTTATGTGGGTTCTGGGATCTGAATTCATGTCTTCAAGCTTTCACAGCAAGAAATCTTAAACAATTAACCATCTCTCCCAGCCAAATAACTTCTGTCTCGGAGAAGATGAGATTGTGAATATCTATTTGAGTGTTAGGAAACATTGCAGGTAGTAAGACGGTTACTATAGCAGCCACTTCAGGAGCTGGAGAGATGGCTCAGTGCTAGTCTTGCAAAGAACCAGAATTCAGCTCTCAGAACCCTCATTAGGTGGCTCAAAACCGCCTGGAACTCCAGTTCTGAGGATCTAGTGCCCTCTTCTGGTCTCCACAGGCATCTGTGTACATACACAGATACACATAAAAATAACATCTTTTTTAAAGTAGCCCCTTCACTTTATTTGTATTAATAACTAATGCTTCCTCAGACTTTCTGACAGAATGCTGGTATCCTGTCAATCAACTCCAACTAGTCTACTAGCTCCCTGATAACGTCTCCTTCTGGGGATATCTCTCACAGGACCCTTTCTCCTCCTGCTGAGACCAGGTGACCTGCTCTGCACCACTGCATCAGCTCATCACCCTTTGGAGTTTCTCAGGTGCTGGAGTCCCATTTCCTGAGTTTCTCCCTCCTCAAATTCACCCCTTCAACACACAATTTCACACTGTCCAGGAACGTCCTAGAACATGCACGTGTAGGAAAAGCTGTAAGCCTGGACACACCTTTCTCGTACTGTGCCTATAACGCTGTGTGCTGCTCCGCTTCGTACTGGTTTGTAGTCCGTAAACCCCCTTCTCACCCAGACCTCTGATGTGTCTCTGCTTCCTTCTACTTGTCAGAGCTTCGTGGACACGAATGAATTATTCTGACCCTTGATTCTTTGTATGTGACCTTTATGTTTCTTTTTCTCTGGCAACTCTTTTGTATTCCTCCATTTTCCTTGTGTTCAGAAACCTCACACCGATGTCGTTCTTACTGTGGCAGATAACAGACATCAACTTGCTCAAATACGTATGTATTATTCCTTTCCTGGGTAATCTCTTCTCCGTCGGCATTCCAGAATCCATAGGTCACTGAGCTCCCAGACTGAGCCTCTACTTTGCCTGTCTTCTGTCTCCTTTCTCCTTCTTCATTGTTCTTGGAGAATTATTGAATCTTATCGTTTAAAGCTTCTTTTGATCTTTAACTTTTTCCTGCTTTTTCCTATTTTTCATTTCCAAGACCCTCTGTTCCCTCAGTGCCTCTTTTTCAAGGCTTCAATATCTTCTTGAGCCTGGAGGGTCTGTTTTTTGCCTGGGTACTATCTCCAGAGTTCCCGTGTGTGTGTGTGTGTGTGTGTGTGTGTGTGTGTGTGTGTGTGTGTGTGTGTGTGTTGAAAATGTTCAGAGGTGTAACAGATGCTGAGCTGCAATGTTCCTTGGAAGCTCTGTCTGTGGGGACAGT
Organism: Phyllotis vaccarum; assembly: GCA_033318265.1. Classification (NCBI taxonomy): domain Eukaryota; kingdom Metazoa; phylum Chordata; class Mammalia; order Rodentia; family Cricetidae; genus Phyllotis; species Phyllotis vaccarum. Next base: position 9,776,691 of record JARWLC010000003.1, on the reverse strand, counting down.
GTTTGCCCACTAGAATGGTTTTTGAACAGAGCCATGAAGCAGAGCCCAGGCATTCCCTGGAGACTCTCCAAAAACACATATCTGCAGTGCCTTCTTTTTCAAGCCACTTAATTTCCCCATACAAAGATCTTCCAGCCCTTATCAGGTGGGGGGACATGTCAAAGCCAGGCTACCAGTGTCCTGTAAAGCAGCAGTTCACTGAGTGCTCTGACTTCAGGTATTCTGTTGGCATGAAAGCAAGCTGGAATGAAGAAGGGGTTCTTTTTAAAGATTTCCAACACATAATGTTTCCAGCTCTGTCCTGAATCTCCAGCCTCAGCGTAACTGGATGCACCTGGCTTTGCATATTTCAAGGTTTCTGCAGCATGAATCAACTAGTCTCGTGTCTGTCGTTGGCGCTTCCAAACTGTCCATAGTCCCTATGTGTGTGGCTGCTTCTTGCTTTTCCACTTTCCAGCATCAGATGTCATCACTTTCTGCTGCTGCTTCATCCCCACCCATCCTTGTCCTGGGGCAAAGCTCTCAAGAATCTTTTACTGTTCTTTGGCTGCAGTTTTATAAGGGAGAAGGCCTGCATTCAGGGCCTGCGTCTGTCACATAAACTGAGGTCTCCTTGCTCTGAAACTGGCCTCTATCCCATCCATTGTGCACCTTTCACTGCCCTACGAGGTCTGCTGCCTCAGAAGCCACCAGTGATCTCCAAGACACCAGTTCAAATACATTTTTTCACTCTCCTTTCAGCCTCCTCTAGGCTTAGACAAGCACCACACAATGGAAGGCATCCTCCCCACAAAGCCCTCACATCCTGTATTCCAACACCTTGACACCCCATCATTTTGTTCCCACTCTTGACCTTCTCTCTGCCCTTCCCCCCTTTTCTCCCTCAGCACGTTCTCTGACCGACCCAGTCTACCAGCTACCTCATGTCACGACACTAGATGACTCTCTGATTCTTATCTCTTCCTTTGAATTCCTTATCGGCTACCTACTGGACTGAAGGGTCCAAATTCAAGGACCCTCAGGCTTGCCACAGCTTCGGCTCACTCGGCGCTCACTCACCTGGCATTCACGGACCCCACTTCTGTACTCTGTGCATCCATTCCCACATCCTGCCTGGTCAGCTTATCCTTGGCTTCTGCTGTTAAAATTCATCCCTAAGTTATTGTTACTGATTAGCGTGCATTGCCATTGTCTTGGTCCAGAATAACTTTAGTGAGCCTCTGAAATCTTATTGCTCTTTTATACTAGACTGTGTATGTCTTCATCAACTTTTCCTCGGAAACCACCCAGCACAATACTGGCCTTATTTAATGGGTGAAGGATTAAGTTAAGGAAAAGATAACCTGCATACACTCGCCAAGCTAAGGAGCCATACAACCAAGTTTTGAGGGGCACTGATGCATTCATCTTGTGATAAATTATTTTGGGGTGCTTAAAGCTATGTAGGTAAAAAATATATGGCAAGCAGTATGGCTTCCATAAAAGAATTCTGACTGGGACAATTTCTATTTGTAAAACAAAGAGGATCGTGATGGGATTTCTAATGAGTGATGTGGGGGAGGGAGAAGGTGTAGAAAGAGCTGGGGCTGGAGGGACAGCTCAGCAATTAAGAGCTCTGGCTGCTCTTGCAAAGGACCCGGGTTCGGTTCCCAGCACCCACGTGCTGGTAACCCACAACTGTTTGTTACTCCAGATCTGGGAGGGGGATCTGCGGCCCTACCTCTGTAGGTTGTTCTTACACACACATGGTGTACATAAACCCAGACACACAGTTGTATACATAACAATAAAAAATGAATCATTAAAAAAGGAGGTTATGGGAGAAAATCAGCCTCCAGCCCGGGGTTAGGGTGTGATTTTTCCTTCAAGCCAGACTTGCCCCCTCTACCTTTTTAGAAGCAGCTTGCCAGTGTCACCAGGAAGCCTAGTGGTGTTTTTAACTGGCATTGTGTTGAATCTAGGTCAATGTGCAGCATTAAGAATCGGGTTAGTGGTCACCCTGTGGGGTGATTAAATACTGAATTTTTCAATGTGCTAATTTCCATGCCCTGCATTTATTTATGCCCTCGTTGACTGGTTGCAGTAACAGGCCATAGCTTTTGGTGGAGAACTTCTGCACATCTCTTGTTAGCATTACTCTGAGGCATTATGTAGGCTTTGATATGTTTCAGTGCTGGGGTAGAACCTAGGTGTGGGGATTCAATAAAAGTTTCAGAAGTTTTGGAGATATCAGAGGGAATCTACCCACAGTCTATGTGGGGGGTTAGCAAAAGCTCCAGAAGTCCCAGAGCTCTAACCAGTCAGTCTAGGAAAATCAGAAAATGGTGATTCAAACCTTTAATCCAAGCACAGGGTGTATCCTGGGAGTGGTGTCCTACACCCTTAATCCCAACTGAGTCAAGGTCAATTCAGATTATAGAAGGAATTCCAGGCTCCCAAGCAGGTGTGGTGGGGCCACACCTTAATTGCCAAAAGAGTACTTAAGACAGATAGAAACACAGAGGGGGCCATTCCTAGGGAAGCGAGGCTGAGGAAGCTGGAAGACAGCTGGGTAAGATCTGACTGTGGTGTTTATTCCCTCTAGTATCTCCAACTTCTTCAGAGATCTATCCCTGAGTCTCATTCATTTGTGCGACACCTAGGGCCTGACAAACATATTCTGTTTCTAAGCTATGCCCTGAGATATACCCTAGCCCTTCTGTTTACTTTATTTTGCTTTGTGTAGCTGTAATCGCATGTGTACATGATGTGTACACACGGATACATGTGTCGCTGCATGTGTGTGGATGTCAGAAGTCTGGTTCATACAGCTGGTACCCGAGTTCTGGACATCAAACTCAGGTCACCAGCCATCTTGCCAACCCCTTGACGGGTTTTATTTATGATTTGTTGTTATTTTTCTTTCCTTTTTAATACAGTCTCTCTGTACAGCCCTGGCTGTCCTGGAACTCACTGGGTAGAAAGAGACTGGCCTTGAACGTAACTTTTTTGAATGCCATTGTAAAAAACAGCTAATTTTAAAATGCTCAATGAATCCACGGCATTTATGATGCAGACTTTGAAACTCTGGCCTCATCATTTCCTCTTGTTTTTCCTTTCTCCTCTTTGCCACTCCCTGCCCATGAGACATCCGAGTTGGTAGCCTCTGGCTTGTACATTTTAAGTGCTTGGCTGACCGCTGTCCATTTTATTTTTCATTGACTGATTTATTTTGTTGTGTTTATTGAAGATTGCCATTCTTTTGTCTTGTTTCTTGAGGCAGAGTTTCTCTTGGTAGCCCTGGCTGTTTTGTAGATGAAGCTGGCCTTGAACTCTTCCTAGTACCTGGATCACTGTTCTTTGAATGCTGTTTTTCAGCATGGAATTAAGACTGAATTGTTCTTCCTGTAAGAAGGAGCTTGAATGTTTACCTCCAGGAACTTGCCTCACCCCCAGCTTAGCTCACTCAGCACCTACTGGCTCTGGACTGATCAATAACTTTCATACCTTTCAAGGACGGAACCCATGAAACCACAGACTCTGTTCATCTCCTGTAATGCTCCTATGGTCCATGCATGCTATCAATGAATGAGAAATTAGTGAATGTTAGATAGATGGCTGAAATTCAAATTACTGTGTCTGCTCGTGGCACTGGTCTTAAGCACAGAACCTGCAGAATGAAGATGTTCTGCCCACCCTCATATTTCAAACATGACACTGTAGTGAGTCCCCATAACCTTGTCAGGATGTGGTCACAAACATACTAAGCATATTGTCTTACCAAGTTTCTTATTCACATCACTCTGAGACTTCCTGGTGGTCTTCTCGATTTCATCCACAAGCCTCTGGCTCTCTGCCACCAGGCGTTCAGATCGGGACCTTTGGGCCTCTGCTCTGTGGTACTGGCTTTTGTTAGCAATGTACCACTCTGCAGGCAGAAACTTGGGTGGAGATTGCAGCAGTTTGGCCATTATGAGATTCCCAAAGTCCTGATCAAACACAGACCAGTCATTAAATGAAAGCAACAGGTCCGTTCTGCCATTGTCACCATCACCAGACTGAAAGGTACACAAATCATAATCTGAACCAAGCAAATCTGGATAGCCAGCTCCCAGATGAAGACATCCATGTTACCAACATGTCTTTCTAGTCCCTAGATATCATTCCCAGACACACAGTGTGACCACTAATTTGATCTCTAATGCTACATATAAGTTCCTTTGGATTTGAACCATACACGGTGTGTTCTTTTGCATTTGGTGTTTTTAATTTAACCCTGTGTTCATCACAGTGGTCTGGCTGCTTATAATGTAGCCCGTCTGCTCTCACTGCTATATAGTATGCTAGGTGACTATATGAAAATCAGCCTTTTTCTATTGCTTATGAATGTGTGAACTCTTTTCGCTTAGGGATATCACAAGAATGATATAAATATTCTCACGTGTGTCTTTTGGGGAATTTTCATTAGACTTCCTGGATCACAGAGCAGTTTACTGGCTAGTCTTAAGACAACTTGACAAATCTAGAGTTGTCTAAAAACAGGGAACCTCAATTGAGAAAATGTCCCCATAAGATCCACCTGTGGGACATTTTCTTAATTGGTGACTGATGAGAGAGGACCCAACCCAAAGTAAGTGGCGCCATGCTAAAAAAAAAAAAAAAAAAAAAAAAAAAAAAAAAAAAAAAAAAAAGGCTGAGCAAGAAGCAATTCAGCACCCTCCATGGTCTCTGCATCAGCTCCTGCCTCCAGGATTCTGCCATGTTTGGGTTCCTGTCCTCCTGTCCTGACTTCCTTCAATGATGAACAGCAGTATGGAATTGTAAGCCAAATAAACCCTTTCCTCCTCAATTTTCTTTCTGGTTATAGTCTTACATCACAGAGACAGAAATCCTAAGTTAAGACAGTGTTCTTCCAAATACACGAACCATGCTCTCTAAGAAGCAAACAGGTGTGACATCTGTAAGCCAACATCTGGGTATTGTGACTATGTTATAAAGAAGGGGAACATAGAAGTCAGCTGATGGAGGCAGACAGTCACGGAGAGTAGAAAATGTGGTCTTCTGCCTCTGAACGACCTTCCATAAACAAAGATGAACTCTGAGGGACTCCCCCTCTGGGCCCTACAGCCCTGGCACCTATTCTAGGGGTCTCTGGAACCTTCACAACCAAGGATGGAGTCAGATTTTGACTAGGCTCAGCACCGGGACCCACACAGCCCCCTTAAACGCTCCTGGGCTCCCCAATCCCCCTATGGCCTCTCCAGAGTGTGTCTCAGCGTGGCTTCCTGAGACTTAACTTTGGACAAGTGTGAGTAGTCTCAGAGAGAGGACCTGAATCAGGACTGATGGCTGATCCCAAAAGACACATGGCTGTGAGTAGGTAGGAGGGTGTCAATGAGGTGGATCGAAGTTCACTTACCTCAGTGCCTCGAAGAACACAATCTACGGTGCGGACCTCCTTACTCCAACAGGAGATCCTGCCTGGCCCTGGAAGAACCAGGAGGGAAACTGCGGTCTCTATGGCAACCGGACGCGGAAAGGCTCCCTGGTTGGTATTGCGCAAGCGCGAATGCACGCGCTGCGTAAAGGAGACAGATTCAAACTCGGAGCTGTGACTTGGATGCTCCGAAGTCTGATCTTGACTGGAAAACGTCAAACCCCAAGCAGAAGGCCGGATCGCTCGGGGTTGCTGGTCCCAGAGCCACTGACTCTGCAGGTGTACTTCGGGGTCGGACTTAGCGATGTCCCAGCTACAGATGGCCGGGACCACCGAGCCACATACTGCACTCTGCGGGTGCTAAATGCTCCCAGCTGACCGGAAGGAGCTTTGTGGGGGGCCTGCTGGACCTGCTGCAAGCCTGGAGACACACACGGTGCACAGGTGGCTTCAGATAGGGATAAGCAAGGAGGGTTTTCAAGGTATCTTTCCCCAAGGTGTAAAATTCACCAAGAAATGAGCTTTTTTTTTCTCAGTCAAGCGAGCACTAAATGATCTTGAAACTGTGTGGGTTGGGACGTCAGGCTTTCAACGCCACGGTCTTGAGTTTTAACAGGGCCATGCACCCCCTTCAAACACGTTCATTTTTACAGGCGGCGCCATTGCTACCGGAAATGGGAAATTAGAGCTGTTTGTGCGGTAAAGAGCAATCGTAAAAGGTGAATAAGATGAAAAGCTTTACATTAAAACAATGTAAAGCAGTGACAAGTTGGGTGTGGGGGCTCACAGCTCGCCAGAAAAAGACTCTGAAACTGAGGACCCAAATCTGAAAGACTTATTTTTAAAAAGTCTTTCACGAATGTATATTATTAATTCTTTCACCTTTTATGAATGTATATTCTTAATTCTGGTAGAATACCTTAATTCAAAGATTCAGAAAGGTATCTTTGAAATGGTAACAAGCTTCTCATGTCCAGCACAAGTTGTTAGTTTAGAACAATGCCCTTAAATTTTTTCAAAGAAAAAAATTTCAAATCTGAAATTGAATACCCAGCCAAAACATTTTCGATGAGGGCAGAATACTTTGGGCGATGTGCTGGTGCTAACATTGCACATTTGGGGGGGGGGGGAATTACTAAAGGGAAGGTAAAAATCCCATAAAGTCATGAGGTGAAGAAAGCAGTGGGATCAGCTCAGGTTTGTCACAAGAAACCTCAGTGCAATCGCTGAGGAACTGGACAGCATACGTCAGCGTACGTGGCTGTGCTGTGGGTGGGTTTACTGCACTGTGAGTTAGTCGTTGGTTTACAGCACATCCCTACGTAATGAAAACAGAAGCTTATGCAGACTGTATGCCCAGTGCTGCTCACCTTGCCTCACGCTTCTTCATCTCCCTCTTGCACCATTTCTCTGGGGTTTGGTTCAGTCACAGGTTTTTCTGTCCATCGTGGCCCTAGAGCCATAGCATGCCGTGTATGTGTGTACCACAGAGCCCAGCCCTGTGATGGGTTAGCCCACCCGGGCTTGTGCAAGTACACTCTGTGATGTCCACACAATGACAAAACATCTAAGTACACATGTCTAGAACAGATGGCCCCTGTGTGGCTGGTGGAATACATACAACAAGGATAGCAGTATTTGTTGTGAGCAGTGGATATTTGTAAATTGCGAGTATGTAAGGCATTGATACCAACCAAAATTGCAACTGTCTGCAATTGTTTATACATTAATTTGCTACAGAGCTTTCTGGTCTGTACATGTCATATATTTGAAATCATATATTTATATGATATATGATTTAATAGCTCAGATCACTTTTATTCTTTTTGTATGTTGAGGTACTTCACAGGATTTCACTTTTTAGAACTGTCTGGATTTGTGCACATAAGTGCAGTGTCTGTAGAGGCCCCTAGAGGGCGGCAGATAACCAGCAGCTGTAATTACAGGCCACTGTGAGACCTCCAAAGTGGGCACAGGGAACCAAACTCCAGTCCTCTGCAAGGGCAGTACTTAGCTACTGAGCCGTCACTCCAGCCGTGGATTTTGATTTTTTTAAAAATCAAAACTAAGGTGGGCAAGATGTCTCAGCAAGTAAAAGAGCTTCTCCAGAATCCACATTGTAGAAGGAAAAACTGATGCCCCAAAGTTGTCCTCTGACCTATGGGGGGTGAAGGGGCATGGAGGAGAGCCATAAATAATAATAATGTAAAACTAAAAAGATTCCCTTGCTAAAATAATGAGAATAGCCAAAAAAATTGGTGGGAGCAGAAGAATAACTGATTTGACATTCAAATGTCCTGCCAGCTCTAATTCCAGGACACCACCATTCCTTCCTCTCCAGGTAAGTGTACCCTTAGTAAGCTGAGAGACACCTGCGTTTGTGTGTGTCCAAGCCCTCCACCACTGGCAATCTGGCATCCCTCCAGCTTGCTGGGAATGCACATTTCTGGGCCCTTCCCCAGGCCTGCTGTATCAGAAAGCTTGGGTGATCCCTACAATGTGTTCTTAACAAATCCCCTACCCCACAAGAAAGAGTGTCTGAGGCTCACTTCTGAGAGGAAATCTCCAGGGCTCTGAATGCTGGGCTTCCAAAGCCATGGTTTTGTTCAGAACTGATGTGGCTAATAATGAGATGCAGTTTGATCGGTTTGGGGTTTGATTGTTTTCATAATTCTTTATTGACTCTTTGGAAATTTTACATCATGAATCCCAATTCTGCTCACCTCCCAGTCACTCCATATCTGCCCTTTACTCCAGCAGCATGCCCCCCCCCAAGTTAATAAAGCAAAACAAACACCTCTTCATTCATCCTACTGGCATAGGAAGTTGCCGTGTGGAACCCAGTATATCCTTTTGTACAATCAATCCACCTGCAAAATGTTCATTGCAACGAGGTCTGGCTCAAGGCCTCTGACACAGCATTGTCACTGGGCCCTCATTGAAACACCTCTCGTACCCAGTGTCATGGAGATCCTGGAGCTATCACTCCGCTGGACTAGTCCCTTTGTGCACTCCAGCAAGCCACAGATAGGGTAGATGTTAGGGTAGGCCAACCCAAGAACCAGGATGTGGGTCTGGGTGGTAGCTGTTATGGTCGGTCCTGGTAACTAGGATTATTCCCTCAGACAAGGGGTAAAGCTAGCTCTCCTAGACCCATGCCATCAGGGACATCTCCTGTGGAGAGGGTTGGGGGCCAGCTCTCCTGCAGCAGTGTTCAGCAAAGGTCAGGACCAGCTATCCTGGGGCCAGGCTGGTTCAGCATGGATTTCTACGCACATGGTTCCTATGACACCCTTGTGATAACATAAGCCATGGACATCATCCCAGACCCTGGCTGCTGTTGGGCCATGGACCCAGACATGGCCCACAGCAATATCCCAGGCCTAGACAATACCATGGCCCTGTGTAGCTGCACAGACTACCCAAATTGGCATGCCCTGGTGGTGGCACAGTCTTCAGACACCATCATGGTCTTAGGCTTCAGTCTAGATCCCAGATACCCACGTGGCCTTGGGTGGCACCATGAGCCATGAACATCAACTTAGACCCCGGCTGTAGTAGGAACACTGACCCAGATATGGTCCTCAGCAGCAGCCTGCGCTTGGATGTCACCTTGGCCCCTGGTGGCAGCACAGGCCACTCCTTCTGGTACAGCTACAGTGGCAGTGTGGCTGTCGAACACCAACATGGCCCTTCAGAAAACTGAGAAACATTCCCATTCCCAGGCCGAGGAGATGGCTCCGTGGATAAAGTACTCACCATACAAACATGAAGACCTAAGTTCAGATCTCTAGAACCCACATAAAGACAAGGAGAGCCATAAAAGTGAACCTGGAATCCCAGCCCCCCAAAGGTGAGGAGGGGAAATCACCAAAGCAAGATGGCTGGCCTAGACTAGCCCAATCTGCAAGCTCTGGGTTCAGTTGAGACCCCACCTCCATGAAGGAACAGGCCATATCTCAACTCCAGACCTTCATATGCACGCATACACACACACACACACACACACACACACACACACACACACACACACACACACACACACACACACACACACACACGGTGTAGGGGATCATTCTTTTTCTTTCTTTCTACTCTAAGTTTGGTTGAATTCCTAAGTGACCCTCTCAGTCAAAAGAGAAAATAAGAAACTGAATGGTTTTCTTTGTAACTGAATGTTAGGACAGCTGAAGTGATCACAAGTGTCCACTGGAATCTGACAACATGAAACACTTGCTTCTCAAATGCTTGGCTAAGAATTTCTCAACTGCTGGTTCTTTATACATTTCATAACTTGAGTCAGAAGTGGGGAAAGTGAAGGGGACCTTTCTTTTCAAGTTTTCCAAATAGACCAGGACTGACTTGACCATTAACCCTTTGGAAAGAGGCATCTCCCTTTGAGCGGAAGAGTAACCATGGTTATTTCTCATTCTTTCTTGAACTGTTTCTGAAAAATCATGTGTAATAATCTTGGAGGCACCTTTGACTGAAGAAACAGGCAGATCTGGAGCTATGCTCAGTAAAGCTTTCGAGGACTTGCTGACAGATGGAGAGGTAAGGGTGGTGTTAAGATTGGTGGAAGTCCAGAAGGTTAGGGTCAGGACAAAGTGATTTTCATCCAATATGCAATTATGTGGTTTATCTTAAACTAACATCAAAACTGCTAAGCAGGTTCTTGGTACCAAGGTCAGCCATAAAGTGCTACACACCATGCTGATAGGTTTGCCTGTCAGTCAGCTGGAAAACTCTGCAAGAAAAGGGGCCAGGAACACTCAGGAACCCAAAATGATTATTCACTTTCAGGCTGCATCCCTAAATTTAAAAGCAATAAGAAAGAAAATTCTGCCAGGCATGAGTACCACCTGCCTTTAATTCCAGTAATCGAGTCAGAGGTAGGAGGATCTCTGTGAGTTCGAGGCCAGCCTGGTCTACAAAGCAAGTTTCAGAACAGCGAAGGCTGATACACAGAGAAACCCTGTCTCAAAAACAAAAATTCCTAGTGTTATTTCTTTGCTTGGTTTACTTTTTAATCAGCTATTGCCTTTCAGTTGGAGTATTTGTAGTGTGAAAATCGGACTTGAATATGGTAGAATCGGAGTATGTAATTCAGAAGTTTCTCGACCTGGAAGCTCGGGGACCTGTTATAAACACTACATTTGTTCCCTAGGTGAGGTATTAATTGTGAGAGCAACTGTAAATATTGCATTGGCCAGTTAACAACTTTAGCAACTGTTGGAGAATAAACAAGGATAATATGGTTTATGCTCAGCTTTTAATTAATAAGGTTAGTGGTGGGCAGAAGAAACATGGAAACATCAGATCAACTTAGAAAGGCAAACAACTGAGGTGATAATGTAGCTGGGAGGGGAAGAGGGGACACTGTTACAGGTCACAGATTTTTAAAGATTATTAAAGCTAGAAATTAATAATCAAGAAGTAAAATAGGAGGAGATATGAATGGAAGGAAAGACACAGTAATAAGAAATGGAGCTAGAAAAGTGGTTCAGCGGCTAAGAGCACCGGCCATTCTTCCAGAGGACCCAGGTTCAATTCCCAGCCCCCACGTGGTGCCTCACAACTGGCTGTAACTCCAGTCATGGGGGATCTGATGCTCTCCACACGTACATATGGGTGGTGCAAAGACATACATACAAGCCAAACACCTATACATATAAAAGTTTTTAAAAGTTAAATAAGATGGGGGACTATATGAGTGGGATCAAGTATAATGAAGACTGCTGTAAAATGTGTAAAGAAACACCCCACTGAGAAGTAAACAAAAGCAAAGCCATCCGGACACATATATGCAGGGTTGGGAAATAAAAAGAATACTTACTGAATGGCTACCACCTCTGTGCTGAGTGGGAAGCTTAAATTTCCTCTGCCTCCAGCTGGCTCTGTGTGGTGCTGATACTCGAACCCGTCTGCATAAGTTTACATACACCGTGTGTATAAAGGTACCCTTGGAGGCCAGAAGAGGGCATGAGAGATCCCCTATAACTAGAGTTACAGGTGGTTGTGAACTGCTTGCTGAGGATCCTGGGAATGTAACAATAGACCACTGCAAAAGCAATCAGAGCTCTAAACCACAGAGCTGTGTCTCCAGCCCATTTTTTTGGTTTGTTTTGTTTTTGAGATAAGATCTCACTATGCTTCCCTAACTGACCACCTACTTACTGAATATATCAGAAAGGTCTTGAACTCACAGAGGTTCACTTGCCTCTGGCTCTCAAGTACTAGAATTCCAGGTATGTGTTACCACACCCAACTCTGGTTGTATTTTATAATGGGAATACTTGACTCTTCCAGGAAAAGAAAATTTGAGAGCTTTTTCCCCTTTGAGGAACTTTTTTTTTTTTTTCACATAAAGTTTGTGCCTAACAGGTCTTTGAAGGATTCCACACTCAAAAGTGTGCATCGGGAGGTAGAATTGTCTCCATTCTTGGTGAAAAAAAATCCTCTGGCATACTAACTAGACCTGAAGGCCGAGTTTCAAAATGATCGAGATGATAATGAATCCTGGTATGGGCTTTTCTCCAAAGGATGAACTGCAGTGTGGGCTCTAGAACTGTGAAAGGTGTTTTAAAATCAGAATTGCATGGTACAAGTTACATACTGATTGCTGTAGATTCCTGCTAATCATCTTAAACTTTAACTACAGGCTTACCCATTGGTCTGTTGGTTTTCAGGACTGTTTGTCAATGTGCTATTTTAAAGCACAACTCAGGATGTTGAACACATGCTCTTAGTAAATCCTTGTCTCCTGGCACTCATAGTCAGGCAAAATCTGTGGTCCAGACCATGGAAAATACAAATATGTGTCTTCTTGTGCTATTTGGCATGGCCTCACATCTCCTGACAACACTGAAGAGCCTGCTGTTGGACCTTGGCAGCATCTCTCTGAAAGAAGGCCAGTGAGCTACATTACAACCTCAGGCCTTTCATACACAGACCCCACAGCACACCTGCCCAGTCAAGCTCCAGAACGGTGCTCGCTTTCTCCTTCCGGTGCCCTTCCTTCCCTTGGGCTTCACTTTTCAGCAGGAAACAACGAGTCTAAGATTGTCTTTGCACTTGGACCCATTTCCTTTGCTGATGGGATTCAAGAATGGCGTTTTGTCCTGTGACTGTGTGTCTGGTGAATAGATCCCTTGTGTTCTAGAAGAAGCGTGGTGCCTGCTTACTCGTCATCATCGTTGTCCCTAGCAGCTCTGAGGGGAAAACAGCTTGGATTTCTGCCTCGGGGATTAACATCTCAGAGGAACATAAAGCCACCCGAAAGTCAAGATGAGGCAGGGTAAGGGTGCACTGGGATGCTGTGTGGTTGGTTGGTTTGTTTTTTGCCATTTGGGGGCACAGCAGCTGAGGCTGATAAAGTACAAACAGCCAAGAGCAGAACCCACTGAGAGATGCTTTCCTGGAGAGTGGGGGCCACCGACCAACCACCTGCCCCTCTTATGGTCAGCTCTTCAAGTGGAATTGAGGAGAAGGAAGTTTATTTCTACCCTCTTACATGCAGTGACAAGGGACCTGAAAATTAAATTAGTAAAATGAGACATTGTACAATTTTTTGATATTAATGTTAATATTAACACGAGTGGAAGCTTCATACACGAAGTCAAAAGCCAGACATGAATCTCAGCACTCAGGAGGCTGAGGCAGGAGAATCCCAAGTTCAAGGCCTGGGTGGTCCTACATAGCAAGTTACCATCCAGTCTAAGTTACATAGTGACACTTGTCTCAAAATAAATAAAAATTAAAATCAGTGAATCAAGACCCTGACTCCATCATAGACACACAAAGAAATAGCAAAGAGCAATCAGGCCTAGGGTGGAGGGTCTTACATATTTTTTTGGCAGGAGGCATTGTTAGGAATTGCCTAGACATAGAGAAAGGGGGTGGGACCACTGGAAAGTGCCCGGGACACATACTGAAGAAAGCATGGGACAAGAGCTCTGGCATGTTTATGTTTATTATGTTTATCTCAAGAAGACTTCCCTGCACCTGTCTACTGGTCAGGTGACATCGTGTTATTACCTGAGAAGAGGAGAGACATAGGACTTCCCTGTGCTACGGCCACCCCACAGTTTATGGCTTGAAATAATCCACTATGGTAATATTGGGATGACAGTGTGTTCTGATTGTCTTCTGGATCACTAGCAAATCCAGGCAGAAAGAGGCTGGACTAACCCAAAAGGATGTTTGGAGAATATTTTTGTTGGTGCTAACTAACTCCTGGAGAGGCCACTCCTGGAGACTAAGCAATGGAGAAGCTTGAGAATGTACAGGAAGAAGCCTATGGACCCAATAGAGGGAAGAGCTGGTTCTGCAAGAACAGAATATTAGTGAAACTCAGACCTCACAGTTCAAAGGAGATCTCTTTTAAAGAGTCTTGATATGTAGCAAAGCTGCATTGTCCAATGAGTCCGATACCACACATAACAAATAATAATTGAGTCCTGGTCACTAACTCCAGCCGTTCAGAGTGAAGATAGCAGCCCTCTCCAAGGGTTACAGTTAGCATCAACAAAAATGCCCCAAACCATCCTTTCCAGCCACGCTGGCTTCTTTACAGCCTATTGTGAGATGATCCAGGAAAGAAAGAGGCAGTCACTACGATTCACTAGAGGGCAGTATGGTGGCTAGCTTCTAACCCCTCTTCAGGAACACAAAGGAAGGGAATTTGTGATCAGTATTTTTGTGATGAGAGCCCCTATGAGAAAACACAAACAAACATCAAATATCACCCCTGCTAGAACTAGTGTCTCGATGTGATGTGAAACTAGAAGCTTCCGTGTTGGTTCTTAAGTCCCGACTATATATTTTTAAAAAGTAAGCTGCCAGCCTTGGGAGGTAGGCCAGATATACTCGGCTGTTGCTCTGTTGCTACGCAAGAGCTACAAACAAAATCCAGATCACATTTCCTCTGCCTCAGCCGTTGGAAAAGCTTCCCACACGTACAGAGCCTCGTCTCCCGTGGTGCCTAGAGCTCAAAGGTTTGCAGGGCGCAGAGAGGTTAAATTGGGAAAGAGGATGGCAGTGTTGGTCAGCTTTCTTGAATTCTGTACAGGGCTGGTTATCCCTTCAATCCTCAGGGCAGCTCAGTGTGTTAAATGTTACTAGTGTCATCTGTGTTTGACAGATGAGGAAACTGAGCCCCTAGAGGACTCTCTGCCACAGGACACAAAGATCTTCGGGGGCAGGATTGAGATTTAAACTGATCCATCGGGAGCTAAAGAGAAGACTCAGCAGTTAAGAGCACATACTATTCTTGCAAAACACCAGAATTCAGTTGCAGGCACCTTCCTGGAGAAGCTCACACCCTCCTGTAATTTCAGTTCCAGGAGATTCAGTGCCCCCTCTGGTCTCCATGGGCACCCGCTCTAGTATGCACACACCCACACACAAAAACAGTGCTTTAATAAAATATTTTTTTAACCAGCAGGATGAAGCCAGGTTGGGGGGTGCACACTTTTAATTTTAGCACTGAGGAGGCTAGGGGGTCTCTGAGTTTGAGGCCAGCTGGTCTATCTAGTGAGTTCAAGGACAGCCAGGGCTAAACAGAGAAACCCTGTCTGGAGTGTAGGAAGAACCTGGCTGGATGAACTGTAGAAATTTCTAGGCAACTGTAACAGTTACCTTTGTTACAAGCTATTGTGATTTTAACATTGTAAAAGGAGAACTGGGATGAGCAGGAGAAATGTGTAGGAAGGGAAAAATCGGAAAGACACTAAGTGATGATTTGAAAAGAGACAGATTCATGTCAAAAACCAAAAACATTATAGGTGGAGCGTAAGCCAATTAGCAAGTAAAACAATATAATAGCAGCCAATGCCCAGGGAGAATGGATCTTCTCCCTTACCCAGAATGCTTCAGGGTCTGGAGCTTAGTGACTTGTGGGCTTCCATAGAAACAAAGTCTGGAAAGGACTGCCTCTGGCTTCAGGGACTGAGTCTAGATATACAAAATTTGCCTGAATTCCCCAGAGTTCGTAAGGTCATCCCAGGATTTTAAGAATCATTATAATTACTATCACTAGAATAGTCAGATGCCAGGTGAAAGCATTTCACTTGGATTAGGTTATGATAACTCTATGTAGTGGGTGTGGTGCCCACCCCCTGGGAATGCCATGGGTTGGCCCATCTCCTGGGAGCTTCACCGTGGAAGGCGTGTGCGAACTTGAGTGGCAAGGTATATCTTGCCCATCCTTCTTCTGTAAGACAATCAATTCTGTTTTTAAAATGCATCCCCATCTGAGTTAGCCAGATGGGCTGTTTACATTCTAGAATTCTTCTAGAACACTGACAAACGACAAATAAAGGCATGAAGGATATATGAACCCATGAGAGAATAAATGAGGAAAGTTATAAGTCTGGACAAGAGCCTCTAACTCCAATTCCAGAGCCTCTGTGTCTGTGTGTGTGTCTGTGTGTGTCTGTGTGTCTGTGTGTCTGTGTGTGTGTGTCTGTGTGTGTGTGTCTGTGTGTGTGTCTGTGTGTATGTCTGTGTGTGTGTGTGTGTGTCGTGTGTGTGTGTGTGTGTGTATGTTTACAAATGTGCGTACTGCAGACACACTCACATTAGTCCTCCCCAGGGAAGATCACACCAATTGGTTACCCAATACCAAATAATCATCCCTGAAATTATACATACAAGTAGCATTATACAAACTGAGCTGATTGTATTTATTTGGGAACACGTTTATAAAAACAAAGAAAAAGAGGTCATGAATTTGAAATGGGAGGGAGTGAAGTGAGAAAAAGAGAAAGGGGGATGATTTAATTATATTTAATCTCAAAAGCATATGGAAAGCCAATTTTCTACCCAGAGTTTGGTACCTAATGTTCCCCCAAAGGCCTGTCTGTAAAGACATGGACTCTAATCTGTGGTAATATTGAGAGGCAGTGGAACCTTTACGAGGTGGGACTTAATGGAAGAAGATAGAGCACTAAGGACGTGCCCTTGAAGGAGATATTAGAGCCCTGAACCCTCCCTCCCTCCCTCTGCTTCACACCTCTATGCACCTCCACAGTGCACCTCAGCCACAACGCATTGTATTGTTCCCGGCCCAAAGTAACAGGGCCCAATGACCAAGAACTGAAACTGTTGATATTATAAGTTAATATAAACCTTTACTGTAAGTCAATTATCTCGGGTATTCTGTCATAGTGACAGAAAGCTGACCAACATAGCCTACATCTTGTAGTGGAATATAATATTCAGATTGAGTATGCCTTATCCAAAATGCTCACAACTGAGAATGTTTGGCGGGGGCTTTCATATTTTGGAATATTCGCATTGACTTGTTGACTAAACATCCCTAATCTAAATTCCTAAAACATAAAAGATTCCAATGTCAGTATTGTATCATGGGTGCTCTAATGGGGAGGGGGGGAGGCAGGAAGATCTCTGGGAGTTCAAGGCCAGCCTTGTTTACAGAGCAAGTTCCAAGACAGCCAGGGCTGCACAGAGAAACCCTGTCTTTTAAAAAGCAAAACAAGGAGGCTGGAGAGATGGCTCAGAGGTTCAGAGCACTGAATTCAATTCCCAGCAACCACATAGTGGCTCACATCTTTCTATAATTAGATCTGGTGCCCTCTTCCAGTGTACAGGCATACATACATACAAAACACTGTATACAAAATAAATAAATAAATCTTTAAAAAAAAATAATAATAATAAAGAACCCACCAAGAGGTAGTGCTACATACATTTAATCCCAGTACTCTAGTGGTGAATTTCTTGAGTTTGAGGTCATCCTGGTCTACAGACTGAGTTCCAGAACAACCAGGGCTACACAGAGAAATCCTGTCTTAGGAAAAAAAATGTAAAATAAAAATAAAAAAGAACTACCCAGAAAGTCCAATTTCCAACTAAAAATATTTTAATAGAGAGCAGAGAAAAAATGAAATTATAATAAAGTATTGTAAACCAGAGAACACACACAGGCATTCTTAAAGCTGAATAAAAAGTCTATATTGCTGGCCAGTGGCTACTTGGAGAACTTGCCCAAATCATGCCACCCTAAGCCTCACCAGGTTCTAGGGTCTATGCACTGGGGTCTAAGATCTGGATAGTGCGTCCATTGTGCTAAGTTCTGGAGGCCTGTTAAAGTATCACTTCCCCCAAAATACCCAGATACCTCCAGACTGAAAAGCCCTACTACTTGCCTGGCATACTTAATGGAGACCCAGATAAAGACCAAGAGGTATCAGCACAAACTTCAGAATACCCAGAATGAAGAAAAGCTTTTAAAGCACCCATCTTCTAAAAAAGAGTATCCAAACAACCAGGAACTGGATAGCGCTGGACTTCTCCGAAGGTAGATTATCCTTTCAAAAAAACTCAAGTGTCAAAATTACATTCAGCCTAGAATACTCAAGGACCAGTGTGATGTGAAGTGTTCTCCTGTGGCAAAGTCACAGGCAAAGATGTTTTCTAATACAAAGGTGGAAGAGAGCGTTTCAGGAAGCTGGAGAGATGGCTCCGTGGCTAAAGGAAATTGCTGCTCTAGCAGAAGACCTGGATTCAATTTCCCAGCACCATTAGGCAGCTCTAATTCCATTTCTATGGGATATGATGTCCTCTTCTGGCCTTTGCAGGTACTACACGCACATGTTACACATATAAATACACAGACACACTTATTTATGAAAATTAATAAATAAAAAATAATTTCATCAAAAAAGCTACTACAGGATTCCTCCAACAAAGTGAAAACATAAACTAAGAGAGGCTACATGATGAAGAGTCGCTGGATATCTCACCAGAGAGCAGCAAACTCCTAGGAAGACAGCAGATAGGAAGAGGCCAGTTGAGAGGGACAAGGAAACAGCAAATATCAGAAGGGAGGTGCCTGAGGGACTTAAAAAGTGACTCGCTTACAGTGTAGAAAGTAGTATCCAGAAATGTTTAACTAACCTGAGGGTATAAAGAGCAACTGACAATAGATTCCTAGGTAATTCCTTAAAGCAAAAAATAATTTGGGGAATACCGGCTGAGATTAACTCATACATTTAGACCTAATGAAACAAGCCTAATGCATTCAAGGACTGTCAAGGAGAAGGAGCTGGAGAAAGCTGGGGGGGGGGGCGGTAAAGTTAGAGATGGGAGGGTCCAGATGTGTGCAAACCACAGCAAGGCATTCTCTCTAAGCAGAGGGGTGGCATGACCAGAACTCCTGATACGTTGAAACTCTAAGAGGGACTGGATGCAGCAGGCTGCTGCAGTCAGGTGAAAGGTGCTATCTAGGTGGATGATGGCAGCTTCAACAAAGTTGCTAGCATTGGAGAGCGTGAGAACAATCGCGTCAACTGACTTTAGAGGCAGAACCAAAGTTTTGTTTTGTTTTGTTTTGTTTTGTTTTAACATATCGAACGAGGGAACAGTATGAATGATGGAGAGAAATGGAAGAGAAACATCAGAATTGACGTAAGCAAAAATGATGATACCGCAGTCAAGTGAAATGGGGAGGCCATGGCTAGAGCTGCTGTTCCTGTTACGTGTGGATGAACCAATTTGAGCTGAGTGGCATCAAACGGAATCTATGGTGGCTGTTAGCTCCTCTGGTCATGGCAGGTTAGAGGCAGTTGTCAGGGGAAGCAGGGCTGGGTCTTGTCAAAGCCTTTCTCATTCTCATATCTGATGCCACCAACAGAGTCTGGGAGCCAAACTCAAGCCAGTAGGGCTCCTGGAGCATCTTTGCATCTTTAGGTGATCTCCACCCCTGCCATCACCAGTCTGTCGGCTTCCAAGGAGCCAGACTTCTTCCTTAGTGGCTCAGAACTCCAAACCAGACCTTTATGGCCTGCGTCCATCAGAACAGTGAGGTTCTGTCCCTCAGAATCCAGTGGGCACGTTGAGAGGAGGGAGCGGCACAGAACACGCGGACCTGTTTTTAAACCAGCAGTAGCAGGTTTGAGGGGAAAGTTCAGTTATAGGACATGCTGCAAACTCTTGATAAAGCAAACACTATCAAATTAACCAGTGTTCTGATAGGACCATGGTGCCGAGAGCTGTATGGAGGGAAGTGATGGGGTCACAGGGAGAGCCAAGCTCTCAGCCCCCACAGCAGGAAACCAGAAGGGCGTCTACAAAGGAAAAACTGAAAAACATGAATGACCTCAGCTGGACACAGGATTAACTACAAAGGGAAACACATAGAAAAGGTGACGCTGGCTCTTTCTAGGACCCAGGTGAGGGAAAGAGAATAAATTGGTATTGTTCAATATCTTCTGTCCCTATTTGAATTCATCTATGTGCATTATGACTTTGATTAAAAAAAAAAAAGTTACTTATTTATGTGTATTTTTTTTTTTTTTATTTCTGCATGTACATCTGTGCTGGTCCCGAGGGAGTCAGAAGACAATGTCAGATTCCAGGGACCTCGAGTTACAGATGGTTGTGAAACATTCTGTGGGTGCTACAAAGCAGTCAGTGCTCTTAGCCACTGAGCCATCTCTCCAGCCCCCAAATAATTAGTTTTTAAAAGGATGCTACAGATGGGTCCTGGTTCTAGGAATGCTTCCCAGTGGGTGGAGCACTTCCCTAGGGTGTGTGAGACCTCGGACTTGATTTCCAGTACTAAAATCAAAAATAAAAGGAAAGAAGTAGCCCACCCACACGACCCGTGTAATTTTGGGAAACAGCTTAGCCTGACCTCCTTTCCAACTCTGTACTTTCTATCTCTGGCCTAAAAGAGGGCTCAGACCACAGGGAGGCCACCCTGCACACACCAGGGACCAGGATTCCTTTGTGGTCTCCCAGGGAAGACCTCTCCTCTGCCCTCCCAAGTTCCTGAAGCATCTCACTAACACCCTCCAACCAGTCCCTGGAGGCTGGTGAGGCTGAGGCTCATCACAGACAAGTGGGAACCATGGCTCTAGGAGTTTACACGCCCATTAGAAGCTGAGGTAGAGAGTGGAAGCCTGCCTCCTGGCTTAGGTGTTTTTGGTTCTGCTACAACAGGTGGGCATCACCAGTGGGACAGGGGGAGGGAGATATTTTGGAAGGGAAATCTAGCCTTCTAATTTCAGGGCTCTGTTTTTCCTGAATAAAAACACACCTGTCCTGAAATCCAGGGCACTAAAAAGACACTTGATCCAGCAACGATGATGGCTCCTGGCTGAAAATATTCCCGTCTCCCTTAGTCACCCTCTGCTAGCAGTGTAAGCCGGATAAAGTAACAGACAGAACCCAACAGATGGCCGGAATGAAACGCCTTGGCTAAGGGGGACTTTGGGGAGGGGCAGGGTGCAGGGGGGTGGGATATGAGCAGAGCCTCATAGAGTTTTACTCTTGCTCTGGGGTGGGGGGAGTGTGACACAGCTCTGGAGGCCTAGAGAACCAGATGCTACTGGGGGTTGGGGGGGGGTATAGCCTGGGAGGGCAAAAGGGAAATCTTGTGACCAGAGGCTAGAGAAGCCCAGTGCTATTAACCCTTTGCAGACCAGGAACCACACCACTGAGCCAACAACTAACTCTCAATTTGTGATTGGTTGTGTCCCAAATTGTGTTCTGGTTCTGGCAAAGCCCATTTAAAGTGACTTCAGTGCCTTGGCAGATGCTGTCTCACTGTTGCCATAGGGTGGGGCAGTCTTATAGTGGATGAGACAATCATTCTATAGTATAGGCCCCAGATACACAAACCAGCTGCTCTGAACAAACTGTGTTCCAAGGCCCCAGGCAGACACGAGCAAAGTCCATGCCCTCGCCACACACTGTGGGCACCATAGAACAAGGCACCATCCACGTTGTACACTCTGAGTCTGTCATGTGACTTTAGCATGGGGCCCTCTTGTTTACTGGGTTAGGCAATGTTCTGTCCATGAGAAAATACTGGTGCTGAAGAGATAACTTGGAGGTTAAGAGTCAGCACTACAATCATCAATAACTCCAGTCTCTGTAGATCTGTTGCTGTTTTCTGAGCTCCTCAGACACTATAGGCAGATGGTACACAATGCATTTAGATGCATATGTTCAGGCAAACATACATACATATAAAATTAAAATTAGGTCTCAAAAAAATAAAAAAAAGAGCTGCCCTTGTGAACATTCGTGGTTCCCTAAGAGGTGGGAGCCTTGTCCTGCCTCCCTCACTGGGTGGGGGTTGAGGTGGGGAGCAGGGGTCTGTTTCCTGGCAGACTGTGGTGGCTTTCTGTAAGGTCTCTCACCAGCCTTCTGTTCTAAACTGAACTGGATTCTCATTTCCCCGCTCCAACCTCAGAATAATATTGATAGGAGGAGGGTTGGTGGTTTCCGTGGTGACACTAATTGTACCGCCTGTCCACAGCAGTGATGCTGCACTTTGGAGCTGAAATCTGACCCGTTTAGCCAGTGGGGGTTCTGCTCAAGCATTCAGCAGCTAAATTACAGCTACTCACCCTCAACTCCACTCATGTATATTTGCTGCCAAGACCAACACTCAGATCCCAGGAGCCTCCTCTTGCCTCTCAAAACTCTCGGGCCATTGGGGAGGAAGCAACATTGAACAAGACAGTCACATGGGAAAGAAACTAGGTGGCACCTGACCAATTCTGAAAATGAGCATTTAGCTTTCAGAAAGTGGGCCCTAGGATGGTCAGAATACCCCTCTCACTCACCCCTTCCTGCTGTTGCCTGGCACCCAGCAATCTGCCGAGGATAAAGCACTGGTCATTTATTACACAAGGTTTACAGAATTAAGTAAGAAAAGGTGCTTTGCCAACAAGCCTGCTGACCTAAATTAGATCCCGGACCCCACACGGTAGGAAGAGAACCAACTTCCACAAGTGGTCCTCTGAGCTCCACAGGAGCAGTGGCTTACTCACACATGTGAGTACACACACACTCTGAATGAATGAATGAGTGAATGAGTGAATGAATGAATGAATGAGTGAATGAATGAATGAATGAATGAATGAATGAATGAATGAATGAATGAATGAATGAAAAGTGCTTAAAAGGCCAACAAGGACCAGTGGGTGAAGGCTGCTGTTGAGCCTGGTAAACTTAGATTCCTAGAACTGGCCTAGCGGAAGGAGAGAATGGACTTCCTGGGTTGTCCTGTGGTCTCCATGTGCATATTGTGGTGCATAAACACAGCTACACACCTATGCAAAGACAAATAATTAAATGTCATTTTTTAAAAATGGTCTCTCTTTTTAAATTTTATTTTATGCATGAGCGTCTTGTCTGTTAGATGTGTCTGTACATGCCTGGCCAGAAGAAGGTGTAGATCTCCTGGACCTGGAGTTACAGATGGCTGTAAGCCCACATGTGAGTGCTGGAATTGAATCTCTGGAAGACGTCAGTGCTCTTTGAGGTCGAGCCATCTCTCCAGCCCCTGGTTTTGTTTTTTGTTAAGACAGTCTGTGTAGTCCTGCCTGTTCTGGAGCTCACTGTGTAGATCACGGCGAGACTAAAACTCACAGAGGTCCTCCTGGTTCTGCCTCCCAGGTGTACACCATGCCTGTCCTAATCATAATTTTTTTTTCAAATAAGTGTAAATTTTAAAATTTGAGGGTGAAATGCTTAGAATCCCTGGCTAGATTTTGTAAAGAACTAACCTACATCCTGCCCTCATTAAGCTTCCAGTCTTGGGATGAAATAAAGCCGTGGAATGACAAAGCCCACAGCACCTAGAAACCACCATGAAGGGGAGTATCAGAAAAGACCAGGACAGGATGTTTACACTGAGCTCTGAAATCCAAGGAGGACTCAAAAGGAGGGGATTAAGTGAGAGCTGTGGTTGGAGACGCCTGGTTAGTGAAGGAACTGTCAACACCCTGCTAAGAATTCTTTATCCCAGAACAACGGACATCCATCCAATGGAGGTGGTGCACAGAGTAGCATTTGAAGATTAATTTTGATGATACTGAAATGGATGAGCAGGTGAATGCACTTGCCATCAATCCTGACAACCTAACTTCAATCCCAGGGACCTAGGTAGAAGGGTACAACCAACTCCACAGGCTGTCTTCTAACCCTTGCACACATGCCGTGGCATGAGCACCCCTCCCAAATAATAATAATAATAACAATAATAATAAAACTACTCACTCTAACCCCAACACAGACCAGGGGTCAAGGTCAAGCAAAGGACCAGGGGAGATAATTGTTCTGACCTATCTGAGGGCTAGTAGGAGCCAGAGCAGTGACAGCCAGGGTCCTAGCTTGTTTTGTTGCTGTGATAAAACACAAAGCAAAAATAAGTTGAGAGAGCATAGAGTTTGTGTGGCTCACAGTTACGGTCCTTACCTAGGAAAGATAAGGCAGGAACTCAAGGTGGGAATGTGGAAGCAGAATTGAAGCAGAGACCAGAGAACTGCTTCACAGCTTGCGTCCATGCCCACACCTTGAGCATGTCTACCCAAGTCTACCTGCCTGGGGATGGTACCGCCCACAGTGGGCTGGGTTCTCCCACATCAACCAGCAATCAGAAAAATGCCCCCATAGACATGCCCAGTGGGCAGTTTGATGGAGGTAATTCTTCACTTGAGGGAGAGGAAGGGAAAAACAAACCTAAACTCCACGAAGTAGGTGTGTTGTTAGCAGGCTGTTACAAAGTTCTGACACTAAACCAGGTGTGCCGCTACAGGCCTATAATCCTAGAGACTTGGGAGACTTGGGCAGGAGGACCATGAGTTTAAGTCTTGCCTGGGTTACTGGCTACCAGACAAGTTCAAAACCAGTCTGGGTCATTTATCAAGACCTTATCTCAAACTTAAGACAATTTTAGAACAGTGAGAAGGTTCAGAGGATAAGGGTGCTCTCCACCAAGCTTGACCACCCGAGTTTGATCCCTAGAACCGAACAGTAGGAGAGAACCAACTCTTACAAGTTATTCTCTGGCCATCCACATGTGCACTGTGGCTGGTGTATGTCCACACACAAACACACACATAAATGCAAAAAATAGAAACATTTTTAAAGGACTGACTATGTGGCTCAATGGGAGAGTACTTACCTAGTAAGTGCAAGGCCCTAAGGTTCCATACCCCACGACCACTAAATAAAAATTTCAATATCACTGTTGGATATTATATCAGAAGAAGAGGAGGAAGAGGAAGAATATATAATCTAGATTAAAAGAAACTAAAGAGTTACTACAACCAATGCATTGTGTACACTCTGCTTGGATCCTGGACATCCTAACAGCCACAGGTTCGTGTAGGAATTACTGGAGAAGTTGGCACATTAAAAGACAAGAGTGTTGGGGCTGAAAATATGGTCAGTAGTTAAGAACACTGGCTTCTCTTCCAGGGAACCCACACATACACACACATACACACACATACACACACATACACACACACATACACACACATACACACGTACACACACATACACACACATACACACACATACACACACATACACACACATACACATACACACACATACACACACATATACACACATACACACACACATACACACACATACACACACATACACACACATACACACACATACACACACACAAAAGAAAAACACCCATAAGCATAACATACAAAAAATTTTTAAATAAATTTCAAAATTGGGCTGGACAGTGTTCACACACCTGAAATCTCATCACTTGGGAGGCAGAGGCAGGCAGATCTCTGTGAATTTGAGGCCAGCCTGATCTACAGTGAGTTCCAGAACATCCAGATAGAGAAACATAGAGAAACCATGTCTTGGAAGGGGGGGGGGAGAGGAAGGAAGGAAGGAAGGAAGGAAGGAAGGGAGGGAGGAAGGAAGGAAGGAAGGAAGGAAGGAAGGAAGGAAGGAAGGAAGGAAGGAAGGAAGGAAGGAAGGAAGGAAGGAAGGGAAGGAGGGAGGGAGGGAAGAAGGGAGGAAGGGAGGGAAGGAGGAAGGGAGGAAGGAAGGAAGGGAGGAAGGGAGGGAAGGAGGAAGGAAGGAACAAAATTTAAAGATTTTCTTCAATGGGGGGGGGCTGGAGATATGGCTCAGCAATTAAGAGCACTGGCTGTTCTTTCAGAAGACCTAGGTTCACAACTGTCTGTAACTCTAGTTCCAGGGGATCTGACTGACACCTTCATACCAAGGCACATAAATTTAAAAAAAAAAAAATTATTACTATTCTATCAGAGGACCCAAGTTCAGATCCCAGCACACACATCAGGTGGCTTACAACCAAGGGATCCTACACCCTCTTCTGGCCTCCAGAGGCACTATACACACACGCATAGTCCCACACATATATGTATACATATTTAAAAATTAAACTGTTTAAAAGGAACCTTAGTTAAAAAAAAAAAAAAAAAGAACAAATGTTCAGCTTCTTAAATATAAGGATACCCTGACTGCATGATGTGTGTGTGTGTGTGTTACTAGGAATTAAAGCCAGGACCTTGTACATTCGAGGCAAGCACTGTATCCCTGAGAATGCTGCTTATCTTTGCATACACATCCAGAAATGGATTTCATGATGTCTGTATTTTACTTCCAAACAGTTCAGTAAAAACATAAAACAACTGTGTATTGAGAAACCAGCAGAATGTAAACTATGAAATACAGATGTTTGTGACGTGACTCGACAATTCTGTAAATTAGAAATGTCACAATGAAATCTTGAAAGATGCAGTTGGCTCAGACACTTCGGGACTTCAGACACCCACTTCAGAGTGCACAGAGGCAAATGTGTGAACTGTTTTGGGAGCAGGACCGAGATGTCCAGAAGACAAGGAACCTCCAAGATTCCAGCATGGACACCAAGGCAGTGGCCCCACCAATCCCCTACTCTATTTGCTTGGACCTCCCCTCAGATGCCCTGGGGAACACAGATGGGAAACTCTTAGACTCCTTCTTTCCAGAAGCTCTTCCCCAACTGGAGCTGTCCGGGACAGGCCTTAGGATTTTTCATATGCTCTTTCAAAGGTCAGGAGTCACTGGGTGTTCAAACAGCAAGAGATAAGTGATCAAAGGCTCCAAAGGCAAGTTCAAACCTAGCATTAAAAGCAAGAAAGATCAGAAATGGCCACATCAGAGACATCCATCGCTGGACAGATGCCGATCTCAAAGATATGAGAGTAGAGCTGGGAAGGGTAAAGTGAGAATCAAGGTGTGGCCCATATGATGTCACCAGGACACAGCCAGATTGTCACCAGCTGGAGAAAACCCAAAGTACAGTGGGTTCTACACCATTGGTAGACGAAGCATCCTG
Organism: Phyllotis vaccarum; assembly: GCA_033318265.1. Lineage (NCBI taxonomy): Eukaryota > Metazoa > Chordata > Mammalia > Rodentia > Cricetidae > Phyllotis > Phyllotis vaccarum. The sequence continues at coordinate 9,750,127 of JARWLC010000003.1, read as the reverse complement.
AACAGACCTACCAAGTCAGCATTTTCATCCTTCTATCGGGTTGCTTTGCAGACAGACACATCAACATATCATCAGGGCAGAAATAAAGTGTTTCTCCCACACTGGCCTCCTCCGGTTACAGAATCTGACCACAGCCAATAGGAGAACCGAGAGCTTCTAATCATTGAACACATTTGCGAAACTCATTGGCTCTAACAAACTGTTCCCCACACACCTGGCCAGCGTGTTCCCCTCTGACCAGAGCATGATATATCATATCCAGAAAGTGCTTATAGGCTCCTACTTGCAATGGAAAAACACCAGCAGCTGACAGAAAAGTGAAACCCTGTTTTGGCTCTGGAGAAATGGCCCCCGCTAGGGAAAAGTGTAAGCCTATTTGATCAGATTTAATAAGCTTTAACAAAATCCAGGTGATGGGTTCTATCTGGAAAAAACAGACGACGCTTATGAACAGCTCCAGGAAATCACTCGGGGAAGGAAAAAGGATGCAAAGCCCTTCATCACCACAGGAAAAGGTAACCAGGAATCAGTCTCCACAGAGAACATTTGTATCATCCTAACTAAAGATGCCCATCTCAAGTGTTGCGTTCTCTCGTGTGCGGTTACTGGATTTTAAGTCATGTGAACCACGTATTGCATATTAAATGAAGGTAAAAGGGAAACTGCCTTGGGGATGGATGGGAGAGGGTGGGGGCTAAAGCAAAGGAAAGGAGACAGGGAAGAATATACTCCACACACAATACAGAAAAACATCTTTAAAAAACAGACATCTCAGACTGTGTTGAGGTTGAGAGGATTGTTCCCATTTCCCTCCAATGCCTTGAAGCTTCACACTTTGTCTTAGACGTAATCAACTTTAAAATCCCCCTTCCCTTCTGAGATGCCTCTTACTATGTAGCCCAAGATGGGCTCAGAATCCCCTTTCTCCATCTCCTAAGTGCTGAGATTGCATGTGTTTATCACATCTGGCCCAAAACATTAGTTTATAGCCCTACACACACACACACACACACACACACACACACACACACACACACACACACACACACACACTGCTGCAAACAAGATTATGGAACCAACCCTAAAGGTATCTAGTCTGTAATATTCTGAATGTAGGACACAAGGGATAGCAATCCTGAGGGCAGTTCCTTGTCCCAGGAAGATCTGCTGCATTTTATGTGCATAGGCATCTGCCATTCAGGAGAGCTTGGTTTGCCAGGTGTGAGTACTCAGGGACATATAGGCATGCTCTTTATAGAGCCCTGGTGTACCCTTGTTGGCTTTAAGTTTGAAACCTGAAGCCCTGGTATGTATGTGTCTCTGCTAAGAAGAGGGCTCTCCAAGCCCACAAATTCTGAGGAAGTGAGGAAGGAGCTGGATCCCATTGTGGGGAAACCCAAAAGATGGATCCAGGCTGAAGCCTAGGCAAGAAGATCCACTGAAAACACTACTCAAGTCACCCAGAAGTCCTGCCACAGAGCCCCAGGGGTCCCTTAGGACATTCTGTCCTAAATACCCAGCACCTAGGACACAGGGGTGACCCCACAAAAACACACTGACACAGGGGGTTCCATGAAATGAAGGACTGTATTAGGTCCTTCAAGGGAGGTTTTTAAAGTCTGTGGCAAAAATCCAACTCAGTTATAAAAACGAATCTTCAGCCTTGAGGAAGAATAAGCTTATGGCTGTAGCTTTATGGAATCTAATGATTTTTCTATTCAAATTCTACTGCCAAACACCTGTGACATGAAATGAGCACTCCTGGATGAACTTCCATGGAAGGGACTGACCCACGGGTAAGAGGTGGGGCTCAGGGGTGATAGCCTGCACAGACCTGGGTTCTACCCTCCCTACCTCCTACCCCACTCCCTGGAAGACCCTTGTGTCAGAAAAAATAAAATAGAAGAAACACACATAAAAAAACACCATCACTCAAAATCATCAACTTTGGGCCACTTTTTTATCACAACATATTTGTCAATATCTAAGGGACAGATCTGCAGGGGGTAAATTTTCTGTTCACGATCCTTCAACAACATAGAGATGGTTGAGGGACAAGCACATTGGTAGACAGCAAATGTCAATTTTCAGCCTCTCGGGCAAACGGTTTTAAATACATAAACAACTAAGGTATAATTTCATTGGATCTTTGTTTAAATCTATGCAGTCTCTTATTGCTCAACCCTCTTCTCCATTTCCCAGACAGAAATAATAAACCCAAGCAAAGGCTGACACGTATTTTATGTGCAAACAGGTCAGTGACTCAGATGAAAATCCCTTTCATAAATACTTGGAGCAAATGGGAACGCTCTCAGTTCAAAGGGTCCTCGCCTTCCTCCCTAGTACTACCCTGGTAACCTTCTCTTAACTGAACATCTGCAGGGTCTCCTGGGAGTGCCAGAGGACCCTGTGGACCCCACGGAGGAGAGGTGATCACGTGAAGGTCAACTGCTATCCAGGACCTGGGTGTGATTAAACGGGTCCTTCCCAAGAACTTGAGTCTGTTTCCCAGCAGTGGCCCAGAGGGAGAGCAAAAGGAGAGCACACAATAATGTGAGGAAGTAAAAAAAAAAAACTCTAGGTATTTTGGTTAAAAAAAAGAAGAAGAAAATCTGATAATCAGTGGAACCCTATCAAGCCAATGTATCAAATCCACTAGAGGGAAGAAGACTTGGCATTCCCTGCAGGAAGGTCATCACTTAGCACCAATTTCTCTGACTTCCGAGTTCTCCTTCTCCTACCAGCCCTTGGCCGTGAGAGGCTGTGGAGCTCAGCTTAGCCTGGTCAATACTTTTCATCAGTAACTGAGTGTGAGGGGCCTGTGGTCACACACCATAGAACAAATAGCAGCTCACACCACAGAGACCCCTGGGGGTTGTGACAGCCCCTCAGCACCCCCCCACACACACAGTCATTTCTTCCTGGCCTCTGCAGGCTGCCAGCTTCACTCAAAGCGACGTAGGTGATTGTAGAGCGACTGCACGTAGGTAAAGACACACATAGGGTCTGGCTTTCGGCCCATCACCATCATATCCTCCACTTCGATGAGGCGCTCACAGTTGGCCAGATTTCTGAAACACAAAAGCCTCATCAGAGCATGGTCCCAGTGAACAACCAGCCCCACAACTGGGCTATTGTCACCGTCCCCAAGCAATTTGCCAGCAACCTGAGGCGTTCAAGTGCACACCAAAAGAGAATATGAGTTCTCCAAGAGAAGCTTGGGGGCTGCTGAGCCCAGGTCTCACTCCCCAGACTCCCAGAGCCACAAACCACATATGGAGTTTATATAAAAGTAAGGATATCACACATGTATCACATGGCAAATCAGTAAGAACTATGAGAGCACATGTAAAATTAAAACAAAATGATAAATTCACCCATCTGCTTCTTCAAACAGCATGCCTTTTATTTATCTGATTAGTTTCAGTGTTTTTGAGATGGGAGCTTACAGTGTAGCCCAGCCTAGCCCTAAATTCATGATCCTTCTGTCTCAACCTCCTGATAGAATTATGATTATGATCATGTACCTTCATGCCCATCTTTGAAATAGTCTTTTAAACTTAAAAAAAAAAAAAAAATGACCCAGGGGATGGGGAGATGGCTCAGGGCTTAAGAACACTTACTGTTCTTCCAAAGGACCTGAGCTCAGTTCCCAGCACCTACATCAAATGACTCACAACCTTCTGTAACTCCAGGGACTGCTTCTGGTTTCCTAGGGCGCCTGCACTCATGGGTACAAGACCACATACAGACATGTAGACAAACACACCTATACATAATTTTAAAAAATAAGACAAAAACCTTGATCCAGCCAGGAATTGTGACCCACAATTTAATCCCAGAACTTGGAAGTCTGATGGCTGATAGCCAATGCATATGGATCTCTAAGTATGAGACCAGCCTGGTCTACATAGTGAGTTCTAGGCCATCCAGAGTTACACAATGAGACCCTGTCTTAAAAACAAAAAAACATAACTCACGGGGCTAAAGAGATAGCTTATTCGGTGCTTGCCTTGCAAACACAAGGACCTGGTAAAATTCCCAAAACCCACTTTAAAAAAAAAAAAAAAAAAAAAAAGCCTGGGGTGATGGTACAAACTTGTAATCCCAGCAGTGGTGGATGGGAAAGGCAGTTAGAGACAAGAAAATCCCTGGGGCTCACTAGCCAGTCAGCCTAGCCTGCTTTGATGAGCTCCAGACCCCTGTGGAATGTGAGCTGTCCTTTGACCTACACATGTGTGTACACACATGCATGCACACAAGCACACACATGATTCAGCAAACACATAATGCTGTTGACACTCCATTACCACAGACTCTGCATTCAAGGATTCCACACACCTTATATCAACAATACCAAAGACCTTATGGCCTCTTAGTCATCTTTGGGTGACTGCATACATAGGAGTATGCACACACAAGACACATACATACATATAAATAAAAATAACATAAATCTTAATATATATACATCAAAGAAAAAAAGTGTATCACTACTAAAAATGTAAACCCATTAGACTAGCTCCCCAGGAGACATCTCAGTGGGTAACAGTTTTCTATGAAAGCAGAAAGACCTGAGTTCAAATCCCCAGCACTCACATGAAAAGCTAAGCATGGTTGCACATGCCTTTAATCCCAGCACTTAAGGAGTTAAAACAGGAGTTGAAAGATAGTTCCCAGGGACTTGTTGGCTAATCTGCCTAGCTGAACCAGTGAGCTGCCAGTTCAGTTAGAGACCTTGTTTCAAGTCACTAAGGCAGAATGAACAGAGGAAGTCACCATTACCTACCTCTGGCATCTGCATGCACACACCTGGGTACAACCGTACATCCCATACATTCATCTGCATAATCCCTTCTCTCTCTCCTCTCTGCAGAGCAAATAATGGGAAAAAAGAGGCCTGCATATAAACTATAAACAGCTAGCTCAAATGCCAACACTGACAATCCCTTCCCCTGTCAGTGTCCATTTCCTGGACAGTCAGGTCAGAATCCACCTCTGCTCACTCGACTTTCAGCAGGCTTGTTGGAAGGCTATGATTTCATATTGTCTTTATGTACTGTACCTTACTCCCCAGAGCTCAGCCAGATGAGAGACCCAGCAGGCAAGCCAGGGATCCTCAAACCCATCCCAGAACTTGCAGCAGCTCAACACAATTTATGCAATGCTTACAGGACAGCTCCCTGGGCTTCATGCCCCCAAGACAAAGACTGTAACATTAACACTGCTGGGCTCTGCTCTGGAGAGCTGGCCTGAGACCAAACATCAAGGCAAAATGAGACGTCTGTCCTGGATCCTACCCCTGTCTCTCACCTTGCCTCACCCTGGGGCTGGAGAGGGTGGTCTGTTTGGGATCCCAGAGGTTACTTAGAGGTAACAAGTGAGTTTGGCACCCTTTCTCCCCAAAACAGACAAAGGCAGCTCTTGGTGTCAGAGATGTGGCATGCAAGGGTGCTTCATGGCCAAGAATCAAAAGTTCTTGAGTTCTTCAGAGGCTGGGAACCTGAGTTCACCCCCAGTGCTATCCTTTGTCATTTAGTACCCCACCCCTACATTTTAGGGAGAACCCAGCTTCCCACATTCTCTCTCTCTCTCTCTCTGGTCTGCTATTCAGAAACCCCCAGGTGTACTGAAACCAGCCCCACATGAGTCCACAGGATCCTCACTATTGGTGGCGGCTTCGATGGTCACTTTGATGTCTCTGTTATAATGAGGATAGCCCGAGAAGGCCAGGACCTCAGCTTTGGAAGAGAACTCACACATTACCTCGTCCCCACAATGGCTCTCCCTCCACATGTTCCCCCTCCCCCAGGTCCAGGACTGTTTTGACCCCTGTGCTTGAGGCTTTGGCCACCAGGAACTTGCTCCCAAGGCACGGATGCTCCTTTGCTTCCTTGTACATTTTACCTCTTATTCCCACAAGACTGTTCTTGGCGAACTTTCCCCAAGAAAGCCATTCACATGTTGGAATAGAACCTTTGCACCTGTGTCTTTCCCTAAATTGAAATGTGTTTCCTTTACTGTGCCTCACAGGCATGGAGGATGCTGAGGATGTTCCTCTCTAGCCCACCAGCTTGTTCCAGATGTTCTGGACCTGTGCAAAGAACATCAGGTAAAGCCCTCCTTCCTTGTAGAGGCTTCGAACAGGCTCCAGCCAACACCCCCATGCCCTTCCCAGGAAGCAAGTCTTCCAAATAAGGGTAGCCACAAAGGTGCAAGGGAAGTCTCACCCTGGTGTCATCTTCTACTGCCCCGATGGCAAATCGTGGACAAGATGCTGGTCTTCTGTGCAGGCAAACAGAGAACCGGTCCCCATCCCCATCCCACTGCTGTTTCCAAGGTGAGCAGATAGAGGGGGAGTACAGTTTCTAAGAAAGAGACTCTCAGCCACCATCTCTCAGCACTTTTCCTAGACCACCTCTGCCCTTCACTCCTTCCCTTCTCGGAGGAGTTCCCAGCTTCCAGGGCCAACAGCACCCCTGTCTTTTGATGCCATGGTCTGACCCACAGCTGACACTTTTCTGTCACCCCAACTTGTCTTTGCAGATAGGGCATGCTCCACCAGAGACACTGTGGTGCCAGCTACAATGGTAACAATGCTCCTCCAACTGCCGAAGAGGAAAACATGGGGACACTAGCTTGAGTGTGTTGAGCCAGCCATCTATCTCTCAGGGGACAGAATATGAGACAGTGGTGGATACTGCTGACCCTTATCAAAACATATAAGTCTCAAAATATTAGATGCCCCAACTGGCCTTTACATTTTATTATTTTAAAGGTGCTTTTGTTAAAAATGATTCAGGCTTGTTTTAAATAATGCAAACTATATGGAGAAGCCCACGGGGCTCAGACGACTTCAAATGTCACCCCACAGACTGAAGCAAGAATGTCAGTGTCTTATTAAGACCTTGAAGAGTTCTTTTACTCTTTATTGTATTTAAGCTACTCCAGGCCACGGAGGAGGGGTGGGGGGTGGGGGGCAGTGGTTTTTAAAACTGTCCTAAATGCAGCCCAGGGGTGGAACCGCTGCCTCCTGTCTTGTTTTAGACAGAGACACATGGGAACTACAAATAGCGCTCAAACCCCTTCTGCTGGGTGTAACTGGAGAGCAGGCACATTCCGAGAAGGGCAAATGGGCAGCCCTGGGCTACGCGTCCTGTGGCTTCCTGTGCTATGGGCAGGGGTGGGAAGGAGAGGTGCAGAAGGGTCAGGCATCCTCCCTACTTTGCCCCTTCCATAAAAGGAGCTGCTGTGCCCTTGTTCCAGGCCCTAAACACCTGTCAGGCAAGGGGTGCTTCTGCTGTCAGCAAAGCGTCATTCACACAGATTAGGATACAAGGAACCTCTGGGCCCAGAAACTACAGAGGGGAGGGGCAGAAGACACGCACTCCCAAGGTTCCTGGTGCATTTTGTGCCCTGAAGATATTTGATCGTAGAAGGTTCTGGAAGCACTCTTTTCCTGGATGAATAGTTTGAGATTGTGATCAGGTCCTTTCTCTTCTAAAGGTCATGCCTTGGATGGACATCAGCTGGACTGCCTTTTTGAGCCACCCCTGCACTGGTAGCTCCCGATGACTTTCTTTTTTTCTTTTGCTGTTGTTGAGATAGGGTCTCTTTGCATATTGCGTAGCTTTGGAGCCCCTGGATTCGCTCTGTAGACCAGGCTGGCCTCTGTAGACTCCGCTTGTCTCTGCCTCCCAAGTACTGGTAATTAAAGGTGTGCACCACCACCACCCAGCCTTCCTGATCACTTCCAAGGGTACCATGTATCCACTCAGATGTTGCTGGCTAACCTAAGATGCTGACATTGGATCCAATTCCTCAGGCGGGTGTCCCATGCCGCTTTTCTAGCCGGCTGTTGTCCAAGAAACCAGGGACCCAAGCCAAGCAGCTGCCTTCTCAGGAGGCCCTGGGGAGCAAGCCCACCTCCACAGCCCTCTCTCTCCTGTACCTGAGAGATAATCTCACAGATGACTCATAAAGGGAGGTACCTTCCCAGGCTCTGAGTAAGCTCCCCACATAGGCTTGTCTCTGATGGCCCTTCCCACTCTTTGGAGTCAGCAGAAAAGCCAGAAGTCATCTCAGAGGCCCCATCACCCCCACCCTGATCCCCTCCCCAACTGGGAGCAGACTCAGGCCACGGGGGAGGCAGGGCCAAGGTCCTATCCTGCTGTTTGCTTGGGGAGAGAAAGGAGCCAAAGCCTGGCTCAGCTACCACCCTCCCCCCAAGGTTGAGAATAGAAGAAACATCTGTGCAAAGTCTGGAGACTCTGTGCTCAGAAACCTCCGGCTGGGAAAGTACATTCTGGAGGCATTCTGCCCTAACTGCCTAGGGAAGCTGTGGTCCTTAGAACCTGGGGCACATTGCCCAAGACTGTCCCTCTCCCTGGTACAAGCCAGTTAGATCCTTGGCTACAGGTGACCAAAAGTGACCAGAGTATATAAGCTACCAATGCTTAGCTCTCTAGGCTTCAAGAACTCTGTAAGCCAAGTCCAGCCTCGCTGACTGGGGTGAGTTTGGGGGTATCTAAGTGAGAGTCCTTATCCCACACATTCTAGTCTGATTTTTGACAGCCGCCATTCCTGAGTTTCAAGCAGCTGGGCCTCTTCCTATGAACCACCCCTCCCGACATCATGCCGCGACACTTGGCTTGAGGCCATCATCGGCTGGATCCAGTTGCATAACACACTCGTCCAAGCTGTTTCTGCTATTAGGATGACAGTTAATCCCAAGCTGCCAAGAAAGGGGAGGCTTTGAAAGTACACAAGGCGTTCCTCTGACCCCAAAGGGACCTAGAGTCCAAATCAACACAACATGCATGGGCCCCTATCCCCAAGCCTCAGCTTGAGAAGCTCCAAGCCAGAGCTCCCATTCTGCCCTGATAGCGAGCACTTCTACCCTAGAGGGGGGACAGTAGCTGTGGCCCCACACAAGCTTCTTCCAGTACCAAGCATGGGTTATGAGACCTTGGTCTCCACCCTCCTTCCATGTCCAAGCTCAGGTCCCAGTGCGGAGGACCAGGACTGGGTGCTTGGGCTGGAAATAAAATGAAGACAGCAAGGAAAACCTGGGTGGGACCCTCTTCGGCTCAATCCCTTGAGGACAAGATGGGGGGGGGGGCTGAGGCCTCAACTAGGACTGTCCCTCAGAGGCTGCAACATGAGGCACAAGGCACAATGAACAGTAACTTTGGAGCTGTCTGCCCTTCCTTCTCTCTACTCTTCAGAAAGCACTGGAGAGTCAAGTATTACTGTCTGTGTTCTCTGCCTCAGGAGCCTGTGATGATGCCCTGACCCTCTTACTTTTTGACTAGGGTAAACCAACAGAGGCCCCAAGGCAAGAACAGAAGGGGCGATCAGGTTAGAGTGAACTGGATGTGCCCCCATGTCCACAGCTCGGATTTTCCAGGTAGCCTCACCACCAGCAAGAGCAGGCCCAGGGCTTATGGAGCTCTTCCCACAACAACAAAAACCAATACAGAAGGCAGGTGCCGGGGTGTGTTCACCCAAACTCACCCAACCTGTGATGAGGCAGAGTCCTTAACTTAACGGTGTTGAGAGGCAGTCTGGCTTTGGAGAGGGTGCTGTCCCACCGCACCTGCCCCATCTCACATTCCTGCCCACACTCTCAGACTCTTTGTAAGAATCACAGCCGTGACTGTTCCTCTCTGTTGTTGACTTGACTGGATTTAGAATCCCCATGGTAGCACAACTCTGGGTATGTCTGTGAGAGTGTTTCCACAGATATAACTGAGAAGGGGAGACCCATCCTGAATGTGAGCGGCTCAGCCTTATGGGCTGGGGTCCTTTGTATCAAGTAAAAAAGAGAATGCATGGAGCATTCATCTCTCTCTGCTTCCTACCTGCAGATACAATGTGACCAGCTGCCTCATACTCCTGTTGTCTTGCCACAAGATAGATAGATAGATAGATAGATAGACAGACAGACAGACAGACAGATAGATAGACAGACAGACAGACAGACAGACAGATAGATAGACAGACAGACAGACAGACAGACAGACAGACAGACAGATAGATAGATAGATAGATAGAGATAGGTAGGTAGGTAGATAGACAGACAGACAGACAGACAGATAGATTTTTTTAGGTCCCTTTAAAACCTTCTTTCCTTAGACACTTTTATCAGATATTTTGTCATAGCAATAAAAAGAAAAACACGCCCTACCCACCTGGAATACACGCCCACCTGTGACCCATAGGGTCCTGACAACTTTCATGATCTGAGGGTTTCTCTTAGCCAAGAAACCAGATCCCAAACGGGTTTTCCAAGCACATCCTGATCCCAGAACTGGAATCCCTTCCCCCAGATCCTCTCCCTATGAGTGTGACATACAAGGCAAGTGCCATGGTTTGAACATGGCTTGCTCCCACCCAAATACATGTTGAGGCCTGATCCCTGCTATGATGGTGTTGAAAGGTAGTTGGGTTCTTAGGAGTCATTTAGATCATCAAAAATTCACCCTGATGCAGGGATTAATGTGGTTCTCACAAGAGTGGGTTAGTTATCTCAAGAAGAGGTTGCTATAAAATCTATGCTCCCTTTGTCCCCTCCTCTCTGACACAAGTGACACCTGGCCTTCAGCTTTCTATCTTGAATGGAAGCAGCACACAACCCTCACCAGAAGCCAAGCACCCAGCACCATGATCTTGAATGTCCAGCCTACTGAACCAGGTATCAAAATAACTCTTTATGAATCACATAGCCTCTAATGTCCTGTTACAACAATAAAAGCCAAACCTAAGGCCAGAGGTAATTTCACTGTCCGTGCTATAACAGTATTTAGAGAAAAAATAATCTACTTTCAAAATATACCAGGCAACCCCAGTTTCCTGCTGAGGACCTTGAGAACACCAGCCTGAGGGGATGTACACAGGGCCCTGCCCCATTGCCCCTCGGGATCTCTCTACGGCTGGTTTCCCAAACTGTTCTGCAGAGCAGCAAGAAGGCAGGTACAACAGAAACAGCTTCAACACGAATTAATGTGTGTCCCTGAACACAACCTCCACCAGCCTCAGCCTACCATTTGTATAAGAGAAAGACAGACAGACTGGATGGCCTCAAAGTCCCTCAGCTCACTGTAAAACTCGGTCCTATGTATCCTGAGTGTTCAGGGTCTGGGCTGGGACCCATAGCCAGCAGGATCTGCCATACTTACTCAGCCATGGTAAAGGCCAGTTCAAAGTTCTTCTGCCGTTGTGTGGGGCTCAGGGCACTATAGTCGAAGGCATCGGGGAAAAATGAGTGCACCAGGGCACAGAAGGCCATCCCATCACTCCAGCTGGAGGAGAAGTTCTGCAGGTCCACATGCTGCAAACAGAAAAAGTGGAGGTCAGCAGGGACCCTCCGCCTCCTGGCATCCAATTCAACTCTGAGTGAATCTGAGTAGATTCTCTGGCCACCAACCCACTAAGCAACAAACAGTTGTTGCCAAAGCTCACCCTTCAAGGTGCACTACACCAGTCTGCTCAGGTAGAATCTCAGTATGTGTTGTGGGTACTGCTCAGAAGGCACAAGCTCCCTGGCTCCCATCCCTCCCCATCCTGGCAGGATCTTGCTCTGCCAGCAAGTCAAGGGCAGACGAGATGCCTGACTTGCCTTGGCCCACTCACCTGGTAGCCCACAGTCTTGCTGCGGCACCATTCTAGCAGGATTTGCTTGATGCTGCTGGCACTGGCCACACCAAAACTCTGTGACCTCTTTAGTTTGGCCCTGGTCTCACCTTTGCCCCTGGGAAGAGAGGGTAAGCCTGCTGTGGGAGCCAATGGAGAGAGCATTCCTATATCTTCCAGTTAGTACTCAGCCCACATGCTACAGCTGTGTCCACAGCACGGTGCCACATACCAGCCATGTAGCCTCCTATTTAGGACCCCTGTGAACAGTCCCACATGAAGCAGGGATCACTGGGTAATCCTGAGACAGAGGATTCGGATGACATGGACCTCTCACCCTCTTCCTGAACACACTTCCCATCCCTTCCACTTGCACTCTGCCTTCCTTCTTGGCTTCATAGGACCCAAGGGCAGGTTGCTGGGGCAGTGGGAGCTTCCTGGATCTGATTCTCTCAAAGGAAGCTGGAGTCTAAGGAGTGGCTGGTGAGCCCCTGGGTCCCATTGTGTCATTTCTTCAGTCCTCAAGCAAAACCAGCTCCCTCCCCACCCCCGTCAGACTCCCAGGTCTCGCCCAGCCCAGAAAACAGAGAAACAACTATTCAAATGACCTAGGAACAGTGGAAGAGCAGAAGACTGGGGTACCTATAGAAAAGGGGAGCACCTCTTACTAGCCTTGCCTGGTCCTAAACCCCACAGCCCTCTTCTCCCTACAAAAAGAACTCCTCAACCTCAATCACCTCTATAAAACAGCCCTGACCTTGAGCTGGGCCTGAGAGATCTGATCTTGGGAACACCCCACTGGGAAAGAGCCAGGGCCCAGCAGGCCTTGCTATGTATGCCATGGCTACATGGCTAGAGCTGTGGTCAGGGCCGCTCTGGGAGCCCATCAAGCTAGTTTAGGGGTGAATATCCATACTTGCTTGCTGTATCCTGCTCCCACTTCTCAAACAATGCCTTCCGGGCTTGTGCCCCTGAGGTACGAGGCAGCGTCTGCGACCTCACCAATTCCCTGCGCCGCTCTCCCTGGCGAGGGGTCTGAGTCATAGCTGGAGGCTGTGAGGATGGGGGTGACTGCGGTGGGGTCACCAGCGAAGGGCTGAGGAGAGAATCGGAAAGTCAGAAACACAGAACTGGCCCTCACCAGGCACACCCCTGGGCCCCAGGTGTAACATACATACTGAATGTGCAGAGGGCAGTGAGGCAGACAAACTATACCTGTACCTATGACAGACCCTAGACCTTGGAGGGACAGTGGGGGAGCAGGTCCCACCTGCTCAGGTCCCAACTGGTTTTGCAGGTTTTCTGAACTGAACTGCAGTTGGTGGCATACCTAGCCAGCAGGGAAGTGAAATAAGGCCATCTCAAGGCACAAGAACCACCCCTTGATAGCTGTCAATGCCTGGGGAGGGCAAGGGGTATACCCAGAGCCAGACCCAAGCCCCCTCCTCCACCACATCTAGATAGGACCCTCTTTGTTTTTCCTCTGCACCAATCTGCCAGGAATTCATAATTCCCTCTTTATCATTAAAAAAAAAAAATCCATCTTGCTACATTCTCATGTCCAGTCAGTTAACTAAAGTTAGGGTTACCCCAAGAAAAGCCCCCCCACAATGCTGTCTGCCTAGTCCTGGGCCTCTTTAGGCACCCCTCTCTTCCTATGGCAGAAAGTACCTCACTCAGAGGTCCCCCAGTCAGAATGGAAAACAGAAAGTCAAATGTCATCCTGGCCACTTCCTCTCGGAGATGCTGGACCCCCTCCCTCCCGCGCGCACACACACCTGAAACTTTTTAATAGACTTGCTTTGAAGGTCAGAGAAGCTGACCATGCTGTAACCAAGACTCTACATACTAACTTTGGTCACCTCCCTCCCCAACTCCAACACCACCTGCCAGCCCACCGATTTAGTTCTACAGTGTCCCTAGACAGCCCAGAGAGACCCCTGTAGCAGGTCCCAGGTAGAGCAGAGCAGCCTGGGGAGCCACAGACTCACCTGTCCTTGGGCTTGCCCAGGGTCACCGCTCCATACCCAGAGCCAGACAAAGACCGCATGAAAGAGGAATTTTTCTCTATAGGACAAGGCAAGACAGAAACAGAGAATGTGGTGGCAGAGGTAGGTTGGGGTCTGACCTGGGTGTCCTGAGTCTCCTGCCAACCCCCACCCAGGCCCTGTCCTCTCTCACCCACCCTAAGGTAGTGTTGGCCCCATACCACTTTCTCGTCATACCAGTGGGACTAGGCGTCCAGGGGCTGATGGCCTCACTAGGGCTTGGGCTGAAACCCCCCAGGATGGCAGCAGATGTGGGTGATAGAGCTGAAGCTGAGGTCTCCCCAGAGAATTTCTCAGAGACTCGGGTGACAGCTGTGACGGGCTGGTGGGGCAGCCGCAAGGAGAGGCTCCCAGGACGTGGCCTAGGGGGCTCCGGAGCTGATGAGGTTTGGATCTCAGAGGATCCATTGGCTGAACCTGTAATATGTGACCAAACAGGATAAGTCGGCGATGGCAGTCACAGAAACCTCAGATCCCCCACATTCAGGCCAAGAAGGCTCATTCTTCTCCTGAGCCTTCCCTTCAGCTCCTTCAGAAAGCCTCACTGACCACTCCAGCCTCCCTTACTTCCTTTATCACATAAGTCTTGCTGCACAGCTGATTCTCCTCAACTTTTCCAGATGCCAGTTCAGTAAATACGAAACTGCCCGTCAATCCACCCACTTCTAGGAACGGAAGCTTTCTCAGCCTCTGCTTGCTTTCTTCCAGAAATAGGGAAGCTCACTCCTTGAACCCCCATTTCTCCATATGTTCTATTTATTTTGTTTTGTTTGTTTTGAGGCAGGCTCTCTATGTAGTCCTGCCTGTCCTGGAACTCGCTCTGTAGACCAGGCTAGCTTCAAATTCCCTGAGATCTGCCTGCCTCTGCCTGCCGAATGCTGGAATTAGAGGTGGGTGCCACTATGCCTGGCTCTATTCTAAAAGTTCTTCCCTGCAGTCTCTCTGCCTGGTGAGGTCTAATCTCAAGCATCTGCCCCCACGGCCAAGAGATGGCTGGCGCAGATGCCTGGCTGAGGCCTGGAACCTCAAACCTTCCCAGCCACCCGCTTTCCATCATATGCTCCTACCTGTACCAGGCTGGTGTCCATTCTCCATGATGCATGAGTTTGAAGCTCGCCTCACCTCAAGATCACCGGCTTCATCATGTTCTACACTCTGTGGAGGCACCAACACCATGACCCATTAGTGGGAGCCAGCTACCCACCATACAGCCCCGTCAACTGTCCACCTTAAGGGTACTTCTCAAAATCCCTTCTGGCTCTGGTGTTGAAAAGCTCCCTCACTTGGGGAAGAAAGGACCCCCCAGGAGGTATAATAGTGCACAATGGTTCAGGAAAAAAAGAAAAAGAAAGAAAAAGATGAACACACCTAGCTCTAGGAACCTTCCACACCCTGAGAGGCTTCATCGCTGAGCCCAAGAAGGCTGAAGATAAAGGCTGTAAGTTCAGAAGCAGTGTGTTAAACACACACACACATACACACACATACACACACATACACACACACACATAATACACACATACACATACATACATACATACACACACATACACACATACACACACATACACACATACACACACATACACACACATACACACACATACACACATACACACACATACACACACATACATACACACACACATACATACACACATACACACACATATATATACACACACACATACATACATACACACACATGCACATTCACACACACATGCATATGCACGCACACACTCCAGATGATGTGTGGGAGGACCAGGCCTCTGCCCCCACACTAGGACTGTCCACATGAAAGAAGGGTATATGGTAAGGTGCAAGGTCCTTTGTGACCCAAGATGGACAAGGAGCCAAGTAACCCCGAGGCTTTTCTGACAGACACAGCAACACAAGAGTTCCCCCAGACATACAGTGTATGCAGATCCTCTTAGCTCTTCACATCCTCCAGCCTCTCAGGGCACAGAAGTTTGGGACACAGGAACAAACTCCAAGAGGTGGAGTGTCAGGGGAAATCCTGGGATCTTGGCTGAGCTGCCTGCGCCATAGACCATCTCCTCTGGGTCTCAGGTCAAGAGTAGGTGGCATTTAGGCATCTAATAAGCATCAAGTCCATTTCACAGATGTTAACTTCAGGAATCAGAGAAAGTGCCCACTGCCTATGGAAGTTATTGGGGGTGGGGGAGCAGCCAGAACATGTAGCCAGAGTTAAATGTCCCCCACCTCTTCCCAGCAAAGGTGTGACAGGCTTTGAGCGTCTATGGAGCTGAGGTTAGGGCCATCAGCCAAGCAAAGGGAGACAGATGCTGTCCTTGACCTGGAGTTGTGCTAAAATCCCATACTGGGTTGCTTGAGTTGTTGACTGACTGTGCCTCTGCCTCTCTGATCCTTCCAGGCTAATCCTCTGACCCACAAACTTCCCAGACAATAGTTTGTCCCTGACTCCAGGTGAATCAGGTCCTCCTACAGCCAGTGTTAGAGGTGCCCACCCATCCAAGGGGGGAACTGGGCAAAAGGTACACAGATGCTACTGAGTCAGCTTGGGACACCTCAGGCAGTCCCAGGGGCAAAGAGGGTTCTCTGAGGCAATGTACCCAAAGCAGGTTCTCAGTGAGCTAGGTACCCAGTGACAAGCTATTCCCAGGAGAAGGACTGTTAACAAAGAAGGGAGACATAAAGGCCCCAGTATTGTGATCTCACGTGATTCTGCAGCTCAAGCGACTTGCCTGGGGTCCTTAGACTTCAACAAGGAGTCTGCAGTGTGATTTAGGGACATACTTCAGATGCCAGCAAAGGTGGCATTAAAGAAAAGGGCTAAAAAGTCAGTCCCACTGTCCCTGAAGGAGAGCCAGGGTGCAGGGAGCGCAAAGGTGTGAGAAGGTCAGGGGCAAGTGTTCTACGCTTTGGAGAAAAGGGGAACTGGCTGGCAGAGTGAGCAATTGTGAAGGAAAGACACTACACCTCTTCAAAGTTCAGGCTTGGGACCTGAGTGACAAGAAGGTCTGCTGAGGGACACTGGAGAGGGGTAGGCAAGGATTTAGATTCTGGGCAAGATGGTGTAAGGGGCACCTGGGACATCAGGTAGCATATCTGAGACAAGTATAAAACAAAGAAAGGATGGCTGATAGGAAGCAGCGATGGCCTCCATCAGCTCCTGGGAGCCTCCCAGATAAGCACCTGCATGTCAGGGGACAGAGAAGGCTGTCTGCCAGAAGACAGTGCACAGAAGAAATCCGGCAGGGTTTGGAGAGAGCCAGGGAAGAAACCACATCCAAGGGAGCCTGAGGTCAAGGAAAAGAAAGGCAATCTGAGAAAATGTGTCCATTGTGTTTAGCCAAGGAGAGGTCACTGGTGATGGCAGAAACTGAATCAGAAGTATGGAGGTCAGGGAAAGAAACAGGCAGGGGAGAAGCTGAGGGAGGGATCCATGGGCCTCTGCAGCATATATATGCTCCCCCAACTGGCAAGACTGGATCATGTGAGAAGTCAAGGAAGGGGGACCCAGTTTTCCCAAGATGAAAAAGCAGGATCACATTGACAGGCTAACAGACTCTGGTAAAGTGAGACAACCATCTGTAGGGTGAGGTCCTGGAGTGTGACAACAGAGGGCAGAACCCCATGTTTTTTGGACAGGAGGAGAGAGCCCTCAATTTCTGATCTAAGAGGGGAGAGCCAAGCTCACCCTCAGGATCACGGGATATTTGGCATCTCTTACACTCCAGAATTTGTGGGGAGGGGCAGCTCTAGAAGCCTGGTGCTAAGTCAGCAGAGGGGAGGAAAAACCAGCCATTCCAGCTGAAAGCCCAGCCTCTACAGTCCAAGCATGCAAGCAGCAGCTCTGGGGGTCTCCTTATCCCCCACCCTGACCCACCCTACTCCTGTCCAACAGGTTCCACAGGTCTAGACAGGGGCCTCAAAGGATAGACTGGTGGTGAAATCATTTTCCAGGGAATGTATCTAACCGCCCCCCCCCCCCACACGCACACACATAGACACCTGTCCCTGCACATTAGAGGTCCCCACCCCCACAGTACCCCAGGGGACTGGACAGAAGTAGCTCCTACTTCAATATTGGCCAGATTCCTGCTAAGGGATCTCTACAAAGAGAAGCTGGGCCAAGACTCCCAGGTTCCCCTGCTTTTGACTCCTTTAGTCTCAAACTGTAACCACTGCTGAACCGGGAAAAAAGCTCTCTGCTATAATTCAGGCCAAGGGGCTATTCTAGTACAACCTCTAACCCATCACCACACAGAGGGAACCCAGCCTAGTGTAGTAGAAAGAGCTCCCAAACTTACACAATGGCTGAAGGCAGTGATCAAATTAACATTTGAGGCCAGGGGTCCCTTCCTGCCATCCCGGGCTCTGTCCACAAAGCACCCTGGCCCTGCAGAGGATAACTCATGACAAGTGTTATATCCCAGGGGATGAGCTCCACTGGATGCATCTCAGCCACACAGCAGGAAGAAAAAGGCACAAAGCCTGAGGTTAAATACCCAGTGGGATTTTTACAGATGGCAAAACCCCAGAAAGGAAAGAACTGAGCGCCCAGCTGGGCTGGAGCAAGCTCTTCTCCTAAACCCTTGCCCACCCTGAGGCTGTTAATCTGTTCCCCCGGTAGCTGCTGCCTTCCTCTGTTTGAGGCAGCCTGGTCCAGGCATAGCCGGGGAATCCTCTGTGAGCTTACACCAGAGCAAAAATCACAGTAAAGCCCCAGAGCTGGGGGTGGGGCCTGTTGAGCTGGCCCCTACTCCTCAGCTCTGTTTTAGGGAGGAGGGGTGCCTCCTGAGGGAGCCCAGGCCTGGCAATTCAGCAGGGGAGGCAGGGACTGAGAGATGGGACCCCCCTTGTTGGAAAGTTTTTGACTTTTTGGGGGGGGGAATAGCACTCGGGGGGGGGGGGGGGGCACGGGAACTCACAGGTGGGCTCAGCACAACCCACACAGAGCAGAACCCCTATCTAGGATAGTTAAAAGTGCTGCCCCATCCCATCTCCACTCACACCACAGCTTTGGAGGACTCGATCCAAACTTCTCCCCCAAAGCATTAAGCCCCCTTATCGTACTGGCTCTGGGAAAGGCAGGCAGATAAGGTGAGTCTGCTTTCTCTCACCATGGGGCCTCTGACACCCGGGCTCTTGGCAGTTATTACCAAGGGACTGCATCGCTTTAACAGTGAGGACCCAGAGGCTCCATCTTAGCTGGGGATGACATCTCCAGGGAACAATTCACTGCCAGACTCCTGGGTCTAGGCCTGACCTCAGGCTGCAGCCATCCACCCCAGCCTCTCAATTCCCTCCTCTCAGATGGACAACAATGATTCTTCATGCACTTTAATTAACCAGATCAGCTAGCCAGCCTGTTCACTGCACTGGCCAATAGGCCAGGCCAATTCCCCTCAGTTTATTATTTTACTTATAATTATATGTATGGAGTGGGGGGAGGGTGCCAGTGCCTGCTGAGGACAAGGGAAGGCATTGGATCCTCTTGGAGGTAGAGTTACTGCCAATTGTGTGCCTAGTGTGGGTGCTGAAAACAGAATTCAGATCTTGTGCATGAGCAGCGTGTACTCTTTTATTGCTGTTTTGAGGTTTTTGTTTTGTTTTGTTTTTTGGAGACAAGGTTTCTCTATGTAAGTGTCCTGGCGATCCTGGATCTCACTCTGTAGACCAGGCTAGCCGCAAACTCACAAACTCTCTGCCTCCGGAGAGCTGGGATTAAAAGCATGTACCACAACCAACTGGCTCACACCTTGGTTTAAATGCAGGGAAACTGAGGGCCCAGCTGAGAGCGAATATTTCAAAGTATCTACTGTCTGCTCTAAGCAAAGTGCTTCTCTCTCAAACCTCCTGCAGAAAGTTCTCCTTAGTTACTTCATCAGACTGCCCTGTCCTCTTCGCCCCTCCAAGGCTTCCTTGACAGGCTCATCATCTCTTAGTCATATGCTGTTAAGGTCGGTGTGCTCAAAAGTAAATGAACTCATCAACCCCCTCAGCACATTTACATACGACCCACCTCTAGTCCTCATTACTTCCTATTGAGGAATGGTAGAACACCTGCCTCCACGAGGTGTAGTCACAAACCAAGGAAAAGCCACCAATGGCTTGTAGTTACAAGATGAGACCTGTACACCAAGGCCCCTGTCACAGACTTGGAATATGAGAAACCACACAGCCCTCTTTCAAGCACCCATCTGTCCATCCATCATCCTTGTTCATGACCAAGCTGTACTCTCTATCACTAACTAGCTCAGCCTGTGCGGGTGCTCCTATAAGGGTGGACAGCCAATGGACATCTGGGAGTCAAAGGGAAGTAGCCTCAGGCCCAAAGAGCTGGTGATCGAGGTCTGTGCAACCTCTAGGGCCATCCTCCACCCATAATGCTCAGCTATACTTGTAGCTCACTTTGGGGACTTCAGACTACTCTGAAGCTTCTAGGCCTTTGTCCTCAGACCCAACAGGCTGGAGCATCCTTGCAAACTCCAGCCTCTTCCATAAAGTCTCCCCATCATAAGTCTCTGCCTCTGTTTCATGTCCAAAGAGAACCCTGCCTGCTGACTTCTGCTCTGGAACTCCTGTCCCAGACACTTCACCCATACACCAAAGCCTCAGCTCATACTCATTATCCTTCCTGCCTGGACCATTGCAGTTAAGTTGCCTACAGGGACTAATTTCCTAGAATTGAGACAATCCTTCTTAGATGGAAGGGGCTCATAAAACTTGGGAAATTCTCTGAACACAAGAGGCTTGGAAGCTAAGAAAGTTATGAGATTCACCAGGTCCTTCCCTTAAGTTATATGAAGAGTAAACAGCTGATGGAGACAGAGAAGTGGAGCTGTTCAGTGGATGTAGCTTTCATGACTCATCACCCACGCTAGTGTGGGCTTTTGATGTTCCAGCTGCCTTTGAGTCACACGTGCTCCTGTAAATAACCCCAATAAACTAATTGGCTCACCAAGCCAGCCTTGCGTGCTCTCTCTGGAGTGAATAGATGTTTGTTTACATCATCTCCATGTATCCTCTAGCCCACTACCCATCCCCAAGGGAGGGTACTAGGTCTAAGGAGGACCCTGTTCCTCCCCCACACAACTTCCCCACTTTCCTACCTCATGAATAATGGCAAATTTCCATTTTAAAAAGCCATAGCTGGAGAAACATACACACACACACACACACACACACACACACACACACACCTTCTCACACATGCACTCACACGGGACTCAGATTATTTTTCTTAAAACTTGAACAGCTGTCTCTGCAAGTTACAAATGGGCGTTAAAGCTTCCGAAGCAAATGATGACATGGTGTAGTAAGCACATGTGAACTCACAGCAGCAGTTTTATACCGGGGACATGTGGCTCATCGTACTCACAGGACAGATTTGAGTATTTCCATATTTCTAGACACTTCATATGGAACACTGGGACACCAATTCCACCCCCATCTGCCTCTGGCTAACATCAAGGGCTTTCATAACTCATGCATGCCTCCCTTACATACCTGAAGGCTCCACTCTAGTTCATGAGCATTTTTGGCTACTCTAAGGCAGCATGCACAGTGTCCCATTTGCAGCTTGAGAGCAAGATCACAGCCTCCATCATCAAGCCCTCCTCAAATAACACACTGTAAAAGGACCAGAATCTGGACCACAGCATCTCTGCTCACACTATTGCCACTGCTCAGTCTGGGGCTATCTTCACCCAGGCTGAGACCTCCAAGGGGGCTTATCTGATCTCCTCCTCCCAAGACCCACAGCAGATCTGAGGGCCTGAGAGAATGCACTGAGGGAGAAGGGCAGGTGCAAATCCACCCCCAGAGCACATTCTGGATCAAGATGGAAAATCCCACCTAAGGGCCACTGCACACACCATGGAAACATTCTAACCAGGCCCTGCCACTCCAGGAGGCCGTGCCCAAGGTAGGAAGACTGGTCCACACCGGCCTCTGCCCAGTCACTGACCCCAGAAATCTATAGAGGCAGCTAAAGACGGTTCCCCCTCTCTGTTCCCAGAGAAAGGACCTGCCCCCTGCAATGTGCGTTCCCAAACAGTTGCTGAGCAGCCTGAACCAGACTGCACTCACATGCATACCCACACACACCAGCAACTCAATCGGGGTTAATCTACAACCCGAGTGGTCAGGCCTCAGTGAAGCAGCAACACCGGACGCGTGAACAGGGGCCGTGTAGGGGGCAGGTAAGGGGTGCTGATGTAGGGGGCAGGTAAGGGGTGCTGACCATTCCAACTTGCAGGTGAGGGGTCGGGCGACAGTGAACCATCAAAGACCGAACCTTGGTGTCCAAACTCTCATAGTCGTGGGGCCGAGGGGAGAGCTCAGATCTCAAGGCAAACACCTCCTGGCTCCAAAGAAGGGAGCGGTGCAAGACAGGTGCGGGCCAACTAAAACAATGTTTCTCCTGTTCTTTCCAGCTGTGGTGTAAGCCCGGTTACCAAGTCTCAACGGCAGGTGGAGGCATAGCTCTTAGACCAGAAGACGCTCTCTAACGCACGCACTCTTAGCCGAGAGGCGGCACTAAGCTACCCCATCTTACTCCCCCAGGCACGCTCCCTTACGCTCACATCCCATGCGCTGCGCCCCTGGAGCTCACCTGGCTGCGACCGGACAGCGAGAAGGTGGCGTGGCTGGAGAAGCGTGCGGTGCCCAGACGGGGCGCGCGGTCTGTAACTGCGGCCGCAGGAGGGGGACTGGGCGTGTCGGGTGCAGGGGACACACCAGTCGCCAAGCCCAGCGCCTCCACCTGGCGGGTCAAGCGTTCGAGCTGCGCCTGCAGCCGTTGGTTGTCCCGCTGCAGCTCGGCCACGGTGCGAGCCAAGGGGCCGGCCAGGCGCAGTGCCTCGGCCACGCGCCGCTCCACGCCGCGCTGCAGCCCCTGCATGTCCTCGTGCAGCGCACGCACCGCACCCTCCAACGCCGCCTCGTAGCGGCCCAGCGCCTCGCGCACCGTGTTCGCCTCCTCGGCGTCGGGGGTCGGCTCCATGGCCGAGAGGTGCGCACCGATCCGACAGGCGGCGGGACAGAGTGGGCGATGACCAGAGATCTGCAGCTCCTAGCAGCGACTGGCGGGCCGCGGCTGGCTGTGCCTGAGGGGCGGCCAGAGAGGCGGGAGCAGGGCGGGACAGACCCCGAGAGCCCCGGGACTGGGCGCCCGCGTGGGGAGGCGGGGCCGATGGGCGGGCCAGCCTGCTCCCGGACACCCCGCCCCTAGGGACTCGCCCCATTGGTGAGGGATGGCTGACCCTGGAGGCATCTCTCCTTTTCAGGGGTGCAGATCCCTGGAGGAGTTAGGAGTCCCATATTCCCTTAACCCTAGAGGAGTGGTGTGCGGCCCTGGGAAAGAGCTAGGACCCACCGGAAGAAGGCCCTCAAATGGATGTTTCTTTAAGAACCACAACCAAGAGAGTTAAGCATACCGTCTAGGTTTTCACCTACAGGATATGGATTCTGTTTTGGTTAGTACCTTTCCCTCTGTCCAGGGAACCGTAGCTGCACACACACACACTTCCGGGTACAACCGCTCAGATTCACTTTTGTATGCATCTCCAAACGCCAGCTGGTACCATCAGGTTCGCAAATACCTGTGGGGTTTTTTTAATATTTATTTTATTTTATGTGTATGAGTGTTTTTGCCTGACTATTTACACAGCATACAAGCCTGGTGCCTACAGAAATCGCAAGGTGTCAGGATCCTCTGAACGTGGAATTCCGAATCTGTGCTCCAGGGTTCTCTGCAAGAGCAAGGGCTCTTAACCGCTGAGCCATCACTTCAGGCCCTCACCTGTGAGACTTTTGCCTGAAATTTCTTGCACCAATTCTGAGATCTCAGGGAGAGGGAAGCAGAAGGTGAAGTGCCCTTCCATCCTTCCAGGCCGTGAGAGAGAGTGTGTGTGTGTGTGTGTGTGTGAGTGTGTGTGTGTGTGTGTGTGTGTGTGTGTGTATGTGTGTCCAGTGGGATCCAGGAGAGGCTGAGAATAAACATGGAGAAGGTTAGGGCCAAAGTTTCAAAAGCTTGCTATGTATGAAGTGCTTTGGGATCAAAAAACCAATCCAATCTATTGCCCCCCCCCCCCCCCCCCCCCCCCCCGCCTCCACCTCAGAATTCAGTCAGGACCTCTACCCCGTACCAACTTTCAACCTCTCTTTTTGTCCAATACTCTTCTTTTTCCTGATTCCAGAGAAACCTGTTTCTACATACCCCAAACGCCACCAAAAGAAGGAAGGATGGAGGCAATTGTTGCTTAGAATAATACTATGATAGATGCCGTAGACGCTTTAAATAAAGATAAGAACATCTCATTCTTTATGTGAAAGGCTTCCCTAATTAGCTTTTTCTAGGCCTGGGCTGTGGAAGGAAGCCGAAAGACTGAACAGGCTTAGTGAGATGATCTACAGAAAGGCTGGAAGGCTTGTTCCCATAATCGTGTTCTGCTTCTGAGGATGTCTGGGAGCTTTCACCCTCTCCTGGGCTGGCCTTTTCTCTCCTTAGGAGCTAGGTCAGCCTACCAGATGTAAGGGCTGATCCCCTCCCCCAAGCAGGGACAGGAAGGAACACTGAGTTACCTAATCCAAGGAGCTTTCCAGCAATTATTTCATGGGAAAGTCAAGTGCCAAAAGGCAAGCGTGTTGCATGTCTGTGTGTGTTCCAAGCAGCCGTCTGGACAGGGTGAGCAAACCACTCCGTGCATTCTTTCTCTGGGTGGAATCTTTGATAGAGACCTGGAGAGGGGCCACAACAGCTTATACCCCAGATAGAGCTGCCCACCCTACAGGTCGTAGACCTGGATTCAGACAAGCTCATGCTTTCCTTTGCAGAACCCAGGCAAGGAAAGGACGTCTTAGAAGGACTGGAGCAGGTTAGTCCCTGACCTCCTCTGCATGCCTCAGGGCAGCAGCATAGATGGAGTTTGAAAGATCATCAGAGGTCTAGCCTTCTCTCTAACCTTCCGGGAGAAAGTGAACGGGTCTCTGCAACGGAAACCCCAGTGAGGAGAAGGTCAAAGATGCAGAGATCTGCCAAGGACCCAGACATATTCTTCAAGTTATCTGGTCCCTCCAAGACACTGTGAGAAGACCTAAGAGTTGCTTGGGTGGGAGGGCAGAGCATGACTTCTCCTGAGGCCACCAGCAGGGCCTCTGTCAAAGGTAGAAATTAGGGCTCACTATAGGTTAGAGGGTACAGGACGCAAATCATCCCTCCCCACCCCCCACCAGAGTCAGACTATCATCAGTGGTCAAAGATACAGGAGTGAGCGAAGAAGCGAATCTTGAGCCCAGACAGAGGACCAACACCACCCTAGAACCTGGTTCCAACACAGATGGGGGAGGCAAAACTCTGCTCCCAGCCCTAGGCTCCTCTCAACCCCTCCTTGGAAGGCCCTCTAATACCCTCCCATGGACAGCTCCTGGCCTGTACCAGGCTGTGAGGGAGGTGAGGGCAGACCTATCTGGCTGAACTCCTTGGCATTCACCAGCCCTGATGTCAGAGTAAGTGGAGGCCGACCTCCCACGGAGTGCTCTGGTACCTGCCCTCCAGATCCCCTCATTGACCCCACAGCCCGCTATTCCCTCCCTCAGCTCAGGTGTTAGGCTGCCTCGGAGTTTCTCCTGTCAATCATCTCACAAAATCAAATCCCTGCCAGGATGTTAGAGAAGAGTCACAATATGGGGAAACTGAGGACAAAGATGGGAAGGGACTGGCTCAAGGCCTTTTGGCGAGACATGCAAAGACACAGTAGAACTAGAAGGGCCCTGGCCTAATTGGAGAGCTATCTTCTCAGGGCACAGTCAGATTTTCTGGGTTCTAAGCATCTCTTCTCTTCTCTGAGCTGGCTGGAAGCTCGAATCCCCCGCAGCTGCTCCTCTTGTGTTTTCCAGGTTCTGCCCACCCACCTGGTGGCATTCCTCCACTGCAGCTTCTGTACACATGGATACATGCATATGTACATGGGGCATCTGGTCACACTGCAAACACCTGGTGTGGAAACTGCCATAAATAAGTGCTTTAAAAGCATTGGATGATGGAACGTCTGAGAAGAGGGGACCCAGCAGGACTGTTGAATGGGTGACGGTGGAGGATGAGATAGGATAGAGAGCAAGGGGCCTTCCAAATTCTGGCTTTGGGAATATATGGGCATCAGTCACTAAAGTGAGTCCCAGAGAAAGTCCGTTCCAAGGAATTGTGAGTCTCCAGGGTCACATCCAACCTTAGCACAGGGTCAGAAGCAGTTGTACATCTCACTGGAGTTCTCCAGAGCCTCACTGACTCTGACTGGAGCGTCACGGGCCAGGCTAGACCTGTTATGTCCTACATAACAGCTAATGGCCTAGGAAGCAGGCTTCGCACCTGGGAGGTACATGCAGTCAGCCAGGCCTCACAGCCTGCAGCTATATATTCCCCCAAAATATGAAAGCAGCCAGCCAGGCCTCACAGCCTGCAGCTATATATTCCCCAAAATATGAAAGCAGCCAGCTCCAGGGCTAAACTCATCACTCATGGCAAGTATACAACCCCCACTCCTCCTGAATCCCCGAATCCATCTTCTGCTCCTGGAACCCATTCCCTGTTATACGATCCATACCAATGGGGAGGTGGAGCTTACATTTATCTTTTCCTGCCAGGCTGCTGGGTTCAGGAGCCAAGTTGAGGGAGATAAGGAGGTGGAGACTAGTGAGGCTGAAGTAGCAGAGGCCTCTGCATGGGAAAATCTTGGAGTCTCCAGGTCTTATCACCCTCAGGGGAACCCAGGCAGTACCTAGAAGAGGGGCACATGGGTCTCTGTCCTCTTCTCCTCAGCTGTCCCTACCTCACACAGAGCACTGGAGTCTGAATCTGAAAACCACAGACCTCTACTTAATAGGGAAGAGATCCTCCCATCCCGCCCACCAAACCCTGCTTAAATTCACTCCTCTCTCCCAAGGAACACTCACTACTCACTAATGGACATTTTTTAATACTTATTTTTAATTATGTTCTGTCTCTCCTCCCTCCCTCTCCCTCCCTCCCCCCTCCCCTCCCCCCCCCCTCTGGTTTGTACACAGAGGTATAGTGCCCCCAGAGGTCAGATCTCCTGGAGCTGAAGTTACAGGCAGCTAGCTGCCTGACATGAGTGTGGGGGACTGAACTCATGTCCTCTGAAAGAGCAGGATGCACTCAAATGCCAAACCACCTCTATAGCTCCCTTCTGCAGGGGAGGGGGGGTATTTTGTCTGTTTGTTTTTGTTTTTGTTTTGTTTTTTGAGACAGGGTCTCTGTGTGTAGCCCTGGCTGTCCTGGAGCTCACTCTATAAACCAGGCTGGCTTCTATGTCACAAAGTTCGGCCTGCCTCCTGAGTGCTGGGACTTAAAGGTAGCTTTCGCCACTGCCCAGCTAACAAGGTTTTGTCATTCTAAATAGTTTGTTTGTTTGGGGGGGGTTGTTTGTTTTGTTTTTTTTTAAGGCTTTTGGATATTTTTAATTCCCCCCCCCCCCATATCTGAGGATATATCTGTGCATGTATCTGAAAAGATGAGGAAACTGTGCAGGCTACACGCGTCTGCTCACATATGTGGTAGAAGAGTGTTGTACACATTTGTAAGAATACATATTTGTAGGAGGATTCCCCCCCCCCTTTTTCTTTGAACTTCTGGTCTTGGCTTCCTAAGTGCTGGGATTACAGTTGCAGTTGAGTTGCGCCACGCCCACCACTGTAGGAGAGATTTGTGTATAGGTGGTCAGTAGAGACTGATATGAGCACATAGGTAGGTAAGCAGTAGATTAACCAGTGTAGGCGTCAGGTGTGAAGACACATATGGCCTATATCGCCCATGTGCTTAGACACATGTGAGATACACACACACACACACACACACACACACACACACACACGTATATATGTTTACACTAATTATGTGCTTGCATGCATATCCTGGGGTGAGCCTGCATCTGGACATACATACCACATATCTTCTTTCTGGCTGACTCTAACCAGATCTGAGTCTCTGGAAGGCACAGATTCTGAGTTCTATGGGGCCTGCTCTAAAGAGATTCTGGCATGTCAAATTCTGAGGGAAAACCTGGTTTGGGGAGAGGGTCAGAGAATTGAGTTTCCCTTTCTCCTTGACCCAAAGGAAGAGGAATTTCCTACAGACCTCTGGATGCCCAGGTTACACTGAGAACTGAGAACAGACACCACTCAGTCTAGCCTAAAGTGTGAGGATTGCAGTTCTGTGTCACCCTACCCCTCCCAACTCGACTCTCTCTCTCTCTCTCTCTCTCTCTCTCTCTCTCTCTCTCTCTCTCTCTCTCTCTCTCTCAGAGGAAGGGGCTGCTGCGCAGGGTGTGGAGGCAGCTGCTTCCAGCCCAGATAAGGCTGTTTAGCTCACATTTTCCACTTCCAAGATCCTTCATTTGGTCCCAGTCCCCACCCTGGCCCCCTGGCCTGGAGTAGTCACTGTGCTGATTTACCTCACTTCCTCATCTCCACCAGCCTGGGAACACCAGAGCCAGGAACGGAAACTGAGTGTAAGGACAGTAAGCCCTAGGCTCAGACCTCAACAAACACGTGGGACAGACACCTACTCAAAGTCACCCTGAGCCTCTGAGGACTGGGAAAGGGGTGTCTAATCTCTAGTGCAGGTGAAGCCTAGCCTAAGAAGACCCATAGCTCATATCCAGACTCTTGGGCTTCAGGAAGGAAAACTGCCTGGGGATGGGAGGTTTAGTTCCCGTGTATACACACTGCCTGCCCACCCAGACTGGGCTGCCTTAGCTGATCAAGAGGCCCTGAGACCCAAAGGCCAAGTGGTCATTGATTGAAATCACAACTAAACCTCACACTCTAGGCTCCAATTCCTCTCAGCCTTGTCCCACCCCTCCACAATGTTCTACAAAGAGGCCTGGTCACTTTAGCCCCACATTAGCCTGCCTCCCCTCCCCCTTCCCAAGGAAGGGGCCGGGGGAGGGGTTATTTATAGGGCCTGGCTCAGTAGCCTCCAAGACAAGAGGAGCCCTGCTGCAGGGCTACAGCTCACCAGGCCTTCCCTGGGGGCCCAGCAGGATGGCCAGTGTCTGCTTTCAGCTCAGCAAAAGGCCATGTCAGTCAGAATGGGCAGTGGGGGTGGGGAGGCCAAAGCAGGAGGCTGGGCCTTAGCATGGCAGGGTCACTAAGAGCCCTTTACTGAGGGCAGACAAGCTGGTGTGCTTGGATGCCTTTGGGGCACTCACTGGAGCTGGGAAGTGGGAGCTAGAAAAGTCTAGGGGACACAGTCCCCTGGTCAGAAAAGCCTATAAGTGCCACCATAGGGCCAGCCACGTTCCCAACAAGCCATCTAAGCACCCTTCCTCCTGACCCATGCTTCTCTCTGGCTACCTTCTGACCAGTCCCCAGTGCCCCTCTCTCAGCTGCCCACATGGAAACTCTACCATAGTTCTGCACCTATCTCCGAGCCAGTCTCCGTGTGCAGAATAAACCCTTCTGCTTGTCAAGCTGTGTGACAAATTGCTGCCCATTTCTCAGGGTCCCAGAGCTTCTCACTTAACCCCCTCTCACCTGAACCCTCACTCCCTCCTCCGGGTCCCTCTAAAACCTGATTTCTCTCTAGCTCTGCGTCTGTTTCAGATGCCGCACCCCCCCCCCCCCCCGCAGGATAACCCTGTCTCATTTGTACTTAATCACTCAACAGACCCACTCTCAATCCCCAGCAGCGCTTGTTGGATGAGTAAATGACAGAAAAGTAGCAAAAGAAAGGAGTGAATGAGCGACTTTGGGAAAGCAGGAAAGCCCCCCTGCTGGCCCTCTACCCATGGCAACTGTTTGGTGTCCCCATGAGTGGAAAGGTAACAGGGGCAGCCCAGGCCAGGTCTCAGTGACACAGCTGGGCCTTGGGCAGCAGCCAGATCGGTCATTCTCATTCTTTCCAGATCAAAGTTCCCCCAGGGAACTGCCCGGAACCTGACACTGGCATGGGGGGGGGGGGCAGCTGGCCTTGCA
This sequence comes from Phyllotis vaccarum, assembly GCA_033318265.1. NCBI lineage: Eukaryota > Metazoa > Chordata > Mammalia > Rodentia > Cricetidae > Phyllotis > Phyllotis vaccarum. Next base: position 9,720,458 of record JARWLC010000003.1, on the reverse strand, counting down.
CAGGGGAGGGCAGAGAGAGACTAAACACCTGTCCTCTGTGCCGGGATGGCAGACACACTTCACATTCTCATCCAGCCCCAGCTCCCAAAAGGAGCTAGACAATGGGTATGGGATCCTCAAGGCCTGAACCAGACTCCTGGAGGTCTCCAAGCCCTCAGTATCCCCAGGATCTCAATGCCTTGCATTGGAGCCCTCCTGTATGAACCTTGATGCCTCCCAACCCTGTATCCTGGCCATTTTCTGACTAAGTCATCCTCTAGACACCCTTCTGTGTCTCCTGAGTCAAGTCCCCTGTGCTTTTTTTATTTCTGTGTGTTCATCGTTCCTCTCCAGGTCCTTGTGCTCCACCTTCATTTCTGATACATGTGCTGTTGTTTGTGGTTTGGTTTTGGCTTAGGGCTTTGTTGTGTGTGCGTGGGGGTGGTGAGGTTCAGTGCTGGGGAAGGTCTTGTGCCTACACAGTAGGCAAATACTCTACCTCAAAGCCGCACCCAGCGCATGAGTATGTTTCCCTGAGGAAGGAACTATGTGCACGCTCTCCTTCCTCTCCAACCCTGGTACCCTTTTGTGTGCAAGGAGGAATTCTTCAGATGGTAGAGTGTGTACAGGAGAGAATGGAGAGGGCAGACCCCAAGGCCTCAGCTGCAGCCAGGCCTCCTTTACACCCTCAGGTAGATAGGTAGAATACAGGCAAAGCTGAGCATTAGAGGCTGGTGTCACTTGGTGAGTTCCCGGATTTTATTACCCTCTGTCCTGTCCTTCACCAACCCAGTCCTGACTGCAGAAGAACACCCCACAGTCAGAGCTTTGTTCCTTTGTGTTCTTTCCTTATTGTTTAGTTTGGGGTTTTCGTTCATTTTATTTTTGAGACAAGGTCTCCCTGTGTAGCCCTGCTGGCCTGGAACTGACTATGTAGATCATGCTAGCCTCAAACTCACGGAGATTCGACCATAACTGCTTCTCAAGTGCTGGGATTAAAGGCATGAACCACGACTCCTGGCCTAGAGCTTAATTCCACATCTGTTCCCACATGCACACGGAGACACACCACTCAGAGAAATAGAGAAGGTCTCTGGGCTCGGATCCCAAGTCATGGCTCACTGCTCTCTATAAAATGGAGAACATGATAATAGCATCTGACCCCAAGACGGGTCAGTTAAATGACTCTGCTGAGTTTCTTACAGAGATCGGCCCATGCTGATTACATGTAGCAGCCCCCCCCCCCCCCCCCCCGTCCCTGGTTCTGATTTTCAAGGTTTCAGCAATGCTCTGTCAACAAGAAAAAGAAGGTTGAGACTGGGTGTGGTGGCACTGAACTGTAACTCTAGTACCAGGATACTGAGGCAGGAGGGTCATGAGTTCAAAGCCAGCCTGGGCTCCATAATGAGGCACTCTCTCTAATAACTGTTGAGAACTGTTGCTATCTAAGGGCCTTGATGTGGTTCTTTTTTTCTGCCAGCTCAAGAATCAAAAGGCAGAAAACATTCCAAGCTCGATGAGTAGTATCAGGGAGATCTCAGGCACAGCAGCCAGCATCAGCTGGTAAAGAAAGGCTTTTATTAGGTATAAAGAAAACGCACTGACTATAAGGCACCGAGAAAAAAGAAAGACCCTCTGGAAGACCAAGCTGAGGAATAAGAAGAGAAGGAAGTAAGAAAAAAGACAGATATAATATCATATTTTGAGAGACCATATTCATATAAAATTTACTACTTAATTATTGTTCTACTTTCTGACAAGCTGTTGCCATGTCTATCAAAAATTACATCTCATTATAGAAACATAAGCTAAGAGGCTGGAGAAATGGCTCACTTGGTAAAGTGCTTGTCGTGTAAACAAAAGGACCTAAGTTTGGATCCTTAGCACCTATGAAACACTAGAGCTTGGGGTAAGTGGGCACAGCCAGGCAGATCATGGGGTTTTGCAAACCAGTTAAGCCAGCCAAAATGGTTCAGTGAAAGATTCTGCCTAAAAGCAATGGAGGGTGATAGACAACAGCCAGTGGTGACCTCCAGCTCACACTCACATGTGCACACATCCATGACACCCAAATCACAAGAAAACAGGACATAGTCTAGGTGTGGTGGCTCAGACCTGTAACACTAGTACGTAGGAGGCCAAGGCAGGATGAGCGCCATGAGTTCAAGTGAGACCCTATCTTAAAAAGCAAAGCAAACTATCTAGAATTCAGTACAATCCATTTGTTTTGAAACGCACAATCATTACAGATACAAAAGGGATTTCCTATACATATGAAATGGGACAACTCAGCAGTACAGCTTCCACAGTATGCTTCAGGCCCAGGATCTGGCCCCTCGCATACATACATACAAATAAATAAATAAATGCAATAAAGTTTGCTGTTGAGATGGCTCAGGAGGTGAAGGGGCTTGCCGCCAAGTCTGGTAGAGTTCAGTCCCCAGGGCCCATGTTGGAGGAGGGACCCAAATTTCCCAAGTTGTCCACATACATCACTGGCGTGTGCATGAGGACATACACTTGCAAAAAGACACAAATGGATGTGATACTTTTAAAAATAATAACAAAGCAACATATGTACATATAAGAAGTGGAGATTTCTGTCTTGTTTTGTTTTGTTGAGACAATTTTGCTATACAACCCAGGTTGAGCTCAAACTTGAAGCAATCCTCCTCCTGCCTCAGCCTCCCAGTTGCTGCAATTAAAGGGATTTGCTATGAAACCTGGCAAAAGATGTCTTTAAAGGAGGCGGAAATCCTCAGAAGGCAGAGACAGGCAACACCCTGGCCTGGGAACTAGAAGAAGGCACAGAGAGTAGGGTGTGAATGGGCCATGCGACAAATGGAAAGCCGGCCTGAGGCCTGAGCCTGCTGTCACTTGAGGAACAAAACCAAAGTGGCCCACAAGCTCACCACAAAAATTAAGCCATGTGCCATGGTTGGATCCTCCGCTAAGCCACCAACCTCATGGGAACTATCCCAGAATTGGATCACTCACAGGAGGTGGAGGCCACAGTAGACTTCTGAGAAAACCCTAGTCTGGAGTCTAGCTAAATAGAGACCAAGCCAAGGCCACTAGCAGACAGCCTTAAGTTTTACGGAGTCTATAGAAAACTTTAAGATGAGGAACCAGGGACAGCAAGATGGCTCAGCAGGTAACACTGCTTGCCGCCAAGCTCCCAGCCCAGTCCCCAGGACTCACATGAGAGGAGAGAACTGACCGACATTAATTTGCCTCTGACCTCAACGTGTGCACTGTGATATGCACACACTCGTACAATGCCATCATCCACACAAATCAACTCAAAGGTTTTGTTTGTTTTTTAATTAAAAAGTGAGACCAAGGGCTAGAGAGATGGCCCAGCAGTTAGGTCTAGGAGCCTGAGAGATGGCTCCACAGGTTAGTGCACTGGTTGCTCTTCCAGAGAACCCTAGTTCAATTCCCAGGACCCATATGGTGGTCTACAACTGTCTGTAACTCCAGTTCCAAGGGATTTGGTGCCTTTTCCAGCTTCCTCTAGCACCAGAATGCATGTGATACACAGACATACATGCAGGCAACACCCAGACATACATATATAAAAAGAAAAAACACCAAAAAAAAAGATTTTAATCTCAGCACTCAGGAGACAGAAGCAGATGGATCTCTGTAAGTTCAAAGCCAGGCTGGTCTATATAGTGAGTTCCAGAACAGCCAGTTCTATGTAAAGAGATTCTGTCTCCAAAAACAAACAAATAAAAAAAAGCAAGAGAAAAATCACATACACACCGTAAGCCTTTCTCTTTTTTTTAAAATATGTTTTAAAAATTTATTTATTTATTTATTTATTTATTTATTTATTTATTTATTTATTTATTTATTTATTTATTTATTTATTTATTTATTTATTTATTTATTTATTTATTTATTTATTTATTTATTTATTTATGTGTGTCAGTGTTTTGCCTGCATGTCCCTGTACTACATGCATGCAATACCCAAAGAGGCCAAAAGAGGGCATCGGATTTTCTGGAGTTGAAGTTAATGATGGTTGTGAGCAACTTTATGGATGTGAGAACTGAATTGACGTCTGCAAAGGCAGTAAATGCTCCTATTGACTGAGTCATCTCTCCAGCTTTTTCTGAGCCAGTGCATCTGAAGCTGCAGTCCACCAACAACATCAGACCCCAGCTTTGTCAGCCCTTCCACAGGGGTTCAATACGGGAACTCTCTCTCCAAGGAGATCCTAGGCTTTCAGAACCTGACTGGGATTTCTGAGCATCCTGGGTCCAGCAGCTACCTGGTTCTTGCCACTCTCTATCATGGGTGGACACTGTGTCATCATTCAGTCCTTATCGTGTAAGCCAACTTAAAAAATCTTTATAATAGGTACACGTATATCCTGTGGCTTGTATTCCTCTAAAGAACTCTTTCTACCACAGTCCTCAAAAAAAAAAATTATATGTGTATATATATGGGAAGTAGCAACCATAAAACAGGAAATGCAGGTTATGAGATAAAAAACGCGACAAATAGCAAATATCATTTAAAAATCTGTGGAATTAAAATTATAGTGAAAAACAAAAACCTCAGGGCTGGATGGCCCAGTGGTTAGGAGCACTGGCCACTCTTCTAGAACTCTTGAATTCAATTGCCAGCAACCGTGTTGCAGCTAAAACCATTTATAAATGTGGCCCCATGGCATCCAATGCCTTCTTCTGGCATACAGGCAGAGCACTCATAATAACAAATACATAAGTAAATAATTTTTTAAGGAGGACAAATACCAACAGCCAGGAGGCAAAGGCAGGAAGATCGATTCAAGGCCAGTCTTGGCCTACCTGGCAATTTCAGGGCAGATGATGGCGTGTACAAGGCTCTGGGTTTGATCCCCTTGGCTGCAGGAAAAGAAAATCCACTTCTGCTTCATAGTTTAGTGAAATTTAAGAACAGAAAGGAGTGAATGGGGAGATTAAAATTATAATGCCAGGAGTGGGGGTGGGGTGGGTAGACTATCTAATGGCAAAAGACAAGAGTCTAACGTCTGAATCTTTACCAGCAATATTGGAAGAAAAGAAAGTAGTATTTATTGAGCTAAAGGAAAATAAACTCACACTTAGAGTTTTATACATAGCTGTATGCTCCAAGAGCAAATGGCAAATTAAATACATTCTCGGTCATCATCGAGAAGAATCTAGAAAGAAGCAAGGAACTGCAGAAGCAACCATGAGTGAGGACCTCCACCAAACACATCGAACACATCGGCGAGGCTTGGTGCCTGCCAGCTGTGATTACTAATTTGGGGGCTAGTTTGCTGACCCTGAGATGGCAGCAGGTGGGAGTTGGGAGGATAGTCAAGTCCCTGCCTAGCAGAAGCTATGGGAGCTCTAATCCCAATGTCTCAGCTACACCTCTGATTTCAGCCCACATTACTGGAGATCATGCTTTCACTTTCTGTTCCAGGATTTCTGGAGGAATCTTTTAATGTTTGTGGTTCCGTGGCTGGCTCACTTTACTTAGACTAATATTTCCAGCATTTGCCCATGTTGCCTCAGTGGACAGGATGTCTTTTCTAATTAAACCTGAGTGACCTGCTACAGAGTTTATCTATTATCAATCAGTGGCTACTTAGATCACACACAACTCTTGGTTGTTGTAAAAGCACTGCCATGAATGTGGGCATGCTTGAACATATTAATTAAATCAGTCACCAATCATTTACAGAACTCTTACTGCCTTCTAGGGACTATGGCAAGGTCTGGAAAATTGCAGTAACAAGACAAACACCTTACTTTGAGGAGCTTGTGTCCCAATGCAAATAAGCCATGTTTATACAAATCACTAGCCTCTGATCACAGGGCCAGGTAAGAACATGTAAAGATGGGTTCAGGGTATGTGATTTATAGTAACAGAAAAGGTGAAACCTGCTTTATCCAGGGTGGTCTGAGCAGGGATGGCCATAGACGGACAGAACTGGAAGAAACAATGTAAGAGATGAGAGGTTTATGGTCCACGGTTTCATGGGATTTCAGTCCTCCAAACATGGAAGATGTGGCTGTGTTCACGGCAGCAGGTATATGAAGTAGAAACATAGCATCATCGGGGATCATGGCCAGCTATGACCTTTAAAGACCTGTCTCTGTTAAGCTAATTCTGCCATGTAGAACTTACCTTCTTCTCATGGCTCTGCAACCTCCCAAAACAATAGCAACAGCTGGGGAGCAAATGCTTAAAACATGGACATTTCACATTCAAATCTTCTAGCGCAGGACATTTCCCCATTTCCTAAGTGGTCTGTCCGTTGACGTTGCCTGGCCAGATAAGGGCACAACACAGACAAGGTTTCAGGTGGTCTCCACTACCTCCAGACCAAGTAAGAACGAAAGGTGGTGTCATCCAGCTCTCCCTCTTCCCACCCCAGGTGAGATAGCCCATCTGAGAGTATCCGCAATTAATTGTAACTCACACAGTCAGAATGAATGTGGCATCTGCTACTTAGGTCTGTGGTTTTGTAAATGGGCCAACCTTGTGTTTCCCTTTTCCCATTCATCCCATCATTACCCAGTGGCTTTGCAAATGGGCTAGCTTTGTGTTTCCCTTTTCCCATTCATCCCATCATTACATAGCACCCTAGACACCTCTCTCATTACATCCAGGACCCCCAGTTCCTCCTAATCCTGCCTATGCTCTCAGCAGGATCCCTCAGCTTCTCCCCCACCCCCGGAGAATCTCTCCTTCCCTCCCGCCTACACCTTCACAAAGGACAAGGACATCATACCCTAAACTTTCTTCTGTACAAGAGGAAATATAGAATAGAGATGAACAGGGGCTTATGAGCAAGCGGAAATTCTTATTTGATGATTACAAACGCATTATGCTGGTCTCTGGTTCATGTCTCAAAATCCTGTTGAATGACTTCCATGTCTGGTGTTGGAGAATTAACTGCTTTAGAAATCTTCCAACTGAAAGAACTTAGAAATCTAGAAAAATACCTAACATTGCAGGAAAAAGGAACGAAAAGAAATCTGGAGAAAATACATGAGCCATGTTGTTAGACACTGAACAGGTAGCCCAGATCCCCGAGGAGAGAGGAAATAATCGTGTGAGATCCTCATTCACAGCCTTACAGCCTCAGGAAATGTCTGACTGCAATATAATGAGGAGGACCCCAAAGTGGGCATGGAAGTCTCACTGAGCTGTGGGAGAAAATACTAGAGTTCTAAATGTAAAGCAATTTATAAGACAAAGAGCTGAGAAATTAGAGCATTGTAGAAAAAAAGCTTCGGGTGTCTACAGAAGCCTGTCCTAGAGGAGTTGAACCAAGAACTGATACACTCGTGTGTGAGAAGAAAATACCCAAGGCTAGAAAAAGGGCTGCTATGAAGTACTAGGCCAAACAATGTCTGGAATTTACACAAGACTAGAAATAGACATTGGAAAAGCTCTTGCCACCCATCAATCACTGGGTAGAGTCCTCAGAAAGATCACACATTAGTAGCAGAATTAATTAACCTCAAAATAAAGTCTTTCTACTATAATAAGGCTTAAAAGGAAGTCTACCTGGATCAAGATTGTTCTCGAGTGTTTAACTCCATGCCAGAGCAAAATCCAACACTCTCCAAAGGTATATCCAAATGCGGCACTCAACAGCATAAAATTTACAGCATCTAGCACTCATTTAAAAATTACCGGACAGGTTGAGGATACAGTTCAGCTGGTATAGCACTTTTTTAGTACGCACAAAACTCTGCACTATGGATTGGAGAGATGGAAAGCAACCAAGAGCACTGGTTACTCTCACAGAGGTTCCAGATTCAGTTCCCAGCACCCACATGGTGACTCACAACCATCTTTGCGCTCCAGTTCCAAGGGACCCAATGCCTATGTCTGCTTCTGTAGGCATCAGGCACACACAAGGTGCACAAATATACAGGCAGGCAAAAAAAAAAATGTGGGATAATGCTCTTGGATGCTGTAAAAATTGTCGCGGATTGGCCAGTAGTCAGGCAGAAAATAGAGGCAGGGCAACCAAGCTAGGAGGATTCTGGGAAGAGGAAAAGCAGAGACACAGTCACCAACCTAATGCAGAGGAAGCAAGATGAGAATGCTGGATTGAGAAAAGGTACCAAGCCACGTGGCTAAGCACAGATAAGAATTATGGATTGATTTAAGTGTAAGAGCTAGTTAGTAAGAAATATGCTTGAACTACTGGCCCAGCATTTACTATAATATTAAGTCTCAGAGTCAATTGTTTGGGAATTGGCTGCCGGGTATTTGAGAGTTTCTAGCTGGACAAAAACTTCTGACTACAAACTCCAGCTCCAGGAGATCTGACAGGCACCTACATACAGGTGCATATGCATATACACAGACATAAATAAAATAAAACAAAGCACGTTTTAAAAAGATGTTCACAGTCAACCAGGGCTACTACCAAGACATGTCTCACTAAAAACAAATCAACAAGAAGAAAAACCAATTGATTGTGAGGGAAAGAGACTACTTCTGTATTGTCATCTCTGTCTACATATATGGCAAACACACAGTATTGATTACTAAAAGTTTGTAACATCTCAAAATTTCATGGCTTAGATCTCATATGTTTCTTTTTCAAAAATATTTGGAACTGGATTTTAGAATCCGCTGTCAATTCTTAAGAAAGACAGCCCACTCACGTGAATGTTTATCAAGATGATGATACCTGACTGACAATACTGAGTTTCAGGATTCATGAACATGGTACACTTATTTAGGTCTTTTATTTTATACTGCTAGGGGTTGACCTGGGGCTCACACACGCTAGGCCAGCACTCGGCTGCTGATATAGACTCTCACTCTCCTTTCTATGTATCTCAATTTCTTAAAGACTTTATACTAATTGAAACAAGATACACTGTACACACTGTATGACTTTTACAATATTCAAGCCTTCAAAACATGATCCCTATAAACATATGTGAATAGAAATAAAATCAACAGTTTACAAATGCTGGGAATATTAATGAAAAGTGAAAAAATCGGTAAGAAGTTTTGTGGAAATTGAAAATGGCTGTTAAGTTGATTGATGGTTATAGAGGTGAATGGTGAATTTTACATTATTCAAATATAGTTCAATAAATTTGATCCTAAAGACTCCGATCAGGTGTATTCAGGAGGAAGAGGCAGGTGGATCCCTATATGGTAAGTTCTACCTGTTACATGGTTAGATTTTAAAAAACAAAAACTCCAATGTAGAAAATACTTGTTAACTAATAATGGGTTTTGATAATAAAATAAAGAACGTTGCCTGATTGAAAACTGGCACCTCTAAAACCTGTCAGGGGAGGAAATGTGATCATATCATATTAAATATGAGCCAGGGTCGCAAGGGCTAGAACCTCATTAAAGGCTTCTCAAGAGCGCCACCTGGAGGCACAGTCGGCCTCACCAGCAGCCTCTTAGACCATGGGATGGTGGCAACTGGGGCGTCCTGGAAGAACTCAATGAATCACCCACTAGAGAGAGTCTGCTACACACCACACACACACACAGACACACACACACCCACACACATCACACTCACATACACCCCCCACATACACAGACATACATGTATACCATGCGCACATACATAGACACACATGCACACACACACACAACCCACATAGACAGACACACATACACACATGTGCACACACACCACACACACACACACACACACACACATGCACACACCACAACACACACAGAGAGAACTAGAAGCTGCTGTGCCAGCTCACACAGGACTTGGGCTTGGCTCCCCTTCTTCCTCCTACCAATTTCAGCTCTGGGGAAACAAAAGCCACCCAAGCAGACCATGAAGAGAACCCAAGAGCCGATAAATAAATCCCCTCCTCTCTCTGTGTCTCTCTCTGTGTCTCTCTGTGTCTCTGTCTCTCTCTCTCTCTCTCTCTCTCTCTCTCTCTCTCTCTCTCTCACACACACACACACACACACACACACACACACTTTCCATTACCTGCTGCCTGCTCAAACAGAACAATGAGTTGGAAAAAATACTTTAAAAAAAAAAAAAAAAAAAACCTTTAAGTTTGGGAAAATTTGGGCAGTTTCTTTGTTTTTTCTTTGTGGTAAATATACGCAGCACAGAATGTACAGTCCTAAGCCCACAACAGCTCTAGAGAGCCCGGGGCACTGCTGCCCCTGAAGGTCTTTCTCCTGCACGCAGACATGTAACTCCCCTTTCAGATCCCTCTTCCTTCCTTCTTCACTTTCTGGATGGTGGCCCTGACTGCTTTCTCTAGAAGATGGCCTGCTAGGAGGGACTTCCCCTAGCCAGGCTGGTCCAGGTCCACCCAAGCCTCTGTGTGCTACTGCCATCTTGTGGTCAATTCTCAAGTGGGTTAGCTTTCCAATTTCTAGAAATTTCAACTCAGCAGCATAAAAGAAGATTTCTCCTTTAGACAGATCTTGTTTCTGTCAGAGAGGAGGCCTAGAGTGGGCAGCCAAAGCCCAACAAACAGCTTCTTCCATCGTTCAGAATGAAAAGAAAGATTTGAGCCAGGCATGGTAGGGCATACCTTTAAACCCAGCCTTCAGGACCGTAAGTTCAAGTCCAGCCTACAATATCACAGAGAGACCCTTTATCAAAAGAATAAAGGACTTGGCAGATGGCTCAGTGGTTAAAACTTACTGTTCTTGCAGAGGATCCCAGTTTGGTTCCCAGCATCCATGATGGGTGGCTCATAATCACCTGTGACTCCAGCTCCAGAGTAATCTGACATCTCTGTCCTCCTCAAGCACCCGAACTTATATGTGCTTACACCCAGAGAGACATACACACATACAATTAAAACAAAAAAATAAAAACATTTTTGGGGGCCAGGGGAAACAGGGTTTCTCTGTGAAGCAGTCATGGCTGTCCTGGTCACTCTGTAGACCATGCTGGCTCAGACTCAAAGAGACCTGCCTGCCTCTGCCTCTTAAACGATGGGATTAAAGGCGTGTGTCACCACCGTCGCCTGGCAACAATTTTTTTTTAAACTTTATTTTCTGTGTATTGGTGTTTTGCCATGGATGACAGGTACCCTGAAAATAAAGTTTCAGACAGCTGTAAGCTGCCATGTGGGTGCTGGGAACTGAACCGAGGTCCTCTGGAAAAGCAAGCTGGTGCTCTTAACTACTGAGCAATCTCTCCAGCTCCCGTTGTCAACAATTCTTAAATAAATAGCTGGATAAGATATACATCTCCAGTGTATACCTGGAGACCTGAGTTCAAGCCCAAGAATCCATGTAAATATGAGAGACAGATCAAAGTGGCCACTGACTCCCCCCCACACACTATGATGTACATCTCCCACATACGTATGAGCATATACATACAATAATAACTAAGTAAAAAGGAAAAGACAACTTGGAAGCTTTAGATGTAACAGGTAAAAGCAAGGCTGAAAGCCTGGCGGTGGTGACCCACATCTTTGATCCTAGCACTTGGGAGGCAAAAGTAAGTGGATCTCTGTGTTATAGCCCGGCATGGTCTACAGAGTGAGTTCTAGGACAGCCAAGGCTGCACAGGAAAGCTGTGTCTTGGCCTCCTCACCAAAATAAATAAATAAATAAATAAAAGCAAGATTGGAGATGGTTCAGCTGTTAGGAGTACTAAGTTGAGTTCCCAGCACTCACATGGTGGCTCACAATCATCTGGAACTCTAGCGCCAGTGAATTCAATGTCATTTTTCAGCCTTTTTTGGGAGGGAGGGCAGTAAACACATACACACCATAAAGTAATTCTTTTTATATAATTTTTTTAATTTTTGAAACTATAATTACATCATTTCCCCCTTTTGCCCCTGTATTCCCTCCCATGTGCTCTCTATATAATAAATCTTTAACTATGATTGAAGAACTAGGTAGAGACTCAGAAATATGCTTTAGAAATATGAAGAAGAAAAATGGGCATTGTAATACCTCCTTACTGTATTTTAACTTCAGACCTTTAAGAGTCTAACACATACCTTCAGGAAACAAGCAGAGCTGTGTCAGGCCAATGTCTTTCCTGCCACCTCGAAATTCTCAATGACCTCAGCCATGGTCAAATTTGCTAAGACACTACCTCCACCTCCCATGTGTGTATATATATGTACGTGTATGAAATTGTGAAAGAATGTTTTTGAATTGTCAAGTATGGTAGTTCACATATGTGATCCCAGCACTCAGCATACAGAGGCAGGGAAATTGCAAATCTCAGGCCACTGTGGGCCACACGGTGGTGTCATTGCTACAAAATGAGCCTCTGTCTCAAAACAAAAGAAAAACAATTATTGCCACATATACACACACTGCCTGGATACACTTTTGAAAAGATATTTTTTGTGTATGACTACTTTGCCTGTATGTACATATGTGCACTATGTGTATGCCTAAGCATAACCCCTCAGGAGTTCCATGTAAGTGTGAGCCACCTTGTGGATGCCAGGAACTGAACCCAGGTCCTCTGCAAGAGCAGCAAGTTCCCTTAATTCCTGAGCCTACTGACAGGGTCTCTCTACATACCCCTTACTGTTCTGGAACTCACTCTGTAGACCAGGCTGGCCTGAAACTCACAGAGCCCCGCCTGCCTCCCACGTACTAGAATTAAAGGGGTGCCCCATTGCCTGGCTATTTGGGAAGTTTTGAGACAAGATCTTACTATATAGCCCAGATTGGCTGTGAGTTTACAACCTTCCTGTTGCAACCTCCTGATTGCTGGAATGACAGGTATGTATGAGAACCTAGAAAGGAAATTTTTTTGTCCAGAATTCAGGGCCTTGTGCATGTGAAGCAGAACACCCTCTGCCTCCTATTTACAACCCAGATTGTTTTTGTTTTGTTTTCTTTGAGGCAATGTCTGACCTTGAACTCCTGACCCTCTTGACTCCACCTCCTCAGAGCACGAGTTATATGCCTCTGCTACCATGCTTGGCTTCCCAAGCTTACTTTCTTTTTATTTTAATTATGTGCATTTGGGTTCAAGAGGGTGCATCCTCAGAATCCCAAAGAGGAGAAAAGAGGATATTTGATCCCCTAGAGCTAGAGTTACAGTTACAGGCCAGTTAGGAGATGCTTGATGTGGATACTGGGAACTGAACTCAGCTTCTCTACAAGAGCAGTGCTCTTAACTGCTGAGCCATTGATTTAGCCCCATATACCTAAGATTTTAAAAAATAATTTATGCTTAGCCAGGCATTGGTGGAACACGCCTTTAATCCCAGGACTCAGAAGGCAGAGGTAGGCACATCTCTATATTCAAGGGCAGTCCGGTCTACCAAGTGAGTTCAGGATAACCAGGGCTATACAGAGAAACACCTTATCTCAAAAAAACTTAAAAAAAAGAAAGAGAGAAAGAAGGAAGGAAGGAAGAAAGAGAGAGAGAGAGAGAGAGAGAGAGAGAGAGAGAGAGAGAGAGAGAGAGAGAGAGAGAGAGAGAAGCTATCAGTAAAGTTCAATGGAGCAGACATGTCCAGGAAATATTTCAGGGACTCGATCCTTTTATGAATCTTGTATAGACCATGTGACAATGTGTAAGGATGACAACTGGTGGGCACCATGTGGCTCAGAGGTGATTTTAGCATATTAGAAACACTGTAACAAATAAAAATAATGCCTGGCCCCTTCTCTAAGGGATTTACTTTTTATTATATAAAATTAAGTTATTTACAGTTTGATATTAAAGGCTTAATTAATTAAGCCAGGCACGGGTGATTCATGCCTGTAATCTCGGCATTGAGGAGGCCAAGGCAGGAGGATGAGCCGTTTCAAGGCCAGCGAGAGGGGAGTGGCATTAGTAACAGTTTTGTTTAAAAAGAATTAGACACCCTTTAATCCCAGTACTGGGAGGCAGAGGAAGATGGATCTCTGTGAGTTAGGAGCCAGTCTGGTCTAGAGTGAGTTCTAGTATAGCCAGGGCTATGTAGAACCTATCTCAAAGGGGTGGGGGGCAGGGTGGAAGGATAGGAACAAAGACAGCTCCAGCTTTTCAGATGTCCTGTCCCTACTCCAGTCACACTCTGACTCTGAAAGCTCTAAGTCCTGACCAGTTTTGAGCCTTGAATAAGACACATACTGTGTGCCCTTTCTGTCTCGCCTTTCATTCATTCCTCCTCCCCCTCCCCCTCGTTTGTTCATGTACAGTGACTGTAGCTTGCCCATTCTCTCTGCTGCAGATACCTCGCTGACTGAATCCCGGCTTAGGTGGCTCGTTTCTCTGGACATGGTTGTTTAAAGAGTTTCCAATGTGAGACTGTGGCAATTAGCGCTGCTTTGCCCTGGAATGAGCCCTTGGTGCCACTTCCAGAGACAAGGAATTGGAACCATGTTTTCCAGACTGTTTCCCCACAGATGAGATGTCTGTGGACAGAGGAAACATCTGATGCCACCTGCTGGACAGAAGCTACACGACCTATCCAGGCGTGTCTCAAAAGAGAGATCTCACAGTAGCATAAGACTGAACCATGACCCGACCTGGAAGCCACACCCCTGACAATATAACCTGGTTGGTGTTGCTAAGCCACCACCCAAGTCACCCTTGTAATCCTAGTTCTAATTTATGTCCTCTGTCTCTAGAGACCTGTGTAGGTTAGAGATCTCAAAGATTAAGAGGGGGCTCCCTCCACCTACCACATGGTCTAGGGCTATAGTGTTGGACTCATCCTAGACCTGGATAAACTGTGACCCCTGTGTGGCAGCTGCTTGGGGACCCTTTAAGAGACTCTCATGTCCTAAAGAGACAGGATCTTAGCAGCTTCTTGGCCCCGCCCTGCCCAGACCTGTTCTCTATTTCACCACTTCCCTTCCCCAAGGCCACCCAGCAGCGGGCACAGCCTGCTCATCTACCTACCCGGCAGTCTCAGCTGCCAGGGCTCTTGGCAGAGACCTGGGGCTGCACGGGCCATGGATACCCCCACAGGGGCTGTGCTCTATCACAAGCTGCAAATCTCGGAACCTAGCATGGAGTCAGAGGAGGAGGAAGAGAAAGAAATAGTAGAGCCACTGGTCTTCTCCCTAATGACATCCCAAAATACCCACCGGTGAGTCATCAAAGGGTATGGGAACCCCATAACTCAGGCTAGAAGACTGGCAAGGTCCTCTCTCTGGAGAATCTAAGCTGGGTCAGGCAATCCCACATTGGGCTGAGCTCCAAGGGACTTTCTAGATGAGTAGGGGAGGGGTGCTCTAGGCTGTAGACCCAATCTGAAACTGAGCCAGTCAGTCAAAGATCTGTGTATCTGAAGGGACATTTGTATCAGGCCAGTCCCTACCCTGTCCCAGCTTTGCCAGCCTCACCCCACCCCCACGCCATAGCACCTGCTAGGCAGGTTGGGGCCTGGCTACACCTGGCTGAGCCCTACTGCTCAGCCTCCTCTCTCTTGTATGCCAAGCCCCTTCCAGGCCTCCCTCTGACTGACTGGCCTCCACCAGCTCTTCTATAGGCACTCTCTTCAAGCTAGCCTCAATTTTCTGGCTTTTTCCTACTGTGTCTTTGCCAATGCAGAACCCTGGCCCTGGAATGTCTCTCTCTCCTTAGCCAGCTTATACTCTTGCAAGATCAAACCTTTGGGGAAAACATTTCTTGGGTCCTCTTGGGGTTCTTGGGTGCATCTCTACCCCATCCCTGGCTCAGGACTCCCCTTTCTGCAGGAACAAGGTTGGTGGGCTTCCAGGAGCCTGGGCCCGCCTCCTGGCAGGCCTGCTGCTGCTAGCTATAGGCAGCTCCCTGGCCCTGAGGCAGCTACACAGTAGGGACAGTCCAAAAGAAAACTTGGGCTCCGTGGCCCCTTCAGCCAGCAGACACTCCCATCACCCTGGTGTGTACCACCACGGAGCCATTATCAGCCCTGCAGGTCAGTGCTTGGGAAGGGGCTCGGGGTCAGTGGTCCAGAGTACCTTCCCATCACACAGATCTTTTCTAACTGCAGCCACGTGTTCTCAGCTGGGTCAAGAGCTTCTTGTCGCTGGGGGGAATGTCGTGGATGCTGGAGTTGGAGCAGCTCTGTGTCTGGCGGTGGTACATCCTCATGCAACAGGGCTAGGTCAGTGTGATCTGTGAGCCCTGGGCAGAGACTTCAACCTGGGATCTCGTCAGTGGCCATTACCTCAAGACTAGCTAAAGGGAAGAACATAAGATCTGAGTAACAGCTCTAGTCTTGAGTGACCTTTGACCCCAGCCTAGGCAGTAACTCCTGATTCTCCACCTGAGGCTGCAGGAGGATCCTGACTCCTGTGTGGTCTCTTTGTCTCCCAACAGGTGCCATGTTCTGGGGCCTCTTCTACAATAGTTCCTCAGGAAACTCAACTGCCCTGACATCAGGCCCAGCCCAAACCCTGGTCCCTGGCCTGGGGCTGCCTACAGCTTTGCCTGCCCTTCATTTGCTTCACACACAATTTGGCCACCTGCCCTGGCCACTCCTGCTGGTCAAGGCTGCCATGCTGGCTCAAAAGGGCTTTGAGGTAGATGCACCCCTGGCAAGTGCATTAGCAGCTCGGGGCACAAAGGGGCTCTGTCCATTGTTCTGCCATACCGATGGGACCCCACTGAGTTTTGGGGCTCGAGCAACCAACCCCAACCTGGCAGCTGTGTTGCACAGAGCAGCCCTGGCCTCCAGCCCAGACCTTGCTGGGGATGCCTTGCTGAATCTGCTGGTCAGAGACTTGGGGTTAGAGAAGCCCCCTGCTCAGCCCATGCCTGCCTTAGAGCCTGCACTGCAGCTTCCCATACCACAGGGTGTCCTGTTCACTACTCCTGGTCCTTCAGCTGGACCAGAACTTCTGGAACTGCTGCGGTCTGCCCTTCACTCCAGGACGCCCAGCCCTACTTCCTGTCTCTCTCCCCTGCGAACAGATGTAATCACAGTGAATAGTGCCCTGGCCACTGTGGACAGCAGCGGTTCTGTGCTTCTTTTAACTTCCTCCATCAATAGCTCCTTTGGATCTGGACACCTGTCTCCAAGCACTGGGGTTCTGCTCAGCAACCTGGTAGCCAAATCTGCACCTAGTGCCTGGGCCTGCCCTCTCATTCTCCGCAGCGGCCTGGATGACACAGATTCCGATATGTTGGGGCTGGTAGCTTCAGGGATGCCCAGAGAGGCCAAAGCCATGACTTGCACGTTGCTCAATCATCTAGCAGCACCTCAAATCCAACAGCAGCCCCAGCATCAAGCTCATCAAAGACCCACAGAAAGCTCTGGGGGTTTTGGACAAGGAAATCTACTCCAGGTGGTAGTCCATGCAGAACACGCCCATGTTTCCAGTGTCCCCAGTGGCTGCTGCCCCTTCCAGGGTTATTAACAGAAGAAACAGAGTCTGGGGAGGGCAGAGTTGTCTGGAACCTGAGGGCCAGGACAGAGAAGGCCTAGCAGCAATGAGTGCTTAAAGAGACTGTATCTGTGGTGTGTTCGCTGCTCCATCAGCTTACACTCCGTCCTGTTCTGTTACCTGGTTCTAGCTCTGGCATCCAGAGTTAGTCCAACCATATGTCCTAGTACCCACACTGATGGACTTTTTGGTTTTCCTATCAGATAAAGACCTAGAGGATAATGAAAAAGAGACCGAGTGTGACTCACCATCAGGAAAGTCAGTGGAAGATTGACAGCCCCTGGCTCACCTTTTGGCAGTATGGGAAGCATCATCTTTCACTGGACCATTCCTTGCTGATCTTTATCAATTAGAGTGGAAATTAATAAGGTCCAAATATCCCAAGGACCAAGTACCATTCTTGCTTTTTGCTTAATTTTCCCATGGTCCTTTGAGATCTCTGATGCCAAGGTATCTACCATGAGCAACACAGAAGAACACAAGTAGAGACCGGGCTGGTGTCTTTCAGCTTTCCTCTGCTTTCTGGGGTTCCATCAGTGTGCAGTAAATCTCTTAGTCTCATACATAGAACAGATGGCAGAGCAGAGAAGGGATGGGAATGTGAGTAGGAGGCGCCCTAGTTATGAAAGAACTAGAACTGGGGTGGTCCTGACCTTCCCTCTAGGGCTGAGATCTCTGGGCTACAACTCTCTAGAAACAGTTCCTTGGGCCGAGAGCAAGACCACTAACAGCACTTTCCCTACCTGACAAAGTGGAAGGCAATTTCGATGTAATGTTTTGAGGGTTGAATGTCTTAATTAAAAAAATGTTTTTATTTCATGTGAGTGTTTTGACTACATATGCATACACAAACCACATGCATCTTGTGTCTGAGGAGGCCAGAAGGCGGCTTTGGGATTCCCTGGAACTGAGGTTATAGCTGTGAACTGCCATATGGGTGCTGGGAAACTGAACTTAGGTCCTTGGCAAACGTAAGTGCTCTGAAGCAATGAGCCATCTCCCCAGCATCTATAATTTTTTTTTTTCAAGGCAGAGTCTCGCTATGTAATCCAGTCTGAGCCAGGCACATGGACCGCCAACCCACTCAGCTAATGGTTTGGTTCTGTTGAGGTCGACATCTAATTTAAAGCCTTGGTGGTTGTTGGATTTTTCTTTTTTAATTCTTTGGCTCTTTGGGGGCCTTGCCACCCAGCTCCCAGGTAAGCACACATGGAGACTTATTCTCCCTTAGAAATGCCTGGCCTTAGCTTGGATTATTTCTAGCCAGCTTTGGTCTCAACGAATTCTGGTTGTTATTAAATGAAACTCAGAGCCAGATACCGGAGAAAAGGTGGAATATCAGAGAGAAACTGACCACGGTCAAATCTCACCCAGCCAACCTATAGTCCAGTCTCCTTGTCACTTCTATAGAATAGTAAATACTCTGTCTTTCTACGCCTGCCTTAAATACCTTCTTCACCTAGTAGTTTCACATCCAGGTTAAGATTAAAGGTGTGGGCTTCACTGTTTGGTAGTTAGGCCTTGAACTCACAGAAACACAAAGATCTCTGTCTCCGAGCTATGGATTAAAGGCGTAGGTCACCACTCCTGGTCTTTCCTGTGCTGGTACTAAAGGTGTGAATTACCACTCTCTGACCTTCCCAGATTTGACTACGGATGGATCTGTTCTCTGATATTCCAGACTGGTTTTATTAAGTATATAACATATCACCACAAGCTTTTCTTAACTTTTAATTATCCCATCTATCTTTTGCCTTTGGGTTTTTTCTTTTCTATTCTTGGATACCTGTTTCTTATTCCGTGACTTGCCATGTAGCTGGGTGGCTGGACCCTAGAGTTCTCCTCCTTCTCTGGATACTTTCTCCTCCTCCTCCCAGAGTTCACCTTCTGTTTATACTCTCTGGTTTCCAGCCCCCATCTATCTCTCTCTCCTGCCTTGCTATTGGCCATTCTTTATTAGACCAGTCAGGTATTTTAGACAGACAAAGTAACACAGCTTCACAGTTAAACAAATGCAGCATAAAGGAATGTAACACCCCTTAAAATAATATTCAACAACACTTGGCATGCTTGGCAGGTGCTCTATTACCACATCATTATCCTCTGTCCCAAGCCAGTAGAACTCTTGATTACACCATCTCCACTTTGGACTTAAATAAAACACCCTAGGCTCAATGATTGCACCGTCTACTCAACTGTTTTAGCTTTTAGCCGAGTGTCCTCTCTAGCTAATCTTCTCTTTTGACCTAGGTCATCACCCACCCTGACCATTTCCAGATTAGCCCAGATCTGACACCTACCAGTTCACTGTTTCTGTACTTATAGCCACAGGCCATGCCCACTCAGCCAACAGTTGATCTTTTAAAATGTAAATGCGATGTAAATCCTTCCCTGCACACTCAGAAGAAAGTCTGAACTCTGACCCTGACCTGGGGTCCTATACAGCCTAAGCACCTGCAACCCTGTCCCTCATTGGCTTCATTCCCTTCTTTGGAGGAGGGGCCTTTGTAGAAGCAATGTCCTTGGCCTGCTCTTTTGTCCCCTCTTAGAATTTAGCCCATGGGGACAATTAAATCTATTTTGTCCCTCAGCTGTCAGTCCACATGTCAGTTTCCATCATCAAGTGACTAAACTCTTAAATAGCATCTTAGGATCTATCGAATTTTCTTTTTAATCACCGAAGATTTTAACAAATATGTTTTCGTATATTTTTACATTAGAGGGCTCTGTCCCCTTCAGTCCTTATTTTCATCATAATTATCGTTTTTAATATATTTGGCTAGTTGTTCATTAATCATCTCCTCCCACAGGAAAGGAAGTTCTCAGAAGCCTTGGCTTTGTTCCGGAGCACACAGTAGGCGTGGAATAGTGGCTGCACGGATATCACGAAATGGCTCCCGAGTGGATGGTGTTCTGGCAGGAGGCCGTCCTGCACGCAGCCTTTTAGCAGATTTATTTGCTTCGTAGGCCGTCAGAAACGCCTCCAGCATAAATAAAACTACCCAAGCAGCAGTCACCCAAGAACTCTAGACGCGGCTCCACCCACCGCTAGACCGGAAGGGCGGGACGTCCCTCGCCCAACTCCTGAAGGCCCCGCCCCCAACCGGCAATCCCAGTGCGCACGCGCCGGGACCTGACCTGGAAGAGACCGTCTTCCGAGCCCACGTGTTTCGCGCAGCATGGCGGAGATGAAGAGTCCCGTGAACGCTGAGCCTGCGTCTCCCGCAAAAGCGGCGAAGGACGACCGCTGCGGCCTGCTGGAGCACAGCCGCGAGTTCTTAGACTTCTTCTGGGACATCGCGAAGCCGGACCAGGAAACGCGACTCCAGGCCACGGAGAAGCTGCTGGAGTACTTGCGCACAAGGCCAAGTGTATGATGGCGGAGCCCGGACGCAGTCTCGGCTCTAGATGCAAGGGGGCAGGGGCGGGCCCCCAGGTCACTCACTGTTATACATGAGGGATGCTCTTGGTTCCGCAGGATTCGGAGATGAAGTATGCCCTGAAGCGCCTGGTCACTGGACTTGGAGTGGGCCAAGAAACCGCTCGGCCTTGCTACAGCCTGGCGCTGGCACAGGTGAGGCGGTGCGCCTGGAAAAGGAGGGGGGTAACCACGCTGGGCAGAAGTGATGTGCAAGGATAAGGAGCCACCCCAGCTGCTGAGTAAAGAGGAATCCCAGAGGCTTCTGAAGTTTTTCTTTTCCCGATACATATCTTAACAGACTACTAACTATAGTTACTGGAAGTAGCGAAGTTTGAGGTTGGCTTCTGCAAAGTTACGAGGATCCCTCTCTAGGTTAGGAACATAACTGATAACCGGCCGCTCATAAATTTGTCCAATAAAGAGCAATGAAGACTATCCCTCAGAGTCAACCTAAAGACATCTTGGAGCAGGGTGGGTTTTTCAGGAGGTAAAGATGAGCAGTCTAGGCCTTCAGAAGCCCTGGTGGAGATGGGGGCTCGGTGCGAGATTTGGTCCCATGAAAGCAGTAGATTCTTCCTTAACACTTGTGAGAAATGGGAGACTGACCAAGACCATGAAGAAGGGAAGTTGACTTGGTCTAGTGTCCCTTCCCTACCTGAACCGCCTGTCCTTGTCTCCCCCCACCTCCGGCTTTGCTGGCAGCTGTTACAGTCCTTTGAAGACATTCCTCTGTGCAGCATCCTGAGTCAAATACAGGAAAAGTACAATCTGCAAACAGCGAACAAGGTGAGTGTGGTTCCAGACAGACCCACCCACCCACCCATCCCTGAGCCTGTATGTATGGGGCAATGAACTCATCACTCTGTGTGGGATCCTTTTTCTAGGCGATGATGAGACCCGCTCTCTTTGCAAACCTGTTTGGAGTGCTGGCCCTCTTTCAGTCAGGCCGCCTGATGAAGGTAAGAGCTCCGGTTACCGAAGGCAGGTGAGGAGTTGGTGGGGAACCAGCAATAGTGTGCTCTGCTCACACATTCTATTTTCTGTGGGTACTAGGACCAGGAGGCCCTGATGAAGTCAGTAAGATTGCTGAAGATCCTGTCCCATCACTACAATCATTTACAGGGGCAGCCAATGAAGGCCCTAGTGGACATCCTCTCCGAGGTATGAAATCACAAGGGCGTGCTGTCTGGTTTGGGAAACATTGAGAAGATTTGCTTAGCACATAAGAACACCAGAACAGATGGTTTACCCGTGCAGCTGGTATAAAGAACTGAAGATAGTTTTGGATTCCTATTTTCTTGTTGTTCACTAAACATCTTCGATCTGGCCTGGCTTTTTTTTTTTTTCCAGGTTCACAGCATATCTCCATCCAGTTAGGTACTTCAAGTGACCCATGGCTCTCTATTGTGCTTTCTCTGTTGGATAGTGAGATTTGGAACAGTGTCTGTCTGTCAGTGCCTGGATGTGTAGAAGGCAGTCTGAATACATTCATTTGCCATAGTTATTTTTAGTTAAGGCTGGGTCTGTGCTGTCCTAGTTTGGAAACCCAGACAGGTTCATATTTAGAATATTCGCGACTAGCTCATCCCTTTTGAGTCTTTCTGCACAGATAGAGGACCAAAATTCAAGTTGCTGCTCTTCACTTAGGGCTTGGTGTATAAGAAATAGACCGGTCTTAAAAAACAATAGATGATTTTAAGTGTAGCCCAGGCCAGTGGGCCCTGTAGGTTGCTGGGAATGGGTAGTCAGCACTTCTTATGGGTCTGACACTTAACAAGTTGGCTAGCTAGAGGTATGTTGAAGGCCCATGGGTAGAGTAAGACCCAGAAGGAGAGACAGGGGGTCCAGAAAAGCCACCCTCTCTACCTCTGTTCCCACATCAGGTCCCAGAGTCCATGTTCCAGGAGATCCTGCCAAAGGTCCTCACAGGTGATGTGAAAGTGATCCTCAGCTCCCCTAAGTACCTGGAGCTCTTCCTCTTGGCCCAGCAGAGGGTGCCAGAAAAACTTGAGTCATTGATTGGCTCAGTCGACCTGTTCACAGAAGAGAATATTCCCAGGTTTGAGCCAAGAGTGGGTGGGCTCTTCCTGGGGGTGTCCTGAACCCTGGTCCTTTAGGCAGTATTGACTGAGTCCCTCTGTCCTCTGTAGTCTGGTGAACGTGCTGAAGATGGCAGCCAACTCTGTAAGGAAGGAGCATAAGCTGCCGGATGTGGCTCTGAACCTGCTCCATCTGGCACTTAAGGAGAACCAATTCACACTGTTCTGGAAGGAGATTTTGGAGCAAGGGCTGCTGAAGAAGCCGTGCTGGTCAACCAGGTGTGTGTGACACTAACTTCTGCTCTGGTCAGGTGGGATGGGTCCTGAAGCTCACCCCAAAGAACAGAGTGTCTGACCAGGCTCTGCCCCAACCTTCCTTAGCTTTTTGTGTTACCGCCTGCTGGGTGCTTCGCTGCCTCTGCTGTCAGAAGAGCAGCTGCGGCTGGTGATGCGGGGAGACTTGATCCGCCATTTTGGGGAGCACATGGTTATTGCTAAGGTAGGTGTCAGCCCATGTGGTTCAGCACTGCCCAAAAGGGCCAACAAAGACAGTGTATTCATCATCTGATGATGTGTGACAGGGCTAGGAACTAAACAAGACTTTGACCAGTGATCTCAGGCCCACTCAGCTAGCAGACCCAACCAGTCATCTGTCTGGACCACCCTGATGGGTCACATTGATGAGAATAGTTATTGTTCCCAGGGTGTTCTGCATTTTGTGCCTGTTGTCCATAAGACATGATAGCAGGAACCCAGTGCAAAGGGTTGTCATAAGAATACAAGTGGCAGCTGGGCAGTGGTGGCACAAGCCTTTAATCCCAGCAGAGGCAGGTGGATCTCCGAGGTCAAGGCCAGCCTATTCTACAGAGTTAGTTCCAGGACAGCCAGGGCTCTTAAAAAGAGAAATCCTATCTCAAAAAAAGGAGAAGAGAAAGGAAAAAGGAAACAAATAGCCTAGTGCTTGGCACGTGGCAAGCCCATGAAAACTGGTGGGTGTGAGTCCTAGAGGACACAGCTGGGTGCTGCTCTGTTGGGATTTGAACCCACATTCTCCTTAGTTTCATCAAACCAAGAAAAGGTCTGGTCCTCGGTCTTTGAGGCAGAGTGGGATCTTCTTGAGGTGAGGGTACAGGAATTTGAAGGGTCAAAGATTAGGTTAGTCTTGATAGAGCTGTGGCAACCTTAGGCTCGGCCCTGCTGTGGACTTGGGGGGTTAATGTCCTAGCCCTGGCTTCAACCTGGAAAGGGAGAGGTAGGGAGGTGGTAATGTTGGCCTCTTCACACTAGTAATCTGACCCTGTGCTCATCTCTTGCAGCCCCAAAACCTGTTCAAGTTCATCCCAGAGATGAGTGCATATGTGAGCACCTTCCTAGAGGGGTGCCAGGATGACCCGAAGCGGCAGTTTGCCATGATGGTGGCCTTCACATCCATCACCAACCAAGGTCTCCCTGTCATGCCTACCTTCTGGCGTGTCACACGGTTATTGAGTGGTGAAGCCGTGAAGAGCTATGTGGCCTGGTTGAGGGACATGTTCCTCCAGCCTGACCTAGAGTCCTTGGTTGACTTCAGCACTACTAACCAGAAGAGAACACAGGATGCTTCCCTGAATGTGTGAGTAGCAGGTGTCGGGAGCATTGAGAACTCAAGTTCCTGGTTGGCATGGCTTCAGACTTGAGTGGGAGAGTAGGAAAGAGAGTTGGCTCTTGAAGGTGGTCGTGGTTTCCTGATTGGTATTTGGAGGTGGAGGTTGGGTAGAATGGGTGGTCCTGCTTGATTTATGTGGCCTCAATTCTCCCAGGCCAGAGCGATCTGTATTCCGGCTCCGGAAGTGGATCATCCACCGCCTGGTCAGCCTTGTAGAACATCTGCACCTGGAAAAGGATGATGCTGTGGTTGAGCAAGTAGCCAGGTGTGTGAGGAACTAGCCTCCCCATGGTAGCATGGCCATGGGACTAGGACCATTCCCTGGTCCTTTCTGTGGGACTCCAAAAGTTCAGCCTTGATCTGTGCCTTCTAGAGGCAGTCTTTGCCATTGGTATCTGCCAGCCTTTTGCCCCACACCAGCTGGCATCTGTTGGCTCCAGGGGAGCAGCTGTGGTTCTGCTGTTCCAATTCAGGTCACCTACCTGTGTTTGGGGGGGGGGGGTCAACCAGAAAAGTGACCTTTACGTGGTGCAGTTGAGGGGGTCTAACTATGCCAATGCTGCTTGTACTTCCAGGTTTTGCTTGTTCCACGCCTTTTTTAAAACAAAGAAAGCGACTCCCCAGATCCCAGAGACCAAGCAACAATTCTCCTTCCCCTTGGATGACCGGAACCGAGGTGTCATCATTAGTGCCTTCTTCAGGTAGGCCTGTGCCACTTAGGAGATGGGAACACTTGTTCTTTCCTGAGCTGTGAGCAAGGCCAGAGCCTGATGAGTCCAGGGGCTGAGTATGCTAGCACGAACCGTCTTTTGAACCCTACTTCCTCTTACGCAGCCTGCTACAGACTCTCAGTGTGAAGTTTAGGCAGACACCAGACCTGAGTGAAGGAGGGAAGCCCTGGACTCACCGCCTGGTGCAGTTGGCAGACATGCTGTTGAACCACAGCCGGAATGTGACCATTGTGACACCTTTCACAACACAGCAGCGCCAGACCTGGGACCAGTGAGGGCATGGGATTTTTGGGAGTGGAGGAGGGTACCTGTCTGTCTGTCAGGGGAGCTGGAAATGTGCCCTTGTCCTTCCCCCAGGATGATGAACACACTAAAGGATCTAGAGGCCCACTCCTCAGAGACCAGGGCTGTTGCCTTCCAGCACCTGCTGCTTCTGGTGGGCCTCCACCTCTTCAAGGTATTGTGGTCTGCAGAGAAAGGGGCATCCCGCTCACTGAGAGTGCTTTGAGGGTGGTGGGAGTTGGAGATTGGAGTTGGATTCCCTAAACAAAAGTTAATGCTCAGGTAGAAGATCACACAAGGTGGGACACACCTCCAGTGGCTGAGATTGAGTCCTACAGTCCCTTTTGGATGTGATTAAAAGAGATGGGAAGTATAAAAACGTACTGCCCCCTGCAGGAGGGAGGCCAGTCTGTCACCCAGAACACTAGTCATTTAGAAACAGGGCCCAGGCTTTTTATATATAACACATCCCACATCCATCTGAGGGCTTCTCCTCACCCAAAGCAAGGGACAGTCATGCCTGAGGCTGGTAATGTCCCCCAGCAAAGACTGTGTGGCCTGCCACGGTTTTATAAGAAGCTTTAATTTTTTTTAACATTTTAAGTTTATTTTGTGTGGAGTTCTATACCGTAGCACACAGACAGGACAATTTTGGGGTTAGTTCTTTCCTGCTGTGTAGGTCATGGGGATTAAACTCAGGTCGCCACAATTGGCAGCAGGTGCCTTTGCTCTCTTGGATTCTCTCACTAGACCCCTGAGGCTCTTTATCGAAGACTGCTTCAGGTCTTAGTGGCCTGGGTATACAGCTGTCTTTAGCCTGTGATCTTCAGATATCTGTCCCTAGACCCCTGCATCTCTGAACTTGACCTGCAAGAGAGATGCATTCCAGGAAAAGTCACAACCCAGAGGGCAAGAACCTACCAGTTCTCAAAGCCAGGAAGCTAGAGACCAAGGCATGAGCTCCCACAGCATAGGCAAAAAAAGTCTGCTTTCTCAGTACCCAGCTTATTCCCAGCAAGAAGCATTTAAATATCATTAAAACTAATGGTTTTCAAGTGTGTATCTAAAACCAGGAGTGCAAGGATAGCCCAACAGTGTGAGGTTGGCATTTGCTGGTTCTGTGGCCCTGGGTGTTCTTGTCAGTCCTGTTTGTGGATGGGGAACTTGGGCTCTGTGGTCTCATGACTGCATAAAGTGGGAAAAGGTTCCTGGGCAGCTCTCGGGTGCCTATTTTGAATGGTAAGAGTGACTGACCAAGATAGGCCAGTACCTGGTATACCTGAGGACTCTGTCTGGGTCCAGTTCCTTTCTGATTTCTGCCTTATCTGCCCACAGTCTCCCACAGAGAGTTGTGAAGTCCTAGTTGACATCCAGACCTGCATCAAGAAAAGTATGGAAGAGAAGCCCCGTCGGTCACGCTCTAGGGCCAAAGGTGTGTCACTGCTCATGGGTCAGGGTGGGCAACCAGGCTGTCTATCATGCTCAACCTAAGTCTACTTCCCTCTTGTAGCTTCCCAGGAACCAGTGTGGGTAGAGGTGATGGTGGAGATTTTGCTGTCCCTTCTGGCTCAACCCAGCAATTTGATGCGCCAGGTGGTCCGGAACGTATTTGGCCATATCTGTTCCCACCTTACTCCACGGGGTCTGCAGCTAATCCTGGCTGTGAGTTGGGACATTTGGAGAAATAAGATTGTAAAATGGGTCCACTGAGATGTAGTGGGAGTATATGACATCTTTCCATCTTCTGTTTTTCTCCTTGGGGTGGTGGGGCCTTTGGACTGCGGGAGTAACTCAAGGAAGGTAAGCAGACGAGGCAGAAGTCCAACGGTGGTCTGGGGCTTTTTCTCAGGTGCTCAACCCCGAGACAAATGAGGATGAGGATGACAATGTGGTGGTCACTGACGATACCAATGAAGAGCAGCTGAAGGATGGAGAGGTACTTATCAATGAAGTAGGTAGGGTGAGTGGCTGGAGATAAGTCATTTGGTGTCATAAGGTGTGACTTACTTGCATCCCACCCGTAGGATGAAGACTCAGATAGTGAGGACAATAAAAACCCAGAAAGTGATGTGGATAGCGAGGATGGGGCAGAGAGTGAAGAGGAGGACCGAGATAAAGATGTGGACCCGGGCTTTCGCCAGCAGCTAATGGAAGTGTTACAAGCTGGAAATGCGCTGGTGAGCAGGAGCCAGGGGAGAGAGGGTTTGTCCACCTACTTAAGGCCTGGCTGGTGACTGTGCTTCTGTACCTCAGGGTGGAGTGGACAGTGAGGATGAGGAAGAGGAACTTGGGGATGAGGCTATGATGGCCCTGGACCAGAACCTGGCCAGCCTATTTGCAGAGCAGAAGCTGCGCATCAAGGCCCGGAAAGAGGAAAAGAACAAGGCGCAGAAGGAGAAGCAGCTCCGACGAGACTTCCAGATCCGGGTGAGTGCGCATGGCTGCCGGGCACCCTGAGCTAGCTGCTCCTGCCTCTCCTGTGCTCCTGCATGGGCTGACTCCCAGTCATCTGGCCACAGGTACTAGACCTGATAGAAGTGCTGGTGACCAAGCAGCCTGAGCACCCTCTGATCCTGGAACTACTTGAGCCGTTGCTGAGCACCATCCAGCACAGCATGCGCAGCAAGGGCTCCACCAAGCAGGAGCAGGACCTCCTGCACAAGACCGCCCGTATCTTCATGTGAGTGCACACGCCCCAACACATAGCCCCTGGTTGATCTTTCCATTCATGTTGTGTGTGCATGGAGAACAGGGGTCCTGAAGCTCTGGTCCCATCTCAGCCCTCAGTGTTAACGGTAGTCAGGAATTCTGACAAGAGAATGAGTCTGTCTCACACAACAGCGTGCCGGTCCAGATCATGCTACCTGTTCAGACGCTGATTTGTCCTTACTCTGCCCATATCCCTGAGCACATAGAACTTGGTCTTGCTTTACAGAGTCTGAGGCCACTGTCCCACAAAACAGGTACAAACGAGAGTGGGTCAGGTTAGAGGTGTTTGGGCCCTGGGTCAAGTCTCTGTTCATCTCTGTGTCATCTCATGTCACTTTTCCAACCTATGCAGTGGTACTTAGGACTGCTCTTGCTTTGCATAGCAGAGCAAGGTAGAAAACTTACTAGCTTACCCTGCTCACCCACAGGCACCATCTGTGCCGTGCCCGTCACTACTGCCACGAGGTGGGGCCCGGTGCAGAAGCTCTGCATGCTCAGGTAGAGAGGCTTGTGCAGCAGGCTGGCAGTCAGGCTGATGCCTCCGTTGCCCTTTACTACTTCAATGCCTCTCTATACCTGCTTCGAGTCCTCAAGGGCAACACCGGTAAGAAGCACCAGAATGGTCAGAAGCTACAGGGAACTGACACCAAGACTGAACCCAAGGATCCAGAGGTAAGCCATGGGCCAGCCCAGGCAGTTTCCAGAGAACTTAAGACAACTCTTACCCACGATTCACCCCCAGTCTCCTGTGTGTTGCTCCCTGTCTCACCCCAGCTTTCTCACCAGGCCCAGGCTGCCAATTGCTTGGACTTGAACTTTGTGACCCGGGTGTATTCAGCAGCGCTGGAATCTCTTCTGACCAAGCGTAACAGCCCACTCACTGTCCCCATGTTCCTCAGCCTCTTCTCCCGATACCCGGTAAGTACAGGAGCCAGCCTGCCTCTTAAGAAACCCTGCCTGGCTCAGTCCCCAACTAATGGTCCCTGTCCTGTCCCAATCCCTAGGTGATCTGTAAGAACCTGCTCCCCATTGTGGTCCAGCATGTAGCTGGCCCACTGCGCCCCCGCCATCAGGTAAGGGTCTGTCTAAATCACCTGTGTATTCTTTTCATTGAGGCCTAAGAGTCCTGCTTTACTGACCTTGTCTATGCTTATGTTGCCACATGTAGTAGGCACAGAGGAACCTTGTTGTCTGGCCCAAGGCTTCCAGCACTATTGAGACTTCATCTCTAGCCTGACATGGACAAGAGACACCCTATGTCTGTTTAGATGACAGGGCTGTCAGACAGGCTAGAGGGAGACAGCATTAAGTCAGTAAGGGCCAGGGATTCCCCCAGCATGAGGTCTTGTATTGTTTAGTTAGGACCATTGCTTCTTGAGGTTTCAGCAGCCCTTTACTCCTAGAAGAGAGGAACTGATGATTGTAAGGCCCAGCGCAAGGAGCCTCCTCAGCTTGTGTGGTTCCTGAGCATGCGGGGGCTCGTGTTAACTACCTTTTCCTTAATGAAGGCCCAAGCATGCCTGCTACTCCAGAAGACCCTGTCTGCACGGGAGCTGAGAGTGTGTTTTGAGGATCCTGAGTGGGAGCAGCTGATTGGCCAGGTCTTGGGAAAAGTGGCTCAGGTAACCAATAGCTATGAAGTTCCTACGCATGAACTTAACCCAGGTTTCTGGAAACCTGCTTGGAACCAGAGTGGGTGTGTAAACTAGCTCTTCTGGGACATTTTATTCCTCTGGGCCACTGGTATGTGGGGGATGTAGAAAGGCCTTGGGCAATCCTCAGGAGTGTCTCAGTGTTGTCCTTACTCGGCAGACCCTGCAGACACTCGGGGAGGCACAGAGCAAGGGGGAGCACCAGAGGGAGCTGTCCGCCTTGGAGCTACTGAATATTCTGTTCAAGACAGTCAACCATGAGGTAAGGCAGCTACCCAAGAATCGACGCCCTAGATGGAATGGACATCACATCAGGGTTCTGGCAGTAGTCCTTCCAGGGAGAGAATCTGGGCTTTTAAAAAATTACAGTGCTACTGTGTTGATAGACTTTAAAAAATAGAAGGTCACTTATCGACCTGGCAGGCTGGGGCTGAGGCTCTGTCACCAGGGGCCTCAGAAAACTGAAAAGTGAGACGTGGTGATAGTGAGAAGAGCTAGAGACAATCCCAGGTGGGTAGCAGTTTGGAAGGAGGGTAGGCTTCCGGGCATGGAGGGGAAGAGAGTTATTCAGAAATGGTTACCTGCCTTTCCTAATCTGGAAGCTCCTTACAAGGGACTGAGGAGCTGAAAAAGCAGAGACCTGGCCCTGCTTGGGAGCGGGCAGAGAGTGCTAGGGACCTTTGTTTCCTTCACAGTAGAGAGGCAGGAGTGGCTAAGGACCCAAAGGTTAGTTAACAGGAGGCTGTGTTACCGCTACTACTCTGGCCTGCTTTTTCCCTGCAGAAGCTGTCTGTGGACCTCACCTCTCTCTTGGGGCTGCTGCAAAGCAAGCAGCAGAAGCTGCAGCAAAGCTTACAGCAAGGGAACCACTCCTCTGGCACCAACCGCCTCTATGACCTCTACTGGCAGGCCATGAAGATGCTAGGAGTCCAGTATGTTCTGGAAGACCTCACCTTGGGAATGGGGCTTCTGTTGATAATGTACACATTCGCTTCACTCTGCATTTTACTACTTCCCTCCAGGCGTCCCAAGTCAGAAAAGAAGAATGTTAAGGATATTCCCAGCGATTCCCAGAGCCCTATTAGCATGAAGCGAAAGAAGAAGGGATTCTTGCCTGAGACCAAGAAGCGAAAGAAACCTAAGTCTGAGGACACCACATCAGAAAAGGAGGAAGCGTCAGGGCATGATGGAGTGACAGTAGATGCCGCCCCTGCTGCTGCTGGTAAAGACCAGCCTCCCAGCACAGGCAAGAAGAGAAGGAAGAAGGTGAAAGCCAACACCCCGTCCCAGGTGAATGGGACACCAGTCACCAAGAGTCTAGCTCCCAACAATCCCACCCTAAGCCCAAGCACCCCTGCTAAGACCCCCAAACTACAGAAGAAAAAAGAGAGGCTGTCGCAGGTGAATGGCACCACTCCTGTGTCCCCCGTAGAGCCTGAAAGCAAAAAGCATCAGCAGAAGGCTCTTCCCACAAAGGAGGTCTTGAGAAAGTCCCCCCAGTCTGCCCTGCCACGTAAAAGGGCAAGGCTGTCTCTGATCAGCAGGAGCCCCAGCCTGTTGCAGAGTGGGGTCAAGAAAAGGAGAGTGGCCCGGAAGAAAGTGCAAACACCTTGAGTGTGGTTTGTTCTGTTTCCCCCTGCCTTTAGCAACCCAAGAGACTATTTTTTCACCAGTATTTTAATAAATATGCCATGGTATATGACACCAGTTTCTGGCTTTGGTCGGTGGGTCTTTTAACAACCTTCTGCAGTCTACTTACTGCAGGCCTGATCCAGCCATATGGCTAAGGCTCTTCTTGGCTTAGGTACTCAATCAATTCTGTTCCTCCTCAGGCTGTTCCAATGGAGAGCCACCAAAACATTTAAATAGGTTTATTTTTTCATTTACAAGAGGAATATATATTTGGCTTCTCTCTTAAGACTCTGAGATTCACAATCAGCAGCTCTAAAAAATAAAGGAGCGGTTCAGCTTCCGGAAGGAAGAGGAGGCAACACTTGGACCTGGTTCTTGTACAACAAGAAAACATCGCTGGGGCCCCTGCTAGGGTTAGGGTGGGAGCCAGGCTGGTCATAAGGGATATAGCACCCTCTGCCCACCCAGGGTGCCCCAGAGCTTGGGTTGGGTGGGTACCACTAACTAACACCACTGAAGCCACAGCCAGCAAGTGGGGAATGGCCATGGGGACTGTTGTCCAAGGTGGCTCTGGTAGTTTCCTGTAGGTACGATGGTGCCCCAGAGTCAGAGCCATCTTGGTTACAACATGCAAGGAGTGTAAAGCCAGGGATAAGTAAGTGTCCAGAGGTGACTAAGGTGACTGCAGGGGCGTGAGGGGTTGTATGTGTGTGGAAATCGGGTGGTCAAAGGCTGGGGTGAAAGCCTGACCCCAAGAGTCCAAGGGGGTATGATACCTACCGGCCCTGGTAGGCAATCTCCAGTGGTTTCACACCCTAAGCCAAGAAGCAGTGGACAGCTGCTAGGGACTGACTCCACAAGTTCATCTTGTGGGAGGGAGTGGTTTCTAAGGGACAAGCCCTGGTGCTGCAGCTTCTTTTAGGGGGTGGCCCCACCTGGGAACTCCCCCCCCATTCCCCCCCAGGCAAAGAACCAGCTGAAGACAGCAGAAACAGTATCCTCCAAGGTGACTGTCCCAGCCAGGGAACATTCAGCAGCTCCATGTGTCACACTGAATTTGATGGCTCCAAGGTCAGAGCCTAAGAATGGAAAAGTGGTCCCCAAACACCAGATCCTTTGGGGGACCTCAGAACCAGAACTGAGATCCTGAGACTTGGGTCATATCTTCTTTGTAGAGCCTAGGACTTGTTTCTTCCAAGTTGTAGAAGGTGCCTTGCAAGGCAAGCAATGGAGGAAGCTCCAGCTCCTTGATTCCACTGTTTAGGGAGGATAGGGGATCCCTCAAGATCACATGAGCTAAGGGAGAGCCATGCCTTCCCCAGATACCCACTGCAGGCTGGCTTCTCTCTTGGCCCTTCAGCTGCCAATCAGGGTCAGAATTGTGTCCATCTGAATGGCTCCAGCACACACAGCCCTCCATGTTTACTGAGGATGCACTTTCTTCCTGGAGATAGGGCCACTCAGTCCTGGGCCAAAGAGGGTGGGTACCCAGCTGTGAGTCACATTGGGAGCTTTGGAACAGTCCTGCAGGATGCTGGAGGACCTCTCCCAATTTAAACTGCAGATCATTGCTGTGCCAGTTGCACCTGTGGAAAGGGGGTCAGAGGTGGAGCTTTGGGAATTGTTCCAAAGCTGGCTTCCTTAGCTTTCACCACCGCTGTGGTATTGCACAGCGGGCTATGGCCCTGGTTTTACACTGTCAGGAAGCTTTAGCCTCCAAGAGCTAGGTGGGAAGGTCAGAATGGGAGTTGCACCCTGACACATCTAGGAGTATTTAGGAGGACAGCAGGAGTTTCTGACAAGCTCCAGGGCTGACCTATGCTCTCAGCCCTTCTAGGGAAGGGAGGGAACTGATTTACTGGAAAATCCACAGATTCCATATAAATATCTCTAGCAGGAGGAGGGCAGACCCAGGGCAGTGGGGAATCTGCTCAGGAAGGAGAAGTTCAGGTGTTTGTTCCCTGTTCCTTCATGACCGACCACCCCTCCCACAGGGGCTTCCTGGCCTGCACTCACCACCTCAGACTTTCACGGATGCAGGCGGCATCACCAGCTGGTTCACCCTGAGGGAGAGACGGGCGGGGGTCAGGGTGGCACATCAGCGGGGGCTGGGCCCAGGCACGGCTCTGGCACATCGAATCACTGGGGCCGGTAGACCGGAGGCGCTGGGCAGGGACCTCGTCAGCCCCAGGGGGAGGTGGGAAAGCCCGGGCAGGGGTGGGGAGAAGAGAGAGAAAGGAAAAGAGAAAAGGGGAAAGAAGTCAGAAAACGAGAGGAGGGGGAGATGGGCTCCAGCTCTAAACCCCAAGAAAAGCCATGGCTACACCTACCAACAAAAAGGCCTGGCACCTGTCAGCGCAGGCCACCACGGGCTGGGCCCATGACATACTGGCTGGGGGCACGAGAAAACTGCGTCAAGTGTTATAGAGCTGGCCCTGACTTCCAGCAGGCTACCTAGCCCCAAGGGTACCAAGTAACCCCCTGTCCCCTCCACCCTAGTGTAAAAGCTGTCACAGTCTCTGCTTCACAGCATGCCCACCCCAGCCTACTCACTGCTGTTCAGCCTTGGCACGGTCGCTGAGGAAGAAGAGAGCAGTGGCAAGGAAGAACATGCCACCCAGGACCACAACGAAAGGACACAGCATGAGGGCATAGCCCAGGCTCAGAAACTCCCAGAGCGGGGAGTCCTTGGTGCTCTGGCGGATTAGGTCCGAGATCTGTGGGGATTGGGGTACAGGGATCAGGACAGGACTATATCTTCTGTACCCCACCCCAGGCAAGCCCCACCTTCAGCCACTCACAAAGCCAATGAGGTAGGGGCTTCCAGCATCCCCCAGCAGATGTGAGGTGAAGCTCTGCAAGGCCACAGCAGTGGCTCGTCGGGTGGGGATGACCACATACTGCAAGAGAAAGAGGGTCAGTGGCCAGAAGGGCCAAAGACCATGGACTATTCCTGTGGCTACGACACTTCTGAAGCCCCCACAGCTTCAGCTTCCTGTCCTGGTAGATACTCCTCCCACGAGAGATACTTCCCTACCCACCATATAAGCGTGGCTGCTTCTGTCAGCTCCACAGGACCTCCTTCTCTTCTCCATCTGCCCCTACTATCTGGAGCCTTGAAACATCCCACACACAGCTTCAGTCCCCACCACCCCGATGACTCTGACAAGGCCCCAGATCTCAGCCTCAGTGATGGGAATCTGCACCTCCCTCCCTACCATACAGCACGGAACACAACTCCAGTACCAGTTGGCACAGGTCTTCCAAAACCAGAGCTCCAGGAGCACAGAGTAGCTGATGCAAAAGGCCCAAAGATACCTTTTCTTTTCTTTCTTTTTTAAAAGTACGGCCTTACTGCTCAACTCAAGCTGACCTTGACTTGCTATGCTCCTAAAGAGATCCCTCATTTCTGAGGGATCACATGCAGAGTTGTGCAACTCTGGAGACGTAGATTCTGGTCTCTAGGTTTCCCGCCCTCCCTTTCTACAAGCTAAACACCTGTCTTGGTTCCCTTCCATGAAGATTTAGCAAGACTAAAGCTGGCTGTGGTGGAGAGAATATGAACTAGAATCCTATTCTAAAGAGCCTCTACTTGAACTCTAGCACCCTGACACCAGAGTCTAAGAGCCACTGGGCCCAGGTCATCCGGAACTAGACGGAGCAGGCCCTAACCCCACTTGAAGACAGACGGGTGAGACCAGGTGGCCTGGCCCCTTCCCTGAGCTCCTCACACTATCCGTGGCTCCTGTCATTGTGGACAGTGGGAGTAGCCAGCATCCTCAAAGCACCCTCTGGAGCTGAGAGACGGGAGGGATCTGGATCCAAGGGTATGGCATGGCCCCATTTCCAACACTAATTAGTCACTTAGCTGGGACACTTAATAAAACTGGAACATGATTTCCCTGGGACTCAGACAGTTCTCAGGGGCTTTGGGGGGCGGGAGTTACCAGGGGATGGCATGCTGCCCAACACCAGACATTTGATTTCATCTTGCCACAGTTATGTAGTGACTGACCCCTGTCCTTTGCCCCTTGTTGAGGCGCTTGGCTGAGTCCTCTACACTTCTTCACAGCGCATGGATATGTAGAGAGCAGAGGCACCGGTGGGAACATGAGGATTTGAGAAAGAATAGGGAGAAGCAAGGCAGGCTTCCTGAAGTGGAGGGGCTACAGATCTCCCCAGACTCTAGTCTCCTGGACTAAGCATCAGCCCCTAAGCTAATAAATACCCATTCCCCTGCCTCACACCTCCGCCATTCTATCTCCAGCCCTCTGTAGTCTTCTGACCTTGATCAGATCCCTTGAGGACCAAAGCAGGGGTCATAGTCCTGCCATCTCTACCCCGACTTCACTCAGAGCTATAAGTCACTGGGCCTACAGCCCCTTCCCTGTCCTCCTGTCCCCACCCAGGAACACATGCCCAAGCAGACTGCTCAGACAGCCCTTTGTCCCTGGCTTGCTGGTCTGGAGGCCATTGTTGGACCCGTAAAGACAATCTCTGTCTGTCCAGCCAGCCGCAGGCACTCGGCAGGCACGCCTGGGACCCAGCCTGAGCTGGCAAAGCAGAATGCAAGGACACTCAACTCCTGGGGAGGAGTGTTGGCAAGCAGTACCTCTTCAGTGCCAGCCTGGCACCACCAGCCTCCTAGCCACAAACCTAAAACTGGAGACAACCCTGCCCCTGTACCCCAACATCTGCCTTCTCTCCTAGCCACAAACTGGAAACTGGAGACAACTCTTCCCCTGTACCTCAACATTTATCTGCTTAACCCTGTTTCCACCAGGCCCTTCCCAGATCTGACCCCATGTACTCTGATCCCCTCCCTGCCTCTGGGTTTACCTCTCCCACCAACAAGTGATGCTTACTGTTCACCCACCCTCTCAAGCTACCCCAATGAAATTTAGAAGCCTGGGTCAGTCATCAGTAGATGACTGTGGAGTTCCTGGCTTACCATGAGGATGTCTGCAGTAATGGCCCAGTTAGAAAACAGCAATGTCTCCCCAACAAAGATGCAAATCTATTCACAGAGAAGAAAGCATCATGAGGGGCCCACATGGGCAAGGACACAGTACCCTCCCTATGAGGGTAGAGGGCCCAGCAGGTCAGACATGCAACTCTAGCCCATCTCCTGCAGCTTCCCAAGGACTCACGTAAGCGCCCACAATGCTGGTCTTGGCAGCCACAAAAATGAGGCAGATGAAGATGGCAGATCCCAGCATGCCCACAGCACACACCAGTGGGTCAGCACGCTGAGTCCGCAGGCGGCACCAGCGAGTGGCTCCCGCACCGGTGACCACGCCCAGAAATCCAGTAAAGCAGGTAATAGCCCCAAAGATGAGGCTGTGGGGACAAAGAACAGCAGATTGTGATTTGAATAAGAACATGGTTGGGACAGAGGCACACAGTCCCTCTTGTCCAGGCTATACCTGTCTTTGGCTCCACATGGTGGGCTGTCGCATGTCTCTGCTGTCTTCTGTACAACTTGAGCACGGTGCAGATATAGGGGAATCCACATGCCCAGGGCCCCTGTGGCGAAGGACACGGCAGATGTGGCCAGGGAGGAAAAGACGTAACTGCGGCTGGGAAGAATCCAGGGAGGGACACCGAGTTGGTACAGCAGGCAGCTTTCACACCAGGGCTGAGGAGTCAGCCTATTCGCTCACAGTCAGCTACCTGCTGCCTCCCCTAGATAGAAATGCTCTTTCACAGCCCAGGTGAGGAGTCAGGATGCAGGAACAATAAAATGTCATTTAGCACTATAGGCAGTGGAGATGGCAGGTAGGTGTGGGTGGGCCACATGGGACCTCCCCTCCAGGCCTCCTCCTAATACACCCCGCATGGTAGCACTCACTTTCGGATCAGAGCCTTCATGTCTCGGAGCCATGAGGTTCGTGCTTTGAGCTGCCCCCCAAGCTGATCAGCATGGCCTCTCTTAGTGGCTGGGACCAGGATGAGGATGAGCGTTCCTGTGATCATGCCCAGAACAGGGGATACCTGATAGAACGAGAAATATCAAGTCTGAATGCCAAATAGACTCTGTGCTGCACAGAAGGGTCTGGGCAACTGTTTCTTATGTGGGTTCCAAGACCTTTTCCTAGGCTAATATTTGCCCAGCTGAGTATCAGAAAGGCTGAGCCAAGCCGCTGAGGATGAGGCCAGGAAAGGGGCTCGGGACTCAAAGTGGACAGTCCAGACCAAAGGCAGGTCAGGAAAACAGTTTCAAGAAAGATGGAGAAACTTCAGGGAAGGGGGGGGACAGTGGGAGGGGGGAGTGAAGGGAAGGAGGGAAGTGAGGGAGAGATGCCTCAACAGATAGAGAATAAATGGGAAAATCAGATAGAGATAGGTAGGTAGGTGGATGGATGGATAGATAGATGCACTCATGCATGGATGGATGGACAAAGTAGGTAAATGGGTGGGTGGGTGGAAAATAAGAAAAGAAAGAGGTAGATGAAAAGCATAGGAAATGATGCCTTTGAGTAGAAGAGTTTATTCATGGGGTAGAGAGCCATATACCAATCTGCCTAACCCCTGGGGCTAGGAATGTCACAAGGTGTGTTCCTCAAACATGGACATTAGGGAGGGACTGGTCAGACAGGTGGCCTGATCTTTACAGCGCCCTATATGGGCTTCGGGTCTTCCCTGTGTCCAGTCTCATGTAAAGAATGGAATGTGTAAGGCTCTAGGCCTCTCTACACAGACACAAACACTAGCCCGGGAGAAAAGATAAGTTTGTTTCCACAGGCCTGGGAGCTGTGGGCTGGGGATCTTCTCTACATGCAACCCCTCCACCCTCTGGCTCACCCTCCTCCCCATCATGAAATTCCACAGTAGCTGCTTCCTTCCTGCTTTTGAGGAAAAAACACTTTGTCTTGAGCTTCCGCTCCTCTGAAAGAGGGGAGATCTCTGTTTCCTCCGATTGCACTGTCCTGGGGTAACTTGCCCCAACCCTCCAACAGAACAGGAAGTGGCTCCAGACCCCAATGGCCCCCACACAGAGGTCCCGTCCCAACCTTGCCCTAGAACAGAGCCAGGCCTGGAAGCAGGAAGCTGTGCTGTGGACCTGGAATTTCCTGATATGGTGAGAGAATCCTCACCGTCTCCCTTCTCGGGGGGCTCGGGGCTCGAGGGTAGGGTTCCAATCCTAGACTGAGGCCCTGTGGGTGACAAGTCTGTCTAATTTCCCTGATGCCTGAACTGATCTAGAAGGATAGAACCACAGAGCTCAGACTAGTGAGGGAGGAAGCCTGGAGGTTAAAGCCTGGCCTCTGGGCTGAGCCATTCTATGGGTAAAGGCTAGAGTAGGGAGCCTGAACAGGAGGGGACTCAGGCCTTACCCGAAGGGCCCAATGCCAGTCTCCAGCTGCCTGCTTCACGCTGGAACCTGTGATGTAGCCCAGGCCGCTGCAGAGAAGACAGTCACACATCAGAGTGAGCAGCTGGGCTGAGTGGGAAGTTCTTGGTGGCCTCCCACCCGGCCAGCCTGTGGAAGAGCAGGTCCGGGAGTCCTCTACAGCTGCCTGCCTCCGTGTCTACTTAATGCAGGGTGGTTGGTGAGTTCAAGGGCACCTTGGTGCTCTTCCCGCAAATCATGGCATTCAACTTACCTGCCCAGTGGGATGGCAAAGTAGAAGACTGAGAGCATAAGGGTGCGTGTGTTCTTGGTAAACAAGTCGCCGATGATGGTGGGCGCTATGGTGGAGTAGCTGGCTTCACCAATACCTACTAGACCTCGGGATAGGACCAGCAGCCAGAAGTACTGTGGAGGAGGGCAGAGAATGAACCCTGGGGGACTGGCCATTCCCGGGTTTGCTTATCCCTATCCCATTACACCCTAGCCCTGGCAGGGTCCAGGAGCCATGGGAGAGGATTGCGCCCAGGACTAGCCTCAGCAGTAACCATAGCCACAGGTCACACAGGGCCCTGGAATACCCATCAAAATGATGAACTTTACTAGGACTGATTATTCCCAGGTTGAAAGAAAACAGGGCTCTGTGTCCCACAATCACTGGGGTCTATGTGGGCATCTTGGCATCTCTGGCTTCAGCTCAGGATCCAAAAGTCACCTTTGCTCTGTGTCTCCCCCAAAGCAGGGAGGCTAGCCCAAATCTGGACACACTGAAGACCTAGTGTGTGGAGGAAATGGGCACAGTCGCCTAGTGGGTTCTGAGCCCATCTCTGATACACACATCAAAGGCCAGCAAAGGGGGAAGGGTGTGGTCATGCCAGCTGCCAGTGGTCCAACCCCTTTGATATGGACCTGCCTTCCTCTGGCCCCCCAGCTGCGCAGGGCCAGAGAACCCAGTGTGGCCATGGTTTCCCTGCCCCACCCTTACCACCCATCCGGCCAGCGCTGCCCAAATCCAGCTCTTCCCCGCTGTCCCTGTTGTCTTTCTCCAGCCATCTTTGGTCACTTCTCTGACCCCTGGCCGTCTCTGCCGCTGACCCTCCACCTCGATCTTATCTCACTCTCCCTGGTTCCCTGCAAATCAACTGCCCGCAGTCTTTCCCTATTTTTCTACTGGGCTGTCTTGTCCTTTTTTTATGGATTTATACTAGGTTTTTCTATGTCACAGGGCTCAGTCCCCTGTCATCTGTGTCACCACTGCGTCAGATTTCTTTGTCCCCTCTTTGTTTACCCAGTTTCACCATTTACAGGCTTTCTGATGTCTAATTTGATGCTGTCAAATCTTGATTTTTTTTTTTCCTCCATGCTTTGTTCAAGAAAGCCTACGTCAGCCCCGAGTATAAAAACATCCTGTATTTCATGTTTGAAACAATTTGGAGAGAGACATGAATCCTCTTCAGCACTCTAGTATGCTAAGGTGACTCCGTCCCCAACCTCACACAGGGGCCTGACAAGTTGCTGCTGTCTCCACCTTATGCTGTACATGTAAGTACCAAGAAACAGCACCCAGTGTCCTCTCTGATGGAGACAGATGGACTGAAGGGCCGCCCCGCTTGTTTTAATCCACCACGTGCTTCATTATTTTTTGAGATATATACATGATGATTGACATTGGCCAAGTTCATTCTTCCACTGGCCGCTCAGTATGAATACACCTTGAGTGTCTGTGCAGGTCCAGTGGTGGTCATCTGAGTAGTTTTCTTCCTCCCTCCCCCCTTCCTTGTTCCTTCCTTCCTCCCTTCCTTCTCTTTGTGTGTGTGTACATGAAAAGTGTGTGCATAGTGTATACGGTACACAGAGAGGCCAGGAGTTAATAACTGGGTGTCTTCTCTTACTGCTCTTCATCTTCTTAGAAAGAGGGTCTCCCATTGAACCTGGGGCAAAACAGCAAGCTCCTAGGTGCCAGCTGTCCCCACTCCCCTAGCCCAGAGGTTAAAGGAGCACAGCACCACACTTGGCTTTTACATAGTTTGCTGGAAATCTAACTCAGGACCTCATGCTTGCACAGCAAAGCACTATTATCCACTGAGCCATCTCTCCAGCCTCCCCCGACCCCAGGAGGACCCTTGGGTATGCTTGGTCATATGCTGGAGTTTTTCTAGGTTGTGTCCCTCCAGATGGGAGCTTGGACACAGCAGGGATTTATAGTATCGTGCCATTCTGATC
Organism: Phyllotis vaccarum; assembly: GCA_033318265.1. Lineage (NCBI taxonomy): Eukaryota > Metazoa > Chordata > Mammalia > Rodentia > Cricetidae > Phyllotis > Phyllotis vaccarum. Next base: position 9,679,487 of record JARWLC010000003.1, on the reverse strand, counting down.
CACCAGCTTACACTGCCACCAAGAGCTAGGCATCTTGGGATCTCCACAGCTGTACTAACACTTGGTATTGTCAGCCTTTTTAATTGTTGCCAGTCTGATGGGTGTGAAATGGCATCTCGTTGTCGTTTTGCTTTGTATTTCTCTGGTTCCTCCGGAGGCTGAGGTATCTCTTCCTCCATCCATTGGCCATTGGATGTCATGCTCTGGAACGCCTTGACAACCCTTTGCCTATTTGTCTAGCATCATTGCCTTTCTCTTGCGGGTTTATAGTTTAGGTTTCTCAGGCTTGCTCTGGTTTTTCACTTCCCCTTTTGTAGTTTATTCTGCACCGTGGTTAGCATAGGACCCTTTTCCCTGGAGCTACTGTGAGAGATATGCCCTCAGCCACTACTGCTCCCCACTCCCTGGGGGCCTTGCTTCATGGGTCAGTCATTGCTCAGCCTGTCTGTCCCTTGGCTGCGTTAGTCAGAATGGCCATTGTTTTGACAACTGATAGGGCAAACCCCATTCACTGTTATTTCTCACATTGTTCTTGGCTGTTTGCAGCATTTTCTCTGCCAAATTAACTTTAAAATCACATTGCCAATGTCCCTCAAAGTCTCTGTGGGGTTAGAATGGTGATCACAATGAGTTTACAAAGCAATTGAAAGTGATCTGTCTGTTTCTCTCTTTGTCTCCGCTCATCTCTTTTCCCCTACACAGAAGGCATCAAGGCCTAGACTCATTCATTGATCAGACCCAGAAGCAGCCCCAGGGATCCACCCATGGGCAGAGCAAGACACAAAGGGCTCTGAAGGTTCCTAGCTTGGTCTTTGTTTCTATGGTGACCATCAGGCTCCACCCTGCCCTAGGCCTGGGATTACCATGGACCTGACCCACCTCCCAGAAGCAAAGACAGGCTCTTCCAGGCCTGTCTGGTCCACCAGGGAGCATGTGACTCCTCCCTGTCCCTCAGACTCTTCCAGGGTTCAGCTCTGATGCAGGAGGAATGACTGGGCCTCCGGCCTGGCACTCAAGGCCTTCTTTGACCTGGTCTCTGCTCTCCTTTCCAACTATGATATTCTTCTCTTTCTCCCAACACAATCTACTATCTCTGCATCTTTGGGTATGGCCCCCCATCTGCGCCAGCTTCACAGTGTCTTAGCTTCTCTGTCCTGTCTGATAGATTTACGTGTCACCTCCTCCAGGAAGCCCTCCTGGACCCCATGGACCAGAAGGACCAGTTCATCTCCAGGGTTCAGCACTTTTGACAGCTTGAAGGCTGTGAGACTGAAGCTCCTGTCACACCTTCCCATCCTTGACTCTCAGGAACAGACAGAAAGCTCTTTAGGATGTTGGTTCTTCTTCCTCCATTGATATCCACAAATGCTATCATGTGGCTGACTACTCCTAGCCATGAGCAGCTCACTGCCCTCATGAGACAAAACAGGCCTTCTTGGAAAGAATGAACAGAACAGAGGATTTGCTGGACACTGGCCATGCTCCACAGCTGGACAGTCATCAACTCAGTTGCTTCTCACAGAGGGACCAGCCTGAGTAGGATTATTCCTGTTTCAACAACGAGGAAACTGAGGCTGGAAGAGGTGAAATACACTTCTCCCAGGCACAAAGCTGAGTGGGCAACGGGCAATGAGTTGGGATATAACCCAGAACAGTGAAAGTCAAGGGAATTTCTTAAAACACCGTAATGTTGAATCAATACTTGGATTCAAGGGGCTGACTAACCAGAGAGGAAACTGAGGCTAGATTTGCACAGAAAGAGAACTAGAGCAGTAAGGTGGGGGACACAGGACTAGAAGCCAAGGCCCTCACACCTAGGGCAGACTTACTTCCTGTTCCCGACACCCTGCCAAGCTAGTGGCTGCTCAGAGAGTCAGGTTGCCACACAGGGCTGCAAACCTTTTAGTTCAGCTCAGTATAGAAGAGGCCCTGTCTACGGGGCTGGTTTATAAATGAACTCGATATCTGCTATGGCTTTGCCGTGGGGGTGAAGCTCAGGAGCAGACCTGGGTCTGCAGGAGCACAGACCAGCACTCCTCAAGAGACCTGTACACTGGGCACAGGGTGGCAGAAGCAGGAGAACCATGGGGTACTGTGGCCCCAATAAAGGAAACTCAGGGCCAGATCTCTGGGAAAGGCAGAAATATCAGAGAGGAAACACCACAGTCAGATCTCACCCAGCTGTCTTCCAGCTTCCTCAGCCTCGTTCCCCTGGCTTCTGCCTGCTCTGTTTTTCTATGCCTGCCTTAAATACTTTCTTTGCTTTGTTAAGGCGTGGCACAACCACTGCCTGCCAGGGAGCCTGGAACCCTTCTGTAAACTAAGATGACCTCAAACTCAGACTTGATTAAGGGCATAGGTCACCACTCCCATATATTCCCTGTGCTGGGATTAAAGGTGTGAGTTATCACTGTCTGATCCTCCTAGACTGACTGTGGGTAGATCCCTCTGATATCTCAGAATGTTTTTATTATATTTGAAAACATCTCCACACGGGACCTCACCTGCTGAGGGATGAAAGAGCTAGAGAAGGTGACAGCGGACCAGAAGAAGATGCCACAGCTGAGGATCACCTTCCTATTGAACCGGTCACCCAGGTAGCCGAAGATGGGGGCAGCCACCATGAAGCTGCAGATAAACACTGTGGAAAGAAGAGAAAAGAGTTGGAGGGTGTGCAGGTTCTGAGACCCAGCTGAGCCTGGATCCAGGCAGAGGAAGCAGCCCTGAGGACAGTTTTAGCACCCGGTACACAGAGCAGGCAAGTGGGGATGCACAGGATTAGGAGGTATGGGCTCCATCTGTCTATCACCTCCAGTTTATTCCCCGTCCTGTGAGCCTTGGAATACTCGCTCACACAGACTGCCAGCCCATGGCTTACCACAACATCTCCAGGAGCTTCCCACCTCACAGATGAGGTCAAGATTCAGAGAGAAACTGAACTTGCCAAGGCCCTACAGGTAGAAATGGGACCTTTGTCTAGCCCCAGAGCCTGAGGTCCTTAGGCTTTGCCATTTGGTGTATTTTGCTTGCTTTTCGAGACAAGGTTTATACTATATACCAGTCCGGCGGAACTTTGCTACATAGCCAAGGATGACTTTGAACTTTAGATATTACTACCCTCTATTCCCCAAGCTCTAGAATTACAGGTGTGCACCACCATACCTAATTTATGTGGTGCTGGGATCAGACTTAGGCTTTCATGTGTGCTAGGAAAGCACTATACCAATTGAGCTACATCCCTAGCCCACAATGTTTTAAGACAAGTTCTCACTAGGTAACCTGCCTGGCATGGAGCATGCTATGAAAACCAGGCTGGCCTCGAGCTCACAGGGTTCTTCCTGCTTCTGCCTCCTGAATGCTGGGGTTAAAAGTGTGCACCACCATGTCTGGCCTGCATTGCTTTCTATATAATACTTGAGAGGAGGGCTGGAATGATGGCCCAGAGGTTAAGAGCAATGTTTGCGCTTGTAGAAGACTCAGGTTCAGTTCCTAGTGCCTACATTGTAGTTCACAACCATCTGTAACTCCAGTTCCAGGGAATCTGATGCCCTCTTCTGACATCTACACTCACCAAGCACCCATGTAGTGCTCACACCTGTAGAGAAGAAACACACATAAAATAGAAAAAAAAAATCCTTTACAAGTACTTAAAAGAGGTTCAGAGAGGGTAAGGGATCAGATACCTAAGGTCATGCAGCAAATCAGGGAAAACTTGGGCTTGGATCTCAGGTCTTACCCTCTGCCAGATCACTCAGCCACCTTCACTCAGGATAGCTACGGAGGCTCTCCTGAACACTGGAAACTCAGCTATTCACGTATTCACTCATACATGCATGTATTTATTCATTCAGATAGTAGGAGGAGGAACAGTCTGACTTATTGTTCTATTGGTGTGAAGAGACACTGGCAAAGGCAAGAAACTGGGAACTTCCTTACAGTTTCAGAGGGTTTGTCCATGACCATCATGGTGGGCAATGTGGCAGCAGGCAGGCATGATACTGGAGCAGTGACTGAGAGCTTTATCTTATCTAAAAGTGGGAGGCAGAGAGGGAGCTCACTGGGATGGTGGAGGCTTTAGAAACCTCAAGGTCCACCCCAGGACACACCTCCTCCAAGGCCACACCTTGGTTATGGTGTCTCTCCACAGCAACAGAAGAGTAACTAAGACAGGGCATCTACAATGTACTAACATTAGGTGTCTGGGATTCATGGGTGAATGAATACAAGATTCCTGCCTGCTTAGGACAACATTCTAAGGAAGAAAGCCATATAGGTAACACAACAGCAGTAATAATTAACAAGCTGCGTGAGATGGTGAGGAATACTAGGGAGAACCAAAGGACAGATACAGGAGATTAGAGTCTGGAAAATTTTGCCTCAGCAAAGGCCTGTAGGCAGCAAAGAAACATTTACAGAAACACTGGGGGAGCAGGCAAGAGTGCACTTAGCATGTTTGAAGAGCAGGAAAGAGGCCAGAGTGTCTGCAGCAAAACGATGGAGTGGGGAGGGGTGGAGGACAAGGTTGAGAGGCCAGATGGAATGGAACCCTCCACGGGAAAGTCAGGAGGGTGCAGAGCAAAAAAACTAAAGACCTTGTTTTGTTCCGCTGGGACAAGAACATGGTATAGAGTCTTGCGGGACTCAGAGAGAATGCCACTGTTGGTGACAGAAGGGGCTTGGCATTCCAGGTGAGGTAAAGAGGCTCAGGTAAGGTGTTAGAGGCCAACCACAGAGCATGGCAGCCCTCTCTGTTCCGTGGAAGGTCCTAATGCCAGCAGGCAGATGGCCAGACACCATTGGCCTCTGCCTGCTGAGCTCGTGCGTGCACAGCTTAGCAGCCCCTGGGGAGGCAGCATTTAGAAAGAATAATAATGAAGAGAGGAGGGATGTGAACAAGGCAGAGGACCACATAATTCAGGTCTGTAACTTAGGCATTGAGCAGAATCAGTCCATGGGCCGCAGACACATCCTGTCCAGGGTTTAAACCCAGCTCCGGACCTTCTGAGCTGTACCCTGTAATCTGTGTTCTAGCTTCATTGATGTGCTGGTAAATGTATAAAAATAGGTTTTCTAAAGGGGCAGAGGAGAGGCCCTGTGATGCCTAGAGATTGTACATCTCCATAGTACAAACATTCTCACCTAGCTGAGGCCAAGCCACCAAAGACACGTGAAGCTCAGAGCTCAGTACCTTCCTGATCACAGGCGTTTCCACCATTCAGTTAAAACAAGTTTACCTCAAGCATACTGATAATAGCCTGATGTAGGAAAGTAATTAGGAAGTGATGACTTCTGAGCATTTATCAGCTTCTTTTAATACAAATCACTCAGTTGTAAGTTTATATAATTTAGTTCTGAACAATGACTGTGTCTAACAAGCAGCTCACACAATTCCTAAAAATTTAACAATTGACTCTCATGAGCCAGTCTGAGCCAGCTCTCCACGCCAACTTCCTCATCTGTAAAATGAAGATAAAAATAGCTGCTGCTCTGGGTGGCTTGAGTATTGGATGAGGCAGTGCGGGGGAAGGTGCTTCACGCCCTGCCCTCCTGGGTCAACAAGGTTCTTGTTTACATTAGCGAGGGCCAATATTATTTCCTTACATCTCCAGAAAGAATGCTTTCTTGTCAGCCCCGCCTCCCAAGATCAGGATGTGGAAAAGCTCAGACGCGAAGGACTTACACGAGTTTAGGGGAAGAGGAACAAATGCCTTCTTGTTTGCCTGTCTGAGCTGGGTAGGCAGTGGGCAGAGAAAATCAGAGTTGGAGACGCACAGCTCAGTGTATTTAAAGCCTGGGAATCAGTAAGGAGCACCAAATCCTGGTGATATCAAAGCAGGCAATAAGCATGCCTAGGAGTTCACCATGACATTAACACTGTGTGTGTGTGTGTGTGTGTGTGTGTGTGTGTGTGCGCGCACGCGCGCGCGCATACACATATATACATACATATATATAAGCTATCTATATTATGTAAATTTCAAGTCTTCTAATCATTATATTGTATGATGGTTAGTGAAGCACGATGCCTGTTGTTAATAACGCCTGCGGTTGTCTTTGATGGACCTCACTTATTACAGGCCAGGCTCTGGACATGCTCTTGGCATATGCTTTCATAATCTCAGTCAGATTCTTGACCTGGCTGAAGGAAGTGATGTCAAATGGCAAATGTGTGGCTGAGACAGAATCAAAGCTCAGTTTAGTCGTTTCTAAAGAAAGCCCTTGCTCTAAATCACATCACTTGCTCCTAGACTAGGAAAGAAATGGTCCCCACAGATGCCCCTGAGGTCAAAGAATGCTCAGCGTGTGCCGGGACAGCAGGAGATGGATCGGGCTTCAGTCTGAGAAGGCCACAGAGGGAGACGGTTTCCTTGACACCGGGACTGAGCTTGCATTCTGAGCTGTTGCATAGCCCCATCCCACCCTGTGAGGAGGAGAGATTGAAAAAGCTCTCACTGGATTCCTGAAGAAACCGAAAGCAGGCACCCTGGCCTTGGTCCCACTGTACTGTTTTCAACAGGGTGGCCTTCTGCCTCTCCCACCCCTGACCCTTTGCACATGCATCGGGAAGGAACATAGGGCTGGGTAGGCTCCTGTAGGCCGCAGTGTGCCTGTTCCCACCTGCCAGTCCAGCCTGCTACTCCCTCAAGCTCTTTCACCCCAGAACATCTGAGTCCTTCCTTTAGTTACCCACATTACAGTTGGGACCACTGAGGCCCCACGAGGTAGAGGAACACTCCCTGAATGACATAGCAAGCCTGGCAGGGTCCTCAGTGCCTTTCCCTTAGGAACAAAGGAATCCAGGGTCAAGAATGTGTCCGGTCATCTTTGCAGCCCCATCTCTCAGGCTCCTCCTAGCCCTCAGGGGCGTCACTGGTCAGCGGCAGGCCATACACAGGGTCAGGATAGGGACCAGAGGAACAGCCTAGGCAAAGGCCTGGACAGTGAACTATGTCCCTTGGGAACAATGGGCACTGAGAGGCTTACAAAGCCAGCAGGCTGCTCTACTGGAAATAAAGACCAGCAACAGCTAGAAGCTTCCGGTGCCTTCCACCCCTGCCCCCTGGTCTTTGTGGGAGGAGAGCTTTCAGATCTGACTGGTTGCCCCACCCCCAACCTCAATGTAGGCAGAGTGGCTTTCCCGGCAGTTCCCGCATACACGAGGACATCCTGTGGCCAGGGTGTGGGGAAGACCTCACTCAGCTCACGCTTGCTGAGCCCACAGGTCTTGGACAATGAAGCTGTTAGGGCAAGGAGCCAGGCAGAGGGGGGCAGGGTACCCTGGCTACTGCTGGTCGGAGGAGTCTGGCTCAGTATCGGAACTCAGGCGCCAAACCTCACTCTCTCTCCTTCACTGAGCTGGCTCAAGGCCATTAGAAAAAATGGAAGAGAGCTGGGGGGATCTCAAGGAGAGGGATGCTAGGTATCGTGCATGATGCATGTAACCCTAGCACTCAAGAAACTGAAGCAGGAGGATTGCATGTTTGAGACCAATTTGAGCTACATAGCAGGTTCCAGGCCAGGGTGGAATACATAGCAAGACTTGGTTTCAAAGTAAAAATTAAAAGTGCTTAGGACATAGCTCAGTGACAGAGCACTTACCTAGCAAGTGCTGGGTCCTAGGTTTGATCCCCAGTACCACAAAAGAAAAATAAGACAGATGGCCAGCTGAATGACATGTCTGAAGTGTCATCTACCTCCCATGGCTGACACAGGGCTCAGTGTGCTAACATCCAGAAGGTGGGAGCAAACCTCACAGGGGATTTGCATGCTGACACACAACCACAGCTGTAGCCCTATCCATAGTAGGAAATGCACTCACACTATACATGGGACCCGCCTGACCAGAGAAAGTGGCATCAGAGTAGGAGGTGGCAAGGTGATTGCTAGGGGAGTCACCGTGGCCATGGAGTCTACCTCCTGCCCCTGCCTGGCCTGGCTGAACCAGGGCTATGTTTCCCAAGTCCAAATTCCAGCTGGCTGCTATTTCAAGAAGACACACAACCCTCCACATCCTGTGGGCAGGGAGGATGCTCAGACAGATGTGGGCAGCCTCTACCATCCAGGCACAACCCAGGCCACCCTAGCCGATGGGGTAGACACAGGACACACATGGCTCTCCTGGTGGCATCTGGGATCCCTCCACATTCAGCCCTCAGGCAGGAAGAATACACCACTGCTCTTTTTATACTCTGGACATAAAGCTTGTGCTGGCCTCTGCAGCCACAGGTGGGTGGCTCCTTGGGCCTCTGTGGTGATATTTTTTTTGTGCTCTAATAAAACTTGCCTGGAGATGAGAGAGATAAAGGAGCAAGCCACAGCCATGTCTTACCTCAATGACAACTCAGCCAGAAAGGGGCCTTGCCTTATATTCCTCTCTCTGCCCAGCCATATCACTTCCTGTCTCCACCTCCCTAGTGTTGGGATTAATGGCGTGTGCCTCCCAAATACTGGGATCAAAGACATGAGATCCAAAGTGCTGAGATTACAGGCATGAGCCTCCACTGCCTGACTATTTCTCTATTAGACCGGATCAATCTTGTGTAGCCCAGGGTGGCCTTGAACTCCTGGTCTTCCTGCTTTCTCTTTTCAAGTGCTGGGATTAAAGGTGTGTGTCACCTCCACCTGGCCTCTGTGGGTAACTAGTGGCTAGCTCTGCCCTTTGATCTTCAGGCAAGCTTCATTTGTTAGAACATAAACAAAATATTACCACAGCAGGCCCTGGGATGGTGGCTGTGGGGCTGCCCAACTTTGCCTGTGGGACCTAAGTCTACTGAAGCAGAGTATGTTGCTGGGCTGGTTGAGATGGGAGAGGAGCAAAACACTGTCTGGTTTCAGTCTGAGCCAGCTCTTCCTCCCCCATCCTGACACTTCCTGTGGCCTCACAAACTCAAGCCCTGAGCAGCCTCCAGCCTCTGCCATCTATTCCAGCACCGGGCAACAGTGTGAACACCCTGATGCACACAACTACTGGGTCTGCCCTGCTCTCAAGCCTTCTCTGGCTTCCCATTGCTCTAAGACAAATCCAAGAACCTTAGCCCAGCCTTCAAGTCCTTCACAGGAATGTCCTACTGATTCTTCTGCCTGCTCTTTCTCCATTCTCCCCATACCTAATGGCTGATGAATCACAGGTCACATGACCAGGTAACATTACCAACAGTCATCACACCCACTATGCCTTACCTATGTTGCATTGATGCTGATTCTCTTAAATCCATCTTCTAATGTGTTTGTCTTATCTAATTGTCAGATGTTACGCTTACTTTTTTTTTCTTCTGTTTTTGGTTTTTTGAGTCAGGGTTTCTCTGTGTAATGGCCCTAGTTGTCCTGGAACTAGCTCTGTAGACCAGGCTAGCCTTGAATGTGAGAGTTCAGCCTGCCTCTGCCTCCCAAGTGCTGGGATTAAAGGCATGTGCTACTACTGCCAGACTTGTGCTATTTTTTATATATATCATGACTTTTGTTGAACTTAAAAAACTAAACATTCCTAGGGCTTTTGTTTTTTTGAGGCAAGGTCTCACTCTAGCTCAGGCTATCCTGGAATTTGTCCTGTAACTCAGGCTAGTCCCAAACTCATAGTAATCCTTTTGCCTTAGCCTCTTAAGTGCTTGGGATTTCAGGTGTGAGCTATCATGCTAGCTAATTATACCTATTTTTAAAATCCTTTAAAAACTAGACTATTCTCTGTAATTCTTCAGGCTATTTCCAGGGCCAGCTGCCTGCCTCTCACAAACACGAGTGGCCTCTATTTTTTCCACCCTGGTGCTGAGGAGGGACCCTAAGGCCTTGCACTTGTGAGGCAAGCGCTCTACCACTATATCACATGCTCATTACATACTCTGCCCTGCTCTGTGCACTGTTCATTTTGAATGTGAATTTGTCTTCAGGGAGAGCTGTCACCTGTATCCATGCCGGCTCTCCATCATAAAAGGCTTCCCTAAAGAACCACTTGGATTTGCTTTTGCTGGGGTCCCTAGAAACAGATGGCTTCCATGGAAAAAGGAGTAAGTAGCAGGCCTGAGGGCACCGGGACTGGCACCAGGCTCTCTGCAGAAAGTCAGAGGCAGGCCAGAAACATCGGCTTGGAGTGGGAACATTACCAGCTGAACTGTCTGCCAGCCTAGTCAAGCTTGGGATCAGGAACCTGCCTGCATTCAGAGGGAAAACTGAGTCAGCCTCATGATCCTGGAAGCCCACGCTGGCACTGGCCTTAACTTCCAGTAATAAAAGCCCCCAGCCCGGAAGATGACCAGCAATACACTGAGGAGAGTATAGCACTAGCATATGGGGGAAGCATGTTGTGTTATTCTGCTTTGTGTATGTTTGAAATTTTGTGAAAATGTCAGTATGAATACTGCCAAGTGCCCAACAGATAACAACTGTCCCTGGTGCTCTGAAGCACAGGACTTCAGCTCCATCTCCCGCTCCAGCTTTTGACTTCAGCTCTTTGCTTCTGGCACCTGGGAATTCCCTGTTAGCTTTAGCTTTCAAGTGCAGCTATGTAATTTAAACAGGTTTTCTCTGCATATTTCTTCTAGCTAGGAGAGGAAGGTGTGGGGTGGAATAGGGGTGAGGGAGAGGTGAGGCTCTGATACCAACTGACAAACTGACCAGATGTTTTTTCCCATGAATGAAAAAGCCTCACTGAAACAATCCCTCTTTAGGGAAGCCTTTCTCACCAGCCACCAGCTCTGCCTTCTTTCTAGGCTCCCACACTGAGCCCTGGACCTGAGTGGGAACGGAATGGCCTTTTCTACCCCCATTTATGAGAATCTGCTTGCTAGCAGGGTCTAAACATGAACAACACTCAGCCCAGGGCATGCCAAGCAATAGGTTTGTAGCTGTTACTCCTTTCAGTGTGAGCTATGGAGGCTCTCCCAATAGATAGAATTCTACTATGGGCTGCCACAGAGGCGAAGCTAAGCCAGCAGCAACATACAAGGGGATGCTGACAGTGGACCCCTTCCCAGGGGGTAACAGAAAGGGCAGGTCCAAACCAAGCCCTCTATCTCCTCATATGTCTCCTAGCCCCAAGGCCCCCGGAGCCCACACTAAGCTGGCGCTGTTCTCAGCCCTGGTCCTTTGATCCAGGCAAGCAGCAACACCTAACTGGCGCCCTCCACCAGCTCTGACCTTATCAGGCTCAGGGGAGAGACAGGTGCCCGGGGCACAGGCCAATTAGGTGCCTTGCTCCGGTGCCCACTGAGTCACATCCTGGTTGGGCCTGCCCGGCTTCTTAGCTAAAATAACCAACAGGGTGAGGACAGTGCAGGGAGCCATCCCAGCTGTGTCACAGTAAACAGCGGCATTAAGGCCATGGGCAAGGACTCACGAGACTCTGAAAAGGCTGGGAATTCTCATCTAGGCCCAGAGGCACCCTTTGTGGAGACACTCAAATTCCAAAAGCCAAGAGGGCAGCAGCGCACAGAGGCAGGCTCCCTCTGCCACAGTTCTCAGCAGGCTGCTCCCCTCCCTCCCTTCACCGACCTCTTTCAGTAGCAAGTAAACTTGGGAAAAGGAACCTGTAGGGTTCTAGAATAAGCAAAGGAGACCACATTTGTGGGGGTCTCTGTCTCATGATGCAAGAATCCAGCCTGAGAGGTACTGTTAAATGAAACAGGGCCTGACCTCTTACATTTTCTGGAACTGGTACCTGACCCCATGCCTCTGAGAGTCTGGGAAGGACTGACCACACTCAGGGTAGTTAATGAAGGAAGATGGAGTACTGGGGTACAGCCTCCCTCCAGATCACCAGCAGAGCTAGAACCAGAGGTATAAGGTTCATCCAGGTTGCTGGGGGCTCTGGGACCATGTGGTGTAGGACCAGGATCTAAGAAAGCTTTGCAGTCCACTCTTCCCATACTACTACTGGCCAGGACCCTTCTTCTGGTGAGCACTATGCACAGGGCAGGGCAGCCCAGCCATGGAGGCCTGGAAACAGAAAGGAAGGTCTGGGCTTATGGCTTGGGTGATGCCACAGCTGTTGGGGTAGGGTCCTGACCACTCTGCAGACATGAGAAGATGCCTTGCCTCTCCTCGGTTCAGTGTCAGTCACTTGTTAAGGAGTTCTAGAGCCAGTAAATAGATCTCTCTCTAAGCCACAGGCCCTATCCGGGATCTTCACCCAGGGACAAGGGTCTGGGTGCTCTCTGAGGGGCCTGAGCAGTGTACTCTGTGCTGTGCCTATGTCATTCTGTGAGCTCTAGGGGCCATTGTGTATGGAATGCCACCTAGACAGGTCAGGCAGGTTCCAAGGCAGATTCCCTCCACCCCCACCCTCCCAGAATGGCTAGGCTAGGGAAGGGTTCAAGGGCTGGAATGCAAACCAGAACTCTCCCACACAACAGCCTGCCTAGGGTTCACAGCCAGATGAACTCCAGGGCCAAAGACCCAGAGAGAAGCTGGAGACATACAAGGTTGGAGCCCAGTCAAGAACAGACATCCAGGGTCCCATACTGGATTGAGTCTTCAGCAGACCTTCAAGAGCTATCTTAGGTCATAGTGGGATATCCAAAGCCAGTAGGGAGGCCAGAGAGCCAAGAGTACAGCTCCTGTAGGCTCTGAAATACTCCCTCATCAGGGAAGCCTTGGAGGGTAGGGCAAGGAAAGAGGAGACATAATCTCTGTCTCCAGAAGGGAAACTGAAAGGCTAGGGTTCCTGCACAATGTTTTCCCCTGTGGCCTCTGCTGTATTTGTCATAGCTCAGAAGACCTCGGGTCCTGCCTCTGCTGGCCCATGGGGAGGCTGGGATCCTGGGAAGGAGAGGCAGGGACCCTCCAGCCAAGCCTAGACAGGACCCGGGACCTCAGACTCCCTCAGAAGCTGACAGGTCCGAACAGAGGAGTGGAGGGAGGTACAATGACAGGAACAGCTCTGAGGTTCAGATGGCATCACCCAAATCATTGGCTCCTTTACCAAGTGGGCCAAGACTGGGAACCCGAAAGGAGGGTCCTCTTGGTGGGCTTCAACTCCAACCCTGCACTCTTCATTGTCTCATACCCACTTGGGGCAGGTGCATGCATTTTGTTTTACAAGAAAAGAAGCTGAGTCTTAGAAGGACAGGGCCCATGGTAGATGACAATAGGAGGATTTTTCTGCAATGCCCACCCTCATTCTGATTTGAGGGCAGAAGAGACCAAGAGAATGAAGGCTGAGCAGAACCGCTACCCCTGGGCACATAGTGAGGTAGGGATAGGCCTCACCTGACTGCAGCAAGCCGGCACCCCGGTCCTTGACTCCAAAATGCTGCTGGATATCCAGAAGAACACCTGGAGGGGAGACAGAGGGTGCTTACTGCAAAGTCTAATGCAAGGGCATTCCCATTATCTGCCCAGTCTCAGAGCAGCCCGGCCCATCTCCTGCATTCTTGCCCTGCTGTGACCTCCACCTTGCGTAGGCTATCCAGACCACTGGGAAGCTTGGGGTGCCAGCCTTCCCTCCTGTCCCTACTGAAGACCTTCCAAGCTCAGCCTGGGCATGATAGCCACTCATCCACCATGGCAGGAGCCTGAAGTTTGAAGTAGATCAGGCTCTCCAGTGGTTAATCAACAAGGCTGACCTCTGTCTTGCCTGTGCTCCACCCTAGGTTAGAGAGTAGGACCTGTACTACGAACAAGGACAAGGTGACTTAAAGCAACATTCAGACAGGCTCTCTTGCCCCTCTGTGCAAGCATACACACACACACACACACACACACACACACACACACACACACACACACACACTCACATGCACACACACAACACACATACACTCACATGGATACACACATACACACACACTCATATACCACACACACTCACATGCACATACACACACATATGCACACACACACACACACACCACTCATGCCAGTTGCCGTCATGACCAATACTCTAGCTCCCAGACACAGGAAGCAGGCCTCAGGGAAACAGGTCCTAGAGACCATGCCTGTCCCCTACCACCTTTGCTCTCCACTAGGGCTCCTGATGGTCAACAGAAGCTAAAGAAAATCTACAAATCATCCACTGCTAGAAGTCAGCCATAGCTGCCGGGGCTACAGATCCCAGCTCATTTCTACAGCTCTTAGTCAAGTCTCTAAAGTTAGCACCCCGGCAGCCTAGGCCCAGGCCCCACAGGCTTATCTCTGTGGACAGAAGGACCACCTGACTATAGTTCTTCCCACAGAGAAAGGGTTAGGGAGAGAAGAGGAAGAGACAATGTCCTACCTCAAAGCCTGCCTGCACTGGGAGCAGAGGCCCTTGGGGACCCTCGAGCTTTCTCGGAAAATAACAGTGTTACTGTGACTGGCAGTTTGTGTTGCTGTGTGTAAAATTCCGTTTGTTTACTCCTCATACAGCCCTGTGAGAGTGCACTGTTATCTCGCTGGACAGGTGGAGACACTGAGGCACAGGAGATTGAGACATGAGCTCAAAGTTACCAACATGGAAAGGGGATTCAGGGATTGCTGGGTATTGTGACCGGTTCTAGATTGACAGATGGGGTGGGGGCACCAAACATCATTGTCCATCTTTAGACCTTGCTGGGAAGCTGAAGGATCTCCTGGGCTGTAGGGCCAGGCCTGGCTGGTGGCTGGTAGCCTGACAGTTGGGAGAAAGCATCTTTCTCTCTAATTCCCTGAGTGGATTCTCCATAATTACGCTAATGAAGAGGCAGTGTGAGGCCCAGTTAATGACTTAATAATCATGGTCTAATAGAGCAATGCCCTTGCCACAAAGCTGAATAATAGAAGATAGGCCTGTAGATGGACATAGTCACTATGTGGGACCAGAGGTGCCCTGACCAGCCTCAGACGCCAAGAGACAACACCTATGGGCTCAAATCTTGGGGAATTGTCCACACTCATCTCCCAGGCCCTAGCCCATTCCCTCTCCTGAGCCAGGCCTCTCAGTCACTGTTACCTTTGGCTCCACAGTATACAAGCCCTTTTTCAGGCCACATACACAGGTCCACAGTTCTGCCAACACTGCCCTTTCCTCATTTCTTGGATGACAGTTCCACCTCTCAAACTACCTGATGCCAGCTTCCACATTCCAAACACCTCTTCTATATTCTGGCCCTTGGCTTACTACACTGATCCCTGTCACTCCTTCAAGGATCAGCTTCCATGCCTCCTCTTCTAAGCAGGCTTCTCTTATTTCTGCCACCCTCGTCAATCAGTGCCCAATGTTTCCTAGTCCATCCCAAAGATGGGTCAGGATGAATTAGGTGCAATGGGACAGACACAAGGGGCCTTAGGGGTTAGCTCCTGGGACCCACTGTGTCTGAGAGCTAATGTCATTAGTAATTGCTTCCTGGTAAATTCTGGTATTGAGAGGCTCTCATGGAAAATCTGATCCTGCCTCTTGCCTGGTGTTCGAGTTGTCCCAAGGCTAAGGGGAAGGAAGCCACTGTCACATAGTATCTCAGGCTCTGAACATAAGCTTTAAAACCAGGTCTTGAGATATTGAAGGGGGAAAAAAAAGCAGTAAGCTTTGCTTCTATCAATGCCCTCTGATACTCTGATAGCTTCTGTGAGCAAAAACACAAGCCATGGAGGCTGCAGCGGATTCAAATGGAGAAACAGTCACTTCAGCTCTGACAGTATCCACCTAAAGGGGCATCAGACTCCCCGGGGTGAAGACTCAGGCTAAGGCTGCTCCCCATTGCATGTGCCTCTCATAAGCCCCAGGCTGTCCAGTGGGGTTTCCACAATTCCCTCAAGTTCAAATCATTTGCTAGTACAGCTCACAGAACCCAGAGAAACACACACACACCACATGTCTGTGACAGAGTTCAGAGTACACAGAGAACAATGACTATGTTGAGACGCGTATGGAGGGACACAGGGCCTTCTCACCTTCTAAAACATCAACTACAGGAACCTCCCGCCCACCAGCATCCTGCTCTCCAGTCCTTTGCAATTTTTGTAAAGGCCTTGTTATACAGGCCTGATTCACTGAACCCTTGACCTGTGATAATCAACACAGCCCTTGGCTTCTCACTCTTCTGTCCCAGCTTTCCAATCTTGCCTTTAGTGACCAGCCCCTATACTGAGGCTCCTGGAGGCATGACAAGTCAGTCAGCTCATTAGCATGCCGAATATGTTAATCCTTTTGAAAATTCCAATGGTTTGGTGAAAAGTAAAGATGCCATCTTGCTGCCCTCTGGCCTGCCTCTTCCTGATTCATATCTATCCTCTAGTTCAGGGCCCAACACAGAGCTGGTCCCCAGGAACTGTAGGGATGGATGGGGTGGATGGGATGGATGTAGATTGATAGGTGGCCATGGGTAGGACACAGGGCATGGGGGATCAACTCTGAAGCCCATAACAAGGACAGTTACAGTCTCAGTGCTGGGTAGATAAAGGATGGGTATCAGGAAGGAGTGGAAGAATGAACTGCCCCTCACCCCATCCCCATCCTGAGTCTGTGGCTGTCTGTCCATTGCCAAAGGAAGCACCTGGGTCTAAAGCTAAGAGAGCCCTCTTTCAGGGAAGAAAGGTGTATCAAAAACCTATAAAACCTTTCAGCTAATCACTCCCCATCAAGTGCTTTTCCAGCTTGACATTTGCCTCTGCCTCCAGGAAGCTTTCCCTAAGTTCTCCATTTCTCCATAGGCAGACTGGCATCCAAGTCCCCAGGAACTCTAGGGAAGTTAAGAAGTTAGGGCACAGGAAGTTTGGAATCCCCTTTACCACCTGTCCTAAAGCTGTGGGTATAAGGAGTAACCTTCTTACAAAGCAGGGACAACATCAAAAGAGGTAAGGCCCCTCTGAGTTTTTCTAGGTCATTTTCTCTCTTTCTGGCCTGGAGAGAGGTGGCAGGAGAGTAGGATCCTGATAGCCACTGGCACGGGAAGCATGTGTCACAACAGCTCACAGCTGGCTCACATTTTCCTCTGGGCTCCAGCCTGGCACAGGCACATATATCCCCCCCCCCCCCCCGCCGCCGCCCAGCCCCCTTTTTTTAACCACAGTCTTACATTTACTCTTTCCTGGAGGCTGAGGTTTGCTGGGTCACAGGATGGGCCTCAAGCCCAGGATTAGCTTCCCACAGCTCAAGCCAAACCCACCTCCCTGGCCCACCAGGACCAGCCAGGGAGCGGCAAGGTGGGGTTCCCATCTCAGTGTGGTCTCCACCTATTCTAGCCAGGAGGCCACCCAACCCACATTCACAAGGGTCAGAGTGTTTCTACCCTCAAGGATACATATTCTGGACTAGCAGAGCTCCTTGAATTTTCAAACCCATTCATAGCCATCACACCCTTCACAAATCTCTGGGAAAGCTCTTCTTTCTTTATAGGATCCTGTATCTGTCAGCTTTAGCTTCTTCTTGGCATCTGCTTCCACCTGGCTCTCCATGCCTTGTGCGTGCTGGTTGTGGATGATGGACCTCAACCTGTCACCTTGGCCAACGCCATCCCCTCCACAACAACAGCTCTTGAAATTCAGTGGTCCCCTCCCCCCCACCATGGGTCTGGGAATGTGGCTCAGTTGCTAGACTGCCTGCCTAGCACACACAATGTCCTGACTCTGACTCCCAACATCTCATATACTAAGTATGGTGGTGGTGCATGATGCCTCTAATCCTATCACTCAAGGGGTAGAGAGACAGGAGAATCAGATGTTCAAGGTATTCTTGGCTATATAGCAAGTTCAAGGCCAGCCTGTGCTACATGAGACTCTAACAAAACAAGACAAAAAATAGAGTTCTGCCCTCCAAATTGTGCCCTTACGCAGGATGGTTTACCCTAGACTCTCCTGTCATCCTTCATCTTCCCAGCCTCTCTTTCCATAGCTGCCAGCCAGCTCCATCCCTAAGCATCACCGCTGAACACCCAGGCTTCTATGGGAGTCAGCTGTAGTCCTTCTTACCACCATCAGCCCATGAACAAGCCCCAGTACCCTCTCTATTTAACTGTCCAGCCTAGCTGGCAGCTGCCCTTGCTTGCTCCTGTTCACCACTCCTACAGGCAGACCTCGCGAGCCCTTAACAATTGCTGATTAGGTTCCAGATGCTGGAATGACACTCTAGAACCCTCAAAGCTATCCCTGGACTCAAGAGGCTACTACTGCAGCCTGGTGGGTGTCAGTTCTGGCCATGCCTCAGAATCACCCACAACTTCCTCAGGACCTGCCAATTCAGCCTCTGGCTCAGTGTTACTACAGCAGAGAAGAGCAAAATGAAGAGTACTCACCATGTGCTGGGTCCAGCTCTGAGGGTTTTACCACCCATGGCTTCCCAGGAGCCTTCAGTGGTTCTACATTGCTGCCTGAATAAAGTTTGGGGGTCCAGCACTCAAGACTTCTGTGAACTGAGCTGACTTGGCATGCATGCACACACATGTGCATGCACAGGCACACAGCACAAAACTCTGGTTGTGACCACTCATTTCCCTGAACCCCATTTCTTTCCTGAATAAATGGACAGAATGAAAAAACTAGGTTGGTCACAAACCTGCTCTAGACTTTCCATCACTTTTAGAGATGTTACTTACTTTACAATATGGCCTTCCTTACCAGGCCTGATGGTATTTATCTGTAAGCCCACTTACTTGGGAGGCTGAGGCAGGAAAATTAAAAGTTTAAAGCCAACCCAGAAACTTTGATAGTGTCTCAAAATAAAAGTAAAAAGAGAGTCGGGCATGCTGGTGAGTGCTTTTAATCTCAGTACTTGAAAGGCAGAGGCAGGTGGATCTCTGTGAGTTTAAGGCTAACCTGATCTACAGATCAAGTTCCAGGACAGCCAGGAAGAGAGAGACACTGTCTAAAAAGGGGGGGGGGGGGCACTGAGGGTGTAGCTCAGTGATAGAGCACTTGCCTAACGCACACAAGCTCCTAGTTGTCTTCCCAGGTCCAAGAATCTATAAACACACTGGCCAGGCAATCAGAAGCCCCCATGACCTGCCCATTCATAACCGGTACCACACCTGTGCCCCTTCTGGGGTTGTCCAGTGCTGCCTGTTACGATTTATCACTTAACCAAGGTCACATCCAACAGAGTCTCCTTTCTGCCTCTGAGGCTCTTGGTGAGGTGCCGCCTGTGACCCTCAAGGGACCCTGCAGCTGGACACTCTCAGCCCTACTCATTTTCCATCTGTGCCACAAAGGCTCCTGGTGAGGTCCATCATTGTCAGGAGCCCCAAGAGACAAGCCCCTGACCCAGGATGCTAGGCCTCCTCCATCCAGTCCCATTAACATCCTCAAAAGTAAGAAAAAGCCACATTGCTGGGTGTGGGAGTGTACCCCTTTAGACCTGTCCTGCTTCACAAGCATTCCCATCCCCAAGGAACAAGAAGAAAGAAACAGGCTGTACTATCCTAGGGGGTCCTCGATACAAGACCAAAACAGGGTGACCTTGAGGGCTCTTCCTGCTTAGTTATCCAGAACAGCCCATATGGTTCTCAAACCTGTCCCCCCAAGCCACATTCACCTGCCTTAACCTCTCCTGAAGCAGCATCAGCTGAGCTGAGTTCTCAGAAGCATGAGCTCCAGGGCCAGACCACCTGAGTTTAAATCTTAGCCTTTCTACCTTCCCTGCTGTGTGACTTTAGGAAAGCTCCTTAATCTCTCTGAGGTAGTTTCCATTTTTATGATTTGATTTTGCTCCCTGTGATTGACTGGAGCAGGTTAATCCATTTGAAATGTTTAGAATAGAGTATGGCACGATAGGTACTCCATATTTATCGTACGGTCATCCCTGATCAGTAACTGGTAGAACTGGACGCAGCCCCAGTCCAGACAACTGTCCTTTCGGTTTTCTTTTCTCTGAAATGAGGCAGATACCTGGAAAAGCAGGCCCTAGAGACCTGAAGGGATGCACCACACAGCCAATTCCTCTCAGAAACCTGGTTCTTGTGTGGAGGCCTCAACACTGGCTCCCTATGGAAGTATTTCCCTTCCAGTGCTTGGCAGCTTCTACCCTGGTAATTATAGGGGCTCAAGAGCCTGGATCTGGGTGGCTACAGGCAGGAAGCCACAGCCTGGGGACACAGCCCTGCCTTGTCCTTCAGGAGCAAGCTGACCAACACATCTGCCCCTTTTTCAGAGCTTTGGCTGCTCATTTAAAAAGTGGCCAAGCATCCCAACACATCTTCACTAGGTATGTTCAAAACTCATATATGTGGAGCCTGCTTCCAATATCATCCTGCAAATCTAGGCCATTAATATTCAGACAGTCTAGGGTGAATTTTTCTTTTCTTTTCTTTCTTTCTTTTTTTTTTTTTTTTTTTTTTTTTTTTGTTGCTGGGACCATGTTGATAAAGAGCCCAAGCTTAGAGTCTTGGCCCACCCCTAGGAAAATCCCTTCCTCTCAAGAGACCTGCCACAGACTTCCAATAGCCTTGAGGATGCCCCTCCTCATCAAAACTCCTGCCAGGGTGGGTGGGCCCAGCCACTGGCCTGTGGTTCTACTCTATCATTTAGGGCTGCCTTTCCTGGAACCAGACTCAGCCTTAGCAATTTAGGGGCACTGCATAGCCACTCCTTTCCAGCTCAGCCACACAGCCCTGGTCTGGCCCGGCAACTCCCCAGATCACCAGGGGCCAGGGACTAGGTGGCCACAGCCTTATCTTGACCTCAGAGGTGTGGCAGTATGACCATCAGAGGTGATAGGAGGCCAAAGCATGGGACAGAGAACATAGGGAAGAGATAAGAGGCCTGGGCTGTGTTGCTTCAAGCCCACATACCCCCAACCTCCTGTGTCCTGCACCAGTGGCCACTGAGCCTGAGGGACTCTTGCCTTATATCTCAAAAGTATACAGGACAACAGCCAGGGACCAAGAAGGTTTTGGCTGAGCTTCCAACCTCCAGGGCTTTGCCCAGCCTCATGTTGTCAACACAGGTCTTCCCTTGACACCCATACCAGTTGTCCTCACATGCTTAATGAAGGCCTCTCCCTTGCCCAGGCTCACTTAGCCAAATCCAGATCCTTGCCTGAGAGTCTCATTCAATAGTAACACAGAGACCACAGCTGGGTTCAGGAAGACCCGACCAAGGTCTGTCACTGAGCTGAGGGCAGAGGAGAGGTAGGAGACCTGGACTTTGTCCCTTGTACCCCCAGATTGGGCAGCCCACTATCTGCCTGCTCACCTCCTCCTAGACAACAAGAGAGGACTAGATTTGGAGCAGACCAGCTCTCTGCTTACAGGATCTCACTGCAGGACCTTATTCACAGATGAAGCAGGGAAATTAACCACAGTGCCTTCCTGAATGTCCTCCTGAATGCCCAGAAGTGACTCCTCCTGGGGTGAGATGATCCCCATTGTCCAGGCTGAAAACTGATTGACAGACAAGACCAGGCTTGCCCCATTTCCTCTCATTTCCTTCCAGGAAATGCCAGCCCAGAGGCTCATTGTGCACCGTGGCCAGGATAAAACAGCAGAATCCACCAAACATAGCCACAGAGGCCCAAGCTTCTGTACATATCCTCCATGATCCTCCACCCATCTAGCTCACCAGTCCCCTGCCCATTCCAAAGGTTTTCTGGGGCTGGCAGAGCTGGATCATCTGACTGCTACCCAAGCCTGTGTCAGCCTCCCATGCACACTGGATCATAGATAGATATGTCAGCCTCTCGAGGCTGGAAGGAGATAGTGACTCTATTGAGGGAACATGTACCATGATGGATTTTTTTTTAAAAGGCAGTTTAAATCTAGGAGCTATAGTTCAACAGGTAAAGGTCCTGACATCAAGCCAATGATCTGCATTCAACCCCTGGCATCCGTATTGTAGAAGGAAAGAATCAATTCCCACATGTCCTCTGACTTCCACAAGCATGCTATGGCATATGATACGTGCACGCATAATAAATGTAAATTTTAAAATTAAATAAATAAAACCCAGAGCTGACCTGAGGATGCAGCTCAGTTGTTTGAGTGCTTGCCTAGAATGCTGAAGCCCTGGGTTTGATCCCTAGTACCCCATAAACCAGAGAGGGTGGGAGATAGAGGCAAAAGGATCAGGAGTTCAAGGTCATCTTCAGCTATATAGCAGGTTTAATGCCAGCCTGGGCTGCATGAATTTTGTCTCAAAAATGGGGAAGCGGTTGCTGGAGAGATTGCTCAGTGGTTGAGAGCACATGTTGCCCTGCATTACGGAGGACCCAGGTTCAATTCCCAGAACCCCATGATGACTCACAAGCATCTCTAACTCCAGCTATAGGGTATCTGATTCCCTCTTCTTCCCCCTCCCCCAAGGGTATGAAGTATGCATATGATGTACACTCAGGCAAAACAGAACAGAACAATACAATACAAAAATTCGTAAGATAAGTACATCTAAAATTTTTAAAAATAAAAGTGCGAGACACCAGAGAATAGGAAGACTGTCTGGAACAAGAACAGACACTGACAAGATCTACAGGGAAGTAGAGGCTAGTGAATGAAGCTTCTGGGGTCCATGACTAATGGTCCTGGGACAGGGAGGTCCAGGGAGAGCCAGGACCAGTAGACGAGCATTTCTGAGACCAAGTGTCCATGACACCCCTGGAGTGATACAGTCAGACAAAACCATTGAATATAGATTCAGGAGTAAGAGACACTTTGAATCACACGGTAAAGATGTGAGGTCTGGGAAAGTCAGTAAGTAGCAGGACATTTAGCCCAGGAGACACTCAGAGCCTGGAGATGAGGCTATTATTCAATTTGCCTCCTTTGTTCTTATCTCTGTCTATCCTCAAGATTTCAGGCCCCCACGCCCAGGCAGAAACAAAAGCCACTTCCTCTTGCTGAAGGATCTGGGGAAAGAATGAGGGTCTCCTCTCTCCAAACAGTTCCATCTGTCCACAACAGCCTCCATCTCAGACCTGCAGCCCTTGCAACCTTCCTGCCCCAACCACAAAACGGGACACCGAGGCCCAGTCAGGGCTGGTAGGGGCCCTAGATACTTCCTCTGAGAGGTCAACAGTAGAGGTGCTGGCAGGAGGAACAGGAAGAGTCTTGAGAAGGAGGCATGGGCATGGACAGCCAGCCTTGAGTCATCTGGTATTCTAGGACTCTGAAACTCACCTGTGCACAGCTGCCAGAAGGGTGTTCTGGTCACCACACCTAGAGCACTTGTGGGGATTCCCCCACAGTACAGACATGGCCAGGTAAACTACCAGGACAGGACTACTCAAGGTGACAAGGATCCTGATTATCCTTAGGGTGACCATCTCTATCCAGAGTGGCAGTCACAGAGCTACAAGACCCTGAAGTGTAGCTTGATACCCTGGGCCTCAGTTTTCCCAGATATCTTTCATAAACAGACTCATCTGGACAGAAGAACAAAGAGCTGGGAGAAGAGTGAGTCCCAGTCTGGCACCACAGCTCAGGACCCAGGCTCAAGGGAAGCCCTCTGCCTGCCAGGCTTGTGTTGCTGGCGGGGTCCCTGTGCTCATCACTCCTTCTGGGCTTGTGTTAGTGAGTGGTTGCCATGGATACTGGTCTCAGCTTCTTTGGCAGAGAAGGACTCCCCCAGGGCAAAGCTCTGTCTCTCTTCACCAGCCCCCACAATGACGACTAACTCCAGGTTAGGTAAAATGTGACAGGCTGGATCAAAGGGACAGAAAATAGGTCTTGAGAAGGGCACAGGTACTCTCAAGAAGTTGGGAAAGGATGTTGGTTATCAAATAGTCACTAGTCAACTACAATTAGAGCCTAGGCCAGCCCTCTTTGGTTGGGGCTGCTTCCAGGAGCCAAGTATGATCATCCTTGGAAAATGGGAGCTGGGAATCAGAGGTCACTCTAGCTTCAGGAAGCAGAGCCAGAAAGGGAACTTTTTCCTGGCCTGGAATCCACAGGTGCCTCTGTTCTCTTCCCCCGTCTGCACAAGAAAGTGGAGGGAAGGATTTAGACCAGGATGCTGGATTGTGTTATCCAAGTGAAGTACTCCTGTAGTTGCAGAGAAATGGGGAACCAACCTTCCTTCTCAAGTCTGAGGCTGGCTACCCTCAGGGGGTTCCCATGGGGAGGAAAGCCCATAATTACCTGGATCGCTGGGAATGCTAGCAGAGAGGAGGCAAAAGCCACTGGAGTTCCCAGGACAGAGGCCAACCCCGGTGCAGAAGGGAGGGGCTCTCACAAAGGTGTCCCAAAGGACAGCCTGAAAGGGACTGTCATACACAGAGAGAATGAGGAAGGACATACTGATTGGGGCCACAGCTTGGGCCTCTGCATGAAAGAGCAGACAGCTGACATTTTGTGAAGCCCTCCCGGGTATCTGGCCTCCACCCAGGTGTTGTGGGTATGTTCTCATTCATTCCATACCACCCGAGGTGGAGAGAGTACTTGGCCCACAAGAGGCTCAGACAATGGCTGCAAGGTCACATAACTAGCAAGCTGGTAAATGGATGCAGCTGGATTCAAATTCTGGTGGCAGACTCTAACCCTGCACTGTACCCTCCTGTGACCCCAGTCACTGTGAGTCTGACCTGAGCTGTGTTGGGAAATCCAAATCATCCAATGATTTGGAAGACTATATAAAATGAATCGCAAAATATTCCATAATAACATAACAAATTTGTTGAACAAATTGTTTAATTAAGGCTTAGGGGATAGCTTGGTCTGGTAAAATGCTTGATATATGAAGACCTGAAGCACAAGGACCTGTCCTTAGAACCCATGGTGTGTGTGAGGTGGGAGGGGCAGGAAGCCAGGTCTCAGGCCATTGAGATGATTGGAGAATAAGAGCTTTTGCTGTCACGACTAATGACCTGAGTCCAGTTCCCAGAACTCATGATAGAAGGAGGCAACAAGTCCTGCTGGTTGTCCTCTGACCTCTAGACCCTCCCACATATAAAAGAAATAAAAGGTTT
Organism: Phyllotis vaccarum; assembly: GCA_033318265.1. Taxonomy (NCBI): domain Eukaryota; kingdom Metazoa; phylum Chordata; class Mammalia; order Rodentia; family Cricetidae; genus Phyllotis; species Phyllotis vaccarum. The sequence goes on along the minus strand of JARWLC010000003.1, from coordinate 9,654,715 downwards.
TTAGAAAGCCAGGCTCAACAGCAAGCAATTGTGCTTGTAATCCCATTACTGGGGAGGAAGACACAGGTGACTCTGCACAACTCACTAGATATCTAGTCTAGCCTAATCAGCAAGCTCCAGGCCATTCAGAGACCCTGTCTCAAAAAACAGAGTGGACAGTTGCTGAGGACCCACACCTGAAGCTGACTTCTGGCTTTGCACCCACCCACACTCATATAGGTACCCACAGAAGTATGTTCTCACATGTGCACACATAAAAATAAAATATATTAATTGCACCTGTTTCATTTTGTCTGAAGACCAGACATTTTGGCATTCATATTAAGCTTGCATTATGCTCCTCTGGACAGAACTGGCTATTGCTATGAGAAAGCAGAACTATACAGGAGAGCTATAAAGCAAAAGCAGGAACTCCTCATGCTTTGATGAGGTTGCTGGGGCCAGACTGTGAGGTTCTTAGGGGCCAAGTGGCACAGACATCAAAAGTGCCCACACAGCAGAGTGTCTGTATGACTGCCCCTGTCCCAGCAGGGCCAGCCGGCAACAGGTGGACTCAGGTCTTGGCACAAGATGCTAAAAGCCACAGTAGTCACCATAGAGATTGTAAATATTCCTAAAACCTGAACTCGGGGGCAGAGAGAGGGAAGGCCATCATAAAGAAAGGGAGGCAGGCTTATCCGGAGAGGAAATGATGCATGCTATGTTGGGGATGGGCTAGGGGTAGTGCACAAATTCACACCCTGGGCAGGACAGTGAGGGATGCATAGCTCAGGTGGGTGTGTGTCTAGAGCTTTCCAGGCTCTTCCTCCCCACTGTGCCCCCCTAATCAGTTCACCAGAAATCTGCTGCCTCATTCTCCCACTCTGACCGAAGTATTGGTGGAGGTAGATAACGCTCTACCACCACTTGCCTGAGCCCACCTTCTCTCTAATCCCTGGCCATGTTCCTGTGGGAACCTCAGAAGTAGTGGTCTGGGGCTAGAATAAAACAGATTGGAAAGCAGGACAACACTAAGACCCACACAAATGTTTCCTACCTAAAAGAGAGAGAAGAGACCTCTGTCCAGGCCAGGCTGAGAAGGTCTAACAACTGCTTTGCTTTGCGGATCATTCCCTTGGCCATCTTAGACAGGGCTATCTATAGGCCTGGGTTCCCCCAGCTGGGCAGAGACTGTTTTGCAAATGTTTTCTAACTGGTCTCCACATAGTGATACCTAAGATCTCAAGTCTCAGGCAGCATATCACATGTATGGCAGGTTGGCACACTTGAGGGTACATCGTGAGCTTGCTCACCAGAGCAAGGGAACAGTCTCTTGGGACAACGTGACCCCAAAATTGATGCCATTGGCACCTACTTCAAGATCACCCCCACGGAGGGACAGGGAGCCAAGGGTGGGTGGGTGTACAGCAAGAGTGGGGGAGGGGGCAATTAATGCTCTCCCGTTAGGGAAAAGACAGCCAAAAGAAGAGCACCCAGGGACCCAGGTGGCATGTGGTTATGTGGTATTGCAAAATAATCAATTCTTCTCTCTCTCTCTCTCTCTCTCTCTCTCTCTCTCTCTCTCTCTCTCTCTCTCTCTCTCTCTCTTTCTCTCTCCCCTGTTCCCTCTTTCCTGTGTCTCATTAGGTTCTAGGCTAAAAATATTAGGTCCCCAGAACTGTCCTCCACAGGGAGCCCCGAGGCCAGATTCTTTTCTTTTCAAGGCTGGATTATCCCCAAGCAAGATCAGTTCTAGGAAAAGTCCCTATCTCTTGACCCCTGCAAAGACAGGGAAAGAAGCCAGCGGAATAGAATCCCAGAACCGCATCCATCCTAAGCGACCCAGGATCAATCAATTCACAAACGGAAACAGACTTAAAACACCAGCTGAAACTGGCCCAAGGTCACACATCAAACACATTCAGGATAGAAATCCAGTTGTATCCATTTCAGTCTCAAACCTGGGGTTGATTCCCAGAGATGCTCAAGGAGCATGGGGGTCTTCTCTTTAGACACCCCCACCCCGCGCCCCCAGATCTATGCCCTGCCCCAGGCCCCAAGAGCCCTGGAGCAGAAGGAGGCGTCTCCAGGCCTCAAGCCAGAGCCAGCTGCAAACCGCATCCTAGGTCCCCAGGCGGCGCGGACCCACCCCGCCCCTCTCTCGGCTCCCCGCAGGCCCGAGCCTTTGTCAGCCACGCGCTTACAAGCTCTCTCTCTCTCTCACACACACACGCGCGCGCGCGCACACACACACACACACACACACACACACACACACACACACACACACACACACACATCTGCGCCGCCACGCGCGCACACACTCGGGCTGCCTGGCGCACACCCGCAAGGGGCGCACACACTAGCCGCACGCATGCAGGGGGGTGGCGGCGGTCGAGGAAGGAAGAAACAGACGGTGCACGCCCAGACGGCCTGGGCAAGGGGAAGAGGAGAGGCCCGAGAACCTGCGGCTGCGAAGGGAGGGGGCGCACAGGCGAGAAGGCAAGGGGGACGCAGAGAAGACTCCGAGAGGACAACGGATGGGCCGTCAAGGGCCGGCGAAGACTCGCTGGCTGCTCCAGGGATGGGAACTCCTCCAGCCCCTAGCACTGGGTGCGTGGGATGCTCTCTGGATTGGACCCGTAGAACAGGAGAGAATCACTTGAACATAGAAGGTCCTTAGGGACTCTCCAGAGGGCTTGGATCTAGGGGGCTGGCAACCAAAAGCTCCCTAGGGCATCTGGGGTGAAGGAACCCTGGTCCTCAGGCTGGATGGGGCACTTGCTCACCTGCCACGGTGTACCTGTCCAGATAGTTGAGCACGTTGCCCAAGCTCAGGATGGCAGCGGCTGCCCCCCGCCCTCGGCCCAGGCTGGCGGGTTTGGGCTGCTGCGCGCCGGGGCCCTTGGCAGCTGCTGCGCAGCCCGGGGTGCTGGGGATGCTGGGGAGTCCGGACGGGACCCGCCTCACGCTGCCGGACAACGTCTGCACCTCTTCGTCGGCAGACCCGACTCCAACGCCCCCCACGCCCCTCGCCCCGCAGCAAGAGCTACCGCCAGTCCCTGGCTGCGCCCCCCGGCGCCGGCGCCTCCGTTCGGCGTCTGCCTCCTCCTCCTCCGCGCCGCCCGCCGCCGCCGAGGCGCATTCCAGGCACATCATGCCGGCCGGGGCCGGGGCGGCGGGGGGCGCGGGGGAAGCGAGGCCCAGCCCGGGCCCGCTCAGTGCGTGCACGCGCCGCGGAGCAGCCGCTGCACCATCCCGGCCCGGCCGATCGGCTTCTGCGCTCGGGCTCCAGCCCTGGCTGCGGCGCTGCTACTGTTCAGTCCGACGCTCAGCCGCCGCAGCTCTGACAGCTGCGGCCGGCCCCGCCCACCAGGCTCGCGCCCAATCACCTCCGGGCTCAGGCCACAGCCCCGCCCCGCACGTGCTGCCCCGGGGGCTGCGGGGGAGCCTGGCGGCAGAGCCCCGCCCGCCTGACGGGGGCGCAAGTCACGCAGGAGCGGTGCGGCCACGGAACCTGCGGGGATCAGGAGGGGATAGCGGGGAACTGCGGCATTGATCAGTATTTAGGTGAGGAAAGTGGGATGCCCCAGACCGTACTCAACTTCCACCCTGTCCCTGCGGTAGGGGAGGACCCCTGGCTGAGGCCGAGGGAGACTCACAGTGCCAGCCAAGCATTTGAAGAAAAAGGTCACAGATGAGCAAAACAGGGGCACCTGTTGGAGAGCTGGTGGCCCCAACAGTTACCTTGATTCAGTCAGTTTAGGAAAGTTGCCTAGAAAACATAATTGGTGGACCCAAGACGCAGACCTCATAAAAGGCACATTGCTCTCCTCTCCAGAGAAGTATCTCCAGGCCATGACCTACCCTAGGTCCACTCCTGTGTGTGCACCCTGACTATATTACTACCCCCAGAGTGGAGCTCGTGAGAGCCAGCACTCGGATTAGAAAAAAACAGGAGGGCCTTCTCAAAACCAGGCACGGTGTCCCCGCACCTCTAACCCCAGCTCTCAGAAGGCTGAGTCAGGAGAGATTCTGTCTCAAACGGGAGGGAGAAGAGATGGAGCAGGAAAAGCCTCCTACCTAAGGTACCATCTCCTCAAAGCCCTTAGTGACAAGTGGAAAACTGAATCCTAGCCCAAATCTGCTGTGGTGTATGGCTTAATTGTGAACAAGACCTCTGCTGTCCTTCTGGGTCTCTGATTCTAATGGTGAAGGTGAGAGTCAGTCTAGAGACTAAGGGTTGGAAGGGGTTTCTGTCTGCTCTGCAGAGTGGCTGGATAGCTGTGTGTTCAGAACGCTCTTTACCATTCTGACGCAGACGTGTCCTGGGTCTGAGGACCTCCCCTCAAACTCTCATTCAACTCTTTGGGGTTTTAATTAAAAACACAATCTATGCTGTCCATGGAAGCACGGTCTTATAATTCCATCGTTTGGGAGACAGAGGCGTGTGGATCTCTGTGAATTTGAGGCCAACTCTGAGGCTCCAGACCAGTGAGTCCAGACCAGCAGGTCTCTAAAGAAATACATATTTAAAATGAAAGTTAAAACCCAGTATATTGTATTTTTCCTAGTATGTGCCAAGCCCTTTGTAAAGTGTGTGTGTGTGTGAGAGAGAGAGAGAGAGAGAGAGAGAGAGAGAGAGAGAGAAATAGAGAGAGAGAGAGAGAGAGAGAGAGAGAGAGAGAGAGAGAGAGAGGAGAGAGAGAGAGAGATTAAGAATTCAGGTTCTCTGAAATCTAGTGGTTTCTGTCTGTGATTCCAGGTCACCAAAGTGACCCATCATAAACAGACAGTTAGTCAATAGTCTGGTTGGTACTAATCCTACCAGGGCTCTGAAATCATCATCTAGGCTGGGAGCTTCCGTGCTATTGCAGGCTCCAGAGCGCATGTCCACAACAGGAACATCTTGTGAAGGTGTCGGCCACAGTGAGTCATGGCATAGCCAATGGATGACAAAGCTTGAGGTGCACGCTCGAGAACACACACACACACACACACACACACACACACACACACACACACACACACGTCTTATTGAGCAAAGTTAATCCTCAAGCTGGTGTTTCTTGGCGCCTTCAAGGTGTCTTTTACATTCTGTGAAGGGACTAAAAATATGCTTCACTGTGTTGAGTATGAATGACTGTGACGGGAAGGTTAGGACAACAGATTTCATTCTGAAAGTTGCCTGCTGCTTCTTTCCAGCTGGCTGAATTTGGACCTGAAAAAATCAGTCAGGGAATTTCAATGGGTGGCCAAGGATAACAGGTGATTAGTAGACAAATACACACCAAAAGCTCCATGGGGCTAGAACTGGTACCCCCCACAATGATCTCCAGAACGGTGTAATGGGTTCCAGCTAAAAGACAGTGTCTGCCATCCGACTGTGGACCTGTGAAGGAAATTCAATCCTACCCATATTGCATTTCCCACCCCTAAATTCTCACCCTTTCACAGCCCTGCCCAGGGAGGCAAGTTTTGGTCTATCCCTGGTTGAATTCTAGAGCAGAGAAAGAGGGCAGACTTTGAAATATTCATATTTGGGGCGGAGGGGGGGGGGACCTGTTTGCTACCAAGCAAGCCATGCATTTCTACTATGAGGCTTCTAACTTAAAGGCAGTTTCTGGAGTTAATCCTGTGTAAGCTAAAGGGTTCCTATCCATGAACAGAGTGATAGAAACATCAATGTCCTTTCGGACTACATGATTATGAGTAGATGAAGGCTTTGTGAGAACTCCCGGAAGCATCCTAGAACCATAGATTAGGGAGTCTGTGGGGTGTTGTTTGTGGGGGGGGCATTGAGATGGAGTTCTGGCTGTCCTGGAACTCACTGTGTAAACCAGGATAGCCTCAAACTCACAGAGGTCTACCTGTCTCTGCCTGCTGAGTGCTGGGATTAAAGGTATGAGCCACCATGTCCATCAGACCTGTGGGTTATCATTTCCATCTCCATGATGAGGAAACTGACAGGCCCTTGGGAAAGAAGCAATCTACCTGAGGTATAGCTACCTCCTAAGTTAGTACTTCCTGGTTCCTCACCACTTCCCACAGCTTCTGCACGGTTCTTTTCTTCTGGTCATTTTGAGAATCTAAACTCAGCAATGGCTCCAGGACCTTCTGATATTCATTCATCGGGTCTAGACTGTAACTGCCACACATGAGATAGCATAGCAGATACCTATAATCCCAGAACCCAAGAAACTGACTCTAGAGGCTCACAAATTCCAGGCCAGTGTGTTCTACACAGTGAGACCTTGTCTCAACAACTAATTCCAAAACAAGTGAGGCATAGAGCATTAGTGCCGTTAATCCAAGGATGGGTACATTTGGGAAGTGTGGGGTAAACAGAGAGACGTTTCTTGTTGAGAGTCCTCTCAGATCCTTTGCTGTGAGTGTGCCAGCTAATCTTGTGTCAACTTAACACAGACTATAGTCATTTTGGAAGAGGGAACTTCAACTGACAATCTGCCCCCACTAGATCGGTGTGTGAAAAAGCCTGTGGTGCATTTTCCTGATTAATGTCTGATGCAGGAGAGCCCAGACCCCCATGGATGGTGCCATCCCTGGGAAGATGTTCCTGGTTGCTATTAGAAAGCAAATTGATCAAGCCATAAAGAACAAGCCATTAAGAAGCACTCCTCCATGACCTGCTCCAGTTCCTGCCTCCAGGTTCCTGCCTTCAGTTCCTGCCCCAACTTCCTTCAGTGATCGACTGTAGTGTTGCCTTTGGCCATGGTTTGTTTTTGTTTTTGTTTTTGTTTTTAAATCACAGCAATAGAAACTCTAATAAAGACAATGTGCATGTACATCATGAGTATCCCAGATTCACAGACTATCCTTTGAGAACATACAATGAGCTCCATCGAGGCTGATGGTCTGGATGGAGGTCAGTCAGTTCTTCTCACTCTGCCATCCCCACATGGTAGCATTTTCCTGGTTCTGGCTGTGGTAGTTTCTCTTGTTACTTGGCACACTCTTTGAACAGCCTTCACTCACATATGAGCTCTCAGTGATCATGTATTTGTTTACAATCCCCTGACCTCCACCTCTAGATAGTCCTCACTGCCAAGTTCCAGTTTCACATACAATCTCCCATACACCTTCCTAGCAACACTCACCTTAAGCTCAGCATACCCCAAATAGAACTCACCATTCTTCCCTCAAATCTGCTTCTTACCGTAGTAGCATCAAATATTCTAACTCTCCTAACCCACAATGACACCAAAGAGAAACCCTAGGGGCCATTTTTTACTGTCTTACTTGAACCCCTTATTTAGCCATAGCCTGCTGAGTCTCACTGTCCCCATTGCCCATTGCTATACCACAGATGACTCACTTGGACTGCCTTCTCCCACATCTACCTCATTGATGGTTAATAGTTTTTCAACCATACCTGTGACCCCATTATCTCATCACGGTAAAGAGACTGAGAGGTCCTCCCAAGGATACGGAGTTCCCAGGATTGAAAGTCAGATACTTCCTGGAGTCTAGGAAAGTAGCAAAAATTGGCTCGTTTGTTTGTAGTTCATGTTGGCTCTTCATCAGAAAAGCCTTAGTTCTGCTAAGGCAATGATGCTTCAGGACCACGGAGAGCGTCATATGCTCAACTCCCACCCCACCCCCAGCCTCCTCCGACCCTTCAGTTGAGCTCTGCCTACAAGGCCTTCCAGGCTAGTTTCTGTAACTGGTCCTTCACAAATCCAATACAGAGTTGACTTCCTCATGGAAGCTTCCCTGACCCACCTGGATGACCAATCATTTCCTTCTTGGGGCTATTTTGTAAGATATATGTTCCTCCATCACGCCAAACTCATTATTCTGATTATGATTCCCTCACCACTCCACCCCCAAAAGACATGAGCCTCAAGGGCTCATGCCCTGTCTGATTCATTTTCATCATCCAGTGCAGAGGAGGTGCTTAGAGAATGTTTGTTGATTGAATGAGCAAATGACATTTAGCAGGTGCAGGAAATATGTGTTGATTTGTATTGTATATCTGTTGCTCTGGGTGACTCAGAAACCAGACAGATTTCAGTCCTGCTGCCTCTAGAAAAGGCATCTTCTCTCTAATGACACCTCCCTCCATCCTTGAAGCAACTTTCCTACAGGTCACCACCCTAGCTGAGGAGAAGGCATCCCAACTCTGTCTGTTCCTGCTGTTGCCACACCAGAGACTCACTGGAGTCTCCCCATCCCCAGCTGGGGGCCTGTCTCACGAATTTTACTCTGAACATTTCATTTCTGCCTTTCTCCTGCTCAGCACAGATGGCTCTGAATTCCTACTCTTACGGAAGTTCCTGTTCCATCTTTGAACTTTTTTTTTTTTTTTTTCCCTGAGACAGAGTTTTTCTGTAGATCAGGCTGGCGGTCCTCAGAGATCTGCCTGCCTCTGACCACCAAGTGCTAGAAGCTAGAATTAAAGATGTGTGCATCACTATACATGGCTCATTTGAACATTTTTAAACACTTTGTAAATTATGGATGCTTCAGTCATCTTTGGTCATGGTCTGAGACCATAAGAAACAAAGAGTCCTTGGAAGGCATTGAGTGGAACCTCTTTCTTCCTCATGCTGTGCAGAGGCCAGTGGCCTGCCCCAAATCATTGCAGTACATGCTGTCAGTGTTTGAGGAAGGGGTGTTTTGTTTTGAATTTCCATTGTGTTGATGTTGGGAATCAATCTTGGAGCCAGCTAGGAAAGCACTGTCACTGAGCCACACCCCTGGCCATTTGGTTTTGATGATCAGAATTAATTCATTCTTTCTTCCTAGCAGCTTTCATGGCTTCCTGGTCTTAATGGAGCTATGAATCAAGGCACAGACAGAGGATCCATGCTAACCCAACTGGACTCTTATGCCTAGGGCATTAAATCTTGAGCAAGTGGGGAAGACTAGACAAAAAAAAATATCTGTTGCTCTAAAAAATTAAAAGATACAGTAAAATCTCTGGCTTTTCAACCTTCCTATCAATTCTGTGAGCTCTTCCCACACAGCCAATGAGTACCTTGTCTCCTTAAGGCAGTCAGTCCAGCCCTGTGGCATGCAGCTCCCTAACTCAACTACTGTGGCCACTCAGAGGAGCCAGTGCAAACCCATCCTCTTCACATTGGGGTAAATCTTGGCTTCAGTGAGCACCGGACTCTCTGATAGAACCTTTGTGAGCTCACTACCTCACAAGCCCACTCAGACACAGCAGGAAGCCACCCACTTAAGAGTGGGGAAGGCGAGTCAATGGCTATTTGCAGGAGAACGAGCCAGGGTGGAGATGCAGGAACCTAGATGCATGTTCCGCCTTCCAAACTGACAGTCACTGCCTAGAGAGCAAGCTGACTGGCCTTCATGGGCACCCGCATAGGCAGACACATCTTCCTGCCAGGATGTCTCCTGGAAGCTGAGTCATTAACATGTGAAGTGAGCAGAGTCTGGCAGGGGGATGTCTTGCTGAACGGAATTTTCACTCCTGTTAACATTCCCAACAAACAAGTCGAGAGTGTCAATAACCAGGATTACCCAACCAGCACCCTTCAGGGGATAAAGATGTATTCTGTTTACTACGCTCCTCCACTCTTTGTAGGGAGGCTTTGGGGGCCTCTCACAGGCTTGCACCTGTGACCACATCTACTGGGGTTGGTCCCCTAAAGGGAAGAGGTAGAACCTGAGGGAAGCTGGGACCCAGCATGGCCTTGTCCTCCCAGGGTCCCTCAGTCCCAGAACTCTGGTACTCCCCAAACTCATTTAGAAAACTATATCCTGTAAATCCCTGGCTGAGAATCAAGTCACACTGAGACCTGGGAACTCAAACGTCAGAATGCACTAGAAGATATGACCCCGAGACTAGAGACGGAAGCTATAGTGCTGTGGCAGGCAATTGAGGCCCCCATTCCCGGCCAGTCCTGCCACTTCTTCCCACCAGCGGTGTGCACCTTCTCTCTGGTCACTCTACCCCTTTCCATGACTCACCACGTACTTCCTGTTCCACGTTCTCTACATTGGCTCTGTTCTCCCTGCCTAAGGTTCCTTCCCTCCACATCTCTTGTCCTTACCAGTCACAAAGTCTTCTGAAGTCATGTGACCCCTTTCCTCATAGGAAGTATGTCTCCCTTGGCTTAGCCCGTGAATTTTCTGTCCTGCTTTGGGCTGTGAGGTCCAAGGACAAGGTGAAGCCTGATTTATTGCCCCACACCTTGATGGGACCTACTGATATCCATCAGTGTTTGCAGACTTAGCACAAATGACCTTTCTGGTCTCCCTCCCCAGCCACTGGACTCTGCCCATTGTCTGGAAGCTAATCTTAACAACAGCATGGATGCTAGATTCTGACCCTCGAACTAGCCTGTGAGAATCACACGGGACCTGGGCTAGATATCTGCATTTGGTGCCCCTTGAATGGAATCTGCAGCTGAAAGGCGAGAAGTAGCCCTGATCCTCCAGTCTGGCTGAATCCTTCTCAAACTCCCCATTTCCTTGGGGTTTCAGTTCGGCTGTTTCACTTAAATTCCAGATGATTCCATCTCATGGAATGGGGGCTTTTGTCCTGGAGATGCCTGCTCCTGAGGAGAGTCAAGCGTGGAGTCAGGTGTAGGCTGAGCTCATGAACCTAGCTCCAGGAGCCTGTCACAACCAACTAGGAACAAGGAGAAACATTAAGAAGCTGGATAAGAATGTAAGGGCAAGGAGCAGTGTTGAATGCTGGGCTACTGCTCTGCCCACAGATGCTGGGAGGCAGTCACAGCCTGGCACAGCAGAGGTGGCAATGAGTGAATGAGTGATTGCCTGGCTGGGCTCCAGGGGAGGGGACAGAAGCTGGGGTCATAGGCGGAAAGAACATGCCTCCCTGCTGCTGCCCGCCTGGAAGCTGTTGATCTCCAGCAGGGCCCACTGAGCCCAGCTGCTCAGAACCCAGTGCCAAGCATGGGTCCCACAGAGCCTGCCCTCCCCATGGAGATGCTGGGGTCAAAGCATAGGCTGGAGAGAAGGAGGGTGACTTCCAGGAGTATGTGTGAACAAGTCATGTGAGCCACTCTGCATGTGGCTCAGAGGCAGCTGCCTCTGCAATTTGCACAGGCTTGAGGGTGGTCATGCCAAGCATCAGCATACACCAGCAGCCTCAGGGAGCCCACCTCTAAGACTACCTCTCATTCAGAGGATGAAGTCTCACAGAAGGGTACCCCTGTCCTCCGTGCCTTTGCAAACAGAAGCTGAGTCAGAGTGATGGACTTATGGCAGAGACACTCAGACACCAAAGCAGAGCAACTTCCTCACTATAGTAGCACTGGCCACCATGAATCTAGCCTGCCCACTGCCCCCTCCCCTTCTTGTAAAGGCTTCATGAGGCTATAAATAACAAGATGGGTCTAAGAAGCCCTGAAATCCCAGGGCTTTGCACTGTTATGCTTTAATAAGGCCCTGGCCTCCCTGCTGGGTGCAGACACAGGCCCAGCCCCCCTGGAGGGTGGTGACAACTCAATCTAGCCAGCTCCTGGGTCCTGGCAGCTCTCTCGCAGGGACTGAACAAGTGGCAAGTGTAGCTTAGCTGGGGTCCTTAAGTCTCAGCCAAGATGGGTGGAGCCACCAGGAGAATGTGGACAGGATGGAGCCTGATTACTGAAAGATGGGCTTAGGACTCCTCTGCTGGTGTGCTGATGCCAGATAGGCCGTGGTTCTCAGTGTCCCTGCTGGCTATGTGCTTGCTGTCCAGAGTTCCTGTGGGAGGCAGAAGATGATCAGCCAGCCAGCTCAAAGCAGGCAGAAGAAGCATTGAGACCAAGTCTGGGACAATCTATTACAGATCCTTGAGGTTCTGTTTGTATAGCAAATCCCAATTCAGACCCATTCACTGTTACCTCGTGGGCTTAGCTCCTTGCTACCAGCATTGTACAGAGCGTTCTGTGACCTCTCTGCTCCAATCTGGCACTCCAATCTGAACTGTGTTCTCAATACAGAAGCCCTGGGGATACCTTCACAAAGCAGATCAAGCCCTTGGGACTCCACCTCTGCAAACCCCTCAGGGGCTCCCAGCTCACTCTCTGTAAAGGCCACAGTCCTTGGAAGGATTCCTTCTGTACTCCGCTTCTCTCTCACACACCCTCTGTTCCTGTCCCCCCCCCCTTTCCTGCCACAGTAGCACGGGCCACCTTGCACCTTCAGGCACATTCCCACCACAGGACCTTTGCACTAGCTGACCTCCTGGGACCCCTCCCAACAGATAGCTGCTTGGCTCACCCCAGTGTCGCCTGTGCAGTGAGGACCACGTCATTCGCCCTTGTCAATCCCTTTCCCTGTCTTTTGTCTCTAAAGCACTTACATCAAACATTTTCTCTCTTATTTTTTCTGTTTCTGGTCTGAATCTTGCCACTAGAGCATTAGCTCCATGAGGGCTCAGACTTGGCCTAATTCTGTCTCTCCCAGCATCTGCTACCTTGCCTGGCACATGGTGAGGACATAATGAATTCTCTGCAATGAGCTGTCCAGAAGCATAGGGAGTCACCAGTGCTCCAATCCCAGAAGTGTTCGGCCCAGAGCCTGGCAGGCCACAAGGGGTAGGAATACCTTTTCCAGACTGGCTGGCCTGGGCCTGGTCTCTCTCCAGGTGCAGTGCAGTCAATAGGAAGCAGCCGCCACCCAGCACGATGACAAAGACACAGCACAGAAAACTGTGTTGCAGGCAGAGGACACGTTGCAGGTAGGAGTTTGGGCGCCCAGTTTGTAGGACACTGGAGATCTGCCAAGAAGAGAGGGGTGGCCCCAGAATCTTAGCCCTCCCCAAGCCCCCCCACACCACACACACACACTTAGACACTCCTTACAAGTCCAGTGATGTAGGGACTGCCAGCATCTCCCAGGATGTGGGCCACAGTGATCTGAAGCGCCTCTGCCGTACCCCGGCACCTAGGCACCACTACTGACTGAAAAACACAAGAAAAGAACCCCAATGGTAAGCCTGCAGCAAGGGAAGAAAAGGTGCCTCTCCCCATCCTCCTGTTCCCACCTGCCCAGAGGGTGACATGCTAGACAGGTCAGAGGATGCGGGGAAGGATCACTGACTTCCAGGACCTGACACTCACTCCAAGACTCAGGAGAGGAGCATAGCACTGAACAGAGACAGAGTTTATGCTTGAGCTGAGCCTGTATGACTGTGACCATAGTGGTAAGGCAGAATCTCAGCTCAGGGCTCCAGACATCAGTGAGGGCAGGTGTGACCAGAGCAATGTTGCCAGCTCCATGAAAGTAGGTAAGGACATCAAGAATGTGACTTCAGGAGTCAGACAGTCTGGGGTCCATTCCCAATCCTACCCATTAGCTGTGCATCTTTGGACAAGTCGCTTCAGCTTTTCCTGTCTCCTCTCTAAATGGGATAATGATAGTACCCACCTTGAGAGCTATGCTTAGTGTCATTCAGCTTTAAACTCAGAAGCTTCACATGAACAGATATCTGTCCTGCCGGCAGAATGCACTTGATATGTGTGCCTCCTGCCTGGCAAGCCTTCCCTCACTGGACCTACTAGGAACGCATTATATATCACTTAGGACTTACCCTTACTCACCTCCTCTGTGAAGCTGTCTCAGGTTTAGGGGCCTGTCTTCACACACACACATGTGCACACACACACACATACACACCGCACTTAAGTGAGTGTGTGCTCCCTGGAGCCGGGAGGTCCTTTCCTGGGCCATTTTCTTACCACTCATACTGTATTCATAGCAAAGCCCCTAATTCTCCTGTGTCTCTGGAGTACCATGAAGAGTAAAGGGACCTAGTGAAAAGCTGCTGACCAAGTAAGACAAAGAACATTCTGGAAGTCTAGTCTCAGGAGAAAACCTGTCCGCTCAGATCTACTTCTCACTATGACAGCCACAGAGAAGAATGCTGCTCTGGAGTCCTGTCTCTAGGACCTCAGTGTCTATTATCTGAACCTATCCAATAATAATAATAATAATAATAATAATAATAATAATAATAATAATAACTAACAGCTAGAATTTAATGACTGCTTTATGTATGTGTTTTTATATACCAACTCCAACAAGCCATGAAGGTGATATTATTATTTCCTGCATTTTATAGATAGGAAAACCTTCCCAGAGAAGGTAATTAAATTGCCTGGAGCAACCCAGCCAGGAAGTAATGGGCCCAGACTGAATGGCCGGCCTTCCGCTCCAGGAAGTGGTCTTCTGAGCCTCTGCTGTTGGGGTGGGGAGAGCTGGCAATTTCAGCCATGCTGATGCGGTCATTACATAGCATTTAAAAAGTGGACTGTAAGACTAAGAATACAGAAGCAGGCCATGATAGTTCACACCTTTAATCCCAACTCTCAGGAGGCACAGGCAGGGAGATCTCTATGAACTGGAGGCCAACTTGTTTTACAAGAGAGTCCTAGCCTAACCAGAGCTGTATAGTGAGACCCTACTGAAGACGGAGGAGGAGGAGGAGAAGAAGAAGAAAGGCTTATATGGGCAGGAGAATCAGTGTGTGACAAACAGAGGTCAAAGGGGACACAGAGAGGTAGGAACCCAAAAATTCTGGATCCCAGAATCTCACCAGACAGACACAGGAGGTCTGCTGGAAAGGGGCTCATGAGTGAATGGGCCAATCTGGAAGTCACTGTGAGCAGTCACATGGTGTGGTGGGGGAGGTGGGGGAGGTCACTGGGGTCAAGGTTCTCTTCCCAGGTGGTTAAAGAAGCTGGGCCTTCTGCCATTTCTAGGACCTGCCTGCACTGGAGGAGGAACTGACCACAGCTCCGCACCTTCCCAGGACTTCCTTCTCACCCCATAATTATGTGATTAGTCACTGGTGGTTCTGGCTCAGCTTCCTAAATAGAAGCCTCAAGAATCCACACAGCTCCATGTGGGCCTGGGGCTGATGCTGCTCAGACCCTCCGAGTAGGGACCCTGCAGGCTACATATCTTCTCAGTATAGGGAGACATAGATCCCACCTCCTTGCTTCTTCTGGATGCCTATGGCTCTCTAAAGGCACCTGGAAAACTGGAGAGGTGAGTAATTTAAAAAATGAGTGGCTTTTGGGTTTCCAACATTTAGGGTCACTAGCTTCTGAGACAAAAACACTTGTGTTTTGGCTCACCCTTCTCAGAAAAACAGTTCCCTTTATAGCCCAGAGTAAGAGTGATATAGTCAGCCACCGCCAGGCAGAAAGCTGGGGGACAGTCACTAAGGACAGATTCCTTGGCCTGCTTTCTGCACTCCCCAACTCACCCTCTGTGACCAGACACTCCTGAAGGGTGACAAAATTACTCCTAGAACATCCTGCTGGGAGGAAGCACGAGCCACTGAGGACAACCAGCCTGGATGGGGCAGCTGGAGGCTCCTGAAGCAAATGTAGAGAGACACTTTCTTGGTCTTTCCAGGAGAAAAGATCATGTAAGGCCTAGCCAAGCCAAGAGGAGATGCATAGGGGAGGGTGTAGGGATTGTGCTCCCACAAGGATGGGTTAACTCAGATAGATAATGAGAAATTTGCAAGGAACATGCAGGCTGGAGAAATGACTACGCAAACCCAGAAGTTGTGCTGAAGACTACTGGGTCAGGCCTCTGTGCGAAGTTCGCTGGCAGTGCACTTCTTGTACCTACTCTCCACCCACCCAATCAGATGCTTAGGCTCAAGAACAGTAATATGCTCCTCCAAGCCTGACTCAGGCAGAATGAAGTGTGAGAGCCACTGGAGGAGACAGCCCATGAGGCCTCGTGTCTAAAGGAAGCCTTGTGGAGAGAGCAGTGTCCTGAGGCAGGGCTGGTGGGAATTGGAGGCCACCTCCACAGGAACACACCAGGGTACAGGTTTTAACTAATTGCTTCCTTATGGCCTGGAGCAAATTCATAAGAACTACTTCTCCATCTATTATTCATCTGAGCACGGATTAGAGGTCACACGAGTTGGCCAAGATCTCTCAGCTAGTAAATGGCAGGGATGGGCATAAAAAACCAGAATTGCTAGAATGTTCCTGACCGAGTTCTCCTGTCCAGCCTCTCAGCCATCCTCAGGCTCCATCTTCCCAGAACCCACAGTCTCTCTACCCTGTTTTCCTATTAGACCCTCTTGGTTCTCGCTCTACTGAGAGCTGTCCCTCTGAATATCTCCCACTACAACACTCTCACAATGCCCAAAAGAGAAGCCCATCTTCTCGCTTAGGAGCAAGAGAAGGCCAGTTTAGGGGCCTTCCTCTACTTCCTGCACCCTTCTTCCCCCAAGGTCTCCATGTTTGTTCCTTCCCTGTTCCTTGCCACTGGCTTTCTGCCATCTTCTGCTATGTCTGCATATAGTACTTACAGTAGTCTGAATGTTACTGCCCCCATAATCTCACAGGGAGTGGCACTATTAGAAGGTGTAACTTTGTTGGAGTGGGTATAGCCCTGTTGGAGGAAGTGTATAACTGTGGGGGTAGGCTTTGAGGTTTCCTATGCTCAGGATACCACCCAGTATGTCAGTCGACTTCCTGTTGCCTGTAAGATGTGGCAGTCTCAGCTCTGGCACCATGTCTGCCTGCATGCTGCCATGCTCCCTATTATGATGATAATGGACTGAGCCTCTGAAACTGTAAGCAAGCTACCCCAATTAAAGGTTTTATTTATGAGCTTTGCCATGGTCATGGTGTCTCTTTACCGCAGTGAAAACTCTAAAACACTACTCTTATAAACCTGCACCCCTCTACTGCACCGAGAGCCCCTTTAGATCCTGAGACCCTGCCCTCCCAAGCCCCATCCTATTTTTACACAGGGGAGCTAGGAACATCTGAGCTGAAAAGGCTGGACTCCCACCTCAATCTCCTGTCTAGCGCAAGAAAGACCATTGCTGGCTACTGGGCTTAAGGAGAGAGAGAGAGGCAGGAAAGACAGCTTAGAGCTGGCTAGAGCTGAAGCCTCCAACTCATGAAGGGCTCAGAGAGTTGTAGGCTGGGCTGCATGCCGTCAGCCAGCTCCCTCACAGTCCAGACTAACTGGCCCCCAGAAGCACCATCTACCCCCTTCAGAGCTATGGACACATTCCTCTTTCCCACTGCAAAGTGCCTTGCTCTGCCAGGTTAATGATTCTAGCAGACATGGACATAGGGATGCCCTGTAGCCTTCGCATATCTTTGGGGCTGTCATGTGGAAAGGAGATCACAGTGGGGGGTAAGTAGAGGAAGCTGTGGGGGGCAGGTTCAGCATTGCTGGAGCCACCTGAGAGAGGATGAGCTATGTAGAGGCTGGGTGTTTCCCTTTTAGGCTGTCTCATTTACCCCACTAGGCAGTTAATGATTAGACCTTTTTATAGGCAAGGAAACTGAGGCCTAGGGCCATTTGCCCCGGTCTGTGGCTGAGTCTGGGCTGGAGCCCAGGTCTGTGCAGAGGGAGGGGCAGGGAAGACAGGCTAGCTCTGCAGCTGATATGCTCACTAGAGCCTAAGACAGGGCTGAGTCTGGACTACAGCAGGCAGTGAGCCTTCCATCAGCATAGTGCTCAGGTAGACCTTCTTGTCTGATTAAATGACATATATCCCCACAGTCCTTCCAAAACCAGATTCTGGGACTCCAAGACATCTTCGGGAGATAGAAGAACTGTGGAAATCTCAGGGTCACAATGAGAATCCTACCGATCAATCGCTATGCCAAACACTGAGCTAAATTTTCTGTAATTTATCTCCCTCCACACTCACAACATTTCATCTCTGTTTTCCTTATGGGGTAACTGAAGCTCAGAAATACAAAGCAACCTGCCTAAAGCCACACAGCTGGTGAGTGGCAGAAGCAGGGATGAAGCCTAGGTCTGTCACCAAACAGCTTTCTACCTATGGCCTGGCCACCCAGAACCCTATGCCCAACATGAGACTGTGCCAGTCTGCTAGGAGGCAGCACGAGGGCACTGAGGGTGTTCCCAGATCTAGGAGCCCTGTTATCAAGCAGGGTTCAGATTTTCACAATGTTCAAAGTCCTTGTGCCTCCTCGGAGGAGGCAAAGAGGCTGAACACAGGATAGAGCTGGGGAAGGGACCAGGTTGAACTCTGAACACCAAAGCCATGTGATGGGAACAGCATTGGGTCTCACCATAGCCCACCCAGCTCTTTGTGTGACCCATGAAGTAGGATGGGCTGAAACCAACAGGGTTCAGTGGCTAATGTTCTAAGTCCAACACCCCTCTCTGTGACCCTAGAATACAGGCCAAGGAGCCCATTTGCTGAGAAGTAGCTTGATGAAGAAAGAAAGAAAGCCTGTGTGCCAGTCTTAGCTCAGAGCCTTGACACTGTGTGACTTTGGTCCAGATACCTGCCCTCTCTGAGCTTCCATGCTTACGTGTCGTAGGAATGACAGAGGAAACATTTGAGCGTGTTGGAAGGGAGGTAACCAGAACCAAATTCCAAACCATACCTACCAGCAGGATATCAGCAACCACTGCCCAGTTGCAAGACAGAAGGAGCTCTCCGAGGGCCAGGAACACCTGTGGACAGAGGATGTCCTAAGTGAGATGGGGCCCCCACCTCAGGCAACCACTCCTCCCAAGTCTCTCCTCAGCTGTGCAGAAGGGAAACTAAGGCTCTCAATGGAAGGCATGTGGAGACAGATGACAGATGGGTAGAGGGATCCCCAGGATAGTTAGGCAGGTTGCCATTGAAATCTCAAAGATGAGCACCAGGGTCTAGGTGCTTACTCTGGCTCATGGCCCACAAGATCCAGCCCTTAGGGGTCACCCATGAAGCCCAGGAGGAGAAGGCAGCGGGGCTACTAGAGTGCTTTCAAATGCGTAGACTCAGGACAAGAGGACCAAGGTCTCAGCTCACCCTCCCTCTGTTTGTTTTCTCTTGAGGACTGGACACTCCAGGAAGGCCGTGGGAACCTCCCAAAAGGTTTCTTCCAGACAACTTCCCCAGACCCGCGCCCCTCTCAGAGCTAGTCTCAGCATAGCCATTGTGTAGACAAAGGTAATTCCTAATCAACGCCAAGGCTTTCTCAGGTCATAGCTGGCCCAGGGCAAAGACAACCTGAAACACAAGGCTTCAGGCCTCTATCCAGTGCCCACCTCCCAGCGTCCTCTGCTGCTGGCCCGACTTACCTAGCTTTCTGAGCTGTGCTACCTCGTGCCAGAGGATTAGGACAATCCTCATTCCCCTCACTCAAGAAAAGCTTAATGAAGCAGCTGAAGAAAGAGGAGGCAAAGCTCACTTCTCCCAGGTCTGGAGAGCTCATTGCCAGGGTGGAATTAGTCATTCCTGGAGTCACGGGGTTATGCCCAAAGCAGCACAGACTTGGGAACTCAAAGGTTTGATAGCCCAAAGGCAGAGAAAACAAAACAAAATAAGACACCACCAGAAAGGACACCTACTATGCACCGGGGGTCACCACCCCATTACCTCTCAGGTCGGGTAATTTGATAAGGTTATCGTCACACACAGATCATGGCACCCAGGCCCAAGGGCCACTTTCCAGAGAGACCCTCTCCTCTGTGTCTGGCTTGTACAAGATGAGTTTGGCCTAAAAGAACTCCCAGAGGCTTCCAATGGCTACCAGGCCTTTAGAGAGTGGTGAGAAGAATCTCATAGAGAGGGTGCGCTGGGCAGATGTGACCCAGCAGGTACCTAGGGGCAGTCAGGATGGGCTTGAAAGGACGGGCAGGAACCCAGGAGGCAGAAGGTCTGCAAACAATGCCTGGCAGACAACCGATGTGAGTCGTGATGAGAGACTGGAATGTGCCACTGCACTAGGTGGGGCTGGAGAATTACCTGATCCGCAGGAGAGTGGGACAGAGGCAAAGCGGCTCCTGTGATCTCTCCACCCAACCCTGCTGCCTGTGGCTGCTGCTTTTGGCCCTTGGTACTCAAACTGAGAGGCCCTTGAGGTCAGAGCGGGTCTCCTTCTAGGCTTAGGACAAAGTTTGGGCACCCACAGTAGTGGGAAGCAGGAAGTCATTGATGGGCAGGTCTCGGGTGAGGCTTGGGCAGCCACAGCCCTGAATTCCATCTTGGCAGGGCCTGTCAACCCAGATTCTGGACCACATGAAAGCCTGGCCCAGTGCACCTGCCCTGCCCGTGATGTCCTGTCATCAGTCTACCTCTACCTGGATCAGAAGCCTCTCCTCTCCACATACTTCTGTCTGAATCCTTCCTTCTTCCATGAAGGCTGGACACTGTCCTGCGTGCTATCGCCCTGCCCTCTCTCCACACCCACAGACACGCTGAAATATACCTTTTCCTTCTTCCAGCTGGACTAGGGTGGATCCTGGTCCCAAAATACAGCCCCTTAGAGGGAGGCTACAGCCACAATGGGGCCTTTCAGGGCGAACAAGCTGCCCAGGGATGCCAGGTTTCTTCAGACACACCTGGAAACAGGCACCATGCCACCAAATCCATCACTCTATTGCGGCTTTGAGGGGCAAAGGGCCAGTGAAGGGAGCCTGCCTTCTAATCTCATAATTACAGAGGTTCTCGAAGTAGTGGAAGCTTAGCCTTCTGGGCTCAAGGAGTGGCATTGTCACAAAGGGCGGGCCACCTGCTAGGAGACCTTGGGAAGATCCCCACACCCAGCTCTGGGCCTCAGTTTTCCTCAGTACACAGTGATGTGGGGAGCCTAGAAGGGTAACAACATACTGTGCTTCTAGAGCTGGAAACCCAGTCACACAAAGCTGTGGTCCCCATAGGCAGGGTACAAATCCCGTTTTCATTCAGTGACTTCCATGGTAGAGTCAGGCTTAGCTTCAAATAAAAACCAAGCAAAAAGAGCCAGCCACATAGTGCATGCTTGTATTTCCAGCACATGCCTGTAACCCCAGCCACTGCAGCACATGTTTGCAACCTCAGCCATGGTGGTGTATGCTTGTAATCTCAGCACATTTTCCAGGCCAGCCTGGGATGTGTAGTAAGATCCTGTCTCAAAAAGAAAAAGAAAAAATAGAAGGAAAAGAAAAAATAAGGGAAGGAGGGAGGGAAGAAGAGGAGATGATTTAGTAGGTAAACACACTTATTATCTTAAGGATCACAGGCTTGAGAACTGGGGTCCACATGGTAAGAGAATAGAACTGACTTGTATTGTGGTACACACACACACACACACATATGCACACGGACACAGACACACGCACACACGCACATGTGCACGCACACATGCACACATGTACACATGTGCACATGCACACAGACACACACACACACACACACACACACACACACACGCATGCACATATGCGCGCGCACGTACATGCACGCACATGCACACGTGTGCGCGCACACACACAGACACACACATGCACACATACATGTACGTGTACACGCACACAGACACACACACATGCACACACGCACACAGCGGTGGTAACTCACACCTTGTAGTCCCAGCACTTGATGAACATCTGGAACTACAGGGTGAAACAGCATATAAAAAAGAAAGTCAGAGGGAAAGAAATAGAAAACAAATACACTGAGGGCAGCCAAGGTGGCTCAGCAGGTGAAGACACTTGCCAGCAAGCCTGACAACCCCGTTCTATTCTGATCTGGATACCAAGGGTGGAAGGAGAGAGAAGCAGCATCCCCAACTGTCCTCTAACTTCCACATCTGTGCCATGGTATATACACACTAAATAAGTACATGTTTGTATTTTTGTATAAAGTTGCCAGTTTTTAAGAATTTGGCCAACTGCTCATCTCTCAGGTCCAAGTCCCTCTTGGACAGTCACATACACCTCACATTGACATGTCCCTAACTTGTTTTTCCTCTGTCCCTCCCATCACTGTTCCTGCCCAGTGTGGCTGAGCCAGCCAGGATGCAGTCACAGATCGGCTGCCAGCCGCTGCCAAGATGCTTCCCCTTAGATTGAGGCAAATCCCAATGCATCTGGCCCTGCATGACTCCTCACTCTGCATCTTCTGCGTTGGAGATGCTCCTTCAGTGAGCCTTCTCCTGTCCGTTGCTGATGGCTTGATCCAGGCCTCTCCAGCTTCTCAGGTCCTGTTATCTCCAACACCCGCCCAGAGGGGACTTCCAAAGGGGAAATCTGATTCTGCCTTCAGCTCCTCCTCCAGGCCTGGTGGCTTCCCAGGCCTGACTTAGTTCCTGATGGATATGAGGGCCTGGGAACATTGCCTAGGGCCTGAGAAATGGACTGTACTGGAGAGCCCCTGACCTCTGACATTTATCCTCGAGCTGGGCCAGGGACAACTGATATGTTTGGCTTTACTCATCCTAGCCAGAGAAGCTTGCACACATACCACCCATGTTCATGCTGTCATTCATAAACACATACCACACATGCATGCAACAACACAGGAACACACAGATTGTTGCACAGAAAACTACATGTATGCAAGGCTTTACACATGTTCATGTAAACTTCAGTACACATGCACACCAGTAAAAACAACATGCACACAACACTCACATATCAATGTACACACATACGCAGCTAACAGAGGAAATATGCAAAATATCAAAACTGGTGTGGTGCCAGGTGTGGACGATCCCTACAAGTTCCAACTACTTGGGAGGCTGAAGCAGGTGATTATTTGAGTCCAAGAGTTTGAGACAGTCTGGGCAACATGGTAAGACACTCTCTCAGAAACAAGAAACAAACAATACAATGAACGCATGAATTAATACTGGGTTAGGAAAGTTACAGGCTGAACACTAGCTGAAGAACAGCCTAACATGCACCCACACAACACTGCACTGTGGTCTCCTAACAGCCAGCAAGTTGCACACACACACTGTACATATTCATGCATAAAACATACACACATTCATGTCTTTACATATGCACAACTCATCACATATGCACACAGTAGACACACACACACAGGAGGAAAGATGAAGGGTCTGTCCTGGGAGGGTCAGCCCAAGGGCCTATGTCTTTAACCTGAGCCCATCTTAGCCTCTAATTGGGCAGTTACTGATCTCTGAAGAATGGATTCTAAGACCCACTGAGAAGGGAAAAGGTTGCTGACCCTTCTGAACTCGTGGTACATTGGAAAAACTGAGTAAACCTTCGCTTAATGCATTAATGTCACATTCAGCATGGCTGCGTCATCTAGGACACAGACCCAGAGTACAGCCTGGTCGCCAGCAAGCTGCTGTGTGGCTGGCATGCTCTACCCACAGTCCTGCCAACCTATAATGACAGGGACCAGCATGGGGCAAGGACACTGACTGGTCTCCAGAGGCCAGATACCTGCTAAACTGGGAGCTAGAAAAAGGGGCAGCAAGCTCTGGGGTCCTCCTGGGGTATCCTGTCAGGGTGTGAGCTTTCCTGATGGGAGAGACATCTATGGGATCCTAGCAAGATGCTGGAGGCTCTTTAAGCCTCACTAAGGCAGGCCTGAGGGTGGAGTGCTTACTCAAGCCCAAAATGCAGAAGGCAAGAAGCTTCTCCCAGAAGTCCTCAAGGGCAGGAGAATTCTGAAGATCTGAGGCACCAATGCTGGCCTCAGGAGCCAACCCTCAGATGCCCTGAGACCACAGCTCCAATGAACACACATCTTGGCTGATCCTCAACGGCCTCAAGAGTCTGCAAGGCTGGGAAGGACAGCCACCCCAACTGATGTCAAGTGCCACAGGGATGCCCATACTTGTTCTGCTCCACTCTACTTTGGGTAGGGAGCAAATTCAAAGTCCTGATCAAGTTTGGATTACAAAGGGTCTTAGAGGTCATCTGAGGCAGCTTCTGGATAAAGACAGCTAGCCAAGCTTGCATCACAGACTTTCCTCAGAAGCCAAAAGTGGAAAGGCAGGGGAAAGTGTTTTTCACCAAAGACAAGAACAAAATGTAATGAAATAAACATTAAATACTGGCAAGCAAGCAGAAAGGCAGATGATTCTGCAGCGTCTCCTTCTCAGAGTCTCCTTCCCAGAGCCACTCTATAAAAACCTCCACTCTGCAGGAGAATAAAGCCTGGAGGTATCCTTAGCAGAGAGCCAGTGAGACAAGTTGCTGCAAAAATTGGGACAGGAAACAATGACACCCCCCCCCCCCCCCCGTCTCCACCAGCCTGAAGGCAGCCCCCAATTCCAGAAGGGGGTGCACCCACCAATTACACAGAGGAGCCCTGCTCCACACAGCATTTACCTAAATCCCTGCCTAGGAACAGAGCCCAGGTGTCCTACAAAGACTCCTTCCTACCTGGTTCTGCAGTTTACCTCAGGCGACAGGCAAGTCTATGGGGCCTACTGTTCAACTCAAACTACAGCCCCTGTACTGAAGAGGAGGGCAGCCACAGAGGAGCCTGGACTGGAGTCAAGAACCCTGAGAGCACAGCCAGTGCAGAGCTGCCCACACCCAGAGTGGGGGAATGTGATTTATAAGATCTGTCTACACCACAGGAGCTATGCAGGCAGGAGGGGGAGAGAGCGGAGGGAACGGGAGCAGGGGAAGAAAAGGTAGAGACCGAAAGATAAAGGAGGAAAGAGAGAGAATAGAGAGGTAGAAAGGGGTAGAAAGAAGTTAAGAAATCTCTCTATCTCTCTTGCTTTGTTTTGTTGTGTTCTGTTTTGAGGCGAGGTTTCTCTCTGTAGCCCTGGCTGTTCAGGAAGTCTCTCTATAGACCAGGCTAGCCTCTAACTCACAGAGATCTGCCTGCCTCTGCCTCCTGGATGATGGGATCAAAGGTGTGCGCCACCACACCTGGCTCGCCTGATTTCTCACAGGAAGGAAAGGGGCCAGAGAGATGGCTCAGTGCTTAAGAGTGCTCTGCTCTTCCAACACACATCACACAGTTCATAGAGGCCTATAACTTCAGCTCCAAGGATCTAACACACACCCTCCTCTGGTTTCCATGGACGTTGCACACAGAGAGAGAGAGAAAGAGAGAGAGAGAGAGGGAGGGGGGAAGAGAGAATGTATTCACATGTATGCATGAAATAAAGATATTTTTTAAAAAGAAAAGCAAAAAAAGGAAAGCTAGAATAGCAAACAAGGAAGAGAGAAGGAGGCAAGAGGGAAGGGGAGGGGGAGGGAGGGAGAGAGAGGCAGAAGCCAGCCTAGAAGGCAAATGGTCAGAGAAGGGACATGAGCATCCTCATCATTGTCTCAGACTATAGAATAACATGAGAAGGATATGGATTCAATCCAGGAAGTGCTTTCCCCGCCCCCAGTGGAATAAGACATAAGAAGAGGTGACTTACCTGGGGAAATATTACTAAATAGAGAAGCACAGCCACAAACAATGACAACATGGAGCTAACACATTAGAAATCGTCTCACTTCCTGGTGATTTGCTAAGAGGAGAAAAAGTCAAAGAAGTGAGTGGCATGGGGGATGGGCGAAGATGAACAAGGTACCGACAAAGCAGAGTGGGGAGGTGCCGAGACACACAATTGAGGACGCCCTCCATCTTAGGGCCAGAGGTGTAGGAGCACCTGCCTTCTCACATTTTGCTCCGTTGATGTCTGTTTGCTTCGTGCACGGACCAGCCCCAACCATGACCCGGTACGAGGAAAAGAACACTGACAAACCCAAGAAACACTCAGTGAAACGAAACAAGGAAGCATCTGCTGGTGACTCTGCAAAAGGAAAACCCTGTGATGACCAACTTGGAGATGCCTCGGAGCACTGCCCACAGGCGCACTTCCTGTGAGGAGCTCTTTCCTTGAATCCCTGCCCTATAGTCAGGCCCCTGTCTCCTGGAGTCAGATGTACCTGGCAACTTGCTTTGAATGAGTACATGAGAGCCAACGGGGTGGGGTAGTATGTCTGTGGTTGGACTGTAAGCACTTCCTTCTTAGTCAGTCTTTCATTGTCCTCTTTGTCCACAGGCTTCCGTGAGTCAAACCGCTAAGTCAAGGCAGCCATTGATGGAGAGTGTAACTCAGTGGCAAAGACCGTGCCTGCCCTTCCTTGTGGAGGCCCTCTGACTGATCTCAAGACTGAAATCAATCAATCAATCAATCACATATCAAGAAACTGAGAGCCAACGATCAGCAAGGAAAGGGGGCTCTCTGCGAAAAGATCAGAATCCTGTCAATGACTGGTGAGTCTGGCAGCCTTCCCCAATTGGCCAGAGAGACCCTGAGCCAGTACCTCAGTTGCACCATTAAGAAAAAGACCCAATGAAGCTGTGCATGTATGCAACTAGTACAGACTATGAGACAATAATATTTTTTTATATTGCTGTGTTTGGGGCTAATTTGTTACACAGCAATAGAGACTAATACACTGATAAGGCTATTGGATTTCAAGAACCGATAATGAAATATCTGGGTCTCCACAAGGAGAAAAAAATAAAAGGATCAACACTAAAGATTTTTAAGACCAAGGCTGGACATTGAGGCATATATGTTTATCTTGGGAAGCAAAGGCAGTGGATCTCTGTGAGTTGAAGGACAGTCTGGTCTACATGGTAAATTCCAGGACAACCCGAGTTACATAGTGAGACCTTGTCTCAGAAAAACCAAAATAAATAAATAAATTTAAAAAAAAAAGAAAGAACAGGGTACTAGTCACAACTTCTAATCTCTATAATCAGGAGATGGGTGCGGGAGGATTGCCTGGGCTACGTAGCAAAGAGACAGATTAGAAAAACCCAACCTGCCTTAGGAGTTTTAGGCCAGGAGTTATGCACAGTTAAGCCCCATAAGGCAATTCTGGTAAGTACCTTTAAGAATCATAATTTGGGGGTGGAGAGGTGGCTCAGTGGTTAAGAGCACTTGCTGCTCTTTCAGGGGACTCAAGTTTAATTCCCAGCATTACATGATGGTTCATAACCATCAATAGCTCTAGTTACAGGGGATCTGATACTTTCTTCTGGTCTCCATGGGCACCAGACATGCATGTGGTGCACATACATACATGTAGGCAGGACACTCATATACTTAAAATTAAAAAAAAATAATTTTAATTT
Organism: Phyllotis vaccarum; assembly: GCA_033318265.1. Taxonomy (NCBI): domain Eukaryota; kingdom Metazoa; phylum Chordata; class Mammalia; order Rodentia; family Cricetidae; genus Phyllotis; species Phyllotis vaccarum. The sequence continues at coordinate 9,627,933 of JARWLC010000003.1, read as the reverse complement.
TGGTGATTGGGTCATGACCCAGTCATTCAAGTGTTTATGTATCCATGTAAAGAGCTGGTATAGGAGCTTCTGAGCTAAAAAAAAGTGGGGGGGGGGGGATCCCTGGGCCTTGCTAGTAAGCCAGTCTACCTGAATCAGTGAGTCTGGGTTCAGTGGAAGAGCCTGTTTCAAAAAACACGGTGGAGAGCATTAGAAGAGGATATTGAATGTCAACCTTGGGCCCCACATTCACATAAAAACGTGTGGTGATATGTTATGTATTTAATAAAATCAGCTTGGAATATCAGAGAACAATCCACCCACAGTCGATCCAGGAGGATCAGAGAGTGGTAACTCACACCTTTAATCCCAGCACAGGGAATATCCCGGGGTGATGACCTACGCCTTTAATCCCGGCAGATCTGAGTTGAGGCCAGCTTGGTTCACAAAAGGAGTTCCAGGCTCCCAGGCAGGCAGTGGTGGTGCAGAGGAAGCTGGAAGACAGCTGGGTGAGATTGAACTGTGGTGTTTCCTCTCTCTGATATTCCAGCCTTTCCCCGATATCTGGCTCTGAGTTTCCTTTAATAACAACCAGAATTTGTGCAACAAAAATGAATAAATAAATAGTTAATGTAGGAAATGCTAATTGTGTGATAATTCTTTGCGATATACTTCTTGATACTTGTTTTCTTCCAACGAGCTTCAACTACTGGCAGCAAGCCATCCAAGCATTTGAGTGGCAGCTGTCAGGTCCTGTCCCATGCCTGGCTGCCTCCAGAAGGACGTGTCAACCCGAGCAGCCCGTTAGTAAACAACACTGACTCCAGGACAGCCCAGCCTTGTCTGACTTTTGCTTTTGATATTGGTTGACCTGATTTGGTTTGCTGTTGTTAGGGAGGGTGTTGTTTTATAAGACTGTGTCTCCAGGAATCTTGATCTGGACAGCCAAGGATAACCTTGAACTTCTGATCCTCCTGTCTCCACATTCTGAGTGCTGGAATGACAGCGATATACCACTATATTCAGTTTATGTAGAGTTAGGGATTAACCCAGGGCCTCATCCATTTTAGGCTCTCTACCAACTGAGCTACATCCCTAGCCCTGGTTTTACTGTTTTGAATTAAGATCTCACTAGGTAGCTCTGTCAGGCCTAGTATTCTCTGGTCAGGATGGCCTTGAATTCACCCCTCCTGCCTCAGCCATTCTGAATGTGGGATTAAAGGTATATACATCGCTGAGATGTCAGAACTCCTGCTCCAGAAAGCCTTGGTCTAGTCATGCCTGCTCCAGGCACCAGCATCACAGGCCCTAAGAACTCCAGATGACCCCGTTAGCCCTGTACCTCTTGTCTCAGGCCAAGAAGGAGCATTTCGCAGTGCTTCAGAAGAAAGCTCGTGACTCATTGTGGGGATATGTTTAAAATTTAATAAAAATAGTTGAGATATCAGAGGGATCTACCCACAGTCAGTCTAGGAGGATCAGACAGTGGTAACTCACACCTTTAATTCCAGCACAGGGAATATCTGGGAGTGGTGACCTAGGCCCTTAATCCCAGCAGATCTGAGTTTGAGGTCATCTTAGTTTACAGAGGGAGCTCCAGGCTCCCAGGCAGGCAGTGGTGGTGCCCATGCCTTTAATGTGAAACAACTGGGTGAAGAGGGTATTTAAGGCAGGCATAGACAGAGAGGGCTGTAGAAGCCACAGGGAAGCTGAGGAAGCTGGAAGACAGCTGGGTGAGATTTGACTGTGGTGTTTACTCTCTGATATCTCAGCCTTTTCCAGAAGACTCTGTCTCGAAAAAAACAAAACAAACAAGCAAAAACAAAGACTGGAAGAGACGGCTCTGTCCTCTCTGATATTCCAAAAAAAAAAAAAAAAACCCCAAGAAAACAAAAGCAAACAAACAAACAAAAGGATGGAAGAGATAGAAGAGATATCTCTGGTATCTCAGACTGTTTTTATTAAATTTGAAACATATCCCCACAACTCAGGATGCTAGGTCTATAACTGACCCATACATAAGGCCTTTGGTTGATAGAACTTGAACAATGAGCTGTGATGGGTGCAAATTATGATGGCACATTTGCATTTTATAGCTAGCTCTACCACAACCCTTTGTTTGCTGGCTATATAAGGCTATTTGGCTCATTTTGAAGGACCCCCTTCCTGGGATACCCAATGAAGTTAGGACAGACAGAGTAGAAGGCTTCTTCTCCTTGAATGATCTTTTCTTACTTGCTTCTCTCTATTGTGAGTAAAGCAGGTTGAGCTTGTTAACATGGTGGTGGTAGCGGCAGAAGCAGCAACCAGCGGCAGTGGTTACAGCTGTAAGGTAACAGGAGCTGAACATACCAGGGGCAGAAATAATAGTGATCACAGATGGTGGAGACAGCGAAGGACCGTAGAAATACAGAAATCAGAAGCTACAAAGAGCCAAAGATTACAGATGGAGGGCCACAGTCCCCAGAAGAGGTAGGTCCAGGAGACCGCCATGTTTAAAAGCCAAGAGTCCCAACACTCAAAGCTTAGGAGCCAGCTATAAACCTTGCTTACTGCTGCTGATTGCTGCCCCTCACTACGGCTTAAACAGTGAGGATTATATTAGCTCAGGGGGTGCTCAGGCATTGGCAGTCAAAAGTCAGAGCAATGCCATCCAACCTGAGCACCTACAGTCTTAGGGCTCTGGCTTCTGTGACTGAAAGCTATAAGCTTCTGGACTTGTAGTGATCCGTAGCCTTCCTAATGCTGTGACCCTTTAAAACAGTTCCTCATGCTGTGGTGACTCCGAGCATAGAATTATTTTCATCACTACTTCATAATTGTAATTTTGTTACCATTATGAATTGTAATACAAATATTTGATATGCAGAATATCCCATTTGCAACCCCCATGAAAGGATCATTTGACCCACAGGGGGCATGATCCACAAGTTGAAAAATCACTGGCTTAGAACTGTAAGCCTCTGAACCTATAGCCCAGACCCTAAGCTTGTGGCACCCAAGGGCCAGGGACTGCCTATGTAGGAAAAGCTACAGATGGTTTCCATCTGAGTGGGGCAAAAATAATGAGACTGTCTCAGGACAAGAAAAAAAAAGACCCTATTTCAACTCATTTAACCCTGAAATGCACCCACTTTGGAGGTAACACAAAATAAAGAACTCGGTGATAGATATACATACACAGACTGATAATGAGCACCAACTTTGCTTAAATATGGGACCGCTGTCAAACAGATATAGCGATTATGCACAGAGAACAGATTGTGGATGTTACAACTCTACAAAATGTAAAAATAACAAAATTTTGGAGGCTAAAGAGGAATTCTCTTTCATAGCTGATATTCATCGATAAATCCAAACTTTTAAAATTTTTTTATTTATATTTTATGCATATGAGTGCCCTGCATGTATATCTGCATGCCATTAAAGGGCATCAGATGTTGAACTCAGGTCCTCTGGAAGAGCAACCAGTGCTCTTAGCCTCTGAGCCATCTCTCCAGCCCCAATAAATCCAAACTTTTACAACTAATTTGAATTTAATACTTTTGACTTCACCTCAGTTTCTTTAGGTAGAATCATATAAGTGACACATAATCTGTGACCTGTTTCTAGAAAGTGTCTAGCAAAGCAAGCTTATAGACAGGAAGTCAACTGGTGGCTGCCTAGGCCTGGGGCGGGGGTGGGGGTGAGAAGGTGGAGATAGATGGTGTAGGGATGAGGAATATCTTAGTTGTTTTTCTATTGGGATAAGACTAATGACCAAGGCAATTTATAGATGAAAGAGTTTATTTGGGGCTTACAGTTTCAGAGGGTGAGTCCATGACCATCATGGCACGGAGCATGGCAGCAGGCAGGCATGGTTCTGGGGCAGTATCTGAGAATGGCATAGGCTTTTCAAAGCCCATCTCTAGTAACACACCTTCTTCAAGGGCCAGGAATTGGAATGTAGTGATTTGAATGAGAATGGCCCCTATGGACTCATCATATGTTTGAATACTTGGTCCCTAGTTGATGAAACTGGGAGAGATTAGGAGGTGTGGCCATGTTGGAGGAGGGCTCTTATCATAACTGAAAAGTAACTAAGACAGAGAGTGACTGCAGCTAGGGACAAAGCCTCCCTCTGGAGTGATGAAAGGTTCTAAAACCAGTGCAGAAGCTGGACGTAGGACATGCACCTGGAGTCCCAGCACCTCGAAAGCTGAGGCAGGACAATCACTTGAGGCCAGGGATTCAAGACCAGGCTGAGCAACATAACAAGTCCTTATCTCAAAAGGAAAAACGATGTAGAGATAGTCACAGAGCTCTGAAAACATCGAAAACCATGAGCTACATACTTTAAATACGTGTAGTTGTATGGTATGTGAGTTATATATCAACAAACCTGTTCTAAAAATTATGAAATGGGCCCTTTAGATGGCTCAGTGGGTAAGGGCTCTTGCTGCCAGGGCTGACAATTGAGTTCAGTTCCCCATTCATGTGGAGGAAAGAGAGATGGTCCTGCAAATTATCTCCTAGCCTCCACATGCACATCATAGCATCTGCACACACATGCACACACACAAAATAAGTAACTGAATGTTAAAAAAAAAAAAAAGTTGTTTAAGGTGCTGTTTAAGGTGTTTAACTCAGGGGTTAAAAACACTGGCTGCTCTGCCAGAGACCTGGGTTCAATGCCCAGTACCCACCTGGTAGCTCACAACTGTCCGTAACTCCAGCTCCAAAGAATCTAACACTTCTGGCCTCCATGGTCATCAGGCACATACATGGTGCACAGACATTCATTCAAGCAAACTAATTATACATATAAAATAAAATAATAATTTGTAAAAGTTATTTAAAATCACATGACAAGTATCTTGAGTGAAGATGTTTCTGACTTTCTGCCACAAGTTTGAGAACAGCCTGGCTTCCATAGTGAGTTCCAGGCCAGCCTGGGCTATAAAGTGAGACTCTATCTCAAAATAAAAACAGCAAAGGTATTTCTAGTGAACCATAAACTAGGGAGTGGGTTCAGAAAGACAAACAGAATAGTGGTCATCTAATGAAACGTGCATGGATATGGGCCTGGAGAGATGGCTCAGCGGTTAAGAGCACTGACTGTTCTTCCAGAGGACCTGGGTTCAATTCCCAGCACCCACACGGTAGCTCACGACTGTCTATAACTCCAGTTATCTGACACCCTCACACAGACATAGATGCAAGCAAAACACCATTGTACATGAAATAAAACAAAATTTAAAAAGAAGAAATAAAAGGCTTCCTACCTCCAACCCCTTATCCAAAAAATAAAGAAATGTACATGGAGGTAAGTAGGGCTATATGTTAAGAGTAATTACTTCTATGAGATGAAAATTTGTATAATTATCAGTTTCTTCTTTGTGTTTCTTGGTTTGTTTTATTAGCTTACTTTAGAGTCTCACTGTGTACTTCTGGAACTCAGTATGAAGAGCAAGTTGGCCTCAAACTCACAAAGACCTGCCTGCCTCTGCCTCTCTGCCTCTGCTATTGCACCTGACCACTACTGGAATATATATATTTCTCTGTGTAGCCCTGGCTGTCCTGGAACTCACTCTGTTGACCAAGCTGACCTCAAACTCACAGAAATCCACTTGCCTTTACCTCCTGCCCTGCTAACCATAGACATTTTAAGTTTCCCTCAAGAGAAAATATTAATATTGGGGTTGGAAGGATGGCTCTGCAGTTAAGCGTAATGGTTCCTCTTGCAGAAGACCTGAGCTCAGTTCTCAGCACCCACACAGCAGCTAACAGCCATCTCTAACTCCAGTTCAAGGGGATCAAACATTCTCTGCAAGCACTAGACATGCATATGGTGCACATACATACATGCAGACCAACCACTCATGCTGTATATGTGTGTGTGTGAAGATGATACACATAGTCTACAATGTTGATGCCAACCTTGTCATCATGATGACAGTGCCATGCACCTCAAGCCCCTGGCCTGTGACTGCCTGCACAGTTATCCTGGTGCTGTTTCTCCCCCCTTCAAATTCCTAGCTTCAATCACCAGCCTAAAGCTCTGTCCTGAACATACATATCAGCTGCTTCTAGGCATCTTCAGCTGGAGGCAGCCTGTGATGGTCCTGAGTTGTGTAAGGTAGAAACTGGGCCAACCATGAGGATCACAGACCAGTGATCGGCTCTCCTCCATGGCCTTTGCCTTCAGTTCTTGCCTCCAGGCTACTGCCTTGAGTTCCCACCATAATTGGTGATGGACTGGAAACTGTATCTGGAATAAACCCTCCCCCCCCCAACTCTTTTGATAATGGTCTATATCCAGCGGTGGAAACCCTAAGTGAGACACGGTGTGTTCTGCTGCCCCGTGCTTCCCTGCCACCACGGAGGGCATCCTCAAACCAGGAAGCAAAAATAAACCCCTTCTTAAGTCGTTGTCTGAGCAACAGAAAAAGCAACTAATACACATCCCAAATTTAACATGCCTAAATTGGAACCCCACAGAACTTTAAAAACAGCCATCCTGCCCCTCCCTCAGACATCCCCTCAGTAAATAGCAACTCCTTGACTCCAGTGGCTCAGGCCCCAAGCCACAGAGACGCTCTTAACTCCTCTTTTTTTTTTTTTTCTTCAGGAAATCCTGTTGCCCTACTTCATTACACCCCCAGAGCCTGACCACTTCTCCACACTTCCTCAGTGACCAGCCTGGCCCAAGCCCCAGCCATCACCAGCCTGTATCCTTGGAAAAATATCTTCATCCTGACTTGGCACCTCCTATTCCATACCAACACAGCAATCAGAGAGCTGCCCTTGCCATTTCTGTTTCAAGCTTCCCCTGATGTAGTTAATGTCTGTGCTTGTGCATGCACACAGGGGAAGCTGAGAGAAGTGTGTGCATACCACAAGGCCAGAGGACAACTTGCAGAAATCTGTTCTCTCCTTCCACTGTGTTGATCCTAGGGATCGAACTCAGGTTGCGGGACTTCATAGCAAGCTCTTACCTGCTGAGCCATCTCACTGGCCCTAGAGAGTGTTCCTTCAGCTGCGGCAAAATGGCCCCGGTTAATCCTGCTCCATCATGTTCATGCCTTTGCATTGTGCTTCTTCCTCAGTGAATCTGAGTGAGCCCTACATCACCTTAGCCAACAAAAGAAGGCAGAAGTGATGTTCTTCCTGGGGACTAGAAGACTTTGTATCTTCCACCTTGGTCTATTGGATACTGTTCTGAAACCATCACGAAAGAAACTGATCTGCTCTAACAAAGGATACAGAGTTATATGGGAGAAGAGTCTCAGGTGACCAGTTGTGGCATTACAGCCCATCCCAGGTCAGTGCAGCCATATGAGGAGGCTAATAATAATAATAATAATAATAAAACAGGAGAGAAACCATCCTGCCATGAGAAATAATAATTGAGAGCTAGGGATGTGGCTCAGTTGGTGGAGTGATTAACTATCATGTACAAAGTCCTGTTTCTGATCCCAGTATGTTTAAACAGTGTGCAGTGGTAAACAGCTGTAATCCCAGGCCTCGGGAAGTAGAGGCAAAGGCGGGAGGGTCAGAAATTCAAGGCTATGCTTGACTACATAGCGCGTTCAAAGCTTTCTTAGTCAGGGTTACTGGTGCTGTGATGAAACACCATGACCGAGAGAAATTTGGGGAGGAGGGGATTTATTTCACGTCTACATCACTTTATAACAAAGGAAGTCAGAACAGGAATTTGATCATCAGGAACTTGGAGGCAGAAGCTAATGCAGAGACCGTGGAGGGGTGCTGGCTTGCTCAACCTGCTTTCTTATAGGACCTAGGATCTGCAGCCCAGGAATGGCACCACCCACAATGGAGTGGGCCCTCCCAAAGGTAGGCCCTCCCCCATCAATCACTAATTAAGAAAGTGCCCTACAGGCTTGCCTACAACTTGATCTTAGGGAGTCATTTTCTCAACTGATCCCTCTTTTCTAATGACTCTGGCTTGGGTCAAGTTGGCATAAGACTAGCCAGCCAAGAGGCCAGCTTGGGCCACATGAGACTATCTCAAAATAATAGTGATTATAATTACTACAGTATACTGTTTTAAGCCACTAAGTTTTGGGATGATTTGTTAAGCAGCAAGAAACCATTAATTAGATCAACCATTAATTAGATCACTTCACTTATACGGTCTTCACATCAGGAACCAAAATCATTGTGGGTACAAAGTGTTACACAATCTGCACCCCCACTTCCTATGGCCATTACTCTGACCTCATCTCCTCCACCTTGTCTTGGCTTACCCCATCCAAGGTATATTTCCCTGATCCCCACCAGTCACTTTCTCGTCCCTGGAGTCTCAATGCCACAGTTCCCCCTGCACAGGTTGCTCTTCCCCGTGTCCACATGGTTCCTCACTTGTTTCTGGTCAGAATGAAGCATTCTTCACAGTGAGAGTCCTGTATCCTCTGGGCCCTTGACCGGTCAGCCCCTGTCCCTTCCTGTCACCCCCACAGAACGGATCTTTCTCTGACATATATTTTGTCATTCCATACAGTGTTAGAGGCTGACTCCCCCATTTCTGCCTTCATTGTTGATTCTAATATGGGGTAATAATTTACTTCATCGGCTTAAAACAAAACAAAACCAGAACCTCCATCCCTCTTCTTATTCAGCCCCAGACCACAAGAATTTTGATGTTTGTACTTGTATTTCTTAGGCAAAGTAAGATTTATGTTTCCATTGTGTAGACTGATTTTTCAAATCAACAGACCACAAAGACCTGAAAAGCCAGGTCAACTTGAGGAAGCTTTCCAAAACTAGCCAATCACAATGACATCAAAAACTTTGATAACGTGTTTGTGCCAACAGCGTAAAGTTCTGTCTTTGGTTAAGCTTTGCTTGCCTGCAAAGGTCATGAAAGATTCTCTCACCAGGCAGTGCTGGCACACATTTAATCCCAGCACTCAGAGACAGAGCATTTCTGTGGCTTCAAATCCAGCCTGGTCTACAGAGCTAGTTCCAGGACAGCCAGGGCTACACAGACAAACCCTGTCTCACAGAACCCCCCCCCCAAAAAATAAACCCCAAAAGCTCTTTGCTGCAGCTGAGGGACACTTATGCCCAGCTATGAATAAATTTTAGACTGCAATATGTCCATGCTTCTGATTTTCAACCTCATAAGTGTGGATTGTGTGCTATTTTGTTCAATGCCATTCCCTCCAGGTTTAGAATGATGTATGACACGCAGGACATACTGGGACATATTTGATGGGGACAGGGATCCTTGATGCTCCTCCTGGCTAAGATGAGGCCTCAGATCTATTCCTCTTGACCTTGAACACATCAGCACATGCATCCCCTCAGCTCAGGAAGCCCAGCTGAGGCTAGAGGTGCAACTTGAACCCCAGGCTTCTCACTTGTGAGATCAAAAGAACAAAGCAGATCTGGAGGCTCATAGCCAGTGGGCTTCTTTTCTGTGTGCACAGACATGGTTCCCTTCAAGGTAAAACCTCAGAGGGACACAGACCACAGGGCAGGTAACAGACAAGATATAAGCTACAGTAACCAACTGTGTTTTCCAAAGATGATAAACTTTTGTCATCATGCGCTATTTTGGATCATTGATACTCCTGTCAAAGGACAGACCCTAGGAAGGGAGAACTCAGGAGTTAAGATCACCAGCTGCTCTTCCAGAGGACCCATGTTCAGTCCCTCACACCAATACTGGACAGCTTACAGCCATCTATAATTCCAACTGCAAAGGAACTGGCACCCTTTTCTGACCTCAGGCACCCAAAAATATGCAGAAACACACACACATGCTTGTAGATCAAAATAAACCTGGTTTTTTTGTTTTTGTTTTTTTTTAAATGGGCTTTGTTTCTCCAGCCTGCTATTTTGGGCAGGAAGTCAGGGTTCAAGAGAAAGTATCACTTTCAAAGTAACTTTTCAGGACCAGTCAAATGAGGCAAATTGGCTTCACCTGGCTTGCTCTCCCTGGCTGCTGGTGCTTGGAATGTGGCCACCATGTTGTGAGGGAGCCCAAACCACACAGAAAGGTCCCGAACAGGTGCTCCAGCTAAGTTCTCCTCAACTGCCAGACAGCTCTGGCTTCCGGGATCTAGCACTACCCATCTGCCTACTTGATTTCAAATAGAAAAACAATGTCACCTCTTCCTGCCTCCAAATGGAAAATCCATGAGCAAGACAAATGCGTTCACGGTTTTGAGTGGCCAGGTTTTATTATATAACCATAATAGGTAGAACAGCCTCAGAAGTCTATTTATCTGCTCGGTGAGACCACAAATAAGTCTCCATTTTATTGATGAGAAGAGTGAGGATCAGAGAGGTTAGAATCTTGCCCTAGGTCACACAGCTGGGAGGTGAAGAAGCGGGAATGACAGGTCTTTCAGATTCTCTAGAATACATTCTTTGCCATACGCCAGCTCAGACCGCTTCATCCTAAACACAACGTCTGCCAAAAGTGGCACTGTCAACATCTAGTCACATCCTCCAGCCACCAGATCAACGACAGCTGAGCTCCTGCATCGTCCTGAGTTCTCCTCTGAGGACAAGCCCCTTCTCCTCTGAAGGGCAGCAGCTCTGGGAAGAGGGCCAAGGAAAGGGTGTGAGCCAAGACCTGCTGGGAGTGTGTCTGGATCCTAATTAAGGGTTGGGAAGTCCACTTCCCTTGCCAAGAGGCCTGATGGGTGGGAGACGGAGACCTCACACCTGCAGGCAGACTGCCGGGCCTGGGCTCCCACAACAAAGGCCCAGACTAGACTTTCTATGCTTAGGAAACTTCATTTCCATGGAATTCGGGAAAACTTGGTCTCTACCAATTTGGGAGCAGACACACTGTACTGCCCAAACCCCCTCCTTCCCACACAACACAGTTACAGCAATGAAAGTAAGAAAAAAGCTGTGCTCAGCCATACACAGGCACGCACACCCCACGCAACTATGACAGTACAGAAGGACACACTGTGCACACAAATGTGCACAGATCAGCATGATCCAATGTGTTCAACATATATTTAACCTGGATATACATGTTCATGGCAATGTACACATGCAAGAGCACACATACATACAATCCTACTCATTTACGAGAATATACTTATGGGGCTGGAGAGATAGCTCAGTGATTAAGAGCACTGGCTGTTCTTCCAGAGGATCCAAGTTCAATTCCCAGCACCCACATGGCAGCTCACAAGGATCTGTAACTCCAGTTCCAAGGGATCTGACACTTTCAACCAATACACATAAAATAAAGCTAAATAAATTATTTTTAAAAATAATATATTCACACTTACATGCATGTACACACACACACATTTCTTTCCATGAGTCTGTCCCAGTGTGTTACAGATTATCTCCAGGACTACTTGCTCCTTTAAACACAGAGGCACTGAAAGAATTTTGGTTCCTGGAATCTGAGAAAATAAGATGAATGGATGGATGGGTGGATGGATGGATGGGTGGGTGGATGGTAGGTGGGTAGATGGATGGATGGTAGGTGGGTAGATAGATGGATGGATGGGTGGGTGGATGGATGGATGGGTGGGTGGATGGTAGGTGGGTAGATAGATGGATGGATGGTAGGTGGGTAGATAGATGGATGGATGGGTGGGTGGATGGATGGGTGGGTGGGTGGATGGTAGGTGGATGGTGGGTGGATGAGTGGGTGATGGTGGATGGATGGGTGGGTGGGTGGATGGATGGATGGATGGATGGGTGGGTGGGTGGGTGGGTGGATGGATGGATGGGTGGGTGGGTGGGTTAATGGATGGATGGATAGATGGATGATGGATGGGTAGGTGGGTGGGTGGGTAGGTGGATGGGTAGATGAATGGATGGATGGTGGATGGATAGATGGGTGGGTGGGTAGTTAGGTGGGTGGATGGGTGGGTGAACGGATGGGTGGATGAATGGGTGGTGGGTGGGTGAATGGGTGGGTGGGTGGTGGGTGGATAGTGGAGGGATGAGTGGGTGTGTGGATGGGTAGATGGTTTTCCCCAAATCTAATGACACTATTATGGTGGCCTATGGCCAGACCTATGGCCTACCACCTGCTGAGGTTTTAGGAATGAGGCCATGTCCCCTGTACTACAGCCAACTACAAATTCTCCACCAGCACCTGTATTTGATGGGCACATCCCCCACAAACTCAGGACAATTGAAAGCAAGCTGCTGATCATCCTTAAAGCTCACTCTCCTGCCTCCCTCCACTACCCCCTCACAGCAAAGTCTAAGGAGTCAGCTCTGATTCTGATACTGTGTCAGAGCTGTTGGCAGATTCTGATGACTCTACCTTCAACTTTCTTCTACAACCTAATTGCTTCTTGACATACCGCTGTTGCCACTCTGGTCTGTCCCCTTCTACTCTCATTGAGGGGACAACAGCCTCCTGACTCCTATATGACATATCCTTGACATTCCTACAGCATCTATTCTCAACCGGGTAACCAGAGAAATGCTGTTAAATGTAAGGCACCAGCAAAGAATAAAGGCATAAAATTGATGTACCCATCGTTCTTTGAAAAAAGCAGCAAGATGTCAGCCAGGCAGGGCGGTACAGTCCTGGAACTCCAGTGCAAAAGGCTGAAGCAGGAGAGTTTGAGTATAGCCTGGGCTATATTGTAAATTCTGGGATATCTTAGGCTACATAGTAAGAGCCTGTCTTAAAGGTGAGGAGGAAGGGAGATCAATGAGAATAGCCAGCAGGTAAAGATGGCCACCAAGCCTGACAGCCTGAGCTCCATCCCTGGAATCCATAAAGTGAAGGGAGAAAGCTGAATCAACTCCGCCGGTTGTCCTCTCTCTCTCTCTCTCTCTCTCTCTCTCTCTCTCTCTCTCACACACACACACACACACACACACACACACACACACAGCATGCATTCCCATACACATACACACATAAAATAACTAAATGTTTGTTGGAAGGAAAAAAGAAAAAAGAAAAATCACCAAACCTTTAAGCTGACACAGAATAAAAGAACGAAAATCCAACTTACCAAAATCAGGAATGAAAGAGGTACAGTACTGATGTCAATCTCATAGAAATTAAAGGCCTATAAGGAAATGCTTTGAACATTTATATACCAAAAAATTAGATTACTCTAGATTAAATATTAACAAATTTTCTAGAACAAAAGTGAAAAGTAGTTTTTGTTTTTGGGGGGTTTTTTTTGTTTTTTTGTTTTTTTTTTTTTTTTTGCAAAAGATGAAGACCATTACAGAAAACCTAGGCAATCAAAGTGCACAGCTGTGGCGTCCAGTCCCGGTTGGTACATTCACAACACAACTGCCATGGGGGGGGCGGGGGTCAGGGTGGTTGGGGGAGGTGTAGGAAGATTGTAAGAGCCAAAGCCAGAGGATCGGGGAGTTTGCCACTTTGTATCCTAGGAAAGTCAATGTCAGAAGGTCTCTGACTCCCTAAACACTAGCTGAGCAAAGACAGTCGGGGTCATGAGACCAACTCCGCCAAGAACTACAGCCACTGAGGATTGTTGAAAGCTGGAGAAATAGTCTTCTCCAGGGAGGAGCGCACCAACTAGGGATCCAGTACCGAATGGCCAGCCCTAACAACGTGTGTGTGCATGTTTATGTGCAAGAATATACAAGTAATATTATATGGACTAAGCAGGTTATATGTATGCATTTAAAAATATACACACAGTGAAGAGGAAATGCTGGAACATTATAATTTCAACCAATAATAAAAATCAGTGAAGCTCAAGCAAAAGGGAACAGAAAAAAATCTGGACTGACCTTCAACAAGTAAATATTGAGTCAATAGTCAAAAACTTCTCCCCAACAAAAGCCCAGAAGCAGATGGTATCACTGATGAATTCTACCAAATGTTTAAAGGCAAATGGATACAGATTCTTCATAAACAGCAAGAAAAGAAACGAAAGAGGAGGGAAGGAAGAGACACTCAGTAGATCATCCTGAGGCCATTGCCCTGCGCTCCACAAAAACACAGATGCAAATAAACATATCCTAATATCCCCAGCATCCCCATCCATACTGATGCAGAAATCTTCAATGGAGTGCTACCATGTCACATCCAGCAACAGAGGAAATGATAATACACTGTGACCATTGGAGAATACACCTCAGGAAAGCAAAGTTGGCTAAACACGCAACTGTCAGTTAATACGATACACTAGAACAGCAGACACAAAGGCACAGCCACACGATCATCTCTGCCCCTGGGCATAAAATCCCACCCCCCTCTGTCCGTGATACTCCCACCCATCCCCCTCTGTGCAACTTCCCACTCTTATTAATGAGGGTGTTCTCCTTACCATTCCTCAGACCCCCCAGCTACACTCCTGACCCTTTATAGTTGCTATTCCATATTCCTAGAACTCTGTGCTCCCAAATTCTACACAAGTCACTCCTTCATTCTGGCAACTACAAAGAAGAAAAAGGAAAAGGGGGGGGAGGAAGGAGGAGGGAGAAGAAGAGGAGGAGGGGGAGAGGTAGAGGAGGAGGGGGGTGGGGAGGAAGGAGAGTTGTGGCACCTCCTTAGTGAGCCTTTTGGCCTCTCTCTATAAAGTTGAAGTCTTCTCTTAACAGGCACACATCATTTCCCTTCCCCTCCCCCCCGTAATATTTTTCTATGTATTTATAATCCCTTGAAATAGTGTAAAATTTTTACTTATGCATCTGTTTGTTTACTTGCTTGCTTTGAGATGGGGTTTTGGTGTACAGCCCAGCCTGCCTAGAAGGTCTCATATCTCAGACGCCTGAGTGCTATGATTCTAGGGCTGCTCCACTATGCCCTGCTTCTCTGCGTGGATCTTTCTTTTAGGCAAAATGTAAGTAGCATTCGGATAGGAAGCCAATGATCAACATGTGATAGGACTGAGTGGGTTAAATAGACACCAACAGCTTGTCCTTCAGCTGCTCCCTCAGCAAGCAGTGACTGACTCCCACCTCACCCCACACTCCCCTCCCGGTGCTACATTTGGGAGCTGAGTGTTAAGAAAGGTCAGAACCAGGCCTGGGCCCTGCTAGAATTCACTAGCTGGAGCTGTGAGAGGTCAGAATCAAACTGGGCGTGGTGGTTTTGTGTGTTTAATCCCCACACTCCTGAGGCAGAAGCAGGCAGATCTCTGAGTTTAAGACCAGCCTTTTCTATAGGGTGATTGTGTTATTTCATTGTAAATAATTGTCCCACCCACTGGTTTAATAAAAAGCGCTGATTGGCCAAAGGCAGGCAGGAAGTGTGGGCGGGGCTACTAGACTAAGAAAACTCTGAGAACAGGAAGCACAGAGCAGAATGCCAGAGAGAAGCCGGAAGAATCAGAGGAAAACTATGCTGCTCTGAGAAAAGGTACCGAGCCACATGGCTGAACAAGATAAGAGACATGGGTTAGTTTAAGGGTAAAGAGCTAGCAAGTTATATGCCTGGGCCTTAGACCGATCAGCCTAAAACTATCTTATGCATCTGTGTGTCTCTGTCTCTGTGAGTCTGCGAGTCTGCCGGTCTGTGGGTCTTTGGGTCTAAACCTTGAAGTTAGGCCCAAAAGTCCGGGCCAGAAACCTCTTACTACACTTTTCTACAAAGTCAGTCCCAGGATAGCCATGGATACACAGAGAAACCTCAGAAAACAAAAACAACGTGTGCATACAGAGAGAGAGAGAGAGAGAGAGAGAGAGAGAGAGAGAGAGAGAGAGAGAATGTCAGAATCAAGTAACTTGACCCAAAGATAAGAGCGCCGAGGAGCAGGCCACCAATAAGAGACAAGTAACTGATGCCCTGGAGGCTCAGAATGGCTTAGGCATATGGACAAGGGAGGTGCTGGTGAGTGGACTGAAAGGGGGCCATTGGGTATGCTCTAGGAATCAGAAAGGGCCCTTAAACATAGATGTGCAGAGGAGAAGGGTGGTGAGGCTGTCAAGGCGTTTCATGTGGAGTTAGACCTTCTTCCAGAGAGGCAGGGAGCTATGTAAGACTTTAGAGCTGCCAAGGTCCATGGCGTCCAGAAGCTCCCATGTAAGATGAGCAGATACAGCAAATAAGCAGGAAGATCAGGAGAGCAGAAAGTGGCTATGGAGGAGGACAGTCCTGGGAAAAGCTGGTAAGCCTGGTATAGGACAGGGTCGTGGGCAGGAATGATATAAGATAGGGTGTGAATGAGGACTGGTAGGGTAGAGCTTCGGCCTGCATCTCTGGTCAGAACTTCCAGCAGGCACCAGGCACAGACAGAGCTGTGGAGAGTAAGGGCTGAAATTGACCATGGACACACGACTCACAGAGCATCCCAAAAGCCAAGATGCTTTCAGCACTAGAAGATGGATGTCTCCTTGTTTTGAGCACCTTCCTGCCCCTCCACTCCCAATCAGGACAGGCCTGGAAAAAAATTAGACTTCTCCCAGCTGGCTACATCACCTGAGCCGCATGATCACTTCTAGATGAGACAGGCAGTTCTGAAGCCTGCCAGACTGCAGGTTGGAGACAGCTGTGTCCCCAAAACATAGCCAAGAAGCAGCCTGCAGGAGCCAAAGAAGACATTATTGAGAGCAAAGCTAGCTGACAGGGCCGGTGACAGGGCCCCCATCCACCTGGGCCTCAATCTCCCTGCAAGTTTAGTTCCTGACAGTCCCACCAGCTCTCGCCAGTAGAAGAGACAGTCCCCCCTCCACCTCACCCCACCTAGACAGTAAGCATGAAGGCTAATTGGTGCCCAGATGCTTCACTCTCAATGAATGGCAAGGACACAAACCTGACATACCCAGACCTGAGGCAAACATTACTCTTTGTTGCTGTCTCTGGGCCTCAGTTTTCTAGTCTGTGAGGTGGGTTGAGAAAAACCTTCCCACAGCAGTGTCTAGGGGACTATGCAGTGTCAAGTGCACTTATGAGAGGGACAAGGACAGACCTCTTCTAGTCTCCAAGACGTTCAGAGGAAATCCCCCTGTGCTGGCCAATTTTATGTCAACTTGACGTAGGCTAGAGTCATCTGAAAGGGAAGAACCTCAAGTGAGGAAATGCCTTCATAACATCCGGCTGCTGGCAAGTCCATAGGACATGTTCTTAACTAGAGATTGATGGGGAAGGGCCAGCCCACTGTGCCACTCCTGGACTGGCGGTCCTGGATTCTAGAAGACAGCAGCTCAGCTGGGCGGTGATGGTGCACACCTTTATCCCAGCACTTGGAAGGCAGAAGCAGAATGTCTTATTTTGAGGTCTGTACGATCTACAAAGCAAGTTCTAAGATGGTCAAGGCTACACAGAGAAACCCCGTTTTGAAAAAACAAAAAGGGGGAGGGGGGAGAAAGCAGGCTGAGCAAGTCGTAAGTAGAAAGCCAGGAAGCAGCACCCCTCCATGGCCTCTGCATCAGCTCCTGCCTCCAGGCTCCTCCTCTGAATTACCACCCTGCTTTCCTTCCTTCCACGATGAACTGTGATGTGGAAGTGTTAAATGAAAAAAAACCCCAATTTGCTTTTGGTCATAGTACCTCATCACAGCAACAGAAACCCTAAGACACCCCCTGAAGAGGGCCCAGGTGCACCCCAAGGCCTTGGCGACAGAAACTGAAGCATCTCCCACCAACTACCAGCTAGTATGCCCAGGAGCAGGTTCCATATTAAGCCAGAAGCATTTAATTTTTTTCCTTCCTTTTAAAAAAATTATGTATTTATTTCATATGAGTTTTTTTTTGTCTGCATGTATGTACATCATATGCATGCTGATGGTCTAAAAGGCTAAATCCCCTGTATGTAGAATTACAGATGGTTATGAGCCACTGTATGGGTGCTGGGAATTGAACCCAGGTCCTCTGGAAGAGTAATGAGTTCTCTTAACTACTGAGCCTCTCTCCAGCTCCTTTTTTTTTTTTTAAAAAAAAAAAAAAAACATTTGTGTGTGAGTGTGTGTAAGAGAGAGACAGAGAGAGAGAGACAGAGAGAGCAGTTCTCTTCAGCCCCCATGGGGTTTACAAAGATCAGGTCACTTGGCAGCAAGTTCCTGTACCGCTAAGCCACTCACCAGCCCCCAAGGTATTTCTCAAGATACCTGTTCTTGGCCGTCAGTTGTTGTGCATGCATCTTTAATCCCAGCACAGAGGAGACAGAGGCAGGTGGATCTCTATAAGTTGGAGGGCAGCTGAGTCTACAGAGAGTTCCGGGACAGTCAGGTAAAAAAATTTTTAAAAATGAAAAGAAAGAAAGACTTTCTTAAATGAGGACAGAGAGAAACAGGCAGAATACTTGCTAATTACAGATCCTCCTAAACTAAAATCACCTCAAGGGCCATCCAGTGTTAGGTGGCATTAGATGTACGGTCTCTGGGGTTTGAGTTCCCTTGGGAAGTCTTAAGGCGGAGTGTTAGAGGGAGCAGAATACAGCATGCACTAGAGAGAGCGATCAAGTGGGTTGGAAGTCAGCATGCAGGGGAAACATGAGGGTCATGAGGGTCCACTACCACTGTCTATAGCCCAGGCATGTCCTGCTAGAGACTGCCTCAAGGTCATAAAAGTGTTCCCAACCCCAGCACCTGGGTAACTGTCACTCAGAAGACTGACAGAAAACAGCTCATTCCCAGGTAGCCCTTGGCCATTTTCTGCCATCCTTCACCTACTCAGGCCTGCAGGAGTCAGAATCGTGGGGAGGGGTGATATCCGTGACAAAGGACAGAAAATGTAACAAGGAGCTTGAGCATACTGTGGGTCTCCTCATCCCTGGGCAATGTTCTGAGCCTGGATAAGAGCCTCATCAGAGGCAGTTGCAAGCTGTGATTTAAGTGGAACCAGACTTTTAATCCTTGAACGTGACTAGCCATCACAGGACAGTCACCAGGACTGGGGGTGGGGGGCAGTAAAACCACAACCAATTTACTGAGTTCAGCCAGCTTGGTGGACCTGATGCCTATGGACATAGGTGCTGTGTCCAGCACCCAGAACAAAACTGATACTATGCTCCCAGAAACAGTAAGTCCTTCCCACTTCCCGCTTGGCAGGTGGGTAGGAAGGTGGGAACAAGCAATTGTGACAGGGTGCTTGATAATCTGGTGACACTTTGGAGAAGGGGGAATGATGTCTGTAGGAAAAGAAGGTTTTCAGCCACAAGAGAAACAGTGCCCTTCATGAACGGACACAGCAAAGGGTAGCACCCTTTTCCTAGGCAGAATATGAGACCCAGGAGGGACTAGAACCAGGGTCTGGAAAGCTTGTGCCAGCCACAATTGTCTTTCAAGCAAGGTCTGTACCAGCCATGACTAACCTTTCTTATTTGGAACTTGGGGAGCATTGCCTCTGCCTCCCCAGATTCACAACATACCCTGTGACAGATAAACATGCCTACCCACACTACCAACCAGGGGGACTCACTCCAGAACCAAAAGGGGCTTGCAAGCAAATATAGTCGTACCTCTTTGCTGGGCAGCTCTCAGTGAACCTCTGTGTGCTCACTGAAAACTAGGGGTAAAGACCAGTCTGGAAGGGATGTGCAGAGCAATGAACACAATGATATAGTTTAGGGTGCACCTGCATTCTCGGGGGATTCCCAACCACTCCCAGAAGGGCCCTCACTTACATAGGAGGCCAGGAGGGTCCGTGGTGCCAAGATGAGAGCCAGGTAAAGGCAGGGAGCTGAGGCAAACAGACTAGAAGCACAGATGAGAGGCTCAGCTCTGGGGTTCACTTTCTTGTACCTTCTTGAGGCCTCCGCCCCCAGGATGACACCAATGATGCCAGTTGCGACAGTCAGTGCTCCAAAAATCAGGCTGATAGGAAAAAGCAGAGAGGACCTGGTCAGACTTGCATCCTATCCCTGCCTCCGGGTCAGGCTACCTGACCCAGTTACATGATCTGGAACCATGCAGCAGGAAGCAAGCCCAGAACTACTTGGAAAGCTGAGGAATCTCCACCTAGGCACATCCATAGTAACCTTCTCTATCACACCATTCCAAAAGCCCCACTCGGAAATCTTAACTCTAGGGTCCCGCCCGTTCTTAAAGCTTAGATAATTGGCATGTACTGACTCCCATGGTGTGCATAGCTTTTGTCTGGACATTGCACACATTCACCTCTTTTTGTTGTTCATTTTTGTTTGTTGGGGGCCTTGTGGGTCTGTCTTTCTTTCCTTTATTTTCTCTCTCTCTTTTCTTTTCTTTTCTTTTTTTTGAAATGGGCTCTTCTTATGCCTTGGTTGGCCTGGATCTCACTACGTAGACCAGGCCGGGTTCTAACTCATCGAGATCCATCTGCTCTGCCTCCCCAGTGCTGAAATAAAAGGTGGGTGCCACCAAGACTGTACCCTGACTCTGCTTACCTCCCAAGCAGCCCGACAGCATACCTTACCCACCCATTCCTGTACACACTTCAACCCCATCTGGCTTGAGAGAGACTATCTTCCTACCGTAGCCTTTAGAAAGTGCTGCTGCCTCCTCTTCCTCCTCCTCCTCCTCTTCCTCCTCCTCCTGGTTTATTTTTGCTTAGGTGTGTAATGCCAATAGTGGCCATAAGGGGGCATCAAGTCCCCCTGAAGCTGGAGTGACAGGTAGTTGTGAGATGCCATGTGGGTGCTAGCAACCAAACCCCAGGTCCTCTGCAAGAGCAGCCAGTGCTCTAACCACTGAGCCTCCTCTCTAGCCCCAGAAAGTGCATCTTGAAACATGATTAGCTACGTGTCTAACCACACATCGTTCAAATCCTCCACTAGTTAGTTCCCAAACACCCAAAGATCTGGCTCCAGCTCCCCGCACCTCAAGCCTCAGCTTCTCTCTTTATCTTAGCCCTGAAAACCCTCCATACTTTTATCTCTTCCTCTGCAGGAGCTTTCTTATTTCCTTGTTTGCTTTGTTCTAAACTTTCCAAACTCCTAATTAATCCACGTGACTCTCACCAATACTCCCTGACAGGGGACACCATACCCTGTTCAAAGCAGTCAGGAACTCTCCTGAGGTTGCCTGACACAGCCCTCTAAGGGCAGGGCTGAGCCTCCAAGCCCTCTCCCACCAAGCAGAAGCCTGCATGTCCTTGAGTTATACGGTGGTCCTAACAAACCTCCCCAGCCAGGCTCTGGCTACAAGTCAGATCCTGAGTAAATGGTATTCATCTCTGAGTCTCCTTCTGAGCCATCAGTAATCGGTTCTCAAGATCTTTGAAAGACTTGGGATGATTAATCAATTAGTCACCATAACCAGTTCCCTAATTGGCTCTGGTGCCAGAAGAAAATATGCCTCAGCCCCTAAAATCTCCAAGCACCACCCCCCAATACAAGATCTCAAGAGGGTCCTGTAAGTTCTACATCACTTTCCCATTGCTGTCTAGACCTCGCTTGCACAGGCCCGGAGACAGGACTCTTACTACCCGCCACCCCTTCCTCTGGCTGAACCACTGTAGCTCCAGAGTGTCACGTTCTGCAGCTGCACCAGAAGCTTCCTGCCTGTGCTACTTAGCTTTTTGGTCCACTTGACATGAAATAGAGTCCCATGTGTAATCGGAGATAAAGGACAACTTTAAGGAACCTCAAGTGAGAAGATTCCTCAATCAGAGGGCCAAGTTTATGGGGAGTTTTCCTTCTTTTTCCCAAGACAGGGTCTCACTATATGCCTCTGGCTGTTCTAAAATTCACTGTGTAGAGCAGAGTGGCCTCAAACTCACAGAGATCCACCTGCCTCTGCTTTCTGAGTATTGCAATTAAAGGCATGTCCCCACTATGGTCATTTATTATGCCTGGCTCTTTTGTAATTAAAATATTTATATATGTATGTATTTATTTATTTATTGAGACAGGATCTTATTATGTAGCTCTGGCTGTCCAAGTATTCACTATGTAGACCAGGCTGGCCTCAGACTCATAGATTTACCTTCCAAGTGCTGGGATTAAAGGCATGCACCACCCCTCCTGGCTTATTTATTTATTTGTATGTGTATATGTGTGTGCATCTGTGTAGCACTAGTAACCATCGAAGCCAGAAGGGGGCACTAGATGCTCTGAGACCCTTGTGAGCTGTTACAGAGGTGCTGGGAACCAAACCCAGGTTCTCTGCTAGAGTAAGCAAGTGTTCTTAAAAAACACCGAGCCCTCTCTCCAGCTTCTGGAGTTTTCGTAACTGCACATATATATACAACCAGAGTGAGGGAGTCATGGAGAGCAGTAAACAGCATCCCTCCATGGTTCTGCTTCAGTTCCTGTCTCCCAATTTGCTATTTACATTCCTGCCCTGCCTCCCTCTGTGATGGACTGTGACACAGAAGCAGAAGATGAAACACTTTCTTCTTCCAAGTTGCCTTTGGTCAGTGGTGTTTATTACAGCAATAGATAGCAAGCTGGGACACCACCTCTCCATCCCATGCATCTGAGGCTGATCCTAACCCAAGAGGGTTGTAGTAGCCTCAACACAAGGGCTTTCTACTACTTTTCCTTAGGCTAAAGCATAGACTCACAAGATATTCCAATCTCTAGAACCTTCTAGCAAAAATCACACTTTGCAGATATTGATCTTGCCTGGAATGACCACCCTCCCTTAGTCACTTCTGTGTTCATTGGAGGACCTCTAGCCCAGAAAGCAAAGGATAGTGTCATGCAACTTTGAAAACAGAAGTTAGAGATATGTGGCCAAGGAATGCTACCAGCTACAAGGACCTAGCAGAGGCTCCACAGACCTCCAAGAGAACATGAGCCAGAAGACACAGTGATTCGGACCCACTTGGAAGTGCCAGCCTCCACAATCATGAAAAAACTAATTTCTGGGTTTTTAATTGGGTTTTTATTTTTTGGTACTGGATCTGGAACCCAGGGCATATCCCTTCTCTCTCTCTCTCTCTCTCTCTCTCTCTCTCTCTCTCTCTCTCTCTCTCTCTCTCTCTCTCTCTCTCTCTCTCTCTCTCTCTGTTTCTTCTATTTGGCAGAGTCTTATGTGGCTCAGGATACTAGACTAGCCTCATACTCCCTATGTAGCTGAAGATAACCTTATACTGTATGTGTATCATGAGCATGTATGTATGTGTGTGTGTATGCATGTATATATGTATGTATGTATGTATGTATGTATGTATGAAGTGCCATAATGCACACGTGGAGGTCAGAGGAGTTGGTTCTCCCCTTCCACCATGTAGTTTTCCAGAGATCAAAAATCAGGTCATCAGTCTCAATGGCCAGTGCTGAGCCATCTTGCAGGCTCCACCCTTGAACTTCTGGGTCCTCTTGCCTCCTCCTCCCAAGTGTTAGGATTAAAGGTGTGGGCCACTGTTCTGGGCTTGTGCAATTCTAGGATCAAACGCAGGGCTTTGTGCATTCTAGGGAAGCACTCTGCTTCCTGAGTCACAGTCCCAGCCCAAGCCCACATTTATGTGATTTTGGAGCATTAAGTGTATGGTCATTTATTTTATCAAGCACAAGAAGCAAATATGCCCATCAGTTCTTACACAGATGGTGTGAAGGAGCCAGAGAGTGGAAGCTGAGCAAAGCCAATGACTATCAATATCTGACGTGGGATTGAGTAAGGCCTCTTTGGGGGCTGTTTAGGAAGCTGTCTTTGCCTCCAGAAAGGACAATTGTGGGGGAGTGAAGGCAAACTCCACTCTGTGTCTGTTCACAAGACTGTTCCCGTATGTCAGAAAACTCTGCCAGCTGCTGGGGCAACTTGCAAATCACTGACAGCAGCAAGCAGTGTCCAATGGCAACAGAACATGGGGCTTCCGCACAGCAGCTGCAGCGTTAGATAGGTTCAAATCCTGGCTTTGGCTTTGTTAGCTGTGTGACCTTAGACAAGTCACTTAACCTGTGTGACCTCCCATCTCATTTGTAATTTTGAGTCAGCATAAATACCTTCCTCTGCAGGTTCTTTATGTAAAACAGTTGACAAGCGGCCTGCTACAAACATTTAGAGCTGGAGGTGTGGCTTGTTGATAGTCTTTCATTAAAACCTGTTAGTGAGAGCCCGGATGTGTGGCTCATCAGTGGAGCATCTGCCTGACATTCACCCACCCTCCACCCGGAACACTTACTTAGAATGTTCAAGGCCCTGGGTTCAGTTTCCAGGACTGCAAAATAAATAAGGAAAGGAAACTATGGGCAGAAATCACACTGGGGCAGGAGAACAGACATTCTGGAAATCACACAAGCTCCCTCTGAGCATCAAGTAGTAAAACTGGGGTTAAAAAGGAGGCTGCAGAGGAAGCAGGTATTGGTGTGATCAGCAGAGAATCAAGCAGAGTGGAGGGCTGGGCTTTAGAAGCTCAAGGAGGGGCTGGAGAGATGTTCAGTGGTTAAGATTACCATAAAGAGCACTTGCAGAGGACCAGACTTAATTCCCAGTACCCATGCAGCAGCTCACAACCATCTGCAACTCCAGTTCTGGGAACATGATGCCCTCTTCTGGCCCCCTCAGGTACTGCATGCATGTGATGCACAGACAACTTGCTGGCAAAACACCCATATACATACAATTTACTTTAACTTAATTTAAAAGTCCAAGAAATAAGCAGGGCAAGGTCAAAGATGAAAAAGGATACAGGAGAGAGAGTGTGCCACCAGGGGTGGGGGCTGGGAACTGGGGATATCAAAGAAAAAGGGAAACAAGGAAAGTAGGCCTAGGAGAAGTTCTTGACTCCCATCAGGAGATCACTGGAGTCTTTGGAGACTTAGCAAGAGGTGGGAGGGACAGCAGAGGAGCCCAGCAGAGCCAGAGGGATGGCCAGGCACGAAATGCAGTGACATCACAATTCTCCAGGGTGTCTAGATGCACTGATGGGTCAAAGACGAAATGAACACATCCTTGACATCCCTAAGCCAGACACATAAAGGATCTTCCCAGTGCCTCAATTTGCAATCTGTAAAATGGGGTGACCTCACGGAAGACACTTGGGGCCCCTTTGAAGGACAAAAAGTGATCACCTATGATTCCTATTATTCCCTGAAGCCCCCCAGAAGCCTCAAATCCTTTTTCCTATAGTGCCTTTGGAACCCCCCACAGTAGCCATGCAAGTAAGGAAACAGGGATCCCAGTACCCACAAAAGCCAGCAGAGATGTCTGTGCACATACAATGGCAGGCTCAGTCAGGAACCCTGAGATCAGCCATCTTCACAGACTGCCTAGAAAGACTGGGCAGGCTCACAGCCTCCTGAGAATCAGCCCCAGCAAGAGCCATGAACCAAGCCAGTGCCCTGCAGCCCCTCCTTACCTGTCCTGACTGCCGCACGGCTCCCGGAAGCAGGGAAGCTGTAGGCCGTGGGCCACGCGAGCTTCGAACAAAAACTTGGGTGCCCAGAAGCCCAGAGCTCCAGTCACAAAAGCTATGGCTGTCACTCCAAGGGTTGAAAACACAAAACTCCAGCTGCAAAAAAAAAAAAAAAAAAAAAAAAAAAAAAAAAAAAAAAAAAAAAAAAAAAGTGTCCTACTGAAGCCAAGATAGGGCCAGGACTAAAGGGGCCTGACCACTGACCCCGGCATTCCAGATCAAACATCCTAATGTTCTCAGCTACCCTCATGCTCCAAGCTGCAGTGAGTCATGAGGCCTGAGATTACAGTGAGAACAAGCTTATCCTGCTGCCCTTTAAGACCCCACACAGGGGCCAGTGTTGTTCCCATGCAGCTTGAAAAGGTGGACAATGAACTCACAGCCTCCTTCCAGCAGCCTGGGGAAGCAGGTGGAGCTGAAAAGTGTGTCCACTGGATGAATGTACACAGTGCAAAGGCAGAGCTCACACAGCCAGCCCCACTCTCGACCATTTTTCCACCACGTGCAGAGGACCAAGTAACAGACAGGCATCTCGGCAAGAATAGAGCTCAGAGAAGGGAGAAGGCTCTGAACACCGAGGCAACCCTCGAGGTAGGCAGAGGTTGGAGCTGTTGGGCCAGAGGGGTTTCTTGAGACTTGCAACTGAGAGCAGAGACACTTACTTTCTCCCCAAGTATCGGACATCCTCACACCAGCTGCTCCTAGGATCGGCCACGGTCACTTCTTCCTGTTTCTCAGCTGCTCCTCGGGGTGGGTCCGGAACCAGCAGGATCAGGAGTACTAAGGCCACAGCATCCAAGCAGGGCATGACCTAGGGAAGCAGAGCTGGAGACCTCGAGGCCCAGAGCTACCACAGCCTCGGAGGAGATGACCAGAGTCTGAACTCTAGTCTAGCCTTGAGCTCAGGGTGCTGGCTATAGAGAGCTGGCCATGACACTTGTCTTCACTCTCATAGATATAGTATAGACTCTCTTGCTTGTGGTTTCCTTGGCACCCAACTAATACCTGCCTCCTGAGTGCTCAGAATAAGGGCATCAGCCACCACTGCCCAGTCATATCCATATTCGAATGAGAGCCACAGGCCAACAGAGTCTCCCAGGTTCCCAGTTGAACTGACTCCACTACCAAGTCACCCCAGATGGCAGTCCTTAGGGATGCTCTGTGCCTGGCCTGGCCTAGACACTTTCCAATCCTTGCCTAAATAATCCTTTAGAGTCCATAGGTAGCCTTAACTTTTACATCAAGGGAAGCTAAGGCCCAAGCAACAAGTCAACTCGCTTGAGACAGCAGAGCCAGCAAGCTGAGCAGCTGGGATTTAACCCGAAGGTCACAATTTCCATAGCCCATATTCCCCATGAGGCCCCAATCACCAGCAGCCAACACCCCATACGGCGCCAGGTACTATGCCAAGTGGCTAAGGCCACATAAGACTGGAAAGTCCCAACTGACCCAGGGGGTAAAGTAGAGGGACAGAAAGGAAGTGGAACTCACTCTGAGGGCCCAACGCCAGTTCCCTGTCAGCTCCGCCACAACCGAACCCAACACGTAGCCCAGACCACTGCAACAATGGGGTAAGAGAGATGGCAGTGAGGGGTGGAAGCCAGGTCCCAAGACCAGTCTGACTGTTTATCGGCCCTTGGTCAGATCTCTAGTGACCTCTGGCTCCTAGCCTAGGCCCTGTGCCATTCCCTCCATATAAGGAGCTGTATAACCCACCACCAACCCCACCCCTAGTTTCCAAAGCCCAGCCCTGCTTGAGTCAGGCAGGTTCAGGAAATGAGGGTCAGAGCTCAGGGGCCTCTCTCTCTGTGTGGGGCTGCAAAGCATACTTCCTCACTGGTCTCCCAAGGTTGCCCTTCCCATTGGGCCACACTCACCCCTTCTTCTCTTCTCACCCCTTCTAGGGGTGTACTGACCTTCAGGAGCACAGTATCATTGCTGACCTCCCTCCTAGCCTGTTGAGTGGCAGCATCATCCCCACTTATAGCCAAGGAAACAGGCTCAGAGAGAGAGACCAGTGATGGAAAAGAAAGAAGCAACGATGGGATTCAAAGCCCAGATCTCCTGGTTTGATCGTTCCCGCTCCCAGACCCTGTTCTGATTCCTTCAGCCTTAGATTATCTTTGGGGCAGTGGAACCAGGAACGGTACCAACCTTCCAACAGGGATGAAGATGTAAAAGACAGCCAGTACACAGGTCCGCTGGTCCTTCACGAAGAGGTCACCCAGGACGGTGGGTGCAATGGTGGAGTAGCTTGCTGCACCAGTGCCCACGAACCCCCGGGACAGGAAGAAGAGCCAGGAATACTGGATAAGCCAGAACAAGACCATGGTGAGATCCAAGAATTTCCAATGGGACAAGGGGCCAGAGGATGTGTCAGAGGGCCCATAGAGGAGTGGGTAGGAACCAAGGCTGCAAGTACCCTCCCACCCCAACTCCATGTTCCCAAAGTCACATGGGTGGACATACTGGAACTTATAGCCACTGCCTCCTCAGAACAGAGGGGCAACCTTTCCTCTGGCTCTCTACATTTCCCAAGACAGTACCTATTACACCAATCTCCTCCAACCCCATCAGAGCCCACCAAAATGGGAAGTGAAATGAAGGACCAGGAACCTTCTGTTAAGAAAGTCTAACGGGCCAGGCCAGGTGTGGTGGCACACAATTTTAATCCCAAGCACATAAGAAGCAGAGGCAGGTGGATTTCTGAGGTCAAGCCATTCTGGTCTATAAAGCAAGTTATAGAACAGCCATCGCTATACAGTGAGAGACTCTGTCAAAAAAAAAAAAAAAAAAAAAAACCCAAAACAACAGAACAGAAAAGGCCTGTCTCAGAAATCACTAAAAAAGGGGCTGAAGAGATGGCTCAGTGGTTCTTCAACAGGACCCAGGTTCAATTTCCAGAAACTGTAACTCCAGATCCAGGAGATTGGACACCTTCACACTAATGCACATAAAATAAAGCAAATTTAAAAAAAAAAACAAAAAACATTTTTTAAAAAAAAGAAGAAACAGAAGAAAGGAAAAGAGAGAGAAAAAGAAAATCTAACAGGCCAGGTGGACATGGTGGTACATGTCTTTGACCTCAGCACTTGGGAGGCAGAGTCAGGCAGATTTCAAGACCCGGCCTCTTCTACACTAAGCGTTCAACCCAATCAGCCCTACAGTGAGACACTGTTTCAAAAACAACAGCCAGGCTTAGTGGCCCATCAGCATTCCAGACGCAGAAACAGGCAGATTTCTGTGAGTTCTAAGCCAGCCTGGTCTACAAAGCAAGTTCCAATGCTATTTAATCGGATCTTGCCTTAAAAAATAAATAAAAATATAAACAAAACAGGTCTTACAAACTCCCTCTCAGGCTTAGAGGCTATACCACAGCTCCCCTCCTGGCACTGGCAGTACCATCCCTGAGCTGGCTTGGGCCAGAAGGAAACCCTGAGCAACTTGATCAGGGAGAGAGCAGATGGGGAAGGTCCCAGAGACTGGGCAGGGATGTGGGCTCTACCTGATAGGAGATGAAGGAGCTGAAGAGACCAGCCCCTGACCACAGCAGGATCCCAAAGCTCAGTGTGGCCTTGCGGCTGTGGCGGTCACCCAGATAACCAAACACAGGCGCAGACACCAGCAGGCAGCCGATGAAGACTGGAAGAGACACACAAGGGGCAGCCTGAATCCTCTAAGAGGATGGCTGGGCAGACAGCCCTGCTGGCCCACGGAAGAGGCCTGGCACAGATACCACAAGCTGGCACCTTGGCAGTGGGCCCAGGCCGAGAGAAAGAAGAGATAAAAAGTTGAGTCTTACATTCCTAGTCCATTATACAACAACCCACAGCCCAGAGTGTAAGTAAGACACTGAATGTGGACCAAAACTCAACTCTGATTTCTGTTACTGTGTGGCCTCTGAGCATCACCCTAGTCTTGGGAAGCTGATATTCTTCTTCAAGGAGCATAAAAGGAATGTAGAACCACCTGCACAGAGTGGATGCTAGCCTTCTGGATTTGCAAGCATGCATGGGTTCTGTGAGCTTGGGTATAGGAATTGATCAAATCTGTCACTCACACACCTGTTGCTGGCAAGAGGTAAGAAAGGTCAGTCCTTTAAGGAACCTGAAACAAGCGCATGGATGCAGGAGGCTGGAGGGAGAGCTGGTGTGTCTCAGAACATGCACTATTCTCCACACTGACTCCTATGTCTAAACCAGGATCTCATGTATCCTAGGCTGGCCTTGAGCGTGCTATGTAGGCAAGGATAGCCTTGAACTTCTGTTCTTCCTCTCTCTACCTCCTGACTACTGGTGTTACAGGTGTGGTCACCACATCCTGTTTTCATGTAATGACAGAATCCAGGGCTTTGTGCATCCTACACACAAGCACCTACAAGGGAACTACATCTTCATCTACATCAAGCCAGGCTTGGTGCTTGCTTAGAATTCCAGCACTCAGGAGGCTGAGACAAAAGGACCAGAGATTTAGGGGCAACCTGGATTACACTGCAAAACCTTGTCACAAAATTAAGGGACCAGCTGAGATGCCCCAGTGAATAAAGGTGCTTGCTACCAAGCCCAAAGACCTGAGGTCGATTCCCAGGACCTACATGATAACAAGACAAACCAGCTCCTATAAATTGTCCTCTGACTTCGCACTTACATTGTGACACACACACACACATACACACACACACACATACACACACACACACACACACACACACACACACACGGGGCGGGGGGGAGATGGGGCACATACACACTATAATAAAAAAATGCTTCTTTTAAATTTCTAAAACTTTTATTATTTTGTGTGGTTTGGTGTTTTACCTGCATGTATGTAGGTATATTTCATGTATGCAGTGCCCCCAGAAGCCATAGAGGGTGGGGTTCCTCTGTAATTGAAGTTACAGATGGCTGTGAGTTACCCATGTGGGTGCTGGGGATCCAATCTGTGTCCTCTGGAAGAGCAACCACTGCTCTTTGTTCCTTTGGTTTTGTTTTGTTTTGAGGCAGGG
Organism: Phyllotis vaccarum; assembly: GCA_033318265.1. Lineage (NCBI taxonomy): Eukaryota > Metazoa > Chordata > Mammalia > Rodentia > Cricetidae > Phyllotis > Phyllotis vaccarum. Next base: position 9,597,794 of record JARWLC010000003.1, on the reverse strand, counting down.
TTTCTTTATGTAACAAGCCCTGGCATTCTGTAACTTGCTTTGTGGACCAGGCCGGCTTTGAACTCACAAAAACCCACTTGCCTCTGCCTCCCAGTACTGGGATTAAAGGCATGGGCCACCACTGCCCAGTCCAACCAGTGTGCTAGTTGACCATCTTAACTGATGAGTCATTGTTCCAGCCTGTAACAATATTTTTAAAAGCTAAAACTAATCAAAGCACTTATTAGTGTATTTGCTCCTTTATGAGCACAAAGACCTGTGGGTTGTCCAGCTGTGTAGCACCTGGATAAACCCACGTATGATGTCTGTGTCTAAAATAAAATCTCCTCCTCCCTTGCAGGATGCTGAGTCCTGGCCTCCAGGTCAGGGGAGCTAGCAGGTAGACAAATGGAGGCCTAAAAGCCTCTCCCCTCTTCACTTTATCCACCACCAATGGGCCAAGATTTAGAAGGGTTCTGTCTAAAACCTGGGACTCCATTCACTAATCATAGATGATTGACATTTCCTGAGCTCAGTGAGTGTCCCAGTCCCTCCCACTATCCCATGACCTGATGTAGTACTAGGTTAAGCAATGTGTTAATTGTGGAAATTAGGCCACTTTTGACCTACAAAACCGGCAATTTAATATGGTTCAACCTAAAACTCCACAGAGGGTGATCTCCGGTGTAGATGGCGTTTAAAATTTTAATAGTTACTGCCAAAATAGAGCTCCAAAAAGGCTATATCAACTTGCACTTGCACAGAAGTGCATATTAGAACTCTTGTCACCAACTCGAATTCCATTTTTTGTCTGTCTAATGAAAATCAAATGGTATCTCACAGAACAAATGATCTGAGGTCCAGGTTGCCATTTGAAACATTTTTATTAGCCAGATAGGGAACACAGATCTGTAGTCTCAGCTCTGAAAAACTAAGGCAGATGGATCAAGAATTTGAGACCTTTATTGGCTATTCCATGGGCTCAGGGCCAGCCTGAGTTACATGAGAACTTATCTCAAAACAAGTAAATAAATAAATATTTTTTGAGAGAGGGATCAGAGTTAAGAGCACTTGTTCTTGCTGAGGACTCAAAGTCAGTTCCCAGCCTCCACATCAGGCAGCTCATAGCAATCTGTAATTCCAGTTACAGAGGCTCCAATGAGACACCGAGCATAGTCAGAGTACTCATACACACGTGCAAGCAGAACATTACACATAAATAATAATAAATGTTTAAAATAAACAAATCCAGACATGGTGGCACACATTGATAATCTCAACACTTGGGAGGCAGAGGCAGGAGGATGTCTGTAGTTTGAGGCTAGCCTGAACTACATGGAGTGTTCCAGACAGACCAGTGCTACATAATGAAACCTTGTCTCAAAAAAGCAAAACAAAATCAATGTAAATACAATTTTAGCAAAAATAAAATAACTAAATGAAACCTTTTGTCTGAAGCTGAAGTAGTTCAAGAAGCAGTTACATCCATACTGACTTTGTACAGACTTTTCTCCTTTTCACTAGTCCCTAAAGGAAGACACTGTAACAATGATTTGCATAGATTTGTGTTAGCTATCCCAAGCCACCTGGAGATGACCTGAATTTAGAGAAAGATGTATTAGGGAATCTGCAAACACAAGGAGCTCTCTCTCTCTCCCCTGCCTGCCTGCCTCTGTGTGTGTGTGTGTGTGTGTGTGTGTGTGTGTGTGTGTGTGTGTGTGTGTGTGTGTGTGCCTGTCTGTCCATCTGTTTGTCTGTTTGTAGTCCTGGCTCTTCTGGAGCTCTCTCTGTAGATCAAGCAGGCCTCAAACTCACAGAGATCCACCTGTCTCTGTCTCCTGAGTGTTGGGATAAAAGACATATGCCATTATACCCAGACACTATGTCTCTTTATTTTAGACAGGATCTATCTCACTATGTAATGCTGACTGCCTAGAACTCACTAAGTAGGCCAGACTGGTCCTGGAGCTGGTCCCCAGAAGACAGAGGGATGGCTTTATTTTTGTAAGCAGTATTTCCATCGAGCACTCTAAGGGGCATATGGAGTTCATTCAGTTTATGAGAAAGGCCTACCATGAAACCCAAGTGGAAAAGTCAGCCTCTCTTTGCCAAACTAACCTGTGAAATCAGGCTGTGAGGAAACTGAAGGCTTGTCTTTTTCAAATCAAAAGCAGTGTGTTAATACCTATCCCAGAGACCACAAGATAATTCTGAAGTTGAATTCATAGATAAATATCAGACAGTCACAAACAGAGCTAGCTAGATAAGGTTTGGATCATTGCCAGGGGTGAGTGGCTTAGTGGGAAGATCACAGAAGCATTTCCATGAGTGAGTTCTCTGTGTCTCAGATCTCCCTGTAGAGGCCATACCAAGTACCTTTGCTTAGTACCCAGAGTTTTACTGAGAGGAGCATATTTAGTACCTACCTCCTTCTACTTAAGATGGTGGACAGAGAGTGGACAGTACTGGGTGGGAGATGATGACAAAGGGGACCAACCCAGGCACAGGTTTGTTCCAGACTGCTCATGTTAAGAAAATGACAGGCAGACTGAAGTAGACTCTCAGGACTGTTCACACAGTCCATGAAAAGTCTGAGAACCTGCTGCAAACTGTGATAATAGGCAGTTTGGGGACAGGCTACAGAGAAGAGCTGCAGTGTATGTGTGATGCCATGTGCTATGACCGTGTGTCCCTGTGTGCATACACATAGGTGCGTATAACTTACCCAAGTTTGCATGGAAAGTTAACCTATGTTTCATGATCCCATAAACCAATTCCTTGGAATGAAATGTGGCTATCCCCTAATGTTGAATTAGTAGATTCTCAGAAGGGCCCAGAGCCCTTCTGAGCCCACCTGAAAATCAAAGACTGTCTACCTGTCAATGAGTTCTGTTAGTCATATTTATCAGCTCTGTAAGAGAAACACACACACACACACACACACACACACACACACACACACATACTGGGATTTCTTGCTTCTCTGTGGAATATTCAGCTGAACTACAAACAGGATGAAAACTAGGAATACAGGAGCCTTACCCAGTCTGTCTCCCTCAGTACATCCTGCAGCTCCAGGGCCAGTTCAAGTAGTTCCCTTCTGCAGAAGACTAGCGGTCTGGAGATGGCCACAGAACCCACCACACTATAACAGAAGAGCCCTTGTTCCAAGGTCCAGAATTGATTCCTTACCTGTCTGCAGCAAACCAGCATGGCTGTCACTAATGTGAAAATACTTCTGGACATCCAGTAGCACTCCTAGGGACAAATGGACAATATTAATGGAAATTAACCCTCCCCTCCTATCTGGTTTCCAAGGCTGCTTTTTTTCTGAGATTGAGAGGGGCCCACGGTCTTCATATCCACCTACTTGAACATTTGTACAACCACACAGCAATAGCAGTAACAGCCTGAGCTACATGAGACCCTGCCTCAAAAAAAAGAAAGGATGGGAAAGACAGCTCGGCTGGTGAAGGCACCTTGAGTTCTATCCCTGGAGCTCACTTAGAGATGGAAGAAGAGGGTTGACTCCACAATGGTCCTCTGCATCACACAAGCACTTGTGAACATGCACCATGCACACACACACACACACACACACACACACACACACACACACACACACACACGCACGCACATGCAGGCACACACACGCATGCGTGCACACATGCACTCACAAATTAAAAAATTTTTTTAAAGAAAGGGTTGACCAGTTGACCATAAATTGATGAGGGAGTGAATGACTGAAGACCTAGGAGAGAAGAGCAAATTGAGCCCAGGCACAGAAGGATGCATCAGTGAGGGACAGAACACAGAAGCAGGTTGTGCCCTGTTTCCTCCAAGAAGGAGGCAGACTGTGCAAGGTAGGCCAGCAGCCAGCTGCCCCAGAAACAGTCCAGGAAGAGACATTCTCACTTGGGAGCTGGGCCAAGCAGTCCTGCCCTCCATAACCTTGCCTGCAGCCCATCCTCAACCTGAGGCCTTTGCTGCAGAACACAATACCATCCATCTACCTCCTAACATCCCTGCCCCCACACGTTGTGCCCCCATGCTGGCTTAGGACTATTCAGGAGAGACTGGAGATCACTTACAGGGGGTGAAACCATCAGAGATGTGCTCCAAGAGAAGAAGGGGTGCTGGGAAGAAGATCACCATGGGTGCACAATCATGGGCTTGTAGAGTGTGGGTACTTGGGGGTACTGCCTGGGACACCCTTTCCCTCCTCACCTGGGATGATGAACCAATTCATGTAGTTCAGAAGGTTGATGTAGCAAAGAACAGCAGCAGCCACGTATGTTCTCCAGCGGGGCAGGCTCCAGGAGGCAGATGCGGAGGGAGGCGGACACCTACCTGAAGCCAAGGCCCCATATTGCCCACCTGAACTCAGGGTCTGGCTCTGGGGCTCTCCTGTCCAAGGATTGATGCACTCTGTGGACATCCCTAGCAGTGCCAGCTGCAACTTCTGTGTCAGGACGGGTGCTGGACAAAGCTGCATCACTCAGCACCAAGTCACTTCCTGTGGGTTCCCAGCCTCCCAACCTCAAAACAGAGGCCCTGTAACTGTTAGACATCTTATCACAGGGTCCTGCTGAGCACACTGCAGCCATGCCGGGTGTATTTCATCACTCTCAGCCTCAAAGCCCTGCTGGGGGAGGAGGGTCTTGCACTGGAGATTGGGTAGCTCTGTGGTCCCTCCATCTAGCCTATGGTTGTAGCAGCTGTAGTGAGAAAGGGAAGCTCCAGGACAGATAATGAGAGGAGTGTCCCCTAGCCCTGCTCACTGCAAACTGACCTGCCTATGCAAGCAAGAGATGGATTGTGAGCAGAGCCATGAGCTGAGCTGGAGGCACAGTGACAGCTTACGTAAAACTACTCAGTGGGGACTGGCAAAATGTTTCAGCCTGTGAAAGCGACCAAGCCTGCTGACATGTTTGATTCCCAGAGACCATATGGTGGGAGGGGAGATCTCCATAAAGTTGTCCTCTGATCTCCACACATGTGCCATGGTACACACGTCTCCACATACTTCAAGCATATCCAAACATGCACACACAATAGCTTTTTTAAAAGCATACAGCAGTCAGGCATAATGGCCCATGCATTTAATCCTAGCACTTGGGAAACAGAGGCAGGCAAATCTCTGTAAGTTTGAAGCTGCCCTGGTCTACATACATAGAGAGCTACAAGCCACTCAAGCAAGTCTATACAGTGTGTGTTGGGGGGGGGGGGTACATAACAAAGGGATTAGACATCTTGCCTCAGGTGTGAATATTGCCACTCATGGACAGATGACTTTGGGTGTCTCCAGGTGAGAAGTCACAGGTCACAGTGTGGGGTCTCATCTAGACATAAATATCTGTGTGCTTTGCCTCTTGAGTACTAGAATTATCATGTTGTGTGTCATCATGCCCAACTTAAAATAATGTGTGTGTGTTTAGGGTGGGGAGGGAGGCTTGTGAATACCATTGGAGATTAAAGGACAACTTTCAGAAGCTAATGTTCTTCCACCTTGGGATCCAGGTATCAAACTCAGTTTGTCCGGCTAACACTGCAGACATTTTTACACACTGAGCCATCTCGCCAGCCTATTTGTGGGAGCCCATACAGTGAGCTGACAACTGTACAACCTGAATTTAGTAGTAAGGAAACATTGGGCAAACTCAAAATAAAAAATACTTTTTGCAAAGAAGGGAACTTTGTTTTGTTTTTTAAAACAGTCTCAGGCTGGAAATATGGCTCAGTAGTTAAAAGCACTTGTTCTTGTAAAGGACCTGGGTTCAATTCCCAGCACCCACATGGAGGCTCACAAACATCCACAACTCCAGTTCCAGGAGATCAGACATCCTCTTCTTACCTCTGTGGGCACCGGGCATACACATGGTGCTCAGACATACAGAGAGCAAAACACTCATACACACTGAGTAGAACAAATAAATCTAAAGAAAGTCTCTGTCTGGCCTCAAACTCACAGCAGCTCTCCAGTCTTAGTTTCTCAAATGCTGGAATAGTAAGTATGTACATCATGGCCAGTTTAGAAACACTCTTTTTAAGGGATTGTATTATACCAAAGAGTCAGTGGCTGGCAGTGTATCTCAGTGGTAGAGCAGACACATAGCAAGCCTCAAACTCCAGCACACATACACAAAAAAAGTCAAAGTCAGCTGAGGCAGATCACATACACCTTTAATCTCAACATTTGGGAGGCAGAGGCAGTTGGATCTCTGTGAGTTTAAGACCAATCTGGTTTACATAAATAATTTCAGACTAGCCAGGGATTTGTAAGCAGACTCTGTCTCAAAATTAATTAATTAATTAATTAATTAATTAATTAAAATAATAACTGGGTGTTAGTAGTTGCATATGCCTTTAATCCCAGCACTGGGGAGGCAGAGGCGGGAAGATCTTTGTGAGTTCAATGTCAGCTTGGGCTACAGAGTGAATTTCAGGACAACCAGGGCTATACAGAGAAACCCTGTCTTGAAAAACCCAAGAATAATAATTTAAAAAATAGTAATAAGTAAATAAGCATTAGGAATAAAAGTAAACATTCCTGGAAGGGTATCTATAATTGTAGAACTAAAGAGGCTAAGGCAGAAAAATTACTGTGAGTTTGAGTTCAACCTGTACTACAGAGTGACACCCTGAATCCAAAACACAAAAGCCAGGGGATGGACATGTGGCTCAGTTGATCAAGCATTTGGCCAGCAGGCATGAAGTTCTAGGTTCTACAAACAGCACTGCCTAACCTGGGCGTAATGGCACACACCATAACCCCAGCACTCTGGAAATGAAAGCAGGAGGATCTGCAGTTTAAAAGTATCCTTGCCTATATAGCAATTAAGACCAGCCTACAAACACACAAGTATATATATATATATAATATATATATATAGCGAGAGAGAGAGAGAGAGAGAAAGTTGAAGTCATAAGAATCTAAACAAGACTGAGGGACTATTTCAGATTAAAAGAGATGAAAGAAGATGTGGTGATGCACACCTTTAACCCCAGCACTTGGAAGGCAGAGACAGGCAGATATCTGAACTCAAGGCCAGCCTGATATACAGAGCAAGGTCCAGGACAGCCAATCTGGCAATTATGCGCAACCCAGGACTGTAGGGGGACTATGTTGTTCCATTGTAAATAATTGTCCCATCCACTGGCTTAATAAAAACACTGATTGGCCAAAGGCAGACAGGAAGTGTGGGCGGGGCTACCAGACTAAGAAAACTCTGGGAACAGGAAGAATGGGGCAGAAATGCCACAGAGTTGCCAGACAAACCAGCAGATGCAGAGGACAACTATGCTGCTCTGAGAAAGGTACCGAGCCACATGACTGAACAGGATAAGAGTCATGGGTTAGTTTAAGGGTAAAGAGTTAGCAAGTTATATGCTTGGGCCCCAGGTCAATCAGTGTACAATTCATACAAGCATCTGTGCATTTCAGAAGGACTATGGAACTGTGGGTCTGGGTCTGCCGGTCCAGGCCACGAGGCTAGACCGGAAAGTCTGGGCCACAAACCTCATACAACACAGGACTTACAACTCAGCTTCTGTAGTGAAGAGGAAATGTCCAATGCTGGATGAATGAATAAAATTAGAGCACAGAAAGTAGACCAGGAAGAAATTTCCTAGCTGTCAAATGTACTCAGGTTTCGAGGGTTGCATAATTATGTAAACAAGTGCCCTTGATCTGAAGTTATCTACAGCTGCAGTTCTATGACTTTCCCTCTCCCGTGGTGCTGAAAAACATGAATAGATCCTAGAGTAAGTAAGCAAGTAGGTGGGGGAAGGACGTGAGGAAGATGGCTCCGTGGCTAAGGGTGACTGCCACCAAAGCTGACTACCAGGATTCAGTTCCTGAGAACATGCACAAGTTTCCTCTGACCTCCACACGCACACACAAAATAATAAAAATAAAATACAAGCTGTAAAATAACAAATTTAAATAAAGCAAACAAGACAAAAATGATAGTAACGGATGAACCTAAGGCAAAAATTATATGGACTTCCCTATATTATACTGCAATTTTCCTTGTGTTAGAAATGATTTCTAAGTAAATGCCAAGTCAGAAGAACAATAATCCTGTTTTAAAATGGACAAAGCACTTGAGTAGATGCTTCTCCAAAGATACACAAATGACCAACAAGCACGAAAGGATGTTCAACATCATTTAGGGAAATGCAAGGCCAAACCATAGAGCGGTACCTCTTCACACCCACTGAGCCACTGCAATAAAGAGAGGAAGTGACAAACATTGGCCAGGATGCTGAGAAACTGGCAACCTTGGTGATGCAGCCACAGATAGTTTAGTGGTTGAGCCTAGAGTTGCCATGGGATACAGCAGTACCAATTCTGTGTACATACCCCACAGATTTAAAAGCGGGGATTCAAAGAGATTTCTGTACACCCAGGTTCACAGCCATGCATATGAATAGAAATAACTGTGGAACATGGCATAAAGCAAAACCAGAACTAAGAATGTACCTAGAAGTGTGGTGATAGAATTCGTGTGTGCACTGCTCTGAACTCAATGCCCAAGGTAGAAAGAAGGAATGAAGGGAGGGAGGGAGGGAGGGAGGGAGGGAGGGAGGGAGGGAGGATAGAGGGACAGAAGAAGAAAGAAAAGAGGGTTGATGTAATATCTCGGTGGTAGAGTGCGTGCCCAGCATGCAAGAGGCCCTAGGTCTTAGGTTTGATCCCCAGCACCACTAAAATGATAAACAATTTAAATGCTAAACATCTGAGAAACAGATAATCAGTAGTATGCTCAAACAATGAAATATTATCCAGCCATAATAAGGAATGACATACAGCTCATCACAGATGATCTTCAAAACCCTGCTGAGAAGCCAGTCACAAAAGGCCACACCATGTATGACTCCATTCCTAGGACACATCTTAAGCAAGCAAGTTAGTGGTTGCCAGGAGGTGAGATGAGAGAGGCAGCTTAATGAATGCAAAGTCTCCTTTGAGGGTGGTGAGAATGATTTGGAGCTAGTTATAAGTGACAGTGGCACAGCACTGTGAAGTATTATGTGCTTTAAAAATATATTTGCAGTTCTTTCTGGTTCTGGGAATAGAACCCAGGACCTTCTATATACTAAACATGGCTCTCACTGGGTTACATGCCCAGCTCACATATATGTATGTGGGGATAAATACGTAGATATAGATTATCAACAGATAGATAGATAGATAGATAGATAGATAGATAGATAGATAGATAGATTATAGACAGACAGACAGATAGATAATGTGTGTAGCTGTGTGACTGTATACATACATATGTAGTCTTTCTATATTGACAAGGTGAATCCTGAACTCCTGGGGTCAGGCAATCATGGTTCCTTTGCCTCCCAAGTAGCTAAAACTGCAGGTGTGATCCACCATGCTTAAGATTTTATGTTATACATCTGATATCCACTTATGAGTGAGTACATCTCTGCGTTTGTCTTTCTGAGTCTGGGTTACCTCACTCAAAATGATTTTTTTTTCTAGTTCCATCCATTCACCTGCAAATTCCATAATGTTATTGTGTTAGCTCTGAGTAATACTCCATTGTGTAAATGTACCACATTTTCTTTATCTATTCTTTAATTGAGGGGCATCTAGGTTATTTCCAGGTTCTGGCTATTACAAACAATGCTATTAACATAGTGGAGCAAGTGTCCTTGTGATATCACTGAGCATCCTTTGGGTATATGCCCAAGAGTGGTATCGCTGGGTCTTGAGGTAAATTGATTCCCAAAATTTTGAGAAACCACCATACTGATTTTCAAAGTGTCTGTACAAGTTTACATTCCCATCAGCAGTAGAGGAGTGTTCCCCTTGCTCCACATCCCCTCCAGCATAGGCTGTCATCAGTGTTTTTGATCGTAGCCGTTCTGACAGGTGTAAGGTGGAATCTCAGAGTCGTTTTGATTTGCATTTCCCTGATAGCTAAGGATGTTCAACAATTCTTTAAGCATATTTCAGCCATTTAAGATTCTTCTGTTGAGACTTCTGTTTAGATCTGTACCCCATCTTTTAATTGGATTATTTGGTACTTTGATGTCTAGCTTCTTGAGTTCTTTATGTATTTTAGAGATCAGTCTTCTGTTAAATGTAAAGCAAAGGGTAGCCAGGCTACAATCCACAGCAAAGCTAAGTAACAAGGAGGACCCTAAGAGAAATGCACGGATCACCCTGGGAAGGGGAAATAGATGAAATCTCCTGGGTAAACTGGGGGTGAAGTGGGGTCGGCAAAGGGGAGGGAATGGGGCATGACGGAAAAAGGAGGGGTAAGAATAATCGAGTTGGGGGAGGGATGGAGAGAGAGAGCAATTAAGAGAAATCTTGAAAGAGGGGGGCCATTATGGGTTTAAGGAGAAATCTGGTGCCAGGGAAACTTCCAGGAATCCACAAGGACAACCCCACCTAACTCTTAGCAATAGTGGAGAGGGTGAATGAACTGGCCTTCTCCTGTAATCAGATGGGTGGCCACCCTAACTGTCATCATAGAACCTTCATCCAGTGACTGATGAAGCAGATGTAGAGATCCACCGCCAAGCACTGGGCAGAGCTCTGGGAGTCCAGTTGAAGAGGGGGAGGGGGGATTATAGGAGCAAGGGGGAGGGAGGTCAGGATCATGACTGAAAAAACACAGAGACAGCTGACCCGAGTTCATGGGAGCTCATGGAGTCCAGACTGACAGCTAGGGAGCCTGCATGGGACTGACCTAGGCCCTTACACGTGATGACAGTGGTGTAGCTTGGTCTGTTTATGGAGCCCCTAGCAGTGGGACCAGGACCTGTCTCTGGTACATGAGCAGGCTTTTTGGAACCTAATTCCCTGTGGTGGAATGCCTCCCTCAGCCTTGATGCAGTAGGGAGGGGCTTGGTCCTGCCTCAACTTGATATGCCATGCCTTGACTCCCATAGGAGGCCTCTCCCTCTTCTGAGGAGTGGATGGGGGAGTAGAAAGGAGGAGGGGAAGGAGGGAGAGAAAACTGTGACTGGTATCTAAAATAAATTTTAAAATTTAATAAAAGAAAAAAAGATTTTTATGTTGTACAAATTTAACCACAATTCTTAGAGTTTGTTTTAGGCTTTTTGTGTTTGTTTTGTTGTGGGCTTTTGGGGTTTTTTGTTTTTTGTTTTACACAGGGGCTCATTATATAGCCAAGGATGGCCTTGAACTCACCATTGGTTTTAGCCTCCTAAATACTGAGATTACAGGCGTGAATAACAATGCCTGGCTCTGTTGTTTGAAAATGTTAAGGCAAACAAGCCCATGATCCCAGCTACTCTGGAGGCAGAAGGGTTTCTTGAGCTCAGGAGCCTGGGCTATAGTCACCACACTAAGTTTGACATCAATATGGGACCTCTTGGAATCAGAGACAATCAGTCTGCTTGTGCTGAGCAGAAGTGGGGCACCCAGGAGTAGCAACTGCACTCTAGTCTGGGAACACAGTGAGAGCTCATCTTTTTGAATAAAATATTTTATTGAATTTATATTTTACATATTTTATTAGTCCTTTGAGAATTCTGTATAATATTTATGGTTTTGCTTTTTGAGACAGTCTTATGTGTAGCTCTGGTTCTCCTGTAACTTGCTACGTAAACCAGGCTGACCTTGAACCCAGAGAAATCCATCTTCCTCTGACTGTCAGTGCTGGGGTTAAAAGTGTGCACCACTGAAGGCTGGAGAGATGGCTCAGCAGTTAAGATTACTGTTTTTCCAGAGGATCCCAGTTCAATTCCAAGCACCCATGTGGCAGCTCACAACTGTCTGTAACTCTAGAATCTGACACCCTCACACAGATGTACATGCAGGCAAAACACCAATACCAATAAAAGTGAATAATTGTTTTTTAAGTGTGCACCCCACCACAGCTGACTTTATGTACTGATTTGTGCTGAAAAAAAATTGTTTGTTGACTGTTTTGAATTCTAGTTCCATGAACATTAGAAAACCTAATGTGGGGGCTGGAGAAACGGCTCAGTGGTTAAGATCTGGCTGCTCGTTCAGAAGATCCTGATTCAGTTCTCATTGCCCCAGCCATCTGTTACACCAGTTCCAGGGGCTCTGATGCCCTCTTCTAGCCTCTATGGGTACTAAACACACATGATGCAGAGACACATGCAGCAAAGTCATGCACATATAGTATGAGTTTTGAAAAATGTAGCTAGTGCGGATGAGATGCTGCCAACTTTTTTGAGTCCTATAGAAGAATTGACTCCTCTATAAGTAGAGCTCCACCTGACAACCTTGAGTTCATTTACCCTCTCACCCTTATGGCATCAGGACATGTTTCTTCCACCAGACACTCTTGTTGAAAATTCAGTCTTGCTGGGCATGGTAGAGCATACATTTAATCCCAGTACTCAAGAGGAGGGGCAGACAGATCTCTGTGAGTTCAAGTCCAGCCTGGTCTATAAAGCGAGTTCTAGGATAGCCAGAGCTGTTTTACACAGAAACCCTGTCTCAAATAAAGACAAACAAATAATAATAAAGTAAGATAGATATATAGATAGATAGATGATAGATAGATAGATGATAGATAGATAGATAGATAGATAGATAGATGATAGATAGATAGATAGATAGATAGATAGATAGATAGATAGATAGATAGATAGGTAGGTAGGTAGGTAGGTAGGTAGGTAGGTAGATAGATAGATAGATAGATAGATAGATAGATAGATAGATAGATAGATAGAAAGAAAAACTCAATTGGGAACTTTCTCTTTTGTTGGACTATCTAGTTTTTCCTCATTGGTTCTAAATGGAAGATTGAAGCTGTATATTTGGGTGGTGGAGACAGCTTTAATAACTTTGATACAACTACCTGAGGATGACATTACCTCTTAGAAGCTAGGTAAATGCCTGTGGATATTAACTTTCACCTTTTAATGTTTTTAAAATGGGTTTGCTCTTGTATATGTGTTTATTACCATTCTGAGTATGGTTAAAAGGTTTTCCCAAACTTTTAAAATTATAATTGGAAACAACTTTAAAAAAAAATAAAGTTCAGGGAAACTGGAGAGATGACACCACAATTAAGAACATTTGCTGCTGCTCTTCCAGAAAACTTGAGTTCAGTTGTCAATACCCATACAAACGCATGGACATACACAGTACACACACATATATGCAAGCAAAACGCTCATACATCTAAAATAAGAGAACATTTTTAAAGTTTTAAATATCTAAAAATGTATTAAAAATTAATAATAATTTTTTTAAAAGTTTGAATCTAGTCTGTCTCATAAAAATTTCTTCTTCTTCTTCCTCTTCCTCTTCCTCCTCATCATCATCGTCTTAGCTGCTAAGTTTCAAACCTGTGACAAACAGCTGAGGTGCCTATTTAACATGTCAAAGCAGACCTGGCTTCCAGGTTTTCCCAGCATCCCTCAGTCCCCACCTGTTACAGGTATGGTTCAAATACCTCACCCTCTACCCTAAGCTCTCCAGCCCAGTGGCTGGGCTGCCCTTCCCCAGAGGCTTGTCCCTCTAGAATGGACCTTTAGCTCCAGACTGCTACACCAACTCCCTTCTCTCCTCCCCTCTCTCCTCCCTCTCCCACACAGCCCAGCTCAGTCTGGCCATGCCCACTCTGGACTCCCCCAATATGCCTGCCTCTGACTATGCTCTCCCACATACCTACAATAAACTTTCTCCTCCACCATACCTAAGAGTGGTCATATCCTCTCCTTTCCTTTTTATTTCTTTTTATCATTCATCTGTACACAGGAGGCAGATGGATATCTGTGAGTTCAAGGCCAGCCTGATCTATATAGCAAGCCCTAAAACAGCGAAGCTACATAATAGAGAGACTCTATCTCAAAAAAAGAAAAAGAGAGAGAGAAAGAAGAAAGAAGGAGGGAAGGAAGGGAGAATGAAGGAAAGAAAAGTCATAGTTAAATCAGATCTGGGAAGTCTGGTGGTGAGCCCTTTAATCCCAGCAGTCCTGAAGCAGAGGAAGGCAGATCCCTTTGAGTTAAGACCACCCGGTCCACAGAGCAAGTTCTAGGACAGCCAGGACTACACAGAGAATCCCTGTCTCAAAAACCAAAAATAAAATAAAGCAAATCTGGGTCCAAGTGCATGCTTACGATGGGAGGCACTAGATTCGACTCCCAACATCAAAAGACAAACTGAATTTACAAGAGAGTAAGTAAGCTTTCACTGTAGCAGGCCTGTCTTCAAATCCCAAATCGTGCCACTTTCTAGGTGTGGCCTCTCTGAGCCTCCTGTGTGACAGAGAATAATCAGATGTACTTCCAAGGATCATTGTGAAGATGATCCATGACACAAGGATCGTTTCCAGCACAGAACCCCACCCACGGGAAGCACTGAAGAGCTCTAGGTACCACTGCTAGGGTGGTGATGACTATGATGATAATGGGCTCTTGGCCTCTGCCACTCAACCGTATACTGTACCACGTGGTCAGGGTGGACTCGCAGAAGTTCAAAATCAGAGCCCACAACTGGAGCACATGTAGACATTCTGAGATGCTGTGTCCAGAATTAGTCTCACTGCTTTGGCCATGTGATTTTAAACAGATCACTAATTTCTGTGGGTATTTCTTCATCTGAAAAGTAGAGATCGTGAGATGTATATCGTGAGGGTTTTGTGGCTTAAATAAATGTTCAAAGCCTGTTTAGAATAATGTCACTAACTTTTTTTCTCTTATAAAACAGAACCTCCTTTGAGATGATTCACAGTAAAAGTATTTGCCACCCAAGCAAGCTGATGACCTAAGTGCCATCACTAGAACCCATGAAAAAACAGAAGGACACAATCAGCTTCACCAAGTCACCCTCTGATCTCCACATGCATGCTGTGGTACCTTCATATCCATACACGTCACGTAGACTATAATTTTTTTTTAATTTAAAGAAGAAGCTGGAGAAATGGTTCATTGGTTCTGAGCCCTTGCTGCTCTTGCAGAAGACCTGAGTTAAGTTCAGCATCCACATCAGGCAGCTAAAAACAGATTATAAATCTAGTTCCAGGGGATTCAATGCCTTCTCCTGGTTTCCTTGGACACTGCATGAGCATGGTGCACATACACGCAAGTAGGCACACACACATAACATAAATAAAAATAAATTTAAAATATCTTAAAAGTAGGAATGAGTGAACCCTACCTTTAATCTCAGCACTTGGGAGGCAGAGGCAGGTGGGTCTCTGTATTTGAGGCAAGCCTTGTCTACGGAGCAAGTTCCCTGTCTAAGAAGAAGAGGAGGAGGAGGAAGAGGAAGAAAAAGAATTCGGTGTCACATTTGACTATAGAGGGAGCTCACAGCCAGCCTATGCTATAAGAGACTTTGTCGCAAAACAGAAGAAAAATTCCTTAAAAAAAAAAAAAAACAAAAAACACCCAGTGCCTTAAAGCGGGACATGAAGGTTCATGCTTATAATCCCAGCACTGGGGAGACTGAGGCAGCAGGATCCTTGTGCTTTCAAGGCCAGCCTGGGCTGCTCTGGGAGATTCTGTCTCAACAAGAAAAACAAAACAGAAAAAAATGGAGGGGTGTTGCCCATGTTGGAGTTTGGGGGCTGGTCACCATGTTGGAATTGATGGCTGGTATACACTCATCACTAATCAGACTGTGCAGCCTGATTGTCCCTGCTCCCTGGGGGACACCATATGGACTGCCTGGAATGGAGAAAGTACTGTGTTTTTGTTAAAATGGGGTTTCCCCACACACATACTTTGGTCTCAAGCTCTGATGTCAGTGCTAAGCAATAATGAACACAGGAATACGAGGCACACAAGCACCTGGCTCCACTCACACACACTTATGGACACTGCATAGCAGCATTGTCTACAGAGAATCAGAACAGAGCAGGCCCGATCATGGTCCTTCTATTTGGTCCTCACCTTTGCCAGACTAGCCTAACACTGTTGTGAGGGACCAACGTGGCCTCATGAGAACAAAGTCCCAGGAGTTACTCAAATCAGAGAGGCTGGCTGTTGGCCAGGAGAATAGCCTTTCAAGAACGACCTATGGTCTTAGACCCGGGCTTCCCAACACCAGCTCTCCCAACCTAAGTTTCCAGGGATTTGCCCTCCAGTAAGGTCTGAGATGAAGAGGCTTTGCCTATAAGCATCTTGGAAATCCCCGGAAAAGTAAACACACAGGAGAGCATACCAGGACTGGAGGACAGGACAGAGCCCTTGGATTTGGATCAAAGCCTGGGTACTTAGGAGACAATGGCACATTTGCCCTCTAGGGCTTCGGCATCCCTATTTGAGCCCTGGGGCATGCTGGTGGAGGGACTGTTTGGCCCTGGATGGTCCGCTCAATTTCTCCGTCTATGTGCATCTGAGGTTCCCAGAGTACAGACGTCCCACAGCAACTCCCACAAGGGGCCAGCAAAATCCATTCCACTGGTGTTTTCTGGTGGGGGAAAGAAAAAAGCCACACTTACCTTTCAATATTCCAAACAGGAGCTAAGACCAAGAAGAATTCCTGCTTTCTAGAGAACAGAGAAATATCCATGTGATGACTAGCAGAAAACATTTTTTAATGTATTTATTTGTCATGACAGGGACAACAACTTTCAGGGGAGGTTCTCAGTCCCCACCTTCCTGAGGTTGGGTCTCTCTTGTTTGGGCAGTTGCAATTATAACTCTGTGCTAGCTTTCAGGTGATTCTCCTTTCTGCATCCCCATCTTACAGTAGGATTATAGATATGTGCTCTTACAAGAGGTCATCTATATATCAAGACGGGCAAATTCAGAGGCTGAAAGTAAAATAAAACAAAAGTTATCAGAGATCAAAGTGTTGGGGGATGTGGGAGTTACTGTTTAATCGGTTCTGAGTTTCAGTTTCAGAAGAAAGAGAAAGGCCCAGAGACACCAGTGTTGACTATTTCCCAACACTGACTATGCACTTGAAAGCCTAACTGGCAGGGAACTCTGTAGTTTCCAGCCACTTGGGAGGCTGCAGGAAGAGGATCCTTGAGCCCCAGGAATTTGAAACTAGCCTGCCTGCACAACAAATCTTAAAAAAAAAAAAAAAAAAAAAAAAAAGTGCTGGGTCATATCTATTCTTAACCCTAGCACTTGGGAGGCAGAAGCAGACAGATCTCTGTGAATTTGAGGTCAGCCTAGTCTACAGAGTGAGTTCCAAGGTAACCAGAGCTACATAGTGAGACCCTGTTCAAAGAAAAAAAATTATGAAAGGGGGATAGATTTCCTTTCCAGCATGCAGTCAAGCTCTAAATTCAAGGTGGAGTGGAATTAAATTGTAAATGAATGTCCTAGGGCCAGGCTTGGTGCACACACCTGTAATTCCAGCACTTACGAAGTGGATGAGAGAGGATCAGGAGTCCAAGGCGTCCTTAGTTACAGAGTGATGTGAGGTCAACTTGGTCTACACAGTACCCTATCTCAAAAAAAAAAAAATTATGATTTGTATATTTTACCATGATTTTAAAAAGATTTTTAAGTATGTGAATATGTGTGAGTCTGGATGCACCATATGTATCTCATTGAATGTGTTGTTTTCCAAGACAAGGTTTCTTTGTGTAGGCCTGGCTGTCCTGGATCCCATCACATTTTTAATTTGCCTTTTTAAAAAATATTAAGTTGGGTGGTGGCGATAGCCCACACCTTTAGTCCCAGTACCCCAGACGTAGAGGCAGACAGATCTCTGAGTTCGAGGCCAGCCTAGTCTACAGAGCAAGTTCCAGGACAGCCAGGGATACACAAAGAAGCCCTGTCTCAACATTTTAAAAATAAAAGGGGGGGGTGCTTGCTTGCTGACATCCTGAGTTTGATTCCTGGGACCCACCCCGTGAAATGAGAGAACTGATTCCACAAGTTGTTCTCTTACCGAGTGCATGTACATGCGACCCCCCCCCCCAAATAAATAATGTAAATAAAGGAAAAGAGAGAGAGAGCACACACAGTAAGATGGCTCATGGGGGACAGCAATTACCCAAAACAGAGTGTGCCAACCCGATTTGATCCCTGAGTCCCACCGTGGAAGGGGAGAACCAACTCCCAAAAGTTGTTCTTTGGCCGGCCTCCACATGTTCATCATGGCATATATATACCTGTACTTACACAGAGAGAAAAACACACAGAGATAGTACATATACATACACGAATAATAAATTAATGAATTTAGAAAGGTTTCTCTGTATAGCCCTACCAGATCTGGAATTCACTATGTAGACCAGAATGGCCTTGAACTCACAGACATCCTTAGGCTTCTGCCTCCTGAGTGCTGGGATTAAAGGCGTGCACCACCACATCTGGCTTTTTTTTTTCCTAATGAAAAGAGTGAAGAAGACATTTCCAGCCTCACAGAATAAAAGGTCACAGAAAGGGCTGGAGAGATGGCTCAGAGGCTAAGAAGACTGGTTGCTCTTCCAGAGGTCTTGAGTTCAATTCTCAGCAACCACATGGTGACTCACAACCATCTGTAATGAGAGCTGGTGCCCTCTTCTAGCATGTGGGCATAATACATGCAAGCAAAATGTTGTATACACAGTAAATAAATAAATCTAAAAAAATTTAAAAGAGAGAGAGGAAAGAAAGAAGAAAGGTGACAGGAAAATCACCAGGCAAACACTTTTCAGAAATCCCCAAGGAGTCTTCTTTTGGAAGTAAGGATGCTGGGCTGCAAGTAACAGCAGACGGATCAGCCTCCAAACAAGGACACAAGGGAAACCTTGGCACCTTCGTGGTTTATTAGTCAGGAGTACCACAAAGTCATAAGGCTCCAGTGTCCTCATATTTTCTTTCTGAAGTCTTTTTTTAGAGAGAGAGGAGAAAGGGGGAGAGAGAGAGAAGTGGGGAAGAGGGGAGGGGAGGGGAGGAGAGAATGTGTGTGTCTCACTATGTAGCCTCGGCTGGCTTGGAACTTGCTATGAAGACCAGGCTAGCTTCAAACTCAGACAGCTCTGCCTGTCTCTGCCTTCCTAGTGCTGGAGCTAAAGGCATATACCACCATGGCAGACTCTCTGGGAAATCTTACTCCAAAGCCTCTGGTTTCATGTCTATAGTGCTATAACAAATTCAAAAAAAAAAACCAAAAAAACAAACAAACAAACAAAAAAAACCAAAAAAACCCTTACAGCTTTAGGCTCCAGCAGTATTGAATTCTTTCTTATGGTTCAGAAGGTAGGGAATCAGGAGTAGGCTGGATGGTGGATGTGAGTAGGGTGTGTCTCTGCAGTGAGGGCTGCAGGCATCAGAAGTCTCAGAGGCCCCCTGGAGGTTGAAGCTTCTCAGTCACCTGCCTGGAGAATGGGTGCTGCTGGTTCTGCTGCACACGAGTCCTGTGCGGGATTGCTTGGACATCCTCCTCATAGCGTGGAGGCTGCCTTCCTCGGTGTGGCATCCAACAAAGACCAAAGCAGCTAGGATTCCAGATACACTCCACTGGGTTCCCTTAGTCACAAAGACCTGCCCTAACCCACCCACAGTGGCCGGCTTGGAACTCACTTGGGATGATCCAGTGACGTGATGAGAAGAGCAGAAACGGAAGCTAGTTGGAGCTGGTTACACAGCCACATCCTAAGGCTTTCATCTAACACGGAAGAAGGGAGCTGACTCTCCCTTCCATGTGGATTCATCAGAAAAAAATAGACGTCCAGGATCCATACTGGAAAACCCAAGTGGCTCTCCCTCAGAGCCTATGGAGCTGGATAGAGTCACATGCCTATGCGTCAGTTACAAGAAAGGCTGGGAGGATGACCAACACAGAAGACCACTCTGTCCATGAGGAAGAAAACATCAGATATAATGGCACATGACTTTGATCTTAACACTGGGGAGTTGGAAATAGAAAGACCAGAAGTTCAAGGTCATCTCAGATTCATAGCAAGCTCAAGGCTGGGATAAATGAGGCCTGTCTCCAAAAAGAGAAGCTAAGGGACTGGAGTCATGCTCAGTTCAACAGTTCACTTGTTGCTTTTGTACAGTTCCAGAGTTCTGTCTCGCACCTCCATCAGGAGATTTACAATTGCCTGGTAACTCCAGCCCCTGGGGATCCAGCACCCACTTCCGGTCTCTAGGGCACTGCACTCACATGCACAAACCCACATGCAGTCACACATACATACACATAATTAAAAATAAAAAGAGGGAGGCGGAGAGATGGTTCAGTGGGAGCACTGGTACCAGAGGATACAGGTACTGTTGTCAACCACACACGACAATTTCCAACCATCTCTAACTCCAGATCCAGAAGGATCGATGTCTTCTTCTGGCTTCAGACACTACACATACAGTACACAAACAGACATGGAGGCAAAATACAATACTCATAAAATAAAAAAATAAGTAAATTTTAAATAAAAATAGGGGATTGAGAGGGCCCAGTGGGTGAAAGCGCTTACTATGCAAGCCTGATGACCTGAGTTCAGTCCCTGTAACCCACATAAATGTGGGAGAAGGGAAGTGATAAATTTATCTGCCTGCCCTCCAAATGTACTCCATGGCATTTATGTACACTCATAACATGTACACATACAAATAATAGTAAATAATTATTAATGATTTCAATTAATAACAAAAATAAGATCTCTAGAAGGATTCACATATACATATATATGCCAGATATGGTGGTACATTTTTATTCCATCATTTAGGCTATGGCGGAAAGATCAGAAGTTCAAAGCCAGCCTCAGCTATATTGTAAGTTCAAGAATAGCTCGGGCTTCTAGAGACAAGAGGGGAGCAGAGAATGGGAATGAATAGATGACTGCCTGGTGTGGAAACACCTTCCTCAGGTGGAGCCTAAGGAAGCCTGAGAGGGCTAATTGCCTACAACAAGGAATGAACAGTCACATTCCCAGGAAAAGAAGGTGTGACCCCAACCTTTTAAATGATCTCACCGGTCAAGTGTGGTAGCACATGCCTTTAACCCCAGCACTTGGGAGGCAGAAGCCAGCCTGGTCTACACAGGGAACTTCAGGCTAGCCAAAGCTATGTAGTAAGACCCTCTCTCAAAAAGAGGAAAAAATGTTTGCGGTGTGAATTCCCAAGGAAGAAATTTGAGGTGGCAGAAACCGGAAATGGTCCTAACCAGGGCTCCTGAAGCTAGGGAATACTGAGATGGCAGAAAGTGTACGGCGGAAGCAGCTGCCGACCACTGAGGATCACAGGTTTAGGATCTCATGCCAGGATCTTCCTCGCTGAGAACAGCAGGATCTTTCACCAGCGAGTCTGCGGACAGATTAATTCCAGGTTTTAATATCGAGCGACACCTTGTGGTCATGAACAGCTACAGCGGCCATGAGCTCGGAGTGGTAAAATGTGAGGTTTCTTATTAAATTCAGAGCGATCTCAAGATGCTGGACCTCTTGCTAGGAAGGCCTTTACAAGAGTGAGCCATTAACTATGAAAATAAGAGTCATTGTCATGTTGTCTATCTACTTATGGACCTGACTGTATTTCTATAGTGGATACACATGAGAAAGGCTTGAAAAAAAAAAAAAAATCATGTCCCTAAGTGTTCACAGAACTGACACGAGGCACCAATGATTAGGGATTTTTGTTTCCTTGTTTTTTTCAACAACACCAGATGTGATGATGCACACCCTTAATCCAGCACTTAGGAGGCAGAGATAGGTAGAGTTCGTGAGTTCTAAGCCAGCTTAGTCTACTTAGTGAGTTCCAGGGCAGCCAGAGCTACTACATCAGAGAGAGAAGAGACAAACTCCAATGTTCTTTCATGTAGCTGGACAGGTGGCAATTAGGACACTTGTTTCTTTTACAGAGAACTCAATTCCATTTCCAGCACCCACATTGTGGCTCACAGCCACCTATAACTCCAGTTTTAGGGTATCCAATGCCCTCTTTTGACCCCCCCAGGCACCAGGTATGCGCTGGAACACATAAATACATTTACACACAAAGTTTTAAAATCTAAATTTTAAAAAAGCAAAAGACCATCATTCTGAGTGGCAATATAACTCAGCACCACACAGTGAGACCTTGTCTCTAAATAAGCGAGGTATAGTGGTGTGTACCTTTATCCTCAGCATTTTGGAGGCAGGAGCAAGCAGATGCCTGGGAGATCAAAGCTCTCCTGGTCTACATAGAAAGCTCCAGGCCATCCATAGTGACACAATATGATTATGTCTCAAAAAAATAATAATCTAAATAAATAAAGATGAGGTCACCGTACCCAGCTTCCTTGTCTGTCAAAACTCCCACTTTAGAATCACAGAGACCAAAGGTTCCCACTCACCTCTCTCCAACACAGTACCTCCTGGAACCTGCTAGAGCCAGTGACTGAGAGCTTAGACTTTCAACTCAGGGCAGTTGTGTTAACACTTTACTCCATAAATGTATGCTGCCCTCAACCTTAGTCAGAGAAGCTTCCTCTTGCAGTGGCCAGTGGTTGATACAGAGACTCATAACAGGTCAAAATGCCAAGATGTGACTGTGAGTGCTCAGCCCTCAATGGGCTACATCAACCCTCCACCCCACCCATACAGTCCTGGAGAACTGCAGAAGAGGGTCTCAAAGAATGTAAGAGGGGGATGGGAAAGAGTCTGTGAAACTCTGTCTTTTGGCATGACTCGGCTGTTACATTCATGAATTCACAGCATGCCAGATTAAGCTGGCAAATTCTAGCACGGATGGGGAAGGGTTCCGCAGGCCCCACTGTTAGTCACTAAAGCCACACCCTCCTCTGAGTTCTGATGTCAAGTCCCCTTTAAGAGAAATTTCCCACCGCTGAATCTCTCTCTTCCCTTTCTCTCTCTTGGAAGTGCTGCTTCTCTCTCTCTCTCTCTCTCTCTCTCTCTCTCTCTCTCTCTCTCTCTCTCTCTCTCTCTCTCTCTCTCTCTCTCTCTCTCTCTCTCTCTCTCTCTCCCTCCCTCCCTCCCTCCCTCCCTCTCTCCCTCCCTCTGTCTCTCTCCCTCCCTCCCTCCCTCTCTCTCTCCCTCCCCCCCTCTCCTCCTTTCCCCCAATCTCTCCTTCTCTGCTATCATATCCTGTTCTGTTATCATAGCCTTCTCTGTTAATCATAACCATATTTCTCTAACAATCAAGTCCCTTTACATAGAAACCGCTTCTAAGCGCCTCCTGCTACCCATCACTGCCTCCGCTGTGTCCCCCTGTACTTATAGACACCTGCAGCCAGTTAACCGGGTAATTCCTATTTGTACCATGCCAAGTCAGCACAAAATCCTAACACCCACCTCGTGCTGAAGAGCTGCTGGCAGCTGATGGCCATTACAAGAGTCATTTTTCTTGGGAAGTATGGACCACTGATATGTTACCAGTGCTCCAGTGAATGCCCCACAACTAAGAATACACAGGCGCTCAGGAAGTTATCCAGGAGGAGGAGGGGGAGGAGGAGGAGGAGCTGATGAGAGGCAGCTCAGGAGAATTGGAGACAAGGAATAAGGGTAGATATGATCAATAAAAATACATGAAATTTTCAAAGAATTTTTAAGAATACATTTAAGATACACCTCTAGTTTCTATGGAGTTAAAACAACAGACTCAGCTATGGGGTCCTCCTCCTTGGCTTCCCTTCCATGACCTCTGTGGGCTTTCTAGTCACCTCTACTTCTCAGCCTCTGTCTTCCCTGCTTCTGTCACCATTCAGGTGACATCACCAGCCTCACAGATGGCCCTTCCACCATCTGGACCTCTGGGTCCTCTTGTAATCAAGCACTTTTTCCTGGCATTTCCATGAGAATTACCCATATCAGAGCCACCGTTAGGTTCATGACTTAAAGCACCACATTCCCTTCGGATCAAATTCCCCCTCCTTCTCCCTGGAGAAGATCCCAGGAGACTCCAGTTCCTATTCCAGTTCAGTCCATGGGAATCTGGAACCCTCTGAGTTCACTTCATGTTCCTAGCCATCAGGACCCTTGCCAATTCACGACCTTCTCTACCGTCACCCATAGCTCCTCCCCCACATTCTTCCTCCTTTGGCTGCTCTGCCAAAGCCCCCACCCCATCCCTCCATTTCAGACCTGCACCCACACAGCTAGATGGAGCCAAAGAGAGAGAACAGAGTGTGCTTGCAGAGAACCTATTGTTCAGTCATCCCACAAAGCTCCAGTAGGTGCAAGGCAGTGCCCAGAAAACCCCTCCCTTCCCTGGGAGGTCTGCCTTCCCATCATCCAGTGTGACTGCAGCAAGTTGTCACCCCTGTCCTCGAAGCCCCTCCACTGTTCCCTGCACTCTCTGCCAGTGCTCCAGCTTCATATGTATGTAAGGAGAGGAGGAACAGATAAAAGCCTTCGCCTCCTACCACCTCATTAGAGACCCCCCCACCTCAACCCCTGCCTTCCTAGAGGGCCACCCAGCTTTCCTCAGCTACTTCCTTTTCAGATCGTGACTTCATTGCTCCCTCTGTTGACCCTTCCTCTTCCCACTGTGCCTTTCACCTAGCTCCGTGGAACATCACCAGGCTTCAGCAGACTCTTCATGACATCACCTTATGATACCCTTCTCTTGGGCCAGGGATGCAGCTCAGTTGGTAGATGCTTGCCTGGAGTGCACAAAGAAAGTTCAGTGCCCAGCACTACATAAAATCAGATTGAGTGGGAGGAGAACTGGAGAAATAGCTCAGAGGTTAAAAGCACTGGCTGCTCTTCCAGAGGTCCTGAGTTCAATTCCCAGCAACTATATGGCGACTCACAACCATATATAATTAGATCTGTTGTCCTCTTCTGGCATGTAAACATAATAAATAAATAAATAACTCTTTTAAAAAAAAACAGATTGGGTGGCACAAAAACAGATTGGGTGGCACATGGCTGTAATGTTAGCACACTGGAGGTGGAGACTAGAATAAAAAGTTAGAGGCCAGAGGTTGGAGATATGGCTCCGTGTTTAAGAACACTTGTTACTCTTATAAAAAACCTGAGTTTGGTTCCCTGAACTCAAGGCTTACCTCAAGGCTGGACACTCATAACCACCTGTGACTCCGGCTCTAGCTCAGATGCTTTCGCTGGCCTCTGTGAACACCCATACCCAAGTGTGTCAGAGAGACAGAAAGACAGACAAATAGGCATAGACAGACAGATGCACAGACAAATAGGTTTGGGGGGAGGTTTTTTGTTTATTTGTTTTAAGGTAAGGGGCTAGCCATGGCTCGGTGGCTAAGAACACTGACTGCTCTTTCAAAGGATCCAAGACCAGCACCCACAAAGTGGCTCACAATCCACTAACTCCACTTTTAAAAGATCCAGTGCCCCCATCTGGCCTTCACAGGTACTGCATGCACGTGGTTCAAAAGGCTCATAGAATAAAATTAAAAATTAAATGTCTTTCTTGGCTACATGGAAAGTTCAGAGTGAGCCTGGGCTATATGAGATTATTGATGCCATAA